>OV743313.1:16699166-18092083 GCA_928268935.1 Lasiommata megera | reverse complement strand
GCCGAGCACATCGGAGCAAAAGGACCCGTCGATCCGCTAAAAATAGAAACTATAAACGACATGAAGACGTCGGAAACAGCTTCGCGGAGAGTCACCATACAGTTGAGGGGACCTAATAGACGAGTGGAACAGATTCAAGCGCGCACAGTGAAAAACCTACAAGTCTCGTCGCAACGGGTTTCGAGGGAAACAGTAGACGGATGCAAGCACCTGGCGGGCATTCGCAGGTACCTCACACACGCAGACGCCAAGCCGCAAGTACTCATAGGCCAAGATAATTGGCACCTCTTACTCACAACGAAGGTGAAGAAGGGGGAAAGGTCGCAGCCAGTCGCCTCGCTCACGCCGCTAGGATGGGTGTTGCACGGAAGCCAGACGCGCGCCGGTAGACGCAGCATCGACTTCGTGACACACATCACTGAAAAGGAGGACGACCTGGAAGACCTGGTGAAGCAGTACTTCGAGATGGACGCGCTCTGCATACAGCCCAAGAAACCGAACACAGATCCCGAGGAACGAGCACTACGCATGTTGGAGAAAACCACCAAACAAATAGAAAACGGAAGATACGAAACAGGTCTTCTATGGCGCCAAGAAGATGTTACCTTCCCCGACAACTATAGTAATTCATTGAAACGACTCGTCAACGTCGAGAAGAAGATCGACCGCGACCCGAAGCTGAAACAGAAATATATAGAGCAAATGGAGGCTCTCGTATCGAAGGGTTACGCTGAACCCGCACCCAAACAGAAGACAGCTGGCAAGACCTGGTACCTGCCGCATTTTGCCGTGATCAACCCGATGAAGCCGGACAAGCTCAGGGTTGTGCATGATGCCGCTGCAAAGACGAGAGGGGTAGCTCTGAACGACATGCTGCTGAAGGGTCCTGACCTGCTGCAGTCGCTACCTGGCGTCGTGATGCGGTTCCGGCAACACCAAATAGCAGTCACAGCCGACATTAAGGAAATGTTTATGCAGGTCAAGCTACGCACAGAAGACAGGGACGCGCTTCGTTACCTGTGGCGCGGGGAACGGCGAGATGACCAACCGCCCGAAGAATATAGAATGACGTCACTCATCTTCGGCGCGTCGAGCTCTCCATCAATAGCGATATATGTGAAAAATTTGAACGCTACACAGCATGAAAAAACTCATCCCGAAGCGGCGGCCGCAATAGTACAGAAACACTACGTCGACGACTACTTAGATAGCTTTAAAAGTCTAGACGAAGCAGTGAGAATAGCGAAGAGCGTGCGGGAAGTGCACTCAAAGGCCCACTTCGAGTTGAAACAGTGGAAGTCGAACTCACCTGGTCTGCTGGAGGCGCTAGGGGAGGACACACAGACGGAAAACCTAGAACTCTATAGAACGGAGGAAAAAACAGAAAGAGTTTTAGGTGTTATTTGGAAAATGAGCACAGACGAACTTACGTTCAACCTCGACTTAACACGCATCGGACCTACTATCGCGAACATAGAAATACCTACGAAGAGAGAAGCCCTTAGAATAGTTATGTCGCTTTTCGACCCACTCGGTTTCGCATCGCCGGTGACTAGTAAGGCGAAACAGCTGCTGCAAGAGGTATGGCGACGAGGTACAGCATGGGATGCCAAGATAGACGACGACCTGGCCGAACAGTGGCAGGATTGGATGGCCCATCTGAAGAACCTCAGCAATGTAGCGATTCCTAGGCGATACCTACAATATAGTGACGCCACTACTTTGCAGCTGCATGTATTCACCGACGCAAGCGAAGCAGCCTACTCGGCGGTCCTCTTCTGGAGAGCGGTAGCGCCTGATGGAGAGGTGAACCTATCCCTCATCATGGCGAAGGCGAAGGTGGCTCCGTTGAAGTTAACGTCGATTCCGAGGTTGGAGCTACAGGCAGCGGTCATGGGAACCAGACTCGCTGAAACAGTAATAGCGGAGCACGAACGAAAACCGGACTGCAAGGTTTTCTGGACAGACAGCAAGACAGTACTCACGTGGATACGTACTGGGCCGCGCTCATACAAGCCGTACGTAGCGCATCGCTTGGCCGCAATAGAGGAGTCGTCGAACGTAAACGAGTGGCGTTGGATACCTACGAAGTTTAACGTCGCGGACGACGCAACACGGGACGTCCCAGCGGGATTCGACAGAAACCACCGCTGGTACCGGGGACCCGACTTCCTGCACGAGGCGGAAGAGCACTGGCCAAGCGAGCCTACCACCGATAGAGCGGCGCCTTCTGGTGAAGAGAAGGTGCACCACGTGAGCAACAGGAACGAACCGAAGCTCGTAGAAGCCCTACCAGACGTGGCGCGCTTCTCGAGCTGGGATAGACTCCGCTACACTTCGGCTCGGGTTCTACAATTTATCGATCTGTGTAGAGCCGAGACTAAAACAGTAAATTATAGACGAACACGGAAAAACGCAGAGAAAACGCATAAAACAAAAAAGGCCGCACTGAAACAGACACAGAAAAAGGCTATAGCATCGACGAATAGAAAGTTTATTCCAGTCTCTGCGGAACAACTTAGAAGGGCAGAAGAGCTTCTGATGCGCGCCTCGCAGGAAGACTCATTCGCCAGCGATATAGACGCGCTAAGGAGCGATAAGGCGCTCAGTAAGGAGAGCCGCCTGTATCAACTTAGCGTTGAATTTGTAAATAGTGTAATTAGACTGAGAAGTCGGATCCGAGAGACGACCGACATAGCAGAGAGCTTCAAGAGCCCTATAGTACTCGACGGGGATCACAGAATAGTGAAGCTCTGGATAGAAGCCGTACATCGTCAGCTGCATCACGCCGGCGTCGAAGCAACAGTGAATGAATGCCGACAGCAGTACTGGGTGTTGCGTGTGCGACCGGTGACAAGGGTCATAGTGAAGAGATGCCTGTTCTGCAGGATGAAGACCCAGACGCCACCATACCCCAGGACCGGAGACCTACCAGCATGCCGTCTAGCCCATCACAAGCAACCCTTCACCTACACGGGGGTTGATTATTTTGGGCCTCTCTCAGTTACCGTCGGCCGCACGAGACAGAAGAGGTATGTAGCGATCTTCACATGCCTCACCATGAGGGCTGTGCACCTGGAAATAGCTGGGTCGCTCAGCGCCGACACTGCGGTGATGTGCCTGAGGAGGATGATAGCGCGGCGGGGCTGCCCGACAGAGATTTGGTCGGATAACGGCACCAACCTGAAGGCAGCCGACAGGGAGCTCCGACAGGCAATAGACGCGGCAACAGCGGAGGAAGCAGCGAAGAAGACGATCTCCTGGCGATACATCCCACCGGGAGCACCTTTCATGGGCGGAGCATGGGAGCGTATGGTGCGCTCCGTGAAAACGGCCCTCACCGCAACCCTCCACGAGCGACATCCTACGGAGGAGGTCCTCGCAACTCTACTCGCGGAGGTAGAGTATACAGTAAATAGTAGGCCACTAACTCACGTTTCAGTCAGCGCAGATGATATGGAAGCTCTCACGCCCAATCATTTCCTGTTGGGCGGGGCAAGGAGAGTTCCACAACCGGGGACATTCGACGAGCGCGATGAAGTCTCAAGATCCAGCTGGCGAGCCGCACAACGATTTTCTGACTTATTCTGGGCGCGCTGGGTAAAAGAATACCTACCGGAGCTTCAAAACCGGCGGGAGCCGCACGGAAGAGGCCACGTGGTACGGGTTAACGACCTCGTACAGGTCGTTGACCCCACTTTGCCGCGGAATGTATGGATACGAGGCCGAGTCGTCGCTACCTACCCGGGACCGGACAACGTGGTGCGTGCAGTGGACATTCGGACAAAAGGAGGAGTACTTCGACGGCCGGTGAGGAAGCTGGTGATCCTGCCAATAGACGACGCGCCCGCACCGGAATAGGATGCGACTTTCTCGCACGGCGGGAGAGATGTGCGGGACAGCGAACGGCGCACCTCGGCGCATTGAACAAATAGTTAGGAATAGCATAGAATCGTAGCACGTAAGTTGCGGGACCGACTGCAAGTCGCGCACTTACGGTGTAAAATAGTAGTTTGTTCCTTTTGTGTGTATAATAGGATAATTCGTAATAGGTTTTTATAACAATAGTTTTTCTTAATAGGCTCTTTACAGCAAATAGTTTTATAGTTATGTATGAATAGTTTATAGCACATAGGAATAGTTTTATAGTTTGATTATTTGTGTGATTGATTTACAGTTTTACTAATAGTTTTGAATAATATTGTATATTATAGTAGACAGAGGTAGCATATAGATTGTGCGAGAGAGACCCATGCGCGGCTCTCTCTATGGACTCGCCCCGAGCCATGAAGACAGCCTTTGCAAGCCACGCCCACCGATTTTGTATCTCGGCATCTGATTGGTCGAGTCGGTGGGCAATAGAGACGGCATCGGAATAAATAGCGGCGTCTCATTGTTCGGGGCAACCAGTTCTCGATACCAGTTCTCGAAACCAACTCGGCACAGTAATGAAGAGTGCGAAACCTAGAGAAAATAGCGGATAGAAGCTAAGCAACAAGTAGCGGTACCCCAAATATAGAAAACTTGAAGAGTCATTACCCTGGTGTTTTATTCTCCGACAATATTGCGCTAATCCATCATCAAACCCAGCAATAGTTTCGGTGTACGCACACAACACGTACAGTATGAGAGACACCGACAAGTGGTACGCAACCGCAATTGCAACCGTAGTAGATGACATTTTAACAGCGCAAGATCAGGGGATGGGCACATTACTTGTACTTTTAGACTTTTCTAGAGCTTTTGACTCTATAAATACATCACTTCTACTGTCAAAATTATCATATTATGGATTCGATAGTTCATCTATAACGTGGTTTGATAGCTACCTCAGAGATAGAATGCAGTTTGTTGAAGTGACAAATAATGATGGTACACTGTCAACCTCTAAACAATCCCCTGTAGTTAGGGGAGTTCCTCAAGGATCCATTCTTGGTCCACTAATGTTTGCTATTTACACAGCTGACATAATGAAATGTATGAAGCACTGTTTGTATCATCTGTATGCTGATGATACGCAACTGTATATCTCATTTAATCCTATGGATACAGCAGAAGCTGTATTAAAGCTTAATGCTGACCTAGAACGAATTAACTCATGGTCAAAAAAGAATTGCTTAGTGCTTAATTCAAGCAAATCTAAATGTATGGTTTTGGGTTCTAAATCTATTGTTAATAGAATAAATGCGCTCAATCCGATAGTTAAAATAGCTAATGATGTAATTGAAAAAGTACAAGAAGCCCGTAATCTAGGAATAGTTTTCGATACCGCACTGCGTTTTGAAACTCATGTCCTAAATGCTGTTCGTAACAGCTTGTATCGCCTTAAGCTGTTGTATAGGATGAGACCATATATCAGTGTAAAGCTGAGAATTCAACTATGCGAGGCACTGGTTTTGTCGAGACTTAATTATGCAGACACTGTTTATGGGCCTCGACTTCTCAGTAAGACGAAAAGACTTATACAACGCGTACAGAACGCTTGTGCGAGATTTTACTTTAATATACCATCACGCTCCCACGTCACTCCCTTCATCAATGAAGCTAACATATTGAGGATGGAGGCACGAAGAAGACTCCACTTAGCCACGTTAATTTTTGGAATTATTAAAAACGGAATTCCAGAATACTTGAGGAAAAAATTGATGTGGCTAGGGGATAAATCGGCTCGTATCTCTCGGTATTCTTCCCTCTTGCTCTCTATACCCAGGCATAAGACAGCAGCTTTTAAGGGAAGTTTTAAATTTGCGGCTACTAAGTGCTGGAACGATTTGCCACCACCGATTAGGTCGGTTCAATCAGCAGCAGTATTTAAGTATAGATTGAAAATGTATCTTATAGCACAACAAAAAATTTAAATGATAGGTAGAAAAATAAATATTATCGTTCCAGCACTTAGAATAAGTATTCGTGTTAGTTGTAGTTTTAGTATTAGTTTTAGTTCTAGTATTTTTTAATAATTGGTAATATCGTTTTTTCTTTGTCTTGTTTTTTATTTTTTGTTTTTTTAATTTTTCTGATCTTTTGTGATTATGCATGTATATATAGGTGATCGCGTCCGTGATGCTACCATTATTCAGGCTCCCACTGAAAACCAGCGCTGCGGCTTGCCGCAGCTGACGCTGAGTGGGTTGCCTTTATTTGGTCATGTCAATATGTATATATAGTAGAGATAGTATGTATAGCAAATTATGACCTAATAAAAAACTTTTTCTTTCTTTCTTTCTTTCTTGGTAATTGGCGGTGCACATAGCTTGGACGTTCCTGCGGATCTGGAATGGCGACTCCACCGCCGGTAAATTCATCGTTGGTCAACACCTAAGTTATCGTTAAAAAGGATCGGCCCTAAACCGAGTAGTTTTGAACCTTTAAAAGACATGGCCAGCAGTGTCCGTCAATTAGTTTTTTTTTTTTTTCGTTTTATGGCTTTACACAGATTAGCCAATGTCAAGTATATAGCAATGTAGAAGTTAGGGAGAAATGGCGGGAAACTTCGCACTCTGCGGACGCGGCTCCGACAAGCGAGAAAAGTAAAGTCAAAACTTTACTTTTTTTTTGTGAAGTCAACATCTCCTGAGGATGATCCGGTGTCGGGTCGAAAAGTGCGTAGATAAAAACATAGGGGACTTATTACTTTCGCAAAACCGCAAGCACTGGCTTGCATATTAGCGCTTGACTGCAATCACGGTTGTTACTAAGCGACGATACTATCTAAAACGGTAGTGGGCGTATCAAATCTACTGCTCGCTCGTTTCACATTTTGCGTGTTAATAGTTGTCTTACCAGTGAGTTTGAACAGCTTGTCCCTACGTCTCTGCGGTCGTTTCTTCGCGAAGTAGTCCGACAGTCGCAGTTCAGTGACGCTGGTGTCCGTCGCGGTGCTGCTCGAGCGCTGCGCCGCTAGATTTACGCTCTCTATCTCTAAGTACTCCGTTAGAAGTAGTTGCATCTGGAAATAATATTAAGATATTAAGGACAGAAAATAACTTTCACTTCGTTTTCGACTTGTTTTTTTACTTGATCATTGATAGAGACTATAACTACTCCATAGAGCGTCTTGTCGTGCAGGGCTGTTGATGGGTAATCTGATTATACATATTCTTTTGATGTCAACTCTGATCTGGTTGGTTTATGTATTAATTTTGAATTACTTTAAATTTGGAATGTTAAGATTTATTTCTTTAGATTGAATTTTGTCAAATTTGAAGATTCCGTGACAATCGCTTGTAGAAGCAACAGGTCTGAATTTCAGACATGCCCTTTGTATTTTATATAAATTTCATAATGATTATGTTTCGTGTACAATAAATTCTAAATGTTCAAGACGAAATAAATAGTTTTCTCGTCACTCCTTGAGTGTCCATTTGGTTTGGAACCAATCCCACGAGCCACATCCACCACTCAAGAATGGCAAGGTGGAGGGCACTAGGGGTCGAGGAAGGTCACCCATGCGATGGACCGATCAGATAACGTCTGTTGTGGGCGGTCCTTTGCACGAATGCACCAGGCTTTCGGCGAGAAAAGTGGCAGATGCTCGTGAGGCGTATTACATCTGTCCTCAAAGACACTGCTTCATGATGACTACGCCTACTCTGTCAAAAGTGTAACGACAAAGAAGATTCAATATCAGTTATAGTTTCATTTAAGTTTAAATTTGTTGGAGCCTTTAGACTAACATTCCCCAGGAATAAGTCACACTCTTCTTCTTCTTGCCCTTATCCCACATTATGTAGGGTCGGCACAACACGTCTTCTTCTTCCACTCACTTCTATCAGCCGTCACCTCACTACCCACACCTTTTACCCGCATATCCTCTTTTACACAATCCATCCATCTCTTCTTTGGTCTACTCTTTTGCCATTCCACGTTCATATATAACATTCGAACGAATAGAAAATAACCAGGAATAAATCACACGTACTTAAATCATAGGTGTATGGCTCTAGAGTCGGGGCCAAATCTTAAAGCCAAATATAAATCCGCTGCCTATTAACTTCACTATGCTGGGCCTCGTCTCTCAGAAGGGAAAGTGATTCTGAGTTTGGGGCCGTATTCTTATATTCAATATGCAAGTAAGCGAGCTTTAACACACGCTAGTCATAATCAGCGAGATTGGAGATGATCCAATGCGGGCAGGCATATGACAACAATTCCTGAACACGAAAGGCAGCGCTAAAATAGAGTCGAAAATGCATGAGCAAGTTCGGCCTCTTATGGAATATTGCTCTAGCTTCTCGTTCAGATCTCCTCTATCGAAGAGTGAAACGGTTGGTTATTACCAACAAAATTCATTTCAGTCAGTTAGAAACTTTAGGTCATTGTAGGGATATCCCTTCCTGTTTGCTATCGGTTCTTTATATGGTTATGATCTGTTGCAACTAATACCTCCACGCTGATTCTACGATCTCATCACGCATCATAGAAGACCGTCCTTGACCATCTTTTTGTCAGAACAGTTTTTTGGTGAACATGCAAATTGTAGGATCAGCTTCTATCGTCAGTGTTTCTATAAAAATTTAAGATAAACAATCCCTCAAAAGCCCGAAACTCATCGGTATTTTCATCTGGTTACTATAGGTGTTAATGGGCGATGATAACTACTTATATTAGTAATACTACTACATCAATAAGATACGTGATCGTACCATTTAAAAACGAAAAACGTGTAAACGAATTTGAGCTTTAAAGCAAGGCAGGCAAGATTACTCTTTCGTTAGTGTTCAGACAATCAATCACGACTTAAGGAGTACAAATCTTATACCAGGGGACCAGAAGGAGTGTGGAGTAACTCACGACTTGCTGCACCGCGCTCCAGTAGTTCTGTTCGGTGTGAAGACACTGTTCCGATATGCGGTGCTTCTGCAACGCTGCGCGCCACAGTTGCAATAACCTACAAACAATCCGATGAAGTGCGAGTCAGACGTGTAGGGTTTTTTTTACACTACAAGTCAGCCCTTGACGGCTTGATGCAGTCTAAGATGGTAGCGGGCTAATTTGTTAAGGGTATGGTAGTACCATACTCCTAATTGGTTTCTTCGCGACATCGTGCCGGAACGCTAAATCACCTGGCGACACGTCTTTGTCGATAATGGGTGGTATATAGCGACGGCCGCAGCCTTCACCAGACTAGACTCGAGCCGGGAATCGAACCCAGGACCTCCAACTTCATAATGCGACAGCGCACGCACTGCGCCACGGAGGTTGTCAAAATAAACCCTATGTAGTAAGTGGATAGATATACATGAATGCAATCGTAGGTCGTCCTTTTAGAAGGCATAGGATAAGGGTATTAAGAATGTTCTGACTCACCTTTTATTCCGCGTCCCACAAGCTTTGAACTCTTCCGCTAAGCAGTTCACGAGCCTCGCCAGCGGTCTACCCATCTCCGTCACTCCTTCAGCCTCGAACATCTCTCCGTCCTCTTCGCCCTCAATGTCCGCTTCGATTTCAACGTCATCGATTATACGACGCGAGACCAAGTCGATCACTTCTAAAAGCTCGTTCTGTATTTGGACTTTGAATTTCTGCGAACATTTATGGACTTGTAGAATACTTTATTTGCTATAATACGAGATAAAAACCTGAAGATGCCCAGGCCTCGCAGCGTAACATGCGTAAAAAACTTTTTCATAGGAGAGATCTTTGTGTTGTGCTGAGAGTAAATAAAAAGGCATACTGCATACTGACTGGTCTTGGACTTCGGTAAAGAAACTTTTTGTTAATACAAAAATCGGGCAAACGACCGATCAGGTCACCTAATGATAAGTGATCACCGCCGACCGATGATCATCATATGCACAAAGCAAAGGGGAGCCAATAACCCTAAAGTGATCTGGGGGAACATAGTAGGAGGAAGATTGTTCCACAATTACCAAGTACACGCTAGAAATGATCTAGCATTAAAGGTAATATTACAACACTTATATGCGATTTCTGAGCTACCGATTGGTGCTGAGATTTCTTAAATTGAGATTTAAACACACTTAATTCGTGTAGAATATGCTTACCACTAGAACCTAGTGGCCAACGGTCTCATTGCTCTAGTCTTACTTGAGTTTAGTCCACACCCTAGGATCATCATCATCATCATGATCAACCCAGTACCGGCTCACTACAGAGCACGGGTCTCCTCTCAATATGAGAAGGGTTTGGCCATAGTCCACCACACTGGCCATGTGCGGATTGGCAGACTTCACACGTCTATGAGAACATTATGGAAAACTCTCAGGCGTGCAGGTTTCCTCACGATGTTTTCCTTCACCGTTGATGCAATGATATCTTAATTTTTATTAAAACGCACATAACTCTGAAAAGTTAGGTGCGTGCCCGGATTCGAACCGCCGACCTCTGATTAGGAGGCTGACGCCCTAACAACTAGGCTATCACTGCTTCCACACACTAGAATAGCTAGGTTGAATAGTCTAAACTTACTTCAGTAGCCTCTTTCAACTGTTCCAAGACCCCAAGAGCCTCGAGTGATATCATGACAGTGGTCTCGAAGGTTTTGTCCTCCTCAGTAAGTGATGCTTCGAACTCTGGGGTTATGTCCTGGAGGTATGCGTCTGTTACTTCCTCGCTCTTCGTTAATTCTGTGAATGTGATTACTGCTTACTTGTACTGTGCTAGGTAGGGCCTTTTGCAAAAACTTGCAAGTTTTTTAAAAGTGGTTATTTTTATAGTTTCCTAAACTTTCAAGCTGAGTCAAGAGAACTTTCGGGCTCTCGTTCGCAAGATCGAAGGAACGCTGCACTCCCGCCAATACCAATCAAGACCTTGGAGGTTTCTTTCTCACCTTTATCTTCAATCAAAACATCTATTTAAATATTCATGCACTACTTGTAACTTGTAATAATAACTGATAAATCAGAAGTTAGTTGGGTTTTACAAATTTTATATTCATCCAAGAAACCTTACCGGCCAGCAACAAAGCTGTTCGTCGCCGGGCGGATACCCTTCGGCTCAGCGGAGCACGTTCATCCCGATACACCGCCTCGCTGATGCGACGGACAATGATGTCCACCAACTCCTTCTTTTTGGCCTGGCAGGTCACATAGAAATTAGTTTTTTCATTTAATCTGATGGATTGTGTGCAAGCAAGCAAGGTTTCCGATAATATAAGCATATATAAACAATAATATACACGAAATAACAACGATAAATGGCTATTAATGTTCAGGTCATGGGTGCCAGCAAAGGTGAAATATTAAGAATTATCTAGATCTGTATTTAATTGGATGTAATAGAGGCAAATTGGATACAACTGGCATAGAGTAAGTTTGTCGATAATTTGTTAATTATACCTCAAACTATTACGGCTTTTGTAATTGTATATGACACATGCTTTACAAATTCAAAATTCAAATTCAAAATAATCTTTATTCAAATAGTCCTTAAAAAGGCACATCTCCCAGATCTTTATTTCTGAAAGAACATGTCAACTTGTACCATTATTTTAGGCAGAAACCAATTAGATGTTTTTGTATATAGTGTACTTCTTTCATAACTACATCCAATTATGCTAATTAATGTACAAGAAAGCATTAATTTAAAAAGTTCAGTACATAGCTTAGTAACTGCACACTATTTGAATAATTGTGTAAGCAGGGTAGTGACAGATGACCGAGTCTACATACATCTACATTCTTTAGTAAAAGTGCATTGGTGACGTACCTCTAGGTGGGCAGTGGTGGTAGACAGCGCGTGCACGTGAGGCAGCTCGGTCCGCGCGGTCAGCAGAGCGGCTTGCAGCGCGTGCGCCGCCGCCAACACCCGCCCTGCCGCAGTCAGCTCGCGTGCCTCCCGCTCAGACACCACAACGCGTTCACTATAATTAATAACCAATATCATCATCATCATCATGATCAACCCATTACCGGCTCACTACAGAGCACGGGTCTCCTCTCAATATGAGAAGGGTTTGGCCATAGCCCACCGCGCTGGCCATGTGCGGATTGGCAGACTTCACACGAGTTTGAGAATATTATGGAGAACTCTCAGGCGTGCAGGTTTCCTCACGGTGTTTTCCTTCACCCTTGAAGCAAGTGATATTTTTTTTTTTTTTTAAATGCACATAACTGAAAATTTAGAGGTGCGTGCCCGGATTCGAACCGCCGACCTCTGATTAGGAGGCTGACGGCCTAACCACTAGGCTATCACAGTTTAACCAATATACCAATTTGTTTTTTTTAAATTGACTGTTATAGTTACAGTTACTCTGTATATAGCATAAGCTAAAAGATTGCATGGACACTCAACAACCCCCAAGAGTCCCTACTTAGCTTCATGTCCTTTTATTATCATTCATATATCAACAAGTTAGCCCTTGACAGCAATCTCAAATGGTGGTAAGTACTGTCTAAGAAGGTAGCAAGCTAACCTGTAAAGGTTATGGAAAATTTCTACTAAGCTTCTGTGGGAAAACTAGCCAAGTAAACAGGTAACCAGTAAAATGTTAAAATTACATGTCAGTTAGCATTCTTAGGGCATGATGGTGTGTCCGGGCGTCGGCCCACAGTCGCCGCAAGTCATCTCGTCGCACGCGCAGTAACGCACGGCAAGCACCCAGCCGAGCTTCCGCTGCCGCACAGTGTTGCCCCCAAGCGCCTAGCGCTGAGCTTACTGCACTGAATTTCTGTAAAAGCATGTCAGAATGATAAAACAGACATTCACCATCATCATCATTATCAACCCATTACCGGCTCACTACAGAGCACGGGTCTCCTCTCAATTTGAGAAGGGTTTGGCCATAGTCCACCACGCTGGCCATGTGTGGATTGGCAGACTTTACACATCTTTCAGAACATTATGCAGAACTCTCAGGCGTGCAGGTTTCCTCACGATGTTTTCCTTCACCGTTGAAGCAAGTGATATTTTTAATGTTTTTTAAACACACATAATTCCGAAAAGTTAGAGCTGCGTGCCCAGATTCGATTCGCCGACCTCTGATTAGGAGGCTGACACCCTAACCACTAGGCTATCACCGCTTCTAACAACTAACAGAAATTACATTACCGTTAATTATATAAACTGCATTAATATTTATTGTTCTTAGTTGTTCTTCAAATATAAGTTTTGTTCCAATAACATATACACCATAACATGAATAAATTAACTGTAAATAGATTTAAAAAAAAATTATTGTTTAATGTAATATAAAGTCTATATTGTGCATATCAATTATGCAATTATGACTAATGAAATAAACTGGTGATTCTCAATCTTCAAGCTGTGTATCTATTGCTGATGCACCTTCATAATAGCTATCTGGTAGTAACAATTAATACCATGAAGCTACTATGAATGTACCACAAGTTAGCTACCTGCTTAGGTTTCAAGCCTCGTGAAGATATAAATTTGCAGCTTACGTTCCTTCTAAGCCTTTTAACTACAAGATAATAAGTTATGATGCATCAGTCTAAGATGCAAGCATTGTAATAAATCTACATGGAAGTTGCTTTAAGCCTACCTATAATCACTTATATTGGAATGCCTAATTGTAATGTATGTAATGGTAAATTTCCTTGGTCGGAATCACTAGACTTAGTGATGACTTACTTGCATAACATCTGTCATCTCTTGGGCATGAGCTGCAACCAGCTCATCAAGTCTAGCATCACTCTTCTTATACTCCTTCTCCAATTTAGCCCTCTCTTTCTCTCTCTGCTCGTTTGTCTCACTCGCCGATAATGTACGGATAACTGACATAAGCAGCCCACTCTAAAACATTAGTGTTAAGTAAGTTTTGTTTGTAAAAAGAGCCATTTTTCTATTACCAATTATTAATAAACATAAAATCTGATTTATTATTTTAATATAAATACAGTAAACGAGTAAACTATGAATATCCTCGTAATGAAATATCATAATAATTTCTTTGACTTTCTCACCGTTTCTTTGCCCTGTTTAACACCTCGAGGAGGTTTGGTAGGCGGTGGAGAAGACATTTTGTATGATTTCTTATTCGATAAACCTCTTTCTGATGATCTATAACTTTTCTCCACCTACAAAAACATACATCATACAAAATCGGTACTCCTTCTGTCTAGACTTGCTGTCAATGTCAACTGTTAATGTAAAACGAACAGATAAACGTAAAGTCATAAAAAATGCAGTTTCACAGCACAGATTTATATACCTCCTGTACAATGTATTTTCTTTGAAATATCTTGGAGAAAGGCGGGAGACTTCGTATATGGCGGGCGCGGTTTTTTCATGCTTTTCTTGAATTAATGTTTGTTGGCTAATTTTGAAATGGACTGGTGTTGGTTGTGTCGTGGACAGTTTTGGTGTCGTTAGTGTAGTGGCTAGTTTTCAGAATGGTTAACACGTATTGATTTGGGAAAGGTTTGAGGGATCCGCGTCTGCAGAGTGCGAAGTTTCCCGCCATTTCTCCCTAACTTCTACATTGCTATAAACTTGACATTGGCTGGTCTGTGCAAAGCCACAAAAAGAGAGAACTAATAAAATAATGTAAACTTGACATTGGCTAATCTGTGTAAAGCCATAAAACGAGAAAAAAAAAATCTATGGGAAATGTCGAGTATATATATATATATACTCGACATTTCCCGAAAACAAATATAACAATAAATATATAACACATAGAAAAAAACAATGGTTTCAGACTATAATATTGACAACTAAATACTAGTAACACAGCGTTACAAAACAAATTTTCAAATAAATTAATATAAAAAAAGCAATGAAGTTACTATAATAAGGTATTCTTTCCATTCAATGGTATAAACTGGAAATGAAAAAAAATTACCTTTTATACAAAATCGATAGTAGAGCTGTGAATTGTGTATAAAAAGCCGAATATTTTTTTCGTTTTCAGTGTATAGTTCTTTTAAAGGAAAGTTGCTCGAAGAAATTGGGGAATTTTTTTATGACCTGGTATCCCTGCTTTTTGAAGTACTTTCTATTTATCCCTTTCGGGTATACGCGGCTGTCAAGTCCACCTTGATTCTTCGTCCGAGTGTACAATGTATTTTCTTTGAAATAAATATCTATTATCTACTGAGAAGTTATCTAGTAAGATTGTGGTCAACAAATCAAATTTAATTTTAGCCTGACATTGATAATCTGATGTTGTGTCTTTGTCTATGTTTCATAGTTAGTCTGTGTATGAACGGTTTTGTGAAATTTGAATTGTTTTGAATTCGAGAGAAGGGTTTGGGTTTTGAACTAAAGTTTAAATGAAAAAAGTATGATTTTTGTATTTTGATTCATAGTGTTAGTTCGTTTTTCTGTAAAAACGATTGCTTTATTATCATGGATTACTCAACAATCAGCAACAAAACCAACATAACAGAGGCGGAAGATCTAACAGGTGGTGAAATCAGTGAAAAGTATTATTTGCTTCGTAAACAGTACGAGAACTTATCTTACAACTACGATTCAATGAAGCAGGAGCTCCACGACACAAGACGGAGTTACCAAACTGCTTTGGACGTCCAGAGTCACCTCAATGCAGAGTTAGAAAGTTGTCAGGCGGATGAACAAAGACGCAGGAATGAGCTGAATTCTCGCATAACAGCCCTTCAAGAGGACATATCAGCTCTACGGCAGGATCGGACGGACTTAATAGAACAACATGCTAATGAAATTAAGCAGCTACAAGTAGAAAACAGGCGTTTAAGAGATGAACAGCTGGTGGTTGCAAGGGAATCGCCAGTCCGTGATACTTCAGAATTTGACGAACTCCGCACAGCTTTGTCTTCAGTGTCATCTGAGGCAGCAGCTGTGAAAATAGCTCTCGACGAGGCACGCGCGGAGATTGTGTCATGGCAGGTATATGTAATTTTGGTTAAAATTTAGAATCGTGCGGCAGGAGTTTCGGGGAGAAAGATGTTTTATTTGGTAGAGGTTTGGTCCCCGATTGTAACAATAGCACTCGCATTACAAGGTAATTCACATTTTTCGAGAAAACCAAAAAAAACTAACATAACCTATAAATAGGTAAAACATCGAAAAAATAATGCAATATTACGGGTGAGCTAGATAGCATATATAATTTTGTATAAGTGCAACAAGGACGTAAGATCATGTCAAAGACGTAGTGTCACAGTATTTTTATTTTTTTGTGGTCTGTGGTTAAAATTTAGAATCGTGTGGCAGGAGTTTCGGGGAGAAAGATGTTTTATTTGGTAGAGGTTTGGTCCCCGATTGTAACAATAGCACTCGCATTACAAGGTAATGCACTTTTTTCGAGAAAACCAAAAAAAACTAACATAACCTATAAATAGGTAAAACATCGAAAAAATAATGCAATATTACGGGAGAGCTACAAATCAAATGGGCTACGCCAGACGACTCGCTCCGTCGCCCCTTCATTCAGCTTCACCTACTCGACCTTCGTTTCGCTACGAAGGTCGCCGGCTCGCTCCGCTCGCCACCTCCCCTCTTCGCTCCACTCGGCCTCTTAGGCTCGCTTCATTCAGGACCTCCTTCGCGAGCTTCTGGCTTCGCACTTCATAAAAACACTCTAGGGGTAGGGCAGACAAGACTACGTGGAGTAGGGGTTGGCCAATTCGGTTCTGTCACACTATTCGACCTACATCAGCTCATGTCGTTTCCAAGTGTAAGTTTTCTTACCATTAGAAATTAGTAGTTCGTCATATGATTTGACAGTTGACAGCGAGCATAGACCACAAAAAAATAAAAATACTGTGACACTAGTCTTTGACATGATCTTACGTCCTTGTTGCACTTATACAAAATTATATATGCTATCTAGCTCTCCCGTAATATTGCATTATTTTTTCGATGTTTTACCTATTTATAGGTTATGTTAGTTTTTTTTGGTTTTCTCGAAAAATGTGAATTACCTTGTAATGCGAGTGCTATTGTTACAATCGGGGACCAAACCTCTACCAAATAAAACATCTTTCTCCCCGAAACTCCTGCCGCACGATTCTAAATCCAACCCCAAAGTTAAGTAACCTACCTTAAAAGGTAAAGTCACAGTTTTCTATTTCCTATGAGAGAGTTGCCAAAGCCTGTTGGACTTTTGGCTGACGATGATGATAATAAATATGCAAATTAAACAAAATTCTTGAACAGTGATAAAGTAATTAATTTAATTTTGATATCAGTTGATTGATATTTAAGTATTGCTTCAGTGAATTTTGTATTGCTGAAATTAGTGACCCTAGAAATGTCTTTCTCACAAGTACTTTCTGTACAATGATTCTAAATGAACCAAATTAATAATAATTAAAAAATGAATAGAAATTGTGCTATTACAGATGAAAGTAGAGGAACTAGTCACAGAGGTGGCCGAACTTCGTGCAGCGGCTGACATTAGGAGGGAGGAGTTAAGTGCTGCCGGTGAACGTGAAGCAGCCGCACTGGCTGACCTGGCTGAAGCTAGAGCTTTACTGCACCAGGTAGACTCACAAGATCTGCAGCCACATGGTAAAAATCCTTATTGTTTTACTTCTTGGTATGAAATTTGGTATTTCATTTCTGTATTTAATAATATTTATGTAGTGAGCTATTTGTTTCATATAAGCGGTGAAAGCCTAGTGGTTAGGGTGGCAGCCTCCTAATCAGAGGTTGGCAGTTCAAATCCGGGCATGCACCTCTAACTTTTGAAGTTATGTGCATTTTAAAAAATTAAAATATCACTTGCTTCAACGGTGAAGGAAAACATTGTGAGGAAACCTGCACGCCTGAAAGTTCTCCATAATGTTCTCAAAGGTGTGTGTCAATCCGCACATGGCTAGTGTGGTGCACTATGGCCAAACCCTTCTCAGATTGAGAGGAGGCCCATGCTCTGTAGTGAGCCGGTAATCGGTTGATCATGATGATGATGATGATGATGATTTGTTTCATTGATTAGATATTCATACCAACCTGTGTTTTGGCAAATTAATCACTAAACTTCTTTTCTTCCAAACTCCAAAGTCTATGTATGCCCAACTGTAAGTTATTATAAAAGCAAATTATATCAAAATTAATTTCTTTATCTATACAATTTTCAGCTGCAAAAGGAAACTCTTTATTTGCTGAAGTGGAAGACAAGCGCCAGGAAATGGCCAAAAACTTAATACAAATGAAACAAACAAATTCTAGGGTAAGTTATATTCTTATAGGGAATCAGTGAGGGTTACTTAATTCTACTTCTTCTCTGTTGTTTTACTCTTAGTAAGGTATTTGTGGTTGCCCTTATTTATGATGATGAGATTTCTTTTAAAGTGGTGCTGTCTTTTTCTACAGGAAAAATGGCTACAAAATGCTTACAAGTGTAACAAAATTTAAATCCTTGGTCCAAGATTTCAACCACTTGTTTTCAAGGAATCAACTACTGGTTAAGTTCACTTTTTGACCAAATATTGATAACTTGCTTACTCTTTCTTTTTCAAAGAATCTGCCAATAGATTACATGGATGCACCTATTAGTTTGTTATTATTTTCACTTCCCAGTATTTAAGTTTTTACCCATTACGTTTAAGGTTTCACCCAATCCTTTTTGATTTCACTTAAAAGGTTTCATATTTTCATTCAATTGTTTTTAGGTATTCATCAAATAGTTTCTGATATTCACCATCTAGTTTCCAAGTATTCTCACAATAGTTTTCATGATTCATCAATAGTTCATTAGTTTCACACATTTCTTATGTTTTCCAGTTGCGTAGAGACCTGGCTAACAAACAAGCGGAATTGGAAGCATTATTCCATGAGAAGCAAACCATATGGGAGCAGCAAGCGGGTGCCGCAGCACACTATGACAGGGAGCTTATAGGTGGGTGAAGGCGAAGGTGGTTATATTGAGTGGTGGATCGCAAATAACTTGGCAGTAGGGTGACCACATGAACGTCTCATTGCAGAGAACTACGAGGAACGCATAACCCAACTGGAGGGTCTATGTGAGAGACAGAGACGAGAGCTTTCGCGTTGGTTCGGGAAGCTATGTGAGCCCACTGCACAGGGCTGGCTCCCAGGCGTGCTGGATCACTTGAAGTGAGTAAAAGCACTGTTCAACGTGCACCTGGACTTTCAGATTTTAACTTGCCTATCTGGTAGGTTTGGACCCTAACTCTTTTGTAACTTTGTCAAACAGTTAAGAGTTTGGTTTGCAGGTATACCCTTGCAAAGCTATTTTGTTGTAGGTACTTATGTATTATTATGGCTTCAATTTTGTTGTACATTATAATCATCATGATCAACCCATTACCGGCTCACTACAGAGCATGGGTCTCCTATGGGTCCTCAATATGAGAAGGGTTTGGCCATAGTCCACCACGCTGGCCATGTGCGGATTGGCAGACTTCACACACCTTTGAGAACATTATGGAGAACTCTCATGCGTGCAGGTTTCCTCACGATGTTTTCTTTCACCGTTGAAGCAAGTGATATTTTAATTATAATAAAGTAAATAATTTGTAAATGATAGCTGTGATACTTAACTTTTTGTACACTGGCAATCAGAGTAAAACGAAACTTTTTCACCTTTTTCTTTAAGCTCAAATCCAACAACACTTCTTCAGCCAGAGCTTTTGGCAGAATGTTTGTAAAAAAAATGGCATTACAGAATTTACGGCTCTAAAATAATTGACTTAAGGTTCATTTTATAATATTTCCAGAACAGAGTGTGAACAGCTACGGTTAGAAGTGTTATCAAGAGGTGCGGCGCAGTTGGCAAGCGCCGCTCAAGTTAGGGAGCTGCGAAGGAAAATAGCCCATCTAACCGCCAACAACACTAAGCTATCACCAGTACAAAGTCAAGTTGACAAAGACGATATTAGCATGCAAAAAATTATCATGCCGACCAAGAAAGCTGCGGTAGATGATGTCAAGAAAAAAGTGTCCTTCAATTAGTGATTTAAAGCCAACTAATTTTAAAAATAAGTGTATGAAATAATTATAATATCATGTAAGTGTATAAAACTTTGCTTAAACCTAATTTTTTAAAGGAAAAGAAATTTACTGTCTACTTCTAATTTATCGTTTATCCTTATCAGCGAATTAATACGATTTCGATACTATATTTTTTCTATTAGATCTAATGTTCATGCAGCCATTATCCCAATCTTATGTGGTCTCCGCAACATGTGTTCCGAATTTATAATTAAAAACATGTATATATTTAATATATAAAACTCAGTGCCTAATTATTAATTCTATTAATTGTTTTTTAATGTCTTTAACAAACCTTGGATCTGTTTCTTGTTCACAGATTAGCAAAGTTTTTAAAAATCTGCAAAATCCTTTGCTAGTAAACTTAATACTATTTGATGGATTGTTATACTTAGAAGCGGTCCAAACATTTGTATAAACAAACTTTTTATGAAACAGTTTATGAACCTTTCTTTCCTAAATAGGTACCTACTGAAGAGTGATTCCAGCCTAGCTGTTTTATTGCTAATATCTACTTGGACCCTAGTCTGTCTCTAAGTGGTCAATCTTTGACATCATAGTACAACAATAAAGTTATTTTTAATTACACTACTAATACATATTACAAAAGTTTATATGTATGTGTTCACCCCGGGACTTACCTGGCAAAAAAATATGCTAGTCCCGGCTAAATCGATTATTTACGAAATTAGATTTACATGTCCCTACTTACTTTATCGCTATCTAATCAATAGTTTTGAATTGTTTAAAAAGTTAGTTTTATTTCATTTCGAATTGTGTCTATACATGTCAATAAATAATGTTACTATTAGTAGCATACAATATGATATACTTGTAGATTATATTAAGCATTCAGCTGAGGTCCTTGAGAGCATGTTCGCGAGCATGCGCGACGTGCCGTGTTCGCCGTTCCAGCTCTAGTGCATCACGTTCAGTTCGCGCCTGCAGCCTCTTCGCGCCCGCTGCTTGCACGCAATCTGTGAACGCACCTGAAATACAAAAACCCGACCTGCACCCTTAGCTGCGTTTAAGTTTGCTTCCTGCGGCCGACCAATCACAACACTCGATCAACGGGTGCGTTTTGTGATTGGCCGCATGAGGACGCCAACTCGAACGCTTAACTTTGTTTAAAATATTAATTGATTATCTAATAGGACGATACAAAAGAACTATATGAGCATGTAAAAATATACTGACATAAAAATGATTCTAAATTATTAAGAAATAAAAACAGGTCGATACTCACATAACAAAATCTCTTTTTTTTTAACATTTAGAATGACCAATAAAATGCAAAATAAATAGGAAACTATGTTTCAAGAGCACATTAATCAAGCATAGTAATAAAATGTTATAATTTTATCTTTATTTTCATTGCCGAATCTACTTGCACCCAGTGGCGTTCCAGACACTAAAGGATTAAAAAATCTCCACCTATATGGGTGTGTGTATGCGTGCAAGCATGTGTGCAACCGAGAAACACCTAGCTATGAAAATTAATTTTGAATCAAAGTATAAATTAGCTCGACATTGGTTAACCTATGATTGTAAAAATGTTTTTTTACTCTTTGGGCAATTAAATTATCTGAGAATACACACGCGCGCTATATCTCGTGTGACCCGTAATAAATTGCCCATTATTAAAATAGTTATCTGCATAGATACCTATTATTTATTTAAAAAATATATGACGAGTTTAGAGCGTCGGAGTTGTTTTTTTAGTAAGAGTGACGTCAGCATTGTTTACTTTCGGTTATAGTAATTAAAACCACTACTTGCGGGATTACACGTTCATTGCGACCATAATTAAGAGGTCCGAACAGTCCGACTTCTCGAGCGAGAATGCCATGAAAGGCAAAATTGATTGCTACCGTCTAAATTGTGTTAACAAAATCATCAAGAGTTCAAATGTGGGTAATTATTGAATGTTTGAGGTTCTTGGTGCCGCTGAATGAAGTTGATAACTCCTTCGCGCCGACATAATATATTAAAATCTACGTAAAAATTTATCCATGTAGCGAGATCTAAGAGGTTTAAATTTTATTTTATTTTTATTTGTTATATCAAGCGGCGATGAAAATAGGTACACATTCTGTCAAAATGTCTAAGCTCTGCCTATTACGGTTCATGAAATAGATACCTACAGCACGTTGACAGATAGACGGAGGCTCAGTAATGGGGTCCCTCTGTCCCCAAAAACCAGACTTGTATACTTACCGATAGTTTCCCAGCAGTGGGCCACCTGGGCGGGCGTGCGGGTGCTGTCATAGCACTCGATGATCTTGCGTTTGATGTCCGCGCACACAGGGTCTAAGTTCACCATGTTGGCTGTACGTAACTCCACGCGTTTCAAAATGGCGTTCAGCTCTCGAGCCGTCAGCCTGTGAAAGGGAATATCCAATAAGATAAACATTATAATGGTGCTAAAATGACTTTATGTCGTCAATTTAGCACCATTATAATAGTTCATTGAAGTAGGAGTAAGCATCTTAGACTAAGGATCTCGAGGTCCCCGCGACCGGACACAAACGTTTAGAAAGATATTAGGTAACTATTAGGAAATTTTCAGTATTCTGAGTAATAAACCCTAATTTACCTAAAGTTTCTTGCTTTGATTGTGCAAGAAAGTGTTACTAACGTAAATTGCCATTTTCTCGATTTAGAATGTAATGCAGATAAGGTTATGGTTAATAATTTATAATTTGTTCTGCGAACCGAAATCCTACTCTTATCTTAAAAAAACTTACGTGCTTTAACGGTAAAGGATCTTTTCTTACGCACGCAGGTCTCACGATATGAGAAAGCCTTTGGCAAGTGTGGTGGCATAGAGCTAAAACCCTTTTCATGCAGAGAAGGAACCGTGAGATTTTATGGCCTGATAAACACTTACAATAATTCTTCCGATTTGAAGCCAGGACTTCATGATCCCAACTTATTAGAACAACAGATAAACTACCTACCTACATGCGCATAAATAAAACAACTCTTTCCTATTACCACCTACTTAATTGATTAAAGACATTGAATTATTAATGAGAAGATATAATAATGATCGAACAAATCATCCTGCACAATAAATGCGGCAATATTATATAAACACGTAACGCGCGTTAAACAGCTAATTAAAGTTGGAATTGTGTACACATATTTTTGTATCTATGAGCTTAGTGGTTAGGACGTCCGCCTCCTAATCAGGCATCGGGGGTTATATTTCCGCACCTCTAGCTTTTCGGAGTCTAACCCTTCTCATGTTAAGAGGAGACCCGTGCTCTGTAGTAAGCCGGCAATGGGTTGATCATGATGATGACGATTTTTATTTTCGTTATAAAGTTTTGGAAAATCAGGTTTTAATCCTCGCTCCGTTGTCATACGTTTGTTACTAGTTTTATTAGTTTTAGTATCTTAAAGGGTCCTTATATTATGACCACATTTTGATTTTGTTATCAATATTGCATTATCATTGTAGTAGTCTATTAATTGTGGGCACCGCTCTTCACTCATTATTCACAGGTTTTTTTTTTCGGACTGTCTATTAGCTGTACAAACCCTATTGGTTGCCACAGCGTAACCGGGTTGTTTGGCGAGCTGTGGAAAGAAGCTCTGCCAGAAGAAATTTTGAGCCCTAGGGCTCGAAGAAACTAAGGGAACGACTGCCTAAGGGCGCCTCCTTTGATGCTTCTGGTTGGCGGGCTTGAATTAATTCAGGCTTTTTGAAAAAGATTATTATTTTTTGATATAATATTTGGATCAACGGCCGTTATCAGGTGCACAAAGAGCTCGGGAAAAGGAAAAAAATCAGATTTCTTAAAATTGTCTCCAGTTTAGTTGGGAACTGACTCGGTTAACATTTCTAGATTTTGCGGGGCAACTAACAACGAATGGACTAAAGTTTTTAGTTATCATGAAAACTTAAAGTAAAATTCAACACATTTCAATTTTTTCTAAACCTTTTACCATCCGAGGTCTTGGTTTTATATCCTGTGGAATAAAATCATAGTCTATCTAGTTTCAGGACGAAAGTTATAAAATTATTTCATCCGATTCAACACGTCATGGCGAGATTCGTCTGCTTGCGTCGCGTCTTAAAAGTGTGCTTCTGGCTTTATACAGATAGCTATCTCGGAATAATAGTGAGTGAACAACAGGTTATATTTTAACGAACTCTGTGTACTAAGTAGACAGGTATAGGTAAGTGGTCGTTTTATTTCTTTTGAAAATTAAAAACCAGACGTGAGTCAACCCTTGGCGATACGAGTTTTTCTAGTAAAAGAGTATTAAACAAAACGACGCGTATTACCTACTTACCTAATTAAAATATTTTATACTAGCAGTTTCACGCGAAATGTTCAATCATAGTTTATCATAGTCTATGTTTCAGCGTCAATATAAAGTTTCTTCATAACAGAAAAAGTTCCGACGAAATCGGTTCAGTCTTCTCTGTGGTAAGAAGGAGTCTTGCAAAGTTTGTCTTTGAAGTCCCGTTCAAACGAGCCGTTCAATAGATTAGACCGCCATTTTTATTTAAATTAGTAATATATACATGTCTTAATAGTATGTATTTTTAAGTGTATGGACACAATAGAAGCGGTGATAGCCTAGTGAAGCGGTGGTAGCCTAGTGGTTAGGGCGTCAGCCTCCTAATCAGAGGTCGGCGGTTCGAATCCGGGCACGCACCTCTAACATTTCGGAGTTATGTGCGTTTTAAAAAAAATAAAAATATCACTTGCTTCAACGGTGAAGGAAAACATCGTGAGGAAACCTGCACGCCTGAGAGTTCTCCATAATGTTCTCAAAGGCGTGTGAAGTCTGCCAATCCGCATATGGCCAGCGTGGTGGACTATGGCCAAACCCTTCTCATATTGAGAGGAGACCCGTGCTCTGTAGTAAGCCGGTAATGGGTTGATCATGATGATGTTGATGATGAGACACAAAATAGATTTTAAACGTAGGTAAACTAACTTCGTATATTGTCTACGAATGTCATCCAACAGAAAATATTTGTTAGTTTGAGTAGGCACGTATCTGTTACGTCTACCTATGGGCTATTTTAATATGATTCCGGCCTTCATTTCGCTTTATCAATGCATAATTTATTTCTTCTTGTTTTGCATTATGGCTCGTATGAATCTACCGCGTAATGGATCATTTAACGGCTCGGCTTTCATCTTGTATAATGCGGAATAAAAATGATCGACGATTTGTTAAAATATGTTGATGTTGGACAGAATATCTGTTGAGTTTATGCCGGTATCTTGTCGCTACAATCTATTTTGACTACCTCCGTGGCGCAGTGCGCGCGCTGTCGCATTATAAAGTTGGAGGTCCTGGGTTCGATTCCCGGCTCGTGTCTGTTCTGGTGGGAGGCTTCAGCTGTGGCTAGTTACCACCCTACCGACAGAGACGTGTCGCCATACCTATTCTAGTTTATTTTTAAGTACAACAAAGCATTAGAAGTATTACGTATTTCACATTATTAGTTTGGACGGCTACCGTGGCGTAGCACGTGCCTTGACGCATTTCAAAGTTGGTGGCAGGACCTCCGAATTCGATTCCCAATTCAATTTTAACGTTCCGGCACGATGTCGGATAGAAACCAATTAGGAGTGTGGGTTTACCATACCCCTAACAGGTTAGCCCGCTACCATCTTAGACTGCATCATCACTTATTACCAGGTGAGTTAGCCGTCAAAGGCTAGCTTGTAGTGTATATACAAAAAAAAATTGTAGGCTTCTTAGACCAGGGCGCATTTGGAATCCTGATAGCTTTAGTTTTATTCCATCCACGGCCTCGGAGACGTACGGACCACTCACCGTCCGACCCCTCCGTTATCCCAAACGTCGCCTAAGCCGAGGTTCTATCTCACAGGAGGTGCCCTTAGGCAGACGTTCCCTTAGTTTCTTCGAGCCCTAGGGCTCAAAATTTCTTCTGGCAGAGCTTCTTTCCGAAGCTCACCAAACAGCCCGGTTACGCTGTCGCAACCAATAGGGTTAGTAAAGCTAATAGTCAAAAAAATTGTTTTAAGTTTACGAATGTAGTTGTCACATATAGTGAGAAGAACTACAATGTAAAAAATTGTATGCACGCACCATAAACGCCTTTTAAAAGACCAATTTGAATAAATATAATTTTAAATTTGAATTTATATATGCAAGAGTTATTACTAGCGAGTTTATTTTTGTACTTTTTAATAAGGTAAAATATACTTTTATTGACTGATCATTACCTACGTAGGAAGACTCGACACCTGGTACATGCCTGGTATGCCTCCGAATGCCTATTATATTTTCACTATCCGGGTTCATTGACGGCGGTCATCTTACACCTTATTTGCAACTTTAACTATACCTACTCGTGCTGCTCGGGGATTATTATTTTATGGAAATGGAAAACAATTGCGTTGGGTATAAATACCAGGAACTCTTGATAATGGATATACTTATGCGGGGTATATTTTAAATGAAATAAAGCGGTGATAGCCCAGTGGTTAGGGCGTCAGCCTCCTAATCAGAGGTCAGCGGTTCGAATCCGGGCACGCACCTCTAACTTTTCGGAGTTATGTGCGTTTTGAAACAATTAAAATATCACTTGCTTCAACGGTGAATGAAAAACATCGTGAGGAAACCTGCACGCCTGAGAGTCCTCCATAATGTTCACAAAGGCGTGTGAAGTCTGCCAATCCGCACATGGCCAGCGTGGTGGGCTATGGCCAAAGCCTTCTCATATTGAGAGGAGACCCGTGCTCTGTAGTGAGCTGGCAATGGGTTGATTATCATGATGATGATATTTTAAATACACTTATTACAAACATATTTAGTGTAGGTATTGGATACAGAGCCTTATCAGCAAGGTGGATAATTAATGAGCACGATAAAAATTTATTTGTTAGGGCTGCAGCTGATTAGTACAACTTATAAGTGTGTGTTGGTAACTAAATACTTAATGGTAGGTTTGTTATGATATGATTATGCATAAACTCGATGTTATCTCATAGCAAAAATAAAAAACTACTTGAATTATATTCAAAGTTTGAATTAATACACTACAAGTTAACCCTTGACGGCTATCTCACCTGGTGGTAAGTGATGATGCTGTCTAGGATGGTAGTGGGCTAACCTGTTAGGAGTATGGGAAACCCACACTCCTTTTCTACGCGACATCGTGCCGGAACGCTAAATCGCTTGGCGACACGTCTTATATCGGTAGGGTGTTAACTAGCCATGGCCGAAGTCTCCCACCAGACCAGAGTTGGGCCGGGAATTGAACCCAGGACCTGCAACTTTATAATGCGACAGCGCATGTACTACGCCAAAGAAGTCGTCAAACCTTCGTAAGTGTAAAAGTTTATATCGCAATTTTTTAATGAATACATCATCAAAATAATAATTTGTTTTTTCAAGTAGATCTACTTTACATTAAAGCCACTTGTGAAGTCCTTTTCTTTCTATTTAAGTAACTACTATACCGCATGGTGGTATACAGTTTTTTTTTCCGCTGGGAAATGCATTTACGCATCCCGCCCAGAATAAGACACCAGACGGGTATGTGGGACTCAAGGCCAACCGCCAAAGCGGTGAAGCCACACTACCCACTAAAACCCAGTGCAGCCTCCTGCGTCCCAGATGGAGTGCCAAAAGATCGCGATAACATGCACTTTGACACCCCGACGATGGTGGTATACAGTGGTCCAACCTCGGAACGTAGATTAAGTAAAAATTTTGGAGTGTAAATTTTGAAGTCTACAATATTTTAATGTTTAGAAAATGGCTTCAGCGAGACTAACAGAAATTCATAAGATACAGACATGAAAGACGGAAGAACGGACGCAGTAATTTATTTATTTGACAAATCGGCCCTGTGGCGCAACGGATAACGCGTCTGACTACGGATCAGAAGATTCCAGGTTCGAATCCTGGCAGGGTCGCGTAATTATCTTTTTGCGGACGAGTGTGTTCCCAGTCACCATCGAAAAAAGTGTTCCATGGCTACCTTCGGAACCCAAAAAAAATTTTTGCAATGATACCCAATGAATGTAATTTGAGTCCACTTAGTATAAGTGGAGACAACAAAACATTTTATTCATCATCATCAACCCATTACCGGCTCACTACAGAGCATGGGTCTCCTCTCAATATGAGAAGGGTTTGGCCATAGTCCACCACGCTGGCCATGTGAGGATTGGCAGACTTCACACGCTTTTGAGAACTCTCAGGCGTGCAGGTTTCCTCACGATGTTTTTCCTTCACCGTTGAAGCAAGTGTTATTTTAATTGTTTAAAAACGCACATAACTCCGAAAAGTTAGAGGTACGTGCCCGGATTCGAACCGCCGACCTCTGATTAGAGGCTGACGCCCTAACCACTGGGCTATCACCGCTTGTAACAATTTATTACTTTGTTTCAATTGAAGAAAAAATTAAAACACAATATTTTTAAACGCTCAATGAATATACCATATCAAAGTCATCAATCGTTCACGAAAGCATTAGGGACCCGATTAGATTTAAATCCTATGCAAATTAGTTTATTTTAAGCTTAAACAAATAAGTCGGAGTTTTCGGGCACCTTTTACTAATCTAAATAATTACATTATTTTAAACATAAGTTACATTTGTGTTAGAAACATGATTCCAAAAGGTGTTTCGAAATATGACCCTACGATAAAATTTCATGTTCGAATGTGGTAGGTATGCTTTATCGCAAATCTATTTAGTGCGTGAGATAAGCTACGTTAATTCACCCAAGTAACTGGAAGGTTGTTGGACTTTGGAGCGACTTCTTGACCTTGACCTTTACCCCAGTGCAAAAGCTGTCCGCCGGGTCTAGGTTATTATCACTAATAAGTAATACCTAAGTTCGCAAGTTTATCATATGTTGAGTAAATTAACCCACTACTAGCCCAATACAGGTGGCGGGTCTTAATTCACCGAAGTAACTGGAAGGTTGTTGGATTTTGGAGGTACTTCTCTAATTTGACCTTGACCTTGACCTTTCCCCCAGTGCGTTAAGCTGTCGGCCGGGTCCAGGTAATTCTCGCTAATAAGTTACCTTAGTTCGCTAACTCATCATCATTTGAGTTTTATCAACCCACTACCTTCCCAATACAAGGCGCGGGTCTCTTCTCATCATGAGACGGGTTGTGGCCGTGGAACATTATGGAGTAACTCTGAGGCATCCTGGTGGCCTGGTGTTATTTTTCTTCACCATTAAAGCGTGTTATATTTAATATATCTTCTTTGACTGAAACCTCAACATAGCTAAGGGCACTGATTGTAAGTAGGCTGAAGTGTGGTCATCGCTCTAGGAAATTGTATACACGTATCCCGGAGAGCACGTTTTGACGACCTCCGTGGCACAGTGCGTGCGCAGTCGCATTATAAAGTTGGAGTTGAAGGCTTCGACCGTGACTAGTTACCACCCTACCGACAAAGACGTGTCGCCAAGCGATTTAGTGTTCCGGCACGACGTCGCGTAGAAACCAATTAGGAGCGTGGGTTTACCATACTCCTAACAGGTCATATGAGAGACAAAAACAACTAAAATTTGAATTTTCTAAAAATTTCTGATTCCTCGTATTTTTTATAAAGCATTAAATAGTTGGTTGGCCAGTCTCTGTACGGTGCCAGAGAGGTCATAAAATATATATTTACCCGAATCTGTCTGTATGATTTTCATCCAAAGACTTGAGTTTTTCAATGAACATCTTCTCCTTGAAATCTCCTCTTGGATTGGAAGCGCTTGTGTCGATACCACCTGACAACGTAGCATCTTCAACCAAGCGCTCAACCTGATATATAAGAAGTGGCTTAATAAAGTAATATCGTTTATGGATATGAATATGTTATAATTGTCATACGCCTAAAAGGTACGCTACCACCAACCATCAGTGATATAGCGAAGGCTAACTTCTATCGAATAAAATAAAATATTCAAAGATATTTACTTACTAACTACTAACTTACTTACCTATATATATAAAAGCGAAAGGTCACTTACATACTTACTGATTAAACAAGAGATCTCAAAAACTATTGTACGTATAAAGCTATAATTTAGCAAGTAGGTAGTTGATAGTTAAGAGATGTCAGCTAAGAAAGGATATTTGGAAATTCCAGCCCTAACGGGGTAAAATAGGGGTTTGAAGTTTGTATGAAAGTCCTATGTTTTTTAATTTAGAAACACGAAAATCGGCAATTTGTCATTTGCCTGTAGCTTACTTTCTGAAGCAGGGCATTGGCCGCACGGGTAACCTCAATCTCAATGGAAATCAGCAATTCTACGCAGACGAAGTCGCGGGCAACAGCTAGTATTCAATAAATGATTCTATCTATGATGTTATATGAATAAATACTCAGTAATATGATTACTTGAACGAAAGCGTAATCCAAACATACTGTTTTTACTCTTTGTACGGAACTTTACAGGTATGGGATTAATCTACAGAATAGTTGAGTACCTACATAAGTAGGTACTCATCATTTCTATACTTCAGCAGCTGGAAGTTTTGTTTGACGCAGTTGTCCCAAAGTGCTCAAACGAATAGCTCATGACCGTAGTATGACCGTGGAAATCCCTAAAACTAGATCTATTTTAATTTTTTCTTCAATTGAGACAAAAGTTACCATTTTGTTCGAAATGCTGATATGGTGCTCATCTGGAACGTCATCCTCCAAGGGGTCTGCCGATTCTTCGGGGCGCTGGAAGTGGGTAGCTCGGACGGACTGACTGTTGCCCATTTAGAATCTGCAATAATTATCATAATTTTTAATTTTCTCAAAGTTATTACCCATCAAATTTGTTTGGAGTAGATCGTTTCAAGCGATAAGGCCAACTTTGCGCATGTCATTATTGTCAACCCTTCGCTATACTATAGGGCGCGGGTATCTTCTCAGCATAAGATGGCATAGTATTGTGCCGTACGAATTTTTGTCAGCCTGGTATTACAGAACATCATCATCATCATCATGATCAACCCATTACCGGCTCACTACAAAGCACGGGTCTCCTCTCAATATGAGAAGGGTTTGGCCATAGTCCACCGCGCTGGCTACGGATTGGCAAACTTCACACGCCTTTGAGAACATTATGGAGAACTCTCAGGCGTGCAGGTTTCCTCACGATGTTTTCTTTCACCGTTGAAGCAAGTGATATTTTAATTATTTTTTAAAAACGCACATAACTCCAAAAAGAGGTGCGTGCCCGGATTCGAACCGCCGTCCTCTGATTAGGAGGCTGACGCCCTAACCACTAGGCTATCACCGCTTCGGTATTACAGAATATGCCTCTTATTTAGCTCATATGAAAATTGAGCACATAAAAAATACACAGTTTTGATACGGAACAGTTATTGCAGTGATTCAACCCGTATGCTGTCATGGCCAATGACATAACGTGCACTTGGTGACGTCATGCCAAATGCAGTCTATTCTTTCTAACTTTTGTTGTCTCTCTGTCTGTCCAGGATCCGGAGAAACAATAATACCAGCTATACCAGCTACCAATAATGAGGTTGTAATTTTAGAAAATACCGTGTTCTTGAACATAGATAAAATAACAGATATATTTCTCTGTTTTCTGGTAAGCCCTGCAAAAATTTAGCAAACGCATTCGCTAGAAATAATTTTAATACTAAATATCGCGGCCAAACGAGCAGACGGGTTTCAGGATGTTGGGTGATTACCAGCAGCCCATGCACATCTGAACCTGAGAAGCCATCAATGATTCGCCGGCTGACAACCTCTCAATCAGTTTTCTACTTGGCATCATAACGCTAAATCGTTTTACGGTTTATCTTAGCTAGTAAGCCTAGAAGCGCTAGATGCAGGCAAAGCTTGATCACACTAGAGTCAGAAAACAAAACCAGGACCTCCCTCTTCACAGTAGAGGTTATACGAGGGGAAAATTAAGCACTATGGTTTGATATAAAAGCGAAAGGTCACTAACTTACTTACATACTTACGGATTAAACACGAGATCTCAAAAACTATTGTACGTATAAAGCTATAATTTAGCAAGTAGGTAGTTGATAGTTAAGAGATGTTAGATAAGAAAGGATATTTGGAAATTTCACCTCTAAGGGGGTAAAATAGGGGTTGGAAGTTTGTATGAAATTTCTTTGTTTTTAGAGTTAGAGACACAACAATTTGCATTAAGAATAATAAAAATAAATAAAAAAACAATTTTAAATATTAGATACCTGTTAAAGGTGGTAGAATAGGGGATGATAGTTTTTGATTATTTTTTTATTATGAAGTCTACAAGCTTGAAATTTTGAAAATAGGTTTCTTTTAGGGCGTAAATATAAGTTATTTTTTAACATCTAAATATACCCCGAAGGGGGTAAAATAGGGGTTTGAAGTTTGTATCAATATTATAATTAATTTGTATGAAAGTCCTTAGTTTTTAAATTTAGAAACACGGAAATCGCCAATTTGACATTTGCCTGTAGCTCACTTTCTGAAGCAGGGCATTGGCCGCACTGGTAACCTCAATCTCAACGGAAATCAGCAATTCTACTCAGACGAAGTCGCGGGCAACAGCTAGTGGTTTGATAATATGACTGACTTGACTTGAAAATCCATCGATCGAACAGTTTTGATATCGGAATAGATAACTAACAGAAAGTGTAGGTACGCGAACGTAGCTGCGGGGAACCTCTCATCTACGACAAAATAAAGGCCAGATGCGACTCGATAATCAACACGTACAAGTCTCCGAAACTTTCACTATGGGCCAAGTCGTAGAGCCATCGCGCCGGCCGGTTGAAGCCTGTTGCGCCACGTGGGCTTCCAATGATCACCTTGAACTTTACGCGATGTTGATAATAATCGCGGCGAAACTGTCACAGGCCAATTTGGTACCGCGTACAGAGTCGAAAATACCCAGTCTTCCCAATAAAATTAGTTGCCATATGCCAGTTGACATATCGTTCGAAAATGATATCATGTGACAAAATCTCATCGTCAAGTAATCAAATTGAAGATATCAGTGATAATAAATAATTCAGATACAAATAACTTAGTTATTTTGTCCTCGACAAAAGGAATAAATAAGTTTATATATCAGGCGAGGGAATCTATAAATGGAAACAATTAATTTATAATATTAATGCCTAAAAAAAATAGACGCACTGGAAATGCGGTGCTGAAGACGCCTATTACGAATAAGCTGGACAGCGCATCGAACAAACGCCTCCATACTCTAAGAGCTGAAAATAAATCAAAGGCTTTCGTCGCTTGTACAATTGCGAATCCTTAAGTTCTTTGGGCATATAACGAGGAAGACTGGTACTATCGAACATCTTGTAGTACAAGGTCGAGTCGAGGGCACACGTCCACGTGGTCGCTCTACTACTAGGTGGACGGACTCAATCCGTTCCGCTACAGATTTATCGGTCTCCGAGTGCTCTCGTGATGCCACAAACAGAAATCGCTGGAAGGAGATCGTAAGAGCTGCTGTGAAGGCCAAATCATAACCACTACCACTCTGTGAAGAGTGAACGAATAAGAAGAAGAAGAAGAATTAATGCCTCAGAAAATAAACATAGGTACAATATTTGAGCAAGTTATTAAATTAATGTTTAATTATTTTTATTGCGGTGCAGGTAACATAGAAAAGGTTACCATAGTTTTCAGAGCAGTCAAGTTAGTTTCGGGTCCATATTTATATTTCCCTTACCTTAGTTTATAGTGCTGCCTCCATTAAAATGTGTCAAGGTCACGGTAGCCGTCAAAAAAAAAAAGGTAAATACGTAATACTTGTAATGCTTTGTTTTGTTTAAAAATAAACTAGGTTAGGTTTCTATTTTATTTTATTTTTTATTTGATTTTACAAGGAAAACTTACAGCTTATAGAAAAAGTACATAGATAAGAATAGAAGAAAATTAAAGCTAATTACAAGTTTTCACAAATAGAAGTAGGTAATAATTATAAAAACAAGAAAAACTCAATTGGGAAGGAAAAGATTAGAAAGGGGAAAACAACAAGAACAAACAAAAAACTGAATCTGGTCCACGAATTATTTGACTTAAATGTGTGAATTAAAGAATTCGTTGGCCTACGAATTCTACGAATAGTGGTGGCAGTGGTGTAAAAAATGTAATTGTTTGTTATTTTTAATTTTTTTATTAAAAGATAAAGTAGATCTAAGCAGATATGAGTTTATTCGGAACTTGGTATGCGTGCGTGGTGTCTGTAAGATTGAGAAGGTTCCAGTCGAAAGCACCACGCAAATTAATGTCCGGACAATGCACACTATGTCCCAGAAGTCAACTATGCCAGTTGCTTATCGAGTAATACTATTATAGTATGTTCTGTGATCGAAACTTTGGAGCGAAATCGTGGCTTAAAATTAGCATATAGTTTGACCTGAACCGGACGCGCTCGGAGCCCGCTGGGCGCTATCTGACGATCGTTGATTGAGATGTGATCGTTTACGCAATAGGATATGGATTTGGTATAACATTTCTTGACGATCTCTGTGGCGCTTTTAAATGTAAAGTGCGAGGTCCTAGGTTAGATTCCCTTGTTAAACACAGCCTTTTATTCTGTCAACAAATATTGATTATGTTACAGCTGTGTATTATGAAAAGTTTTTAGTATTCAAATAAAGATTAATATTCGCAATATAAAGTTGGAGGTCTTGACTTCGATTCCCTGCTCAAGGTCTGGTGGGAGGCTTCGGCCGTGGCTAGTTACCACCCTGCCTGATTAAACGTTCGCGATGTCGCCAAGCAATTAGGTGTATGGGTTTACCATACCCCAAACAGGTTAGCCCGCTACTACTCGTATCTTAGACTGCATCATTACTTACCATCAGGTGAGATTGCCGCCAAGGTCTAACTTTTCATCATCATCATCATCATGAACAACCCATTACCGGCTCACTACAGAGCACGGGTCTCCTCTCAATATGAGAAGGGTTCGGCCATAGTCCACCACGCTGGCCATATGCGGATTGGCAGACTTCACACGCTTTTGAGAACATTATGGAGAACTCTTAGGCGTGCAGGTTTCCTCACGATGTTTTCCTTCACCGTTGAAGCAAGTGATATTTTAATTTAAAACGCACATAACTCCGAAAGGTTAGAAGTGCGTGCCCGGATTCGAACCGCCGAACTCTGATTAGGAGGCTGATGCCCTAACCACTAGGCTATCACCGCTTCACTTTTAGTCTATAAAAAAATTATTCTAGAATTATATTTCTTGTCTTATCAATACGCAACCTCCTTTCCGCAAGTCGGTTTGTAAATATTACAAATACAGCGGCTATAAGGCCGTCGTAATGAAATACGAGAAACATATCAAATCTCAGGGCTGAGGCCTTGGACATCTGCCGTGACGTTATTTATTTTGCAGTCTCATTAAATAAGGTTTCAGGATGACTAAACGCCTTAAAATGTTTAAGACGCGTCAATTTCCTGTTGTCTCGGTGTGAATTAAAAGCAAATTCTGTATTAACGTTTAGTGTGAGCAAATTATTTATATCATACGTAGGGATCTTCATTACAATCAAATTAAAAAGTATTCATTCATGTTGGCCTATTAAAACAGACACTTATAATACATTTTTGTGTGGTGATGGTGATAGCAAACATTCGTTAACTAAAGCTACGATGGTTCCAAACGCTAAACCATATATTTATTTTGCTATCACCATCTTACACTCCATTAATACTAACTATGAAGTTAGAGCAATTCTTCTCTGAAATTTTACTTCTATGATTTGTTAAATAACCTAACTTGAACTACCGATGTTGTGATAGGAAGCATTATAGCACAAAAAAGTCCACTTTATTGCTTATAATCGACTCAATTAGTGAACCGATATTAATAAAATTTTGCCGAAAGACAATTGGCATCCTGGCGTCTGACTATTATTTATCCTTGAAAAACTTAAGAAAACCTTTCTGCTGAATACTTTGAATAAGCTTATGTTACAAATGCTCGAGTTTACAACTAAATCGAGCATGAAAAATGATTGAACAAGGTTTTAGATGTCCATTAGAAGCAAAGAACCCTCGTCAGAAGATTCGATTACCTCTTGACAGTATTGCTAAACAAAATGTGTAAAATATCGATACGCATAAAATGATTCACGCGGTCAACATTCTTTGTCAAATCTTAAACTTTTTACCTCCCAATAAATTTACAATTTTTATTCAATGTCCTTAAAATTATAACTACGTGGAGTTAATTGCAAATGTCACATATTTTATGCAAAAAAGCGCGTCCGTTTGTTTATAACTCATTTATATTAATATTTCCGGTAACTAAGTAACTGCCCGCTGTAGGTAATAACCATTTTAATGAGAAGAATTGACTTAAGAAAAAAAACAACATGGACGACGCGATGTTGAGAACGATTGACAGCAGAATACTTTTTTTTTTTCGGACTGTCTATCTGAACCAGCTTTGGAGGTCCGATCTTTCCTCTGAAATGGTCGTCTTAGTGAGATATTAGTCGTTAAAATCCAGCAACTTGCATTGGATCAGCATGGCAGGCCAATGCTCTAATCCCTCTCTCCCACGAGTCTTTTTTTTTGTTTTTTTTTTCAAACTGACTATTAGCTGTACTAACCCTATTGGTTGCCACAGCGTAACCGGGCTGTTTGGCGAGCTTCGGAAAGAAGCTCTGCCAAAAGAAATTTTGAGCCCTAGGGCTCGAAGAAACTAAGGGAACGTCTGCCTAAGGGCGCCTCCTTTGAGGCCGAACCTCGGCTTAGGCGACGTTTCGGATAACGAGAGGGTCGGACGGTGAGTGGTCCGTACGTCTCCTAGGCCGTGAAAGGAGCCCACGTACGGATGACGTATGATAGCGGGGACCTCGTCTTCGCCGGCGAAGACGGTGTGTAGCGTATGATTGCGTGGTACGAGTATGTTGTCAGTAGTCATCTGATCGTCAGGGACATGAAGGATATGTTTAGGTCTCCTCTTTCGGAGAGGAGCGCTTAGGTCGGGGGACTAAAAAGAAGCCGCAACTACGAGGGGGTTGGGGTGTCGGATTGTAAGCAGAATACTGTGTACAGGGTTTTGTTTAAAGGGAAAGTATCGCTCAAAAAATTGTGATTTTGATTGCGTTATAATAGTATTTTGACTATATGAAGGAGTCCCTAAATAAGAATGGGGTTAACTGTAACCACAAAAAAGTAATAAATTTCGAATTTGGCGAGTTTATTTTTAACGTATTTTTATTATTTTTGTACCAAATTTGTGTTAACAAACTCTTACTTATATAAGAAGTAGGTATACAAAGGAAAGCTTATCTCTATAAGAGATCTCTTCCAGCTACCCTCAGATGTGAGTAAGATGATTTTATAAAGTGGAATAGGTCAAACAAGGTATGTTTAAACTACATACCAAAATATACTTAGGTAAATTGAAAAAGAAAAAAAACACATGATATATAGGTACATATATATAGGAAGCGGTGATAGCCTAGTGGTTAGGGCGTCAGCCTTCTAATCAGAGGTCGGCGGTTCGAATCCGGGCACGCACCTATAACTTTTCGGATTTATCTGCGTTTTTAAGAAATTAAAATATCACTTGCTTCAACGGTGAAGAAATCATCGTGAGGAAACCTGCACGCCTGAGAGTTCTCCATAATGTTCTCAAAGGCGTTTGAAGTCTGCCAATCCGCACATGGCCAGCGTGGTGTACTATGGCCAAACCCTTCTCATATTGAGAGGAGACCCGTGCTCTGTAGTAAGCCGGTAATAGGTTGATCATGATGAATATATAATTAATAAACATAATACTATAATACATACATAGTTTGTTTTTAACGTATATGTCTTTAATGTCTGGTAGGTAAAATACATATCCTTATATACGAACACGAAATGGATTTCCATAAACTGTTAGGTACTTTTGTGTTATTAACCAAATCTAAGATCGGAGAAAACAACAATTTTTGGCGTGCTGCGTCGAACGCTCTTATGGCAATGATTCTGCCCCGGGGTTTAGCGCGTTAAGGATAATGGACCGACATCTCGAAAACTCGATGGGTTTCCGCTACTTATCCCGCGTTCAAATATTCTTGTTTCATCTTTTTTAATAAGCCTTCTTAAATCCTCTTAGTCCCGATCCAAATATAGGGTCTTATTAAATACTTAACTTAAGCTTTATAAGGTCCAATTAATTCAAAATAAGTAGATATAGACACTTAGTCTTTACGTGCTTAGCTTCTAATTTGTTTGTTTTTTATCAAATATGTATTTGTTGTAAACAACATATTGTAAGATAAATGTATGTTCTTATACCTACATACCTATCGGTTATAAGTAATTATAAAATGTCTTAGTTACATTTATTGTTTATTCTTTTGTCTTATTTATATGTTTCTATTGCTTTATAAAGGTCGCTTTTGTGAACATCCTAACCTTAATATTTACCGATAACTGGTCCTCATTTTTCATTTTTCGAATTGTTACTTGCAGATAACCATAATAGTTACTACTGCGTCACCGGGGGTTTTTGGCGAGCATGAAGCTCAGCCTGAGAGAGGAGCACCTGGGCTCGACGACTTCTGAGGAAACGTCCCCCTAAGGGCGTCTATGCTCTGCTTGTAGCGTTAAGGCTGACTTTTAACACCTATTTTTTTACATTCCTTCTTGTTTATATTCTTGTTTCTTGTTCATTTTGTCACAAAATCACATTTGTATCATAATACACGAATACCATAGGCCCACATAGAATTTCTTTTGAGATTTCCTTAACATGGGCTTAAACTCTGTATGGAGGACTTAATGTTGTATATTGTTATTCTAATTACCGTATGCTATATTGTCAATTGTTAAGAGGTCGGCGGTTCGAATCCGGGCACGCACCTCTAACATTTCGGAGTTATGTGCGTTTAAAAAAAAAAAAAATATCACTTGCTTCAACGGTGAAGGAAAACATCGTGAGGAAACCTGCACGCCTGAGAGCTCTCCATAATGTTCTCAAAGGCGTGTGAAGTCTGCAATTCGCACATGGCCAGCGTGGTGGACTATGGCCAAATCCTTCTCATATTGAGAGGAGACCCGTGCTCTGTAGTGAACCAGTAATGGGTTGATCATGATGATGATGATGATGATATTGTCAATCTAGAAATGGATGCTTCACTCTTAAACTTAAAATAAATCGTACATTTAATATTAAGATTTAATATATAGAGTGTAGTTATCACCATCACACGAATAGACATAATGATAAATGTGACACATGTGAACGATTCATAGATGCCTGTAATAGGTTTACATGAATAAAGCTATTTTGATTTGATTTGATTTATCAGAAATAATAAATTACCTACCTGTACCCACATGCTTTAAAATTCTTATTGAAAATATATCAATGAGATAAAATCGGGGGCTATTTTGTTGGATGAGTAATTCAACGCAGACGACATCACCCACAATAGATTAGATAAACTCAATAAATTACTATAAGATTTAACAAACCGTACCAGACAAAGTATGGACAGTGACGTATTCGTAATACCTACTCGAACGACGCGACGGCGACAATGGGAAACACAAATATAAACCACACATCACTATTTATAATCCATTGCCGTTTCGAAATAAATGACCATTCTAGTTCTTACTAGAAAATCTGCATTGTAAAACAACCAAAGGTCAGCCGTTGCTATTACGTATCTGTTGATGCAATCATAGCAATCGCGATCTTTTGGATAAGTTGATATCCGTGTTATTATACTATACCTAGTTTAAATTACCTATCCCAATAAATATCATTATCATTATCATGATCAACCCATTGCCGGCTCACTACAGAGCACGGGTCTCCTCTCAATATGAGAAGGGTTTGGCCATAGTTCACCACGCTGGCCATGTGCGGATTGGCAGACTACACAAGCCTTTGAGAACATTATGGAGAACTCTCAGGCATGCAGGTTTCCTCACGATGTTTTCCTTCACCGTTGAAGTAAGTGATATTTTAATTGCTTAAAAACGCACATAACTCCGAGAAGTAAGAGGTACCCACCCGGATTCGAACCTCTGATTAGGAGGCAGACATCCTAACCACTGGGCTATCACAACTTCTTCCCAATAAATATACCTAGTATAAATAATAATAATGTATTAATTCGAGTAGGTCTATTTTTTCGCCATGTTGAAATAGGAATAATTCAATTCGGAAAGCCATTTTACGAGAAGAAACCAGTTAGAAATTCACCTGTTGCTCTTTTCCTGAATTATTATTCATTTTACTTCGATTTAATCTTTTGTGGAAATAAAAGCAGGACTAATGGTTTAAAAGCATACTTGTCATGAGAAAAAAACACTAATTTTAATCTAACTTGGCTACATAGATATATTTATGCATTTAACTCAGTGTTTAAATTTTACCTATTTTGCCTTTTTTTTTGTTTGAGTGAGCGTAACCGATGCGTCAAAACTTCTAACAGTATTGGTTATTGTAATCTTAGCATAGCTAATTATATTTTTGTCTTGAAGCCGCTTTTATAGTGATTTCGAACTAATGGTATATTCGATACGCATCTCTGAATATTGAAAAGTGATTTGTAATGGAAGCCTACAAGATTCGATTCAAAAATAACAATGATTGCTTAGTTAACATCAAGTTTCGTAATACAGGATTGAATGTTAGCGAAGATGATTCTCCAAACGGGTTTGGCAGGGCGCCGGCGGGGCGCGGGGCGGCCGTGACGTCATGGGAGGCTGCGCCGGTATATAGGAGATGAGCCTGCGCATCATTCCGCTGTATTTTGAATTGTGTGGTCTTACTAGTGTGACAAATATACAAATAGTTTTTTGAAGATGCTACGTTTTGGAAGTTTTTTGGCGGTAGCTGTAAGTGAACTTTCCTAATTTAATAATATAATTAGCTGATAAATATTATATTATATGATAATTCACAATTATCAGTTTTACATATTATTTGAGTGTTATTTCTTTTAAATTATATGTTTAAATTTTTTTTTTTTTTTTTTAATATTTATATACATAGGATATTCATTGAAAGCTGTAGAATTTCAATAAGTGTAAACAACTCTTTTAAGATATAACTCAATTAGTTGAAAAACAAAATTTAGTTTTTTGTTCGGGTATTCTTTGTTTAAAAGAAAAGCTAAAGGAGTTAATATACATATATATATTATTAGGTTATATTAACCTAATAATATATATATGTATATATTATATTATATAAAGTATTTTAATAAATTATATATTTGTATATAATTTATGCACTTAAAAATGTTCATTGCGGAATTTGAGAGGTTAAATAATGAAGCACTGGATTGTTTAGGTAACATAACAACATTATATATCTAATTCGGTTTATATTTAAATAAACATAGTGTTTATCATAGGTACACTAGAAGTAGCTTATTTCGAAGAAAACTAATTTTTTACAGATGTATTGTATAATTAAATATCTGAACCAGCTTTGGAGATCCGATCTTTCCTCGGAAATGGTTGTCATAGTGAGATATTAGTCGTTAAAATCCAGCAAATAGCATTGGATCAGCATGGCAGGCCAATGCTCTAATCCCTCTCTCCCACGAGTCTTTTTTTGTTTTTTTTTCGAACTGACTATTAGCTGTACTAACCCTGTTGGTTGCAACAGCGTAACCGGGCTGTTTGGCCAGCTTCGGAAAGAAGCTCTGCCAGAAGAAATTTTGAGCACTAGGGCTCGAAGAAACTAAGGGAACGTCTGCATAAGGGCGCCTCCTGTGACCCACGAGTGCGAAATCCACTTGCAGTATTGGGTCATAATATAGGCTGACGAATCTGACTGATCACGATGGTCACAACTAACAGTCGGAGTTTTGGTTTCAAGTTAGCTCTTTATTCGTATTTCGATGATGATGACGTAGTTTCTAATCATATATTAATATATATATCTATATATATTAATATATAAACAATGTGATCGTCACGTACGTAGTGTAGGTACTTACGGCAAACTCGTTTTCACGAGGAAAATTTGTTTTTATAATTATATGCCACCTTATTATTTGATTAAACATATTGTTTACTGCGCAGTAGGTAATGCGTTTTTATGTTTCCAATGGATTCTTAGTTACTTTAACAAACATATAATGTTAAATTTTCATTTAATAACATTATAGATTCATTCCAGCTGTTTTTCAACAGTTTATTTTTAAATAATTAATGAAGTGAATTACATTTCATTTAAAATTTGAAGTAAATTGATTGATGTGGTAAAATTTCAACTTTTCTGTTTCTGTTCTATCCGAAACCTATAATATTAGCATAATCTAATAATTTCATGATTCGAACACAGGACCTCGAGTTCCACAGTTGAACATTCTAATAAAATAAAGACTAAATCAAAAAGGCAGTTTGTAAACATTTGGTAAATTAAGCGTATTGTTGACTCAACACGATTTTTTTTCCAATATGAGGGTAGGCAGACAACATTCCCAATTTGCCTCCAATTAGGACTTTGTGATCCATAGTTTTCATCATTCTAAAGACTAGTCCAATAAAGCAGTTTGTATACAATCCGTAAATTTTTGTCTGGTAGGAGGCTTTGGCCGTGCCTAATTACCACCCTACGAAAGACGTGTCGCCAAGCTTTTAAGCGCTCCGGCACGATGTCGCGTAGAAACCAATTAGGAGTGTGGGTTTACCATTCCCCTAACAGGTTTGCCCGTTACCATCTTAGACTGCATCATCACTTACCATCAGGTGAGATGGTAAGTGATGATACACGTCAAGGGCTAACTTGTAGTGGATAAAAAAAATAAGTGTTTTGAGCCAACACGACGACATAAGTCAGTTTAAAAAAACAGCATTCCCAAACTGTTCCCAGCTGGGAATAGCATTCATTTCACTTTATAAGGCCACAGAACTAACTACTCTAACATATAGTCGATAGTATAACAGGTTATATTATATACTTAGGCTTATAAACGTAACATTACTTCTGTTATGCAATAATAACATAATAACATCGGAAGTCACGACCACTTCGAGCAACCTCGGAAACTGTTAAACATTTGCAATTTAGCTGTCCGATCTAAGTGAAGGAAATATAACCATAGGCTTTAGTATGAGGTTTGCTCGTTCGAAATCGTTCAGTCGTTTCAGTGTATCGAAACACTGTAACGTCAGAGCAAAATTGAGTTAATGTTACTGATTTTAAGTTTTTAGTTTGTAAAATTTAGTATAAATTAGAATTTACAAGAGGCTAGTATGAGATTTTCTCTTTATTGGATCACGTAAAATTTGAATGAAAGAGCGCCATCTATCGCCTATCTCTTCGCACTCTGCACTTTGTACTCTATACTATGACAGGACCACATATGCTGATCAGCATACACCGAATATATAAATATTATACATTATGTTAATCAACATTATTTTTTTATCCACTACAAGTTAGCTCTTGACGGCAATCTCACCTGGTGTAAGTGATGATGCAGTCTAAGATGGTAGCGGGCTAACCTGTTAATAGTATGTTAAACTCACACTCCTAATCGGTTTCTACGGGACATCGTGCCGGAACGCTGAATCTCTTGGCGACACGTCTTTGTCGGTAGGGTGGTAACCAGTCACGGCCAAAGCCTCCCACCAGACCAGACTCCAGCCGGGAATCGAACCCAGAATCTCCAACTTTATAAAGCGACAACGCGCGCCACGGAGGTCGTCAAAATAAAATATAATACTGTGTTATTATTCTTCCTAATGAAAATCTATTTTACGTTATGGATACTTTGCAACCAGTATGTTAAATATTAACATAAGGTATATGTGTACCGAAACGTGAAATATAAACTTCAGAATGTTTAATATATAATAACAATTATTAGTGATTTTATTGAGCATTTGTGATTAAGGCAAATTTTATTCTGTCGGCACTGAGTTTTTATGCGAGGGATCTCCAACTGCAACGAGGAAAATTTCATACTAAGGGTATTACCTACATGTCACACACACGCTAAATATTGAATGATCAAATATTATGAGCGAGAAGGGTGTAGAGACAAAAGACAAAAGACACAAACTCTACCTTTAATACCACTACTTCACTAGCGCTTGTGTTGAGAGTTCTTAACAACAGTGTGAAAATTCAGAAATCTAATCATTACCTATATACATGATCAACCCATTACCGGCTCACTACAAAGCACGGGTCTCCTCTCAATATGAGAAGGGTTTGGCCATAGTCCACCACGCTGGCCATATGCGGATGGGCAGACTTCACACGCCTTTGAGAACATTATGGAGAACTCTCAGGCTTGCAGGTTTCCTCACGATGTTTTCCTTCACCGTTGAAGCAAGTGATATTTTAATTGTTTAAAAACGCACATAACTCCGAAAAGTTAGAGGTGCGTGCCCGGATTCGAACAGCCGACCTCTGATTAGGAGGCTGACGCCCTAACCACTAGGCTATCACCGCTTCACTAGGCTATCACCGCAACATTACCTATATATGTTCCTTTTATATTGTACAATTCTTGAGCAAAACTTGTAAATAGGTAGACCGGGAAAGTGCATATATATGAGAGAGACAGAAGCACTAATTTAGTTACCATATCTAGATATAGCTTTGAATAAATAAAAAACTAAATAAAATAAAAAATCTGTTTATTCAAACGATTAAGTTATTTGCTTATAGAAGGTAATCTGTGCTGGTAAAGACGGTATATCTTCCTGTGACCATTAATGTCCTATAGCTTGACATAGTCCTCCTCTTTTATAGGAAAGAGGGATAAAGAGCTGTTCGGTGTAACACTGCGATTTTTAGATAATCATCATCAACATTGTCGTCAGCCTAAACCTTCTCTTTCGTGGGAGGGAGAGAGGGATTATAGAGATTAGCCACGCTGCTCCAATGCGAATATGCGGGCTACAATGACTAGTACCACATCTCTGTGACAATATCCGGCACATATAGCTTAACGTGCTCTCCAAGATACTTGGGTGCCAATTTTCTTAGTAATCCTTGAAAGAAAGACATACCGCGAAGATCGACTTCACAACTACAATGTATATTTATGATAGGGCTTAACGTGCTTTCGAAACACGTACGAGAGTTGGCAAAACCAAATTCATAATGACACAAAAACCCATTAGTAAGTTTGGTTCGATACTTTGGTTTGGTTTCTAGTCCAACATAGTAGGCATCACATGAACCGACGAAGACGTGTCGCCAAGCGATTTAGCGTTCCGGCAAGATGTTGCGTACTCCTTATTGGTTAGAAACCAATAAGGAGTACGGGTCTACCATACCCTTAAGAACTTAGCCTGCTACCATCTTCAATCTTCACTACCAGGTGAGACTGCCGTCAAGGGCTAACTTGTGGTAGTAATTTAATACCTAGTACTCTAGATTCTAATTTGCATACTCTGGGTTAGTACTGAGAATTTCGACAGAATAGTTGAACGAAACTGTAGATTTTTTAAGCCTTTACCAGTGCATAATAAAATGGAGGTTCTTTGATTTTATTACTGTGGTAATTTATGTTTGCTAAACATTGTGTAATGTCGTACTTACATTCTCACGGATACAAGACTGATGCTCCGACCTCCACCTTGCGGCAAACAATGTGTAAGTTCTTGAGAAAAATGATGATTTAGCTCAACACAATAATTTTGACCGGTTTTGTGACATTTTTGCAACACTCGCCCAATGTCACCGAGTGAATAAACAAGGAAACTTCATGAAAGGATGAATGATTTGTGGGAGGTTAAACATCTTATTTGCGGCCAGTAAAAATTGTTTAAAAAAATTGATGGCAGATTAATCGACTACTATTGGAACCATAGATTTAAGATAATCTCGTAAGTGACTTATGTCTGGTAGGTAGTATTATATATGGCTTTGAAACTTTTTTCTCAAGAGCAAGTAATAGACTTAGATATAGAGTATTTTCAATACCTACGTGAAGAAATCATAAACAAGGATGTGCGTAGAAGAACCTAGATTACAAAGTAGAAATAGGTCAGGCATTTTAAAATGTTTCGTGAAAGTAAATCTGTTTGTCTGTTACCTTTTCACGTGAACAGATATCCGTAGTATTTAGCGAAAAGGAGATCCTGGGGATGGACATAGCATACTTTATATCCCGGCACATTAATAAGTAGTACCTAAATGATAGACAGATTAAGTATAGGGAGATATAAAACGTCAGCTGTTAAATAATTTAACAAAAAATATGTTTTTTTTTTAATCCACTACAAGTTAGCCCTTGACGGCAATCTCACCTAATGGTAAGTGATGATACAGTCTAAGATGGTAGCGAGCTAACCTGTAAGGGGTATGGTAAACCCATACTCCTTTCGGTTTCTACGCAACATCGTGCCGGAACGCTAAATCGCTTGGCGACAAGTCTTTGTCGGTAGGGTGGTAACTAGCCACGGCCGAAGCCTCCCACCAGACCAGACTCGAGCCGGGAATCGAACCCAGGACCTCGTCAATGTATAGGATGATGATAATGATATTGAATTAAAGATCACTGGAGTTTCCTTAAAATTGTATAGATCTCCGCTAGAGTAGAGGTTTGATTATTATTTTTCAATTGAATATTAATTTATGCTTACTAGCCGGGTTATTCCAAGGTTAAAGGATAAAATAATACTCAACATTATACCTACACTGTCAGTCTTTAAATCATCTGTTAGGAATATTATAGAAACAAAAAACGCGTTATTTTCAAACCGAAAATATTGGAAACGCCCGAACTACCGTGGTAAAAAAATCCTCGTTTCTTCAATCATAATAACATAAATATAATCATAGATTAAGTTGTTTTTGTAAAATGTGCTCTATGATATCATAAATAAAATAAAAAACACAATAAACGTAATTAGAATGAAACTACCATATTTCATTATCATTATCATCCACTGCTGGACATAGGCCTCTTTGATGAAGCGCCAACTTATCCTATTTCCGGCTTTTTGCATTCAGTCGATGCCTGCCACTTTTCGAAGGTCATCGCTCCATCTAGCTGAAGGAGTCCCACACTCCGTTTACTTTACTATATATTAAGTTTAATAAAATTATTCAACGGTTTCAAAAGCACGGAACAACGAATTAACGCCCGATGTCAATGATCAATCTAATCCCAAAACGTTGAACATGTTTTCCATTTTTCATGTCGATAACGGCAGAGAATAAGTTGGTTTCCTTAAAAAACTTAACATTATTTTGATTTTCTATCAGTGATATAATATTCTATTAGGTTCTCGCATCAAAATCACTAGAGGCACATAAATATGAGCCATATCAAAGGGTCTGCGCGAAGCTCCAAACTAAAATTCAAATTAAATAATTAGAAAAGTTTATAATCTTTAAATGTTGTGATAGCCTAGTGGTTAGGACGTCCGCCTCCTAATCAGAAGTCGAGGGTTGGATCCAGGGCACACAACTCTCTTTTCGGAGTTACGTGCGTTTTTAAGCACTTGAAATGTCACTTGCTTCAACGGTGAAGGAAAACATCGCGAGGAAACCTGCACACCTGAGAATTCTCCGTAATGTTCTCAAAGGCGTGGGAAGTCTGCCAATCCGCACACGGCCAGCGTCGTGGACTATGGCCAAACCCTTCTCATATTTAGCGGAGACCCGTGCTCTGTAGTGAGCCGGTAATGGGTTGATCATGATGATAGCCTTTGTGCCACACATCGGTAAGTTTGATCGTGCAATTTACATATAAGAAATCTTGACTGTGTGTGTCATCTGTGACTGTGTGTTAATGATGATATACATTTTTTTGCGACTGTGACATCCGCGACGTGCGAATAACTGATCGAAGTCAAGGTGATAAGTGAAGACGGGTGAATAATAACTCGCAAATGTGGGTGCGGGTATTTACGGACCATACGTGATGAGGTTGATAAATATACGAGTACGTAGGTAGCTTAGGGCGATATGCGCTAGGTTAGTATTCTTTATTGGTATAGCTTTTATTCATTAAGTTCTAAGACTACGTTTTAGTGTGTTTCATGAGAAACCAAAATCAAATCAAAAATTACTTTATTCATACAGGCATCTATGAATCGTTCATTTCATTATTTCTATTCGTGAAGTGATGGTCATAACTACACTCGACAACCCAAAACTCAAGCTAAGAGGGCTCAAATCGCGCCCAGGTCTAAGAAGAAACCCACAACAAACCTAGCCGGATCTCTTTTTTATAACCATCTCACATAATCAATATTAATTATAGTACCTATGTACCGTTTGCACAAGTTATCAAATTTTTCAAATTCAAATTCAAAATAATCTTTATTCAAATAGTCCTTAAAAAGGCACTTTTGACGCGTCAATAATTTACACAGTAGTTATTTCATGGTGATAACTATATTCGTAAACTTAAAACTAAAGCTATGAGGGTTCCAAACGCGCCCCGGTCTAAGAAGAAGCCCACAACAAACTTAGCCGGGGAAAGTTAAGAATTCCGTACGATTTACGTGCGTTATTCTAAAGTTTAATTGTTAGCTAATTAAGGTACAAGATGGGCTCAGATTTCCTTTAATTTATTCTACATCAATGAAAAAATGTTCATTTAAAATATGTAATTATCTAGCTTTCCATTCTTACCATTATATTTAGGAGTACTTCACTCATAGTTTACAGTCTCTTAATGTACAAGGGAAATGAAAAATGTTTCATGGAAACTCGACTCGCGATTGACCGTTTAAAAAAATGTTACATCATAAAACATGCGACTACATATATTTATTATTTATTTATTATTAATATACAAGGAATAAAATAAGTTATATAATAAAGGCACCGAAAAAACCAAAGAGGTTTGTCCTCGGTGCTAATCAGTAACATAACAGCTTAAAGCTAATATAATTAATGCTGTACAAAGTTGCTGGGTATATCCGCAAAGGGTCAAAGAGTAAGAAGCTTTTTATAAAGGTATCGTATTATCGAAACCACAATTAATTATTAATACAACCTTCTTGTTTTTCATCATGGCAGAACTAGGGTTCCGTATAAATAAGTACTATTATAAAAATTAAGATTCAATCGCGCAGAACAAAATTTTAGTCAAAAATGACAAAGTGACCTACTAGTCAATATAATTTTGATTTTTTAATATAATTTTGTTCTGCGGGATTTTCAGGTCAACTATAGCAAATCATAGGCCAGCTACGAGTATATTAGTTTTTTTTAAAGATTAGTGTCAATTGCCATGGCGGTCTAGTGAACACCATATTTGATTACGGATCACAAAGTGCTGGTTTCGGTAATGGGTCGGGTTTTTCTACTCAAGAAATTGTCAGTAATGGCACGAGAGTGGGGAAATCGGCGAATCCACACACGCACCTCAGAGAGCAAGTACGCCCTCGGTCAACGTTAATATGATTTGATAAAAAACGTAGAGCTCATGATTAACCCATTGCCAGCTAACTACAGAGCACGGGTCTCGTCTCAATTATGAGAAGGGTTTGACCATAGTATGCCAATGCTGACGAAGTGCGGATTGGCAGACTTCACACGCCTTTAAGTACATTATGGAGAACAGGCATGCAGGTTTCCTTACGATGTTTTCCTTCACCGTTGTAGCCAAGTGATACTTTAATCGCTTAAAAACGCGCATAGCTCCGAAAAGTTATACGTGCCCGGGATCGAAACCCGACCTCTGATTAGAAGGTGGAGGTCCTAACCACTAGGCTATCACAGCTTTTTATTGTTTCTTATCTGTTGAATTTTATACAATCAGTAGGGTTGAAATTAAAATTTTTAATTTTTTTGTCTGGTGGGAGGCTTCGGCCGTGGCTAGTTACCACCCTACCGACAAAGACGTCAAGCGATTTAGCGTTCCGGCACGATGTCGCGTAGAAACCATTTAGGAGTGTGGGTTTACCATACCCCTGACAGGTTAGCCCGCTACCATCATAGACTGTATCATCACTTACCGTCAGGTGAGATAGCCGTCAAGGGCTAACTTGTAGTGTATAAAAAAAAGCAAGTGATATTTAAATTGCGTAAAAACGCACATAGCTCCAAACAGTTATGCCGTGCCCGGGATCGAACCCCGGACCTCTGATTAGAAGGTCGAGGTCCTAACCACTAGGCTATCACAGCTTTTTATTGTTTCTTATCTGTTGAATTTTATACAATCAGTAGGGTTGAAATTAAAATTTTTAATTTTTTTGTCTGGTGGGAGGCTTCGGCCGTGGCTAGTTACCACCCTACCGACAAAGACGTGTCGCCAAGCGATTTAGCGTTCCGGCACGATGTCGCGTAGAAACCGAAAGGAGTATGGGTTTACCATATCCCTTACAGGTTAGCCCGCTACCATCATAGACTGTATCATCACTTACCATCAGGTGAGATTGCCGTCAAGGGCTAACTTGTTTTAAAATTTGATTGATTAAAAAAAAAAAATCGACACCTATTCTATGCAGCTACAGAACCCATTTACACCAATTAAGTTTTAGCTTCACGTTATTTAGTTTACTTAGTGGAGGATTAGTATTACGCGGTCACGAAGTAAATCAACTGGTCGCTGTCACAGTTATTTTCGTATGCGGATCTTAATATCCACACGATTATGGAAATGATTTGTAAATTCAACTACGATGAATTTTGATACCTTAGAAGGTGATTCATTCATTAATATTTTTAACGATATTGTTGTACTCATATATGTCTATATATACCTTGGTTACACCATCGGCCCGAGAGTGACTGTTTATGACGCAAAATATCAGTTCCTGTTTGATGGGTATAAAACGTAATTCTTTAATATACTCTCCGCGCGTTCGCTTTCATCGTTTAATCATGATCAATCCATTCCTGACCCACTACAGAGTACGGGTCTCTAGTTTAGCCTCAGTCCACCTCAGACCAAGTGTGGATTGACTACACGGATTTGAGAATATTATGGAGAACTCTCAGGCATGCAAGTTTCCTCCACCGTCGACGCAATTAATATTTTAATTGCTTAAAAAATAAGATATCGATCGAAACCCGACCTCTGATTAGGAGGCGGATGTCCTAACCTATCACAGCTTCCAGCACTAATAGGATTAGTGGCAATAGAAGTGGGGCTAGTACAAGCGGGCAAATCTGCGAGGACTTAGATAAGTGTGATAAGCTACTACTATACATAATGTGGTTTCAAATAATATAATTGGATGACCTTCAATTAAAAGAATGCTATTGAACTACGTACGTTCGACGTTGTCCGATAAAAATTTATGAGTATTGCACGAAGCCACTGGTCAGTAGATTGAGTGAGAAAATCCTTTAAGAAGCTATTTCCTATTTGTGGAAACCAACTTTTCGTATTCCATCTAACCGTAATGCGTATTGGAGTAATATCCTTGTGACGACCTCCGTGGCTCAGTATAAAGTTGGAGGTCCTGGGTTGGTTTCCGGGCCGGTCCGGTCTTGTGGGAGGCTTCTGCCGTAGCTAGTTACCACCTTACCAACAAAGAGGTGTCGCCAAGCGATTTAGCGTTCCGGCGTCGCGTAGAAACAATAAGGAGTATGGACTAGTCAAAACCCTAACAGTTCAACCCGCTACCATCGTAGACTGCATGATCATTTATCACCACGTGAGATTGCCGTCAAGGACTAACTTGTAAAGTATAAAATAATAAAAAAAACAACAGGTTCATGCGGAAATTCCGAATTTTTAATAAACGTATTTTAAATGAAGCAAAAGAACTTTCATGATAGTTTATTACTTCTTTTAAAGGTGTCCCATTACATCCTACCTTCGTGCGTATAAATTATTGTCGGCCTTTATTATTTCCAAAAAAGATAAAATTAGACTTTCAAATGTTCGAATTTCTGGTTAAAGAACACTCAGTGGGTGGTAGTATGTTTACATCGGATTGAAATTTAGCAGAACTTTATAAGATATTATGCTGGCTTAAATTTTGGATTCGATGCCATTTTGGGCCAAACATTGTAATAATAATTCTAACGATAACTTCAATTCCCGGGTTCTATTCCCGGCTCGAGTCTGGTCTGGTGGGGGGCTTCGGCCGTGGCTAGTTACCACCCTACCGACAAAGACGTGTCGCCAAGCGATTTTAGCGTTCCGGCACGATGTCGCGTAGAAACCAATTAGGAGCTTGGGATTACCATACTCCTAACAGGTTAGCCCGCTACCATCCTAGACTGCATCATCACTTACCACCAGGTGAGATAGCCGTCAAGGGTTAACTTGTAGTGTATAAAATAAAAAAAAACTCAAATAAGCGGTGTAGGTTAGAGCTTAGGGTGCTAGTGATACTTACTGATCCAACAAGATTTCAACGTAGCAAGAAAAAAGAAACGTAATAGAGGATTATTATATTGACAAGCTCTAATAATGTTTGCATTTAGGTCGCTACCTAGGTATATCCTATTTTATTAAAAATTCGATAAAAATATAATTGCCTAATCACAAACTGACAAACAACTAATCATCGAAACACTGTTCTACTATACTACTAGGTATAATCTCCTAGTTAAGGCGCCATAATCGACATAGGTAGACGAGTTAAAATAATGTATTATTTTTATTATTCTACTGTTATAAATAAGTAAGCATAATATAAGAATGCATCAAAGAAACTAATAAATTTTAACGCTTTAATTTGCGAGTATTTTTAAATGCTTCGCTTTTTATGAAATTTAAATTATGAGCACGCAAAGCGTGATTAAAGGCATAAATTTAAAACGGAACGGGTTTATTTTTAAACGTAATAAAGAAAGTAATTTATTAGTGCACCGATTTAATTCCGAATATAAGCAAATACATGGAATTTCAGATAAAATTGGAATGGTATTAAATTTATTAAATAACACACTAACTAAGGTTACTTGGTAAAGTTATTTTTTTCATATTTTTTTTTACAAATAAGAAGTATACAAAGGAAATTTATCTCTATAATAGATCTCTTCCAGCTACCCTCAAGTTATTTATACATCTAAATAAAATAATGACTATCCTCTATTATACTTAGTTAGAAAAAAACTCTTTTCACTTAGAACTTTTGTTATTAATTCAAATGTCATTGAATTTCACTCTAAGATATCTAATATGTATTCATAATAATTACACAACTTCGAAATAGATGATAGTCTGTCGGAGATTTTAAAATTTAACTGGCCATAAAACCCCGTGTCTTATCATCTCTCAAAGTAAAAAGGGGTTAAGATGTAGTACAACGTTTGGTGCTGATTTGTAAATTCAAAAATTCAAATTCAAAATAGCTTTATTTATGTAAACAGGCATCTATGAAGCGTTCAGATATAACTTATTTTTCATACTATAAAGTCGTGAGGTGATGTTGATCCCTCGCCAACTTAAAATTAAAGATAAGAGGAGGTGAATGCCAGACATCGAACTCGGTTCTTCCAAAAAAAAACCGCTAAGTCTTAACCACTACATTGTCTTAAACTTATGCTTATATTTGCTAATTTTCAGTTGAAAGGACTTACTCGTAACTGTTTCTAAATGGGCTTTAGTACTTTTGAATTTCAATATAGCAAATCAGCAATTTTAAATCTTTAAATTATTAATAATACATAACATAAAAAATTCATAAAACAGCAAAACATTTATAAATGGATATGGTGCCATTATCCTATATCCTAAATGTGAGTGTGTATGTTCGTTACTCAATCACGCAAAAACAGCTGAACGGATTTGGATGAAATTTGTCATGCATGTAGCCTTTGACATGGAAAAAAACATAGGCTACCTTTTACCCCGATTCCTTAAGAAGATCCCGAGGGAAAATTGAAAATTGTTTACGAGCTAAGCCGCGGACAGATAGCTATGATTTTGTTATGCCTTTCGCCTATACTATGGAAAAGGACATGTATTTTCTATACCGATCTCTCAAAAAGTTCCCGTGGGAAGATAAAATATTGTTAACTAGCAAAGCTTTAGACCCAATTCTGAAGTCCACGCAGACTAAGTCACGAGCAGAAGCTAGCTAGTATTATAATAAAATAGTCGAGTTTATTTATTTAATTATGTATTCATGTTATAATGTCTTTTATTGTTGTTATTTACTTTAAACCGGTACCGGAAGCATGCACGTGGTGTTGTGAAGACGAACAATAAATATTATTAGGTATAATAAAAAATTATCACATGTCGTTAGATAAATTAATATTAATAAATAGCTTGCGTTAATATTACATCATTATTACAAATAGATGTATCTGCGTCTATACTATATTGTTTGTAAGATTAATTTACATGAGTCTTTTTTATTTCATATACAATTAATATTTTAGATAAAAATATATTTATTTCATCAATTAAAATACTTAATTAAACTAATCTAATATTCTTGGTAAAAAAACTAAGTTAAAAATATATCAATAAAAATCCCCGGTCGGCCGGCGTACTTCATTCAAGGTTTAACGTTTTTAAAAGTTGTCCAAGTTGTTTGTCTTATTGTGTTTGTCATGATGAAATTAAACTAGGATATAGTGAAACTAAGCAAAGGAAGTTAAGCCCCTTGCCTCCAGCATAAAAATTGCCTCTTTAAAGCTAGTAGATATTTATCTGTGTAGGTATAATTGTGGACAATTAAAATCATCGAATTGTTTAAAACCAAGGTCTGTGAAATGTTTATGCTAAACGAACCGGTCGATACTTTGCGAGTTTTTTTCTTAATCCATCCATCGTCATTTTAAGAGTTTACAGCAATTATTGATAGTTGAAAAAGTCGATGTATCAATGGAGATCAGGCAAACGCGAAGCTTTTTTACCTTTTATAAAGTAGGTACCTACATACAAAATCTCTTGGAATAAGTAGCCGTTTTTTGTGACAGTTTAGTATCTGTTAAAAATAACCTATGTTTAATATTCACTTAAGTTCGTTTTTGGAGTTTTCTTACCAGCAATGGCTGATGAAAATAGGTTGGCTTTTCATTGGCGGAAACTTAGTTTTCACATATTATGGTTTTGACCAGGTAAAACGGTCTGTAAGTGAAGGAGAATGGTTAAAGTTTAATAGTGTTGCAGGAAATCTCGGTTAAATATTTAATTCAAATTCGTTAATTGTAGGAAAGTTGTACATTCATACCAACAGAAAAATCGTCGTAGCCTTGCAAAAAAAAAAAAACCGTTACTTATTATAATTTTATATCTATAATAAAAAGTAATGCAACGTATAAAATACTATATAAATGAATTTCATCTATAGAACTAAACTAAATGTAAATAATAATAATACAAAAATAGAATCTTTCGTTTACTCATAGTTTACACAAAGAAACACAAGAAAACTGATCTTTGTTATCTTTTCAAAGATCGCGCTATCAGCCGCGGCGCCCCAGGACACCTCCACCAACATTCTGGAGCTGGACCTCTCTCCCGAGGAAGCGCAGAGGTATCTGAACAGTCCACCCTTCACGGAACCCAAGCTGTCCGGTCTCGTTGCTACAAATCCTTTGGTAAGTACCTCTCCATCATCATCATTATCATTCCATTCGGTAATGCCCATTTTTGTACATATCCCCAGTCAAATAAAATAAATAAAGTCGAGTAATCATATCATCATCATCATGATCAACCCATTACCGGCTCACTACAGAGCGCGGGTCTCCTCTCAATATGAGAATGGTTTGGCCATAGTCCACCACGCTGGCCATGTGCGGATTGGCAGACTTCACACGCCTTTTAGAACGTTATGGAGAACTCTCAGGCGTGCAGGTTTCCTCACGATATTTTCGTTCACCGTTGAAGCAAGTGATATTTTTAATTTTTTAAAAACGCACAAACTCAGAACAGTTCGAGGTGCGTGCCCGGATTCGAACCGCCGACCTCTGATTAGGAGGCTGACGCCCAACCACTAGGCTATCACCGCTTCTTCGATTCGGTTAATATGTCTGTAATTAAATATCATTTGTTATAGCTTTCAATGTATTAGCTAATTTTTGATTATAAAACACGTACGTTTTTTCTCAAACCAGTTACACAAAAAAGGTGTATGAATTACAAATGAGCGTTGAAACCTTTTTAGTAATTTAATTGCATGACTCGCATTTTTAAAATTATGCGTCTTCATAACTGTAGAACTATTAAGACGTCCGTCGCTGGCGCATCGTATTCACAAAGCAACAGTTCCCGGATTATTGTAATGGATGAATAAAACATTATGAGATGGATATAAAATCTGTACAGGTTCACATTATAGTAAAAAACTTCCGGGATTATATTTAATGACACGTAATTAATTGATGGGTATCAATATTTACGAAGCGGTGATAGCCTAGTGATTAGGGCGTCAGCCTCCTAATTAGAGGTCGGCGGTTCGCATCCGGGCACGCACCTCTATCTTTTCGGAGTTATGTGCGTTTTTAAGAAATTAAAATATCGCTTGCTTCAACGGTCAAGGAAAACATCGTAAGGAAACCTGCACGCCTGAGAGTTCTCCATAATGTTCTCAAAGGCGTGTGAAGTCTGCCAATCCGCACATTGCCAGCGTGGTGGACTATGGCCAAACCCTTCTCATATTGAGGGGAGACCCGTGCTCTGTAGTGAGCCGGCAGTGGGTTGATCGTGATGTTCTTTAACTCTGCTGCATGTAAAATGGTGTTCATTTATTTCGTCGATACACAGACTTAATAATAATAAATTCATTTATTTGCTTTAAACATGGGTACAGGGCAACAGATGTAGTTATAAAATACATATATGGAACCAAACATGTTTTGCCTTAACAGGTGTGCAAAATATTTTAACTGAAGTCAATTGTAACTGTTACATAGACAATACATTAAGAAAAATAATGAAAAAACATAACAATTAAAATTGAAATTAATTTAAATCTAATGTCATTTGTTATAATGCAATTTTATTTTGAATTTTATAATTTTTGTTTAATTGCTGAATAATATTTATTGCACTGAATATTTCCATAGTTATTTCGCAAATTGTATCATGATCAACCCAATACCGGCTCACTACAGAGCACGGGTCTCCTCTCAATATGAGAAGGGTTTGGCCATAGTCCACCACGCTGGCCATGTGCGGATTGGCAGACTTCATACGCCTTTGAGAACATTATGGAGAACTCTCAGGCGTGCAAATTGTATCAGTTTTTAGTATTTCCGATCAATGATTTCTTGAATCATCCCTTAATACCACTAGCTTGAAGCGTTTTCAGGATCACTAAAGATGTTTGATTCATATGTTTACAGATTAGATACGACGACGCCAGGTTTCGCACGGCCGATGCTGGTCCCTCTCTTGGCCACTACTGGAGGAATGGTCAGGAAATCGAAAACCCTGATGACTATGTAGAACAGGTAAGACGAATACATTCAATTTCATTTGACTTCGTGACTTTCATGACAACATAAAGTGAAGGACGTCAACATAAAAACAACTCTGAGAAGAACATGGTGATGTGGATGGTTATTGATGGTACTCCGTGGCGCAGTGCATGCGCTGTCGCGTTATAAAGGTGGAGGACCTGGGTTCGATTCCCGGCTCGAATCTGGTCTAGTGGCTTTGGCCTTGGCTAATTACCATCCTACCAACCGTTGTCGCGTAGAATCCAATTAGGAGTGTTGGCTTAACAGGTTAGCCAGCTACAATCCTAGACTGCATCATCACTTGCCACCAGGTGAGAGAGCCGTCAAGGGCTAACTTATAGTGTATAAATAAATCTTGACTTATCACGTTCGTAAAAACATATAAATGTAGAAATATCTCTTAGATTCGCTCCAACTCCATTAATTCTTACGAATAATAAACGCTTGCCAGCCATTTCTTAAACTCCCAGGGTTTAAGAGGACACGCTGCAAATAGTAAAATTTTAAATTTCAAAGTATACAGATACTTACACTTGATACAGTATCTCAACTTGATACTTTAACCTAATGTCTACTTGCACACTTCGTGACTAGCACTAGCACTTGGCTCTATATTTTATTTTGCTGTTAGTGTTTAAGAACGCTTGATGCTACTAATGGAGGAATTCATCAGATCAAAGATCTTGAGCATAAGCACACATTCAAACCCAGCGTTCTTCTAATAACAGTTTTCCACTACTGTTGTTAAATAGATGTTAAAGGAAAGCGATGTATAGATGAACCAGTAGAATATCTTTACTTAACCAGTTTATTTTTACACCACAAGTTATCACCTAAGTGATGATACGGTCTAGGATGGTAACGGGCTAACCTGTAAACCCATACTCCTAATAGGTTCCTACACGACATCGTGCCGGAACGCTAAAGCGCTTGGCGACACGTCTTTTGTCGGTAGGGTGGTAACTAGCCACTGCCGAAGCCTCCCACCAGACCAGCCGGGAATCGAACCCAGGAATTGATAATGGCACAGTTCACGCGCTGCGCCATGGAGGTCGTCGTTGGCATAATATGATACATTTGATAATAATTAACATTTCATAGTTGGAAAGGATAATTACTGGAAACATATTTTAATTAGTAGGAAGACTAGTAATTATAAAGATGTCCTTATTGAGGAATGCTCTCAGCTATATACTATTCTAAGAAATCCTAGTTTGACCAACATCTAGTAATAAATGGATATAAACAACGAAGTGGCTATTAAGATCCTTGTTTGATTTAAAGCTCGTTAAGTAAACTCAGTTAAGAAAAGTATCTAGTGATGTTGATGATAATTAACAAAAAAATTGTGAGATTTTTTTTATTCACTGATAGTTAGCCCTTGACGGCAACCTCACTGATGGTAAGTGATGATGCGGTCTAAGATGGTAGCGGGCTACAGGTTAGTGGACATCGTGCCGGAACGCTAAATCGCTTGGCGACACGTCTTTGTCGGTAGGGTGGTAACTAGCCACCGCCGAAGCCTCCCACCAGACCAGACTCGAGCCGGGAATCGATCCCAGGACCTCCAACTTTATAATCTGACAGAGCGCGCGCTGCGCCACGGAGGTCGTCAAATTGAATCGCTCAACGTTAACACAATATTCTATATTAAAGGTATATAACGCGTACCAGTATCATGGTCAAGACGGCCTAGGCGCATATGCTTACGGTTACGAGACCCCGGAGTCAGCCAAGGTTGAGAACAGAGTTCGGTCCGGCGACGTTACCGGCTCCTACACCTTCAAGGGCGATAACAACGAACTTATTAAGGTACTTATTCCTTCTTAGTTTAGTTCTACTGGTCCATTTTTGCTCTCCTCTCCTCTTACTTACATGGTGCAGGCATTATTTGTGGGTGCAAGTGTTTACTTAAATGATAATGCATTCTTGATTACAATTTTAGATTTGCATTTTTGCATTTTTTGCAATGAATGCATTTTTCTTTATATTTGTTAAAACCTTTTAGGCAGCTATAAGAAATAGTAAAATTTCTTATTGCTGATAAAATTAGAATATGAATGATTTAGATGCCTCAAATTTTAGACACTGTAGAAATGTTGGATTTTGGAACAGTTACAAAAACCACCTCAATGCCAAAACAATTTTTGTCAAATTTTGATTTATTTTATTATTTTAATTACTAGAAAGATCTAAATTTTCCATTCCATTACCTTGCTCGAATATCACGACGACTAAATTTATTAGTTTACCTAGTTCACTTAAGTATGCATACGGGCAAAAACAATTCAAATCATTCAAGGTCATTGCATCGAGCGCAACATTATATACGAAGATAACTTGAACAACCTGTTTAAATGCTTATTTGAAAAAAATGGTAGCTTCCATACAATTAAGCACACATTACAAGTATCAAGTGAGGTTTATAACTTTGTTAACTTTATTTAGCTTAGCTTCATGAATCTTAATGAATGTTAAACATTTTTGTTTCAATATGTACACTTTACTATTTTTTTCTAGCATACTAATGAGTATTGAATAATGATACATGGAAGACATAAATATTGTAATTACCATTTTTTGCTGTACATATAATTACACATTACATTTTATTATATTACTATATTTTGAAGTAGATATATCCATGCAAATTAATGTAAAAAAATGAATAGTTCGCAAGTATTGAAGCTAGTTAGTGGTTCTCTATTAGCACCTTATATCTAAACGTCACGGAACCTTCGTCTAGTCTGGCATCACGGAAGTTAAGCGTGGGGTTTAACAAACATAGCAGTCATGCTAGAATGGACTTTTTTCAGTTCACCCCTCACTTCTTAATTCATATTTTATTATATTGTCTTAAGTTTAAATAAATGTTTATTAAGATTCTTTTCAAATACGTACTCACAAAAAAAAACTATACTACTAACTAAGCTATAGCATTAACTTAATATATAATATGGTAATTGTCGTATACAGGTCCGTTACTGGTCTGACAGCGAAGGTTTCCACCAAGAGGACAACATCCCCAAGGTTGTTCTTAAGCCAGTAGAAGAAGCAGAGGATGTCAGACAAGCTCGTCTAGCTCACGAGAAGGCCTGGGCCGAGGCAGCGGCCGCCGCTCGCAAGAACCCTGACCCACAGTAAGTACCTTTTGTGGTTGAGACTATGGAGCCGTGGGCTCTAGCCCTTTTTAAAGAAATTACAAAAAGGATTGTCAAGTTTATTGGGGATCATAGAGCCTGCAGTTACCTTATAAAAAAAATAGTTTGGAGATTCAATGAGGAAATGCTGACAGGTACCTACTATGCCTCTATAAAATTGCCTATTAAAGTTTAAATAAAAGTTTATTTTGATTCTTTTCAAATACGTACTAACAAAAAAAAAACGACAGTAATAACTTAATATATAATATAGTAATTTATATATTAAGTTTTAGGTTTGATGTAGTATTTTTATTTGGGTTATGCGTTCTTAAGTTTATTTACTTAATTAAAGATTAAACATAATAATAGTTTCAACATTTTATAACAGAACGTCAAGGTCTTTCAATTAACAAAAGTTTTAGAACGCAGTTAATTTGCTTGATCAAAGATCACTATAATAATTCAACTTCCGTGTACGATGAATTGATCAGTATCTTTTATCAGTAACGTTATAAGATGCGGCCATAACTATTGCACTGGTTACGAGTTACTTGGTCTTTTAAGTCTAAGTATCTAACGCCAAAGGCCCTATAAATCAAATGAAACGCACTTTTTGATACATAAACTTTGACAAATTAAAACATTGAGGGCTTGTTTTTTCATTTTTGTCGATCGATGCTTAAGAGGTTTTAAATCACTTAAACACACGGGTAGCCTATATTTGAGAACGTGAAACCAGTAGCTCTAACATGTTTACCATGAGATAACTACGAGTATGCCTATCATTTTATCATCCTATTATGAGATGAGACGATAACATTTATTTTTTTAGCACACATCTTAGCTTTATAGAGAACCAAGTCTGCTCTTGCAGTTGTGCCTCTATGGTAGATCTATGACGTTAAAGTGCTGATGAAAAAGAAAACGTTCATTGACGTAGTAAAAGTTTCCGAGCGAAAAGTAAGCGATATAAGCCAAACTATTGTGAAATTATGTTTGTTCTAAAGTTGTTTAATTATCCTTTTGGTTCCATTTTCGTTCGTTAATAAAAAATATTATTGATGGACCGTTGGGATACAGTTGTAATAGCAGATGGGTCTCACCTGTGTTTATTATCTACACTAATATTATAAAGAGGAAAACTTTGTCTGTTTGGTTGTATTGAATAGGCTCAAAAACTACTGGACCGTTTTTAAAAAATCTTTCACCATTCGAAAGCTACATTATCCACGAGTAACAGGCTAAATTTTTTTTTGGAAAAAAATAGGGTTCCGTAAGATATTTGGGTTTTTTCGGACGAAAGGTGTAAAAAATCAACCAGAAAAGTTGTTATTTTGCATATGCTGCCTAAACTATAAAAGATAGAATCATAAAATGATCTAATTAATTGTAGATCTTATAAATATCTACAAAAAAGTCCGCGGCACACTATCTATATCTAAAAGCGAAATACCACTTACTGACTGACTGACTGACTGACTTATGATCACGATATCTCAGGAACTATAAAACATACGAATGTCTATCCAGACAAAATGAATAATATAAATGCGAAAGTGTGTTTGTATATTGGTTTGTCCTTCAATCACGTTGCAAATCGACGTGATTTTTGAAAGTATAGTTGAGGAACTGGAGAGTGACATAGGAGAGTTCCCGTAGGAATTTTTACAACGTATTCTGACTGAATTTTAAAAACCTAATCCACGCGGACGAAGTCGCGGGCAGCTGCTAGTGTAGTGGGTTAAAATATCAAATCTATACATACTATGCAACTCAAATTTTTATATACAAAAATCACTTGTATACCAGAGACAACATGACATAAGATACTTTAACGTCAAAAGAAAAAGGCTTCGCTGGGTGCTTAAAAACAAAACCAAACCAAATGCGAATGAATTCCCTACGACTTTAAAAGCTGATTCTTAACAATTGTTTTAATATTTTTAGGGGAGACTACTACAATAGATTCGACTACCAGCCTGCCGCATCCGAGCTGAGTGGTGCCGTCGTCGCTGCCCCCGGTGAAGCGCGTGAGGCCAAGGCATACAACGCGAACTATCAGCTGCCAACCTACCCACCCTCTCCCAAACCTGAAAAATACGAGGAGCCTGAACCTACTGTAAGTTTGACTTTTTTTTATTTACCACAAGTTAGCCCTTGACTGCATCTCACCTGATGGTAAGTGATGATGCGGTCTAAGATGGTAGCGGGCTAACCTGTTAGTGGTGTGGTAAACTCATACTCCTAATTGGTTTCTACGCAACATCGTGCCGGAACGCTAAATCACTTGGCGACACGTCTTTGTCGGTAGGGTTTGTCGAAGCCTCCCACCAGACAGACTTTATTTTTTAAAGGAGCAGGGGCAGTTTGAAGGTTTAAAGTTTCAGAATTTCTCTGCGGATGTCATGTGGAGGTTTCTGCCATGGCTAGGTTCTAACGGCAAAAAAGTCCGCTACAGGTTAGCGTTTCGTTTAAATGTCGCGCGCGATTTTTGTAGTTGGGGTTTTAATTTTGCTGTCATATCCCTTCATAGCTTACATCACTGACGTCGTCCGTAGCGCGTGCGTTTTCGCATTAAATATAAAATAAAGTTGGAGGTCCTGGGTTCGATTCCCGGCTCAAGTGTGGTCTGGTTGGAGGCTTCAGTCGTGGCTAGTTACCACCCTACATACAAAGACGTGTCGCCAAGCGATTTAGCATTCTGGCACGATGTCGCGTAGAAACCAATTAGGAGTATGGTTTTACCATACCCCTTAGACTTACCATCAGGTGAGAACTTGCAATGTTGATTTCATATTGACTTTCCAGAATATGTTGATTCTGTTAATTTTCAAATGTTTTCAGATTTTTAGTATCTTTCCTCTTTGAATGCATACAACTTAGATATATGGTGCTAAAATATTAACCTTACTTACTTTAATTATTTTTAGGGTCCCCCACGTGGATTCTTCTACAAAATCGAATACCCAGTTAATATCATCGTACCTAAGAACCCCGTGGAGAAGGAGCCCAGCAACTATGGCAAACCTGGATCATACTAGGGTTTAAGTTGAAATTATGACGACATCTTTGTTAAACTGGAGTTAGAAAGTATTTTTGACATAATAAAGGTAATCAAACAAAATACAGATTCAATAGTATCCAATAAAATTTCATCACACCGCTATTACAGTTCATAGCGATGTGAAGAAAAATGTTTGTTCTTTGAGTTGATTTTGTGTTAAACATGTTTCGATGGTGAATAACAAGAATAACAAGAACAACATAGAAAAAAAAGTTTAAAGCAAAAATTACTTTCTTTACTTTTGCATTGTTAATACTGACGTAAGTAAAATATAAATAAGTACTGGAAAACAATACGTCTTGAATCTGTTTTTGTACAGTTATCGATTTCTAATGATGTTATAAAAGGTAGTAATATCCGTTGCCATTTTAGTTAAGTAGGATAAGTTAGCAATTTGTAACCTCGGTCGAAAGTACTCCTTCTTGTCGTACCGTAATGAAAGTTGATAATATTTCCAATAAAATTTGTATAGAACAGTGTTTAAAAAACATCAGAAATGTCTATGAATATCGTGATATAATATTGATAGAAAAGAAAATGTAATTGAAGATTGAGATGTAAAGAAATATCTTCAACCAGACTAGAGTTTAAAAGTGTAACTTTGAAACAATATTGAAAATAACTTTTTTGATTTCTATCTTTAAATATATCCATTACCGTATATGAAAACTTGTTTCTTCCAAGATTCGAACAAATTGCAAAAGTTAAACTCTTGAACCTAGTCTTGGTGACTTATTCTTATATTTTATTAATGGTAAGATTAAATAAGACTTCGAAGCCAGTAATAAGAGTTGTATAAACAAATACAATAAAGTATGAAACTTTTAAACAATTGTGTTATTGAACCTTACATTTCCATTAGCAAACTTCACTGCCTTAGATCTATGCAGATTTCTTTTTTACTATTCATTTTTTAAAAACCAATGTTACTTTGTGTTACAAAAATATTATATTTTATAAAAAAAAAATATATTTATTCCTTCTATAGTTTTATATTAGTATGTTTATATTATAGAAATTATTTATTTATAATATGTTTAATAGTATGTTATTATTAGTATGTATAATATGTTTAAGTGTTTCGATTTTCCGTCTTTTATTTCTGTCGCTTCTTTCTAAAAGGTGTCCTGGTAGAGATCGCTTTTAGTGATAGGGTCGCCTTTTGCTTTTATATTATATATTATTTCTTTCTTTTCCTTTTTTTTTTAATGCAATAAATTAATATAAATAAATAACCATACAAATTAAACTTAATAATAACAAGCATTTATCTGCTCGGGGAGGGTCTCCTTAAACCTCCTAAGGGCATCACTATCAACGGTCTAATATTATTTCTATTGTTCATTTGCATTTCGTTAATCATTGACTTTAGATTCATATTCTTCATAGAAACATCTTCCATCGGCCTTTTAAAAGGCAGCCTCGATCCTATTATTGAAATAATACCTGAAATACCGCTAGATATACCATTGTAGGCCCAAGATATTGTGTCTGGAACGTTGATTTCTATCGGTAGGAATGGAATGGCTGATATGAACTCTCCGAGTGAAAGTCTTCCATTTGGTATAACCAAAAAAGCCTTTTGTTCTTCTAGTATAGGTATCGGTTCTGCATCTATTATTACCGAGTCTTCGTCTTCTTCATTTGCTTTCGTTTTATCTTTGTTAAAATTCATTTCGTTTTCGATAAGATCGCTTGTTTTTTGTTTTATATTGAAGTTAGCGTTCATTGGCTGGTCGGGCAGCAAAACGACAAACGGTTGAAGTTGATTCCTGGAAAGTCAGCCTTATTTTAAAAGCAATTAAATTACCCTACTGATACTACCTATATATTACTTAGGCATAAATTTATAATCACATCCATGTATACAACACAAAATTAAAGACAAAATTGAAATAATTAATTTTTTAAAAAAAGCTTATTATGGATTTTATATATCAAAGTAATGTAGAAGAGTGGTTGGTATCCAATTGCTAACAGGTGGTCTTGGAGACTTGCATTATTTTTGAGAGATGCTCCATGGGGCGCTGAAGTCGTTAGGCTTAAAATTGGACTACAGTGTATTCAAGAATATAATTAAATTTAAATACTTTGATAGACAACAAAAACAAGAATTTGTAAGTATTAACTATTAATATTGTTTCAAGGGAAAATTTAAATTCTAATGTAGGGACATATTTGAAACCATAGTTACTGATGAATATTTGAGTTATAATTTAACTACTTACATTCCAATCTGTTGCATTGGATTAAGTTGCTGCATAATCTGCAGTTCCAATAACTGTTGCTGTAGATTCTGCTGCGGAGGTTGCAATGCCATTCTTTGGTACGGCTGCAGGAGCTGAAGAAATGGCGCGGACATTACCAGTGCTGTCTTTAAGCACATAATGGTCACTATTATAAACTTATTCTGCTTCCCGCTCATGTTCACAGTCACTGGTCACACTTTGACTCACCAATATAATTTCAGTTAGCTTTAACAACAACACCACTACTTTATTAGCACCTTCGATTTTTGCACATACTTAATAAACTTTCACCTGTATTGTTGATATTATGATAGTTTTAGAAACATAACATTATGATGATGACTTTCATTTGAAAACCTCACTATGCCATATTAAACTAATCATCGACATATCACTCGTTTAAATATTATTGTTCTTACAGCTAAAAGTTACTGGTCTTCTCTTTGTTGTTTTATTAAATGCGTTTGTTAGCTTGGTTGTAAATAATTTTATATTTTTTTTGTAGTTGACATAGATAATTCTTATTTATAATTCGTTGTCGTAGTCAAACCTCGTCTAAGCCGAAGCTGATAGTTAGCCAGTATGGAAGGGAATGAGTGGTAAAGTGTTTATTATGCACGGCTGGATACCACCGACTGGCCCACTGACAGGACGTGTGACCTTGTCATCAGCTGAGCTTTCTTTTTTGGTTTGGGTGGTTCAATTTTACTAACAACGAATCACTGAAGAATTCTACTACGAGCTTTATCAAAGGAAAGATTCTCCACATCATATATTTAAATATTAATTATTTATAGATGTATATATATGAAGCGGTGATAGCCTAGTGGTTAGGGCGTCAGCCTCCTAATCAGAGGTCGGCGGTTCGAATCCGGGCACGCACCTCTAACTTTTCGGAGTTATGTGCGTTTTTAAAAATTTAAAATATCACTTGCTTCAGCGGTGAAGGAAAACATCGTGAAGAAACCTGGACGCCTCAGAGTTCGCCATAATGTTCTCAAAGGCGTGTGAAGTCTGCCAATCCGCACATGGCTAGCGTGGTGGACTATGGTCAAACCCTTCTCATATTGAGAGGAGACCCGTGCTCTGTAGTGAGCCGGTAATGGGTTGATCATGATGATGATAGATGTATAGATTTCAGATTTTTTTTCTTGTGATTTATGTTACACTAATATATGACTTGATACCTTTCTAGCCCAGCGGTTGGGGCTTTAAAATAAGTGGTCTAAGATCGGTTACCGGATCGGAAATTTTGAGAATAACATAATAAAAAGACATATAAAGTCTTCTCTGGTAACAGTATTGAGATACAAATAGCTATTTCGCTTGGCAGTTTTGTTCTAACTTGATGACGTCCTAAATGTTGAATTTATTTTGAAATTGTATCTCGCAAATTTACAGTAAAAGGAACATTAAATTTTTTCATACTGTTATGTTGGTTTACGACTCGATAGTCGGAATTATTTTTTAAACATACATCGTAAAAATATTCTTCAAAACACGCAAACCCCCACTGAAGCTGCGTTTGTATCTAAAACGCTTCCGCCAAAAGGACAAAATGCCAATGACCAGCAGTGGCCAATGTCCAATTTTTATAATATAAATCTTAACCAGTCTCAGAAATAAAAAATTGAAACCTAAAAAAAGGATAAAATTGTTTTGTTCCTCTATATAGGTTATTTGGCTGTGATTTATGATGCATGAGATCGCTTGGCAATCGCTGATGACTACCACAGATGAGAATATAGAAACTAAAAAAATCCCAAATTGCCCTACCGGGGTAGGAACCGTGGAAACTCCAAGTTATAACAGCAGCGCGCTCACCAAAGCGCCATGGAGGTCGTCAAAATACACGGGTAATTTATTGGTTATCTTGAATAAAAAACATTACAATAAAAGAGAGGATCTCCCTACATTGATAAAAAGTCAAAAATATAAACAAACCAACATTTTACTCATAGTCACGACAATGTGATAATGATTATGGTAATTTTCAGAATATTTATGTTTGTGTGTTAATGAGTTTACTCGCTAGTTGACGGCAATGATGTTTTCTAACTTTGTAACTAGGACGTACATTGATTTTAATGTGTTGTCGTACATGAGCGAGGCCTACTTATTTTCTAATTGTCGGTTTGTTTTACATTTGTTTTGTCACCGTTGAGACATATAATGTTTTATTTCGTAACCTTGACAGATTTACTGGATCTCTCAGTGTTGGCATTCCCTTTACTACAGAATATATAAGGGGAAGTCTAAAAGTAGCGCCAGTGACAGAAAAGATGAGGAGTAACAGGCTGGCATGGTATGGTCATATAATGCGGAGGAAAGAAAGTGATGTCACTAAAATAATGTTATATATGAACGTGGAAGGGCAAAAGAGTAAAAGAAGACCAAAGAAGAGATGGATGGATTGTGTAAAAGAGGATATGCGGGTAAAAGGTGTGGGTAGTGAGGTGACGGCTGATAGAAGTGAGTGGAAGAAGAAGACATGTTGTGCCGACCCCACATAATGTGGGATAAGGGCAAGAAGAAGAAGAAGACAGAATTTGATTGGTCATTCAATTTTGAAATTCAAATTCAAATTGAAGATTCATTTAGTTTTAGAACACTTCCTCTATCTTTAAATGAGAAGGTATTTTACTAGCTATAGAAATCAGAAGAGGAAAAATGAGCGGTCACCTACTGAGGCACTTTTAATTTATCACCAGCATAATAGATGAGAAAATAGAGGAATTAAGAGAAAGAGGCCGTTCAAGATTGGATTTATTGGGATGAATAAAGTGGAAAGTTAGGGTAGGGATTTATGGGGAGGTATCAGAGAGTCGGCGGGTATACACCAAAGGATACAGTCATTTCCACACTATATTATAACCTTGTGATTAGTTTGTTATTAATTTTTCAACCTATCTTTTATGTTGAAGTTTTATTACTAGATATGTATTTTATTTACATTTAAACGCAAGATCTTATAAACAAATTTAAAAGGTGAAGAAATAGGGTATCACGTTTTTGCTGTTAAAAATAATGAATATACAGTAAAATAAAATTTATAAAGATACAGAAACTTAAAATTTAGTAAAACCACCTTGGAGACATCCCCAGAGTGATATGAAGGTATACAGAATGATAATTTTATATTTTTCAAGTTGTAAATAATTTTGTAAATATCTCCTATTTTATTAAGTAAGATTTGATTTCATTTTAATTTCACGGGATATCATATTGTATGTAAATATGATATAGGATGTACTTAATAAATCATATACCACTGGTAAATAAAAGTGTTTATATATTTTTTTTGTATAAACTCATAAAAATCCTTCTCTTAGAGCAAGATATATACAGGACATATGGTCTTATATGTTATATGCTCGTACCGTTGAACCAAGGCTTCAAAGGTGTCTAGAGTTATGACGAGTTCCCGTGTCGCGCGTAACGGGAAAGCAGTCCGTTCCCATCCCGTAAGTAGACATCTTATACGTGTAATCGTGTTTCCATCTCGTACCGGTATTTACTTACTCTCCCATTTCCGTGGCCTTTCTTCGTAGAGCCCATAATATATAGTGTTTGTATGGGCGCTAATTATTTTTATTTTCAAGTAAATTTATTTAAATTACTGATAAGGAAGTATTTCAATATCAGTGACAAACATAATCAGGTTCGAGAAGCATAAATACATTAAAAAGTCCTTAAAAGGCACTTTTGACGCGTCAATAACTTACATAGTAGTTATTTCATGGTGATATCTATATTCGTAAAGTTAAAACTAAAGCTATGAGGGTTCCAAACGCGCCCCGGTCTAAGCAGAAGCCCACAACAAACTTAGCCGGGTTTTTTTTCGTTATCACCATCTCACATAATGAATAATTAATTATAGTATCTATGGAGATAGAGCAATTCACACCCAAGCTTTTTTATCGTTTATATAATCCTTAATATCGTAATATGATTTGTCTATAAGCTTTCGTTTTATAAAAACTTTGAACTTATTGATAGAAATCTCCAAGATATCAATAGGTAATATTTTATTATAAAATAAAATACAATTTCCTTTGAACGAGTTACTAATTTTGTGCAGCCTACTAAACGGTATTACAAGTTTACTTAAATAAAAAAAACAGTTCGATGTTTTAGCTGGTTTTTCAGCTATCTACAAAATATTTTGTAGTTTTTTGAACTAATGCATTCGTTCGTATTTACGAGAAATTTATAAAAAAAATATCAATGTTTTTATAAATTTCTGGTTTTCACCTCAAATATACCCTTTTTTTACCTTCAACCTTTTAATAAACGGTCATATGACTGTAGGTTTAAATAGAAAATCTGTCAGATTTATTCCTCAGTAGAATGGTATCTGCCGAAATCTTGTACATATTTTTAAATTGCTCGAAGCTTAATACATGAGTAACATTCGTAAGAATTCAATACCAGTTGAAACCCTCCATAATGGTCGGAACTGATTTCTCTGGCGCAGCGGTGAGTGGAAGTTTCTAGGTTCGATTCCCAGGAGGGGCGATTAAAGAATTTATAATGCCTGCATTTTCTCTCGCCCGGTGGGCAGGGTTGGCCGTATTTAGTTACCACCCTACTGGCAAAGACGTGCCGCGAAGCGATTTAGAGCTAATATAACAGAGTAGACCTTTAACGGGTTAGCCAACTACCATCTCAAACTGCTCCATTACTTACCATGTGATATTATAGCTTAACTAGTAATGGAAAGGAATTTAAAAAATCCTGAAAGGTACGTTACAAGTGTAGAGCCTAAATTAAAGGTTTAAAATATAATCTAGCTAATAAGATAATAAGAAAAACATAATTTTTTTTGAATTCGATAAGTGGAGCGTCTGACTGCAATCTCTGTTTATGGCAGGTTTTGCGAAAAGACAAAGCAAAACCTTTGGCCAAATATTCAAATGATGATGTCAACAAATAGATATAAAGCAAGAATTCCTGACCGTAATCTGGGTGTCTTGCTGTTTTTTACTTTGACTTTCAAATCATTGTAACCGTACTTAAAATAAAAATACTACACCAACTAAATTATCACAATAAATAAATAATTTATTTAACTCAACAATATGGCAAGAATAAATAAACAAATACACGTACTTATGTACGTACGTACGCTTCCAAATACACTCAAGATTAAATGCAAATTGTCCCAACAAATTTCACTCGTACGCGATCTTTTGATCGAGAGTTCAGTCAATTTTGTTCGGCAGTCCGTCGTCGACCACAACGTCGATTTCCACGTCGTAGGTCCCAGGTTTAACGCGAGAAGGCCGAACGACTACTCCAGGCATCTTCGCTTGCACACCGTCCACTTCATTTTCTGATACATCTGGCACTTTCTCGTCCGAGTGGTAGTTAGCCTCCACTGGCAATCGTACAGACATCATCCCTTGCACGCGTTGCACCAAGTATTCCAAAATAGGTCCAAACCTCGACACGCCGTCCGTAGCTAGGATAGTTCGGTCTGGCGATCCTTGGTGTGGGTTCAATACGAACATGTTGAAGTTCAATGTTTTTCGAACTGGCCTGGCCGCTGCCTGATCGTGAATCAAGCAGGCTGCGAGCACCAGGATCACCACGCACTGGGAAGACATGTTCCGGCTTCACTGCAGCGTCCGACCTTCGCGGGATAGGCGTCCACACTGCGCTCGCTGCGTTTCCGCCGCGCATCTAAACCCAGATAACGGGTCTTCGGCAAAAAGACCATAACCGCCCCGTCGCAGTGCGGCCGGTGTAATTGCAGCGATCTCTCAACACCTTTCGTTTGGAAAGCGCTCCCATCTTCAATTTGAGTGACTCATCGTTGTCGCTCCCCATTCTATTATGATCTTCTGTAGTTTTGTCTGTCTCAAATTTTTTCTTGCGGCTTAAGAAAAGATGCTTGTAAATGCTTCAAAAGTTTGGAACAAGGAAAATACTCACATAAAGTGAGTGCACTTGACTAAGCAAACGTGTTAATTTATCGTGGATTGGTAAAAAAAATTCAAAATGGATCCAGACCATTTCACCGCGCAAAGCTTTGTATAGAGTTGAATCCTAGACTTTAAGGAAATCCGGAAGAACATTCCAAAAGAATTCGGCAATTCGTACGGCGTTCCGTACATCCCCAATACCATGAATGGATAGCACCCGAAAATATTTTGTAAAGCATTTCGAACATCTATTTCCATTTTGTTCGTCTAGGCAACAATAGTTATTATGATGTCGATAAAGGAAATAGTTTATTTATTTTCATCTTGTCAATGTACTTTTATCTGTTGCCATTATTGTGTTCACTCAGTTTATTTTTATTACGGCTTTTTGTACTGTCATTATTTTGCTTAGTAATCGTAATTAATTACTATTGGTAAGCTACACTTCCCCAAATATTGCTTTAGTAATGATTGATTTAGCGTCAGTTTGTCGCCTGAGCTGAGATCAATGCATAGATTTCCTGACTCTCACCTAAAACGTACATCAACTAGGGAAGATAAAGTCCAAATACAAATTGCAATTAATTTGCAAACGTTGCAAATAAACTCCCGTGTCCCTTAACCTTATCATCGTCATAACTTGAAGTTGTGATTAGATTATCATTGAAAAGTTTATTTCACAACATCGTAAGTTTATTGTAAATTGGTCAGTCCATAAAGAAAAAACATAGAAATGTTGAGTTATTGCCGGTTTCTTCTCGTTAGAACCCGCCTTCAGAAGCGATTGCAGAATCGCTAATAATAGATATATAGAATAATAGAGAATTATAATCTGTAATTCTCTCATGTACAGACACCTTAATAATGCAGTATCAAGGTCAGTGACGAGTTCAAATGGAGCAAAATTCGGTTACTGGGTCTTCATTATGTGGAACATTGAGTAATAATATACTACGCACTCAAGCCAGTTCTTGCGATACAAATTGCGGTCCAGTGGGCTTCAAGTATTTTTGGCGTTTCGTTTCGTATTCGTTTCCTTTTACAAGCATATTCCTTTTCATACAATCCTTGGTTATATATCTCTTAGTTGGTCTTCTTCCTCTACTCCTTTGTCCTTTAACGTGCTTAGTAATAGTATAGTATAGTAATAGTAACTTTTTGAAATATGTCAGTTGTTTTAGTATTATTCTGACGCTTGCATTGCTACTGTGTTGGACGCAGTGATCCAATATTGGCTGGATTTTCACTTATTTATAAATAATTAACTTAAAATAATCAATATGGATATTTATAATCATCGTCACAAAATAATAACTACAAATATCTTTGGGCGCTTCATAAATGCCTGCATAAGGATTTTATTCAGATTTATACTGTGTTGGACTTATTTATATTTATACTGGTTATTATACTTATTTAGATTATTGGTATATTTATTACTATTGTTGTATTATTATTGTTTATTGGTATATTTATACTTATTTAGATTTATACTGGTTTAAGTTCTCTAGTACGTAGTGTAGTGAACGTTATTGTTCAATGGTTTGAAGCAAGTTTGCAGCTAATCGGTGAATGGCTCGCGAATCGTAAGCCTTTTATTGTTGCCAATAATTTACCAAATTATTACTTAATTGTTGAAAGCAGAAAGAAAGTTGTAGTTATTAAAACGTCGCGAATTTTCGAGAGTTTTTAATTGATGAATATGATTTTTTTAAATTACTTTTGAATGTTATTCATTTTTAGAGTTCCTTACTTTAAAAATAGATAAACGAAAAAGAATTGTTGTAATATTAACACTTTAATGTCGGTTCACATTTTTATTATCTAATAAAACATAGCGTAAACCTTCTACTGTTTATCTCACCTGATGGTAACTATGCAATTCAAGAAGTAACCCAAGTAGGGCAACCTGAAAGGAATTTGTCGATTCTTCGAATCAACCAGTTTCTAGGTATATTTTTACAAGTAAAAACGGCATACGTCAAAAGAAAATCGAACCTTTTTTAGTTTTTTTTAAGTTTTAAGTGTAAAATTTGTAAAATTCCAATCACTGCTTTTTATTTGAAGTTTAGCTAAAGGATTTCAGTCATAATCAAATGTACGATTTAACATTGAAGTAATGTTCAATTTACGATAATGTTATTTTTGTTGTAAAATCTTAATGACAATTGATATCACTAAACCCGTGAAAATAATCAAAAAATATTTTTGATGCTATGATGCGAAGCTGTGATAGCCTAGTGGTCAGATGTCCGCCTCCTAATCAGAGGTCGGGGGTTCGAATCCGGGCACGCACCTCTAACTTTTCAAAGTTATGTGCGTTTTTAAGCAATTAAAATATCACTTGCTTCAACGGTGAAGGAAAACATCGTTAGGAAACCTGCACGCCTGAGAGTTTATAATATTCTCAAAGGCGTGTGAAGTCTGCCAATCCGCACATGGCCAGCGTGGTGGACTATGGCCAAACCCTTCTCATATTGAGAGGAGACCCGTGCTCTGTAGTGAGCCGGCAATGGGTTGATCATGATAGCTGATGTCAACTGTTACACAACAGCTTCGCAAAACAACGTGGCATAATGTCATTTGGATGGTGCTGTAAGTTGAAGTGTGACAAAACACTGTTTAACATTTTATTTGTAAGGCCTTTACGACGCTGTATGTGTATCATCATCATCATTATTAACCCATTACCATTTTACTACAGGATACAGGTCTTCTCCGAGCATGAAAGGGTTGTGGCAGATTGGTAGGCTTCACCGCTCAGGAATGTAAGTATCCAAACGATGTTTGCGTACGTTAAGGCAGAAAAATTACGAAAAAGTTGAAGGCCGGGGATCGAACTGGGTCCGCCAGAAAGAGAAATCGAGGTCTTAACCACTAGGCTATCACCACATCATATATTTTTTGTATCGCTGTTAAAATAAAAAAAAAAATTAAAAAAATTTACTGCAGGTCAGGGACCCATATAAAACCTTATAATTTAAATTTAGAAAAAATATTAAAAGTAGAGTTGATAAAATTTACTTAATATTATTGAATATTCTAGCAGTTACGTATGTAGCTCACCCATATACGGATGTGTGTGTGAAAATGTGCATATGTAAGTTGCGCGTTGGCGTAAATTCATTAAAAACAATCTTGTATTGTTTTTTACGACCAACTGACAGGCGTCAGTTACTGAGGAACTCATAAATATACAAGTAGAGAGATATCTTTTGTCGGAGCTCTTGGGGAGAATAATTTAAAATCTGTTTAGGTAAAATGGAAGCTAGCCCGTTATGCTCGTGACCTAGATCGCGGCTGGTCTAGAAAGCGACCCTGCCGGTCCCTGTGGGGCTCGCGCGCTATCGCTCTATATCTAGTAAAGCGCGTTCCCGCTATGAAGAGGGGCAAGGCTGCGTTACGGCTGGTCTACACGAAGCGCCTCCTTTTGACGACCTCCGTGGCGCAGTGCGCGCGCTGTCGCATTATATAGTTGGAGCTCCTGGGTTCGATTCCCGGCTCGAGTCTGGTCTGGTGGGAAGCTTCGGCCGTGGCTACTTACCACCCTACCGACAAAGACGTGTCGCCAAGCGATTAAGCGTTCCAGCACGATGTCGCGTAGAAACCAATTAGGAGTGTGGGCTTACCATACCCATTATTATACCATACCCATCATATTACCATTACCATTGCCGTCAAGGGCTTACTTATAGTGGATAAAAAATAAGTTAATTCTACTTTCTTAACTTGTAAATGCGTATCTAATAACTAGTATAGTAACGTAGTTTAAAATGAACAAATCGATTTACGAGCGGTGATGACAGAATATCACTGAAAGATCAGTTATACAGTCTTTGAATAAAAAAAGCGCAATGCTGGCACCTGTTACTACGCTCGTACGCCCCTTTTCCCATGTCGCATCGCGTCGTCCCGATGCCACAAGCCCATTACCAATAATTTTGCTATGAAGAACGAAACTGCCACAACACATAGTGTAGATCCGTCTTTAAGCCGCGATATGATTTACTACTCATCATTCTCAGCCTATAATCGATCGCGACCGCAGGTATTCCCGCACACAGTGACGAGGAAAAAAGAGCTTTTACCCTCCACGTAGCTCCAATGCTGGATGCGTTGTGATTATGTGACCGGATCACGCAATCATAAATGTATTAGCTCTTATTTACGCTAGCATTATTAACAGAAAAGGATAATCATCATCATTTCAACCGGTTGACGTCCGCTGCTTGATACAGTATTTGTCTGCCCAGTTGGAGGTTGACGACTATGAATGGTTTGGGGTCGCCCTTCCAGTACCTAGGGACCCAAACGTCCGTGGGATCTCCAAACTTTGTGCCCCGTCCCTTACCACATCAACTACGCGACTTGTTGAGCTATCCCAGTTACTGTTTCTTCTGGATCTGGATTTGTCGTTTCTGATTTGACGTATACTGTAAGCATATCCCTTTCTATCGCAAGGTGACTGAATCTTCTTATTGGCATTCCAAACCATGTGTTTGAGCAAAAATTTACGGCAACACGTACTGTTCAAAGATTTTGGTCTTCAGCACACGGGATTTTGGGCGAAACGATGACAAGATGTTTCCCAAACGCTGGTGACTTTCGGAGGAAACGAGTTAGAGTAAAAAGATAGCACTACTGACGAAGATGGGCGAAGTTGGCTTTAGCGTTTATTTTATTTTAGTAATATATTTCGTAGTAACTTTATGTGTAATCCACCATATTTTTAAAAGTACTGGTCGAAGGTATTTAATAAAAAATTGTCTCATACCTAAAGCCTGCTAGAACTATACTAGCAATTGCTGAATACTCCGTACGATATTAAAGATTATGGCGGGTGCTTTTCAGTAACTTTTTACACATCTAAGAATATTTTAATCCTCCTAAATTTTCATGATTTACGTTCTTTGTTTTTTTAAAGTAATAGTTTAAGTAATAGTTTTTTTTGAGTAATAGTATTATAAGTTTTGTTTGTTTATGTGGAACTATAAGGCAAGCTGTGATGGCCTAGTGGTTAGGACGTCAGCCACCCCATTAGAGGTCGGGGAATCGAACCCGGGCCTATAACTTTTCGGAGTTATGTGCGTTTTTAAGCAATTAAAATATCACTTGCTTCAACGGTGAAGGAAATCATCGTGAGGAAACCTGCATGCCTGCGAGTTTTCCATAATGTTCTCAAAGGCGTGTGAATTCTGCCATGAATGTGAATGGCCAGCGTAGTGGACTATGGCTAAACACTCCTCATATTGAGAGGAGACCCGTGCTCTGTAGTGAGCCGACAATGGGTTGATCATGATGATGTGGAACTGTCGGTATTCAGTCTGCTGGGGCTTTATGGGAGCTCGCCATCCTTTTTCTCCTTTGTCCCTTATATCGCCTTTTTGATCAAATAAATTTTGTTACTGGATCTGGAGCATATTTTATGAAATAAAAGAACCACAAAACTTTATTTACATTTATTAAGACACAGTCAGGTACGACGTTTAATTCAATGTATTACTAGTATACACTTTGTTGAATATGTGGAACATCTAGCAAAAGAACGACAGTCCAATACCTTTCTTCCAATCTCATTATTAATTTAGGTACCACAGTGGCTCGCTCGCTCGGTAGTTTTACGAGACAATCGATGTATTAGAAAAATAAAGAACAGAATAAGACAGTTACGAAATGGAATATTTTGCTTTTTAAAAGTATTGTACCTATAAATAGTTTTATAGTTACGTAGTCAATCTAATTTCGGTACCTATTTATGATATGTACATATAATTTTAACATGATATGATTTTAAAGGATCAGTATATCATCAGTAATAATAAAATTTATTGCAAATTAAATAGATATACACAAAAATAATGAAATCTAAGGTTTGTTCCTAGTCAGTCCTTGTGATGATGGATCACTTCTGTTTTCCTCCGCAGGCGATTCCTTCGAGTCGGCCGTCACTTGGCTGGCACTTTTCTGGTCGGCATTTCGAGATTCTGCTGCGAAATGATAATAACATTTATTAAAACTGTTGCTATGTCTTTGATACAATGATACAATGTACGTATAATGACTTGACTATTTGCCACCGTCAACTGTATTAAGGCCCCGCAGAGCTATCGAAAACCCTTACGTCGCGACAAGCTGTCCGAGCGTATACACCCTTCATCCGACACTAACGTACCAGTTAATGCTTACTAGTGATATCTTAATGTATTATCGCAAAATTTCAATTTCAAGTGTATAAGTAACGAAAACGCTATCAAAGCGTCCAACGTTTTCAAACCTTAGTCCTAGTTTATGACGTAGCCGGAGCTGCGCACGTGGTTTCTTGTGTTCTAAGAAACTTCATTTCATCTTATTCTACTTAAATTACCAACAATTAACCCAGTTTAGGTCAGTTGTTTGTTATGCATGTAAATAAACTTTATTTGACGACTTTTATGATTATATGTAATGTTTGTATGTTTGGTTGGCCTATTTTGACATGTAGTGAACGTGGTTGCCAATTCTCTAACGATACAAAAAATGAATACGTTGCTCCTCCGATAAATCACGAACAAAGCTCTCAACTATAATATAATTGATAAGAAAGTCACTGAGATTAGATACATCGTGATATGAAGGTAGATAACACCACGCTAGTGTCACCATCTCGAATGAATTGGGTGTTTCGTGGAGCTATGAGCGAGAGTTGTAGACTTTACGTTTACACCTATTTTATAGGTAACATACCGCTAGGTCTGGCTTCTTGGCTCGGTTGAGCTTGCTGCCCTTGCAATGACACCAGTTGAGCGAAATTTACAGCGTGAGGTGGCACTTGAACGAATTGTTGGGCTGGTATTTGCCTGGAAGATTAAAGGTGGAAGACGTAAATGTCAAAAAAATTGTAATGAATAGAAGCAGGCGTTACTTTGCGGAAGTCCATGATAAACAATAAACAGCAAGTATAATTTGCTATATTCCGACAACCGGGAGATTTGTATAATATAACACCACACAAAAATCTTCCACTAGAACCTCTACGCACGTTTCGACCCGACACCGGATCATCCTCAGGAGATGTTGACTTCACAAGCGCGAAAAGTAAAAAAACTTTAAAAAGTTAAAAAACTTGTGTGCAAAAACGTTATAATTGAGTTATGTCTAATAAAGTTGTTCAAGATACAAGTCGATACCTCCAAAAACCCTTATTATAGGCTTCAAGTCAATCCAAGTTCAGTATTTCTAAACTTATTTAATGCGGGTTGGATATTTTTTGCATAACCACGTCCAATTTGTCTAACTACATGGCTTTAAATAATTCTCAGTGCCTTAGTGAAATGGTGATAACAAAAAAATATAATTTTACACGACTAAGTTTGTGGTTCGTTTGCTTCTCAGACCTAGTTACATATATAACCCACGCAGCTTGAATATAAACAAAGCTAACGTTATTGTTGTCACCGCGTAATCCCAAGGAAGAGATATAGATGTAATCTTTCACTTTAATGAATACGCAGTATACTTCATTTAAAGTGAGCTTTTATTTTATCTTTATTATTTCAAATTAGGATGTGACATAAATGAAATAACTTGTATTGTAAAATACCAGACATCTAAATGTAAATATGAAGGGTATAGGTTAAATATAACTATCATACCTTTAACAAGTTAACCCGCTACCATCTTAGACTGCATCATAGCTTTCCAAAAGGAAAGTTTATAAGTGGCTAACACGAAGCCCTTATTTTAACTCCCTTCTCTCTTATGATAGAGGAGTCCTTTGCCTAGCAGGAGTCAGATAGAGATAGATAGATTAGAACATAAATACTCACTGGTAGTTAACCACCGGTTCTTGGACCGTTAGGCCATAAGGTCTGTTGTATGCTGTTGCACTGAAGACTAGGTTGGGGTTGCCCTGAACTCCTTGCATGGGGTAACCAGCTGGCGCTACCGGCTGAGCGCCGTACCCTGGGTTTACGAGAACTGCATTTTGGTAACCTGGTTTCAGAAAAGAGGGTATGAATTAATTATAAATATATTGTAAGGTATGGTTTACCTCTGACTTCATACGTTACATACAAATTAATTAATACATAACATTCGTAATTGTATACATAATTCGTTAAGGGTTAAGATAGTTTATCGTGTAGTTATAAAATAAGTCTTAATTTTTAAACAGGTATTTATTTGATTTTTCTACTGGAATAGTAAAATAACTTTTGTAACAGGATTGACTAGGAATTTTTATGTAAATATATAATTATTTTTATGATTTTTAGTGTCGGAGGAAGATGGATGGATTGCGTTAAAGAGGATATGCGTGTAAAAAGTGTGGGTATGAATAAGAGACGGACGATGTGTGATGCAGCGAGTATTATGTATAAAGATATACAGTAATATATTAGAGTGGTGGACTATGGCCAAACCCTTCTCATATTGAGAGGAGACCCGTGCTCTGTAGTGAGCCGAGTGTAGTGAGAGTAATGGGTTGATCATGATGATCATGATGATGATACCGTTGGCTTCTTATCCAATAAATAACATAAATGACGTTCTTCAAATATCAAAATTCCGTTCTATAGAGTGGTAAAGGAAATATTCCTTACCGGGATAAGCCGCATTTGTTTGAGGCGCCGCAGCTACAATGTAAACTGGTTGATAGCCTCCTACCGTTCCCGGCCTGAAAAAGATTTAAAGTATTGTAGGTTATGGTATGTCATATCTTTTATAGCATTAAGCCCGTCACAGGTTTCGTCTCAGCAGAAGGGAGTTTGACCGTAGTCGACCAAGCTGGTTTCATGACAATGATGTTTGTCCGTTAAAGCAAGTTAGAGATATTTACAAAGATGTTTGATTGTAATAATAATAGCCGGCTGAACACTTGAAATCTTTGTAGCTGTATTTGTAAGTAATTAAACAACAAAGTTTGTTGGATTTCCGTACCTAAAGGGCGCGAACGAGATCCTATTACTTGCACCGAGATCGATAAAGCGATCTCTGACAAAGACGTGTCGCAAAGCGATTTTTGTTCCCGCACGATGTCGCGTAGAAATCAATTAGAAGTATAGGTGTACCATACCCCTAACAGGTTAGCCCGCTACCATCTTAGACTTCACCAGGTGAGATTACCGTCAAGGAGTAACTTGCAGTGTTTACAAAAAAAGTTAGAGCGAGATAGCGTTATGTGTCTGAAGTGTCAGTCTTATTTCAACTGTACCTTAAGTCAGAGGTAACGCTCAACGCGCTTTATTGATCTCGGCCCTAGACTTTGTTGTCCATCCCACGATTTGGCAGTGAGCAGATTTTATGAACCGTAAAATGTAGGTAGGTTGAAATTTTCATAAAACTTTCATATCTACCTATTGCCTCTTACTAACAACAAATAATAAATTATAATTCATGTGAAAATGGAAGGAATAAATTACTTTAAAAAATGTAAGCTCATTTCATGTATTTAAAACTAAGCTGTCGGGAAATATTATCTAGAACTACCCACCTTAAATTAAAATACATGAAATGAGTAAAGAACTTCTCGTAATCACATAATTACACAAAATGACCTATAATTACGTTTATTTTAATTAATAACCTATAATTAAGTGACTTGTGTCTTTTAGGGAAATAAATATCTTTAAACCTAACCTGTTTTTTTCATCTTATATTGTTTTTTTTTTTTTTTTTAATCTTTATTTAAGGAGCTTGATCCTGGATAGGATTAGGTCGCTCCGTAAGGAACACTGTTTATAATTACTGAATAACATTCATAATTCAACAAGAGTAAAAAATCAAAATCATTAGAACTAAATACAATGCTAATGTATTGCCACTTCTCTGAGGGATTTTTTGTACAGCCGCAACAGAGCCCTGACCTCCTCTGAAAGAGGGCTGGCCAGAGCACTATTACAGCCCCCAACTTCCCTAAGCATAGGGAACCGGCAGAGGGCCTCCCATCGCTCAGCCTCGTTACGAACACATTCCAATAATAAATGATGTACGTCTTCTGGCCTGTCACAATCAGGACAATTAGGAGTGGGAATTTTGCCCATCAGATGTCCGAATTTATTCAAGGGAACGTGACCGGATCGAAGCCTCAATATATATACAGTGTCTCGTCGGCTTAGCGAGCAGTTGCTAACCCAAGATGTAAATGGCTCTGATTGAATAGTGCGGTACCAGATACCCTTCTCCCTCGAACGCAAATCAAAATATTCCTTCCATAATTGCATGCAGTTCCTCTTCAACAAATTTATACAGTCGGTATAAAAAGGGAATATTTGTAGGAGATCACCTTCGTATGCAGCCTGATTAGCCAGCAGATCTGCTTTTTCATTTCCGGTTATGCCTATGTGGGACGGAATCCATTGAATTTTAATAATTTTATTATCTGTTTTAAGAGTAATAATCAGTCTTATTATTTCATAAGCTATAGGTAGCCCTCGAAAAGTCGAGGTGCATCTAGCTATATGTTGAAGCGCACTTTTGGAGTCAGTCAAAATTACAAATTTATCGTAGCTAATGGAGCAAATGTATGACAGCGCTTCAACAATTGCTAATAGTTCCACATGCATGATAGAAATATTAGCTTCAATCTTAAATTTGGCCTCAATATTCATCCGTGGGTCGAAAAATGCTGCACCAGTACCAAAGGTATTTTTTGAGCCGTCTGTATAAATTTGGTAAAAATTATAGTACTTTGAATCTAAATGCCTGACACTGATTTCGTTTAGATTTAAGGTACTGAATAGTCGTTTTGTTTGATTCATTTCATTAATATTAAAACATAAAACATCACTAAGATCTATGCTACTAACCCACAAATCCAGACTGTACATTTCTATGTTATTACTTGAGTGTATTGAAGAATTTAACCAGTCGCTCTGAGCGGATGCAAGTAAAGGTATATTTTTCCTTTTCCAAAAACTAGGCGTACATCGTGAAAACAATAACTGTAAACGGTCTATCGTATCTGATTTGCAAGACAGGGACTTAGATTTTAATAAAAATTTTCCTGCTAAAAAAGTTCTACGTATACTTAAAGGTTGTATGTTTAATTCCGACTCCATAACATGAATAGGAGTACTTCTTAAAAAGCCACCTATGATCCGCATTGCCATATTTTGAAGCCTATCTAGTTTGCTTAGATGAGTCTTGCAGCTATCAGAATATAAAAAACAACCATAATCCAATCTACTTCTAATAATGGCCAAATACAGGCGACGCAAGTGTTTAGGGTGCACTCCCCATGCTGATCCCGCCAATACCTTGAATACGTTTAAAAACTTCAATGTCTTTTCTTTTACTTCATTGATATGTTTTTTCCATCTCAAAGAGCAATCTAACCACATTCCTAAATATTTAACGTTAATTTCTGTGCATAACACTTTGTCATTAATTTTTATTACTGCAGGCGTTCTATTTGGTCCCTTTTTAAAAACACAAATCTTACTTTTTGTTGAAGAAATTTCCAGCCCCAGATCCGTAAATAACACACATAATTTATTCAATGCCGCTTGAACGTGATCAACACTGACTAAAATATTTTTACTAGTAGAGTATATGACAAAGTCATCAGCGTATTGCGAGACACTAATGTTGACGTTTTTGATCTGACTACATATATCAAACGTAGCAACATTAAATAACAACGGGGATAAAGGGTCTCCTTGGGCTAAGCCTCGACCAGTGCTTCGTGTCAAAGAATAATCAGCTACTTTAATTATTAATTTTCTACATTTTAAAAACTCCCACAAATAATAACAAATTTTACGTCCTACTCCCAAAATATCTAATTTACCTAGAAGTGCATTAATATCTACATTATTGTATGCGTTGTCTATATCGATAAAGCAACCTACTGTTAGTTCGTTCTTAGTAAAACCCGTCTGGATCTGTGTGACTAACTTACTGAGCCCATCAAAACATGAATGATGTTTCCTGAAACCTATGCAGCTTTCTGAAAATACATGATTTCGTTCTAAGTGCCACTCCAACCGCTTATTAATAATAGAATGAAAAATTTTACAATTGCAAGAGATAAGAGAGATTGGTCTTAGAGACAAAAAACTATCTAAATTTCGTCCTGGCTTAGGAATAGGAATGATGCCGAATTCACGCCACTGCCATGGAACAAAGCTAGATGATAAAAACATGTTGTATAATTTTGCCAACCATTGTTTAGCAACAACGGGTAAATTATTGATCATTGAAAAAGATACGTCATCACAACCAGGAGCTGTATCTTTGGCTTTTATTGATTTATTCAATTCATGGACAGAAACGGGTAATTCAAGAAGTTGATTATTGGACTGAAATATTGGTTTAGATGGAGAAACGAAGTCGGGACATAAACTATGTAACAATGCGTTAGATTTTTCAGGCTCGATATGTTGACGAGAGAACTTATAACCTTTCAGCCAACTCATACGATGCCACATATCTCTAGACGATGTAGATTCGTCGACTGATGAAAAAAAGTTACGATTAGATTTAGACTGCTCGCGTCGTATTTCCCTCTGTGATTCGGCAACAGCCTTCTCCAATTTCTTCAAATTACTAGGGGTTGGGTTACGTCTAAATGTCCCTAAAGCTAAACGCCTTCTAGCCACCGATTGAGAAAGATTAGGGTTCCAGAATTCTCTAGGTCTGAAGTTACTTTGCGGGTTCAAGCAAATTTTAATATAGGGTATATGCAATTCAGCTGCCTTATTAATATTTTCGAGAAACAAATTATATGCTATCTGAGGATCATCTGGAAATTCTAAATCAGAAAATAGTTCATCGAGACATGTTCGATAACCTTCCCAGTTTGCAATCTTGAAATTCCGTCTCTTCTGGATCTTAAGATTAGAGACAAAAGTCGTGTTTATTTTAATAACTAAATGATCACTTCCTAACGTCTCTTTTAAGACTGACCACTTAAACTTCAGCGCAACATTAGGAGAGACTAAGGTGATATCTGGTGAGGACTCTCGTAATTGGTTATCTACTAGTTGAATACGAGTAGTGGACCCATCGTTCAACAAAACAAAGTTACTGTCACTAATCGAGTCGAGAAGTTGTATTCCTCTACTATCGATTTTGTTTGACCACATAGAATGATGTCCGTTGAAATCACCAAGTATAATTGTTTTAGTTACGGCAATAGAAAAAATCCTACCCCAATCCGCTGACGTAGTTCTAGAATCAGACGGACAGTATACACAAATTATATTTTCAATGTCATCGCAATTAGCCACTTTCACATGTACTATCTCTATGCCTGGATTAATAGGATCAACTTTACACATATATGACTGTAAGGATTTATGAGTTAATATAGCTACACCTCCATATGCCTCATCCCTATCGCAGCGAAAAATATTGTAGTCTCTTAACTTAATATGTATTTCTTCACTAAGCCATGTCTCGCATACCGCTGCGACATGAACCTTTTCTTGGGTTAACAACTGCTCGAACGATTTAAGCTTAGGTCTAACACTGCGGGCATTCCACTGGACTAAACTCAAAGTAACCTTTTTATGGGCGTACTGATCCATATTAGCGCAAAAGATGTACTAGGTCTCTTATCACAGGAACTTTGGTAATAACATCCTGAAACACGAAAATCAACCACTGAATAAAGTATTTAAATCCTCTCTTTATCTTGTCCATCAACGATTCATCCCTTTTAGAACTAAATAATACGGCCTTAAGCTTCTCCAGCAGACTACTCAGGTATACTTGCCACTCAAGTTTATTGTCTTCCTCACCTACGCTATTATTCATCTCGCTTACTTTAGAATGGACACTTGTTTCCGATTCGAATTCAGACTCTGACCATTCTAATTCTTGATCTTGGTTATCAGCCCGAAATACAATTTTTTTCTTCTTCTTCTTCCTTGCCTTATTTTTCTTTCTTTTCTCCGGCATACTGGCACCTTCATCTATATTAGATTTTCTTTCAGTTGTATCAGTATCCATTTTTCTCTGTGGCAGATGGCCTTGAAGACACAGTATGCTGGCGATTATCCGTGATATTTCGGAAAATATCCTTTTGATCCTTTATGGGATGTGTAGGTGGCGAAGGTGGCACATATAAAGTTAACGCCTTTTGATATGAGCAATTAAATTCAGACATAAGTTGGCGTATTTTCTTTTCCTTGACATACACTGGGCAAAATTTAGATAAACTTATATGGTCCCCCGCACAGTTGCAGCATTTAAAGGTAGTGCGATCACAGTTAGCGTGATTATCGCCACATTTGGGGCATCTGATCCTATTAGAAGGGCACATTCTGACAAGATGACCATATCGCCAACACCTGGAACACTGAGTCACCGGAAAAACAAACGGCTCCACGCGAATACGCATATTATGCAGGTATATATGAGGAGGAAGTCTAGAGCCCACAAAACCAAGTCTCACTCTCTCACTTGGAACCCAGGTGCCATCCTCTGTTCTGCGATTAAGACGTTTAACGGAAATTATTGGTTCATCAGAAGTAATATTCCCCAATAACTCATCAGTTGAAATTTCCAGCTCAATGTCCTGCACCATGCCGTATGAAACGCCAACTTCCCACGTTTTCTGTATTCTCCATCCTAACTTCTTAAATTCCCCATGATTTATTAATTTCTCAGCATTTAAATCATTTTCAAATTCAACTAAAATTTTAAAAGGATTAATATATTTAACTCGCGAAATGTTATCAATATCATTATCCCTAAAAATCTTTGCTAATGCAAATTGTTTTGGTAATAATTCCGAATTAGTAATACATACTTGAGTAGTTGAATTCATAAGATTTAAATGCTGGCCTCTTTGTTTCCTCTTTGAATCTCTAGATACCGTATGCCAGTCTCCTTCACTATCCTCATTCTCCTCTCCTAGCCTTCTTTTCCGCGAATCTTGTATTCTTCCCTCTAACTCCGAATCACCTTCACATTGTTCTATTGTAACGTCTTCGTAGCAAACGCCTGACACACTCATCGTCGCATCTGGCCTCTAAATACCTACAGATGCAGGAATGCAATCGGCGGCCACCTGGCCGGCCTGCCGATAACACAAACAAAAGCGACACGTGTGGCTGACTAGGAATGCAACCGAACACTGATCTTATATTGTTCATATTGTAACTTGGAACCTACGAGTGCGTCTCAAATTCTTGTTAAACTTCATTTCATCATCATCATGATCAACCCATTACCGGCTCACTACAGAGCACGGGTCTCCTCTCAATATGAGAAGGGTTTGGCCACAGTCCACCACGCTGGCCATGTGTGGATTGGCAGACTTCACACGCCTTTGAGAACATTATGGAGATTAACCGTTAACTCTCTGGCGTGCAGGTTTCCTCACGATGTTTTCCTTCACCGTTGAAGCAAGTGATATTTTATTTTTTGAAAAACACACATAACTCCGAATAGTTAGAGGTGTGTGCTCGGATTCGAACCGCCGACCTCTGATTAGGAGGCTGACGCCCTAACCACTAGGCTATAACCGCTTCAGCTTCAACCTTCATTTAATACTATTTAATTAACGATATAAGTATATATATATTTTTTTAAATATTCATAAAATTTCATACCTTTTAATTTCAGAGGTACTAGGGAATCATAATTCACATCGCGTAAACCAAAATAAAAATACGAAAGCATTGCAAAGTAGCGTTACAACGAAATTGGAGCGTAATGGCAGGTTGTCGTTAGGCATTAAACCGCTGCGGAAACATTAGGAACGCTATTACTTATTACTGCTTTGCGAAGAACACGCCGCGAATGGGTAATTGTTGTACCCGTTACGTTCAATTACTCGTGTTCTTGTAGTGAGGGCGATGATATGAATGCTCGCAAATTTTAGTACGCAAGGTAGGTTTTATTTTAATACACTTCTAGTTGAAACGAAGTTCCTTACGGCAGGCTTGGAGGAGATAGGGATTTTGCTGCGCTACCGAACTGGAAAAAATGTGATAGTAAAACCGTAAGAAAAAGTCCGTGGAATAAAACCGTTAAATGAGACGCAGGCGTGACAGTCGTATTCACAAGCGAGTAGTGTATATGTAGTCTCATCCCTTTATCGATTATTTATTAGCCGAAGGAACTTCGTTCCTACCTGGTGTCCCACGACACCACATCTTTTTAAACCTTTTTTTAATTATTAGTCTTGTGGACTAATAATAAAAAAAAGGTTTAACTGACTATTGTAGTTTGAAATAGCCTTATCGTAGTATGAGAGAGTATTTCATATACAATTATGTTTTAATTTATTTGTATTTTATTAGATTTATTGCTTTTTTGTTTGTTAATCTTAAACCTGTTGTAATTGTTTTTAATTGTTGTTGTTGTTGTATGTTTACTTGGCGCTTTGTGAATGTTGCGTACACTTATTATTGATATACGTATCAGTGTGTGTGTAATAGTGTGTAATTATGTGGCGAGTGTATGATATGTATATTGTTAGTGTTCCTTTAAATAAATAAATAAAAAATAAACAATCGAATCTTATAGATGTAGAATGGAAAGCATGTATAAAGGAAGGGTACAGTAACAATAACACCACAATATTAATCTAAAACCTTGACGGCTATCTCACCTGGTTAAAGAGAAAAAACATTTTCCCGTCTTGAATACAAAATGTATACCGACATGTGTAAAATAATGAATGTATGAAGTATTGGAGCAAAAAAATACAGATACACACCTAATTCCAGGTACAGGCATGTGCACGATGAACACTCGTTGTCCGGGAATCAAACCCGGTATATTTGGGGCAACAGGCGTCTGGAAAGTAATATATTAGTAGTAGATAAAGTATAATGTATAGATAGCCTAAAACTACTTAATTTTTATTTTAGAAAATCAACTCTTCCAAGTATCAAGTAACAAACTTGTTGGTTTGAATTAACAAAATTTTTTGTCACCAATATATTACGTTATAGTTGTCTATGCGAAGAACCGCCTGTTTTATTTAATTGCAATTATTAAAAACAATTTAATTGCTAAAAAAAAACTACAGGCGTTTTAAGTATGCAATACATGAAATAAAAGATAAGACGGCTAAACTTTTTCAAGTAAATATCAATTATGATCTGGTTTTTCACCTGCTGAGGTGGTTGCTGAGGTGGTTGAGCACCGGGAATCAGCTCGACTTCACTATCCGGCTCTAAAGTCTCTAACCTCGCGGGGGCGCTGTTCGGCGAAGCATTTCCTCTTCTTGGTTCCTGCTGGTAATATGACTCCTCTGGATTATCCAAGTAATAATCCAAGCTGAAAAAGCAAATGAATATTTTCGTAAGTTTTTGTAATACATACGCACATTGCGCCAAAAATAGGTATCTTGTCATTTTAACTTACTTAAAGATGGGGAGATTATCTATTCAACCTATCATCATCATCATGATCAACCCATTCTCGGCACACTACAAAACACAGGCCTCCTCTCAATATGAGAACAGTTTGGCCATAGTCCACCAAGCTGGCCATGTGCGGATTGACAGACTTCACGCGCCTTTGAGAACATTATGGAGAACTCTCAGGCGTGCAGGTTTCCTAACGATGTTTATCTTCACCGTTGAAGCAAGTGATATTTTAATTGCTTATAAAACGAAAAGTTATAGGAGCGTGCCCGGGTTCGAACCACCGACCGTTGATTAGGAGGCTGACGTCCTAACCACTAGGCTATCACAGCTTCAATTCACATTCAACCTATATATGGTTAATTATTCTTCTTCAATTATCACACAGAATTTATTGCTTTATAGAAAAATACATATATAGCTGGCTATAGGTATATTTGAAGATTCATATATTTTAATAATATAACTTTTTGATGCATTGATTTTTGATGGATTGGAACTGTTGGGCACAGTTGACGTACATACATGAAAGTTAGTACTTACTTGTTCAATTGTCGCAGCTGTGCGGGGTGCTGGTACAGACGCTGTGGTGGCGCCGCACTTACAGCACTTAAAGCCGCTAATATATACTGAAACAAAACAATAATACCGCAAATTGTTTAAAAAATAAAAATGGTGATAAAAGTCTTCGATACCGCCCAGAAAAATACTAGGTTTAATTACAATAATTTTAATTTTAATTAGATAATAATTGTAATAATTTTTAATAATTTCATTTTGACTATCATAACATTGGCTAATTGAATTATTATTATTTGTAATTATTTTTTTATTGAGCTGTTTAATATTAGAATATTTTAATGTGCATCAAAAATATATAACAATTGTACTGTTTGCAATGCCCTGACCGGGTCTCATGTCTGTTGGATATGAAAGCAAATAAAAAATGTAATAAAATAAATAAAAGAAGTTTGGGTATGAATTATTTCCAGCTAATAAGTGGACACTACTTTGATTGAAATTTGTAATTTAATTTAAATGGTTAACGAAATTTCTCAGACAAGGATTACAGTTCTGAATTACCTAATACACATTTAGAACTTTTTTTAGAACTGTTCGTTCACGTAAAAAAATTGACAATGCTTGTTTTTTTTTTTCTTTTTTTATCTACTACAAGTTAGCCCTTGACGGCAATCTCACCTGATGGTAAGTGATGATGCAGTCTAAGATGGTAACGGGCTAACCTGTTAGGGGTATGGTAAAGCCATACTCCTAATCTATTGTCGCTTTATAGGCAAGAAATTCTTGGATGCAGAAAAACAAATAATACAAGACCCACTTTCTGAGGCCTAGCTTAAAGGGTTTAAGAGGTATTGGATATCGTTGGACAACAAATTAAATAGCTTGATACTTGAATAACTACTCTTTGAATAAGATTCAGTTCTAGAAAATTTATCTAAAACACGTACACAAATTGTCCAAATCCGTTGTCCTTTTATATATTTTCATGTAAGTATGTATCTTAGTGTGTTGTCTGGTCAATACATGATTAAAGCTACCGAAAGCTCAGTAAAATTCAAAGAAAACTCTAATTTGCTAAACAATATCGAGTACTATCTTTGGCCAAATGCCAAAGAATTCTCAGCAAATACTCTCTAAATGAATATGCCTTATCTCTGCTTTTCATTTTATTTTAATTTTAATTTATTTTTATTTTTATTGGATAAAGCCCTTCATAAGCCCTTACTGTCAATAGCATGCCTACATTTTGAATAAAAAAACTCTTACTTTATGAATAATAACCTAGTGGTTAGGACGTCCGCCTCCTAATCAGAGGTCGGGGCTTCGATCCCGAGCAATACTTAATACTAATAAAATATCACTTGCTTCAACAGTGAAGGAAACATCGTGAGGAAACCTGCACGCCTGAGAGTCGCCAGAGAGATCAATATATTGGTAACCCTACAACGTTTGAAGTTACGTAACACCAATAAGTAGGACACTGTACCATCCCAGCAGAGTTAACCTGTTTGTAATTCTGCAGGCATTAGGCGCCATCCTTCGCAGTGGCCGGGGAGGCCGCCTACCGGAGAATGGGTTACGACATTTATTACGTCGTAAAATTTTTCCGTAATCGTGACATTATGACGATTGCAGATTTTAAAAAACGTATTGTCTTTAGATTCCGAACTGGAGATTTTGAGAAAGCAGTTGCTTCTAGATAACACCATGAAAATTATTCATTTCTTGAACTGAAATTTATATTTATATTCATAAGACACACAACAACAAAGTTTTATGATAAAAATTTAAAATGTTTCTCTCTTATATTATATATAGGTTATATTTGTTTTAACGCGGTTTTTTTTTTTTTTTTGTATCCACTACAAGTTAGCGCTTGACGGCAATCTCACCTTATGGTAAGTGATGATGCAGGCTAAGATGGTAGCGGGCTAACCTGGTAGGGGTATGGTAAATCGAGGATGGTTTCAGGATATATAAAATCTCGCTACGGCCTACGACCAATAGCAACGGAGCAACCAATGACAATTGGCAAAAACGGTACAAAAATAATCCATATTGAGAGCTTGACTTGACATTGTTGACGACCTGTCGCATTATAAAGTTGGAGGTCCGATTCCCGGCTCGAGTCTTGTATAGTGGGAGGCTTCGGCCGTGGCTAGTTACCACCCTACTGACAAAGACGTGTCGCCAAGCGATTTAGCGTTCCGGTACGATGTCGCGTAGAAACCAATTAGGAGTGTGGGTTTACCATACCCCTAACAGGTTAGCCCGCTACCATCCTTGACTGCATCATCACTTACCACCAGGTGAGATGGCCGTCAAGGGCTAACTTGTACTGTTAAAAAAAAAAAAAACTTTCGTTTCCTTCGTAAACGATTTCAGTTACGCCAAAATCATGTACGACTGAATAGTTCCTCATTAAAATATTTAACAACATAGCCTGCGACGAAATAGGTCTGTTTTTTAAGGTTGCCTTACTTAAATTAACGTGGACAAAACTGCGAGGCAAAGCTATATATCTATATAAATTGCAGCCTCATTAATTGCTGTACATCCATTAAAATACGCGCTCCACTATCTTTAACAGATGATTAATTGACAAGGATTCATTAGCATTGGCATTCAACCCCAAGTGAAGAGTGCGTAATGGCGCGCATACATTTGCACATATCAATGGTAATTATGTTTGTTTGCCGATATTTATATTTCCGATGACAACCAATTACATGGGATTCATGTAATTATCTAACGTTGAACTGTGACGCTTCAATTCATATGTTACCTATATTTTTATAAAAGCTATATAAGTACATTTATTGTTCTGTTACGTAAATATATTTTTATTGATATCATGTAAATGCTATTTTTCCTAACGAATATGTCCTTCACAACAAACAATTCATGATCAACCCATTGCCGGCGCACTACAGAGCACGAGTCTCCTCTCAATATGAAAAGGGTTTGGCCATAGTCCACCACGCCGGCCATGTGCGGATTGGCAGGCTTCACACGCCTTTGAGAACATTATGGAGAACTCTCAGGCGTGCAGGTTTCCTCACGATGTTTTCCATCACCGTTGAAGCAAGTGAGATTGTATTTTTTTTTTAAACAACAAACAATAAAGAGTATGAAATATTACTCTAATAAAGTAGCTTTTAAATAATTTAAGTTTAAGTGGCACGTGAGATGGTGATAGCAAAAAGTTTATCTGCTTAAGTTTGTTGTGGGCTACTTAGCTTTAGTTTTAAGTTTACGAATGTAGTCACCATCAACCCTATGGAAATTATTGATGCGTCAAAAATTTCCTTTTTAAAGGATTATTTGAATAAAGATTATGATTGCTTGATTCATTGATTGATTACAACAAAGTAACGGATGAAATAACTGTTAGCAAAAATTTATTTTAATTTATAAGTATAGTAATATTGGATAGATCAGATCGGTAAAAAAAAACTTTATTATGATTCTGACCGGTTTTAGATCTCGTGCTACCTATAACAGCCAAATATAACTGATAGAATTTTTTAAAAAATAATGTTTTAAGGCATTGGCGTTCGGGGAAATGCTTTATAAGATTATTTAAATGCTAATGTTGAAAGTACATAGAAAACTGATCGCTATGTTAAACCTTCTAGCTAGTTATAATATATTCTAAAATACTAAAAGTTTATAATGTCTTTAAGGATGTTTTTTTGGTTTTTCTATAGTGTTTTTTTAGCACGTGTCACAGTGACTATGACGTTTTAGTGACGTCGGATAAAACAGGGCGCGTGGTGCAGGTACATGCTGATGTTGAAAGTTTATAGAAAATTGATTGCTCCGTAAAACCTAACTAGTTATAATGTATTCTAAAATACTAAAAGTTTATAGTGTCTTTAAGGACGTTTTTTCGGTTTTTCTAAACAGTGCTTTTTAGCACGTGTCACGGTGACTATGACGTTTTAGTGACGTCGGATAAAAGAGCGCATGGTACAGGGTACAGTTGATGAGTATTCGTGATTTTGCTAACCTCAATCAATCAATCAATCAGCCTATAGACGCCCACTGCTGGACATAGGCCTTTCCGAGAGCGCGCCACCACACACGGTCCTCCGCCTTCCTCATCCACCCGCCACCAGCGATCCTTTTCAGGTCGTCGGTCCAGCGAGCAGGTGGTCGTCCTACGCTGCGCTTACCGGTACGCGGTCTCCACTCCAGAACACGTCTGCCCCAACGGCCGTCGGTTCTACGACAGATATGACCCGCCCACTGCCACTTCAGCTTGCTAATCCGTTGGGCTATGTCGGTTACTTTCGTTCTCCTACGAATGTCCTCGTTACGGATTCTATCCCTCAGAGAAACGCCCAGCATAGCCCTTTCCATAGCACGCTGAGCGATTTTGAACTTTTGGACAAGGCCTACCGTGAGTGTCCACGCTAACGTTTGCTAACCTATTTAGATTATTTGGTAATACCGCTAATAATAGTCGTTCCGACTTTGCGGAAGGAAAAACAGATGTTCATTAATCATTGCATTCTTGCACTGGCAACACCATAAAGAATTTACGTAGATTATATTAATTTGCATTGAAGTGGCGTTCTTATGATTCAACGATGTTAACGGAGTCATAAAAGACTGGCTGTTTTGAATATTATCTTTCACACAGGTTTAGCATGTCCACAATGTCTGGTGGGAGGCTTCGGCCGTGGCTAGTTACCACCCTACCATATATACACTACAAGTTAGTCCTTGACGGCATCACACCTGATGGTAAGTGATAATGCAGTCATAGATGGTAGTGGGCTAAACAGTTAGGGGTATGGTAAGCCCAAACTCCTAATTGGCTTCTACATGACATCGTGCCGGAACGCTAAATCGGCGACACGTCTTTGTCGGTAGGGTTGTAACTAGGCGAAACCTCCCACCAGACCAGAGTCGAAGCGCGAATCGAACCCAGGCAATAATAAAATAAGGTAACAAAAGTAATGGTAAAGTATGACAATTACTACAACAATACAAACAGAACAACGGTACGGAAGTGGAAACGTTAAGCAATTATTCTTATGATTATAACTAAACACAATAACGAAACACCAGAGACGCATAAGCCTACAGACAGTGATTGGATCACGGAACATGCCTGTCATTTGCTGCGCTAGATACGTTGGTTCGTATGACACTTTTTTTTCTAACTTTTGTTTGTTTATACAATTAACATATATTTATATGCACATATAATAAATATGGTTGCATAACATGCAATATAATTTAGATATTATACAAATTATATGTGCGTGTGTGCGTGCGTGCATACATGCGTGTGTGTGTGTGTGTGTGTGTGTGTGCGTGTGTTTCGAGAACAGGAATTCTTTATAAATAGCTAGGTCGGGTACATTTACAAAAGCAATTAAACTAGGGAACAGGTAGGGACTTCGGCCGTGGCTAGTTAACATCCAACCGACTTAGCGTACCGGCATGATGCCACTTAGAAACTCAAAAAAGTTAGCCCGCTACCGTCTTATTTATCACTTCACATCAGGTGAGATTACGGTCAAGGGGTAACTTGTATTGGAATCAAAACAAAAAAACCTTAAGTGTATGAATAAACTAAAGATCAAAGAATAAATTATTATACTTTAATTGTACACAATAAAATAAAATACGAAAATGCAGATGCAATTCCAAATCCTTGAACCCCTAGCACCCTAGAACCGACAAAGATGTGTCGCCAAGCGATTTAGCGTTCCGGCACGACGTCGTGTAGAAACCAATTAGGAGTGTGGGTGTACCATGCTCCGAACAAGTTAGCCCTCTGCCATCTTACTTAAAAACGTAAAATTACTATCTTCGATACATTCAGCGTTAGTGGGTACAGTCAGAGTACTTTTGCAGCGTAGTTTCGATGCTCACTGTGCAATAGTATCGCAAATCTGGTGGAAAGGCAGCCTAAAGGCAATGGCCGGCGGAAGGAAGGACCAATGTGTGCTATGGTTCGATATTAGCATGTATCGCTGGTCGGGACCTTAACCCACATGCGCGGTGGCTCGTTAACGTGGGCACGGTGACATAATGTGGACACATAAGTGACATGGGTGAAGAGTGTTTGAGTGCTGAGCGACTTACTCAAAACAGAGAAACCTTTAACTCGTTTAAGGTTTATACATGCTACTAAAATTAATGCATTTTAGATGCCGTGATTTGGCCTGCGAGCCTGGTATACCGGCGGTATAAGGAGTGACAGACGTACGTACAGTTCTAAATAAGAAATAATAAGGCACTGGCTTGCCGTACATCGTGACAGACGCCCAGTTTTAGCGTAATTTTGACTTACTTGAATGCCGTTATACTTTGGTATACATTTTGTGTTAGGTGAAATTAAATATTACGTATCAATTATGGGTATCAAGTCACCTGAAATAAATGAATATTAATATTATTATAATGGTTGACTTGCCTCAATAAAGGAGTCTACACACCTAGGGCGGCTTCATTCGATAATCGTGTGTGACTTGCACCCATAAGTGCATTCCAGGCATATCTTGCCGCAATAATGCCGCTGACGCGTTGGTCGTTTTCATATGCCGCCGATAAAGTTGTCAAAATTTTAAGCCACATATGAATGAAGCTGTGATAGCCTAGTGGTTAGGACATCCACCTCCTAGAAGGTCGGGAGTTCTAACCCGGGCGCGCATCTCTAACTTTTCGGAATTATGTCCGTTTTTTTAGGCAATTAAAATATCACTTACATGAACGGTGATGGAAAACATCGTGAGGAAGTCTGCCTGAGGTTATCCATAAGGTTTTCAAAGGCGTGTGAAGTCTGCCAATCCGCACATGGCCAGCGTGGTGGACTATGGCCAAACCCTTCTCATATTGAGAGAAGACCCGCGCTCTGTAGTGAGCCGGCTGTGTCGGTCGGAGACTTTGATTGGTAGACTCCAGATAAGTAAAATAAGTAAATAATCTCAAACTAGGCACAGTTTGAGATTTACTTTACTACTACTTATTCGATAATGTGAAATGACACTTTAAAGTGTTTTTGGGTAACACATGGCGCTCTTTAGATTCTATACAGAGTGAAAATAAATTTAACGACTACAAAATATTGCACGCGGAATTAAAATTGATACGTAAATATTATTACAAATACAAAACTTGTGTTGTTAATTTCAAGTCAATTATATTTAAATATTTTGAAACGAAAACAAAAGAGTTGTCTCTCTGAATCTATTGTTGTTCACTCATTATATAAAACAGACTAAGCAGGTTTAAGTAAAAATTATATCCTACACGAAAATTTCATAAAAAATTCTAATCCCATATTTTGGAACCTAGATTTCAATTCTGTTTCTTAGTGGAAACCAACGTATGTATGGATGTCTGTCTAAATTCTAAGTCTGCTCAATCCTACCAGTGGTTACCACTACAACGATAGGTACACTTAGTACGTACACACGTACTAAGTGTACCTATCGTTGTTGAGCAGTACAAATCGTATCATGAGTTTATCATCATCATCATCATGATCAACCCATTACCGGCTCACTACAGAGCACAGGTCTCCTCTCAATATGAGAAGGGTTTGGCCATAGTCCACCACGCTGGCCATGTGTGGATTGGCAGACTTCACACGCCTTTTGAGAACATTATGGAGATCTCTCAGGCGTGCAGGTTTCCTCACGATGTTTTCCTTCACCGTTGAAGTAAGTGATATTTAAAATTTTTAAAAACGCACATAACTCCGAATAGTTAGAGATGCGTGTCCGGATTCGAACCGCCGACCTCTGATTAGGAGGCTGACGCCCTAACCACTAGGCTATCATAGCTTCATGAGTTTATCATCAGGTCCAAATTGGTCAGTGTCATTACTGTCTTTTTTGTCATTTCTTAAAGTTGAATGCCCCGCTGATTAACGGTAACATTTTGCACAATAGATTTAACAAGGGGTCAAGTTATCCTTGCATAGCGTAAAGAACCTGTTTTACTGTAATCTTTCACATACTTAGTATTCCACGTACAAACTATAACACACTTGACTAAGCTGAGCGCAATCCGAAAATAACTTTTTTCTGGCCCTTATCCCACATTATGTGGGGTCGGCACAACACGTCTTCTTCTTCCACTTCTTCTATCAGCCGTCACCTCACTACCCACACCTTTTACCCGCATATCTTCTTTTACACAATCCATCCATCTCTTCTTTGGTTTTCCTTACTCTTTTGCCCTTCCATTACTACATTATTTTGGTGCCATCACTTTCTTTCCTCCGTCAAACGAAATTATAAAACGTCAAGAAGTCTCTGTGCTGAATTTGCTGTTTTAATTTGTCTGTTGTTATTTATGTTAAGTGAATCAAAATTATTTTTGTAAGCAACGTGTATTAATACTGGGTTAAAGCTACCGACGCATTATTACAGAATTTGTATTGTGTTATTGCTTATGTTTGGGATGACAAGGCATGCGATATAAAACTGTAACTATTAAGCCCTAGGCGTCGAAAAAGAACTAATTAATTTAAAATGTTCACGAGGCCGGTTACTTACGGATTTGCAAAGCTTTTATTTTTTCGAACAAATTACCTTCCAAGTTAAATTATAATTCATAATTATTAATACTGTGAAAAAAAAATACTAAAGAAGAAGAAATGTGGTGCTTGAAAGGAGAATGTTGGGAGTGACCGGGAACATGTTTCGAGCGAACTTTTGGTTCAGGGGAAAGTTTTAGAGACCAGAGCAGGCAGTAGATTATCCATGAACGGACCAAATAAAGGCTGCATTGAAAGCTTGACTACACGAATTCACCCGAGGCAACCCATCACCATGGAGTGAGACGGATGGTCAGCCAGCTGCAAGACCTAAGTGACGAAAGTTTTTTTTTTATATACATAGCGAGCAAACGAGCAGGCGGGTCACCTGATGGTAAGTGATTACCGCCGCCCATGAACATTTGCAGCACCAGAGGAACCGCCAATGAGTTGCTGGCCCTTGAGCAATTTGTTAATCCGCCCTTTGAAGATCCCCATATTATAACCATTAGGGAACACAGAAGATGGAACTACTACTTACTAACTTAGTTTACTAATTGAAACGACCAAGAAGAAGAAGTATTATTTGTATGCATTCATTTACAAATAAACATTAAAGTTTAAATTGAAATAATAAGAACCTGCGAATAATACAGCTGGAAAATTACCACATTTCCTACTCATTTTCCGCTATGCAATTGTAGTAATATTTAAGTAGGTACACGTTGTCTGTCATTATGGATTTCAAAAACTCAAGGAGGTCGTCCGTAGCGCACCGGCGCGCGTCTCCAGCACCAATCTCTACAATTATGTGTTACGCCAGGAGGCAGACTAGTATGTGAAAATTGTGTCGTTGACAAACGCTTATTTACGATTGCGATCTTTGCGCTCATAGTCCCACACAATGTTTTGTCACAGACATTGAACATTATTTTTTATAAAATTTACACCTAAATACATAGGTATGTATAAATCAAAAATACATATTATAAGATGTATTTTTGATTCTTACATATTATAACTATATATTTTTTCAGTAAAGTCGATGATTACGATAACTGCTTCCTTTTAGTTCACACTAAAGCTACGAGAGAAATATTGATTAATTACTCGTAGTTATATCGCAGTCCGTATGTTGATTAAGATGGCAGGTTCCTTTTAGGTCGAAGATTTCCCCCATTAAGAAGTATTATGGGAATTGGAACCAAATATTTTGATGACAGAGTCCTCTCAGGTCGCAAATATTCAGGTGAACAACCTCTTATGGGTGTTTGAATGTTATTTGGAAGTCCAAAGCTTTTCAAGTGCGATATTCTTTATAACTTAAAAGTGGCTTTACAGCAATAAACGCTAAGAGATTTCAATGATGATTGAAATGTTAATTTAGAAGTTCTAAGTTTGGACTCTTTAAATACTACATTTTGATATCCGGTAATCCGGTTTTAAAGATTTGAACCCTTTATGGAGTAAAATAGAGACTATTAATAGAGAAATTCTAATAGAGAAATTTTCGGCATAAGTTAGTGGCATATGGTACCCAAGACGCTGGAGTTATTGTCTCTATTAATTGAATGTCATTGCAATAAAAATAAGAATGAAAATGACATAAGTTTAATGTCATACGTACGTATGCGTAAAATAAGTAACCTTAAAACAATATTATAATAATATACAATGAAAAAAATTATCGTTTGGGCGGCATATTACATTATAATATATTTTTCTTAAATTTAATTGCGCGCCAAAATTAATCGCACATGAAAAGCTGTGATTTGAAATTCTAAAATATTTAACTACTCACTTACCTTTAGATAGCTTTTAAATTGACGATTAAATCTATCAGCTTCATGACAATTTAAAACATCTATGAAACTTTACGGTCACATAAAATTATTCCATATATTATTTAATGTTTACACCATTTTCATATTTATTTAAACATCTTTGATTTATACTTTGTTTATTGATTAATACCACGGATCGATTCAAATAAATATTAATAAAATAAAATGGTTTATTTTATTCCTTTAATAAGTTTCTATCAACGAATTAAATATTACAAATAAAATAATATTGTAGTATTTAATTATTAAATATGTTTAGATTATTAAATATTATAGCTTCTATTAAAGGAATAATCTGTGGATTTTTATTAAAACAAATTTTTGTTTGTTTTCTTATAAAAATATAAACATTGAACTCACTATAATGACCGCCATATTTTTCACTTGTGTCTCGCAAACGCACACGCTCGTTACTGTTGGGAAATGCACTTAATCCTTCGAGGCGTCGCTTTATATGATGCTGTGTGTAGGGTTGCCGACACGCCTTGCCGGTTTTTCCTGATACGCCCCTTTTAACCAACTTCTATTAGTTTAACCATATAACCAACCAACTTATTTTCAGACTTTGTCTGGTGGGAGGCTTCGGCCGTGGCTAGTTACCACCCTACCGACAAAGACGTGTCACCAAGCGATTTTGCGTTCCGGCACGATGTCGCGTAGTAACCAATTAGGAGTGTGGGTTTACCATACCCCTAACAGGTTAGCCCACTACCATGTTAGACTGCATCATCACTTACCATTAGGTGAGATTGCCGTCAAGGGCTTGTAGTGTATATAGAAAAAAAAAAAACTTATATTATATATTTGACAATAGGTAATAGCTCAGCGATTTGCGAAGTTGAAGTGGCAATGGGCGGGGTACATAGCTCGGAGAACCGATGGACGTTGGGGTCCGTGGAAAGCCGACATCAAACGAGTCGCAGGGAGCCGCTGGATACAAGCGGCCCAAGACCGTGGCCATTGGAACTCCCTACAAAAGACCTATGTCCAGCAGTGGACGTCTATCGGTTGAAATGATGATGATGATGATTATATATTTGGTTATTTAGAGTTTTGTGTGCAAGAGTATATGCACCAATTTCTATTTAAATGAATAAATTTAGAGAATTACAATAATCTACTTATTTATATTATCCATAGAAAAACTAACAACCAAACAAGAATATTAATTAAATTATAACAAGATTCAGTAACAGGAATGTATTGCAGAGATAGTATTCTATAGTGATGATAAAACGGAATTCCAGACAAAGTTACGTACTCGTACATTAAATATATTTTTTGTTTACTTAATGCAGGCATTAACACAATTTGTCTGCCAATCTGTTGAAGCTTCAGTTAAAGTTATTAATTTATTTTTACGGTATAAATAAATAAATACAAATTCAAATTTTTTTGTATGTATCTGTCCCTGTCCGTCAAAGTTTAGATACTTTATATGTAAGCCAATGCATTCGAACAAATACTATTTATAAAGACATCTTTTTTATATTTTACAATAGTTTTTAATACTTTATTATACTTTGGCAAATTAGCTTACTTTTTTGTTGGATATAAAAAAGCTATAACTGCGGGGATTCTCCTCTAATTATCATAAATTTTTCCCTTCAGATCTGATTATCGGAACAAAAGTCCATATTAAACTCGGTCGAGTTTTCTTCTTACACGGTCAGGTATTGACTCATATGCATTGTAAGTAACGCGCTAAAGTATGAGAGAAATTCCTATCAAAACTTGACAAGACTTTATAATAATGATACATCATCTGACGGAAAAAACAATGTGATTACAATATTTGGCTCAACTCCAGACGATTACGCGTAAACAAAAGAATCAATCGGAAGTGAAGGGTTCTAATAGAAATATTTATTTATCGCTTTGTGTAAGATGTGGTGTTTGCTAATGTTAATAATGCAAAAGCGTTATGTTTTTTAATAATAAAACTTCCGCTTTTAATGATATCAAATTAAAAATTCAAATTCAAAATAATCTTTATTCAAATAGTCCTTAAAAAGGCACTTTTGACGCGTCAATAATTTACATAGTAGTTATTTCATGGTGATAACTATATTTGTAAACTTAAAACTAAAGCTATGAGGGTTCCAAACGCGCCCCGGTCTAAGAAGAAGCCCACAACAAACTTAGCCGGGGTTTTTCTTTTTTTTCGTTATCACCATCTCACATAATGAATAAAATGAATAATAAACTATAGTACCTATGGAGATAGAGCAATTCACACCCAAGCTTTTTTATCGTTTATATAATCCTTAATATCGTAATATGATTTTTCTACAAGATTTTTATCTATCTCACAGACATATAGACTAATACACAATCCAGATAGAATGGTCGAATTTCGAGTTAAAATTGTTCATCTTTTCATCCAAACCCCTCAGTTTTTGTCTCGGTTAACTCGGTCCGCTAGAAGAATTTTTACTTTACGACTAGTTCTGAAGACACTATTTGGTTGGCCAAATATGCCAAGTATTATGCTAAGTATTATAAATAAGGTGATATCCCCATAGATAAGGTGGATGACTAATTGAAGATAATTCCTAGTTAGGAATATTTTAAGCAATGTACCGAAACTAAATTTATACCTAACCAAAACTAAATTAAGGATAACATACTTGGGTAACAAGTTAAAAACATTAAATTATGACTACACTCCATTTCTTGGTATGGCTTTGTAGCCAAAGAGCTGGTAGAACCAAGTTTCAATCTTTGATTTTTGTGGATATCAGTCAGTGTCAACAGTTATATACTAATGAGGTCTTCTAATAAATACTCGTATCACTACGACCAACGGCCATGCCATTATCTTAAAAAAAATGTGCGAAGTAATTTACTCGCATTTTTGTCCAAACTAGCTGTTCCCCGCAGTTTCTTAGTTTCGTAACAATTTCCTACTATTGTTATACTTTTCAACGAATGCGACAATGTTTGATTAAAATAAACTAAGCGCAAATCTACAATGTACAAGGTGTCTCAAAAGTAAGTTCACATTTGCTTATCTTATTACGCGAAAGCAACTATTCTGAGGGGCGCGGGGGGTATGTCAGTCGGTAGTCTGGCTCTTGGGAATTTAGTCGCTATGGAGCGTTTCTCTGGTGCGGACCGTGCGTTGTGCGTACGTGAGTTTTACAAAAACGGTAATTCGGCGACTGTAGCGCGTAGAAAATTCTGCAGTATTCGACATATTCGTCACTTAAATGATGCGCCTAGCACTCGTCTCATTGCAAAATGGGTTGAGAAGTTTGAAGAGACTGGGTCAACTCTGGAGAAACCAAAATCTGGGCGACCAAGAACATCAAGAACAGCCGAAAACGTGGACAGTGTTACTCAGTCTATTCGAGATGATCCAAACCTCTCGATTCGGAAGCGTGCTGTTGCTTTAAATGTGCACAGATCTTCATTATGCCGCATTTTACACAAAGATTTAAAGCTGCACCCGTACAAAATTCAGTTAGTGCAAGAACTGAAGCCTCAAGATGCTGGTCAGAGGCTTGCCTTTGTAAATCAGATGATTGAGCGTTTTCCAACGTTCACCAACATCTTGTTTTCCGATGAAGCCCATTTTCATCTGAATGGGCATGTAAACAAGCAAAATTGTCGTTACTGGAGTGCAACCAACCCAAAACAAAAACATCAGAAACCGCTACATTCACCCAAAGTCACCGTATGGGCAGCGATGTCGGCGCGAGGAATTATCGGCCCTTACTTTTTTGAAGATGGAAGGGGACGCACACTCACAGTGAATTCAGAGCGTTATGTGGAGATGTTAGACGAGTTTTTCGTACCCCAACTGCAAAACTTTCCTGGTTACAACCAAAGAACATGGTTCCAGCAGGATGGAGCAACTTCACACACGTCCAACAGATCTCTGCCTCGAGTTCGAGAAATTTTTCCGAACAAATTAATCTCCAGGCGAGGTGACATAAATTGGCCTCCACGGAGTCCCGATTTAACGCCTATGGATTTTTTCCTGTGGGGTTATGTCAAATCAAAAGTTTACGCTAATAAACCGACTTCCCTGGCACAATTAAAAGAAAATATCCGTCATGAAATGGCAGCCATCACGGAGACTACCTGCCGAGCTGTCATAGGCAATTTTAGTGCCCGACTAAATGAATGCCGAGAGCGCAACGGTTTACATTTGGACGATGTTAATTTTAAAAAATAAATTCCCAAACAGTGTACTTCAATATAAAATAAACATTTTTTCAATAAAGCTAAGACTTTTCTTTTAAAAAAAGATTTAAATGTGAACTTTCTTTTGAGACACCTTGTACCTAAATAAAAATAAATATCGAGATTCTAAATGAAAACTTTAACCCAATACCTAAAAATTTGAGTGAATCATTGTGAGTGTAACTAGAAAAGCGTCTAGAATCGGATATTAAAAGTTTATTTTTTCTCACAATTTACATTAATCTTTTGTAAAGAAAAAACTGGTTTTCAAAATAACGACAGATACAAAGAGTCCACCGATGTCCTGAACAACATGGCTAAATATTTATTGATATTAGGCAGTTACTTCTAATCACAGACAGACCCTACTTAATTTTGTTCAATTCAATTCAACACTCCTATCACCACTAGCTCCTTGCCTATTACGTTTGATATCTTTCTCGAACCACAACTCATTTAACCGGTTGAATGACGTCACACATATTCCCTATAGATAGCTGGGTTTTTTGGTTTCAGCTGAAAAAGCCATTATAATGTGGCGATATCTAATATTAGGGTATATAATTATTGCGTGCGTTAATTTCCTGTTACGTTGTACCTAAGCTTCTATATTCATCATCATATATGTCAGTGTATTAGAGTCGTAAGTGTGCACACCAGAGAGTTTTTCCTAATATTCTCAAGGCGTGTGAAGTCTGCCAATCCGCACATAGCCAGCCTTCTTATATTGAGAGGAGCCCCGTGCTCTGTAGTGAGCAATCGGTTGATCATGATGATGATGATGATGATTACAGTCGTATATATAGTATATGTTAGTGATAATCACTAGCATTCCGATACAGTATCTTTTCCAACAAGTTGTCAACCGTTCGCCTTCATACAAAACGCATGCACAAGCGCCAGTTAGCCGTGACTAGTTCCTGGGTTCGATTCCCGGCTCAAGTCTTTTCTGGTGGGAAGCTTCGGCCGTGGCTAGTTACCACCCTACCGACCATGACGTGTCGCCAAGCGATTTAGTGTTCCGGCACGATATCGCGTAGAAACCAATTAGGAGTATGGGTTTACCATACGCCTAATTGGTTAACCCGCTACCATCTACGCATCATCACTTACCATCAGGTGAGATTCTGTCATGGGCTAACTTGTAGTGTATAAAAAACAACTCATCGCAAACAATGTCGCAACCAGGTAGCAAGTTATTGAATACGGAACTGGTCTAATGGCAACATGTTATTCGAGAGCTTCGGATGGATAATACAAACTTACTCTTATCTCCGGGGTGATTGACAGAAGATCTAATACTTAAAAATGTTGCTGGTGTGTCAGACGACCTCCGTTGTCAGCGTTGTCATATTATGATGAGAGGTCCTGGGTTAAATTCTTGACTCAAGTCTGGCCTGATGAGAGGCTTCTGTCGCGGCTACTTACCACCCTTCTAGCAAAGATATACTGCAAATTGATTTAGCGTGCCGGTACGAGGCCTAGTTTAAACCTCAGGTCCTCTGGTCCTCTGGTGCTATTATTCAAGCGTGATGGTAATCATTTAACATCAGGTGACCAGTATGCTAGTTTGTCCGCGATTTGTATCATTGTGACCTTAAGCTGGGATGAAACACACTTTCTTATTATTGATAAGCTTAGACAATTTCAAAAACATTTTAACTCAACTCACTGGCCACAAGGGACCAATTCCGTTAACTAATCCCTTGTGATCAGGCTAATTTTTTAAATACCGTCATAAAACCAGCTGGTATTTTGTTATTCTACTAAATGTTAGCCTTTGACGGCAATTTCACCTGGTGCTAATTGACGATGCAGTCTAAGATAGCTGAGCTGGTAAACCTATTCAAAGAATTGGATTCTACGCGGTAAAATGTCAGAATTGATTGGCGATTTGTCTTCCTCGGTAGGGTGGGAACTAGCCAAGGCCGTAGCCTCCCAATAGACCAGACCAGGGAAAATTACGAAATGATTAATTTTCAAATTTACCTGGGACAACCACTGCCCGGACCGTGGTTATGGTGATTGTATCATGCAATGCATGCAGATTTGCATAATGCATTACAAAATTGGGTTTACAACTTTGATGTTCAGTTTTACGAGACACGTTGAATTTTATTTGTGAATCGTTCTTGCCTAATTTTTGAACGTGAACTGTGATCTTGTGAAGTGATCGTTCAAGTTGGGCTGTACCTACCAAGAACTACCTGGACAGCCTGCAATAATGTGGTTCTGTAACTCGTTATCATTATAGTTTTATAACTCGAGGGTCCCAATCTGGAAAAAAAATGAACCCTGACTCTGTCCATTGGACCCGTATTTGTGTATATCACGGTATTTTGCTAAGAAACAGCTAAAGTAATAATATAATAATAATCTTTTATTTCAAACTAGCACAATTTTACTGAAACTACCCTGGCCCCCAGATAATGAAGCCCCTCCCCTCCCCCTGCAAGCGGTGATAGCCTAGTGGTTAGGGCGTCAGCCTCCTAATCAGAGGTCAGCGATTCGAATCCGGGCACGTACCTCAATTTTTCGGAGTTATGTGCGTTTTTAAATAATTAAAATATAACTTGCTTCAAACGGTGAAGGAAAACATCGTGAGGAAACCTGCACGCCTGAGAGTTCTCCATAATGTTCTCAAAGGCGTTTGAAGTATGCCAATCCGCACATGGCCAGCGTGGTGGACTATGGCCAAACCCTTTTCATATTAAGAGGAGACCCGTGCTCTGTAGTGAGCCGGTAATGGGTTGATCATGACATGACCCTGGCCCCCAAACTAGGACAGCCCGTATTTTAGCAGGGTCAGTTTCTTCCAAATTTGCTTTAACCAGGGCGCGTTTGGAACTCTCGTAGCAAGAATAGTTTTCTATGAACGCTTCATAAGTGCTTGTGAAAAGCCAACATGAATAAAAAGTTTCGATTTCATTTATTAGTGAAACCAAAAGTGCTAATGTATAAAATGTTAAGTGTAATGTGACATGGACTATAAGTAGAGTAAATAACAAGTATTACCTACTTCTATCACGTGTACGGTGCTACACGCGCATTTTTTTTTAATTTTTATGAATATATATTTCAATTAATATGCTTTATCCATACAAAGTTGTTGAGAGTTTCTATGACTCATAGAAAGACGCAAAAGATGCATTTACTATAATGGTAATTTAAGATATTGGTATATGCATACACGTGGCATGATAATTAATATGCCAACCCATTTTCTAGAGTACCAGCTGCCTACGCATTTCATAAACAACTATATTATCCGTGTATTTAAAATAACAGAATTTGTATTCGTTACGTTTTTCTATATAATATATGTGACATATTAAACCGTAACTTTTCCGCAAAGATCTCTTATAGGAAAGAGGGGTTTGAAGCTTTGGTCCACCACATTGCTCCAAAGCGGTTCGACGGGATTTTGCGATTAATTTTAACATTTTTTTTTTCGAACTGTCTATTAGTTGTACAAACCCTATTGGTTGCCACAGCGGAACCGGGCTGTTTGGCGAGCTTTGGAAAGAAGCCCTGCCTGAAGAAATTTTGAGCCTCGAAGAAACTAAGGGAACGACTGCCCAAGGGCGCCTCCTTTGAGGCCGAACCTAGGCTTAGGCGACGTTTGGGATAACGGGGGGGTCGGACGGTGAGTGGTCCGTACGTTCCGAGGCCGTGGATGGAGCCCACGTCCGAATGACGTAAGATAGCGGGGACCTCGTCTTCGCCGGCGAAGACGGTGTGCAGCGTATGATTGTGCGATAGGTGGTACGAGTATGTTGTCAGTAGTTATCTGATCGTCAGGGTCGTGAAGGATATGTTTAGGTCTCTCCTCTTTCGGAGAGTAGCGCTTAGATCGGGGGAGTAAAAAGAAGCCACAACTACGAGAGGGTTGGGGTGTTGGATTGATAATTTTAACAGTGATAATATGTAGCAACGAAGGGTTTGCCTACTCTCGTGGTACACAGGTGGTCACATACAATTCCCTAACTCTTTTACTAATGCACATTCTACGGACGTTAAGACGTTCACGATGCGTGTATTAGGTTTACGTGAATAAAGTTATTTTGATGTCATTTTGATTTTGATTTGACAATTTTAATTCTTTTTATACACTAACTAACTACAAGATAGCTCGATAGAAGTGATGATGCAGTCTAGGATGGTAGCGGGCTGACCTGTTAGTGTTATGGTAAACCAACATTCCTAATTGGTTTCTACGCGATATCGTGCCGGAACGCTAAGTTCCTTAGTGACACGTGTTTTTCGGATACGCTTGGTGATAATTTAGCGTCGTGCGTGCGAGCAATCACAAGACGTACTCGTTTGAGCAAGAGGTCTGTGAATGGTTGACCGCAGGACACGGACTTGAACGTTTATGTCTCGGACAAGCTGTTTCGGAAAACTCGGAGCTGCCGTTATGCTTTTATTATAGTGTAAATAATCATTTCGTTTCTCTGAATTGTGAAGAGAGTTTATTAAATACATCAAAAATTAATTAAAACCAAAAAAAATCACTTTTCATTTTATTTTATTTTTACAATGAAATTAAAATTATTATTTACTTACATACTTATCACTTTTCTTTTCGACTTATATAAAAACATAATGATACAAAGTTAGTAAGACGAGTATAAATACATATCATTTTTTAAATCAGCATAGGTATATATTTTCGGAGTTAATCATCAAAAATAATGTTCGTCGTAAAAGTTGAATCATGGAAAGTGCAACGGTTTTTTTCCTGCAGTTCTCGAAATCGTGTGCCACGTTCATACCAACACCAACCTTCATAAAACCAACACCGTAGAAAAATGGATATTTAGAGCTTTAGACTTTCAAAGAAGTCAGTGTAAAAAGATTTCATAATAGTAACAATTATAGTTGTTAACTGTCACCATTCTCGTAAAAAAAAACGTTTTGTATGTTTTGGAAGCGGTGATAGCCTAGTGGTTACGGCGTCAGCCTCCTAATCAGAGGTCGGCGGTTTGAATCCGGGCACGCACCTCTAAATTTTCGGAGTTATGTGCGTTTAAAAAAATTTAAATATCACTTGCTTCAACGGTGAAGGAAAACATCGTGAGGAAACCTGCACGCCTGAGAATTCTCCATTACGTTCTCAAAGGCGTGTGAAGTCTGCCAATCCGCACATGGCCAGCGTGGTGGACTATGGCCAAATCTTTCTCATATTGAGAGGAGACCCGTGCTCTGTAGTGAGCCGGTAATAGGTTGATCATGATGATGAAGACGAACGGTTGACAACTCGATGGAAAAGTTACTGAATCGACAGTCCTTAAGTCTTAGGCACATTTTGCGGACCAATGCGCGAGCGTTCCTGTGTGTGACGTGGGTATTCTGGTCATGACTGTGGCCGCTGACGAGTCCCATATACCCCGCCGGAAGCGGCGCAGATCTGCCTGCGTCGCTTACAGAGAGGACGCGTAAACGCATTTCCCAGCGTAAAACCAAATAGGTCTTAGGTAATAAATAACTACTGTGTAAATTATTGACGCGTCAAAAGTGCCTTTTTAAGGACTATTTGAATAAAGATTATTTTGAATTTGAATTTGAATCAATGGTCAAAGTAGTTAGAGTCTGTGATAACGATAATTATTTAAATCACTACACACGTTTACATCACACGCACACACAAACACGTGTTATTATGATATCATGTCATTACAATTAGCAAAGGTTGGTAATTTTTCCTAGCTTACTTTTATATGCAAAGTGAAATATATATATTCTCCATATCGACGTTAATATTGTAATAATACCCATTATTCATTACTCATTTTCCAAAATATGGACATGTGTTATTAACATATAGAGCTTTGCATTACATTAGTGTGTCTTATGTAATTTTGAGTCTGAAAAACAATTCACCCTGCAAAAAAAAAAAAAAATTGCCTAACAATTGTCAATTTTACTAAGAAAATAATGGTACCGATAAATCAATACATGTATTCCTAGCGATTAAGTCAAAATGATTAAAAAAGTAATATTGGAATCATTTTGGAATATCCCTCGGTTAATTTAATTAAGTCCTAGTTTGAGGCCGACATGGTATTACATTCACATGAATGATAACTTGCTTAATTTTACTATATTAAGTGGTAAAATTAGGGGTAGTTAGCATTATTGCTTGTTTGTTACAAGCATTGGTCTCCTATTTGGTGAGCAAATGACTGTGGGACACCCCCTGTCCCACAGTCAACCCATTGCCGGCTCAGTATGAGATGGGTTTGGCCATAGTCCACGACGCTGGCCATGTGCGGATTGGCAGACTTCACACGTCTTTGAGAACATTATGGAGAACTCTCAGGCGTGCAGGTTTCCTCGCGATGTTTTCCTTCACCGTGGAAGCAAGTGATATTTTAATTGCTTAAAAACCTACATAAACGAGAAGTTAGAGGTGCGTGCCCGGATTGGAACGCCCAACCTCCGATTAGGAGGCGGACGTCTTAAATACTGGGCTATCACAGCTCCTCATTAATTAGTCTGATTATAGTAGAAAGTTGGAATGAATTGGACGTTGGGAATCTCCTACATAACCAATTTAACAACTTATTGCGGTGTGTTAAGTGGTTATAAACACACATACAACTTTAAATACCTTTATCAAAACATGTAAATTTTACACCGTACTTAAATGACAGTTAATCTTTATTCCTGGAAGTTAAATTTTAGTCCGCAGAAAACCGTCGAGCAATAAACGATATACATATTTGAATATATAACTACTAAGTTTACCAAAGTTATATATGAACGTGGAACGGCAAAAGAGTAGAGGAAGACCAAAGAAGAGATGGATGGATTGTGTAAAAGAGGATATGCGGATAAAAGGTGTGGTAGTAAGGGGACGGCTCATAGAAATTAGTGGAAGAAGACGTGTTGTCCCGAGCCCACATAATGTGAGATGGTTAAATATAATTTAAAAAAAACTAAGTTTACCACAAATATTAGTAGCGATTTCACAAGCAGGAGGTCCCGGGTTCGATCCACAGCAGGGATAATTTAGAATTTTTTTCTGAATTCTTTGTTGTTCGTAGTTTCTCCCGTAGCTAGTCGATACTCTACCGACAAAGACGAGCCGCCAAACGAATTAGCGTCCCGATTCATAGAAACCGTTGGACTGATAACTTAGACTGCCTCATCACAAACCACTAAGTGCCGTCAGTCAGTTAAGCCGCCAAGAGTTAACTTGTAGTATAATAAATAAAAACACTCTATTCTGCAATTTAGTTTGAGTGAGTGAGTTTTAGAGAATGATCATTTCTTCAAAACTGTTAATCTATCTACAGATTAAACTGTATTTATCTTTTATATGAACCCACGTTACACTCCCACATAGATAGATGTACATGTCTAAATCACGTTTTTTAAAATTCTTCTACAGGTTAGCCCTTGGCTGCAATCTTATCTGGTGGTAAGTGATAATGTAGTCCACGATAGTATAGGACTACCCCTGTAAAGGGTGTAGGAGTTCTATTAAACTCATGCCCAACGTACTTTAACGCTCGGAAGATTGGTAGCAAACCTCGGCCCAAGCCCTCCACCAGACAGACAAAGGTCGTATAAGAGTAAGTAGTGATACAATTTAGTATATGTGTAACAAACAAACGCGTTACAATTGTAATCACGTAACTAGATTGCCATATATCTGCCGTAGGTAGCTACTAGATGCTATCTTGTTTGCTGTACGCAGTTTAATGGGTATACTTATACTTATACACAACGTATAAGATAAAGATCTAGATTATTAAATATAAGAAGCATATCTATTTACGTTCTTGCCACCCTTATTAACGTAGTGAGGGGGATCTACGCTTACGGCGCTGTGTATAGAGCCGAACCGTGAATCGAAATCGTTTTCTGCAAAATCTATGGCTCACAACATTATAAAAAAAATGTGATTACACTTGATCGTATTTCTGAACTGATGGATACTTGCAAAACACGATTTAACAAAGTTTACTAGATAAAAAAAATAATGCAATATCACCTCTGACAGTACTTAAATTCCTATTCATCTCAGTTATGCCTAAATTTGCAGTTTTATTTATAACAGGAGGCCTTGGAGACACTGAGCGGTTGAGCCCAACATAGGTTACAAATAAAGAAAATGACTCCTAAACGTGCTGCACGCGTGCAAGCTTATGAATAGGAACCCCGGATGGTTTCAGAACTAGTCGATCATACTCCGACGATAAGTCAAGTGAGTCCACCAATTATATATGAAAATTCATATATAATTGGTTTCACTTTCACTTTCACTCACAACAATTTAAATTCTAAAATAAAAAACACTTACAAATTTATAATATTATATTATTAGTAATATACTTAAATAGTGGAAGGTGATCTGGCACTGATAATGGCTTTAGCATCGATGGTACGTATAAATGTTTCAATGATATTAAACTAGGTACATTTTTTTTAAATTGTTATATACATTTCAATATGTTTTTCCATTTATTTTGCGCGACTTTTGCTGGTGGACATTGAAGTCAATGCCGAGGTACGTGGGGTCGAAGCCGGCTATGGCAGTGCTGATCGGATTAGCGATGGCAGCCCCAGAACTGGCTACAGCCGTGGCCATGGGACGGGAAGCTGCTAAGCCGTATTCGCCGACTACTGCCAGACCTAGAAACAGTGTATGATTTTTATGAGAATTCAAAACAACGTAAAAATATATACCGTATTCGGCGTATTAGACCTGTCTATCTGTGCGAAAAACTTATACTGCATATTATCATAAAAAATTCAAATGCTCCGTGAGAATTATCGCGAAATATTGTTTAATATCGCTAATTTGAACATTCAAATTGATAAAAGTTAATTAAAATATGTCATCATTTTACAAACAATGGATCGCCATATCATGAGCTAATTCCGAATGTTGTTATTATTTTAAGATCATGTTTTTATGACAATTAAATTTAACTTGTTATCTTGTAATCTTAATGAAATTAAATACTTAATCAAATTTTCTACTAACCCACAGGATTTGCTTCGGCTATAAGGCTGTGGTCGTATGTTTCGCCAGAATCTGAAGAGTCAATGCTGATGCCTTCTTCGCCCACCTTTAAGAAAATTAATGATTTAATTATATATTATTACTGATATTAATTTTATTCACAAGCAAACCTAGTATAGAAGTTGTGCAAAAATTTCTTTGATGATAGAAATTAGAAAATTTCAATTTGCTACTTATTTAATTAATGTATATTCTCCGATTACTTGCAGAATTTGACTTGAAATCAAATTAGTCAATAGCAAAAACTTGAAATTGATCAACCGATGTTTCATATATTGTAATTTTAAGTGTTTTAAGACAATGCATTTTGAACAAGACGATTATCATTTGTACGCCTGTTCGACTTCAAACTATGCTTTTGTTCATTTTTATTTTTATATCGTCCGATATTATTTTATAATACATAGCTCTGCGATATTAACGAACTCTTTTGTATTGTATCCAATAGCTTATCTATTTTAAGTGGAATTAAAAAAAAAATTAACTTTAGAACGGATCTAAATCATCATCATCATGATCAACCCATTACCGGCTCACTACAGAGCGCGGGTCTTCTCTCAATATGAGAAGGGTTTGGCCATAGTCCACCACGCTGGCCCTGTGCGGATTGGCAGACTTCACACGCCTTTGAGAACATTATGGAGAACTCTCAGGCGTGCAGGTTTCCTCACGATGTTTTCCTTCACCGTTGAAGCAAGTGATATTTTAATTGTTTAAAAAACGCACATAACTCAGAAAAGTTCGTGCGTTCGTTCGTTCGAGTTCGTTCGAGGTGCGTGCCCGGATTTAACCCGCCGACCTCTGATTAGGAGGCCGACGCCCTAACCACTAGGCTATCGCTTCAACTAGGCTATCACGGATCTAAATAATACATTACAAATAATATAAAATACTTACGTCGTCGAAATCACTTTCCCCATACTGTCTTAAGAGTGTAGCATTTCTCTTAAATAATACATCTACGTCTTCTCCAATTTCATCTATCAACTTAATTGTATTGGAAGCAGCTTCACCAAGCGAAAATAGTTGGTTTTTGAATCTTAACCTTTCCTGGTTTCCTAATGTGCCAGTTTTTCTTCCTAAATTGTGTATTTTTAACAGATTGCCTGATAGTGATCTTAGGGTCTGTAAATTTGCTGCTAGCACTTTAGAAAGCAGGTTTTCATCGGTATTTTTCATGATATTTTCGCTACTTATACTTTCTTCTGCTACGACTTTTTCGCTAAGAACAGCTCCTTTGGTATCTTTTTTAATTTCCAAATATTGTCCTTTTGCTCCACCGTAGAACGGTATGTATTGAGTCGCAGCGCTATTTAATTATAATGAATTATGTTTAGTATTAAGAATCTATGTGCGCCTGAATAAGATTGTGTTACAATCTCGTTTAATTCAATATTGCTATGAATATTTTTATTTATATCTTTGTTACAAATGTTTGTATACTCTAGTTTCCAAGGCTCAAAATAAAAAATATATCACGTTCCACCGAAGTTGCCAGAGTCATTTTGAAATAACCATATTTAGTAGTTAGTTGAGTGATCAACTGTCGCGTCGAAACAAGAAATGTCGAAAATGTATGTCTCACCAGTTCGATATTATCACATCACGAATTTGTGGTCTTTAGTAAGATTATTCTTGGACCCTTCGAAGACAAAAAATATCATAGGCTATTTTTTGGTATTTTAAAATTTATTGGTCTAAATAAAACTAAATATAATAATAAAATATGGGAATAAAAAAAAACAAAGATGTTAATATTCAGTTTCACATCATATAATTGAATTAAAAACACATTTATGCAACAATTTAATGGTTACTTAAAAACTATGTATTATTAATTATCCGAAAAACGCTTTCAAGTATTGTCGAAAATGTTTTTCGATTTTTTTACTCCCTTTGTTCGTTTTACAACTGTTTACATTGCAGGAGTAATGGTTAATAATAAATAATATTAGTTAGGATCATATTCGTAGATATTCAGTTCTGATTCAGCATGGGCCACACCTCCAGCTCCGACAACAGCTGTTGCTTTCGGGTCATGGATTACAGAGACTACTTCACCACGACGTAATATCACTCGCGATATAGGATTCGAGATTGCAACGCCACTGTCTCCACTAACCGCAAACGCCTTTGGGCTTATATGAATCACATACGTCGGATTTTCATTCAGTTGCCGTATTATTTTCTCTCCATCATAATTATAAACATCGCTTTCCATTTCTTGGTAAGTCTCTCCAACATTCTTCTTCACGGACTCGAGGTATCTATTAGTCAAAAACAACTAAATGTTAGTAATGTTAAAAATATTATAAATAAAGGGGGATTATGTTTCTTCGGTGGGTGCCTCGGTAGGATGGTAATAAATAACAGGGCCAGTTGCCACTAACTTTCCTTCTCTAATTGGTTCTGACGCTCGTGATTTATTATCTAATTTTATTGCGCGAGATACAAAATCATTAAAATTATGATGTTCCGAAAGAGCAACAACTCGTGCATGAGGCCCAGCTATAGCTAGACCACCGGGCTTAGTATAAGCTAGCCCTCCCGGTCCAACAATCGCTGTCCCTCCTCTTCCAGCTGTCGCAACACCTCCTGGACCGGCGATAGCCACCCCTCCTTTACGAACTCTAAGTTTATTTATGAAGAAACCAGGACTAGGTGCTACTGGTTTTCTATCTCCAAACCAAGAAAAGTCACTGCTAAAAGGAAAACGTAGAGATCCCTCATAATCATTTTTGAAATCGTCGCTTTGCTCAAGGCTTAGCGGTTTTTTTGTAGTTCTACGTGCAATAGGTTTGGTCGTGTAAACTTTTCTAGATTTCGTGGTAGCAACATCTTTTACAGATGCTTCGTTGAGAGTAGTCCGTTTTCGTAGAGCACGTGATTCTCTCGAATTGCCATCAGATGTATCATCTATATTGCTGCGTTCATTATCAGAATTCTCTGCATTATCATTTTGTTTAATCAGTTTCTTAATTATATCAATGTATTCATCATCTGAGGATTTTGGTTTTCTACTACATACATCGGCACTTTGTCCGTATTCAATAAAATTATCCCATCCACCACCTTGAGTAATCGCGACAAAAGGATTTTTTATTAAAACAGGAAAAAGTTGATTGAATGGTCGAAATTGGAAGAGGTTGTCAAATGAAAATGAAGGAAATGATGGAAAACCGGGGAATAATGGTTGCTGTTCTTGTCTTGTTTGATATGCCTCATTTGGAGCTACTGGTTTTACATCATTTGAGACAATTGTTTTGAGATCGTTATACGTCACGTATTTCGGAATTATTTCATTAGGTGCTACAAGTAATGGATAATTTAATGCGTATTGATAATAATTTGGCATCATATGAATCATACTTGGATAAACCATGTCAGGAACTATTTTAAAAGCTTTTGAATATGGATTTCGATCATCATTAGATAAATCAGTATTCCTTGGTTGATTTTTCGTTTTCGAATACGGATGAAGTTTCCCTGAAGCTATAATCTGCTTAATTTTTTCAAGTGTTTCCTGGTCTATCCCATTTAATTTCTCGATGTATGGCGTATTTAAATTCATTTGTGCGCGATATGGTTTGTTTAAAATACTATTGATTGCTTTAATTTTCTCAACGATTTCTTTGGTACTGTCTTCATTTACATTTATATCAGTATCTGTTTGATAGTAAATTGATCCATCCGCTTTGTCTGCAATAGCTTTTGGTTCTTTAACAGAGATTTCTTCAGGGACGTCCGTCGACCTAAAATAAAATTATTTTTGTTTAAATAGGAAGATTTAGGTGTTTCTTTAGATTTCCTCAAGCGAAGCAGATTATTGCGTGTATGAAAAGCGCGTGACGTCATCATAAAGTACAGTGAACAGCATACCTTTGCCCCGGCCCGGGTGAGTTTAATGTAGCTTCATTCTTGATTAGGTAATTATTTTGTTAGTTAAGTGCACACATCTACTTTTTGAATATAATTATGTACACATTTATCTAAATTAACTATAAAAATATAACAAGTATGAATCATGTACAATATAATACTTCATTTATACAATTATACAATAATGTAAGTTGGTTTTAACCGACATGTATTGAGTTCTATTTTATGTACAGCAACTATTTCTGTCATGTTTGTTTTTTGTGTCCCGCTGTGTTTTTTTAGACTGAAAAATATTATCTTATGAAAGTTATTAATATGCAACATTTTGTATAGATAGGTTTTGCTCATACACCATACATAGGTAATCAAGTATTTTTTTGGTCCTGCGGGACCATTTCCCGGTTTACTTTCTTGTAGAATTATCAATAAAATAATATATTTCTCTGGGTGTTTTTTGTTTTTATTTATTTCGCATATAAAATAGCAATTCAATCAATTATTCTATCATTTTATTAAAAAAATATCGTAATTACTTTAAAACTGGAAATGGAAATAATTATGTACATTTCTTACATTTTTTGGTTTTATTAGTGTACATATTTAAAATATTAAATTTTATATACCTAGAGGGATATTATAGAGGGATATAAATCAAATTATTTTTTGGATTTTACATTCATTTATATATTTTATTCTAGTCCGAGTTTCTTTGCGTCCCGATATTATTTTGTTCTACTGATTAGTGATTTTACAATCTTTTAAAAGAAATATATCAAAAAATAACAATAACGAGCAGCAATATTATGTTTACTGATAAATGGAGGGACCAAAATCGAACTTTAATATTTTTTTTAAAATGGACACATTGTGGGTGACTGTTACCCATCAGTTGGGGCATCGATTATGGTAGACATTAAGTACGCAGATTTGTAATATAAAGTAAAAAATATCAATTTATTTCGATTTACAAAAATATCTTATTATCTATAAGATATTTTACCTTTATATACCTTTAGATATTTAGTTTTGTATAGTTGCTTTAGTGTAGCTCCTGAATACGTTTTATGGTTTTTGTGCAACACATCTGACTAGTGCTTATCGTTTTTTTTTCAATTTCAAAATATGTTACTGTTTCATAATAAAATCAGCCTACTTCATGCCTACGTCGCGCTGGTAGAATTATAAAATTAAAATAGTATTTCGTTGTAGCTTACTCATTATTTGACGGTCGACACGAGATCTCTGCTATGCAGCACGCTAGCAGCACCTGAAATTTAAACATATTGCATATTAGAGATATTATTTGAAGGAAGCGCACAGAAAAACCCTCTCGTATTATAAAACACGCTACTTATTTATTAAAACACCAGGAAAACAGACGGCGGGTGTGCATATGTATAAAAAACATAAACAGTAATACACAAATAAAGTAAAGTAAACGCATTTTAAAAATAAATACTTGAATGAGAGCACCAAGGTACGATATCTTCTTTAAGACATACTGTAATGTAACATACAATACTCGATATTTGGAACCCGATCGATCCATATACGCCCATCTAGGACTAAAATAGTAACCACTTCCTACGCATTTTCATATATACAACCGTTCCTACGTTTATTTTCGATTAGGGGATTGAAAGTACCTGAAGAAGATCTCTTAAAGAGATAAGCTTTCCTTTGTATATCTCTTAAATAAGTGTTTGTTATCACAGATTTGGTACAAAAATAATAAAAATAAATAGCCATAATAGGTTTTATTATTTATTTAGCCTATCTTAGCTGGTTAGGTTAGCTTCCTTACATAATTTAGTCAGCCTACTTCGACCAGCTTTGTAGTTTGCGATCTAAGTGAACTTAACTAAACCCAGGTAATGGTACCGAAAACATGAACCGAACAGAACGAAACAGAGAAATAGCTAAGAAATGTCAAAGCTTAACTAAGCATATCTACTATAAACTAATTACAAACTTTAGCATAGGTATATAATAGCAATGTTTTTACACATGGGTGTTAAAAACTAGCTTAATTTATTAACGAAGAACAGATAAAAACAACAGCCACGGCCAACATATGGTCTGTATTGATGAAATGCAATTATGTAAATTTTATTACCATGTATAAAGTTGTAACGCCAAAAGCGAAATGGTTCTTTTGTTATTTTCCTGTTTATAAAGAAAAATAAATTGCCACAAATTTAAGGATGAACCCACAACAAGAGACGAAAGACGACCTCTGTGGCGCTACGTGCATAATATTAGTGGGAGGTTTCGGACGCGGCAAGTCATATCGCGTTCCGGTATGATGTCGCGTAAACATATAACATGGGGTTGCGTTCAACTGCATATGTTCTAGGGTTTTTTTTTTCCCGCTGGGAAATGCGTTTACGCATCCCCTCCGGAAGCTTCCGACGGGGTATTTGGGACTCGCCGGCGGCCAGACTGACGACCAGAATACCCACTAAAACCCAGCGATGTTCCTACGCGTCGCCTGGTGGCTGGGTCACGGGTACACCCGCGCACACGACCGCAACCCAACCAGCGGCGTCCGCCGAGGCAGACCCTCCACCGGAGGCCTATGATCGAGGCCCCCGGTGGAGGCCCCTAACTCCAAATTGAGGCGCGCCAGGAACATTGGGCGCGCCTTACTACCCGAGGATTACACTCGACGGGTGAAGATACCTCTCATTCATCACCCGGAGCTCCTCGTATATGTTCTAGGGTGGTAATTGTCAGGTGACCCTTATGCTTGTTTGTTGTCGATGTATATAAGAAAAAAGATTTAACGCACTACTTGTTTTATTAATTTGGAATAATGACGATAATTAATGAACTGCAAACATTTGCTAGTTTCTATCCAAGAATACAATTTGTATTGAATTTCAAATTTTCATGAGTTCAATGTCAACACATCTCTGAGGCAACCTTTGACCTGACGACCTCCGTGGCGCAGCGCGTGCGCTGTTGCATTTTAAAGTTGGAGGTCCTGGGTTCGATTCCCGGCTCGAGTCTGGTCTGGTGGGAGGCTTCGGCCGTGGCTAGTTACCACGCTACCGACAAAGACGTGTCGCCAAGCGATTTAGCGTCCCGGCACGATGTTGTGTAGAAACCAATTAGGAGTATGAGTTTACCATACCCCTAACAGGTTAGCCCGCTACCATCTTAGACCGCATCATCACTTGCCATCAGGTGAGATGCAGTCAAGGGCTAACTTGTGGTGAATAAAAAAAAATATTGAACGCTGTGGTCATTTGAGCGGGAGGCTCCGAGTTCGATCCCCACATGTATCAATTTAGAAATTAATCATTCTGAATTTCCTCTGGCCCGGTCTGGTTCAGTCGTGGCTACCATACCAAAAAAGACGTTTACATACCCCTTATAATAATATAAATAATAGGTTACTGCGCTACCATCTTGTCATCACTTACCACCAGGTCAGACTGCCGTCAAGGCCCTTTTTTTTGTTTACGGGGGGAAATCTCCTACTGAGATACCCGACTATTGCTGGGGAAAAGCTCGGGTTATGTGGGATTTTTACCCACTAAAACCCCCTCGGTGGCCACCATCACATAAAATAGTGAGAGGTCAGACTGCTGTCAAGGCCTAACTTATAGTGGAATAAAAAAAAACCCATACATATTTCGATTCGTTGCTATGCCATATGGGTTTAGGATTAGGTATAGTGACATGTTAATTTTCACATTTCAAAGTTTTTTTTTTTAAGTTTCTAGTTTCTGCTATGCGACTTTGATAAAAACAGCTATTATATGAGCAATAAAGCCATATACGAATAATGAAATAGTCGCTTATTAAATTAACAATAAATTATGAAAGGAATCCATTTAACTATTATAATTTTATATGTCAAGGATTGCGGTAAGTATACCCGGTAACAAAATAAAAACAGTTCAAGTACAAAACTATTAGGGTCCGCACAAACGGTAGATCTTGTCAACTCGTTATAATACGAGCTGAGTATGAAGTTATTTTTTTTTTTAATTCAAGTTAAGTAAGTACCTGTGTCAGTGCCAGGTTTCTTTATGACGTCAATTTTGTTGGTATTTATTTATTATTATATTATTGTATTTATTACTTATATGTATATATACAAATATATCATCATGATCATCATGATCAACCCATTATCGACTCACTACAGAGCATGGGTCTCCTCTCAATATGAGAAGTGTTTGGCCATAGTCCACCACGCTGGCCATGTGCGGATTGGCAGACTTCACACGCCTTTGAGAACATAATGGAGAACTCTCAGGCATGCAGGTTTCCTCAAGATGTTTTCCTTCACCGTTGAAGCCAGAGATATTTTAATTGCTTAAAAAACGCACATAACTCCGAAAAGTTAGAGGTGCGTGCCCGGATTCGAACCCCCGACCTCTGATTAGAAGGACGTCCCACCCACTAGGCTATCACAGCATACAAATATACATATAATTCTATTTTTGTGCGCCTACCGTGGTTATTTCTCCATGATCCAAGGTTGACTGGTGGAGAATGCTTTCAGCATTAAGTTCGCCTATTGTATATTTATTATTATTGTTTTTGTGAAATAAAGTAAAAAAATTAAATGAGTATTTATAGAACATTCGTTGTAGAGATAGAGTTATCAACATAACCTAAGGTGACCTCTTTATTGCCATTAGTTGCAATTCTACCCAATGGTAAAAGAATATACACCATAACATGGGTATCGTACCCCTTGGGTAATGTTACTACCTGCAGAAATTATAAAATTATCACTATACAAAACTGGCCAAAGAGAGCTAGGCTTGGGCAGTCCAGAAATGGTTGGGGCATGAGAATAGCTTGGAGGAGGAGACCTTCCACCGTGATGGTGGATTGTTGGTTGAAGTATGCAGTGCACTCGCTTAGGATAAGCATGTTGTTATTTAAAAATAACCATCAAGATTGTACTCGATGTGCGATCAGAAGTTAAAATTAGTCTCTGAAAAGAATCAATTCAAGCACAAATTATAAGCCTATTTTCGTTAGTTAGTTATGGAGAAAATATAATGGGTTCATGTTTAGCATCCGAAAAGCAATAGAAATGGCATTTACCAGAAAGAAAACTAGACACTAGATTTTTGTGTAATTGCACCTGTATAATATATTATATACGCACGTATATTATATAATAGTAGATTGTTTAGCGGGTTTTCTTTTGATTGATAAAATTACCACCTTTTATCTGCGTAATAGTAATAAACGTTATATATCTTACATGGGTAATCAACATGTACGAGGTTACTCAAATTTATAAATTTTACAAATATTTGTTACGTACAGCATTAATTTGCGTGTGTAAGCGCCCTTAGATACTTTTTATTCAGAAATGGCAGTAGTCAATCAAGCTGGACAAGAATATTTAAATGCTAGCTAACACCAACTAGCTTCAGGCACTTCTCGGAAGAAATTACGAAACACCCTAAGCGTGGAGCTTTATTGCTAATGAATATTTGATAATATTATAGCCCAAGTTTATTTTCATTATCCCGGCATCGAACCTGAACTGATGATCTGAAAGTAAGTCGTAATACTACAATCAAACAGAAGATCTTTTAATAGAGATAATATAAAAATACATAAAACATGTAAAACACAAAATTCACGAAATAGCACACGTACACACGCACACACACAAGCACAATCACACACACATACATTACACATACACGCACATACTCAACACATGCTAACAACTATGTTTGTATCATAGAGGGAAGTTCCCACTTTCCAAGATACAGTTTACACTAGTTTAGAAAGTGGGAGATCATAAAATTATTTATCACTGTAATTGTTAGCAAATAAAATAAATAAATAAATAAATATCGCTGGACATAGAGGGCTGCCTTTGAAGGCACGCGGTGGCCTGTGAGCAAATGTTGAGTCGAGATACTTGATCAAATTCAAATTCAAAATAACCTTTATTTAAATAGTCTGCGTCATTCTCCCGGCGTCGTTCTGCCGCCTCCTTCTGCGTCATCACCTCCTCGCAGAAGGAGGTGATGACAAGATGTATTGACGCGTCAATAATTTACATATTAATGATTTGATGGTGATAACTATATTCGTAAACTTAAAACTAAAGCTATGAGGGTTCCAAACGCGCCCCGGTCAAAGAAGAAGCTCACAACAAACTTAGTCAGGTAAATTTTCTTTTTGTAATCACCATCTCACATGCCACTTAAAATTATATTAATTAGTATTTTTATTAGAGCAATATTACATACCCATGCTTGTTTATCATTAACATAATCATTTACACTATAATAAGGCTTTTATACAAGCTTACGTTTATATAAACTTTGAAGTAATTGAGAGACATCCCAGAAATTTCATTTGGTAATTTGTTATAAAATAATCATCACAATATATTGATGAAAGATCCAAAATTTTATAATTATTAATCAATATGTGTATTAACTTGGATTAGTACCAATATGTGGTAATATCTATATATAAAAAAGAAACAGAAGAAATGTTGAAAAAATCGAAATCATAAATGAAAACGAACTGACGATGAACCTAATATCGACTAATACGATCTGAGTAGAAAAGTGCTAAAGTTTCTTCTTTATAGAGTTCCGCACTTTTACAATTGCCTTGACTTAAATCCGTGTCACCTAATTTCCACCTTACGCTATGACGTCACTATAACTTTTTTTTGATATATTTTATTTCTTCATATATAACGAAATTAACATATATGCAAACAATATTACCAGTGTTGCGTAAAAGTGCCAGGCAGTTTTTATGTGTATTAAAGATAGAGAGACATAACACTAAATTACTGCGACTTCGTCTGTGTTGAGTTAGTGTGTGTGAAAGTGTGTTTGTTTGTCTTCCAATCACGAAGCAAAGGATTAATAAACCGACGACATTGAAATAATTACAGGATAAACATCAAAGTAATTACCTTTCTAACAAAAAAAAAAGAATGAGTGAAATCGGAGTATGCGTTAATGAATTACAACTAAATACACATTTTGACTTTCATCCTCTCTCCCAAGGGAACCGTGCTGAATTCCGGGATTAAAACTATTTTATATGTTGAACCGGAGTATCAGCTAATCTTATACTAAATTTCATTCAAATCCAGTAGTTTAGGCGTAATGCGCGGCCAAGATACAGACAGATAGACAAAAAATTAAAACAAATTGTTTTGGGCTCAGTATCGATAGTCCTCCAATTAAAATTTTCAAAATTTATTTAACGTACAGAATTCGTCCTTTCACAGTTTTATTATATTATAGATATAAATAATCAATCTTCTAACAAATTATATCGAATAGTATAGATACAGCTTAATTTGTAACATGTTTAAACAGTTTATACCTACTTTTTGGATACCAAACACGAAAATTTGCGGAAATGGACTATAATATACGAGTATAATAAACATGAAACTTAATTGTGTAACGTCTGAGGACGATCCGATATCGCAGCAATACGTATGGCAATAATAAATTACTAAAGAATTGTCTGGTTCGTAGTTAACGCAAATTAAGCATAAAGTTCATTATCAAAATATACTTTATTGAAAATCGTATCGAGCTTAATTTTTATGATCAAATGAACTTGTTCTATCATGACTGTCAGTGGTGCTATAAAAACCAAGTTTTACTGCGAGTTGGCGGGACAAGTAATTTCCCTGATTACTCGATATTATGTTGATTAATGGGTACAGCTAGCAAAGTGTGTCTAGACTCCGGCGATGAGGGTCCCGCATATACAGTTTGCAGACTAAATCACGTGTGTAAGTTTGCCCGGAAACCTATCTATGTCGCTGTCTATATATCATCTAAATAATAATAATCTTAATGCTTCGGACCCTCACAGGGCGTCTTCCTGGGTACTGGGACTTTGCCTTGCCTTCAAATATCGTAAGAGCCGTTTGCTCTATAGAAAGTGCCTAGTTGGCGTATGAACTTTAAATAGATTTATTTTTTAAATTATTTTTTCATATATGCTCGCATCGTCCGATGGTCTAGCTAAAACCCCGCTATATCTTAGCTACTTCGTTTCACAAGCTGCATATTAGTTATTTTATTCTCAAACGAAAAGTTATCTGCAATATTTGTTTTGTTTATCTTCCCTGTTTACTCTAATTCTTTCAGGTGCTATGCCGGAATAAATGTATCTTATGTCCGTGTCCACGGATTATATATATAACATAGAATATACTACTGTATTAGGACGCAGGCATTCAGAGTATTTTCCAAATTTTTATATATAGAAAGTTAAATTAAAAAATCACAATATTTTAGAATCAAATAAGTATCATAATCATGTTTACTTTCATACTTTATAGAATAAGAAATGCTAATAATAACTCATAATTCATTCATTCATATAATCGGCATTGTGATGATGATGATGATGATTATATTTTTACAGTATAAAATTTGAATGTGTTAACTGCAGTACCCTAATCATATTTTTCCGTGTATAATTTGTGGTGTTATGATGAATGTCAATATCCCCTTTTTAAGTGGTTTTCAGAGTTTTAAATGTCAATTAATTTATTCCTTTTTTAAAGTATAATGTAATCAATGTTTTACTTATGTTAATGTTTTTTTTTTTATTTAATTAGTGTATCGGTTTTTCTATATAAAATGGACATCCAGACAAAAATAATATGATACTTCATACAAGCGAAAAATTAATTTTTGTAGGGAAATCACTGCTCGGTGTGGCAGTGTTCAAAGGTTTAAATGTTCTAAGAGGCATAAGGGTGCACTTCAAATAGGTTTAAACTTAACTAACTGTCTACCCGTATCATCTGCCTGAATACCCTATCAAAAAGTCACTAAACGCCCCTTTCAATCACATAGCAATAATTGAGCTCTTATATTATTCTCGTTTGATGTTGACTAGTTATGGAACCCTAATTGATAGCCTTTGTTATTGACAAGATGGTAGTCAGGTAGGTAAATTATGTAAAAATTTAGACCATTTTTACGACCCATAATTGGATGAATTGACAATTATGTAATATGCAAATCAGAAACCAGAGCTTTTAGCGCGTCCCGTTAGCAGCGCTTTTTAGTTTCCTATGTATGGTAATAGACATTTAATTACGCTATTGACAAACTGATATCTAAGTAGGTATAGAAAACCACTTCAAAGTTTTTGAGATCGACGATTTAATTCAAACAGTGCAGGGATGTAAATTTCATTGATTGACATATCCTAAAATAATTTTGGTTATTACACTTAAGAGTACTTACTTGTACATCCGACGGCCTCTGTGACGAAGCTGGACGGTCCTGGGTTCGATTCCCGGCTCGAATCTGGTTTGGTGGGAGGCTTCGACCGTGTCTAGTTACGTGTTGTCTCACTAAGCGATTTAGCGTTCCGGCACGATTTCGCGGAGAAACCAATTAGGGGTATATGTCACCAGACCCTTAACAAATTAGTCCGCTAACATCTTAGGCTGCAATATCACTTACCACCGGGTGAGATGGCCCTCAAGGGTATGAATGTAATGAAAAAAAAGGTATTTATATAAAAAAACGTGTTCAATCATAAGTGTGGTTTAGTATATCTTTCCGGGCCTTTTTTTGTTATCTATTTAATAAGAATAAATCATACATAATTGATTTATCACAAGTAAGCTTATTAATACATTATATTATAATATAAAGATTTATATAGACGGTAAAAAAACTTTGGCATAATTTGCTCTAACTTCAGCTAATAATATTATAATAATTGATTAGGACACTGTCGTCATAAAATCAAATATTACCGGTCTCCTATCATATTCTCAAACGCGAAAAATATATCACCAATAAAACCTAGAACCGGTTCGCAGCACCAAAAGAAATTTGTAGCAAAATTCAAAAGCAGTCTGCAATATTATATAAGGTATAAGATAGCTCTTAATATAAGAAAGTGTGAAGTCTCTTAAGTGGCATGTGAGATGGTGATAACAAAAACAAAATTGGCTAAGTTTGTTGTGGGCTTCTTCATAGACCGGGGCGCGTTTGGAAACCTCATAGCTTTAGTTTTAAGTCTACTAATTTAGTTATCACCATCAAATCACTACTATGTAAATTATTGACGCGTCAAAAGTGCCTTTTAAAGGACTATTTGAATAAAGATTGAATTTGAATTTAAATTAGGTAGCCTTTGTGTTCCGGTGAGCTATTTATTTTTTGAGATATACTTAAAGCTGGATTTATTAAATAGTGTTTTTTAAAAATGCTTTATAAAATTGTTTATTTACGTCATATTGTATTCTTCCAGCCGCAGTTATTTTATAAGCAGTAACAACAAATAATACAATCAACATTGCACGTGGGTATCCAGTCTTCATGGGTTTAAAGCCCGTAAACATGTCTATATGCCGCTATAAACTGCGCCTAGAATAGCTTCGAGGGGACAATTTACTCGTATTGCAACCTTTTGTATCACTGTATATATAAACAATAATAATTCATTTGAACGCTAATGTGAATATAGATGAATACTAATCAAATTATTTACACAAAAAATATATAATGGTGAGTTATACGTTAAGTACATACAATATAAGTATATACTATTTACAAATATGTATAACCGACAAAGACGTGTCGCTACGCGATTTAGCGTTCCGGCACGATGTCGCGTAGAAACCAATTAGGAGTGTGGGTTTACCATACCTGTAACAGGTTAGCCCGCTACCATCCTAGACAGCATATTCACATACCACCAGGTGAGATAGCCGTCAAAGGCTAACTTGTAGTAAACTTGTAGTGTGTAAAAAAAGGTTCTTAGTTACTTGAAAGAAAAGCAAGGTGCAATAATTTTCAATTGCATAACATTTAATTAAGGGTGTATGGAGTTAACAGTTTTGGCTCGCTATGTTTTTGTTTGTCAACGTAGCTATTAAAATATGAAATGCCATTTTGTTTTAAATTGAATTCGATGAATTTAATCTTTCGTTAAAAGCGTTTCGTTAAGCTATGATAGCCTAGTAGTTATGACGTCCGGCTCCTAATCAGAGGTCGGGGGTTCGAACCCGGGCACGCACCTCTAACTTTTTATGTCCATTTTTAAGCAATTAAAATATCACTTGCTTCAACGGTGAAGGAAAACATCGTAAGGAAATCTGCACGCCTGAGAGTTCTCCATACTTTTCTCAAAGGTGTGTGAAGTCTGCCAATCAGAAAAACCTAACTTTCAGTTGGGGAAATAAGCTTTCAAATCTTAATATTTCGTAAATATAAAACACTACACTATTAAAAAACATGCGATATGTTTGAAAAACTAATACAATGGCACTTACCATGAGATAGACGAAAAAAAATTCGCACTCAACAAACGTTTAAGAAAGGTACGCTAATTAAATGTAATTCTGAACATTTCATTCCACGTATTTGTCTGCGTCACCAATATCAGTACCCTCGCCAAATTACGGTATTTAGTATTAATGGTGATATAAAGAACTCACACACATACGTTAACTTTGGAAACATTCTATTTGTTTTATATATTTACTAGCTGAGACCTGCGGTTTCACCCGCGTAGTTTTCGTTTCCGTGGAAATACCGGGATAAAATATTGTCTAAATATATATTGCAAATTGACTCTTTGAAGTTAGGAACACACCTACATTTCTTAGACAACAGTGAGTGCTTATAATTTAATATGACCTTTATTGAATAGCAATAAAGTTCAAATTGACTCCACATTTTAATTAGAAAACGTTTATATGGGAAAAAGAAAAGGGCTGTTTTTAGGGTTTTCTCGGCAATTATTCGATTTTTTCTCACTTTTAAACCTTCCCTAGACCCCCACGAACATTTCAAGACTAAGATAAGACAAATTCGTTCAGCCGTTCTCGAGTTTTAGCGAGACCAACGAACAGCAATTGATTTTTATATATATAGATAATACCTTAATACAATCGCTAATTATTCTCGCGCGAAAGAATCATGTTCATCATGATCATCGAATCACTACTATGTAAATTATTGACGCGTCAAAAGTGCCTTTTAAAGGACTATTTGAATAAAGATTGAATTTGAATTTAAATTAGGTAGCCTTTGTGTTCCGGTGAGCTATTTATTTTTTGAGATAAAGCTGGATTTATTAAATAGTGTTTTATAAAAATGCTTTATAAAATTGTTTATTTACGTCATATTGTATTCTTGCAGCCGCAGTTATTTTATAAGCAGTAACAACAAATAATACAATCAACATTGCACGTGGGTATCCAGTCTTCATGGGTTTAAAGCCCGTAAACATGTCTATATGTCGCTATAAACTGCGCCTAGAATAGCTTCGAGGGGACAATTTACTCGTATTTCAACCTTTTGTATCACTGTATATAAAACCAAAAATAATTCGTTTGAACGCTAATGTGAATATACATGGAATACTAATCAAATTATTTACACAAAAAATATATAATGGTGAGTTATATGTTAAGTACATACAATATAAGTATATACTATTTACAAATATGTATAACCGACAAAGACGTGTCGCTACGCGATTTAGCGTTCCGGCACGATGTCGCGTAGAAACCAATTAGGAGTGTGGGTTTACCATACCTGTAACAGGTTAGCCCGCTACCATCCTAGACAGCATATTCACATACCACCAGGTGAGATAGCCGTCAAAGGCTAACTTGTAGTAAACTTGTAGTGTGTAAAAAAAGGTTCTTAGTTACTTGAAAGAAAAGCAAGGTGCAATAATTTTCAATTGCATAACATTTAATTAAGGGTGTATGGAGTTAACAGTTTTGGCTCGCTATGTTTTTGTTTGTCAACGTAGCTATTAAAATATGAAATGCCATTTTGTTTTAAATTGAATTCGATGAATTTAATCTTTCGTTAAAAGCGTTTCGTTAAGCTATGATAGCCTAGTAGTTATGACGTCCGGCTCCTAATCAGAGGTCGGGGGTTCGAACCCGGGCACGCACCTCTAACTTTTTACGTCCATTTTTAAGCAATTAAAATATCACTTGCTTCAACGGTGAAGGAAAACATCGTAAGAAATTCTGCATGCCTGAGAGTTCTCCATACTTTTCTCAAAGGTGTGTGAAGTCTGCCAACCAGAAAAACCTAACTTTCAGTTGGGGAAATAAGCTTTAAAATCTTAATATTTATAAATATAAAACACTACACTATTAAAAACATGCGATATGTTTGAAAAACTACAATGCTACTTTAATACAATGACACTTGCCGTGAGATATAGACGAAAAAAAATTCGCACTCAACAAACGTTTAGGAAAGGTACACTAATTAAATGTAATTATGAACATTTCATTCTACGTCTTTGTCTGCGCCACCAATATCAGTACCTTCGCCAAATTCCGGTATTTAGTATTAATGGTGATATAAAGAACTCACACACATACGTTAACTTTGGAAACATTCTATTTGTTTTATATATTTACTAGCTGAGACCTGCGGTTTCACCCGCGTAGTTTTCGTTTCTGTGGAAATACCGGGATAGAATATTGTCTAAATATATATTGCAAATTGACTCTTTGAAGTTAGGAACATACCTACATTTCTTAGACAACAGTGAGTGATTATAATTTAATATGAACTTTATTGAATAGCAATAAAGTTCAAATTGACTCCACATTTTATTTAGAAAACGTTTATATGGGAAAAAGAAAAGGGCTGTTTTTAGGGTTTTCTCGGCAATTATTCGATTTTTTCTTACTTTTTAAACCTTCCCTAGACCCCCACGAACATTTCAAGATAAGACAAATTAGTTCAGCCGTTCTCGAGTTTTAGCGAGACCAACGAAAAGCAATTGATTTTTATATATATAGATAATACCTTAATACAATCGCTAATTATTCTCGCGCGAAAGAATCATTTTCATCATGATCATCCCATTGCTGGCTCACTACAGAGCACTCTCTCTTAGAGGGTCTCCTCTCAATATGAAAAGGGTTGGATCATAGTCCACCACGCTGGCCATGTGCGGATTGGCAGAATTCACACGCCTTTATGAACATTATCGAGAACTCTGTCAATCACGATGATCTCGAAATGTTTTCCTTTACCGTTGAAGCAAGTAATATTTTAATAGCTTGAAAACGCACATTACTCCGAAAAGTTATAGGGTTCGAAACCCCGACCTCTGATTAGGAGGCTGACGTCCCAACTACTAGGCTATCACAGCTGAGACTAAACACTGTGCAAATTGGTAATCAAAATATAATTAAGGAAATGATCGAGTGTGATTCCTAAATACCGAAGTAGGTACAGTTATGAGACGGCATAAGAGCAAAAGGTCAACAGATATCCAAGCAAAAACTGTTAACTGTTACTAGTAAGTACCTGTTATGATAAATGTATAATGTGGACTGTGGTTATATATGATTAATATCTCCTTGGTAGGTACCGTTGGCTAAACTTAAGAAAAAAGAAAAGACAATGGTTAAAACAAGTAACTAATTACTTTAAGCAATTTTTACTTCTCGGATGCATGGTGTAATTAAAAAAATACCTGCGTACTTTAATAATACCGTGTGTGATGACTGGTTTAATGTTTTAATGAAAGTAACTCGTGAATCATTTATGAGATATTTGCATTTTTTACATTAAAGTCACTAGGGCAACTGCAGTAAAAAAAAAACGTTTTATTTGGCTATAAATTCGTTAAGGTAAATTTATTTATGAGATTATCATTACAGTTAGCAGCGATAGTTAGCAGTTAGACTATGGCCAAACCCTTCTCATATTGAGAGGAGATCCGTGCTCTGTAGTGAGATGGTAATGGGTTGGTCATGAAGATCATTACATGATAATGCAGCAGCGTACTGGAACGCTATATCGCAGCCCGGTTACGCTGTGGCAACCAATAGGGTTAGCACAGCTAATAGACAGTCCGAAAAAAAAATCTTGGGTCTTTGAATACTTCCGTGGCGCAGCGCGTTCGCGGTCGTATTATAAAGTTGGAGGTACTGGGTTCAATTCCCGGTTCGAGTCTGATCTGGTGGGAGGCTTCAGCTGTGGCTAGTCACCACCCTACCGTCAAAAACCGTTCGGGCACGATGTCACGTAGGAACCAATTCGGAGTACGGGGTTTACCATATCCCTAACAGGTTAGCCCGTTACCATCTTAGACTGCATCATAACCTACCACCAGAATGCGGTGAAGGGCTAACTTGTAGTGGAATACAAATAAAAAAAACACAAACGCATACAAAGATTACGGACCACTCATTAATAGCGCATTTTTATTTTGTCCATATCTTTAATTGAATTGAATTAATTAGGCACAATTTGTTCGAGAAAAAATTATCAACGAAGTACCTATTTATGTCTCGAAGGTATCATTAATAATAGAACTTACGATTTGGCTAGGAGACGTTAAAAATTATATTTCCGCATCAGAAAACGACACTGGTTGGTGGCAATTTTTTGTCTCCAATCCTTGACATATAGAGGCTAGCATTCTACGATACAATTATTTCGATCTGCTGACGTATGTGGTAGGTAATACTAATTTTCTGGAAAACTAATAACCTTAAATCGTATAGATCTTCATTTACGTACGAACTACGTAGGGCGATTAATTGTTATTTTTATTTTATTTGCAAAGTTGTTGAGCACAGATTTACTTTTGTGGCTAAATCCTCATGGATACCCCTGCACCACGGGAAGGCACAGAGGTTATGTCAGACTCCTACTGACTAAAACCCCCACGTGTTCCTACTCACCGCTGTATGGCGGAGCCACGGGAAAGCTTTCGCACACAATCGCGACTCCACCAGAAGCCAGAACTTTATATCGTTTTAATCAATCTAAAAACCTCCTCGGGTATATATATGTCCATTTATATCTATATATATTTATAAATTAATTTAATATTTATATTTCATTTTAAGATAATTTTTTTCCCTTACTTTACTACTACGCTTATAGAACTTCACTGTCAACTTACACTCATAGCTGTTCCATAAAAGCCAAGTAATCTGGATGGAAACATTGGTGTTGCCTCTGTATCTATTTCTTTAGTATGCTATAAGTAAAAACAAACCTTCATAATTTAAATCAAATTTTCTCCAAATTTCAACCCAGATATTATCGTAACTTCTTTAGGTATGATTAATTACTAATTGGAGAAATACCAATTGGTTATTAAAAAAACGTCAGTTTGCTTAATTGATCTGACCGAAAGCGTCTGTAGGCAAAATCTATATCTTCAGACAAATACTACTAGTGATTAATAATTTCAAACAGTTTTGGTGCAGCGAATCCAAATCTTTACTTGCAATTTATTTTTGATATAGTTAATGACATCTTGTATTTATTGTCATATTTCTTAATGCACCAAATTCATACTTATTTGCTTTGAAATTACTTACAATTTTACTTTGAGAATATTATGGAGAACTTTCAGGCGTGCAGGTTTCTTCACAATGTTTTCCTTCACCGTTGAAGGAAGTCATATTTTAATTGTTTAAAAACGCACATTACTCCGAAAAGTTAGAGGTGCGTGCCCGGATTCGAACCACCGACCTCTGATTAGGAGGCCGACGCCCTAACCACTAGGCTATCACCGCTTCGCTGTCCGTATGCGAACTACTAAAGTCGGAGACCATACCCACAACGGTAACAACGAGGTGTCGATTGTTGAAAGAAATGCATTCTGAACAATCGAGGTCGGAATAGAGAGAGCTTTCGCTTTTATTACCTGTGGACAATAGCTATGTACCGGCAGGTAATTTAAGGTAAAACCGGTTTCTGCACTAGCAGTTAGATCGCATCTGAACTAAGACGACCCAACCCACCTACTTTGCTGTTGATTTTGGTGACGATTTGGCGATCTCTCTAGCACAGCTGACTAATTCTATACCTGTCTTATTTATACATATTTTATACACAGGTTATAAAATGCATATATATTTTGCATTCCAATTATCATCAAATCAAATTATTTATTTGCATAGATTGTGTAGTTGAATGCTGTTACATTTAATTAGAGTTTCTTACAATCTGCCGGGTAGGCGTGCAAAAATAAAATTGTAATTACATGTAAATCATTTAAAAATATTAATAATAGTATAGTATTATCATGTTTAAAGAATCAAAGGATAAATTAGTTACGTTCATAAACCAATTAACTAAGAGTAAACGTTGTAAATTGATAACAATAAATATTGATTACACACGTACCTAATTCGATTTAATAAATTGCTACTAAATTAATTTATTTATTACAACTGAAACTTAAAATAAGCCTTAGATTGAACCTAAAACTAAAAATCAAAAAAAAATAAAATAACATCATAACTAAAATATATTATTAAAATCTCTTTAGGCAAGGTTCCGAAGATACTGGCAGCGTTCACCCTATGAATAGCAAATTCGATTTTGTACCATGTTACACGTAAATATTATAATACTTTGTTATAATAGAATATTTTGTTATATGTATACAATATGTGCCATATGGAATTAAATAATACTTAAGCAACATTTTAACGTTCATGTAACAAATATTAGTACAAGTAAATAATACTAAACCCATTCGAAATAGATTATTATTGTTTGACTTTCAATACACTTGTAGATTCTGCAGTTACTGGTTTTCAGATAGCGTTTAAATGGTTACGAGAATTGCTCATTTATGTAGATGATATATACAGGATGGAAGATCGAATAAATGCCTAGTAATCCAAACGTATGACTAGGCATTTATTTTACATTAATTCTATACAACAAAATATTCTTAAATTGAAACGACATTCATTAAGTTTAATTCTATTACTCGTATCATTGAGTCAGATCGAAATACGAGCAATCTAAGATCTTATAAAACGTCGTTTTTAGTGTCGAGATTTATCAAATTGTGAACTTTTTTTTGTACACTTTGACGTGAACTATGAATTTCGTATACGAATTTTTAACAGTAGGTATTCAATATAAGGTCGATGAACTCGTGATGCCAATATTTACAATTCCAATCGTGGCATCACAGATTTGTTCGTAAAAAACGTAACTTTATCGCTTTTATTAGAATCAGGTAGCGAGGTTATCGACACGCTTAGATCATTCCTTTGTTATAAGATAATATTGGATTATGTGATTTATGCTATACTAAACCGATATGAACGAATTTGAATATTTGGACGCTGGGCACTAATAAAATTGCCTTTTGCGAAAGTTGAAATAACAAACCTTTTTTATTAAATCAATCGACTTCAATGACTTTAAAATTTAGCAACTATACAGTCATAGCTTCAAATAGGAGAGTATACACAGTGCACAGCTAAAATGTTGGAGGATCCCGTGGTCGATCATGACATAACAATAGGTTCGGGGTATAAATGGACCGGTTGTTTTGGGATCGATTTATAATATATAGAGCAAAATAAAGAATCTCATTGTACATTAAAGTTGATTAAGAATGAATAGAGACTTTTAAATGAAACTCAAAACATATGAAGGGACCCTTTTCAGCATACTTCGTTTTATTTCAACATGACTTCGTTCCAGGCAATTGTTCAAATAATTTTCGATGATTTTCAAATGATTAAAATTTCAGAGTAAACATTCTTAAAGCTTTCTTATTGATTTCCGGGTAAAACTTAAATCGTGCGCTACGGGTTGTGTTTTTTTCGTTGTTGTAAAATTATAACCAGTATTTATTTATCCACAGGAATAAAGCTAATTTTGCAGCTACTTTGCCGAAAGCGCAGCCCTTTCGCCCTTGCGTAATAAAGATACAAAAACAACGCAAAGTTTTACAAACACACTAGGATTAGGGCAGGCAAGATTACGTGAATCGGTTTTGAACTGATTTTTGATTGATCTTCTTCAGATAGAATAATACTTATTATATATTAGAAATAAATAATATTTAAAAATATAACGGAACTGAAAAGTAGAAAAAATATTCGTATCAAAAAAAGCAAAGCGTGATAATTATGGTGTTCATAAGAATTTTTCCATATCCATTATCACTGTTCACAAAACCACTTCATGTGAGTGACTTAACCTTCATCGATTCCACACCATAGTTCAATTAAATTCGAGGCCCACGATTCAAAAACTGACCCCATTTCCAAGCTCTTTCAATTCCGTTTACGGAAGTATTTCATTTTTTGTTCATCTTCCAAACTATTTGTTATATTGCAAAGTGAAAGTTTAATCTACATATTTTTTTCTTGATAACAAAATCTCATCATAAAGTTGGAGGGCCTGGGTTCCATTCCCGGCTTGAATCTGGTCTGGTCGGAGGCTTCAGCCTTGGCTAGTTACCACCTTTCCAAGAAACTCGTGTCGCCAAGAGATTCAGCGTTCCGGCACGATGTCAATGTAAAAAAAAGGAGTATGGGTTTACCATTCTCATTTCATCTCATCGTCACTTACCATCAGGTGAGATTGCCGTCCACGGCTAACTTGTGATGTATACAAAAAATAGACTTCCATTTGTAAGGATTAATATTGTAAACTTAATAATGACGTTTGAGAATACAAAACGTTCTTTCGAATTGAAATATTTCAACGTTCGCCAAGTCTCGGCATTGACCTTTATAAGCGCTCTACGAAACAGGTGTTGAATAGAAAACTTATATTATGCAAATAAAAAGCGCGCAAGGGAAGTCTAAGTACTTGGCTAGTTATTGAAGAGAACTTTCACGGTGCCAGTAGCACAGCGTTACCCCCATTTTACCACTTTACCAGGTCACAAAAGTAACAATTAACTAGCAATCTCTCATCCCGGTCACCGCTACCAACATCTTGTGAGATCCCTCTAGAAAGTGCACGCTATAATAACGACATGAGATCTTAATAAGTGTTTTTTTGAATTCAGAAAAACTTATATAATGATATAAACTCAATTTTTTTTAATTAAATTTAAATTAATTTAGATGTCTTACATTATTTTAATTTAATGCGTGTCTCATCCATAAAAAAAGTTGTTACATATGGTTAACAGGTATATACCTGTAAATCATTTTCCTTAAGAATTGACGCTAAAATTGAAATCAAAAGTGAGTACAAAGAAAAGTTTAATTTATATTTTAGTTTCTAGAAGGTAAGTAACATTCATTGGAGCAACTAACTGGAAACTTAGTTTTACAGGAAGCTCTTAAAACCTTAATTTAAAATTATAAAGCCCGTCATCAGGTCATCGTCATCGTCAATCATTAGTATTTGCGGGAAAAGAAATGTGCAAAAAGATCGAAGACAAACAAAAATATGAGAAAGTTTTAATCTAACCTAACGTACGTGTACAAAACGTAAGTAATATTAACTAGTAAGTAGTATTTGATTTTCCTAAAGTACCGACCATGTAAGAACGAGTTGTGTTTTTGTCTGCATTGGAATAAATCACGCATTTGGGTTTTCTGTATTATGTATGTAGGAATTAATGTATTCCGTGTTCATTTCAGAGCCTTGACAGCTATCTCACCTGGTGGTAAGTGACGATGCAGTCTAGGATGGCAGCGGGGTAACGTGTTAGTTGTATGGTAAACCCACACTCCTAATTGGATTCTACGCGACATCGTGCAGGAACCGCTAAATCGCTTTGAGACACGTCTTTGTCGGTAGGGTGGTAACTAGCCACGGCCGAAGCCTCCCACCACACCAGACTCGAGGCGGGAATCAACCCCAGGACCTCCAACTTTATAATGCGACAGCGCACGCACTGCGCCTGCGCCACGCAGGTTGTCAAATACTATAGGTATACTTCAACTTAGGAAAAAATTTGGTAGAGCTTGTTTAATAAATTAGTTAACACTGGCTGTAAACGGAATGCGGCCATGCAACCATGCGGCCATTTTATAGAAGATTGCAAGATAACCTAAAAAGTAGAAGGGCCTTACAAAGGAGACAAAATTTTCTGAATTGAACTTACTGTCTTGATACAGATAAACTCAGACCACTCATGTTAAGCTCGGATCATTAAATAGGGATGAAACTAAATATATGAACGCCACTTAATAACTTAACAATTTTTATTATTTAAAGGTACATTAGGATAGCAGCAATAAAACATCTTGGGTATGAATTTCTCTTAGTGACGATTTGAGATGGCGATATCAAAAAGAATAAACTGGCCGGTTAATTTAGTTAAGCATTTGGAACTTTCTTAGTTACAGTTGTAAGTTGAGGATTATCATTAATAGATGTTTTCAGTTTAAGTTTATAAACGTTTATCAATCCAAAATATTCAGTGAAATATACTCGGTGTAATTTATAGTGCTTTTTTTAAATCGGCGGAGCATACTCAGGAGATGTTGACTTACATACAATTTAAAAATAAGTGATTAGTTTTTAGTATTTATGAAGTCATATATTGTGGATTTCGCAGAGAAACGGCCTTTTTACAATGTTCATTGTTTTTTCTTCAATATTTGATGGTCATTTAACTAGAGCTAAACTAACGTGGCACGGACAGTTCAAATATGTAAATGTTGTTTGCATTGCCATATATCTGGCGCCGAGTCGAACTTAGTTTATATATAGATTTATTTCACGTTGTGCATACTAAATTAATTTGAGACCAGGAACCATTGACTTAGTAAAATCAATATCGACACGATATGGGTATGTATAGGCAGGTTTTTACTAATATAGTTGTCAAACGTAAAAAATAATATAAAAGATTGATAATTTAGTTAATATTTTTATTTAATATATTTAAAAAAGTACATATTCGGGATTAAAAGATCCTAGGTTCTTTGTGGACGACTGTGAGAGTGTTCCCGTAACCCAGCCATCAGGAGATGCGAATGAGTGGGTTTTACTGGGTATTCTGGTCGCCAGTCTGGCCGCCTGAAGCGGCGGTTAGCGTTGATAAAAAAGGACATCCTAGGTCTAATTTTCAGGTGGACGTCATTATTTGTTTGATAGGGTTCTATAAATTAAGTCTCTATACTCCCAATTGATAATAATCATTAACACATGGTCTCAGCTCCATAACTATCTATAGTTATTAATATATTACATAGAACATTATTAGGCAAAACACGATAAATGGATAGAGAAAAATTCGGGCTGTCAATAAATAATTACCTATTATAAATTTTTAAGCCGTTCAAAGATTGTAAGTAGTTTGATACCTATTGCTAATTCATTTAGTTTTTTTTTAACAATGAAAACAAATTTCATCTCAAATATAATTTTTCTGCTTTAGAAATATAGACAAGTTTACCATAAAAAAAAGCTTTTGTAAAAAAAAAAAAAACATTTTTTTATTACATAATATTACACGTGGTTTTAGTGTCTATGGAACATGTGTTTTTTTTAATCAAATAAATTATTTATACTAGTTCATTTCACTATAGCAGTATTCTCAATTTGGATTAAAAACTTGTCATATAAGCACCTAACTTTAATGATCGTGGTTCTATATAATTTATGGTTTAACTTCGAGTGCACACCAGTTACCGTAGTTGTTTTGAATTGTCGATGAAACGAAAGTTACAAGTGCGATCACGAGATAAACTGGGTCGAAATATGGATCGAAATCGAAAGAATGCAAGAGCAGCGACGCCGGCCGAAACTGCGCGAAATTTCCTGTACTCTGCACCAAGCGTAGTGTAGTTTTATCCACAGATTTTCTACCATTGAAAGAAAGAACCACTTACTAAAAATACAAGAACTTTTTTTTTACATTCCAAATATTTAGAATAGCTACGTTATTTAGAATAACATGAGCCGCATACTTGAGACATAAACTTCCCTTGCATATTTTAATTTTAATTTCTCATATAATCCTAGACTATATACTAATATACCTCTTAATCAAACTCTGGAAAGGGCGAATTTTATCTACTTACAAAAGATTGTCTTGAATGTTTAATATATTATTTTATTCATATATACCTTATTTCTAATAATTACTTAAAATCACCTTTTAATTTCTGTATTTCTTTGAACATAAAATGTCTTTCTTTGGCTTATTATATATACTTTATAAACAATGATCGGCTCTTATTATTTTTACTTTATAGAATGCCCATAGAATGTAAGAAGAAGTATACAGATCTTATAAACAATGTTAGTATTATATTTAATTATTAAATTTTATGGAAATTAAAAGAAATAATTATGATGATTTAATTATGCGAGCAAGAAGTCGGCAGATGACAATTATTGGCTAGTGATAGGTAGAGGACTCACCGTAAATCCACAGAGGTAGCTCGGCGCCATGGTAGCCGGTGTTCGGAATGGGAGGCTGGGAACACGTGCGCTCTCCGCGACTCAAGGCTGTTGTTTGGCGAGGCGCACTCTCGGAAGCTTTTTGCTAAATTTCGCGGTCACGGCCCTACCTTGTGAATCGAGCGAAGTTTTAAACCTCTAATTAATGTGGTCATTGCGTCCATAGTGAAGATCACGCATCTATAATATAATAAAACTGTAACAGGACGCATTCTGTACATTAAATATATTTTGAAAATTTTAGTTGGAGGATGCTTTGCAAAGCATCATCGTTTTTCCCCAAAACAAGTTTTTTTTATATTTTTTTGTCTGTCTGTATGTATCTTGGCAGCGCATCACGGTCTACTGGAGAGATTTTAATGAAATTTGGTAAAGGAGTAGCTGATACTCCGGTTCAACATATAGGATAGTTTTTATCCCGGAATTCAGAACGGTCCCCTTGGGAGAGGGGATTAAAGTCAAAATTTATATTTAGTTGTACTTCTATTTCTCCGTCTTCTCGTTACTTTAAAGAACGACACATATAAGACGTTAATTTTGACAAATCGTAATAAATATATTTATATCGAATTGATAAAATTCGAATTGCTAAAATTGTAAAATACCAGATTAGATTAGTTAGTTTGTATGATAGTTATAAAGGGTCTTTTCACTCTTTTATTTATCTTTTATAATGATGACAATGTTTTTTTATTCATAAGCTTTAGATCATTAAACTACGAGACGTTTTGAATAGTAGTGTGATTACAAAATTACTGAAGTAATGTCTACTTTTGTTACATTTAGCCATTGAGCCCGGGAGACATAGCACGTCTGAAGAAATTGTGTTTTAAATAGCTTGCAATTGCCTACATTTTTGACGTAGTAAATATAATAACTGAACAGAGTAACTAGGTTTCAAAAGTATTTCAATTTGTTAAGGTTCCGTACCCGATTTGTGAAAACGGAACCCTTATTAAACCCTTAGTCTCCGCCGCCCATTTGCCTCTCTACATCTAACAGTGCGCTGTATTTTATTAACCTTCGTGAAAACAAAGTTTATTAAGCAAATTTTTTAGAGTTAAAATTTGAAATAAAGTTCTAAATTAAAGGCACGAGAAACTGTTGAGATCTCGTACCGTAAATAATTTATTTAGTACCTATTTCACATTGCATTTTAAAAGTGAAATACGTTCGAGTAACGTTAGTAACATAGCGGAGATGTCAGATGTGAAAGTAGATCTGACGCTTAATGACTTATTCTATTTTTTACAATTAGTAATAAATACATCTTGTTTACTTGAAAATAAATCAAATAATTAGATAGCTGTAAATAATCAAAAATCAAGAGAGCTTTATTCTTGTAAATCTATTACAGGCATATAGCTCATAAATAATTTCAAGTGGCATGTGAGATGGTGATAACAAAAACAAAATTTACCTGGCAAAATTTGTTGTGGGCTTCTTCTTAGACCATGGTGCGTTTGGAACCGTCCTAGCTTTAGTTTTAAGCTTACGAATGTTGTTATCACCATCAAATCACTAGTATGTAAATTATTGACGCATAATGTGGCTCTTCAACACTAAGTCAATTAATTAATGCAGACTAGGCATTATATGCACGTAGGTGTTTATTTAGTTTTGTTTATTGTTATTGAAAATAGATTAAAAATGAGTCGTTTAAGCAATTAAAGTTGCAAGCCACTCCATAGCGTCTCATTGTATCGCTAATTGTACCAGCCTACTCTGTAAATAAAGAAATTGAATTGAATTAAGATAATGTTTAAGTTTGTTGTGGGCTTCTTCTTAGACCGGGGCGCATTTGGAACCCTCATAGCTTTAGTTTTAAGTTTACGAATATAGTTATCACCATGAAATAACTACTATGTAAATTATTGACGCGTCAAAAGTGCCTTTTTAAGGACTATTTGAATAAAGATTATTTTGAATTTGAATTTGAATTACTCTAAGTAAAGTCATAGAGGGCTTTATGGATCTTAGCTATAGAACTTATCCGCCATGCTATTTCAATGCAGGGTGGCGGTTGGATACTTATTAATTCAGGGACTAAAACCCCAAAACTTGCAGCATCATTTTTTTACACTACAAGTTAGCCCTTGACGACAATCTCAAGTAAGTGTAAGTTATGATGTAGTCTTTGATGCTAGTGGGCTAACCTGTTAAACCCATACTCCTAATTGGTTACTACGCCACGTCGTGCTGGAACGCTATATCGCTTGGCGAAACGTCTTCGCCGAAGCCTCCCTCCAGACCACATACAATCCAGGACCACCAACTTTGGAATGCGATAGCGCACGAGCTGCGCCACGGTAATCATCAAACATTTTAACGTGACAAAAGGCTGCATTACTACGTATATACTGAACGCTAGTTGAGTTTGCAGTCGAAAGGTTACTTGTAGTGGTATTTTAAAAAAGGAAAATTTCAGTTTGAATATTATGTATATTATATAATGTAACGAATTTCGGCCACTGAGAGACCATTAATCATAATCATCATATTCTTTATTCAAATAGTCTTTTAAAAGGCACTTTTGACTCAATAATTTACATAGTAGTGATTTGATAGTGATAACTACATTCGTAAATTTAAAACTAAAGCCATAAGGGTTCCCAAATCGCTCTGGTCTAAGAAGAAGCCCACAACAAACTAAGCCAGGTAAATTTTTTTATATTTTTGTTATCACCATCTCACATGCGAAATTATTTAAGAGCTATCTTATTGGAGCAATATTATTACATACCCATGTTGGTTATTATTAGCATAATCCTTTACACTATAGTAGGACTTTTATACAAGCTTACGTTTTATATAAACTTTGAACTTATTGAGAGATATCTTAGAAATTTCCCACTTAATTAATATAATATAGAATAATTCTTTCGCCACTTAAAATAATTTAAGAGCTTTCTTATTAGAGCAATATTTCATACCCATTCTTGTTTATCATTTACATAATCTATTACGCAGTAGTAGGAGTTTTCTTCATCACTTTTCTTCATTATTATGATATTATTTAGTAACGGGATATTACGGGAACCCTACGCAGCACGTGGCCCGACACACACTTAACCGTTTTTTCTGCTATGTAATTAATACATTTTCCCACGAAATGTCTAAGCGTGATTACTGGGTTGATACAAGTTATTGAACTAACGATTTACATAATGTAATTACACAAAAAATGTTATTTATAGTGTCCATCTCATGAGGATAAGACAGTTTTGACTGCGTTGTAGGTACGTCCAGAGGTAAGCTTTTAGTTTTACGACTACGGATTCAGAGGTCTTGTGTTCTATTATTCCATTTCGAGAAAAACTTGTAACTTGCCCAGGTGGCCATTGTCTTGAGCGTTTAAAATGTCAGCTGAAACTGGGTAAAGGGCTATAAATGTCGCTAACTGTAAGGTACTACTACTATACCTACACTACGTTTTTTTATATATATAAATCGCGGGTAAGCAATTAGACGGGTCGGGTACTTAATTATTTGTTAAATTATTAATACCTATTACTATTTTAATAGCAATATGTTACAAAAACATTACGATATACGCGTCTAGCTCTGGCACATCAGTGTCTTAGCTTCGATTTCCGGTTGAGTCGGTTTTTTATAAACGTTTATTCGACGTCGGCAGTTAAGCTGTACTATTTATACCATCTATCTGTAGTGCAACATCTATAGTATTGAAAGCTTCTTTATCTTTTTTTTGTAAATTTTAGATATATCGATTAAAGGAATATTATAATCTTTGAGTTGATAGCTTTACTTTGCGATAATCACCATTAGACCTTATTCTTTAAAAGCCACAATGTTGGGCACAAGTATTTTCTAGTCTAGGAGAGAGAGAGAGAAAGAAAGCAATGTGGCTTAGGACCTCCGCTTTTCCAAGCTGTTGACGGCTTAATTTGTTCATCAGGCTGAAATGAAATCAAATCCAAATTCAACCCAGCACCTAGTGATCTTTAGTCAAATAAACTAACTACTAGACAACTCCGACGTTAATCTAAGCTGGTACAATTTTAATTAACACCAATTTAATTGTTTTGTGAATAATTGAATTTTAAATAGCCAACATGATCGTGTAATGTAATGCAATTATCTACTAACAAATAACTGTGATTTATGTGTCTGTGAATTAAAAATAACTTATGCTTATAACATCATTGAATATCAAAAGTACAATATGAAATTTCCACTTTTAGGAGTAAATTTGTTATTTATGAAACACCTACCTACTCTTCTATGTGATTCTACCTACTCTTGAAATACAACAGTGAATCGTCTCACAAATGCCTTCCTTCCAAATAATGTATACGAATTGAGTATATATCTACTCCTTTTTTGACTGTGTTTAAAACAAAACCGTTACAGCGCCAAAAAGTTCTTGATTAATCAAAACCGAATAAGAAGTATTTTAGTATCGTGGCATCAATTTGCAGTGTTTATGACGTCAAAATAGAAGTGGTATTCCTATAAAAAGTTTACTCTAAACATTGCCCTACCACTCAGACAAACTTCTAAGGACATTTATAACGGTATCAGTTTATAAGGTAAGTCAAGTCGTGTTAACTTTATTTAGATATTTTACGTTAGCAACTTTCAAAGTCGGTTTTATGACAACGATTTTTAAGCTACAGTTAGATCCGAAGGATTAATTATTATAATTACTATTGTGTTTCTATATTATATCGACTGACAGTACATAAGGTAAACAAGTAGTGAATAACCCGCAATTCTACTGAAATGATGATATGATAAAGTTACTATCTATGAAATTATAGTGTTTCTTTGTGAAAGAGGTAACTTAAAAAAAAAAAGTGGTTTCCTGGATAAATAAGGATACCCGGCTAAGTTTCATGTAGAATTCATCTGATACCAGGTTGCGATATCATTTCTTGTAGTTTCTGTTCAAGTTATAAATGACACACTACAACAAGTGGCGACCTCCGTGGTGCAGTGCCCGAGCTGTCGCATTATATAGTTGGAGTTGGGTTCGATTTCCAGTTCGAGTCTGGTCTGGTGGGAAGCTTCGCGCGTGGCTACCACCCTACCGACAAAGACGTGTCGCCAAGCAAAAATCGCCGCCACGATGTCGCATAGAAACCTATTAGGAGCGTTTTTACCATACTCCTAACCCGCTACCATCCTAGACAGCATCATCACTTACCACCAGGTGAGATAGCCGTCAAGGGCTAACTTGTAGTGTATAAAACAAATAAACTTGAAGTGACTGTACTTTTATGGAGCACTTAAATAATTGAGATATTTCGATAAAATAGTCTTTAATTAATATTTAAAACAAATATTGCCAATACTATTATTTTAATCTTATCTATACAGAAAAATTCTATATTAAAAAAAATGTTGTATTCCATTTAAATTGATACAAGTATTTGTAAAACATCATGCTTGCGATCCATACGATCTTTACCTTCCTTTTCCTTCCAAGACGCTGTTTCACACATCATCATGTCTTCTTCAACTCTTGCCTTCACATCACTCGAAACAATATTAACGTGCTGCTTAACTTTCGAAGGTAATTTTTTTATGTCTCCAATATCACTCAGTCCATCAGTTCGTTCAAGATTGATCTCTTGTTTAATATTAAAAATGTTATGTGGCATCAAAGTATCGTTCTTACTTTTCCTCTTTTCGAGTTTTATATCGCTTTCCCTATGCATTACTGAACCCCTAAAATTAACGATCACCGTTGGTTTCACTACAGTTTGGGATTCACGATTACCGATTTGACTTTGACCTGCCATCGTATTAACAAAAGGTTTATCAGAAGTATCTGTTTCTGCTTCACTTTCACTTTCATCTTTAACTACAACTTTATTTCTGTCGGTAGTTGGTCTAGGACGTTTTTGTTTTTTTGGTTTCTGTGTCGTGGTTTTGTCATCATTATACTCTGTAGGTGTATTTATGTAAACCACGACTTCTTTTTTGGCATCACTATTGTTCAGCGTGAGACTTTTTGGAAAACGATATTTGAGAGTCGGCATTTCTATTCTATCATTTCTTCGAGGCATGAACTCGATGTCACTCGGTAACCGAAGAGGTTCATTGTCATATCCGTATCTATCGTCGTTTTGTCCTATATTGTTTTCGTCGTTTAAGTTTATATCTTCTGGCAGCTGTGATCTGATTCTAAGTGATTGAATAACGTCATTAAAAATTGATCTTTTCTCCACAGATTTAGAAGCATCTCGATGTTTCGGTGGATGAGCGGTAGCTATGATCATGAGATATGTTACACAAATGTAACAATGCATCTGAAATTTAAACGAAATAAATAAGTTAGCATGAAAAACATTTCTCATTTTATCTAAGCTTGTATAAAAATAGGTCTTCAAGTAAAATGTACAATTTATTGTACATAAATCTTTAGGCTTACTAATAAATTGATAGAATTTGTTTTTATGCATTAACGGCGAGCAAGTTGGATCATAGATGATTACGTAACCATAAACTATGTATTTGAAGTAAACCGTAAATTTATACTGGTTCCACAACACAGATAACTAAGATGTTCAAGAAATTTCCTTATTATTAAAGGGGAAGGTTACAAAAACAAATTATTGAAAAATCTAGAAACTCTAGTAAGCACGGTCATCGAGTTTATTGCAATATTTTACAAGCTTTAGTCATAGAAAAATAAAAAAGAAACAGTATAACTACTTGTTTTTAAATCTTATGGTTACATAATATTGAAATTAATCTATTTGTAGTGCATAAAAGTTCTTACCTTGCTAAATGCGACCGCCTGGAATAAGTAAACCGAGTGTTATGTTAACCGCATAGAGCTTGGTAGAAGGGTTGACTGAACCTGCATGAACCAGCCAGGTGTCGCCAATATGTTTATGGCTATTTTTAAATGAAATTAAAGCTAACTTTTATAGAAGCTAAGTTAATGAATTATTTTTTCATTATCATCATCATATGAACCGATGGACGTTTACTGCTAGCTTCTACTCTTATGCAGAGAGTTACCAAATTCCATTTTGATTGGGTCAAGAATTGTTGAATTGTTTACGATGTGTAATTAATTTTGTTATAGTTTATTTTCTTGGTAGTAAATAACATCATAAGAATCTTTTATAAGCCAAAGGAAAACATTAAAAAAAATATATCATATGATATCTACAGAGTACTTAAGCTACTTAGGGCGATTTTGAGAAGGTAGTGATAAAAACACTATCACTCAATATGTCACTGTTACTGTATTGAAAATAAAAACTTATTACTAGGCTCATTACTGCTAGCCTGGGATTTTCCCACCAGACATGGTGTTATACAACGACTGGAATAAGCTTAACTAGGTTTTGTACGTGTTGAGTTTTTTTCTATCCAAAATATCATCATCATAATCGTTATCACTACATACATATCAGGTCGCGAGTCTCTCTCGGAGGGGGCTTTTGACAATTTGGAGAATTTCTCAGGCAGGCATGTTCCCACATAATGTTTTCCTTAATGCCCATCATTAAACAATAATTAAATTATTTTATGACGTCACTGAATAAGAGAAAAAATGCACCATATTTTCTTATAGTACAGTCATAGCTGCAGCGAAATGTGGTCTAGATTATTCTTCACAAAGTACTTTACCGACCATGGAACTCTCCTCAAAGTAGTTTTAGCCAACCAAAACGTTATTTAATAGCCTGGATAACAGACAAAAACAACAAATTAATATATTTGCATCATTATTTATATCATGTCTTATTCATCAGTCTAATAATATCTGCTGGGCACAGACCCTGTCTTTTATACTGGACAGAGGTTACCGGTTCTATCCGGTATAACAGGGACCAATAGCCTCACTCATTGTCTGAGACAACGTTAATTTTAGTTTATGTAATTGAAAAGGTTGAAAATATACCCAAAGGTTTCTTACCACTGAACAGAGTAAACAGCAACCTGTCTGGTCTACCATACTCGGGAACTAAGTTAACCCGGAAACTGTTCCTGCGAGACTTTCATCTTGCAATGATATTTTCAACCGTATTTATACTATACAATACGGTTGTATTACAGACACAATATTTGCGAAGCTTACTTTATTCATGAATATTGAATTTTTAGAAGCGCTTGCTTGTTCTAGCGATTCCATTCGATTAAATGTTCCAGAACACATTTTCGAGTAAAATAAGTGTCATGGGACGTCTGACCACGAATGTATATAAATATCAAAGTTAGTGGAATTTATAATATATATTTATACCGATATTTATAAGCTCAGTATAAAAGAATCAATTATGTCGTGGAAAATATTTTATAGCAAGAAACTTACCCACAAAGTAAAAACGTTCTACACCCGGTTCTGCTTCCTTCCGGTTTGCTTAGATAACAATGAAGAGTCCGATATAAATTATTGTTTTTTTTTTTTTAACTACATTTCATTTTTTCTAGGTCACCTGTTAATTTAAAGTGGCATATACTAAGATGCAGGTTTGTGAGATCATGGTTATAATATCAAAATTATAATAGCAAAGTCAATTGAATTGAAGATCACAAGTCAATTTGCCTTGTAAAGTCAGTGCTTAGCTGAACGAATCCTCACATTAATTAGACTGGTAATAATATTATAATTATTATGATTAACTGCTTATAATTTTAACAATATGTTTAAAAATTGAGCATTAATCAAGAAAGTGACAATGAAAGTGATATGAGAACTCATTAATTAAAAAGCTAACTTTGAAGTATTTTTGAAGAATTCTTATTTAAAATAATTTCAATTCGTATACCTATATTACAAATAAATTAGATATCTATCCATATGTTCATATTTTAGATTTAAGACGACCTTTAGCATCTCACATTAAATCAATTTGTTGTTAGAGTTGTATTGCTTATTTAAATACACAGGCGTTTTAATAAAGGTTTAACAAAAGATATTCGCTGTATTTCATCTCAATAATAATACTCATTCACTAGGAGATAGCTGGTAAATGGTAAGTGGTAACAAAAACGCAAAAATATAATTAGAACGTATTTATTTATTTTCATTCTTAACAATAAATCGTTGATGTTAAACAACTCCTTTTAAAAATTATCCCAAATTATTTGTTAATAATAATTAATTATTATTATTATTAAAACTGTCTTTACAAGATACTTGTGCGATTCGAATTAGGATATATAATAATAAATATTTAAATTTAAATAATATATATATTTTTTTGGTAAACTAATTTTGTAAAGCGTATCATCTCACTGGATATTGAATTACTTAGCTTTTAAACTACGATATGCCGTATTTCATAAGAACAAGCGATTTTTTTTTATGGACAAGATTATTATTACTATGGAACTTTTTCATTAAACTTCTTACATTGTTAAGGTTTTCTTAGTAATTCAAATGGAGGAGCACAAATAAATAATATTATAATTAATCAACATTTAACTATGTCGGTTGGTTATCCATGGATTTATTCAATAAAAATATTGACAAATGACGTGATACTATCACGTCAGGTATTACTATCGGTATCAGGTTACCTCCCAATATCCTCGTGGCATCTCGCCATGACGTCCTTTCCAATTTTAAACATTTTTTTTTGAAACACGGTAGGTAATTGACGTTTCCCTCTACAGCTTTTCTGATACGTTGTAAAGTTAAAGCTGAACTGGACATACGACAGCAGTTCCTCATTGCACTTTCCAGTAGGACGGTGACAGGTGGCGACTTAATCCATCAATTAATACGCTGATAACCAACCCACACAATTAACTTAGATATAGGCCATTTTCATCCGCGCACGGTTTCCGTTTCAATACAAGAATTCGCATGCTAACGAAATTAACTTTAAATAATAGCATATAATTAAATATTACCGATGTGAGTACCATAGTATTGTCAGTAGTTTTTCTGATCTTAAAGCAACCTTTTTAATAGGACTTGTCAAAGAACGAAGGACAAAAAAAAATGAACTTGTTTTTTTTTTGCTATTATGGCAACCAAAATGCTTACTTGTAATTTGGCTCTTATAAATATAAATTTGTTTTACCACTAGCGGCATATTATATATCTACCACGTGGTAACTACATGCCTACATGGTGATCCCAGCATGGAGTAAAGACTTGTACATAAAATTAATCAGGCCAACATTTGTACGGAAACCGTTCGGGTATGAAAAAGCTCTTTTTATACACGGTGACTTTTTAGCAACTCACTATGGTACCCCTTAATGAAAAATAAAAAATAATTAACCCCGTAATGGTAACCCTTCTTCAGCTTATATAATTTATTTGCCCGATTTGCATATTTAATTTGCTAGTTTCAACCCCCCAGCGTCACATGTTCACACAACCCAAAGAATGCTTCGTGAGAACCGAATTTGTTGTTAGCATATACTATTTATATCTTTTTAATTTTATTTGCCAATTAACAGCAGACATTGGGTGCTTTTTATTAAATTGACGTCAAAAAATCACCGTGTAAAAATCTGGGAATCTACGTCCGGACAAATTAACTGCTGCGACAGTAGTCTGTCCACCTGGACGGAGCCTTAAACTAATTATTAGTATAAATCTATTTCATTAACAAAATAACAGCTGTTTATGGTAATATAAACAATCATTAAAAAGGAAACTTAAATAATAACTCGTCTTAATAAAATCTGGAATTAGGTTACTATGAACATAACTTTCGGTTATTCCAATCTTACACTCCATTAAGAGCCTTTACACACGTTACCGTTTTGTAACGCATTTGTTTTGCATTTGCGCCAGCGGCGTTTAATAAGCTTTTTAAAACGTTAGTTGTCTTAAGACTCTATAGAAGCGAAACTGTATTATTTTGCGTTTAAATTCAAAACGATCATCTTCTATTGGGCGATCAAAGATATCTCAGACCCTAGTGTAAGTTTACAAGTAACATAACTTAACACCGGAGTAACATATACTGTCGAAATACTATCTGTCGAATTCTGACGTTTAGTTATAAATGGAAACATGTCTGTAAAAATATAATAATAAAGCATAAACGCTCAATAAAACCTTATTAAATAAACTTTAAATCACTACTTATTGCTTTATGTTATGAGTATGACGTTTCAAGTGTTTGAGTCAGTTTGAATGAACTTTTCTAATTATTTTAAAAATGCATTAAGACTTAATTTTAATTATTTGAACCTTTAAAGCTTTAATTTAGTAGTCTTGCAAGGCTGAATCCATATTGATGGATACACAGAATCATTTGCATTTTCGTTTCGAAAGTTTGCACAAAACAAAGTTGGTATATTAAAAATAAAATGTCTACCCGTCAATGCAGATGCAGCCTTAGCATTTTGCTTGAGACGGGGCAGTCTCACTTTGCGTTTAGTTGACAAGTTACTATATTTTAAACGGGCACCATTTTGATCATGAATTAGTGCAAATGATAATGATACAATGTGGTATAATAGTCTGACGTCATCTCGGTGATTTACTTGAGTGGAAATTACTGAAAACGGCTTAGTAACGGCTATTGGCTTAATGGGGCCAGTACCGCTTAGTGTAAGACTGCCAGTTACATTTATGTCGATACCTTTAAAGCACGCCTATCGCTTACCTGACTTAAGAAACAGTTAAAATATGACAAAGTCATATAACCGACATAAATTTGTCTTGGTTTAATGCGTACTTTGGCTGAGCAAATTACGATCTATAGATCTCCGCTTTAGTGTGCATGATTGCATGCAAGGTACAACCTTGCATGATCTTTTTGCAGTTAAACAAAAATGAGCTCCTGTACTTTTAAATACAGTAGTTTTTTTAGATAATTTGTTCGTGTGCTATTTATTGTTATCTTTTATCCCCCTGGAGGATTATTTCCTTACTCTGAGTATTCCACATGTAAGGGCATTATTGATACGATCATATCAAGCCATTTCAAGTAAAGTAGGTAGGTTCAAAATAGTGAAGTGAGGAATTAAATCAACCGCCCAGTAAACGCCCAGTGGGACCGCGTCCTTAATTAACATCAGCTGTTTGCGACTACAATATATAATATCTATGCCAATTAAATTATTACCCTGCTTCTGCATGGTCGCAAATGAATCGAACTTACTCAGTAAAAATGGAAACCATCTTATAACACGCCACATTGCCGACAACAAGTGGATACAACTTTGCGTCGGTTGTTTATGGTTTAGGCTCAACACATGTGACGTTCGCGTAGCGTGTTATTAAAATGTTTCCACCTTAATTTTATTACCTTAGGTGTTCTATTTACAAATCAACAATAAAGTCCTAGTCTCCTAACACACGTCATATAATAATTTAAAAAATACCCAAGCGCCTAATAATTGCAGCCCTAATCTTAAAATACGAGTACAGAGTGAGATTTTGGAAGCGGTCAGGTCTATATATACTAATGTATCCTTACATATGACGACATTCAGTATCTAAAAACGCTTATACGAAATATTGTTATAGTAATAAACTGAATCTATTATTTTTATATAAATAAGTATAGAAAAGGAAAATTTCAAAAATGATCAAACAATTCGCTTCGGTTAACAAATTGCTCATATTTTCCCCAGTATTTCAATTATTTGTTTTCATAACAATTTTTATTTCATATCATTTCAAATTCAACTTAGGTTTTAAAAAATCAATTAGAACAATAATTTCTCACACTACGAGTATATTGTACTATTTGTTCACAGTATATTAGCAACGTTTGCAACGTCAATTATTGCACAATTTATTTTTTATTAATTTATTTGTTAACAATACAATTAAGTATTTAAATTAAAAGACTAAGCCGCCACTGTCCGCTTTCAAAATCTCACTCTGGACTTAGAAATGAATTCTTTTTTTAATTTGTAATTTAGGCTACTATAGAATATCCTTCATCATCATCACAATCATCAGTCTCAAATGAACAATCTAATTATTCCATTTAGGAGAGTCATTTCTTTGTTATGCTATCAAAATCATACTCTGGACCATGGGCGGCTTTAGCTGTGCGCCTACTTAATAAGACTTTACCATCTTTAACATAATCGCCACACGCGTTGTTAACTTGGAACGGTATATCTTCTATATTTGTTTTTCCATTTGTCTCGTGACACACTCCGTTCTCTTTCTTCTCGCACTTCTCTGTTACTCCATTTATTTTATGATTGTTAGCGGTGGAGTTCGAGAAGCCGTTCTGTAGTTTTCCATTCTCTTTCATCGCTTCCCTCCTAATCTTGTAGTTTTTGGAATAGAAGTTCAGGAACAGCAGAAGGAATATGGTCACGTTGATGGATATGAAGTACGTAAATCCTGCTGCGTATTGACACCTTGGCGTGTAATGAGTCCATGCGCAATATGACAGCATCAGTGCGAACTGTATCTGAAAGGTAATTATCAAATATTTTAACTATAAGGCCAATTGTATCACTGTAAAAGTATGTTATGTTTTGCTACTTGTTGTGATTGTTTACAATCAATAATTTTTGCTTTTTATCTCATCATGACATCATCATGACCAACCCATTACCGGCTCACTATAGAGCGCGGGTCTCCTCTCAATATGAGAAGGGTTTGGCCATAGTCCACCACACTGGCCATGTGCGGATTGGCAGACTTCACACGCCTTTGAGAACATTATGGAGAACTCTCAGGCGTGCAGGTTTCCTCACGATATTTTCCTTCACCGTTGAAGCAAGTGATATTTTAAATGTTTAAAAACGTACATAACTCCGAAAAGTTAGAGGTGCGTGCCCGGATTCGAACCGTCGACCTCTGATTAGGCAGTCGACGCCCTAACCACTAGGCTATCACGCAGGTATCAAATTTTTTTTTTTGTTCGCCGATAAAAGTGGAGTCAATTGCTCGCAAGCATCTTTTACAGACAGTTAGCTTATAGAGAACGCTCAAATGTCAGTGTGACGCTGAATAATAAGCAAATGGATGGAATATACTGTAGGTGGAATAATCATTGGGTACTAATAGCTTATAACTTGATCTAAAAATATCTCCAATATTAATAGTTCCGCATGTATTACGAGTACCCTATTATAAAAATAGTATTATGTTAGTTTATTCGTTTTAAAATTGTTGATAAAAACCAGGACCTCGAGAGTTACATAGTAAATTGTGCGATAATCATCATGATCAACCCATTACTGGCTCACTACAGAGCACGGGTCTTCTCCCAATATGAGAAGGCTTTTGGCCATAGTCCACCACGCTGGCCATGTGCAGATTGGCAGACTTCACACGCCTTTGAGAACATTATGGAGAACTCTCAGGCGTGCAGGTTTCCTCACGATGTTTTCCTTCACCGTTGAAGCAAGTGATATTTTAAATGTTTAAAAACGCACATAACTCCGAAAAGTTAGAGGTGCGTTCCCGGATTCGAACCGCCGACCTTGGATTAGGCGGCTGACGCCCTAACCACTAGGCTATCACAGCTTCCACATCGATCGTGCAATAATGATAAGGTAGATAGATTTATAATCACGCATGTTTGATCTTGCGTTCTTTGTGTTCTCAATAAACGTTGTTAATAAAAGCTTTACAGTGGCGAACGCGAATGGAATCTAGTAATCCTATCGTCAAATCATTTGTAGGTTAAGTTTAAACCATTTTAGGTTTTCAGTTAATCTCAGCTGTGATTTAATTAGAACTCTTTTGGCATCCGAATTGGGGCATTGCGATTCGCTACGGCTTCCCGATTTAACCCTGCTAATTATAATTGGATTAACACTTATATTGGTGTACATTTAACGTACATTGTAACTGAATTAATCAGTATCGTCCTCGGTTTATTAATGTCCTAGGTGAAGGGCGATTCTCTAATAGAAAAAAAGCATTGACAATCAAGTCTTAATCTTTATCTCCGTTTGGCTTAGACCGCTTTAGAGTAACGTGGAATACATTGCTTTCAGTTTTGCTTTAGAGATTAATAATAATTATAATGACTCCAGAGGCAGCGATAGGTGAAAACTTCGGGCTCTCTTACGATGGACAAGGTTCGATATCCCCCAAAACTATTCGGAGATACGTGCGTTTAAATTTAATTGTATAATATTAGTATTCTAAAATTAAATGCCACTTGTTTCAATAGAAAAGGAAAACCATCCTTGCCTGAGAGTTCTCCATATAAATATATCGCGATTATATCATATTAATATTGAGATTATAATATTACTTAATATATATGATATTATAATAAATATTCTGACGAAACTTATTAAATGATTTAAACTTTACGTAGCACGCCGCCAACTAAGAGTTGCTTAACTTAAAAACTAAAAGAAAATGTATTTTATAGCTTGATCCGTGAACCTATCCCCAACGCCTTGATTTGTAATTAAAGTTAACAATAATTTAACCAACAATCAGTGAGTGTTATTATTTTTTTGTAGGTACATCGCAAGCTAGAAAAATTTAATTTTGTTTTGTATACACCGCAATGATAATTGAAACTATGATTTGCGCTGCAACCATTCCTCAAAAAATGTGTTGGAATAAATAATTATTTGTTCTTCATATATTGGTGTACCTATTATATTCCACCAGAGGATACCCCAAAGAACGTTTCCATTGTTGGTTTTTAACATTTTATGCAAGCAAACACATAGATTATCTTAATTACCTGATAACAATATATATGTACCTGTATATGTACCTTTATATGTAGGCCTAATGAATGAGTAATGTCTCGCCGCTGACATTCAATACCTAGCTCTAAATAATAGCTTACCAGTTGCATCTTAGTAACATATTTCTTCCACCACAAATACTTCTGGAATCTTGGCCCCAAGCCAGACAGCAAATAGTATGTGTACATAACTACGTGGACGATGGAGTTCAGAAGTGCGAGAATAGCGCCCTCCCCGCCCGCCGCGAACTTCAGGTAGCTCCAGGAGTACAGGGCCATTATAACGTGATGGTACACGTGGAGAAATGTGAGCTGGAAATGGTAACACAATTAAAAAAACTTGAGAGGTATCAAGGGACACCCGGATGGAACGAAGTTCCTTTCGATTAATTAGTGAAGGAATTGTAATAAAATTTTATTTTATTTAAGTTATAATAATATTTTTTTTATTATTAACAAATATAATGTTATATAAACTTAATCAGTAGGCTCAATTTTGTACTCCATTCGGAACTTGTGCAGAAACACTGTCAGGATTCATTATTATTATTTAGTATTTACAAAAAACCTGTATACACTCAACAAAAATAATCGTCGCGACACCACACTGTTCAATGCGAAATAGAAATGAAAATATCTGGCTGGTTTTCTATAAGAGAGAGAGACAGACAGAGAAACATGCGACGCCGCACAGCTTACAATAACAAAAAGTGTCGTGACAACTTTTCGTAAGTTTTTTTTCCTTCGAGCCCCCTTTCACAACGCGCGATAAGGAACTTCGTTCCAAAAATAAATATCAACCTACTTATATAACCTACACACTCTAACACCCGAAATATTTGGAAATTTCATTTCACTGTAAATTCGACACACATGGCTGCAAAATTTGTGACTTGAGAAGCTTTCATCACTTCCTGATTTCGTCACAATGGGGTTACCCGAACTTGATAAAACCAGTAAAAGGCACAAAAAATACAGTCCAAATTGTATTGGATGACTTGGCTATAGATAAAAACCGTTAAGACTAAACGAAGATATAGATTAACAAAGTCAAAATGTTGATGCTTGCTTGAGTAACGTATCTAACCAGTTGCCAACCAATGGTCATTATACAAAACACATTTGACAGCAACAGCTGTAGATACTAATCACAATTTTGTACGAAAATGACAGGTGCTGACGGTTAGCAATTGAGTGGGGGCTGTTTCTTATTTTGGAAGTGGATTAATAAAGTGGGTCAGTGCAACTGTACCCCTTTTAGAGTAAAGTAAACAAGTGGGTTAAAATAAACAAATTGTCTTAATATACGAGTATGTATAAAAGACAATTATGAAACTACATACGTCATGCATAATATTAGTATTACATTGCATAATTTTAACTACAGCAGTAGTTAAAATTATGCAATGAAATACTAATATTTTCGATACATAAAATATAGGAGCATACACGATTTTATTTAAGACCGGGAAGATCAAGAAATAAAAAAAATCGCACGAAGTAGCAATGCATGCGCAAGGGCGGGTAATAATGATGATTAAAAATTGGAATAAAACGTTTTTGTAACGACATAAACGAATATTTAAAACACAATGCATCACAATATTAATTAATTAGATAAATTCTTATTTTAATGAAACAAATTGTATTGTAAAATTATTTTGTTATAAAAAAAACTGCTATAATTTGATTGTACTTTTACATTACAGTGTTGTTTTTTCTGAAATATGTCAACGTTTAAGACATATAACAAAAACATAGAATAAAGATCAGTTGTAATGCATTTGATAGGTTCTGCTACGTCTCCTCCCACACCTTCCAGAGTCTAAAGTTTATATGATTCATGATTATACTCATATCATACGTAAGTGGAAGATTGACTATATAACGTAAAATGAGATTGCATGTCGTAGATTGTTTAAAAGCATTAAAATGAAATAATTGCCATGAGTAAGAATATTCTGGTCGCCATCAATGTTTTATTTTACCTGTTTGTCTTTCTTGCGAAGCACAAAGAAGACTGTGTCAAGCAATTCTGTGAACTTGGCGAAGAAGTACCACCAGCCTAAGTCTAGCAACTGTAACAAATAAATCGATAGAATATTAGATTATTAAGAAGATGTGGCTTCATAATAAATCAAAATCAAATCAAAAATAGCTTTATTCACATAAACCTATTACAGGCATCTACGAATCGTTCATTTCATTATTTCTATTCGTGAAGTGATGGTGATAACTACACTCGACAACTTAAAACTAAAGCTAAGAGGGTTCAAATCACGCCCAGGTTTAAGAAGAAACCCACAATTTGTTGTTGCAAAAAACCCGGCTAAGTTTGCTTAGCTGGTTTTTTTTTTTGTTATCACCATCTCGCATAATGAATAAAAAATTAAAGTACCTATGGAGATAGAGCCATTCAAACTCAAGCTTTTAATAATATCGTCATATGATTTTTCTATAAGCTTCCGTTTTATATAAACTTTGATCACTAGTATGAAGTGGTAATTAACTCAAAACAATACCAGAAAATATTAGATAATAAAGATGTTGTCTTCAAAATATGAACTTAAAACAATACCAGCTTCAGGCTAAGTGAGTTTTTTTTTAAATACTAAGAATTATTGATCTCACCATTGGATTTTGTGTATTGGACGGATAGCGACATCCTGCATAAAGTATTCCATCTCTGAATAGGTTCAATTTGAAGACCTGAAATATTGAATGTTTATTTTTTAAATAATAGCTAAAATAAACATTTTGTCAAATAGTACTTCTAACTACAAAATTCTTTTTAAAGTGGGTTGTGAGTAAAACATTGTCTTTGAATCGCGTTAGATATATTTAAAATATGAGTATATAGTTAAAGCGAGTGAAATGGGTCACGTGTCGCCAAGCGATTTAACATTCTGGCACGTTGACGCGCATAACCCAATTAGAACTATGGGTTTAACATACCCCTAAAAGGTTAGTCCGTTGCAATCATAGACTGCATCATCACTTACCACTAGGTGTGATTACCGTCAAGGACTAACTTCTAGTGGAAAAAAAAGAGTGAAATGGGTGATTTTCAGGTGCAGCTTAGATCTTAGCGGAGTTATGGCTCACTGACTTGATCATGATTGTTTGTTAAATCATCATCATCATCATCATGATCAACCCATTACCGGCTCACTACAGAGCACGAGTCTCCTCTCAATATGAGAAGGGTTTGGCCATAGTCCACCACGCTGGCCATGTGCGGATTGGCAGACTTCACACGCCTTTGAGAACATTATGGAGAACTCTCAGGCGTGCAGGTTTCCTCACGATGTTTTCCTTCACCGTTGCAGCAAGTGATATTTTAATTGTTTAAAAACGCACATAACTCCGAAAAGTTAGAGATGCGTGCCTAGATTCGAACCGCGGACCTCTGATTAGGAGGCTGACGCTCTAACTAATGGGCTATCACCGCTTAAATAAAATTTAAAAATGACTGTTAACATCAGACGTATGAAAAGATTTAAATCCATTTGCAATGGTGTCACCAAGTGTCTGGTTCCTAGGTCTTAGGTATCACTTGAAGAATTGCAGAGACCTGAACTGCTGTAGAGTGATGTGATAGTAGCAAAATAGGTATAAGTCACAGCTTCTGGTGTATGAAGTCCCTTTAAGGGTCAATGAAACAGTAAATTCTTAGTTTCCATCTTCTGTGTTTCCTAATGGTTATAATATGGGGATCTTCAAAGGGCGGATTAACAAATTGCTCAAGGGCCAGCAACGCATTGGCGGTTCCTCTGCTGCTGCAAATGTTCATGGGTAGCGGTAATCACTTACCATCAGGTGACTTGCCTGCTCGTTTGCTCGCTATATATATATATATATAAAAAATGTATATAAAATTTAAGAAGCGTGCAATAATGAAAAGCCATATCCATTCCAGAAGTGAAGTGGACTGGAGTACTGAAAAATAGAATAAAAATTACCTTGAGATGAAATATTGCTGCTAAGACAAGAGGTAATTCATTTAAGTGACCAGTTTGGTGTACCCAAATTGAAGACCAAATCGAGACTCAAATGCCAATTCTGATGAAGAATATATAAAATAACGTTAACTAAAGTTTACCTTGATGCAAATCATAGCTGCCAGCACAACTTGCGAGGCGTTGTAGTAACTGATCAGCTTGGTGATTCGTAATGGAGGCCGATTCTTCATGAGGCGAGGACCGATCCTGATGAAGAGCAGGTACAACAACACCACGGAGATAATAGGCGTAGGACTTGACATCATAAACCACGAGTCTACTAAAGCACCTGAAATTAAATTTGAACTTTACTTTTGAACAACGGGAAACCTTAAGGTCAATGAATTTGATGAATTATTGATAACTAGATAAAGTAGTTCTAATATTATTATAGTGACTAGTTTAAAAAAATACCTGGCAAGTACGACTTAGATTCACACTAGAAGGGTTCTGTATTAAGGTGAAATATTGTTCAGGAATGTTAATTAGATAGCTTACATAATTTTATTACACTTTCCGCTATTAGAAATGTCTGATAATTTTGAATAAATACAGTCTTAATTTAAAGTATTGAGGACTTTTATTTATTTTGGCAGTACTATTAAAACATTCTATACAATACTTATTCTATTTTCTTATCGTAAACTACCTAAAAACTTACTTTTGCCAATTTTCAGGGAATCTAAATAACGGTCCATCTTTTCCAAATAACTCATTATTCGTCCTCAATCTGTAATGTAAATGGAAATTAAAATATATTAATTATACATATACCTAGTTAGATAAACAAACGAAGTTTCAGCATTTGCCAGACACGTGTGTCGTTTTTTTTGTTCACCAATGACATGAGACATATATAAACTATTTCAGTATTATTACTAAGGAGGTGCTATAAAGCTTTTTTTATTTAATTAAAAGTCAGCACGTTATTATTATTTCACGACCTAAGTGATGATGATCCAGCACTTTTTTTGAAAGTATTACCTTTTTTTATTTATATATTATTAATATAAAAGGAATATAATTAATTATACAATAACGGCACCGAAAAAACCAAAGAGGTTTGTCCTCGGAATCAAACCTTAATCAGTTCCTCCGCAAAAATATACTGGAATGGTTAAATCCTTTGACAGTTATAATTATATATATATACTAGCTGTTGCCCGCGACTTCGTCTGCGTAGAATTGCTGATTTCCCGTGAGATTGAGGTTTCCCGTGCGGCCAATGCCCTGCTTCAGAAAGTAAGCTACAGCAAATGTCAAATTGCCGATTTTCGTGTCTCTAAATTAAAAAACATAGGACTTTCATACAAACTTCAAACCTCTATTTTACCCTCTTCGGGGTAGATTTGGATGAAAAAAATTCTAACCTTACGCCCTAAAATAAATCTATTTTCAAAATTTCAAGCTTGTAGACTTCATAATAAAAAAATAAGCAAAAACTACCATCCCCTATTTTACTACCCTTAACAGGTAATATTAAAAAAAAATTGATGTACATGTTTTTAATTTATTATTATTAATCTTAATGCAAATTTTTGTGTCTCTAACTCTAAAAACAAAGAAAATTTATACAAACTTATACGTACAATAGTTTTTGAGATCTCGTGTTTAATCAGTATGTAAGTATGTAAGTGACCTTTCGCTTTTATATATATAGATAAATAGACTGGAATTAGATTCCAGGGCCTTCCATTTTAAAAGCTGCAGCACTGCTCCATAAGATAGTGTCTTTAAAACATAGGAATATATATAGATATATATTGGGTACGACAGGTATTGTGTTCATTGCTATGCATTCGCGGGACAGTTTTATAATAAAGAACTATAACTTAAGTTCTTTACTCTGTGATAAACGAATTCTTTTTGAAGATCCAGAGAAAGAAGACAACGCCAGTTAGACCCGCTTTGCTTTCGGAATTTCGGGCGACCTTAGGTACTCACGCAATAGTTGCATATTAACGAGATGAAGATGCTAAGATGGGTGGCAGGTGTAATGAGACTTGTTAAATAGAATATTCATCAATGAGCATTAGAAGGTGTTATAAAGTTTGTCGGTTATCGGTTATGGTATAAAATAAAGGAAGGCCAGTTACGGTGGTATGGACAAGTTATAAGGCGCAGTGACGTTCATGACGTGCGAAGATCATTAGCACTTCCTGAAAATAAAAGAAAGAGTGGAAACCCTGCGGCCACGTGGTGGGCGTCCGTGGCTGGGATGTTAAAAAAGCAATTCTATCTTACAACCCATTTAAGATACTCTTGGCACAGGAAGACGAGCAGAGACGACCCAAAGAATGAGATAATATCAGGGCAAATAAAAGAGAATGCTCCATTTAGTTTTATCCAGCATGCTGGATGGGAACAAATGTTGCGACATTCAACTATTATTTACTATATATATATATATATTAACTATTCAACGTACTAATAATAGTTTGTAACGAATCTAAGCTTCACACGACCTCTGTGGCGCAGTGCATGCGCTGTCGCGTTATAAATTTAGAGAGCCTGGGTTTGATTTCCGGTTCGTGTCTGATCTGGTGGAGCCTTCAGTATAAAAGTGCACCATCCAACCCTCCCCGTTATTCAAACGTCGCCTTAACACAGGAGGCGCCCTTAGGCAGACGTTACCTTAGTGTCTTCGAGCCCTAGGGCATAAAATGTCTTCTTAAACAGCCCGGTTACGCTGTGGCAACCAATAGCACAGCTAATAGACAGTCCGAAAAAAAGTATAAAAGTAAGTGAGAGTTTACCATACTCCTAACAGGTTAGTCCACTACCATCTTAGTCCACTATCATTTTTTATCTTATCATCAGGTGAGAATCAGGCTACTAAAATAATAATTAAAAAATCATTTATTACAATTTGATTTGCTTTTTATAAAGTACATACTATGTGCTTTATAAATATCAGTATGTTTGTAGTTACAACTACTGCATAACGAAGTATATTGTTTTAGTGGATAAAGAACTGTCGAGAATGAAAAAAGTAATTCATAACCAATAATAAAAAAAACCTGGCGCATAGCAACCACGAGCGACCTGTTAACTTACTCTGATTCTGGTTAACCGTCTGCGACCTGATTCAGATTCGTAGAACAAGACAGCCGGTCTATTTCTACGGCTTCGTTTGCACCAACTGCTGCGTGTTAACTAGATCAAGGGTGAATTACTGTCACTTGTAAAGTTGCCAACTATACTACAATCCGAATGTGTAAAACGTGGTGTCAAAACAAAAGTGACTTTTGCTATAGACATTACTATTTCTTGTTATTGTATCAGAGATGGCAGCACTCACACATTAGCGTAAATGGTTTTTAATTTAATTTTTTATTCTGTATTGAAAATGATTTATTTCATACTTTGTTCAAGGCGATAATGTATAAAAAGTAAAAAGTAAAAGAAGTATTTATTTTTATTTAAACAAAATTATTTTATAATAAAATTAAACGATACTAATAATGCTTTAATGAAACGGCTGCAGTCAATCCCTCAGAACTTATGTCTGCTTCAAATGCCTTGAATTTAAAAATAAAAACGCCAAGAGAAAACATCGCGGATAATATCACTAAAAATTTCCACAAACAAAATTCTCAACACATCGGAAATGAAATAAGGACACAAAATTAAGCTTCTTTAAACTTAGCAATGTTCTCAAAGGCTTGTGAAGTCTGCCAATCCGCACATGGCCAGCGTGGTGAACTATGGCCAAACCCTTCTCATATTGAGAGGAGACTCGTGCTCTGTAGTGAGCCGGCAATGGGTTGATCATGATGATGATGATGATGATGATGAAACTTAGCAAGATTACTCACAGATGTATACTGAAATATGTTTCACAAAAATAACTATAGATAATTTAAATAGTTTTCATAAATTACGTAAAATCGACAGTCAAGCCTTTGTTACCTTGCAAAAAGTCGATGTCCTTTTGTTATATAAAAAGTTTAAGGGACAATATATTGAGGGTTTCTTTCAATCACTTTCTTTTAATGAGAAATTTTAATAAGAATAAAAGGTTTATCGTTCAGTAGGCATGTTGTATTGCTTCTTATCATGCAATATTACAAAATTACATTATTACTAGCGAATACGTTTTCGTGGAAATTATGACGTCGACTTATCGAATTTTCAGTCGATGCGGCATCGTTACAGTGACCTCACACAGCCAAAATATCCAACGTATTAAAGGTTATCTTATAAACGCTAAACCAAGTGGCTTATTATATTTCTATCAGATGTTTCACCTCGCACATCGTATAAATTTGGGATAAGGTAACAATAACTTTCAGAAACTGACTTGTTCGGAAAGCTGGAATTCGAAGAATCTACGTAAATTTTTGTATAGTTCTCTACTTGCCTATGAATAACTTCCTTAGATTGGCCCAATTAAACAGACCAATAGAAAGACAGACAGGTAAACTGGAAAACAGTTAAAACCCTTTTGTTTTGGTTATGCTATCGTTCAAGCAAATGTCTGAGCTAATTATCAGACAGTTATTTATATTATAGACATTACAATTTTAGATGTTGTATAGACTAGAAAACATTTGTAGATCGCACGAAAGCCGGAAGGAAATAGAGTAATATAAATCAATACCAGTCCACTGACTGTCTATGCAAGAAACCAAGATGTTTAAAATGTAGTTTAAGAAGTATAGAAAAGAATGATAAAAAAAGGCTAATAATATTTAGTCATAAATACGAGTACATATTATATTAACATATATATAATATATAACATAACAACAACCATTCGATTAGGCAATATTTTTTTAGACTTACTATTAAAGGATCAGAAGCGGTGATAGCCTAGTGGTTAAGGCGTCAGCCTAATCAGAGGTCAGCGGTTCGAATCCGGACACGCACCTCTAACGTTTCGGAGTTATGTGCGTTTTTAAAAAATTTAAATATCACTTGCTTCCATGGTGAAGGAAAAATCCATAACGTTCTCAAAGGCGTGTGAAGTCTACCAATCCGCGTGGTGGACTATGGCCAAACCCGGATTATTGAGAGGAGACCCGTGCTCTGCAGTGAGCCGGTAATGGGTTGATCATGATGATGATGATGATTAAAGGATAGTTGTGCGAAATTTCAGGGAAATCAGATCAATAGTTTCAATTCCAACTGCTGACAGATAGGCAGACCAACTAACAGAGAAATTAGAGATTTATAATAGAAAAAGAAACGTAATTTTTGCTGCTTTGAGAAATGACGTTAGTAGTAGAAGAAATCGCTTGTGTGTCTGAGAAACGTAAATAGTCATATCTAAGGTTCAGTAATGGATAATAAGTTGTATTATATTATGTATAGATCACACAATGTTATTAATTTGTTTGGGTTTTTTGTCTGAAATTGTTAGCTTACACGACTGTATGGGCCAATGGTATTTTGTTTACCACGTTTTGGTTGAACTGTATTGGACCTAAAATTGAGGCCAACTTTTGGGACCAGCCTAGCGATCCACCATTTTGTGACAATGGAGCACGTATAGGAATAACAGCTGACTTATTGAAATACATACCCAATATTTCTTTTATTCTATTACAAAGACTAGCTTTGTAAACTCCGAGCTATATTTAGATGTAAATAATGTCGTCATGCCAAATAAGTAACAAACTTATCTATTGAAATCACATTTAGAAATACTTTTTCAAAGGGGAAGTGAAATGAAGAGAAATTTCTATTGAGTTCAAATAAAAGACTCATTTGAAAAAAACATTTCATGTTGGTACTATATCAAGATTGTAATACAAATAACTTTTCTAAAGTATGCATACTTTTTATTTTTTGTTCTTCTACAAATACATAAAAGGACTTCGTTACTCATATATCAACATTTGTGTTAAAGTCAAAATCTCTTATTAATATCTCGTTTTAATTGCTTAAGTAGTAGGTTATGGTTACTATACTATGGTTTTCAAGTTAATACTTGTAATACAAAATGGAGATTTTGGTTAAAAAGTATAAAAATGGACATTAGTCCAACAACAAGGAGAGAGATGTCCGTATTGCAGCGCGTGCGCTGTCGCATTATAAAGTTGCATTTCCCGGGTTCGATTCCCGGTTCGAGTTTGATCTGGTGGGAGGCTAGTATTACTTTACCGACAAAGATGTGTCTTCCAGCGATCTATCGTTTAGGCAAAATATCGCGTTGAAACCAATTTTGACGATCTCCGTGGCGCAACGCGTGCGCTATTGCATTTTAGTCGGAGGTCCTGGGTTCGATTCCCGGCTCGAGTCTTGTCTGGTGGGACGCTTCGGCCGTGGCTAGTTACCACCCTACCGACAAAGACGTGTCGCCAAGCGATTCAGCGCTGTTGTAGCACGATGTCGTGTAGAAACCAATTAGGAGTATGGATTTACCATACCCTAACGGGTTAGTCCGATACCATCTTAGACCGCATCATCACTTACCATCAGGTGCCGTCAAGGGCTAAACTTGTGGTGTATAAAAAAAATGGATATAGGTTTTCACGCGTCATAGACATCACTTGCCACCAGGTGAGATTGCCATCACACGCTTGTAAATCTTGTAGTGGAATAAGAAACAAATACAAACTGTGCCATGCGAGAGCAAATCCGTGAACCGTTAAATAAACTATTATATTGCAATGCCGTGTCCCACTGCCAATGTCATTCATCATGATTTATAATGCCCCATCAAACTCGATTGAGAGGTCATTTCCAGCGCGTAACAAAACGCATAAAATTACGCGCACCTCCATGCCATGACTTGGGAGGTGTGTAAACCACAGACCTGCATTGGATATGTCACCTTATATGTATAAGATATAAAGTGTATTTACCGTTAACATAGTTTATACCACTTTGACATAAGTTACAATGGTCTTTAAGCATGTGTATTATTCAAAAATGAACGGTTTTGCATACGATATAAAGTTCATTTTTGTGTTGTCGAGGTGGGTAATGTAGTTGTCATTGTAAAGGCTTGAAGCACAGCGTTCATAGTATGTCAAGAGATTAGTTTTGGGTCACGATTTGCTAAGGTCCTACGCGTCACACTTTATTGTATTTAGATTATTGTTGGGAAATTGTACGGAATAATGTATAGAAGTGTGGCCCACTAACACGATTATCCGTGTGGTTAATTAATTGATGCAATCTGTCTCGGCTTACGATGCCTGTTAGTTGAATGACTCTTTTGTTAATGGAGCCAGTGAATGGTTAAATTAAATGTAAATTGATTTACTTTGCATTACTTCATGTTTATATACACCCACTCGTAGCTCTGTCCACAAATTTGCTACCAATGATTTGCCCACAACTTTGCTTATAATAAATTACCTATTGATATCTTGGAGATGTCTATCGATAAGTTCAAAGTTTTTTTAAGAGGAAAGCTTATAGAAAACTCATATTACGATATTAAGGATTATATAAGCGATAAAAAAGCTTGGGTGTGAATTGCTCTCTTAATCTCCATAGGTACTATAATTTATTATTGATTATGCGAGATGGTGATAACAAATAAAAAGAAAACCCGGCTAAGTTTGTTGTGGGCTTCGTCGTAGACCAGGGCGCGTTTGGAACCCTCATAGATTTAGTTTTAAGTTTAAGAATGTAGTTAATCACTACTATGTAAACTATTGACACGTCAAAAGTGCCTTTTAAAGGACTATTTGAATAAAGATTATTTGAATTTGAATGCTATTTACCGCGCATGCTTTACTGCTCTTGTTGCAGCGTGTTCCTTTGTATCTGATTTATATTAAATTTTTTTGTATACGTACTTATGGCTCGTCTTGTATGGTTTATTTTCGCGGATCGTGCGATCTCCGCCCAGAGCAAGCCTTGAAGTTATTGCTGTTTTGAATAATTGTTGTTAACCGCGTCGCAAACTTAATATCTACAAGGTGCCGCCCCTCCATCCCTACCGGTGTAATAAAGGCTGCTAAAATAATCTAAAAAACATGATTGAAGTTTCGTGGAGACCATATATGTTATTTACATCTAGTTAACTAGTGATTAATTACATAAAGTATTCCATATATCATATTATACTATAATATAATTTTTTTGGGATAAATTTATCTAAGTTTAATCACTATTGCACTCATAAAAATTGTAATGCAAAAAAAAACAGACCGTTTTCTGTTGCTGCGTGAAGGATAAATCAACAAAAACGTCGTTCACATATATTGATTAGACAAATCTTTGCTAAATAATCAGCATCACCATCGTTCAAGTATGAAACAGATATTAGCTATAGCTTGGAAAATAATAATCTTTTGTGTCCATAGGTTTATTTCCATTATTATGCTACTTAAAAAAGCGTTCATTACATCAAGCTGGCTATGAAATATAAGTCAACTAAATTTCTAAACAAAAAAAAAACATGTTATTGTATGTCCCGTGACCCAGACTCCAGACGTTGCGAAGGAACATATTTTTTTTACACTCTACAAGTTGGCCCTAGACAGCTATCTCACCTGGTGGTAAGTGATGATGCAATCTAGTGTGGTAGCGGGCTAACCTGTTACGGGAATGGTAAACCCACACTCCTAATTGGTTTCTACGAGACATCGTGCCGGAACGCTAAATCGCTTAGCGACACGTCTTTGTCGGTAACTAGCCACGGCCGAAGCCTCCCACCAAACAGACTTGAGCCGGGAATCGAACCCAGGACCTTTGACTTTATAATACGACGAGATCGTCAAAGCATCGTTCGGGTTTAGTGGGTATTCTGGTCGCCAGTCCGACCGCCCGCGAGTCCCACATACCCCACTGGAAGTGGCCCAGTTCTGCCTTCGTCGCTTCCAGAGGGGATGTGTCAACATATTCCAGTGTTAAAAAAAATACTTAAAGACGTTATGTCCGCAAAACTTAATAGCAAAAAGAAGGTAATTCCAAATGACGTGATAAGCATTCGCATTGAACCGTAGAGTTCGGGGAATGGTTGCAATAAATAAAATACAAATCCACTCAGGGAATCAATAATCCACTTTGATTGATAAAAATAGACTTCCTAATATATTAGTAACGTGCTTCATAGGTTGAGAGCCCGTGAAACAATTTTGTTTTCTGGTTAAGGTTGATCGGGGAATGGTTGCTATAAATAAAATATAAATCCACTCAAGGAATCAATAATCCACTTTGATTGATAAAAATAGACTTCCTAATATATTAGGTTGAGAGCCGGTGAAACAATTATGTTTTCTAGTTAAGGTTGCGTGACTAATGCGCCTGCGAAATTGTATGCCATTTTGATTCAAGCTGTTTATTTGACGTTAGTATGACTTTGGTGCTTTTAATATGCCGTTTACCTTATTCTCTTTTGTTATTGTTAGTGGTGCAGTGGTGAGCGTTGGAGGAACGTGTCTATTTTGCGCCAGAGGAAATCATAAAATATAATAAAAAATTTATTTTCTGAATTTTCTCTGGACTGATCCGGTGGGATGCTGGAACCGAAGCTAACAGTGTTTTTCGCTTGGCAACACATCTTAGCCATTTGGTTTAGTATCGTTATCAAAGTCAGTTACAGGGACTTTCTAATAAGCCATGCTTATTTATATGATAATAATAAGTTCTAAATTAAAGTCATTATGGCTATTTATTTAATTTGTGATGAAGAAAATAATAAAGATCTGAATTCTGTATGCATATAAATTTGAACTAAGTTTGAACAGACGGCTTCTGTAGTTATGTTTTTAAACAAAAGTAAGTTTTACTGACAATTAGACAAACTGATTTAACAATTAATTCAAATTTCGCAACTATATTTATTAAACGTCACGACTTCACAACAATTGTTTATTTTTAATTTAATGGTTATAATAATATACAGTCAACAGGAATAATAATATACAGAAATCTTGGAAATACAAATTGATTATGTTTTATTACTAGCTGATGCCTATTTATACGGAACTAATCATTAAGGGTTTCAAAAAACCCTGTGGACTAAGCAATTTTTTTAACTGAAGAGTATCAAATTTCTCATTTAAATTACCGTTCCTATTTTCGCTACATAAAGCCCGCGGGAAACATAGATTACCAGGATAAAAAGTAGTCTATATGTTAATCCATGGTAAAATCTAAGTTTCAGCCGAATAGGTTAAGTAGGTCCGGCGTGGAAGAGTAACAAGCATACACGCATACTTAAATACACATTAAGAACCTCCACTTTCTGCGGCAAACCTTTAAGCGTATATACTCGTAAAACAGTGCGTATAAAGCTAAGCTTTCTGTGCACTATCTCTTACTATATACCTTAATGATACAAGCTTCGGCCACTTCTACGGAAATAGTACCAAAATTGTAATATTTATTACTGTTCAGGATTCTACCTGTAATTTAATAAAATCTAGTATTATCTTCGTTCGGTCTTATTCAAAATGATTCTTGATTCCCCAAACGTATAAGGTTTCTCTGTTTAAAATCTAAATAGATACCATCCTGGAGTTAGGTAATCGGTGGCGTCCAACCCTGTGTCTCGAAGAGCAGGCTAAGCCTTCTGTCCCAAAAATATTTCTATTATTTAAGTGTAAATAGGTTGAATAAAATATTGAATAAAAATTAAAAAAAAAGGTGAAGGAAAACATCGTTGGGAAACCTGCACGCCTGAAAGTTCTCCATAATGTTCTCAAAGGCCTGTGAAGTCTGCCAATCCGCATATGGCCAGCGTGGTGGACTATGATGAGGTTGAATAATTTGATGATAATGACTAATAAATTCGTATAATATATTGTATAACATAATAAAATCAAATCAAATCAAAAATAGCTTTATTCATATAAACCCATTACATTATTACAGGCATCTATGAATCGTTCATATATATCACATTATTCATTATTTCTATATCTTCTATATAAGAACTTTTTCTAATGCTTACTTACGAAAAAATTCCAAAGCCTATAAATATTGAATTGATGTACCTTATTTTGGTTGGTGGTTATAAGATAAGATCTTTTTAGAAAACTCATTTTATTTCTCACATATGCGCATAATTGGTAATTGATTTCGTTAACAAGTTGAAAAATAATTATATTTACAAAAAATCTTATAATTTAATTTCAGCCCATTTGTAATTGTCGTACTGAAATAAAACTTTGTGTTTATGTAGTTCGGATTGCAATGTCATGTTTAAGTATCCTTGAACTGACTTCATGATGGAGACCTCATACCGTTTGTTATGACGCGTTCGATGGAGTGAGATTAGTAACGAGGGAGATTGATCTAGTTAGCGTATTTTCGTTTAATTTATAAAGTACATACTCTTATAAGTTTTTGCATCCTTTATGAGATGTCTAGATTCTCAGAGACACACAGTAAATCGGATAGCGTTCGCAAGTCGACAGAAGGTCGAGGTCACCTGGCGCAAATGGAATAAAGTTCGATGAAAACACAGCTTGTACCGCACTGCGGCAATTGCTGGACTTTGTTTTCAAAACATCTAACAAATATTTTAGGTATTCTATCTACCTTGCAATAGACACAGTTGTCGGTCTATCAATCTATTTACTACTCGTATTGTTACTAGCCTGTGGTTTTACTTGTAAAGTGTATTTTCGAAAATCCTTTTTTAGCGAACGCCTCTTTACGTGATTTTTTTTTGTACACTAAGCTTTTTTTTATACTGCAAAAATAGCCTTTGACGGCTATCTCACGTGGTGGTAAGTGATGATGCAGTCTAGTATAGTAGCGGGCTAACCTGTTAGGGGTATGGGAAACTCACACTCCTAATTGGTTTCTAAGCGACATCGTGCCCGAAAGCTAAATCACTTGGCGACACGTCCTTGTCGGAGGGTGGTAACTATCCACGGCCGAAGCCTCCCACCAGACAAGACACGGGCTGGGAATCGAACCCAGGCCCTGCAACTTTTTAATGTGACAGCACACGCACTGCGCCACGGAGGTAGTCAAAAATTTCGTTATTATCAATATCATTATTTAAGTTATCCTCAATCAGCCGATCATTAATTTTTCTTTTATACGATAGAGGTTAAACTATACTGAGATATATCTAACAGATATATCTGATACTTATACATTTTTTATGCTATTGCATAGCTTCTATCGAGGGCCTTGAGCGCGGGGACCGAATCCAGAAATTCCGTAACGAAAAAAACCTCACGCTCCCCACTCCGACGGGCACAGCGGTGATACTTTTTACCATATAGATATTTCGCCACGGCCATTGCAGTTGCCGTGGAACAGCGGTTATCACGTAAGCTTTTTGTGCAGAAAGTCGTAGGTTCGAGCCTGGGGTACGTCTTTATTTATTTTATCACGTTTTTTTAATTTTTATTATTATGACAAGCATTTTTATTTAGTTTCACCTGTCCCGTTGTGTGTCTGTAATCAAATCTAGAGTTAAATTTTACTCATTTCCCTTTTGCTTTTTTAAAATTAATTTTATCAAAAATTACCTCAATATTTTTAATATTTTTATTTTCATTGTTGTTTTTGAAATGTAAATAATTTAGTTGATAAAAAATGTTATGCAATAGCTTTACCGCGGCAGTCACCGAGTGCCATACGTCTTTTCTTTATTTGAGAGATCTCCTCTCAGTATGAAAAGGAGTTTTTGGCCCAAGTCCACCACGCTGATCAAGTGCGGATTGGTAGCCTTCACACATCTGAGAGTACTTTGATGGAGAACTCTTAGATATCAGGGGTATTGTTGTTTAAATTTATAATTTTAAAGTGATTTTTTATTAAAATTAACCAGGGATCGAACTTGGTCCTCACAAAAGAACCCGACGTCAGAAATATCATACACCATCACCACCGTTCAACAATACGACTGTTTTTCTATATTGCTTATTGCATTATATTTCTTCTTCGTCAGTTTGCCCTTATCCCATGCTATGTGGGGTCGGCACAACACGTCTTCTTCTGATATATCAGCCGTCACTTCACTACCCACACCTTTTACACGGATATCGTTTTTTCCAAAAATTGCTCTATCCCTTCTTTGATCTTCCTCAACTCCTTTGCCAATTCACGTACATATATAAATAAACATTATATTTAACTCTATATATCTATAAACAATATATATACATTCTATATATATTGTTTATAGATTAAGCTTTAAAATATGAGACCTACGAGTGAGATATTTGTGATGTTTAGTTATGGATTTATGGTTGGATATAATATAAAAACTGGGTTAGCAATTATGGTGAATGTTGTAGAGATTGACCCGTACTGTAGCTGTTACTTATTCCTGAAAGTATTTTGTTTATTTCGTATATAGTAAACGACAAAGACGTGTCGCCAAGCGATTTATGATTTGATGATTTTGCGTTCCGGCTCGATGTCGCGTAGAAACCAATTACTAGTGTGGGTTTACCATACCCCTAACAGGTTAGCGCGCTACCATCTTCGACTGCATCATCACTTACCACCACGAGTCAAGAGCTAACTTGTAGTCAATAAAAAATATATATATATAAATGTAATAAATCGATATGTGATACAACGTGCGTAGAGTTGGACGGTCAAAGCGTAGCGGTGTGTAACTCGACGCGTAGATCAGTAACTTCACTGAAAGTTTCTAACCGGACCTTTCATTCCTATACATCAGTTGCAATGAGCTTAAAATTATCGCTTTCGAAATTATTGTTTTGTATATAGATGACGGGTTGGCAAACTGTCAGCAAAGTTACTGAATACGGAATACAATTTTGCTCAAGTACTGTACATGTTTTCGGCTTTTGCTATAGCGCTTCAAATTCCTTTTTATTTTCGTAAAAAAATATAGACGAACTGTTCAGCGGTTAGTCCTAAACCAACAGCATGTTATTATCAGCTTCACAGACAAGCCGGTGTATAAAATATTTCGGTGTGTATGAAATTACTTTAAGAAAACAAATAAACAAATAAATCTGGCTTACTTGTTTTTTCAGCATCAACTTCTATTCGTTTATACGACTACAAAATTATCTTAGTGTCAACAAGTAAATAAAGTCGGTTAAAAAGCTATCTGGTTCTTAACTACTTACAAAAGTTACCTAAATCGTTAAATTACAACTAACTATATCTGTTTGTTTTTACCTATGTTCATTGCACCGATTTTACACAACAAACAATTTTTAGATACAGTTACTAAATATTGTTTCGTAGCAAAATGAATCTTAGCAAAACTTTGAATAGAAAGACAGACTATTTCAACATAGGCCAGTTCCCGGAAAATAAAAATAAAAAACTCCAAAAAAAAAACAATCAGGCAATCCAAGACCTACTTTAATACTAACCTAACTTAGTGATAAAATAAATTGAAATAATCTTTACATTTACTGATTCTCCTGAACATGTCCTGTGAAAATTGGTTATGACATTCATACAAATGAACATCATCACCACCAAAGCTTAGGCACCCAGTGCCTATAAAGCTCCCACATCAGATAAGGGTAGCGACTGAGTTTACATATTTCATTCCGAAATAAATCATCGTGAACAAAATTAAATGGCCATTTTCTGTACCAGTATGTAATATGTCTGTAAAAAATAAAATAAAAAGATAAGAAACGTTTTTAATAAAATTTTATTTTTTCAATATTTTCTAACACATTAGCAATATATAGAGCAAACTTTGCACATAACGAAATTAATTATTATATTAAACTAAAACGTATTATAAAAACTACAAAATATGGAAGTAGCTGAAAAATCAAATACAAAGCTCAACCCAGAAAGATAACTAGCATCCACATTAACACACACATTAGTAAATTTCAAAAGTGTGTCTGTTTGGTTGTTTGTTTATTTGTTTTTTTTTTGTATTTCGGCTTAACCACTTTATCGATCTTGATAAAACTTGGCGCTGAGACACAAAATGAAACCTATCTCTGTTCCGAAACCAACATGGGATAATTTATAGTCCAGAAAAATTGAAAAAAAGTGTTATCCAACCGAACTAAATAATTGACAACCGAAGATTGTGTGGATCAAATCGCTTCAAGAGATAAGGCCCCCTTTGCGCATAAATATGTTTATTTACTGTTTGTTTTCGTTAAGCTCTATTTTTTCACTATCCATTTATCCAATCCAATCTTTAATCAAACTCTATTACGAACATTGCGAATAAAAAAAGCTTCCAATAAAATTTAACTATGCGGAATAAATGTATCTATGTCTCAGGTGACTCACCCAAGTGCTTGATCACATGGGTTAAGTCACGCAATATGAAGAAGTGAGCTCCAAAAATTCAAGGTATTTAGAATGAAGGTGGAAAAATAGATTGTATGTCGTATATATTATATTGTAAATGTAATGAGTTACTTTTTATTCAATCATTATTTGAAGATTTCCAAAATTTTCAATTTATTATCGTTATGTAAATATCATTAAATCATAAGTAATTTTTATCACAGGCTGGCGTATGCAAGAATTATATTATCTACTAGCGTAAACATAGTCCGCTTGATGAATGTAATCCTGAAGTCTTTCGGCTTTGTTTCCAAACAGTTCAAGTTACGTAAGCTTGGAAGTTCACTAAGCTTGCGGAACATGAATTCTTGTTGAAAAAAAAAAAGAAAAAAAAACTTCGTCAATTTTATCCATCCATTTGGTATATTATAGGTATTAAATATAAAAAAAACCGATGTTATTATGACGTAACGAAATAAAAATAACCTAATAAGATACTTTTTATCAGTTACGTACCTAAATATAGTTTATGTAATATCAAAGAACATAAAAATATAGTATAAACGAGTGAAGTAACCATTAATTAGTGAAATAACACAAACATTTCAGCATATCTTTAGATATTGTGCTTTTCAGCTGTAAAAGTTTACATTTTCCATAATTTTGGTAACAATGCTTTCTAACATGGAATCGAAGTAAGGGGTTATTAAACTCATACCTAATCGGTTTCTACATTGCTTCACTACTTTGTTTTAAACAGTTCTTTGTTGTTAGAATGCTAACTGAAAACCTGAAAATACCAGACTCGAGTCAATTAAGAAAGCTCCAATGTCCGGAACTTTCGTTAAATTATAAATTTCAGATTTAGAGTAAATAAATGAAAACTATTTTTCTATACATGCAAACAATGATCTGACGATAAACTTTCAGGGAATTTATATAATGAAAAAAAAAAAACATGATTCTATAACGTTGTTTTAATACTTATAACTTAGATTGCTTTTAATTTCCAACTTAAGAATATTATATTTGTCATTTATACTTACAACGGTCATTCACGTGCACTTCCAACGAGGGCCGAAGTCAGGAAAGTATCGACAAAACACCCGGTACTAAGCAAACGGTACAGTGTACCGCACCGCACTGGGAGAGGGTTTGATGAATACTGCGCAACTATCGACCGGCTGCGGGGCGAATATGTACACGCGATCCGTAGGTTTGAGACAACTGGGACAAGTCGACTAATGAAATTAATTAGGCGATGCAAAACGCTGTTACTACCACTGGGATTTGTTGAGGACTCCCTTTTCATACCAGTCTAGTAGGATTAGGGGTATGCCAGGGTCCGTGAACATGAAGAACATTTGTATCACAAATTTTTCGTTAGATCAATATAAAATATTTATTTATTTATTTATACAACTTTATTGCAAACAATAGGACATAACATACATGAAAATTACAAAAACAATTAGCAACTGGCGACCTTATCACTAATAGTGATCTCTTCCAGGTAACCGTTTCGTAGAAGCCGATGAATTAAAAATTACACGGAAGTTGCATATATATATATACACATACACACTAATAACTACATGCTACTACATATATAAAATAATAACAATACAAATAATACATATCTAAAGTATAATATATACATGAAATAAGTATACAAACATTACGTTAACAAATATTTACAGAGACAGAAAATGTTGTCTCACATATTCTTACAAAGTTTCCTTTAAATCATTTTGGTTGACAACCATAATTATTAGCCGTTTAGATTTAAGTTCAGAAGGGGTCACGGAGTACTACGGTGACCGAAAGTATGTTAAACGAATCTTACAGCAATAATAATTTCCACGCACAGTCACACACACAGCAATAAGAATTTTCACACGTACGTGTGTGTATTAGTGTGTTAAAAGTGGGGTTGAATGTTTTTCGTGGTTGTTTTACTCGACAACTGAAATACGCTTTGTATGAATTTATAATAATTCTTCAATGGCATCTTCACTTTCATCATTACCATCATCATTATGGTTGACTTATATTGCTGGCCATTGGTTTGTTTTAGAATGCCTGCGAATCACTTGATATAGTCTTTCGTTCAACGCATCGTTGGTCGTCTCCCAACTAGGTGGCTGGAGGCAACCAACACTGCGTTTACTAATGCGAGTTTGCCATAACAGCGAGCAATCTTAGCGATGTTTATAGTAATAAAGAGTATTATTTATTGCAAAATATATGAGAAGAGTCTTAATTTGTTTTATTTACTATGTATTTATTACTCACACACTTCTTAAAATGAATAAGAAAACCTTTTGCATAGAATATTCTGGAGGTCATGCAGTAATAATTTTATCCTGGGTAGCTAAACAGTATCCGCCGTACAATAAAAAAACTGAAACCATCGAGAAATATGTCACGCATGTCTTATCCGTTTCAAATTTCACGACGTTTATTATTTACAATATTTTTTTTAATCAATCCTTAAATATTTTTTACCTTTAAAGAAATAAAGAGGAGATTTACAACACACTTCCTAAGCCTATTCCACAGGAAACGGTTAATTAACTGTAGAATGAAAACTTCCCCACGCGAGTATGACTCACGCTTGAACGTTTTTAGTTATCACACTGTTTAATGAGGTCATTTAACCAACTGAAAACTAATTTAAACAGGTCGTTCTCAAGTGTGTTTTGGTAGAAATAACCCTTAAAAGCCTTAAGCGGTGATAGCCTAGTGTTTAGGGCGTCAGCCTCCTAATCAGGTCGGCGGTTCGAATCCGGGCACGCACCTATAACTTTTCGGAGTTATGTGCATTTTTAAATTGTTAAAATATCACTTGCTTACAATGTGAAGGAAAACATCGTGAAGAAACCTGCACGCCTGAGAGTTCTCCATAATGTTCTCAAAGGCGTGTGAAGTCTGCCAATCCGCACATGGCCAGCTTGGTGGACTATGGCCAAAACCTTCTCATATTGAGAGGAGACCCGTGCTCTGTAGTGAGCCGGTAATAGGTTGATCATGATGAAGTAATTTCTGCATCTAATCTGTTAATTGTGGAATAGCCTTATAAATCTAATTTGTTCTTGTAGGTTGGTTTCTTTTAGGGTTGTTAGTTAGGAGAGAAAAACATTAATTTGAATATTTTTTTTGAAATCGAAACTAAGAAATAAATACAATTTTTCTTTAAAAATATTGGTTGATAACCATTCAATTAGCTGTGTTTATATTTAAGATCGGTGATAATCACTTAACACCAGGTGAATCGTTTGCTTACTATTAGTATACAAAACTTATTGGCACGGATTTCCTAGGACTCTTACCACAAAAGTATCACTAGTACTTGTTTATTTATGATTCTTAAACCTAGAGTAGACCTCTTAGTAACTCAACAGGCGATGCAGAGTGATATGCTTCAAGTAACGTGATCAATCATAAATGAAGCGATTTAAAGAAGAACCGTACAAAGCGCAACGATTTCCGAAGCTGAAGTGGCAACGGTTACATTGCTCGGAGAACCGATGAACGTTGGGCTCTCAAGATGCTGGAATGACGACCCAATACCAATGAACGCAGTGTTAGGCAACCTTCCACGAGGTGGACAGACGACATGAAACAATTTACAGGTAGCTCTAAAGGGGAGTGTTTGCTTGCTTGCATAATGTTTAGTTAGTCTTGAATAAGGTATTTGCGTTCCATCTTTTTTTTTTTATCCACTACAAGTTAGCCTTTGACTGCAATCCCACCTGATGATAAGTGATGATGCAGTCTAAGATGGTAGCAGGCTAACCTGTTAGGGGTATGGTAAATCCACACTCCTAATTGGTTTCTACGCGACATCGTGCCGGAACGCTAAATCGCTTGGCGACACGTCTTTGTCGGTAGGGTGGTAACTAGCCACGGCCGAAGCCTCCCACCAGACCAGATTCGAGCCGGGAATCGAACCCAGGACCTCCAAGATTATGAAGTAAGGTGGCAAACGAAATCCATAAAATATAACCACGTACCTTTCGATACATGTCATCTGTAACGGCAGATTTATACCGAGGATTTCTCGATAACTTGTGTTACGATGGTGCTAAAGTTGATAGATAGTTAGATGGATCTAAATTGCATCATTCTTGAACACACTCCTTGTTATATATCTTGAAAATTATTGTCCCGGTACGCTATCAGCACTTAAATCGCAACCGGCTTTGACTTCCAAAAATGACAACCAAATTCTATAGGAGATATAACCCAGGAGGTGCCTTAAGGGCAATTCCAGAATTAATAAATTCCGATCTTTTCTCTTCCCTCCAAAACGTAATGCGTTCCAATACATGTGCCGCGTAAATACTATTAGGATTGTTTTAATTTATGCTAAAATTCTTATTTAATTTATTGAATTTTTACATAATATAATTAAAATTGTGTTCGGCTTGCCGTAACATTCACTATAAATTGTAGGGGTACGTTGCAAAGTTATTTTCAACGTACCCCTACAATTTATAGTGAAAGTTGCAATATTTTCTGTCTCGGAACGAAAACTTCTGGAAGATACCTCCTAGCGTCTCAGTCGTAAGGTTTAATTGCCATATTCCTAAAATGTACTATTATCATCATCATCATCATGAACAACCCATTACCGGCTCACTACAGAGCACGGGTCTCCTCTCAATATGAGAAGGGTTTGGCCATAGTCCACCACGCTGGCCACGTGCGGATTGGCAGACTTCACACGCCTTTGAGAACATTATAGAGAACTCTCAAGCGTGCAGGTTTCCTCACGATGTTTTCCTTCACCGTTGAAGCAAGTGATATTTTAATTGTTTAAAAACGCACATAACTCCGAAAAGTTAGAGGTGCGTGCCCGGATTCGAACCGCCGACCTCTGATTAGGAGGCTGACGCCCTAACCACTAGGCTATCACCGCTTCGTACTATTACTACAGTACTATTATATATTGACTGTATCATAACTTACCATCAAGTAAGATCACACTCAATTGAATCGCTGAATTGTGGTAAAATTAAAGAGGATAAAACTCCATTCTGTGCCTTTTGTTTAAGAAGGTGTTAACATTTAGCTTCCACAATATACTTGCACAAAATGGAAATAAATATACTCGGCAATCTTTTTTTTTAATGTAACTGTACTTTAAGATCTATTCTCATTCTTACTATTACTGTTGACTTTATGCCGCAAACCTCCCTTTACTTCTGTGTTAAGACTTGGTGTCTTCTGAATCGCTTTATCAACTTCCGTCATTTGGATTTTGTTGGTATCTTCAAGGTCAGTCTTTTTATTACCGATCTTTTGGTTCGGTTTCTTTACGTAAGTTCTGATGTAAAAGTCCAAGAATAAGACAAGCATAAAGACATTTTGTGGAAGGAACACGGCTGCCGTCCATCTTGGATAAGCGCAGTCGGGCTTGAAGCATATTACGATGAAGTGTACTGTGCATAAAAAGAACTGGACCTAAAAAAATGTTTTTACTTTATAGCATGCCTATGCACAGAGGAAAGCATTTAATAACATGTAAATAATGTGTTTTATAATGATATGACGTAATGTATTGGCAGTAAGGGGTGGTCTAGGCCGTTGAGATATGAAACTAACCCTATAATACCGATAATGTTATTAACATACTCTTTATTTAGTGACTCGGCGAATGATCCAAATTCCAATATCAAATCCACTTTCTAGGGACTGCGCGTATGTATTCTAAGATTCAAGCGTGAATTCCCATTTACCCCTAGTGTAACTAATCAATTAAAAAACATTAAAAATAGTAAGTTTTAATCTGTCATATTTATTGTTGTACTGGTTTGGACTTGTCAAGTTATGCTGCAAATAAAATGACCGATTATTACTTGTTTTAATGTTGATCGGTCATTTTATGTCACGTTTTTTAACATGAAAGCTTGCACTGGATGGTAAAATGGTGTCAACAATATTTACGGGTAAGTAGCAAGTACAACAACTGAAATAACTCTGAATTAAAATATAACTTGCTTCAAAGGTGAAGGAAAACATCGTGAGGAAACCTGCATGCCTGAGAGATCTTCATCGTCTAGGATTAGACTGCACATCACTTACCACCAGGTGAGATAGCCGTCAAGGGCTAACTTGTAGAGCATAAAAAAATGATTACAAGCATACATGTATACTTACAATTTGTATTTGTGTGACGAACTTCTTAAACGCCATATTCTGCTTCACCGCAGGGAAAGCAACGGTCAGTAAGTAGTAGGAATACATGACACAGTGCACTAAGGCGTTGATTAATCCAACCAATGTCCCATGCCCACCTGTAATAGTAAGTTAACTAGTTAAGCGAAGATAACACCGCAATCTTCCTTTCAAATCAACCAAAACAAGAGCCTTGAACAAACGGGTGCACTTTGTGGATATTTGGCTGGCTTAGATAATGATTTTCAGAGTTATGTGCGTTTTTAAAAATTAAAATATCACTTGCTTCAACGGTGAAGGAAAACATCGCGAAGAAGCCTGCATGCCTGAGAGTCCTTATAATGTTCTCAAAGGCGTGTGAAGTATGCCAATCCGCACATGGCCAGCGTGGTGGACTATGGCCAAACCCTTCTCATATTGAGAGGAGACCCGTGCTCTGTAGTGAGCCGGTAATGGGTTGATCATAATGATGATGACAAGCAATTAAAATACCACTTCAACGGTGAAGGAAAACATCGCAAGGAAATTTACATGCCTGAGAGTCTTTCATAATGTTATCAAAGGCGTGTGAAGTCTGCCAATCTGTACATGGCCAGCGTGGTGGACTATGACCAAACCCTTCTCATATTGAGAGGAGACCCGTGCTCTGTAGTGAGCCGAGAATGGGTTGATCATGAATGATCAAAAAGCAGTTAGGACGTCCTCCTAATCATCAGTTGTAATGTAACGTGAATAGATGCATTCGTGAGTGGAATCTTATTTATCAGGAACACCTTTTGTCGATAGGTCTAATTTTTTACGACGCTTGAGCAAGACTTACTGTATCCCTTCTTAACATTACGACGTAAAATAAGCGATGATCACGTCGAGGGGATCAAGTTTGAGCAAGACTCTAGATCAAATTGGCGCTTCTTTTGATTGGTTCCACGCAGCATACCAACTTAATCTTCGCTCGCGCGCAGCGGTTAGGTTTTAAAATGATAGGTGGTTTAATATATCACATTATTGCGTGTTATATTGGCGTTGTCACAACCAGACCGAGGTCTTCCTAATTAACAGAAATACTTAAGCACTAACCTGGATAGTAAGTTGTAGCTGCCCAAATCATCATCACCATGCCCGTGTGGTGGTAGATATGCAAGAATGTCAGTTGATTGAACTTTTTGCGTAGTACAAAGAAAATCTGAAATTCGAAAGTGTATATATTTATATTTTTGTTAAGTGATTACTAACGACGTTACCAGTGGAGCTAGCGATGCGTTGCCGGCTGAGCCCATTCTCCTAATCCATTTTTACTTGGTTTTTATTTGACGACCTCCGTGGCGCAGCGCGTGGCTAATTACCACCCTACCGACAAATACGTGTCGCCAAGCTATTAAGCGTTCCGGCACGATGTCGCGTAGAAACCAATTAGGAGTGTGGGTTTACCATACCCCTAACAGGTTAGCCCGCTACCATCTTAGACTGCATTATCACTTACCATCAGGTGAGATAGTGGTCAAGGGCTAACTTGCAGTGTAAAAAAAATCACCGGAGCGCTAAATCGCTTGGCGATGTCTTTGCCAGTAGGCTAGTAACTAGCCGCTTCCAAACACTCTCATCAGACCCTACTGGAGCCGGAAATCGAACTCAGGATTTCCCATATAACCTACTTATATTACTAATATTATTAAGAGGAATGATTTAATTGTTAGTCGTCGATGAACTTTGCAACTACTTCACTTCACTTGTATAAAGCTTTTTTTATCTTAAATAACATAAGCTATTATTTTCATAAAACGATTTAAGACTGAAATAATCATATTTGTAAAGCAAGCCAGCAGAAAAAAACTTTATGAAGTACACCACGCTTACTTATTGGTACCTACTTGGTGGTAAAAAAATACTATACACTACGAAAGTACTGGGTCTTCATTAGATCTAAAAACAAGTCCGCTCAACCATATACCTGCTTATCTTTTTTATTAAAAATTAAAAAAAAAGGTACAATCGTCATTATTACGTAAAAAATATGAATCCTTTAAAATTAAAGTCATTTCATTATATAAGCAACGTAATATAGATAAACTTTGCCTTTTATAGTTTATATTATTGTTTCGTAAAATCCTCATGGATACCTCTGCGCCACGGGGAGGCACAGAGGTTATGTCAGACTCCTACTGACTAAAACCCCCACGTGTTCCTACTCACCGCAGTATGGTGGAGCCACGGGAAAGCTTTCGCATACAACCGCAACTCCACCAGCGGGTGTCTGCTGCAGCAGACCTTCCTGCCCCAACGTGCCCAGTTTCGTCCATCACTCACAATACGGTCCTCAAGTTGGATGGTGTGCTGTTGTTCCGGCACACCTCTAACGGGATGACTAACATGGGTCGATATAACAGTTAACGCCGTTCCCAAAGTCGGCTAAATGAGCATACACTAAAGCTTTAATTTAATTCTAAACCGTATAAATATTATACACTAATTTATAGATTAGTATACAAATTTTAAATTGGAACGACAATGCACACACAACCGGTTGGATATTATAGGTAAGGATAATCAAATTAATTTGGCAATTTCATGGAAATTATCTTGGTCTGGAGGTTATATTCTGAGTTATGAGTCTTCTAAGTATTTTTCTTTTTGTCCAGTTGGGATATTGGCAATACCTCTATACGTACGTACAATAACCTCCATACGTCGGAGAGCAGATTAGGGCGTTAGTTCTCCTTATATTCACTTATATCTGACAAACGGAATTAATCTATATATATAAAAGCGAAAGGTCACTTACATACTTACATACTGATTAAACACGAGATCTCAAAAACTATTGTACGTATAAAGCTATAATTTAGCAAGTAGGTAGTTGATAGTTAAGAGATGTCAGCTAAGAAAGGATATTTGGAAATTCCAGCCCTAAGAGGGTAGAAGGGGGGTTGGAAGTTTGTATGAATTTTCTTTGTTTTTAGAGTTAGACACACAAAATTTTGCATTAAGATTAATAATAATAAATATAAAACATAAACATCAATTTTTTTTCAAATATTACCTGTTAAGGGTGGTAAAAAGGGGATGATAGTTTTTGCTTATTTATTTATTATGAAGTCTACAAGCTTGAAATTTTGAAAATAGGTTTCTTTTAGGGCGTAAGTATAAGGTTAGAATTTTTTTTCGTCCAAATCTAACCCGAAGGGGGTGAAATAGTGGTTTGAAGTTTGTATGAAAGTCCTATGTTTTTTAATTTAGAGACACGAAAATCGGCTATCTGACATTTGCCTGTAGCTTACTTTCTGAAGCAGGGCATTGGCCGCACGGGAAACCTCAATCTCACGGGAAATCAGCAATTCTACGCAGACGAAGTCGCGGGCAACAGCTAGTTATCCGATAAAACCCACCGGACTAGATAGGAGCAGCCTGGTTGGTCAATGCTATAATCCCTCTTTCCTATATGAGATAGGCCTGTCTCAACAGTGGGACAAGGAATGATGACATGCAAAACAAGCGCTGCGCTAACTCAATTTAAAATTTATTAATTTAACTCGCAGTTATTTGCAGTTAGACATATTTAACCCCTCAAAAAAAGTTAAAATGTTATTAGAAAGTAGTATACTTGATCTATTATTAACGTTATTTCATTGTTTATTAGTGAATTGTGATTATTAGAGTTATTTATTATATATTATATAATTTTTGTGTAGCCCTGGGAAGGTTAATTGGGCAACTGTTAAGATAATCTTCCCGGAGTATCTTCCCTGATATAAAATTAAACAAATGAACATTTTGCATCTAAACATTTGTGAATTACGGAATAAAGATTTGCTTTCAAAAGTGTTGGCGTTGCGGGAATCGGTTGCGAGTTGGCGCACTGCAGTATATCAAATAATTGAAGTGCTAAGTTCTTCAAAATCCAGTGTATTGGAGGTATTGTGAGGTTTAAAATGCCCAAAGTAGTAATAGTTCTACCACAGACACTGGAGGTCTAAAAGTGGCCTATGCCTTACCATTGCATCATGGAAAGCACATACAACGGTCAATCCTTAACTATAACATTCATTTATAATTTTGCCTTTTTGTATGTGTTATAATTTTTGCCACAAATAGTCAATTATGACTATTTGTGGCAAAATGATAACAAACTGGCTGTTGCCTGCGAATTAAGCAGCCTTTGTTTCTGCAGAAATCTTATGTTTTCTCTTAATAAAAGACCCGCAATATTAGTCGCAAAACAATAAAAGAAGTTGAACGCAGAGCAAAGACCTATAAAGAAAGGTTAAACTGTCATAAAAATAATTTGGCTACAGCATTCAGTTTCCCAATGGAATTTAGAAGGCTTAAACGCGCTTCCATATGGGAATTCACAGATAGAGCAAAACAATTACCTAAGAGGCAGATCCGTCAGTGGATGGACAGCCTCACATGTCAACAAAACCTGAAAAAAATCTGCTTATAGCTGTTTGGCTGATCGCATGATAGAATTTAGATATAAAAAAAAATAGTTGCAATGATGCGGGCTATGCAAGATTCCGCTACGATAGGTTGTAGAGTGAATCCTTTGCTTGTTTGGCAAAGCCTTCGATCGATGATAATGTGCAGTAAAAGATATGTCCCTTACAAAAACTAGTAATAAAAGGTTAGGCATCTAACGTTATTCGTATATTACCGTTAAAAGAACAAATTTTGATTAAAATGAAGCTAAAAATTAAACGAACGTATCGCACACACTCGTTTGAAACGATGAAAAAATCTAATTTGAAATTCAATTGACATTCTTAATTTAACTCGTGGATTGAATAATCTGAAAGTGTTGCTGAATTAATTGACTTTTACAGAAAACAATGCAGTGATACAATGTACTATAAATAAGTTATAAATTTTAATATTGATCTATGAATTAATAATTCCATGTGCTTATGTAACGATTACATTGTTTATCATGATCAACCCATTACCGGCTCACTACAGAGCACGGGTCTCCTCTCAATATGAGAAGGGTTTGGCCATAGTTCACCACGCTGGCCATGTGCAGATTGACAGACTTCACATGCCTTTGAGAACATTATGGAGAACTCTCAGACATGCAGGTTTCCTCACGATGTTTTCCTTCACCGTTGAAGCAAGTGATATTTGAATTGCTTAAAATCTCACATAACTTTGAAAAGTTAGAGGTGCGTGCCAGGTTTCGAACCCCCGATCTCAAGAGCAACCACTAGGCAATCACAGCTTCTTACCTTTATAATCGCGATAATTAATTGCCAAAATAATCAACTTTCAGTTTATTTATTTTTTTGTTGACCGTGACTACAGAAAATTTCCACATGCTATTCCAAAGCCCATTATACCAAATGCTAAATAAAACACAGTCCACGACTATCTAAAGTCTAAAGATCCGCCAACAGCAGTACTTAATCGTAATTGGACCAATACAGATATCTCTTTGTTATTAGGAAAAAGTGTTCCACTTCCGCTCACTCGCTCTTTCTGTGAATGAAGATTTGGTCAAAAAAGTATACAAATAAAGGTAATACTCACAGTATCCGCAAGATCTGCAATTTTAAGGAGATAGTAGAAATAGACAACCCTCCTGACTTGCAAAGCATGCTCTGACCCCGAGTAGTCCACCGGCTCGCACACCCATCTGTACCTCTGACCCCACCCCCAAGCTATCATCATGCCCTGTAAATATTCAAACAGTATTTTAAATTAAAATTAGTCCCTGATTTCCCTTATAAATTAATCCCACAATATTTACCCATTTAGGCTAATGGGTGAATATTCGCACCAAAATATTTATATTCTATATACGAATGAAGGGTTTTACAGAGCTGTCTCTCAATAAGTTAAAAGTTTTTATACAACATATTTAGCATATTGAAAAATTGTTTTATAATATAAATATATAATGCTAATTGTTTTTGTCTTTTTCGTGTATGTTATGTCCTATAGATTGCAATAAAGTTGTATAAATAAATAAATATAATGGTGGTAGGTTTCGGCCGTGGCTAGTTACCACCCTACCGACAAAGACGTGTCGCCAAGCGATTTAGCGTTCTGACACGATGTCGCGTAGAAACCAATTAGGAGCGTGGGTTTACCATACTCCTGACAGGTTAGCCCGATACCATCCTAGACAGCATCATCACATACCACCAGGTGAGATAGCCGTCAAGGGCTAGCTTGTAGTGTATTAAAAAAAATAAGATTGAGGATAATAAAAAAGCCGCTTTCACTAGATAACTGATCAGTTTTAAGCGAACACAAAGTAAGTGAGAAATTAAATATGCGGCTAAGTGGGTTAGACAAAAAGACAAATGCGCATATTAAACTTAACGTAGATAATTTATGGTTATGTTAATGAATGTTAACACAATCACCTCACGAAAGGCAGCAAAGAAACACAAGTTTGTGAAACGGGGTAAATTAAGACTGCACGTAAAGTCGAAGAAGCCTTAATTATCTAAAAATCAACATGAAAATTAATTTCCTTTAATACCCTGGATTTATGTAAGGTGACCGGGAGAAATATTCAAAATTCAAAATAATCGTTATTCAAATAGTCCTTAAAAAGGCACTTTTGACGCGTCAATAATTTACATAGTAGTTATTTCATGGTGATAACTATATTCGTAAACTTAAAACTAAAGCTATGAGGGTTGCAAACGCAAACTGGTTGCTAACAAAGAATGACCAACAAAAATCATGAACGAACAAGACATTGCAATACCGCTCTTACAACAGCTTCAAAGTCCTCCAGAACGGATTCATGCGCATGGCTACGATCTGCAAACGTAATCCCACATATTGACCCACTTCAAAATGATTTCCAAAGCTTACTTTATGAGATCTTCCCGATAACTCAACACGCTAATATACCATGAGAAGTTTTCACTGAAACATGTAGAGATTCCCACGTGAAACTAAATTAGAGATGAAAAGATGTCCCACGTGAAGCTAAATCTTGAATGGTGATTGATGTAATCGTGACATCCCAGCTGCCATCAAACCATTTTGAATTGCTGAGGATGCTTCGGTGTCCAGTGTCCTTTCAAACTTCAAAGCCACTCTTGTTAAAAACGTAATAAACACGTGCGACCCGGATGATCAACTGATAACTCTACTTCTTGTAGTTCATCTTCATGCAAATATAATCGAAACAGAGCGTCGGCGAAGTCCAAGTCTCCAATTTCTTACGGCATACGGACATACGCTGGGGCGTGTTTACCTTGGAAGGGCTATGGGTAGCCCATCCAAGGTCACGGGGTGTACGGACTCGACGACTCCAGTGCAATAAGCCAAACACCAATTCGGGGTCCTAACCTAACAGAAGGAGCCCTTGCACCGCTCAACAACATCGGTAGAATGTCCAAAGCTCCCTCGATGTCACCAAGCCCTGGTGCTCTCCTCTTTGGCCGAGCTTCGCGGTCACCAATAACGCTTTGATATCTAATAGGGTTATCAGTTACTGTTAATTCGAATCAACAAACGTTTCTTCGAAGAAGTTTTAGGCCGCGTTATTTTTAATTAATTTGATGGAATTCTATTTAGCATTGTGAGTTTCCAAAACAATTTCTTATGCGACATAATGTTTTTCTTAAAAATGTGTACAATAACATAAGTTTGTATTAATTATTTTATGAACTTACTACAACAAATATGTATGCGCAGGATATAACTTGTAAAGCGTTATAAACAATCAAAATTTTATCCAAATTCATTGGCTTCCGATCCTTCATGTAGTTTGGGCCCCATTTCAACACGAACATCAAGTACAAAGCCAAGATGGTAAGACCCTCATACGGCTTCGCAACGAATAGCCATGATTTTGTAGTGGGATCTGAAACGACAATAAATCTTTTAAAATATTAAATTAAAAACCTTTTGATTATTGTTACTAGTTTATTGAGAACTGCAGTTTTTTTTGTTGAAAACGATCAGAGCACAACAAGTCGGTGTTCTTGCGTAAGCGTTGGATAGGTTGATTTTTCGCTTGTTTTTGATCTCGATCAGCGTACGTGATACACAAATAGACATACTGCACTATCCATCATGTACATTTTGATGGGATTTTTATTTATTATTTTATAATTTTGTTGTGCGATTAAAATGTCATTCAATAAGATATAAAATGCATTGCTACAATTTGTTTACATAACTTTAAAGTACAGTAATGTTTAAGACATTCTGGGAATTAGGCTAAATACTATGAGATTTAGTGTTTCTTTGTCAATATTTTTCTGTACCAGCCTGGAGTTAGAAAACTGACGCTGTCTACCTCTTGCACAAACGCGAAACGTAAAGCCAGTCGTTCGAAGATGAGATCTGTGTCCGGTCGTAGGTTTTGTGGGCTACAGATGATGATGATGAATTTTCCTGGTAATTGCTTCCCGGTTGATCGATCAAGTGTATCGTTATGTAAAGTCCTTACAAAACTTCATGAAAACAAAAAAAAATACCTGTCAATTCATCAAAGACGAGCTTATACATCGATATGGATTTTCTTATAATCTCCGCCATTTTGATAAAAAACTAAAACCTATATAAAATTGGTTGCGAATCACTTGATTTTATTTTTAATTACCTTACACCTACTAATTTCACTAGCTAAAAGTAAACCTTTCGACTATGTTACTAAAGTTAAACTAAACATACTAGGGATCAAGTGGTGGGTTAAAAATACCACTCCATATATTTGCATTTTGATCACTTCCTCACTGGCTACAAATTCCTCTCTATGACGTATTAATTTTTAAACGTACCTAATTGTAAGTCGTTGTAAAGTAAATTACGCGAGTACATATGCGAGTATGCGCGTTTGGAATGTATCACAAATTACAGGAAGGAATTTATAAGCTGCAAAACATTAAACTGTCTCCTGGTTGTCACGGCATCACATAAAGCAATCATGAGAAAATAGATAAATCGAGTGACTTAAAAAATACAAGCAGATACTAGGTAAACATATAAGAGAGAATACATAACATAAAACCGGTGATAGACTAGTGGTTAGGGCGTCAGCTTCCTAATCAGAGGTCTGCGGTTCGAATCCGGGCACGCACCTCTATCTTTTCGAAGTTATGTGCGTTTTTTAAATTATTAAAATATCACTTGCTTGAACGGTGAAGGAAAACATCGTGAGGAAAACTGCACGCCTGAGAGTTCTCCATAATGTTCTCAAAGGCGTGTGAAGTCTGCCAATCCGCATATGGCCAGCATGGTCGACTATGGCCAAACCCTTCTCATATTGAGACCTGTGCTCTGTAGTGAGCCGGTAATGGGTTGATCATGAAATATGAAGACGGTTGTCTAATTCGTCCAAGTTTAGCCTAGCACTACCAACAAATTAGATTCTATCGACAAATTGTTTTAATATTAGATTTTTTATAGAGCTTCCGAAGTTGTTGTGGCTTCCATCTGTTTGTTATAAAATAATAAACAATTTATTTTAAATAAATAACTGATTTTGTGCAGCCAAACTAAAACATAATGATCAACCCATTACCGGCTCACTACAGAGCATGGATCTCCTCTCAATATGGCAAGTGTTTGGCCATAGTTCACCATGCTGGCCATGTGCGGATTGGCAGACTTCACACGCCTTAACACATTATGGGGTACTCTCATGCGTGCAGGTTTCCTCACGATGTTTTCCTTCACCGTTGAAGTGCGCATAAGCTTTCTTTTTAGTCGAAGTCTAACTCTATGATTTCTAACGAGTAGGTATTCCACGAGTAAGTAAGAAGATATTAATATGTTTTAAATTTTTATAACCTTCTACGAAAATTACATCTGATGGCATTCTGATGTAATTTGTAAAGCCTAATACAGGACGCGCTTGCTTATGGAAAATCACTCTTATTTTAAAGATATCTAGGCTTTAAGTACCTAGAAGACAAATCCCGAAAGAGCATTTTGTAATCGTATGTATCAAGAAAATATAACACTTTCCGTAGTATCATGGCTATTCAGACAACAAAGGAAAAGCTTCGTACAAAATGAAATAAAAATGTAATTGCTATGATAATTCGGTTAGGCACATGATTGTTAAAATGCATCTATTAATACATATAATACAGTTACAGTACAGTTTTAAAATATAGGTTAATATAAGTTGATTTTTCAAAATATTGTTATTTTCAAGTATTGCTCCTTTCTTAGTGTTCATATTAGTAAAAAGAAATTCATCTCAATCAATAAATAAATGGATCATCGTGAAGTACTTTTCCCAATGTAGTAACAATCAGGCGATTAGATATCACCTGAAGTTGCCAGACCTCGGAGCTGGCATTAGTCCACCACGTTGGCCATGTGCGGATTGGCAGATTTTACACCCCTTTCAGAACATTATGGAGAACTCTCAGGCACGCAGGTTTCCTCACAATATTTTCTTTTGAACCAAGTGATATTTTAATTGCTTAAAATTGCTCATTACTTCTAAAGTTAGAGTTGCGTGCCCGAGATCGAAGCCCCGACCTCTGATTAGGAGGCGGATGTTCTAACCACTAGGCTATCACCACTTATTATTGCTATCAAATATAGTCAATAATAAATTATTATTAGCTACGAAGTTAAGAGCAATTCCCACAAGCGTTTTTATCTTTTATGTAATCTATAATAACTTATTGAGAGACATCTCTAAGATTTCACTAGTAAATTTGTCATAAAATAAAATACAATTTCCTTTCTGAGTGTTGGAATGAGTTACTAATTTGGTGCAGCCTACTAAACGGTAGGACAAGTTTACTTTTACTTCTAATGTTCAGGGCGTTACGGTCCATTTTTTGTCAAATATTCACACTAATAAAGGCAAAAGTTTTTATGTTGGTTAGTGTGTATTATTGTTAATCCTTCCCACTAGAACTCTAGACGAATTTGGTATGTTGTTTGACATAGAAAACTTCCTCAAAGCTAGATTTGTATGTTGGAAACGGGAACAGGAATCTGACATGGCGTAATATTTCTTTACAACTGCTTTATATTCTTCTATTCTAATTTTAAAATCGATATTAGTCAGCTAGTTATATTAAATTTATGTTTGTTTATAATTCAATTGCCTACATGTTTAAGTATATACAGTTTTCACATTGCTTTGATAATATTAACTTAGAATGGTCGGAAACTGAATAAAATATGGGTTAATATGTGACTGCTATAACTTTTATAATTAATGTAAGAGATATCTAAATTAACGCCTCTTTTATACTCATAATACATTTTTTTTTATCCACTACAAGTTAGCCCTTTGACGGCAATCTCACCTGATGGTAAGCGATGATGATAAGATGGTAGCGGGCTAACTGTAAGGGGTATGGTAAACCCATACTCCTATCGTGCCGGAACGCTAAATCGCTTGGCGACACGTCTTTGTCGGTAGGGTGGTAACTAGTCACGGCCGAAGCCTCCCACCAGACAAAAAAATGTAAAAGTTAATATAATTGATGTTGTCAGTTAATGTAAAGCTGTCAGTAATATGAAGCTGTGATAATATCGCGGTAAGGAAGTCCGCCTCCTAATCAGAGGTCGGGTGTTCGAAACCGGGTAGGCACCTCTAACTTTTCGGTGTTATGTGCGTTTTTAAGAAATTAAAATATCACTTGCTTCAACGGTGTAGGAAAACATCGTGAGGAAACCTGCATGTCTGAGAGTTCTCCATGATGTTCTTAAAGGCGTGTGAAGTCTGCCAATCTGCACCTGGCCAGCGTGATGGACTATGGCCAAACCCTTCTCATATTGAGAGGAGACCCGAGCTCTGTAGTGAGCCGGTAATGGGTTGATCGTGATGATGTTGTCAGAACTTCTACATACGGTACTACCAATAGTAAAGAGTACAAGAGATTGTTGTAAAAACAGCTAATCTATTACACTATAAGTTAGCCCTTGACGGCAATCTCACCTGATGGTAAGTGATGATGCAGTTTAAGATGTTAGCGGGCTAACCTGTTAAGGGTATGGGTAAACCTATACTCCTAATTGGTTTCTACACGACATCGTGCCGGAACGCTAAATCATTTGGCGACACGTCTTTGTGGGTAGGGTTGTAACAAGCCATGGCTGAAGCCTCCCACCATACCAGACTTCAGCCGGGATTTGAACCCAGGCCTCCAACTTTATAATGCGACAGCGCAAGCGCATCGCCACGGAGGTCATGAAATGTATAGTAAATGGTATAGCTTTCAATTAGACAGTCAACATTTTTACTATCAACAACCTGTATAATTCTGTTATTTGTATCGCTGTCTAGAGCTTCCTCTCGTTTAGATATCAGTAAAGTTGACAAGTCACAAAAACACAGCAACTAGTGTTAGATTTTAGGTTTCAGTTATATTTTCCGTCTAATAAATAAATAGAAAGAGGTCTTTGCAATATAAATTCGTGAATTTTTCACTTTCGAAACCAAAAGTTATTTCACACATGAAATTATGGAAGAGCAAACCACTCCCACAGCAAATATGCGATTATTACTAGGATCTGGTAACAACCTGATAAGGTACTGAAACTTAAAGTACCTACCTATAGATATATGATACTTAGGTATGAAATAGTTTTTTAAAAAGGGTTTCACCAGATAGTTGCATAGTTTATGAATTAAAAATAATAACCGAAACGGAACAAACAAATCTGTACTCTTTATATATTTTATAATACTAGCGTAGTTAATGGTTGAAAAATGGTTTAGCTTGCCATTGTAAATAAAAAGATATATATACATATACATTTATTACGATTTTTTTCTATTCAACTTTTTCAGCTCACGTAAAATGAATACAAAATAATGTTTTTCTAGAGGACTCTCCAAATTGAACTATTTCAGTTTGGGAATTCAACCAAAATATTTTTTTAGAACAAATATATTTTAACCATTGCAATCTCTTCTATTAAAGTTTATTATATTAGTTGATACAAACATAATTATGTAAAAATGATTTTAACCAAGCCGCAATTTGTTTTAGGCAATCACTTTATACTAAGACTAGATCTTGTATCTACTACTGTTTTATGCACATTTACTAAAGATGATAAATAGTTATTCATATTATAGCTACGTAATTTTTAAAATTTTTCGTAGTGACTTATCAAATGTATCAAAGTAATATTTTTGTATGAGCCTTTAAAAATAATTGAATTCTTACAAATTAAAATACTTTATTGAGTTTTTAAATTATTTTTAAGTCCATTGCTCATTTTGGCTTGTGTTTCGTTTCCATTCCTGTGTGTATTTTTTTTAGTCTCGCCGTTTTCCTTTTCATTTTTAAGTCCATTATTTTTTTCAGTTGCTGATCCATTCTTATAACTTCCTTTGGCTTGTTTATCTTTGACGTCTTTTACATTCGACCGTCTGTTTTTCGAAATATAGCACGTGTAATAGAACTTTCCAAACATATTAATAAATATAATTGCGTAGATAATCATTCCGACTTTAATCCACAACGGGTAGCCGCATTCGTAGAATACGCTATTAAACGCATGCAGACCTACGATTGTGAATTGTACCTGAAATAATAATAAAGTTTTGAAAATAAGGGATGCTTGCATGACCGCCTCATCGGTCTAATGGTCAGCATCTTCGACAACGGATCTTCCCATTGGGTTAAATTCCCGCGTTGGGTCAAAATTATTATCATTCTCCCGTCGCAGAAACAAAGCACTTATGGAAAAAGAGATTTAGGCGAATATTATTTAATCGGTCGAATAGTCAGCATCTTGGACAACGGATCTTCCAGTTGGGTTCAATTTCCGCGTCGGATTGAAATTATTATCATTATGTACTCCCGTTGTAGAAGCAAAGCACTTACGGAAAAGAGATTCGGATATTAATAGTCCTATGTACTTAGTATAAAAGCGACATTGTGATGTCTTGATAATTAAAACATATCGGGCTTCCCATTCGTTTTTATTTAAATTCCGAGTCCATTAATCTAATATCCTAAATACAAAGCTCACGTTAAGAATTTTAGGAAATATAGTTTTCACAAGAATAATCATAAATTGATCGAATCATAAATTGATAGACCTTTAAACGCAATGTGAGACAGACAGGTTAGGATCGAAAATCTATACTGTCTTATATAGTCCTTTATATTTTGCCAACAGATTTAAATAATCCGTTAAAACATAAGCACAATAGATCAAATTTTGCTGACACCAGATTTAATATGCTCTTTAAGAGTTTGGGAATAAGAAGTATATTACCAGTTGGAGTTCAGTGACGTGTCTCTTCCACCACAAGTATTTCTTATATTTGTCTCCAAAAGCTGCCAAGTAATAGTAACTGTACATGACCGCGTGCACGAAAGAGTTCAAGGTTGCCATGATAGTCGCTTGTCCACCTGAATAGAAGAAAATTGTCTCATATTTAGATGGTCTCTCTTATTGGGATATTTTTTTTTTATCTACTACAAGTTAGCCTTGTCGGCAACCTGGTGGTAAGTGATGATGCAGTCTAAGATGGTAGCGGGCTAACCTGTTAGGGGTATGGTAAAGCCATACTCCTAATTGGTTTCTACACGACATCGTGCCGGAACGCTAAATCGCTTAGCGACACGTCTTTGTCGGTAGGGTGGTAACTAGCCACGGCCGCAGCCTCCCACCAGACCAGATTCGAGCCAGGAATCGAACCCAGGACCTCCAACTTTATAATGTGACAGCGCGGCGCAGCGCCAAGGAGAACGTCAATATTTAGAAAGATAAAGAAACATGGTTCGCTAAAGTCTGTTAGGATGGATTAATCAAACTTATATTAAAAAAGAAATGCGTGCAGCGCTGTCCATGCAATAGAAATGAAACATTAAGTTGTTTCATTTCTATTGCATGGATCGACATTACGATTTTGCGTCTGAAGCTGACATCGCTGGTATGCACGATTTCCTACAATATAAACCAAATTTTTCGAAAGACATTGCGATTTCACTCCAAACTTTCTTCGAAAAAACAACTATCACCTGCCAAAAATTAGAAGGATATCAATTTCTTATAAAATGTACTTTGATTTTAAGCATTTTAAACTACAGAACTGGGTACGTCATATTGGAAGTGTATACGCGTATTAAATGCGAATTGCTTTATGCAAGTTAATATGAATTTTAACCATATGAAGATGTGAATACCCAAGCGTCTTGCGGCGCAATAACAAAGTGGTGAGAGAGAGAGAAAAAGATCTAATAGCTCTTGATCAGATTTTTCTGTAGAATACCAAGTAATCGTATGCTATCAATACCTGAAGAAGACCTGAAGACACAGTGTATGAGCAAAACGTTGAGATCGCATTTTGGCAGATCTGCGTTTTGTGGTTCTAAATGATAATAGCAAATTTAATTATCACCGTGCAGATTTATGAGCCTCATAAGAAGACTCAGAGTCACTCAGCGAGCAATGGAGAGAGCTATGCTAGGAGTATCTCTACGTGATCAAATCAGAAATGAAGAAATCCGTAGAAGGAACAGAGTTACCGACATAGCTCAGCGAGTTGCGAAGTTGAAGTGGCAATGGGCGGGGTACATAGCTCGGAAAACCGATGGACGTTGGGGTCCCAAGGTGCTGGAATGGCGACCTCGCACCGGTAAACGTAGCGTTGGTCGACCCCCAACATGGCGGACAGACGACATCAAACGAGTCGCAGGGAGCCGCTGGATACAAGCGGCCCAAGACCGTGGCCATTAGAACTCCCTACAAAAGACCTATGTCCAGCAGTGGACGTCTATCAGTTGAAATGATGATGATGATGATGTGCAGATTTGTCTGGTTTTACTGGTTAAATATAAATAAGGCTCAATGTTTTCTAGCAGTGATAAACTGTACCCGGGAAATATGTTATTCCGACCCAACTCGCCAAGGGCATCAGTGTGTGATGATGCAAATGTAGTGATGTGATCTGCCTATCAGACTTCCTCAACACGAAGAACACGGTGTCTAGTAGGTCAACTATTTTTATCATAAAATACATCCATGCTGCGACCGCTATCTGAAATAAATGGAAAGGTATGTTATTATTTTAAATGTTTTGGATGCTAATACATAGAGTAGAAAGCTTATTGTTTTAAATCCCGCAGAAACACTATATTTATTATAACACATATTTGCATAATAATGCAAATATGTGTTATAATAACTGTCTATGTATGATTTTAAAGTATTAACTAAAAATTTGGGCTCCTCCGTCTAGCTCAGACCGGGGGTGCGGGCCTCGAGGTTAAGCGTCAAATTTAAATTGATCTTTATTCAAATAGTCCTTTAAAAGGCACATATATTATATATACATAATAGCGATACATACACAATATTACATAATAGCGATTTGATGGTGATAACTACATTCGTAAACATAAAGCTAAAGCTATGAGGGTTCCAAACGCGCCCCGGTCTAAGAAGAAGCCCACAACAAACTTAGCCAGGTCGATTTTCTTTATGTTATCACCATCTCACATCCCACTTAAAATTATATTAAGAGCTAGCTTATTAGAGAAATATTTCATGCTTCAGGACTTTTCTACAAGCTTACGTTTTATTTAAACTTTGTACTTATTGAGACATCCCAGAAATTTCATTTGGTAATTTGTTATAGAATTGTATACAATAACCTTTAAATGAATTATTAAGTAGTAATTTTTTGTAGTCTAGTAGCGTGCGTTTCCTACCAGGCAGTCTCTGCCTGGGCTTATAGTTTTAGCTTTCCTTTTAGTTTGCCGATAAAAAATATAATACGGACTATATGGAAATGATTAAATGTCATCTTTATTATCAATCCCCCAAGAAGCCAATCATTTTGTTATTATTTTTTGAGAGCTAGTGCAGGTTTAATATTGTTGTGTGTGTGCGTTAGTGTGTGTTTAAGTTTGGATATTTACATTATATGCTCTGGGTGTCTTCGGATCATCAATGTTTTGGCACAAGAAAGAATATTCTTTTGACATAAGGTACATCGATCCCTGAAAATATAAAATGTATATGATATTAATAAAAAGTTACATTATTTTATTATTGTTAGTAAAACATTATAATATCACGACCTCATACATGTTTTTAAGAAAGCCGCACAGAAATAAAGATAAAATTGCCAAATCCAAAGGATACGAGATGTCTTACAGTCAACAAAAATGCCAAGATTTGTTTTTGATGCTAAACATTACATAGAATAGGAAGCCTATTTTTTTTAAATCCCGCAGGAACAGTTGCGGGTACTTTCGCAATATAAAAGTATTCAATGTCTACCACCTATTTCTGCAACAAATTTCGTCCAGATCAGCGATGTAATGTTCGGCTCATCATAGCAAACACACTAAGAAACAATCCGGCACATTCTAATATTTATAAAATTAAGTAAGGAATAATTAAAAATAATATACACCATTAAAGGATATCCATTAAAAGTTCTACTAGGGAAATCATAGATTGGTATGACGATAATATCGATACATTTTTATAGTAACAAAACTTAAAAAATTGTTCGGTTTAAATAACAGTTTTTTTTTTTATATACTACAAGATCTCACTTGGTAAGTGATGATGCAGTCTAGGATGGTAGCGGTCTAACCTGTTAGGGGTATGGTAAGCCCACACTTTTAATTGGTTTCTACGCGACATCGTGCCGAAACGCTAAATCGCTTAGAGACACGTCCTTAGGTAGGGTGGTAACCAGCCACGGCCGAAGCCTCCCAACAGATCAGACTCAGAGCTGGGAATCGAACCCAGTACCTCAAATTTTATTATGAACGCACTGCGCCACGGAGGTCGTCAAATATTTGTATATCTTTTAATGATAAATTAGAGACCTATACTTGCATAGAAGTACAGAATTGGGCTGGCAGTTTGTTATTAGAATTAATTAATAAATAATAAAGAAACTATTTTAATGTACTAAAGCTGTAAGCTATTATTCCGTACGTCTTACCTGATAAAAAAGATATAAGCTGACAACAACTTGAAATAGATTGTAATACTTGATAACAGTTCTCAAGTCGTAAGGCCTCTTGTTTCTCATATACCAGGGACCCAGCCGTGTTGAGAAGAGTAAATAAACAGCTAATACAACGATTATCTGGAATGGTCTTGCAACTAGGAACCAATTCTTGGTTATAGGATCTGGAAATTAAAAATTATTTCACTATTTACTATCAGCAGTCTACAGTCCCAAGGCTGGGCAATAGCCTCTATGCAATATCGTAGAGAAGAAGAATCTCGTTCGTAAACTGGGATAAGATGTTACGATGATATTTTTTCAGAATTGGATTATATATGAGGTAGCTAAGAAGGTAAAGTCTATCGCATTCACCCTCGACTTTTTTCAGTCTTCCAAGGAATAAAGTTGTCTTTCGCCGTGTTTGTTTCACGTGATATCCGGGTTAATAATATCACAGTGGTTTAACTGTACCGTGAAAAGGTAACAGACAATCAGAATTACTAATAAATTTGACGACCTCCGTGGCGCAGTGCGTGCGCTGTCGCATTTTAAAGTTGGAGGTCCTGGGTTCGATTCCCGGCTCGAGTCGGGTCTGGTGGGAGGCTTCGGCCGTGGCTAGTTACCACCCTACCGACAAAGACGTGTCGCCAAGCGATTTAGCGTTCCGGCACGATGTCGCGTAGAAACCAATTAGGAGTGTGGGTTTACCATGCCCCTAACAGGTTAGCCCGCTACCATCTAAGACTGCATCATCACTTACCATCAGGTGAGATTGCCGTCAAGGGCTTACTTGTAGTGGATAAAAAAAAAAAAACTTTTGAATGTATAATAATAGTATGCATTTTAGAACACGTGTAGCAGACGGCCCATTGTAAAGATACAGGCAGACATGTTGTTTAGGCAGTACCTAAACAACATGTCTTTTAGTTGAAATTCAATATGTATAGTTACGTTGAACCCATCCCACAAAGCATTTAAGGTCAAGAAAAAAATGAAAAGTATTATAGTATTATAATTGAATAGGGTAGGAAGCTGTGATAGCCTTGTGGTTAGGACGTCAGCCTCCTAAAAAGAGTTCGGTTCTTCGTAATGTTCTCAAAGGCGTGTGAAGTCTGCCAATCTGCAAATGGCCAGCGTGGTGGATGGCCAAACCCTCTCATATTGAGAGGAGACCCGTGCTCTGTAGTGAGCCGGTGATGGGTTGATCATGATGATGATGATGAATTGAATAGGTACATTTTAGTGTAACGAAAATTTACTAATATAAACGTTTTCTTAAGCTCATTGTTCGAAACTTAGACGAATGAAACCCTTCACTTTGAAAATATCAAAACTTCATTAAATTGAAATGATAACAACTCACTTACCATGATAAAAATATAGGTTATGATTTTTCAGTTGTCTACCACAAAAAACTATATATATTAACCTCGTTTTTACACGTCAATTGAACGCGTATGACCCCTCAGTGACGGTGCTTTTTAACGGTCATTGAATTGATAAGAATATATTATAGATTTCAAAAAAATTGTTACGTAGTCCGGAATCGAAGTTGGTTTTTTATATAGTGGGTATATTTTAACGTATCTTTTATACCAGGAAAATCTAATCGTACGTCTGCGAAATAAAGAGGCGTGAAATTGGATGAAAATCGCATCAAATTTATTTCTTAATTTTCCTACTACTAGGCACCTATTATTCTGTAAATAATATAATTTATACTTGATAAAAAAATTATAATACTTTGAAGTAAAAATATAATAAATATATTTTTTTTATTAAAATTATCAACTATCACTAACTGCAACGACTAAAGTCCACAATTACACGTGTATGTGTGAACATGTTAACGTGTGTGCGTGAACGTGTTAACGTGTGTGTTAATTTTAGTTTTAACATTATCTAGTACGTTGAACTTTATACTGTTGCAATGGTAATCCGTAAATTATTTGATGGTTAAAATGAAAATAACTGATATAATGGTTGTCACTGCGTATTATTTTATAAAAAACTTTAATATATAATATTTTCTAAAAGTACCTATTGATCTCAGGATAAGGTTGTAGAACAAAAGTTTTCCATTATCATGAATACTTTATTAACCAGCGGCATTGTATTCCATTTTCAATTAGCCCCAGTTTTTTGTAGTTTCACTAATGATAATATTTATATGAAACCTTTTTAGCCGATCGTAAGAAGGTTAGGTTAGTTAAGATACTATAAACTATATAAAAATGAAAGTAAAAAATATATACAGTGCTTGTTTGTTACGAAAGCGTCACTTAATAAACATTTGATTGTTTCATTGCGTACTTTGAAAGAGAAATGATAGCATTGTAATTATACTGACGTATATACTCGTAGTTTACAAATCTACGCCTGTTCAGTGTGATTGATTACGGCTTAAATTTTTAACATTTTAGGAAGTAAGTGTGACAAGAAGTGTTTAGTTATGTAGTAAGTAAGTATGTCAGTCTTTTTTTTTTAGCGCGTGCGCTGTTGCATTTTAAAGTCGGAAGTCCTGGGTTCGATTCCCGGCTCGAGTCTGGTCTGGTGGGAGGCTTCGGCCGTGGCTGGTTACCACCCCACTGACAAAGAAGTGTCGCCACGCGATTTAGCGTTCCGGCACGAGGTCGCGTAGAAACCAATTAGGAGTATGACTTTACTGTCTATCAGATTAGACCGCTACCATCTTAGACCGCATCATCACTTACCATCAGGTGAGATGCAGTAAAGGGCTAACTTGTGGTGAAAAAAAAAAAATTTTTTTTTTTGATTAATAATAGATTGTAAGGAGGTAGTTACAAAAGTAAAATAATTGGGAGCGTTTGGAAACCTCGAAGCTTTAGTTATCTTAACGAATGTGTATTTATCACTATTACCGTACAATAATACAATTATTAATACCTACGTATAAATGCTTTGTTAGTGCCTGCGATAGCCCAATATTTTGAATACTATATCTTGTTCTTTATTAATACTTATTTTTATTTATTCATACTAGCTACTGGTAAATAATATCGATAAAAAATAATAATATAGCGTACGTCAAGATACCTAAGACAAAAGATTAAAACCTCTTAATAAATATCTAATGAATATCTTCGGAAATAGGTAACGGATCTCTTTTGTTCATTATTGTCCTTCTTCCATTGGTAGGTATGCGGTATTGGTTATTTTGAAAGGTTAGCGACGAGTAGGGGCAATATCCTGGCGCAATAACGTAAGTATAACGCAAGTATTATTTTGGCTATGATAGTCCCATACACCTTACATATCATCTATATATATAAAAGAAAATCGTGTTAGTTAAATTATATAAAACTCAAGAAGGGCTGAACCAATTTGGCTGAAAATCAGTAGGGAGATAGCTTAGAACCAGGAGACGAACATAGGATTTTTTATCCCGTTACATTTCCCGCCGGATTAATGAAAATCTGAATTTTACGTAAAAGAACTATAACTATAGTTTCAGATTGCCAAACAAATTTTCTTCGAATCGGTTAGCTTATTTCATATTGACTAGTTATATAATAAAAACAAGAAACGGGTCAGTTAATCTTAAAACTCCCGCAAACAAATTGTAAACAAGGCAATTCTGTCCTGATTTAATTTTAATATCGTTTTCCCATCGGCTATAAGGTCTGCCTTTAGCCCGCGTGCCACTTGGGCCTGGCCAGTTTGTCAACAAATAACATTAAAGTTAGTAATACTCACTAGCAAAATCATCAAACATAAAATTGTATCCATTGATGATACTCTCCACTAAACTCGCCATTTTAAACGCGGACCGTCACCCAGGCAGCGGTTGTCCACACTGCCACACGGCGCGAACGGTTTTGGATCGGAACAGAAATTCTGTTATGACAATATGAATTGAATGTGCAAATTTGAATTAAACACATTTGCATGTGCTTTAAACATACTCAGGCAGGGTTCGAAAGGTTGAACTGAAAGACCAGTGTAACAAATTAGATTTTAAAAGACAATTATATTTTTGTAGGTTAGTAAGATACACGTAATATGGATCACTCAGTTATTGGGGTAAGTGTGATTTATTCCGAGACATAAGAAATAAAGCGGTGATAGCCCAGTGGTTAGGGCGTCAGCCCCTAATCAGAGGTCGGCGGTTCGAATCCGGGCACGCACCTCTAACTTTTCTGAGTTATGTGCGTTTTAAACAATTAAAATATCACTTGCTTCAACGGTGAAGGAAAACATCGTGAGGAAACCTGCACGCCTGAGAGTTCTCCATAATGTTCTCAAAGGCGTGTGAAGTCTGCCAATCCGCACATGGCCAGCGTGGTGGACTATGGCCAAACCCTTCTCATATTGAGAGGAGACCCGCGCTCTGTAGTGAGCCGGCAATGGGTTGATCATGATGATGATGATGATAAGAAATACTCTCACCTAGCAACTGGAAGATTGGAACTGGAATACATTAAGATGTATAATATAAGTAAGATGTTGCAAGATTGCGGATAATAGGAAACCAAGAAAACTTATCGCAACCAGCAATCATGCGAGCTAGGCTAATTACCCATAGTTACCCAATAAAATATAAGTGCCGGACAACAAACATAGGGATTCTGTCGCATATTTCCGCTACCTATGCACATAAACTTTTTAACAATTAGGCAGTCAAGATTTATCCGATGTTCTACGTGCCTTGAAAACGTGATACAGAATATGTGATCCATAATATATGAATATTCCTCTTAAGGACTGGCATGGATATTAAAAATAAAACAGTGGAAAGTACAATACAGTAATATTTAGTAGTCTAAATCCCTCTTTGTGTGCCGATGCTGTATCCAGCTTACCAAGAATTGGAAATAAACTCTATGGAGAAGATTGCATCATAAGTTTTATTAATTAATAGTTTTGCTGTTGGCATTGGGATTAATACTAATTCAGTTTTTTTGTTGTTGATTGAAGTGACGTTCTTATTTAAGGATTATCAAGGTATGTCATCTTACACTCATGAAAATCGTCAGCTCAATGGGTTCAATTATTATTATTTTTTTGTCATTTGTCCTGACATATATTCCAGTCCAATGTCACTAGACGAATCCAACGAAACCTTATTTGTTTACTTCCCCAAACCTGGTTTTTTGCTTACATACATACATATGCCCTAGAAACAATTTTTCTTATTAGTCACGTTATCCATTTTTTTGCGCAGGGATGTCAGAAATAGGATGGCGTTTCTTACCGATAGAAATATAACCTTGGGAATCGTTGGATAACCATAATATCCGCTGGACCCAAGAGTGTAATAGAGTTATAACTTAGAAGATTCATCACCAGAATCATCGTCATCTACCCATCACTGACCCACTACAGAGCATGGTCTACTGGTTACGCCATCGATTGCTCGGCTTCGGTCAGAATCCATTAAACCTTAGAAGCTTGTCCGAACCGGGAACTGAATCCAGGAATTTGTCATCTCTAGTCGCACATTGCTAACTACTTGAGCAACGGGCAGTCTGTTAAAATGTACAGTGTTCTGACTTTAAATATATTTTTCATATTTAAGTACATATTTAAGTACGTGACATGCAAGTTAATTTCAACGTCGTATAACATAATGATTGGCATCGTATCATTGTTTAAATTTATTTTGTTAACTATAACTGTATCCTGTAACTCAAAACCCCCTTTTTTTAGACAAGTTTTTTCGGGCTATAGAATATTTTATCTCGTTCACCAGGATGCAATCTATTCCTTTGCTAAATTATATCGAAATCTGTTCGGATTATGATCGTATGCACAAGTCCACAGTGTTTGGTAGGCTTCATTTCGAGATTTTAATCTCTTTTGCAGCCACCCGCGAATTTTTTTGTGCTGATTTTCCCATTCGCTCTTTTGTACAGTAGAAATCACCAGTAAAAGCGACAGTAAGCGTATGAAAATACGCTTACTGTTGTTTTTACTTAAAAAGTTGAATTTGTTTACAATCTGTTCAGCTGTTTCGCTACGCCAGTCCATATAAATTTTTACGTTTTTTATAATTAAGTTGTCCTTAATAACGTTAGACATAAACGCGAATGTTTGCTTATTAACTCAATATTTTGTTTATTCATTACTAGATATCTCAATAAATATATATATAATAAAAGCACAGGACTTGTACAAGGATAAAAATATATTCATTCCATTAACATAAAAGACTCAATTAGATCCAAATCACAGACGAACATCTTACATTATTAACTGGTATGGATGTATAAACAAATAGTAACGAGATAAAGTTATCACAGTACTAAAGATCGTGTCCCGGCGTAGACCTATTACAGTTATTATTAACAAGTTCATCGTTCAGTGATATTATGTAAACGCATTAACTAATCCAAATTATAATTTACAAATCTTTAAATAATATACCTTGCCTGAGGAATAAACTTACCTTACCTTACCTAAAAATATCAAATTAAATTCACAGTTAGTTAATACATAGAGAGAGATAGATAGTAAAACTAAAGTCAATTATACAGTTAAACTTATTTAAACATTACTTTTGTTTATAATAAAGTTAAAAAGGCATACTTATTTTTATAAATAATGAAAAAGTTAATATTCATTATTCTCAATTTAATAATTCACCATTGTTACGGAGTGATTTATAAACTGAATGGTAAGTTATTTTCTTTATTTTCCATGATTGCATAATCAAACGCATTTTTTTTATTTTCGTGGAAAACCCTCATTTAATATTTATCATTTGGATTATGGTTTGTAACATGAATAATTTGTCTTAGTCCAACATTTGACAAGCAGGTTTCAAAAACACACTTTCTTAAAGAAATAATTTAATGTTGTCATCCTTTAGTACCTACTACCTACGTCTTAAACCTTTATCTAAAGAGCCGGTTAAGACAAAATTTAGGGGAAAAAAGATAAGAAATTTGTGATATTACTATTTAGTTCTAAATTAGATTTAGATTTTTAGAGATCTAGATTTCTTCTTAGACCTGGGCGCGATTTGAATCCTCTTAGCTTTAGTTGTCGATTGTAGTTATCACCATCACTTCACGAATAGAAATAATGAAATGAACGATTCATAGATAGGTTTATGTGAATAAAGCTATTTTTGATTGGATTTTGATTTGATCTATTCAATCCAATAGTTACAATTTTAGCCCACTACCAGCTTTTTGAGACTGCATGATTACTTAGCATCAGGTCAAAGCCCTTATATTGGAATAACTAAAGGAAAATGTTTAATCTCTAAAGAACATGAGAAAACCCTTTTCACTGTCGTAACTACGGAAAGTACTTTGCCCTCAAATAGAATGTTTATTTTAAACCACAATCTTTGTTCACTTTAAAAGTCAAAGGTCGTAACGTTAAGTAGAGCAAATAGCATGTCTAATTAATAAACAATAAGATTGCATAGATTGTTACCAGTAAGTAACCAGTAAGGCGAACCAAAGGATTTGACGATATTCGTGGCGCAGCGCGTGTACTGTCCAATTATAAAGTTGGAGGCCTTGGGTTCGATTCCCGGCTAAAATAGGTTCTGGTGGGAGGTTTCGGCTGTAGTTAGTTACCTCCATACCGAAAAAGAACTGTGTCACCAGGCGATTTCGCGGTCCGGCACGATGTCGCGTAGAAACCAATTAGTAGGAGTTTAGGTTTGGCATACCCCTAACAGGTGAGCCTGTTACCATCTTAGACTGTATCACTTACTATCAGGTGAGATGCCGTCAAGGATTAACTTGTAGAGAAATAAAAACAAACTCAACTATTAAGTTGGGTAACCTTGCATTAAATATATTTGACAGCCAACTTTGACCTGTCTTTGATAACATCTCAGGCGCATGTGCCACAATACCTACAGAAGGCATAGACGCATGCGATCTCAAACATATTAGCTTCGACGTATTGAATATGTATTTCTAATATTAACGTTACTACTAGAACATATATATTTATATTAAATAACAAACATATAATTAATTAATTTACGTGAATTGTAGTCAAATAAGCTGGTTACACAGGCAGGTTGATTTTTAGTTCAAAGAATGAAAGCCAGTAAATAACACAGTTACAAAATGTTTATTTGGCTGTTTAAATTACATTTAAAAAAATTACTTACATTTTTATTTAAAATGACTAGGCAAGCGTGTATCGTAGTTTCTTTTTCAAGTTACGTTTACTTTTCGCGCAGTTATCGTTTTTTTTACAATTAAATTAATTTAAAAACTAAGCGTCCATTGCTATGCTTTTTTAATTATAATATTTTTGAAGTGAAAACTTCTTTAGCGGCGTTGAGCACTTTTTCTGTAATGGGTATAAAATCTTAAACTCGCGTCAGGACACGTGACCTGATCGAAAAAGCGTAAGACGGATGGAGAGTAGACAGCTATCCCCTCTCTACGGCGCGGCGAAAATGTATGCCTGGGCCTACTGTTTCGTTTAGGCAGCGCAGGGCGCTTGCGCGAATGTTCGTGTATGTTACAGCGTGCCACGCGCATCCATGGATAGTTCTGGTAATGATGATGGTGAAAAAGTCGTTGAAATTATGGATGAAAGTTGATTTTTCGGAGAGATAAACTTTTTAATGTAAAATAATTGTAATAGTTTTAAAGTGTTAAATTTTTAATGTAATATAAATTGTCATGTTTGTGTACGATAGCGCAATAAATGAATATTGTATTCTACCACATAAATGATAGTACTTTTATACTGATAAAGCAATTGGTGCAAAATTATTCCCTAACCATTCCAAAATATCAAACATGCTCAACGTTAATAATCAAGTTTTCACTTCTGCTGGCACTCCCGGAGTGCAACCCGTCTTTTTTTTATTTACATTATTTCTTTCACCACTACTGTCAAAATAAAATTCAAATAATCTATATTCAAATTGACTTTAAAAATTCATAAACTTAAAAATAAATCTATGAGGGTTTTAAAAGAAGCCCACAAGAAACTTGACCCCCATCAGATTTGTGCCCCTGGTAATTTTTTCCAGGTAGGTAAGTGGGCCAAAAAAATACTTAACTACACGTTCGACTAGTAATTAGATAATTAACAATTAAAATGAGTCTATGACGATTTATGTTAAGGCGAAGGTAATTTTAATTATAGCTTGTCTTCTATTCTATTTATTTTGTGTATATGCGGTGTTTGCTTGGGCCGTGGCTAGTTACCACCCTTCCGATATAGACGTGTAGCCAAGCGATTTAGCGTTCCAGCACGATGTCGCTTGGAAACCATTTAGGAGTTATGGGCTTACCATACCACTATCTGGCATGCGTTTTCCAGCGGCATTGACATTTTTATACCAACGAAATTTTTTGAAAAATGTTTATTAAACTTTTTTACAATAAATAACATTTCCCTTGGTACCTCACTAGGCAAGCTTGTATCGTGGTGCCTATTCCAAGACGGTTTAATTTTTGATTGGAAACTGATACAATTTATTGCACATAATATTTTTATGTTCCCATATGCTTCTTAGCATTTTATTTTTTCTCATCGGTACTATGAAGTCATTGAGCAAGCACTGAGATACAATTGCAATAGCAAACTTAGCCCACAGATGGGAGGATTTATCGTCATCTAGCGTCTAGCACCTTAAACGTTAACGATTTTGCATTGAGGTATGAACGGCTTCTTACCTAAACGCAAAATCGTTTAGTGGGTTATTATGGGTATTGGGTCATTAAACTAGCATGCTTTTTCTAGGTCGGTCTGCCTTCCACTTAAGATTTCATCGACACTGACCATTAGGTCAGATCGTTATCAAGCGTAACCTTATCATTAAAAACGACGGCGGAAATTGGCTTTTTATTGTTCCTGAACAACATTTAAGATAAAGCTTTTATTGTAGTTTCGTTGAAAATTTTTGGTACATACAATTACTATCCCGCTGAGGTGAAGTTCACTATTTTCAAAGGAAGGAGCGCTGGTGGCCTAAACCAAGTGACTTCCGTGCGGCTTGAGGTCTAAAACTAAGAACAAAAGTGATATTAATAGTTCAGACCTTTGGCCAAGTGTGTTCGGCCACTTTAAGGCACATTATCACTTAATACTACCTACCTACTTAACACTTTTTGATAAAATATGGTTCCGGTCAATCGCTTTTTTTTTTCGGACTGTCTATTAGCTTTACAAACCCTATTGGTTGCCACAGCGTAACCGGGCTGTTTGGCGAGCTTCGGAAAGAGGCTCTGCCAGAAGAAATTTTGAGCCCTAGGGCTCGAAGAAACTGAGGGAATGACTGGCTAAGGGCGCCTCCTTTGAGGCTGAACCTCGGCTTAGGCGACGTTTGGACTAACGGGGGGGTCGGACGGTGAGTGGTCCGTACGTCTCCGAGGCCGTGGATGGAGCCCACGTCTGGATGACGTAAGATAGCGGGGACCACGTCTTAGCCGGCGAAGACGGCGTGTAGCGTATGATTGTGTGGTAGTTGGTACGAGTATGTTGTCAGTAGTCATCTGATCGTCAGGGTCATGAAGGATATGTTGTGGGCTCCTCTTTCGGAGAGGAGCGATTAGGTCGGGGGAGTAAAAAGAAGCCGCAACTACGAGAGGTTTGGGGTGTCGGATTGAGGTCAATCGCTAGTCCATATCACCTCTGTTAATGTTTTACTGTAGTTAACAGGCATCTCTTATAGGAGTCAGGGTTTTATAGCATTCTGCTTTAATGAGGGCTAATGTGATCTAAATATTGTCACTTGCCCGGAGAGACTAGACCTTAAGGTTTTTACGTATCTACTCTGTGACAAAGCTGAGAAAGAAAGAACTTATTTTCTTACAAGTTATATGCCTAACCTGGAAATTAAACTCCTAGTCGAATAATCCTCTCATCTTGCCGAATTATTAAATTGTAGGTCGTCGGTTCGATTCCCGGAACTGTATCGACATAGACGCCAAGACGCCCGGCAGGATTTCGCGTAGAAACCAATAAGGAGTACAGGTGTGTCATGCGGTTAGCCCGCTACCATCTTAGACTGATTTTTCATTTACCACCATGGTGGATGATATTGCCACCATGGGCTAACTGGTAGTAGATTAAAAAAACACGAATCACTGACCAACGAAGGCGTTATAAAAAAAGTCCTAATAAGATTTCCTGGAAAGTTGAATGAAATGAATAAGTTTATATATTTCCAGATTCGGACTTCTCCCGGATGCCTCCAGTTTTCCACCTTGACGATTACGAGCACTGTGTCACGAACCCAGAAGGGCTGTACTGTACAGTTGACGTCGACGTCGTATCCGACACTGGGGGTGAACTGTACACCATAATTAAAGTGAGTAACATCAATTCATTTGTTTGTTCCAGCTAGGCATGTTTAAGGGTAAAGTGTTTGACGACCTCCACGTGCATAATAAAAAAAAAGTTGGAGGTCCTGGGTTCGATCCCTGGCTCGAGTCTGGTCCAATGGGAGGCTACGGCCGTAGCTAGTTACCACCCTACCGACAAAGACGTGTCGCTAAGCGATATAGCGTTCTGGCAAGATGTCGCGTAGAAACCGATTAGGAGTATGGGTTTACCATACCCCTAACAGGTTGGCCCGCTACCATCTACTGCATGATCATTTACCCTAAGGGGAGATTGCCGTCAAGGGCTAACTTGTGGTAGATAAAAAAAAGAAAAAAAACTTTTGAATATGATATTGCAGCGTAAAGAACAAGGCACGCATAATTTCATTAAAATATTGATGTATTGTAATAAAATGCATTCACACTCTAGTTACACGTGACATGTTTCTTTAAAACATTGTCTTTCTGTAGGGTCGGACGTTTTAGCATGTCATGCAATGACAGCATAATATTTACATACTTACCCCGATAATCTATATGGATTCATACATAAATAAGTAGTATCATACCAACAAATGTACTGGATGGAACAGGCTGCCTAACTGCCTAGTTAGTATATTGGTTAGCATCATCATCATCATCATGATCAATCCATTACCGGCTCACTACAGAGCACGGGTCTCCTCTGAATACGAGAAGGACAGACACACACGCCTTTGAGAATATTCTCAGGCATACAGATGTTTTCTTCACAATGTTTTCTTCACCGTTAAAGTGATATTTTAATTGCTCAAAACGCATACTCCGAAAAGTGGATCTCCGATTAGGAGGCAAACATCCTAATCACTAGGCTATCACAGCTTCAGCAATGTTAAAATGTTTTGTATTTTAAGCTAAAAAAAAAGAAATATTTTTAACAATACGGCCAAAAATAAAACTAAAACAATTACATAACTTATAATAATTGTGTTTTTTCCAATAGAAAATAAGCAATTTATATGTGCGTACGTAACTCTGGAAGTGTTATGGTTTAACCTGATGTTATTGATGACGTCAATACTCAAAATATATTTAAATAAAAAACAATGTTTGTGTGGTTTTATAGGGACGCCACAAGGGTACCTGGCCCAAAAAAATCTATACATAAAAGTCTATATTACTTAAATATTTTCCCTCTTCTGTTAGAGTTTAGGTCCTTTTTCTTCGAGCGGGTAGTGAGAATTTATTACTACAAACAGAAATTTTTGATCCGACCGGGGTATCGAATGCAGAACCCCGTGCTTTTAGTCCACATGCTAACGACTAGATAAATGAGTCAGTTTCACTCAACAACTGTGTAAACATTGTAAACTCAATGGCGATTATTAATTTTTGTTACAGAATTATTCAGATTATACTAGAAAACATTTCAACCACACCTCACTCCACCACGGAATCTGCGTTACGCTGACTTGCAAGAAATTCTTACCAAGTAACGCAACAAGTCGGGCTTTAATCAAGGCTGGTGACCTGAGTAACGAAGATCTGAAGTTAGTCCTTGAATCATGCCTCAACGAGTCTCTGTGGAACCAATATGAGTTAAAATCCAGAATAACAACACCTATTTTCTGTAACAATGAAAAACAACCGGAACAAGATGGCGGAGACTTAGCCGTGGGTGTCTTCTTGCTAGTTTTGCTGTCAATGAATGTTATTTGTAGTATTTACGACACCATTTTTGTTAGAGGACAGGAAAGACCAGGCAGGTAAACGTTTACGGTATGTTTATTTAACACTAATCATTGTCATACTAATATTTTTACTTGTTTTTTTAAGCTATTGCATAGCTTATATCGGGTGGCTTGAGCGTGGAGACCGAATCCAGAAATTCCGTAAGGAAAATAATCTAACAGCCCCCACTAGATCTATATAGATATTTCGCAACGGTCTTTAAAGTTGTCGTGGATCAACGGTTATCTCGTTTGCTTTTTGTGCAGAAGGTCCCAGGTTCGAGCCTGGGGTACATCTCGATTTTTTTTATCACGTTTTGTTAATTTTTATTATTAAGACAAGCCTTTTTATTAAATTTCACATGTCCCGTTGTCTGTCTGTAATCAAATCTTGCAAGGTTAATTATTCACTTCCCGTTTGCTTTTTTTTTAAATTAATTTTATCAAAATAACCTCAATATTATTACTTATTTATTTTCATTGTTGTTTTTTTATTTTCATTGTTGTTTTTGAAAAAGTCAAAAAATTGGGGATTGTTGTAGATATATCTATGAAAATTAAAAGTTTTGTTAATTGATTGACATACCTACTAGCTTACATAAGAACGATTCATAAAATTGACATGCGTCGTGTTAAATATGCAATCACTGATCATCCTATGTTCGACGACTATGATCAAAGCTCAGATGCGTCACCCATTCGTCATTGATCGTGCAGGTATAATAAACATCCTAAGAATGATTAGTCGATAGATTTTCATTAAATAAATAAGGCTGTCATCCTCTTCAGGAGATATCCGGCACCCACCCGCCACAAATCTTACTAGCTTAATTAGTATTCCTATCTCAAAAATGTTGTAACAAAAGCCTTCATGACAGACATGACATGAGTGATTTTCAATCAATACATTTCTCAATTTTTTTAATTTAAAAAAGGCCTTTGCCATATTTGCGGGAATAAGTGGGTGGCATTGTAGCATACACACAGGTCACGAAGGCACTGTTATTTAAGTAGGCTATTTTATTTAAAATTTCCCAGTTTACCGGTATTCAAATCCATACGAAGAGGTTTAAGAAGAAACCCATAACCAACATAGAGATTTTTTTGTTATCACCATTTCAAATTATCAATAATAAATAATATTTAGCTCTAGAGTTAGAGCAATTCACACCTCATTTTTATCGTTTATATAGTCCTTAATATCGTAATATTATTTGTCTAACCTTACGTTTAACGCAATATCAATAGGTAGTATTATTTAGTTTAAAAGACTATGAATCAAAACTCAATTAAATATCACGTAGTAGTAGTACTAGTTAGAAGTCTCTAGTAGAAGTTATTCTCATAAAACATTACAGAATAGCCAACATTTATACTACTTTTATTAGGTTATTCATTTCTTTGCTTGTGTGAGGCGTGAATGCCCCAGTACGCGGGTCATATGACTCAAATGCAAAAAACGCAGTTATACAGCTCATGGGTCAACAGAAGCCACATTTACATGCTTAAGCAAGACATTAATGGGGCTTTTGTATGTTTATTCCACGTTTATGTATTTTTCCATACAATTGTATGACAATATTACAGCATCATAATTAGATTTAATTGCTTTCAGGCAACAACCTGTTGTTGTGTTTTTCTGTACCGCGTAACTTCTCAAGGCTAATCAACCCGTACGCCAACCTCGGGTTGCGTGAGCAGAGATTAAGTGTCTTCCACGGGTTAAGGTAAGCGTCATAATCTTTATAATTACTTAGTTTATCTCCAGTTACTAAAAGGCTGATCAAAAACATTTTTAATTACACAATATGTAATAAGTACATTTTAATTGCGAGAATTTTATGAGTGTGACTGGAATGACGATAATATGGTGCCACATTGCGTATTTTAACCAATACTAGGAAAAATAAAGGGCAGACCTCGAGGGCACAGCGCGTACGCTATAGTATTACAAAATGGGTGGTCCTGGTTCGATTCTCAGCTCGAGGCTGTTCTGGTGGTAGACTGCTTACCACCCTACAGGCTTATACGGTACGGTATGATGACGAGTTGAACCTGATAAGGAGGCAGCTCAGCCGGCAATGTATCGCTTGCTACTCTGGTTCTGTAGGTCATTGAGCATTGTATAACATTTTAATTTATGACATCAAAATTGGATCTGGTGCAATCTATCTTGATTATTACTTATTTGGGTTTATAAACGCTCATTAAAAACATGGATAAATAATAGGAAGTTAATTCACTTCCTTCAAAAACTGCATGTATTCAACAAAGAAAAAAAGACAATTGAAAAACCTAGCAACCCAGGTTATTTACACGGCTAATCAAATTAATGTTAAAATGTATAAGATTACAATAACAACTAAAAGACACTAAATTTGCACCAACGATTAATGAAAATTAACGTTCAGCTTCTAGTAGTTTGGTTTTTAATCAGCTTTTTAGAAACTGGGTGTAGTTACTATACTAAGTGAGACCAACCTAAGAGCTCTAAAAATGGGGGTTAATGTTAACTATAGCGGAGATGTTATTATTATCTTCCTAGTCCGTCATCCAATGACCTCGATGATACCATAATAGTATTGTATGTTCAGCGACCAATCAGAGAAGTCATAGTCTAAGATGTCCAAAATCTTTAAGATGGGTTGGTCACCTGAAGCAATAGCCGACTATAAGGGTCATAACAATTATAAGGATGTACACAGCCCTTTCAAATTTACCAAAAGGACTGCCAAAATTACCTAGTGTGAAATGAATGGATAGTGGTAGACCAAACACTAAATGAAGAATGGTTTTATAGACAGGATCGAAACTGTTTCCATCAAAAACCACACCAGAATCACCGACCATAACACACGTTAAGTTAAGACGACTTTTTATGAATTCGATATAATTATAACAGTAAAATATATAATTATAATTGTACACAATTTTTGTTTCAGGACGCTGACTATAATGGCAGTCATATTCTGCCATTCTCTCTTACCATTCGCACTCGCACCGGCGAACGTTCAATATATTGAATCGGTATTAATAACCATACTACCTAATGCATGTAACATTACTATGAAGCCTTTTTTTTATACACTACAAGTTAGCCCTTGCCGGCTATCTCACCTGGTGGCAAGGTTAGACGGCTATCTCACCTAGTGGCAAGAGATGATGCAGTCTATTATGGTAGCGGGCTAACCTGTTAGGGTTATGGTAAATCCACACTCCTAATTGGTTTAGGTTATCGTGCCGGAACGCTAAATCACTTGGCGACACGTCTATGTCGGTAGTGACCTCTGACATTATAATGTGACAGCGCACGCACTGCGATACGGAGGTCGTAAAATAACATAACAATTTTTGTACAAAGATATAACAATTACAAGTTATGTGTTAATTTTCTGAAGATATTCATGTTGAATAAATACCTGATATGTATGAGAGATTTACTTCTTTGTGCATGTGAAGTATTTGTTAAAACCGATAAACTGATTATGGCAATATTGCGCTGAGCAATTTTTCCCGTCTTAGCAATTTGTAAAAAAAATTCATTCTTTCAGCGCAGAAAGTCAATTACTTACTATAGCTAAAACTGTGTATTATAAAACCAACAGAGGATCAGTGTTAGCCAAACGAAAAATATATATGTACGATAGTATATATTAATCATTAGTCTCTAGTAGTGTTCCATCAAAATTTAGGCTCAATTCAATCTAGTAACCGTCTCTTGGGAGCAGTACTTCTTCAGCTGCCACACGATGGACCCAGCACTCGGTGAATCCATGGAATGCATAAAGTATGTCTCTGTCAGTGCATTTATTTTGTTATTAATTCTCATTTAGTATTTTGTTCTCATTTCAGCTCTACGACAATATAATGCACTTTATATTTTTAAACGGCACCATTGTCGTTCAGACATTCTTCATAATATCGGGATGCTTGTTGTCTTACAAACTAGAATTGTATGCGGAGAAGCATGAAATCAGATGGACTCTTTTGCCGAAGATAATTATCTTGACTTGGGCAAAGTAAGTAGAAAGGAGTTCTTTTGGAATTTTTAATAATTCATTATTTATATAGAATTGGTTGCTACCTCCGACTTCGTTCGTGTTTTTTTCGGTAAACTCGTGGGAACCGTTTATTTTCCCGAACTTAAAAAAAACCTATGTGTTTTCGCTATGAAGGGCTGCTAGGCATTTTTTTCTAGTGCGGGGTTTCTGTTAAAGCGTCTATAAGTAACGATTTTTTTAAATTTCCGCGGTAACGGTAAAAACTGTGCTGTACCAGCATACGACCTACCTTTAATTAAATCAGTGATGGGTTAACCGGACCAACAATGAGAGACACTTTCGCATATGTCAATATATATACATATTTTGTATATAATAAAGATACATTCTGTAATGACTTAGGGAAATACGTGTTATCGTGCCTGTTGTATTTGTGTGCATGTGCGTCTATGTGTCTGTCTGTGTAGACGGAAGAGTGGATGGTTGTTTTTGAAAAAAAAATCAAATCCAATCACATCAAAAATAGCTTTATTCATATAAACCTATTACAGGTATCTATGAATCGTTCATATATATCACGTTTTTCATTTATATAAAATTTTAGAGAAGTCGTTTATAAAGTAATGCTACATTTATAAAATGAGAATTTTGATTTTAAAGTTGATCTATTTTATAGGCTGACCCCATCTTACTTAGTTGTATTGGCAGTGACAGCTACGTGGCTAAGGCACGCAGGCTCTGGACCATTTTGGAAGGTAATCCAAAATTTTTAGTACTTATTTTTGTGTTTATTCATGTCCCACTCAGGCATAGGCTGTCTGTGATACAAGAGAGAGTTTTACAAGGAGTGGTCTAATTATACTCAGTGGGGTTTCAGTTTCGGTTTAATTTACGGAAATATTTTACTCCGTAAAATAAGTACGTGTGGCGTCAACAGCAATAGCATTTATTAAGAGAATACCTACTGATGTTATTTGTGTTTCCAGTACTGATAAATGCTCTGCTAGAGCAGCAGGTTTGGCAAGTGAGTGCGAATTGTGTGATGGGTATTCTAAATTAGAGCCAAGACTAGTTTGAACGATGGCATTATAAAATAATGTCTCACACAAGCATAGTTTTTTTTTTAGAATTCATCGCTTAAAAATAAAAAAACAAATTATACCTAATTATTGTTTTGTTTTCGAGGCGATAAATTATTCAATCAATCAGCGAAATAATTATACGCTTGCTTCTACTCCGATTTATATAAAAATAATTGATATTATGAAATTAGTGGTAGTTATTTTGAAATTTAAACCTATGAAACCAATGTTGCACACAATAAATCTTTATACTAAATTGAGATATCTGGAACCCTCGCTACCTTCCTCTTTGACAGAAAACATTTTGAAAATAACAGCAGCAGAAAAATTTTAGGCTGAGATCTATGGGGTGTTAAAACAAGACTGACTTATATCGGTCAGAGTTAAGGCTAAGCACGTTTTATAGATATTTTTGCATTGTTTTTCTTTGTGTCTTATTACAATTAAAATGTAAAATGTGTTAAATAAAAAATAAAAATAAAAAAATATTAGAATAGGCCATTGGGACCAATATCAACCAATCAATCAATCAATCAGCCTATAGACATCCACTGCTGGACATAGGCCTTTTCGAGAGCGCGCCACCACACACGGTCCTCCGCCTTCCTCATCCACCCGCCACCAGCGGTCCTTTTCAGGTCGTCGGTCCAGCGAGCAGGTGGTCGTCCTACGCTGCGCTTACCACTCCACTCTAGAACACGTCTGCCCCAACGGCCGTCGGTTCTGCGACAGATATGACCCGCCCACTGCCACTTCAGCTTGCTAATCCGTTGGGCTATGTCGGTTACTTTTGTTCTCCTACGGATGTCCTCGTTACGGATTCTATCCCTCAGAGAAACGCCCAGCCTAGCCCTTTCCATAGCACGCTGAGCGATTTTAGCCTACCGTGAGTGTCCACGTTTCTGCTCCGTATGTCATGACCGGTAAGACACAGGCGTTGAAGACTTTTGTCTTTAGGCATTGGGGTATCGGCGAGTTGAAGGCTTGACGCAGTTTTCAAAATGCTGCCCATCCCAGCTGAATTCTTCTGTTAGGTTCCTTGTTGAAGTTGTTCCTACCCAACGGTATAATCTGTCCTAGGTTGTCCTCGATAACAATGGGCCTTGTGATGACGTATTCATTGAACATTATCTTCGTTTTGTCCACGTTCATCTTGAGACCCACCCGTCTGGAAGAAGTGCTAAGGTCGCACAGCATTTGCTCAAGTTCCTGCAGCGTTTCTGCCATTATAACTATGTCGTCTGCAAATCGTAAGTGCAAGATGTATTCACCGTTTATGTTTATGCCACAATCATTCCAGTCCAAAACCTTGAACACCTCTTCGAGAGCAGAAGTAAACAGTTTCGGGGAAATAACGTCCCCTTGTCTTACTCCCCTTCGAATTGGTATTGGATGTCTTGCATGGTTTTGCACCTGAACGGTCATTGTGGCGGCGTCATATAGACATCTTAGCAGTTCGATATATCGCCAATCGACTTGGCATCTCTGCAGTGAGTCCAAAACCGCCCAGGTCTCGATGGAGTCGAAGGCTTTCTCGTAGTCCACAAATGCGAGGCACAGAGGCAGATTATACTCCTGGGTCTTCTGCATAATCTGTCTTAGAGTGTGAATGTGGTCTACGGTGCTGTAGCCTTTCCGAAACCCGGCTTGTTCCGGAGGTTGGAACTCGTCAAGTCTCCGGGTGAGACGATTAGTGATAACCCTAGAGAAAAGCTTGTAAATATGGCTCAGAAGTGAGATGGGCCTATAATTTTTTAATAAGTTCTTGTCTCCTTTCTTGAAGAAGAGTACGGTTACACTTCTGCTCCATTCTTAACATTATATTTTTTTGTATTTTATTTAATTCCACATTTTAAAATTTAGATTTTTTCTCCTTATATCAATGTTTATTTTCATTTTATATTCAGGTAATCAAAGTTTATTTTTTTTACCTTTTGCTGTATTTGGGATTTCTAGCATGTAAATATTTAAAAGGTGGTTATATATATTAAAACTAAAAATTACATAGTATTGTTAGAATTCCTTTCAGCGATCCCTGAAAATGAATTAAGTATTGTTTGTTTGTATAGATAGCAGTAACGAAGGAAGTGGACGATTGTCGCGTTGATGGATGGGCCAATGTGTTGTATATAAATAACTACTTTGACCACACCCAGTGCATGGTACAAACTTGGTAATCTTGATTTATTCTCTTCTTTTTCACTATTTCTCCGTATATTCAATAATAATGAGGTTTTTTTTAATCCACTACAAGTTAGCCCTTGACTAACCCATTAATGCTAAACTAACATCCCCAATTTTGGCACAGTTACAAAAATGAAATGTGGTATACATTTCATTTTTGTAAAAAACAAAACTCTATTTTGCGGGTACGCCTTTCAAATTAAGGACGCAATGGCTATGGCTATCAAATAAAATCTGGTCTTTTTTTTAATAACGAATATGATCGATTTGTTTTAAATCGATAATGAAGGATTAAACGAACTTACCTGTACGTGAAGTTTATTTTATACCCTACAAGTTAGCCCCTGACGGCAATCTCACCTGATGGTAAGTGAAGATGCAGTCTATGAAGATGGTAGCGGGCTAACCTTCTAGGGTTATGGTAAACCTATAATCCTAATTGGTTTCTACGCGACATCGTGCCGGAACGCTAAATTGCTTGGCTACACGTCTTTGTCGGTAGGGTGGTAACTAGCCACGGCCGGAGCCTCCCACCAGACCAGACTCGAGCCGGGAATCGAACCCAGGACCTCCAATTATTGTACCTCTGTCTCAGCAGAAACTTTTTCATATTTTTGTCTTAAATTAATTCTTTACCTTACTATCATTATTTATTTTAAGAAAGATCATCTTATGTATTCCTATTAAATTTTTTTGCAATTTTGCTTTGTCTTAATTACCTAGCCGATGTCATTCTTTGTAATGCTACCAGTTTACCTTGATTTAATGTCTCTTCCATTAATTATTAATGTGATATTTCAATCTTATGCTTAATTACCTTTTTCTCTTTAGTGAGTTAAGTAATAAACATATAGTTAAATAGTAAAAAGGAATTTGATTCAAGATCTAATCATCAAAACATTAATAATTATTTGTATGTTTTAGGTACTTGGCAGCTAATATGCAACTTTACGTACTCGGATACATCACGTGTATATTGGTAAAACCTGGTAGATTTAGGAAGGCTGCACTAATACTTCTCTTTATTGTTGGTATTATAACACCAATATCGCATACTTATTTCCAAAGTTTGGATGCCGTACTCATGATAACGCCGGAGTAAGTATCTAAAATTTACTCATTATGTTACAGAGTTTAAGTTGATTAACTTAAACTCTGAAAAGTCTCCATATTAAAGTTATTTTTTTTATTTGTTTTTAATAGGGTTTATATAGTGTTACAATATTTTAACGTTAACCTTTATAAATTGAAAATGTTTAATACAGCAAAAAGCGCCTGTCAATATAGGAATATCAAACAATTTGACATACACTTTTTAGAAGGGAATTCCTAGGCGTCAGGTGGTTGTTCAGTTGTTCACATCAAAATGTTAATTAACTTTCTAAAGCCCTATGGAAATTGAAAACTGAAACCTTACATACATGCATCTTTTAACAATGTTTAAAACTAGGTAACGTACATTTTAAAAATATAAGAATAATTAAAAATGAATTAGAACTTCCCAAAAATTTACACACTATGTAATATTTTTATAATTTGTTTTAGAACGGCAAGAAGTTTTATGGATAACCCGACATTCAATCATGTCTACAAAAGAGGTCATACGAATATTGCAAATTTCATATTGGGAATAGCTCTAGGTTTCTTAATTTATCGATTACAGACGAATGAAGTTAATATGCAGAAATATAAGGTAATTTATTATCACTATATAACAAAAGGAACGTGGGTTATATATATTGATTTGTATATAAAGGAACGTGGGTTACCATCTATTTATTGATTTGTATATAATATTAAATATAGATAACGCAATTCTGATTGTTCATTTACTAGATCCGTGTTATGTTTGATAAAAATATTAATCATCATCATCTTTATCCTATTTAATAATGTCCAATTGTTCGCAGTGCAATGCAATAACAATAACATGTTTTATATTCAACATTCCCCATTGCTCGCATTTGTGCTAGATATAATGAAAGATCTCGGACTGTACCTACCTATTAGAAAGAAACTCACCGATCTTCTAAAGCATGATCGGGAAATCTCCGACTTTAATTTGTTTGTTTTATTTAATATGTTGTACTTGACAGTTTACATGTACCTACTCAAGTAATTCATTTACAAACCAGTGACTGTGACACCATATTTGTTACTGTATATTAGCTTTATATATATTGTAAGTGTGTAATTAGAAAAATTGTGTTCCTTCTCTCATTATATTGTTTTTTTTTTCTTTACAGAAATACCGTTATCTATTCCTTCTGACTTTTCCCGCTATCGTTGGATCTATGTTTATAGGAAGTGTCTTCTATATAGACGGTACTGTCACAAGTATCTACATTAAGGCTATTTACTCCGGTCTTATCAAACCTATATTTGGAATCACACTCTGTATTCTGATTATTGGATGCGTTTTTAAAATTGAAAGTAAGGCATATTCTTAGTCTTTTTTTTTTATTGTTTATTTCATTATTATTCTTTTTTTTTTCATTATTTTTATGAAAAATCACAGCAGTTCGATATAATGAATTGGAGTCGTATTCGAAATTTTCCGTAGTCAACAAGGAACCCCTTTAGTTTCGCTATGTCCAGCTTTCTGTCTGTCTATCTCCGGTTTCGCTCAGAGGTCATAAATACTAACAAATTGTAATTTTTAGTTTCACAAAAATTAATTTATTTAGTGGTGTTGACACATCCTCAATATTTTTTATAAATTCAAATTTTTTTCAAATTCAAATAATCTTTATTCAAATAGTCCTTTAAAAGGCGCTTTTGACGCGTCAATAATTTACAAAGTAGTGATTTGATGGTGATAACTACATTCGTAAACTTAAAACTAAAGCTATGAGGGTTCCAAACGCGCCCCGGTCTAAGAAGAAGCCCGCCCACAACAAACTTAGCCAGTTAAATTTTCTTTTTGTTATCACCATCTCACATGCCACTTAAAATTATATTAAGAGCTATCTTATTAGAGCAATATTTCACACCCATGCTTGTTTATCATTTACGTAATCCTTTACACTATAGTAGGACTTTTCTACAAGCTTACGTTTTATATAAACTTTGAACTAGATTTAAGATGTTTTTTTTTTTCAAAAGTCCGTTGTAACGTGGTTGCGAGTCATTTCCTACATAAAACTACGGAACCCTACATAACGCCGGTGACCGGTTTTTATGTTAGATGTCGAACTTTATAATAAATTCAAAATGGAAAAGTATGCTATCTATCTCTATGCCAAATTAGCAAAGAATTTTCGGAACAATTATTTTAGCTGTATACCAGTGCATAGATGACCATTTTTCTATGTATAACTTATTTACTACTATACTTGTTAACAGTAAAAAGAATATCTAGTATAGAAAAAGCGCGCACTTTGGAAACAGATATTGGATAGTTTTAATACATAAATAAAAAAAAACCTGTATTAATCAGACGCAAAAGTAGACGAATAGCTTGTATCTTAAAATAGAAATTGTACAAATAAAATATTTTTTTACAAGGTCGTTAATTTGATATGCATCTTTTAGATGTATACAGAGGTATCCTGGAGTGGAATGGATGGAAGATTCCAGGCAAATTGTCGTATAGTGCTTTCTTGCTACACGTCGCTTTGGTGCGAATTGCCACAGGAAATCTTACGACTCTTGTACCTTTGACTAACTTACGGATGGTAAGATTATTTTTGATTTGATTTTTTTCATTCCCGGCTAAGTTTGATGACCTCCGTGGCGCAGCGCGCGCGCTGTCGCTTTATAAAGTTGGAGGTCCTGGGTTCGATTCCCGGCTCGAGTCTGATCTGGTGGGAGGCTGCGGCCGTGGCTAATTACCACCCTACCGACAAAGACGTGTCGCCAAGAGATTTAGCGTTCCGGCACGATGTCGCGTAGAAACCAATTAGGAGTATGGGTTTTCCATACCCCTAACAGGTTAACCAACTACCATCTTAGACTGCATCATCACTTACCATCAGGTGAGATTGCCGTCAAAGGCTAACTTGTAGTGGATAAAAAAAAAAGTTCGTTGTGGACTTCTTCTTAGACTTGGGCGTGCTTGGAACCGTCCTAGCTTTAGTTTTAAAATAACGAATTATCATCATCTCCTCACGATTTAAAGTAATAGAAAATATATTATATATTATATGAACGCTTTGATAAGTTTACATGAATACTGCTATTTTGAATGTATTTGTATTTTAACATCGAAAGTAATCAAATGTTGTGGCATTTACAGTCTTCATTAGTTTCCTTAATATGTCACTGCAAGAAACAGTGATTTTTCCTTGGAATGATTTACCTGAAATAACTCCAAAAACATATTTATTGGCTTAGAATAAAACAGCGAATGAAACAAAAGCTTTTAGCTTATGTTTGTAATAACGTTTTATTTTACAGATAGAAACCACAATTGCATTTATAGTGATGTCTTACCTGGTAGCGATACCTTTCTGGTTGTTAGTAGATGCTCCTCTTACAGAGTTTCTACTAAAACTACTGACCGGGAGATTGTGTCAGAGAACAGAAGAAAGCAAGGTCATTCCGGATAATAATATACCTTTAAATAATAATTTGAAAATTATTAACACAGAATAAGGCGATTCAAGGTTGCAATGTTTAAAAAGGTTATCGCAATCTATTTGATTAAAGAATAAATGTTATTTATTTTTTAAATGTATTTTATTTATATTCTTATATTTATAACAAGTCTTATACCTAAAGGTATTGTCTGTACAGACAAACAATTTTTGTTCCAATTTATATGTTTTAACCACTAGCGGCACTGATTTGAGATGCTCCTCTTTCAGAGTTTCTACTAAAAGTACTGACCGGTACATTATGTCAGAGAACAGAAGAAAGCAAGGTCATTCCGGATAATAATATACCTTTAAATAATAATTTGAAAATTATTTATATAAAATAAGGCGATTCAAGGTTGCAATGTTTAAAAAGTGTATCGCAATCTATTTGATTAAAGAATAAACGCCATTTATTTTTTAAATGTATTTTATTTATATTATAACAAGTCTTATACCTAACGGTATTATCTGTACAGACAAACAATTTTTGTACCAATTTATATGTTTTAACCACTATCGGTACTTATTTGAGATGCTCCTCTTACAGAGTTTCTACAGAAACTACTGACCGGGAGATTATGTCAGAGAACAAAAGAAAGCAAGGTCATTCCGGATAATAATATACCTTTAAATAATAATTTGAAAATTATTAATACAGAATAAGGCGATTCAAGGTTGCAATGTTTAAAAACTGTTTCGCAAACTATATGGTTAAAGAAAAACTGCAATTGTTTTAATGTATTTTATTTATATTCCTATATAATAAGTCTTATAAAGGTAATGTCTGTACAGACAAACAATTTTTGTACCAATTTGTATGTTTTAACCACTAGCGGCACTGTTTTGGATCAAACATTGAAATAATCCATACATTTGTTGTATAATTATTATTCCGATACATATTCCGCTATAGTTTTGTAATTTACAGAAATTGTACGTAATACCTAATAATTATGTTATATAATACAATTAGAAATTATTTAAATGTAAATTCATCGTAGACATTTTTTTTTTATCCTTAATTGTAGCAAGATTTAGATATCATCACCCTTTTAAGCCAGATATATTATTTTTATTTCGGTATTTAAATTTTGGCATCATATTGAATTAATATAATTCCAAAAACAATAATGAGAACTGTATCGGTATTTCACTAAATTTTACCTTAAAATTATCTTAAAATTATAGTACTATAATAAACACTTACCGTAGATTTAAAAATACATAGGTACATTACATCGAAAAAATGGGCTATATTATTTACGTATTATATTTATTTTAATCTATCTTCAATTATAATATCTTTCAGCAGTCTGCTGAGAAAAAGCATCGTCCAGAATCAAATTGGTCTCACGTTCTATTTAGTCACTAGAAGTAGGCAAATATCATAATACCCTCAAATTTTATATTTATATGAACTTTAGCAAACACTCCAAAGTATGTTACATGTATCGGTTGATATTTGTTTAAAATTTGATTAGTTTTATCTTCGTTGGCCTTCAAGCTGCCTTTTAACTTAATATTTGCAGTAGAAAAGATGAAAATTGAGCATTGTCTATAAAAAAATTATATGTACACATCAATTTATGTACATAGCATAACGCACTTACCATTTTCAATAAAAAAAAACAAACGAATATCCTCGAACATTATTGTACAATGTGACAAATAAGTGAACCTCTTGACAGTCAATATAATTCATGCTCAAGTTTATAAAAAAGAATGAAACTATAGACGATCTCAAGAAATTATTTCAATTCGTTCAACTAAGAACTCGGAAGAAGTTAGAATTTTAAAAGATTTTGTCGTACAACAATAAAATAAATAAAAACAGATAGCTTAACTTAAACAATAACAAATGCTTACACTTGATTAAACATACATGACGCACTCAAGTAGCCTTATAGTATTGAAAATAACATCATGTTCATTTATAGTAAAGATATAAGAAGACCAGATTACCACCCGTCTTGAACACCATTAACGTTAACCTATTTATAAATGAGTCAATACTTATACTTAAAAACACTCACACACTTTGTTTGTATCCTTGTATCACGTCAAAAATATCATATCAGTATCACAATCAGAATTTTATATTTATTATCGATTTGAGCAAATCACTAGCATTCTTTTGCTTTACCATTGCCTACTACTGTAGAAGCAACTCCATTAGCTACACTCGAGGTACCATTTTCTACCACTGATTTGGCATTGTCAATAGTGTGACTTCTGTCAACTTTTTTGCAATCGCCCTTCACGTAACTCCTGTAGTAGAAGTTTCCAAACATGTAAAGGAACAAGCCAGCGTTGAGAGACAGCAAGAAGTTGATGAACTTAGGGTAGTTGCAATCACAGAACATCACACTGAAGTTATGGTAGAATATTATGACAAACTGGATCTGTAAGAAAAAGAGATGTACTAAGAAAATGATGCTGATGATGATGATATTGGTTACAATGATAAACCTAACCTCTATTAGCATAAAGATTTATCAACTCATAATAATCAGTAATAATGTTTAATAATTGTTTGTGAAGTCAACATATATGAGGAACGACAGACACTTAATCGTGACTATGTATTTGATATGTAAATTGATATATGTAAATATTTAATTGATCATTAAAATGATGCTGTCTTTTAACATAATACACCGCGAAGCAATTGTGCAATGAAGGATGATCTTGAGTTGATAGAGCATCATTATAATGTATTAACGCAAAATAATAAAAATAATAAGAGGACTTTCGTATAACATAACGTTACTTATTAAGTAATGAATAAGTTTAAGATGAAATCTTGCTAATCATCATCATGATCAACCCATTTTCGACTCATTACAGAGCGCGGGTCTCCTCTCAATATGAGAAGGGTTTGGCCATAGTTCACCACGCTGGCCATGTGCAGATTGGCAGACTTCACACACCTTTGAGAACATTATGGAGAACTCTCAGACATGCAGGTTTCCTCACGATGTTGTCCTTCACCGTTGAAGCAAGTGAAATTTTAATTGCTTAAAAACGCATATAACTCCGAAAAGTTAAAGGTACGTGCCCGGGTTCGAACCTTGCTAATACATTTTACTTTTTACCGGCCATCTTACCAGAAGACAAGAAAGTTGGAAATTAATTGAATAGTTAATGTATACACTCTATGATTTCTAGATAGGCACAGTTTATTAAGATTAGTACGATATACGTTTTATTTGTTTTAACTTACCAATTGCATGGTGGTAAGATGCTTCTTCCACCAAACGTACTTTTGGTACTGCGGACCAAGACCCGAGATCAAGTAGTATGTGTACATAATGATGTGGATAAAAGAGTTTATAACGCCAAGCAATGTACCGTGACCACCTGAAAGAGGAAAAAACAATACTTTGGAAAAATAGTATGATAGCAGTCCGGCGTACAAACGACCTCGAGATATATTATGTTATATACATAAGTTATTTTCTCAAAAAGGGATATTGACGTAACCTTCAGTTATTTAAGACGGGATATTTATCATCCCGTGTTAAATAACTTTAGCAGCAGAAAAACCTTATCAATTTAAAATATTATAATTGATAAACTGTCCAATTTACAAAAAAAAAAGAGAATGTAGCTGTGGGTACTAAATATGAAATAAGCTTAGCTTTGTTTAAGAGAGATCTGATAAATCAGAATATAAATCTGCTGTTTGGAGTACACTTCAATCGAAAATCTCCGATGACAAAAAACTCTATAAAGTCTGGAAGTCAAATTTTGTCAGAACAAAGTAACTTTTGACAGATTTAAATCAGACTTTATGCTTCGCTCACTCGGCTATTGTTTTGCATTATAATTCAATTAAATTTTGATTTTGGAATATACGTAACGTGAATTTGGAACACGTAAGTAGGCAGGTTATTTTTCCTAGACTAATAAGAGAAACTGTATACTGATTTTTAAGTTGTTGGCCTTGGAATAATATTTTGGTTTTGCAAACCTTTTTCCGCTTATTATTCATTTCGTTTGCAAATGTTTTAATAATGTGACGTAATGTTTTGAATGATGTGGCGTTATAGTGTGATATTAGGAATTTACGTTGTTCCACTATACAACAACTGAATAGAACCTTACATAAGAATAGCCTCAGATTAAAAACAGTTAAAAGTGTAATTCCTCTATCCCTTTTTATTCCCTAAAGTATTCATAATATGTATACCTGGTAGAAATTTGGTGCCGATCCATGCGCAAATAGGCATCATGGTGTGGTGGTAGAGATGCAGGAATGAGATCTGTCTATTCTTCTTTCGAAGGACGAAGAAGACCGTGTCCAACAACTCGACGATCTTCGCGAAGAAGTACCACCAAACTGCTGCTGCCATCTGCGACATAAAATGAGCAACATCTTGATATATGAGTAGTTCTTGTTAATTCATTCAATATTAAATATTCATGCTTGGAGTAGACACACGAATCATCAAGGCTAGGGAAAGGCGAAGGATAGACACGTTTGGGATTTGGTGCAAGAGACGTGTGTTGAAATTACATTGGACAGTCAAGCGTACACACTGTATCCGGTTACAGCCAGGAGTTAGTGATCGACATTCTACGTTATTACGATTGCTATGATATCGGACACAGCATTGAAAGAATAGCTTAGAAAAACTGATCCTAACAGGCAACACTAAAGGCAAAGATGTGTTCATCAAAAGATGGGTAGACCAGTTGAGAGTGTCCAACTCATCTAAGTTCTACATTGCCTCCAACAGAAGCCGATAAAAATAATTCATCTACAGTAACAAATGAACGATCGCAGGGAGCGCGAGATCATTTTACTGCACTACAATGGTTTGAATAATTAAAGTTTTCTTACCCGGTGAGCTTTCGGATTGTCTGAATAATCCACTGGTTGACAAGAGAAATTGTAGTCATCCAACCATCCCGAAACTAGCCCCTGGAACAAAAATAAAATTAATTAATTAATCATCAGACTTAAAGATAACTGTACTAAGGCATAAGCTTGGACTTTTGTAGTTTTATAAAGGTGTCTTAAAAATTAGGCAATTTTTAATTCGGAGTTATTGCACTTGCTTCAATGGTGAAGGAAAACATCGTGAGGAAACCTGCACGCCTGAGAGTTGTCCATAATTTTCTCAAATGCGTGTGAAATCTGCCAATCCGCACATGGCCAGTGTGGTGGACTTTGGCCAAACCCTTCTAATATTGAGAGGAGACCCGTGCTCTGTAGTGAGCCGGTAATAGGTTGATCATGATGATGATGATGATTTGGTAGTAACTAGACAGGCACTCTTAAATGCAATCTTACTAGGTGGTAACTGGTAAAAGATGATGCAGTCTAAGATGGCTAACTTGCTAGGGGTACGGAATTTTAATTACACATAATCGGTATAATCGGCATTAAACGCTTAATCGCTTCGCAGCACATCTTTGTTGCTTAGAGTGCTAACTGAACATAACATTCTCACCAACAGATGAACCAGTTAAAAAAAGTTTGCAAGGACCATCGTTATAAATATTAATTTTTTGTATAGATGAAAATGAATCGCTTGACCAAGTGTGTGGATGTAAAAGATTTCGATAAGTGACGTACATAGTATCATAAAGCTACCTCGTTTGTTTTGTAAATACAGTTACAATGATACCCATACATCAAATTAGTTCGGGTATTTGAACTCTGAATATATTACGCTGTTTTTTTGTGCATGCGAATAAAAAAGTGTATCATCAAATTTCAGATTACGTATTCAATGTTTTACGCGGGGTTTCACGAAAAATGTAATTATTCAAATAAGTGTTGACAAATAAGACACAGTTTATGAAGGTAATGGTCGTTTTGTTTGATCGTCCAAAAATGTTAATGATAATCATGAAAACACAGGTAAGTTTGGGTTTGTCTCACATCTGAAGTGTTCTGTACCAAGATGCAACTACTTAATTTTTATCATTTGACATTCTGTTTGTGTGACAAATTTCGATAATCCACTTACTAGATTTTGACAGTCATGGACAAATAAACGGATGGATAGACTGAGAGACTTCCCTATTAGCAATAGGTTCCAGTTTGCACCCATCGGGTACATAACCCAAAAACCGGAAACGTAAGTTAAGGATTATTTCCAAACAACAACTTTATGTTTTATGAAACACAACAGCTGAGAAGGTTAACGTTAACTATTATCATGTCTTTTATTGTTCATATTTAGTAAATTGTACACTAAAATAACAATTTACATTCATAATAAAGTAGGTAATACTTATGTTATTACATATTACGTCATAGTTTATTAAAATAACCAAAGTTATCATAAGATGATATTGTTCGACAGAATCGAGTTTTGTCTCCGTTATTTCACACTAGTCGATGCCCGCGACTTCGTCCGCGTAGATTGAGGGTTTTGAAAAACTCCTATGGAATAAGCCACCAATTCGATGAAGTTTGCTATTGCCAGCTAAAGCTATAGTTATAGTTCAATGACGCTAAATTCAGCTTTTCATAAATCCCGCGAGAAATGTAACGGGATAAAAAGCATCCCATGTCCGTCTCCTGGTTTTAAGCTACCTCCCCACTGATTTTCAGTCAAATCGGTTCAGTCGATCTTGAGTTATAAATAGTGTAATTAACACGACTTTCTCTTTTATATATATAGATATATAATTGTGTTCTTTAACTTTTCTTTAACCGGTTTATGTCAAGATAAAAAAAGAACGTTGGGCTGGAAAATCGCAGTGACCATTGGAAAATTACTAAAGGAAGCGGAATACTTTGTTCGATAAACGGTTAATTTTTTCTAAACTAGCTGAAGTCGAACTAGGCACCGTTGCTCAATTTAACCGTTTAAATAAACGCCCACACCATAACCGAAATCCGCAAGCAACGATTTGAAATATAAAACTGCCGCTGTCAAATTATTCATTTTATATTGAGCGATCATCGCCAACAATATTACAATATTTTTGGCATGTCATCTATATTATCACTAAATCTACCTTCTTAAAGGGGATGCCCAATTTTGGCACAGTTACAAAAATGAAATGTGGTATACATTTCATTTTTTTTTAAACAATTCTCTATTTTGCGGGTACGCCATTCAAATTTAAGACGCAATGGCAATGGCTATCAAATAAAATCTGATCTTTTTTTTAATAACGAATATGATCGATATGTTTTAAATCGATAATTACCGACTAAACGAACTTACCTGTACGTGAAGTTTATTTTATACCCTACAAGTTAGCCCTTGACGGCTATCTCACCTGATGTTAAATGAAGATGCAGTCTAAGATGGTAGCGGGCTAACCTGTTAGGGGTATTGTTAACCTATACCCCTAATTGGTTTTAACGCGACACCGTGCTGGAACGCTATATCGCTTAGCGGCACGTCTTTATCGGTAGGGTGGTAACTAGCCACGGTCAAAGGCTCCCATATCAGACTTGAGCCGGGAATCGAATCCAACTTTATAATGCGACAGCGCACGCGCTGCACAACGGAGGTCGTTATAGGGTGCAATCTGATCGAGACTAATCGAATATATGATTTAGTATGTATTTTTTTGACATAACGCTAAATAATTATTTAATTTAAATTTAAATAATCACTTATATGTACTTATATGTACTATACGTGTACATACAAGTACGAGTATGCTTTCTTGAACGGTAATCAAAAAAGCGTTTAATTTAATTGTACGATTTTAGCTTATTAAAAATTGTCTTAATTCAACTCGGTCACTATCTAAATCGATGTCGAAATAAAATATAAAATATGAAGATCAATTGTTGTTTGAATCATAAAATTGGACCTGAACAGGATTTAATAATAATATGAAGGGGATAATAATAATATGAAGATTACCATAATTTAGATTTCGATGACGTAAAAGGATAAGGCCTCCTAACCACTACTTACCTACCATAAGACTTAACTTACGTAAGTGCGTAACGTATTTTAAACACACAGCTACCTTAGGGTAGCGGTTTGTTTATATTAACTGTGTGAAAAAACAAAATAAATAGATCTTTTTCATAACAAATAGATTGACTTTAGACGTAAAGTTGTTAACATCTTATATAATTGTACTCATTGACACATGTCATTTATTGAATTATTTTAATATACACATGTGTATTAAATTAATTCTATAAATACAGATCGGCGCGGTAAATGGTACGTTTTTTTTTATACAACACAAGTTAGCCGTTGACGGCTATCTCACCTGATGGTAAGTGATGATGCTGTCTAGGATGGTAGCAGGCCAACCTGTTAGGAGTATGGTAAACCCACGCACCTTATTGTTTCCTACGCGACATCGTGCCGGAACGCTAAATCGCTTTGCGACACGTCTTTGTCGGTAGGGTGGTAACTAGCCACGGCCGAAGCCTCCCACCAGACCAGACTCGAGCCGGGAATATAACCCAGGACCTCCATCTTTATAATGCGACAGCGCACGCACTGCGCCACGGAGTTCGTGGAAATGCATTAAGAATAAGCTGTCAAGTAAAACTATGCTTAAAGGAAAGCAATGAAAAAAAAAAAACTTTTTGGCCATAAATTTCGTTAGTGAGCATGTACTTGATTGTATGAAAGGTAAGGTTTTATATATTTATAAAACACGTATTGACTAGTAGCAGGTGTTGGTTAACACGACACACAGAGTTCTGTGTCACGATGAAACACTACACAGAGTAGGAGACAATACACAGTTAAGATCGATCAAGAAAAACGTTTCTTGTATACGAGACTCCTTTAATTTTAATATTCCATACTATAGCGATTTATATTCAAAAAGTTGAGTTATAGAATGATATTAGACAACCATATAAGGCTACCACCTCTGGGCGAGTCACCGTTGCATAGAAGGATGGTGTTGGAGGAATGAGACTGTGTAAGTTCCTAAGCTGTTACAAACCCGAACAGCTACCATTTCACAGGCACAGCTCAGTGCATAGGCGGCCTTATTTTTTTGGTAAAACCGAGAATTAATATTTTGTATATTACTTGCCATGTTACAGAAAGTAGGTATACCCATAAACAATAGTGACGCACGTGAATATTAAGAAAATAACAAGTTTATGAAACAAGACACGTTAAAAAACTATATATATTGAGATTAATCGATTAACAGATAGATACCATGCACAAGATTTAATCAAATTTATAATACTTTGCAAAATATCCACAGATACTAGGCCAAAGAATAGTTTAGATAATAAGAAATATTCAGTGCCGAAGAAAACTAGTTCTTACATTAAATTATAAATCGTAATCCTTCTTATAATCTGCCGTTTAAAGTGTGTTACACAAATTAATTAGAATAATTAAGTATTACAATAATAATTAAAGTTCAAAGAATTATAATAATGATTCTATTACACTTGAATTTAGTTTCGGGGATTGCAATTGTTAATTTTAGACTAGTTTTGGACCAAGAATGGACGTGGACAAAATCGCTATGATGTTTGATCCGTAGCGCTGTGCGTGCGCTGTCGCATTATAAAGTTGGAGGACCTGGGTTCGATTCCTGGCTCGAGTTTGATCTGATGGGAAGCGTGGCTAGTTATCGCCCTATCGACGAAGACGTTTTTTTTTTATCCACTACAGGTTAGCCCTTGACGGCAATCTCACCTGATGGTAAGTGATGATGCAGTCTAAGATGGTAGCGGGGCTAACCTGTAAGGGGTATGGTAAACCCATACTCCTATCGATTTCTACGCGACATCGTGCCGGAACGCTAAATCGCTTGGCGACACGTCTTTGTCGGTAGGGTGGTAACTAGTCACGGCTGAAGCCTCCCACCAGACCAGACTCGAGCCGGGAATCGAACCCAGGACCTCCAACTATATAATCTGACAGTGCGCACGCTGCGCCACGGAGGTCGTCAAACGTGTCGCCGAGCGATTTAGCGCTCTGGCAGAAAACAATTAGGAGTGATGCTTAACCACACTCTTAACAGATTAGCCTTAACAGGTTAGGCTCTTAAGTCAATATAGATCTTGAGAACTTTTTAAAACTATTTGTTGGTTTAAATTGCACTGAAAAAAAGGGATTGTCTGACGAGTTCGAATTCCATTAGTTTGAGAATAAGTATTTTTTTTTGATTCCATTCCAAATCAATCCTTTCCATCCAATTCAAGTTTATGAGTTTGATTACGATTGGTTCACATCTAAAATTGCTGAGTCTAGCATAAGTATTTTATGTTTAATTCTATAAAGAAAACTAAACGTGTTGCTAGCGATGGAATCCAGATGTCGTTAGTTCATGTTTATGAGTTTGATTACGATTGGTTCACATCTAAAGTTGCTAAGTATAGGATATGTTAAGAAATTTGCAGTACCAATCCAGAGTAGAGAAATTAGCCTTGGCAATCCTTTGCTTAGGAAATCACTTTTAGTCCGAGGACCGATCGTGGTTAATCCCGCTAATTGGATGCCTTTTATTCTTCAACTATTTATTTATACCATAGTGTTGTAGGGGTAGACTTCATGGCTACAATTCAAGGGGTACAAACAAACTTTTTAAAAGGCCAGTAATGCATCTGGTGCTACAGACATTTGTGGGTTCATCATTTAACATCAGTTATCGATATAACACCCAGCTGTGAAAAAAAATGCTAGCTTCAGCTAGCTAGCTTAGCTAAAAATCAAGTCTTGTTATATCTCACCTCATACACTAAAAATATGCTCATTAGTATCTGCGATATGTTGTACCACATGATGGTATTCTTCAAGCAGTACGGTTTCCGGTCCCGCATGTACCGCGGGCCGACAGACGTGCAGAAGTACAAGTACGACACCAGGAGCGTGAGGAGAGGACCAGGTCCTGACATCAGCCACCAGTTCTCCGTCCGAGGATCTGTAATAAGCAGAAAGCGCATGTTAGGAGGGTACAGATCTAAAACTATAAAAACATGAAAAAAATATATATATATTCCTTAGCAGAAGCCTTTGTTATATTCAGCAAACTATCGTGTCAGTTAGTCAGGTCAAAAAAGCGTTCTAAATATATACATATATGTATTTTTTAAAAAGCTTCATTTATATGTATTTATAAATGAAGAATGTCGGGAGTAATGTGCGTTTTAAAGAAATTAAAATATCGCTTGCTTCAACGGTGAAGGAAAACATCGTGAGGTAACCTGCACGCCTGAGAGTTCTCCATAATGTTCTTAAAGGCGTGTGAAGTCTGCCAATCCGCACATGGCCAGCGTGGTGGACTATGCCCAACCCCTTCTCATATTGAAAGGAGACCCGTGCTCTGTAGTGAGCCGAGAATGAGTTGATCATGATGATGATGATAATTGAAGCTTATTGGGATATCATGGGAGCAAGTCAACCCAATGTCTTTTTACTCTATGATGGCTGCCACGAGCTATATTTCATTTAGCTTCCCGTGGCAGCAACGTAACATATATTTTGGGATATGGTGACTAACTTTATTGATAAAAAATAATCAAAGATTAATTCATAGAAAATGTAATGAAATAATAATAAATAGGTAAATGTTGTCCCACTTTGAGAAACCGATTTCATTAACAACAATATCGTTACAAAGATTTAGTTTGTTATCCGTCGTCATTAAAACAAACAAGACACTTTTATATTTAAAACAGCGTGTATGCGTTCGCTAACTGTTGAATTAAAACGACAGCTTAATAAATGTTGTAGGTAAATGTTGTTCCTCTTTGAGAAACCGATTTCATTAACAACAATATCGTTACAAAGATTAAGTTTGTTATCCGTCGTCATTAAAACAAACAAGATACTTTTATATTTAAAACAGCGTGTACGCGTTCGCTAACTGTTGAATTAAAACGACAGCTTGCGAAATGCATCCGGTTCTCAGGGATAAATTAACCAAATTAAGAATGCAATCGCCTGCCGTGTGAATACATTCAATAGCCTGCAATGGCGGTTTGTGTAACACACACGTACCTATCAAACATTCGTTTGTCATTGGCAGTTCGGTACACTTTTTGTAACAACCGTTAAATTTATTAATATGTCGCAAATTATAATTATATTCATGTAAACCTAGTACAGGTATGAAGCTTTCATAAAATATGTTTTTCATTATTTTCATTCGTGAGGCGAAGGCGATAACTCCATTTTTAATAATATATTTTAGTTACAATGTTAAATATTTATTTATTTTTTAAGATTTTCAGTTTTAGGTTAATCTATGTTTTATTTTAAGTTTTATGTAAAATGTTTGAAGTATAATACTTTACCAATTAATCATAATAATTATTAAAATGATTTCTATCTTCCAAAAAAAAAACTCCATTTGTTGACATAAAACTAAAGCTATGAGGTACGCGCCAAGGTCTTAGAAGAAGCCCACGACATAATTTTCACACAGTAATTTAATCACTAGTTTCATTGCTACATTAATTAAGGTTGGCTTTAACAATTCTCGACCAACTTCCAATAATGAAAAGGTTCTTTGTTTTATATTTACTCTTCTATCACCTAAACAGGATCTTACAATGTAATCTAATTGAAATCCTCAAAATTCGTAGCCGTTACAATTACTCGTAGCAACTTTTATTATATCTAATAAAGTATCCTGGTATTATTGATTCTAATAAATCTTCTTCCTTATGGCTTTAAAATTAAAATTAAAATTTTAATTATCTTTGTTCTAATTGGTCATTAAAAGGCGCTAATGATTTTTTACATTGCAGACGTTATATTTAATTGTAAAGTATTTTATGCGCACAATTCGAGAATCAGTCTGGTACGAGTGTTCCTCATCGGGCTTTTGACATCATCCTATCAGTAGTAGGAAGTTTTTTTTTTTATCCACTACAAGTTAGCTCTTGACGGCAATCTTATGGTAAGTGATGATGTAGTCTAAGATGGTAGCGGGCTAACCTGTTAGGGGTATGGTAAGCCCACACTCCTAATTGGTTCCTACACGACATCGTGCCGGAACGCTAAATCGCTTGGCGACACGTCTTTATCGGTAGGGTGGTAACTAGCCACGGCCGCAGCCTTCCACCAGACCAGACTCGAGCCGGGAATCGAACCCAGGACCTCCAACTTTATAAAGCGACAGCGCGCGCGCTGCGCCACAGAGGTCGTCAAAAGAATGTTAAAAGAACCAGGCTCCTCAAGAAGATTTGAAAGCCTAGACCGACCAAGCTGCTTCAATGCTGGCTGGTCGGTTAGAGATGCTCTAAACAGGACTGGTACTGAGAATTGTTAGCAGAAAAATTCAATCGCTATAAATATTTTTCTTTTTATTATTTCTATAAAATGGTCACAACATGCAGGTCTTATATACGAGAACGTTAACAACAATAGCCATCTATTGTTGTAGTTGTTTGTCGACTTTAAATTCAATAGTTTCTCAAAAACCCTTTCTGGATTTACACTAAGGCTTTTTTAGCCCGTGTTAATCCAGGGTACTATTTGTCTTCATTTCACCCAAAATGGTTCAGAAGTTCCAGCGTGAATTATTACACTAAAATTTTTGGCAATCATAATATTAGTGTGATAATAGAATCGAATTATAGTATTAAAATAGAATAAATGTTTCCGATGTAAACAAACCATTTTGAAACTACGCAACGTCATAGATGCGGAAGAACCGAGCGGCTGTTTTAATAAATTATAATAATGTGTACGCGTGCTCAGCTTAACCATAATGCTAAATACAGACTGAATGCGAAGCCGCAGCCGCACCGCAGGACGTCTGGCATTATCATAATGATCAACCCATGACCGGCTCACTACAGAGCACGGGTCTCCTCTCAATATGAGAAGGGTTTTGCTATAGTCCACGCTGGCCATGTGCGGTTTGGCAGACTTCACACGCGTTTGAGAACATTATGGAGAACTCTCAGGCATGCAAGTTTCATTATTATGTTTTCTTATTTTCTTCTGTGTACTTATTTTAGAATGCATAATCTTATCCCTCTTTTTTATCCCTTGCAAATAAACCAATAGTTTCTCCTATTTTTAGTCTCACGCAGTAATTTCCTTCCTATTTCCCTTCACCGTTAAAGCAAGTGATATTTTAATTCCTTAAAAACGCACATAACTCCGTAAAGTTAGTGGTGCGTGCTCGGGTTCGAACCCTCGAAGGATTAGGACGCGGATGTCCTAACCACTAGGCTGTCACAGCTTCATTCGTCAGGCATTACTCATCATTTAATATTTATAATTGTACAACCTCGCTTTCTTTATATTTTATCCCAGGGTGTGCTAGGTTGCCTGCGCTCTTTAGCGATAAGGTCGCCTATTGCACCTATTTGCTTTTCTGTGTGTGTGTTTCTTCTTTTGTATGATGTGCAATAAAGAATATTTTCATTTCATCATCATCATAATCATCATCATCAGCCAACATTAATCCACTGCCGGACATAGGCCTCTTTGAAGTAGCGTCAACTCATTCTGTCTCCGGCTTTTCGCATCCAGTGGATGCCTGCCACTTTTTGGAGGTCATCACTCCACCTAGCCAGAGGACGGCCCACACACCATTTTCATTTAAGTCATCACAATAAACTAAGCATGTACTTTCATCACAGTGTTCATGATGAATGCAATCTCACCCGGTGGTAATTGATGCAGTCTAAGATAAAGTCAATAAGTTTTAGGGTTACGGTGGTTATATTAAAAGTATACCCCTAATAGGTTGTTATGCGGCATTGTATGAGAAAGGCAAACAGTTGGCGGCACGTCTTTGTTGGTGACTAGCAACACCCACAGCTTCCTACTCGACCACACTAGACATTCAGAAATTAAAAATTCTCAAACGGCCTCCGCTAGAAATAAAACCCGGAACCTCGCATTTATATGATCACAGCATAACCTCTATCGTCAAAAACCTATATACTTGGTTTGTACCGGAACGTACCGGAAATCTAAATTACTTTTCGACATGTCTTTGTCGGTGGGTTGTGTAAAAGCCTCTACCGAACTACTAAAAAACATGGAATTCACTCACAACAACTCCTTTTTTTTTTTTTTTATTTACTACAAGTTAGCCCTTGACGGCAATCTCACCTGATGGTAAGTGATGATGCAGTCTAAGATGGTAGCGGGCTAACCTGGAAGGGGTATGGTAAACCCATACTCCTATCGATTTCTACGCGACATCGTGCCGGAATGCTAAATCGCTTGGCGACACGTCGTTGTCGGTAGGGTAGTAACTAGTCACGGCTGAAGCCTCCCACCAGACCAGACTCGAGCCGGGAATCGAACCCAGAACCTCCAACTTTATAATCTGACAGCGCGCACGCTGCGCCACGGAGGTCGTCAAAAAATCAATCCTTCCCATGGAAATGTTACGTACAGCTTCTATTTTTTACCATCAAAACAAAGGCCATCTCCTAGGCAAGCGTACTAAGCGTCTCATCATCATAATCAACCCATTGCCGGCTCACTACAGAGCAAGGGTCTCCTCTCAATATGAGAAGGGTATGACCATAGTCCACCACGCTGGCCGTGTGCGGATTGGCAGACTTCACACGCCTTTGAGAACATTACAAAAGACTATGGTATAGATACGTCTTTGTCGTGCAGGTTTCCTCACGATGTTTCAAGTTGTCAAGCGTCTCAGTATATTAACCAAACGCAGTGGTTTTGCAGGTTATCTGTCATTGGCTTTTATTTGTATGTATACAGACATTATTTTTATGGGTAATATATTCTATCTCATAAGTATGACACTGCAGACACTGTGTGACTCATAGCACGGCAAGCCTGACTAAATGAATTGCTAATTCACTTGTAATTTTTTGACCGTTCACTTGATGTTAAGTGGTAATCTCCCATAAACATCAGTAGCATCGAAACGTCCCGACATCCTCCTTATCGGTTTCTACTGACTACTTCTTACAGCGCTGAATTACCGATATCATCGAGTGGCGAATAGTCGTGTACGAAGTGTCCCACCAGAAAAGACTCGTGCCCGGAACCGAACCTGGGATCTCCCACATTAAAATTCTGCACGCACTGCGCTACGAAGATAGTCAAAAATATCACCTTCGCATACAAATATACACTTCTAATGCGTGCTAACGTGTGATTAAATAACACAAAAAAAACATACGAAAATAACAAAACCACATTCCGTAGTATTTAACGTGGATACATTACTATTTAGTTCTATGAAGTTGTTGGGCAAAGATAGATTATATCGTTTTAGTTTATTTAAAAAAAAAAAAAAAGCTTTTGGGGTTTTTGGGGGCTTTGGGGTCTCTGTATTATACCTATAATACTTGTCCTTTAATAGAGTCACAGTTTAATATATATATCTGGTGAATACCTTATTTGTATCGTATGTATTATCATCATCATCTTCATGATCAAATCATTATCGGCTCACTATAGAGCACGGGTCTCCTCTCAATATGAGAAGGGTTTGGCCATAGTCCACCACGCTGGCCATGTGCGGATTGGCAGACTTCACACGCCTTTGAGAACATTATAAAGAACTCTCAGGCATGCAGGTTTCCTCACGATGTTTTCCTTCACCGTTTAAGCAAGTGATATTTTAATTGCTTAAAAACGCACATAACTACGTAAAGTTAGAGGGGGCGTGCCCGGGTTCGAACCCCCGACCTCTGATTAGGAGGCGGACGTCCTAAGCACTAGGCTATCACAGCATATCGTAATATTTAAAAATCTACTGCTTTATTGCCGAAATGTGTATGTAACTTTTCCGACAGGTTGCAATCGTTTGAGTTTTGTGACAGGCGTACAATTAGCAATCTCCTTAAACTAAAGACGGCACATCATTCTATGTTGTCCTAGTATATAGATAGTCAGTATCGGTTTTCAACTGTCAGAAAGGTACAACACAAGTGATCCACTTGCGGTACACTTGCCACGTTTTTGCGAACATCACGGAGATACTCAAGTATGCAGGTTATTGATCGGATTCTAACGTTGGTAGTCCCATAAATTTAAGATAATTCCGCGTATCAAACAGTTTGTAGACCTACCGCGTTGATTACAAATCGTTTATATAATAATCACGTTTCCAGCAAATGTGAAGATCAACACATGCTGAATAGTAATAGGGTAAGTATTTAAACGTCAGTAATACTTGTTCATTATGCGAGTACCTGGAGTACATTAAGTGCCACGGAAACACTTTACTAACTTATTCATCATATTTTAACATTGTTTACTAAGTACTACTAAACTTAAAAAGCTTCAAAATTGACTGGAGCCATAAAATAATTTTGTTAAATTATAAAATAGAAAAAGCTTTTAAATATTTAAAAGCGGTGATAGCCCAGTGGTTAGGGCGTCAGCCTCCTAATCAGAGGTCGGCGGTTCGAATCCCGGCACGCACCTCTAACTTTTCGGAGTTATGTGCGTTTTTAAAATAATTAAAAATATCACTTGCTTCAACGGTGAAGGAAAACATCGTGAGGAAACCTGCACGCCTGAGAGTTTTCCATAATGTTCTCAAAGGCGTGTGAAGTCTGCCAATCCGCACATGGCCAGCGTGGTGGACTATGGCCAAAAACCTTCTCATATTGAGAAGAGACCCGTGCTCTGTAGTGAGCCGGTAATGGGTTGCTCATGATGATGATGATAAAATAGAAATACATATTTCTTTAAGTTTTACTTTTCATGAGCAACAACTGATAGATTTATCTAGGATCAAAATCACAGTTCCTATGGGTTAGATGCAAAATGAAATTCTATTATTAAATCAACTAACAACTTAAATGGCCGACCAAGTTATAACTAGAATGAATTGATTGACACTTTTTTTATGCACTACAAGTTAGTCCTTGACAGCACTCTCACCCAATGGTAAGTGATGATGCAGTCTAAGATGATAGCGGGCTAACCTATTAGGGGGTATGGTAAATCATTACTCCTAATTGGTTTCTACGCGGCATCAACGCTAAATCGCTTGGCGACACTCTTTGTCGGTAGAGTGGTAACTAGCTACGGCCAAAGACCAGACTCGAGCCGAAAATCGAACCTAGGATCGAATCGAATCTATCTATATAAGAATAATAAAAATTTATATGTACCAGAGAATAACTTATGCAAAATCCTACCGCATAATTTCGCTTTTATTATTCTCTATGATTGTAGAGTGTTTTTTTCAGGGTACGCTATTTGCATATTGTTTACATAGTGTGGGCGACGGCTAGGCTGTGTCATTCATTTTATTACATTTAAGCTAATATTATGAGAGGAGCTTTACCGCAGAGCTATTGAATTAGTGAAACTCTCATTTAGATCACGAGCGACTTAAATTAAAATTGCAAAATTCGCTCCATTAAGGCTTAACCCGTGGTAGAACATTGTGGTACAAGGCCAATAGCTGAAACGTCTCGGCGTTATTACGTTCGAACCGTAGGCGTGGGTTCAATAATCGCAACTAGCTTCAAACCGTAATAAATGTAGCACATAATGTTTTCCAATACATCTGTGAGAAAAACGAACTGAAGTACTAGGTATTAATAGAAATTCACATATTTAATACGATCAAACTTTTTTTTTTCCACTAAAAGTTAGCCCTTGACGGCAATTTCACCTGATGGTAAGTGATGATGCAGTCTAAGATGAAAACGGGCTAACCTGTTAGGGTAGGGGTATGGTAAGCCCACACACCTAATTAATTTCTACGCGACATCGTGTCAGAACGCTTAATCGCTTCGCGACACGTATTTGTTGGTAGGGTGGTAACTAGCCACGGCCGAAGCGTCCAGGCTCGAGCCGGGAATCGAACCTGGGACCTCCAACTTTATAATACGACAGCGCGTCTGCGCCACGGAGGTCTGTGTTTTATTTGTACATTTTTATACATAATATTATAAAAATTTTAAAATCCGTAATAAGGTATCATTGTGGGTAATTACGGATTTCTGATTACAAAACCATATTGTTTAATAACTAATTTAAGATGTTTATTTTTACTATATTACTCACCACTGTTCCTCTCCATGAAACTTTTGTAGGAATCCACGATCGACATGTTGTAGCTTGACGAGGGACCTGGAAAGTAAATAAACAACCATGAAACCATTGGAAAACCTAAATAACCTGATTTACTTTACTATATGCACTGAGAATGTTCTGTCTGTACTGAATGGGATGTCTCTCAATAAGTTCAAAGTTCTTATATAAGACGTAAGTTTGTAGAAAAGTCCTAATATAGAGTAAAATATTATGTAAATGAAAAACAAGCGTGGGTATTAAATATTGCTCTTATAAGATACACGGGTGCATTTGAAACCCTCATAGCTTTAGTTTTAAGTTTACGAATGTAGTTATCACCATTAACTCACTACTGTGTAAATTATTGACACCTCAAAAGTGCCTTTTAAAGGATTCTTTGAATAAAGATTATGATTGATTTATATATATGGTATGATTAGTAAGTTAATAACTGTTATACCCCAGCGATGTAAAAGTTTAATAACATTCATAATTATCTCATAGGAGAGAGGTAATCACAGCATTGTCTCTCCACGATGCTGTAATGTGGGTCAGTGCGGTCTTTAACAATCACTATCCTATCCTATAATAGATAGGACCGAATTAGCTCTCCGAGGTACGGGGTGGAAACCCTAATTTCCTTAAGTCCAGTAAACCAACTCAATACTTAACAATTATTCGCTCTACCCTGGACTTCAAACCCGAACCTCGTGATCCGTATCAGCTCAGTTACGTTTATATAATATAACTTTTTTTGTATATATCTTAAAATATAAATAAAAAATATAAATTGTATGAATACTTTATCATATTATATGAACAAAACAATAAGTAAAAACAACACATATATAAACTGCGTTTTTGCAGGAAATGATGATAATAAACGTTGCAACAAACGTACGTTCCGTACAAAAATTCAAATATAAATAAAATTTTGAAAAAAAATAATCTAACAAAAAATACATAAAAGGAAAAAAAATATATAAAAACGTAGTGGAATTTTTATAAATTATATTAAGGTAAATAAAACTATGTAAGAAATAGTGAAGCAGAAAAATAATAATTCTAATTATTCTTATTTCAATCGTACATTTTTTTAAACATATTTTATTTTTTCATCGACTTATATATAGAACTTAAAATATTAAAAAAACAAAACTAATTAAACGTTTAAACGCAATAATAACTCGGACCATTTTCTCGGACTCGAATTTTTTGCGATGAATGTAAATATCGGGATAAGAGAAATGAAAAATTGTGTATATAAAGCAGTGTTACCGCAAACAGAAAGACTACAATGAAAAACTGTTTTGGGTTTTTTCGATTCATATTTTCTGAATAAATTCATACACAGAAATCGTCCAGTTACTCAATAAGATAAAGACACTGTTAATGAATTACATTAATTCCTTGTAAAAACATAAATGCAAAAATATGAATTTTAAATTTGGTTTAAGGTTTAATTTGTAACTATTAAGTTTTTTTTCCTTTATAAGTAAATAAGATAAGAATTAAATATTTAAACAAGAATTTTATTATTATTTAAACAACCACTCTATCAAGTCTCAGATAAACGCGATTAACCTTTGATATCGCGACTGTACCATCTATCCATAAACCGTGAGTTACAAGTGGAATAGTCCTTGAACTTTATTTATTAATCACCGGAAAGCCTAGCATTAATTAATGGTTTCTAAAAATAAAACCTAACAACGCATTGACATACGCATTTCAATACACATTAAAACTTATGTTTGTGACCAAAATAGCATTTTTTTTTATTCGATAACCACTGTTTTTTATTAAAAACATTGTCTAAAACTCGTGTACTACTTTTAATATTTTACAAAAAATAAATGAACTTGGGTTACCTTTAAATTAACACACACGTTTGCACTAAGGAAGATTACGAAGGTCACAGTTGAGTGAAGGACGATTTAACCGTTTAAGACATTTGCTTTCTGAATCGGAAGGTGAGACAAATTATACCGGCGGCCGACAAAAGGGAACTGGCATTCAAAAAACATATTGATATTGAAGTTAATTAACGTAAATTAGTGATTGCGAAAAAAAGATAATTATCCTTCAGATTCCAACGACTTATTGCTTTCTCTTTTGTGCAACGGCCGCAAGATTCCCGCAATTTATCTAATGAGTCGTTAGCAGTTACGACAAACTTTGGTGATTTTTCAGAAAACATTATAGTTATTCCTAATGAAACATTAATTGATTGTATACTAATAGTTTACATAGGTATTAAAGATACAATTACTGGCGACTCAAATGCAGAGCGTAGAAGCAACATTGCAGAAGTAGGACATATTTTGTTAAGTGGGGAAACATTCAAGACACTAGATAAATATAAATATTTGGGAATACATTAATCCTCAACTTTTCGGAGTTATGTGCGTTTTTAAATAATTAAAATATCACTTGCTTCAACGGTGAAGGAAAACATCGTGAGGAAACTTACACGCCTGAGAGTTCTCCATAATGTTCTCAAAGGCGTGTGAAGTCTTCCAATCCGCAGATGGCCAGCGTGGTGGACTATGACCAAACCCGTCTCATATTGAGAGGAGACCCGTGGTCTGATGATTATTTTTCCTGATTCATGATGACATGAATCAGGAAAAATAGATCACAATATCAGTACGGACGAAATATCTAAAGAATATTCCAAAAGAGAAAAATGCTACTAAATTCACATCTTAACTTACGATATCTATTGAAAGGATAAATCTATATGCTATTACCGTATTACTTCATACTTCCGGTATAACAAATTACAAGAACAGTAACCTCAAGATGAACAAGAAAATTTTTTGCAATGAAAAAGATGGAAACCACAAGTATGGGTTTACCAAAACCCTAGCAGGTGATCCTGCTACCATCGTAGATTACCGTCAATGGCTTCATTTAAAAAAAAAATTCTTAATGGCATTAGGATAACGCCAATAACTCTACTCCAGACTTACAATGGGAATTACAACTACTGTACTCTTACAGCCGTTGTTAATAATCAATCCAATTCAAAAATTTTAGATAGCCGATTGAATTTAGTAGCGCCATCCTTATCGACAACGAACAGTAGGAAAACCAATCTGCTTATCAACGTTGATTATTAACATGGGCGATAGACAATTTTGGTCTGATCAGGAAATTATTTGTCCGGAAATGCTAATCAGTAGTCAAACTTAAAGTTAGTTATAGACTTGTGAATAAAGTTCAGATAAAGAGACGTAAATTAGCACACCTGACGTTTCCTAAATTAGTTTTAGTATCATGGTATCCGCATTTTATATGGCTTTGGCTACAAACAACTTTAAACAAAGCTTTGCGGGCTCAAGGACTTTATATGTGTGAACACATATTTGTCTTAGCGTCCAACAACATAGACCCAAAATTAAAATATCACAAGGTCATTAATCTTTGTCTTCTTAATATTGTTGATGACGTTCGTTAGTAGTTTTGCCCCCATCTCTGATTGCCTGTTAATGTTTTGTGTACAGAATTGTAACGTGATCATAATTTAAAAGATTTTTCAGACATTCTTACAATAAACTACCGGATGACATCTCAAATTCAAATTCAAAATAATCTTTATTCAAATAGTCCAAGGCACTTTTGACGCGTCAATAATTTACATAGTAGTTATTTCATGGTGATAACTATATTCGTAAACTTAAAACTAAAGCTATGAGGGTTCCAAACGCGCCCCGGTCTAAGAAGAAGCCCACAACAAACTTAGCAGGGTTTTTTTCGTTATCACCATCTCACATAATCTTGGAGTTGTCTCTCAATAAGTTTATACTAAACAAAAGATTATTCGGAAAATTCGTTGGAATAAATTGTTGCTCGGACTAGATATTAAATATTTTATAAGTGACAATGTGAGATGGTGATCAATGAAACGAACGTTAAAAAAAGATAGTAAAAAAACAAAGATAATTTTGAATTCTGACTTTTTTAAAATCTTGAACCCTGGTTTAGCAGCTTTTAGCTTTTTCTAAATCTCAGGTCCCTGACGTTTCCAGGAAAAAAGTATCCCATTTAATGTGATCCAGGATGTATTTTAAATCTGTGTCGTCAGATATTAATATTAATAAATTTAATTTTTTGCCAGCATTCGCGCTATAATTTTAATTAGTTCCTTGTTTAATGAATTAAATAAAAATTAAAATACAAATATTTACTATGTTTTTGCTGTGATACAAAAAACTAATTGACTAACAAATACAGCAAAAGTGTTATAATAAAGTTCATCTCTCACTACAAAAACGTAGTACTATAGGTAAGTAATTGACCGTGTAATTTGCAACAACTCCATTCATAAATTATTTTTCACACGGTGAGGAAATAAAAAAAACCCATTCTAAGGCATTCCAAGCTAAAATGATACCTGAAACGAGGTACATAAGTATTTTTTTCCTATTTATATTAAAAAATTTATGGTGGTTTGTGTTGTGCTATTTAGTAACTGAGGCAGCCATTGCCCTTTGTTATAAACTCAACTAGTGCATAAAATAACTGGTTAATTAATTCGGCATATCTTAACGTAAGTTCCGTTTAATCTGAGTAACAATGTATATCCATATTATAATATAAAAGACTGGCCTCCAAAACTGTTTACTTAAGTAGGCATTAAACACTTTAAAAATATGAAGAGTATGTCAGTTGTTCAAGAATATACCTAACTGCTAATCTGTGACCCAATGCTGCCAATATGATCCTATAAAAAAGCTTCGTTTAATTTTTGGACGGATCAGTAATCTATATCTATATATATAAAAGCGAAAGGTCACTTACATACTTACATACTGACTTACTGACATACTGATTATACACGAGATCTCAAAAACTATTGTACGTCACAATCACTCAATCAATCAATCACTTCAACCGATAGACGTCCACTGCTGGACATAGGTCTTTTGTAGGGAGTTCCAATGGCCACGGTCTTGGGCCGCTTGTATCCAGCGGCTCCCTGCGACTCGTTTGATGTCGTCTGTCCACCTTGTTGGGGGTCGACCAACGCTACGTTTACCGGTGCGAGGTCGCCGTTCCAGCACCTTGGGACCCCAACGTCCATCGGTTCTCCGAGCTATGTGCCCCGCCCATTGCCACTTCAACTTCGCAATTCGCTGAGCTATGTCGGTAACTCTGGTTCTTCTACGGATCTCCTCATTTCTGATTTGATCACGTAGAGATACTCCCAGCATAGCTCTCTCCATCGCCCGTTGAGTGACTCTGAGCCTTCTTATGAGGCCCATAGTGAGCGACCATGTTTCAGAGCCGTAAGTCATCACTGGCAACACGCACTGTTCGAAAACTTTAGTCTTCAGGCACTGAGGGATTTTGGACGAAAAGATGTCACGGAGTTTCCCAAACGCTGCCCACCCGAGCTGAATTCGGCGGCGGACCTCTCGAAATTGGACTTACCTAACTGGATCGTATGTCCCAGGTATACATACTCGTCTACAATTTCCAGTGCAGAGTTCTCAACGATTACTGGGTAAGGCAGAACATTAGCGTTCGACATAATCTTCGTCTTGCTCATGTTCATACGTAGGCCTACCTGTTGAGAAACTCTGCTAAGGTCATTGAGCATTGCGTCGAGGTCTTCCAGAGTCTCTGCCATTACGACTACATCATCAGCAAACCGAAGGTGATTGATGTACTCGCCATTGATGTTGATGCCTAGTCCGTTCCAATCCAGAAGCTTGAAGACATCTTCCAACGCTGCGGTAAACAGCTTCGGAGATATCACATCTCCCTGCCGTACTCCTCGCTGCAGTTGGATCGGCCTCGTAATCTGGTCCTGTATACGGACTGACATGGTGGCGTTTTCGTACAGACATTTCAGTACTTTGATGTACCGGTAGTCGATTCGGCATCTCTGCAGTGACCTCAACACAGCCCAAGTTTCCACCGAATCAAAGGCTTTCTCATAGTCCACAAATGCTAAACAAAGTGGCCGGTTGTACTCTTCGGTCTTCTGTACAATCTGCCGCAATGTATGGATGTGGTATTGTACGTATAAAGCTATAATTTAGCAAGTAGGTAGTTGATAGTTAAGAGTTGGCAGCGAAGAAAGGATATTTGGAAATTCCACCCCTAAGGGGGTAAATAGGGGTTGGAAGTTTGTATGAAATTTCTTTGTTTTTAGAGTTAGAGACAAAAATTTATTAAGGGTGGTAAAATGGGGGATGATAGTTTTTGCTTATTTTATTTTTAGGAAGTCTACAAGCTTGAAATTTTGAAAATAGGTTTCTTTTAGGGCGTATGTATAAGGTTAGATTTTTTTTTCATCCCAATCTACAAAATAAAGTAATATAGGGGTTTGAAGTTTATATGAAAGTCCTATGTTTTTCAATTTAGAAACACGAAAATAGGCAATTTGACCTTTGCCTGTTAGCTTACTTTCCGAAGCAAGGCATTGGTCGCACGGGAAACCTCAATCGATCGACGAAGTTGCGGGCAACAGCTAGTTAGTAATAAAAATGGAAAATAAAAAAGTAGATACAAACATAATAATAATAAGAAACGTTGTTTTGGTGACATTAGGTCGATCAAAATTACGTATTTTTTTAAAGCAGTTTTACCGTTGGACGGTCCGATTTTAGTATTAACTATGCTGACACTGTTTTTTTAGTTATACCACAAATTCTTTGTATTTTCTATTAATATTGGTATAACGATACCTCATTAATTATTTCGACCTGTTAAGGCTGTAGACATTGTCATAAAATAGATGTTTTTTTGTGCTGTGTGTCCGCCATGTTGTTTTTTGTGAAGTCACCAACCTTAGAATCATTCCTAAGTGAAACCAATCTGACGACATTTATTAATAGCTATCATTTTGTAAAACCTTTTGCTGGATCAAGTAAAGCTCGATTTATCGATTTTTTTACGACCTTCTTTTTTTAAAATTCAGTCCAATTCGCCCAGCTTTTTAAACTGTGTTTGATAAGTGAGTCAGTCAGTCATCCCGTTGTTACGTACGTTTATAAGCAGAATTGTTAATTTTATTTCAATTCATCATTATTTATTGACATATTCGTAAGCAGAGTAACAAGAAAAGAAAAAAACACAGAAGTAAATACGAACAATACAATAAACGATATTTCTCAGTATCCAAAGCAGACTGCCGATGAGAGAGTATTAGAGAGTTGGTCGCGGACTTTAGCGATCATGATTGGATTAAATAATATTTTGATTTGCTTTCAAAATACCGCGATAATATAAAGCTTAACTACTGTCTGTATGTCTGTATCTGTTCTGATTAAAACAAAAATTGATCTATATTTCAATAAAAAATCTGTACATCATCATCATGATCAACCCATTGCCGGCTACTAAAGAGCACGGGTCTCCTCCCAATATGAAAGGGTTCGGCCATAGTCCACTACGCGGGCCATATGCGTATTGGCAGACTTCACACGCCTTTGAGAATATTAATAGAGATAATAATATATATAATAAGAATGGATTACTAATTGAAAGTTTAACGTCAGTGACTGGTTGACTAATCTTTCGAAATCAACTGCTGATCCGTTTGCAAAGAAGATAAAGTTTTTCAAGTCATTTGCGAGATTACATTAAAGAAAATTCATATTTGGTATGAAAGTTGGATTCATATTTGGTGAAATATGACACAAGAGAACCACGAACTCAAAATGAGCGGTTAAGCGGTATTCAAAACCTAATTATTTGTTAGCTAAATATCCACCGCTTCCTCTGTCCGAAGATAATTACTGTAAGTTAATAAATACATTCGAAAGTTTTCTTTTTCTTCCTCTACGGTGTGATAATGGTAGCCATCAATATAACATCGTATCGGAACGCTTAATCGCTTGGATGCACGTGTTTGTCGATAGGCTAGTAGCTAGCCTGAACCAAATCGAATTCAGAAACTCTCACTTTATCATATTATAAATATATTGCGGGACGCCGTTCGTCACACTGAGTGATAAGGCCGCCTTTTGTAACAGACAGTCCGCCAGAATTTCCGCTTTTTATGTAACTGGACAAATCTTACAGTCGAGGCTCTGAAAATATTCGTGAGTCACATTGCTGTGCGGGCGTTGCGTAAAGCGCCCGTACATCGATATTACCACGAGGTGCGGTAGGTCATGGTCATCGTAATGCAATAACGGCTTAGTAATAATAATAATATACCTACTATATAGCAAATTTAAGAACATTTCCCGCAGTAATTAAAAACCTATCGAACATAAAACCAATTTTCATAGAAACATTCATTCTTTATTGTAACTACGTAACGTAACTAAAATTCAATTATGAAATCTATTTTATAGTAGCATTATATGTTAAAAATTTAAAATAAACCTATTCACATTTTAGGATCCATTTTTTAATAGGTACATAGTGTTGAAACCCTATGGGTAAAGTTACGTTAAATCCTCTAAAAGCGGATACCTAAGTCCCTAATTACAAGTTTCAATGTATAAGTCGTACGAAGCGGTGATAGCCCTAGGTCGGTTAGTGGTTAGGGCGTCAGCCTCCTAATCAGAGGTCGGCGGTTCGAATCCGGGCACGCACCTCTAACTTTTCGGAGTTATGTGCGTTTTTAAACAATTAAAATACCGCTTGCTTCAACGGTGAAGGAAAACATCGTGAGGAAACCTGCACGCCTGAGAATTCTACATAATGTTCTCAAAGGCGTGTGAAGTCTGCCAATCCGCACATGGCCAGCGTGGTGGACTATGGCCAAACCCTTCTCATACTGAGAGGAGACCCGTGCTCTGTAGTGAGTCGGTAAGGGGTTGATCATGATGATGTGTATTAGTCTTGATAGTTTTTGATTTATTGACATAAGGAATAAGACACATACACAGTATTTCACTATATTTCCCGTTTATAATGGGCCATATAAAGAGGTAAAAGAACCAAAAAAATCCTTTATTAAACTATCTGGTTCCCAGGATAACACTGCTTTAACGCAGAAGTTAACTAGTTATTAGTTATATTAAAGTCCGCAGCATTATAATACGATTCGTGACCGAGCTAACTCAAGATCTATGACAGGCTTGATCTTAAGAGAGACATGGTCTTTGACCTTATATACAAATAAAAAACGTCTGGAAGTCATTGAATAATGAATACTTATCATTCACCTGTCATAATGTTTTTACCACCGTCTGCTATACGGGCCCGATGTATGCAGTGTCGAAAATGCATCTTTGTTAACATAAACTCGTAAGATTTTTACTTGATTTCATTTTACCAATAAACAGTGAACCGTAAGTACATTGAAATTGGCACTTAATTTACAACAATAGTTTCATAGTATTCAATTAATCCAATATAAATACTTTGGAAGCGTCTGGTATTTAAAGTAGATAAATTTTGTCTTTCCCGCAAAGTTATTTAGACAAATATAGTTTATAAGATCACACAGAGGAAATCACGCATAGTCTATTTATTATATTGTTATATATTTTTAAGTAAATAGTTTACCTGCTTGCTTAGAATGTATTTTCAAACTCTTAAGTTTTATATATTAATTTAATTTTTTTTCGGTCTGTGTTTTCTAACCCACAGCGTAACACACACAGGTTGCCACAGCGTAACCGTGCTGTTTGGCGAGCTTGGGAAAAAAGCTCTGCCAGATGAAATTTTGAGCCCTAGGGCTAGAAGAAACTAAGGGAACGTCTGCCTAAGGCCGTCTCCTGTGAGGCCTAACCTCGGCTTAGGCGACGTATGGGATGACGGGGGGGTCGGACGGTGAGTGGTCCGTACGTCTCCGAGGCCGTGGATGGAGCCCACATCCGGATGTCGTAAGATTAGTTTCAATGTATGCAGTTTTACTCACATAATAATATGTTTAAAAATAATTAATTAATCGCCCTCAATGGCAGGCAAAAACTTTAAACGTGATTTCATAAACAAATTGTTCTGATGCAAATCATAATTTTATGCGCTTGATTTTGAAAGTAATGATCATTATCTACCTACACTAATAATTAATAAGCTCGTAGAAAAAATGCGTAGGTACCACTTGTACTCGTATGAACCGATGTTAAAGTACATTATTTGACAATAATAACCATGCGAATTAATGTAAGCTGTGATAGCCTAGTGATAAGGCGTCCGCCTCCTAATCAGACGACGGGGGTTCGATCGCGGGCACGTAGGTATCTTTAATTTTTCGGAGTTATGTGCGTTTTAAACAATTAAAAATATCACTTACTTCTAGGGTGAAGGAAAACATCGTGAGGAAACTTCAACGCCTGAGAGTTCTACATATTGTTTTCAAAGGCGTGTGAAGTCTGCCAATCCGCACATGGCCAGCGTGGTTGACTATGGTCAAATCCTTCTCATATAGAAGTAGAGTACAGAGGATGGTCTTATCGCTTAGTTTGATAAACTCCACAACGCAATACGTACACTCACCGTCCGACCCCCCCGTTATCCCAAACGTCCCTAAGCCGAGGTTCGGCCTCAAAGGAGGCGCCCTTAGGCAGTCGTTCCCATAGTTTCTTCGAGCCCTAGGGCTCAAAATTTCTTCTGGCAGAGCTTCTTTCCGAAGCTTGCCAAACAGCCCGGTTACGCTGTAGCAACCAATAGGGTTTGTACAGCTAATAGACAGTCCGAAAAAAAAAAAACGCAATACGTGCGTAGTAGTAAGCTAAAAGGGGATTTCTGGGTTCGATTCTCAACTAGTTACCTACGACCCCACTGGCAAAGGCATGTCGTCTAGCGATTCAGTGTACCGGTAGGATGCCGCGTACAAAGGAATTAGGGGGTTGAATTCCGCCTTGGTTTTTCTGATTCGGTTGTTCTTGTGTGCTGCAGATGTTCAGTGGTAATCACTTAACATCAAGTGACTTATCTGCTCGGTTTAAGAAACGTAGGCGTCCATGTGCGAACTTCCAAATTATCTTTCGATTGTTATAAAATGTTCATTCAACAGCAATAACAATTTGAGCAACTAGTTATGAAATTACAGTCATAATTTATAATAATCGTATCATTTAAACCGTGTCAAAGGCGCACCGGTGATTATGACTGACCAAAGAAGCGATACTATGTGCTTCATGCCTAAATAGTAGACGGCCTTTAGAGAGGTAGCCTCTGAACGTACAACCTACCACACAATATCCTTTACATTTTAATGCTAGTGTTAAAGGTTTTATGTATGTGTTAAGGTGGACTGTATTAAATATATCCGATGACAAGGACGCTACGGCTAAGAAAGTGGTCTATCAAATGCAGAAATGTGTAAGAACAGGCTTTCTGCTCGGTGGCCTTCCTTTGTGTTTTTACTCTTAATTAAGTTAGTGAGGGCTGGATTATTAACTGTGTTTTTATGGTTAACTTTTTCCATATATTTGGTTGTAAACTATGTATTTTTGGTGGCCTTTTATAAAAAATTTTGGTTAATATTTATTACTATTTTATTACTAATTTTTATTATACTACTAATTTTACTTGGTATTGGTACTTCTAATTTTTATTATTAAATATTCAAACTTAAAATTTAGATAATAGTTCATTTTAGAACCTAAGTGCCAAGGAAAGATTTTGATTTTCGTTGGAAGGTTTCTGGCAAAAATTCCTTTGGTTTGGATATATGTTACGAAAATTGGCATGTAGATTAGATCATTATTAGATTAAGTAAGAACTTTCAATATACGATTTTTAATGACCTTTTGGGAGTCGAAAAAAACCCATCCTTACAAAGAAACCGTCATGTGGAACTTGACTTACTTATTAACTTTGCTTATAAAAAAATGGGTATGAATATAATTATATTAAACACGCTTATGTAGGTTTTTTGTTTGTAAAATTTTTGGCATTCGCAAATATAGCTATTTGAAGACAGGAATAGGAACATCAAGAAAACTCTCATGGAAAATCAGAAATATATACAAAGTCGCAGGCATCCACTACTTTGAAAAACAAATGTAATTGTTTGTGGAGCCTGTAAATAAAATAATTTCCCTTAAAATAAAAAAAAGTTGTACGAAAAACAACGGATTTTGCAAAAAAGAACATACTTCATTAATAATTTGCTTAGATTTATTATCACTGGGTCGTTAGTATACTTAATGAGCAATTTATAATATGACCATAATCAGCTTTAGAATAATAATGATACGAACGCAGCAAAAACATATCGAAAACATTTTTTGTCTTCATACAACTATTTCATATTCATATAAACTTATTACAAACAATTTAATGAAAGACTCAACCATTTTATCATATTAATAGTTTTTGCTACTTAGGTTTTTATACACCAAAGTTAGCTCTTGACGGCAATCACACCTGATGGTAAGTGATGATACAGTCAAGGATGGTAGCGGGCTAACCTGTTAGGGGAATGGTAAACCCAAACTCCTAGTTGGTTTCTACGCGACATCGCGACATCGCTATATCGCTTGGCGTCACGTCTTTGTCGGTAGGGTGATAACTAGCCACGGCCGAAGCCCCCCTACCAGACCAGACTCGAGCTGGGAACCGAACCTAGAACCTCTTCAAAAAATATTTAAAAATTCCTGTGAAATAAGCAACGTTTGTAGCACAAAGTTAGCCCTTGACGACAATCTCACCACATGGTAAGTGATGATACAGTCTAAGATTGTAGAGGGCTGATCTGTAATTGGTTTCTACGCGACATCGTGCCGGAAAGCTACATCGCTTTGCGACACGTCTTTGTCGGTAGGATGGTACTACTAACTAGCCACGGCTGAAACCTAACACCAGAACAGACTCGAGTCGGGAATCGAACCCGGAAGCTTCAACTTTATAATGCGATAGCGCCCGCGCGTCACGGATGTCGTCAAAACTTAAGTACAGACTTTCCCATTCATAACTGAAAATAAACCCGGCTAAATTTGTTGTGGGCTTCTTAGACCGGGGCGCGTTTGGAACCCTCATAGCTTTAGTTTTAAGTTTACGAATTTTTTTTTTTACATACTACAAGTTAGCCCTTGACGGCTATCTCACCTGGTGGTAAGTGAAGATGCAGTCTAAGATGGTAGCGAGCTAACCTGATAGGGGCATGGTAAACCCACACTCCTAATTGGTTTCTACGCGACATCGTGCCGGAACGCTAAATCGCTTAGCGACACGTCTTTGTCGGTAGGGTGGTAACTAGCCACGGCCGAGGCCTCCGACCAGACCAGACTCGAGCCGGGAATCGAACCCAGGACCTCCAACTTTATAATGCGACAGCGCGCGCACTGCGTCACGGAGGTCGTCACGTCAATATAGTTATCACCATACTTTGTAAATTATTGACGCGTCAAAAGTGCCTTTTTAAGGACTATTTGAATAAAGATTATTTTGAATTTGAAATTTGAATTTAATGTTACTGTAATGTTTGACTGCGACTTCGCTCGTATTTAAGTTCTGTGTTAAGCTATAATATTTTTGAAGCAGAACTTATTTTTTAGCGTCAATGACATGCAACCCGCTAATATGACGTGTTGTGCCTAGCGACGCGCAGTGACCTCTCTATACGATACGCACTAATAAATCGTATACAGTTTTGCATATTTTTTTGTTTTCAAGACGATGACATCTTTAATGTTTAAACTATTAGCACTTTAAGAGTGAGCCTCATGCCGGAAGTCCTTGTACAGATGAGTCTGGTTGACGTGGGTTATTTAAAAATGATCCTTATATTCATTGTTGATCATGGACCGCAATGACACCTGCTTCTGACCAATATAGTCTATTAATGATGCAGCCTGATGGAATGGGAATATTATAGTATAATAATATTCCCATTCCAGTCATCCTCGCTCACAATCTGAAGATACAACAAGCGGTGGTGCAAGGATATTCCGCCGATTTCTCAACCTGTCGCCCTGACCCCCGGCCATTCGACCTCCTCTGGTGGGGTGTGATCCTCCACCCGGTACAAATATGTATTTATGTAATGTAGGTTTATTTAATTTTTTGTGTATGTAAATAATATTCTAGTGTAGAATTAATATTCTTATAAATGCAAAAAATTATATACTTAATTTTTTTTACTTTTATATAAATTTATTTTGAACGCGGAAGTTTTTTTATTGTTTAAGTTGTTTGTTGTATTAACAATTTTTAAACAACAAAAACAAGGATACAAATAAAAAGTATGAACATTTTCAATTAAATCATTCATCCCTTTCATTCCCTTGTCATTCTGAGTGGAGTTATACGGCCTACAGTAGGCTATTCTAGGTAATGATGATGCTGGTTAGTTTGCGGACAGGTGATCCGTGACCCGAAGGAACATCACTGGGTTTTAATGGTTATTCTGGTCGCCAGTCTGGTCACCGGGAAGTCCTACATACCCCGTCGAAAAATAAAATAAAAAACAATGTTTATATTCAAATTCAAATAATCTTTATTCAGATAGTCCTTTAAAAGGCACTTTTGACGCGTCAATAATTTACATAGTCGTGATTTAATACTGATAACTACATTCGTAAACTTTAAACTAAAGCTATGAGGGTTCCAAACGCGCCCTGGTCTAAGAAGAAGCCCACACCAAACTTAGCCGGGTTTTTTGTTTTGTTATTACCATCTCACATTATTAATAATAAATTAAAGTATTAGAGATACAACTGCGTTTCTTTTCCAGTCAAACGTAAAATCTCGAATTGAAATTAAACGATATCATGATATTTTCATCACCCACTAATTACGCGGTACACATAATGGCATTGCGGCGTGCGGTCGTTACATCAGTAATGTGCGGTTTGAATACCTACTTAACATTGTTTGTGTTAGTACACGGTCTTCGTTATGGTCATACAATGTATAGTTGTTTGTTGTATATTCAAACTGCCATTCCAATATTTGTCGAAATGCCTAAGTGCTGTCGCATTATAAAGTTGGAGGTCCTGGGTTCGATTCCCGGCTCGAGTCTTTTCTGGTGGGAGGCTTTGGCCATGGCTAGTTATCACCCAACCGACAAAGAAGTGCCGCCAAGCTATTGAGTGTTCCGGCACAATGTCGCGTAGAAATAATTAGGGATATGAGTTTACCATGCCCCTAACAGGTTAGGCCGCTACCAACTTAGACTGCATCATCACTTACCATCAGATGAGATTGCCGTCAAGGGCTAACTGCTAGTGTATAAAAAAAAAACTTGATTCACGCAGATGAATTAACGAGCATCAGCTAGTAGAATATAAACACAAGTAGGTATGTATAGACATTCAATGAATGTTAACGGAAAATGCAATTCATGATGTTTTTCATTCATAACTATTCATTTCGAAATTCCATTTAGTTAATCGTGAGCGTGAATTGACAGATTTTATCGATTTCCATAACGGTCACAGGTTAGCTGCAAATTTATTAATATTGATAAAATTAAAAGGTATTCATAATACAAATTCTGACGGATTTTTTTTTACAACAAGTACAATTAGAAATAATAAAAAAACAGAAATATGAAGAAGCCGACGCGACGGATTTTTTGTTTTTATTTATTTATTCTTTATTTGTACACCACAACAAGTATAATTAGAAATAATAAGAAAAACAGAAACAAGAAGAAGCAGGATACAAAGGGCGGCTTTATCGCTTAGTAGCGATCTCTGCCAGGTAACCTTAGGATTAGGAAAGGTAAAAGAAGAAGAAAGTAGTTGGCGTAATATATAAACAAAAACCTGCATACGAATAACTTAATACTAATACCTAAATCTGATTACATGAATAAACACACACACACATACAGACACACACACACACACACACACACACACACACACAGACACACACACACACACACAGGAAGCAGCTAGATAATGAACCTTTATCAAGTAAGGTTCGATCGTTGGTTAAAACAATGAGTCTTCTTGAAAAAAAAAACACAGTAACATCCGTAAAAAAATTTAAAATACGTAAATTTCTTTCGAAAGCGTAACCAACCATTTTAATTATGATTGAATAAATAAATTATATTATTAGAAAATATTTCTAATCTATCCACAGAGTCGATAAAATTACTGGATTCTTAAAACGTTTGTAATTTTGATCGGTATTGATAATAAATATAATCGATTGTTTGAAGCAGAATTACTTAATATTGAAATCAAATGAAACTAAAGTAACGACATCTGGCAATACCTTGCTGATAATCATACGTACTTATCTACACGTAATAACAACATATTAAATACTAGAGAGATTACCTAAATGATATTATTTGTAATTTATATTACACTTATTGCGATAGGAAGAAATTGTCAATATTAATTTGTATCATCATCATCATTATCATGATCAACCCATTCTCAGCTCACTACAGAGCACGGGTCTCCTCTCAATATGAGAAGGGTTTGGCCATAGTCCACCACGCTGGCCATGTGCGGATTGGCAGACCTTACACGCCTTTAAGAACATTCTGGAGAAATCTCAGGCATGCAGGTTACCTCACGATGTTTTCCTTCACCGTTGAAGCAAGTGATATTTTAATTGCTTAAAAACGCACATAACATCCGAAAAGTTGCGTGCCCGGTTACGAACCCCCGATCTCTGATTAGGAGGCTGACGTCCTAACCACTAGGCTATCACAGCTTTTACAAATTAAGAATATTAATAAATAAAAGGATTATTTTTCAAACACAATCTTAAATGTCATTTTTGTAATTCAACCAATAACTGCGTGGTCCGTAATCAACTTGCTTAGTAATAGACTTACTTATTAGGAATATAAGGCACCGTTGGCTTTCCCTTCAGAGATATCAGTTCTAAAGTTATTTATTTTAGATTCTTGCTGTCACACCTTGGTACTTGGAATCATTTTACATCTTTGCAACCACTCGATAGGTTTGTCCGATTTCCCGCCGATATCAATAAGTCTTTCGCTAAACTGCGTATCATTCTGCTATTGAAATATATTCAGGTTAATGGAATGAGCAGAGAAACTAAACTCTAGCGCATTAGGACTTGAAGGACGTTTATAAACCGGATACATGTCATTTGAGTGATCCTATATAAAACTGCGTGTTAACATTTTCAGGTTGTCCTGTGTTTTTTCCACATATGGCGGCTTGAAGTTGACGATATTGAATGGAATTATATTGTAATAATTATTTACATTTTAAGTGTTTATATATTTTATATCTAATTGTGCACCCTAAATCTGCTTATCTATATTTTATATCTTGGTCTGGGTTGCCTGATAGAGATCGCTCTTTAGCGATAAGGCCGCCTATTGTACCTGTTTTCTTTTCTGTGTTTTTCTTTAATGTCTGTATTTCTTCTTTTGTGTGGTGTACAATAAAGTGTATTTTCATTTCATTTAATTTCATAGTGGCGAGACATCGTGATACCAGCATTGCAATTTTTAATACGCGCATACATTAGTTAATTAAAACTAAAATTTAGTAAAATTAATACGTCTTAAACTAGAGCTGTATTTATCACAAACTTGCATGTGTCAAGTAACTATAGATAATATTTGATAAACAATTTGAGATTCGACTTCACGAGAGACTGCTTTTTTAATACGCGCATACAATAGTTAATTAAAACTAAAATTTAGTAAAATTAATACGTCTTAAACTAGAGCTGTATTTATCACAAACTTGCATGTGTCAAGTAACTATAGATACCAGTTGATAAACAATTTGAGATTCGACTTCACGAGAGAAACTGCTTGAGTTTAGAAAGTCAGATCTAACTACAACTTGCATTCAAGTAGTTAAAATATTTTCTATCTATTTGTATCTATTTATATCTATTTGTATTAATTACTTAAACATACATACATGTGCATATAAAATTATAAGTCAAATGCACCTTTTAGGACTGTCAGATTTAAAAACGAAACAAAAGTTAAGATTTGAAACTAATTAGATTCATTGTTGCCTGTAATAGGTTTATGAATAAGGCTATATTTGATTTGATTTGATTTGATTGCTAAAATAATGAAAATAATTAAAAGTGAAATAAACAACTAATGTTGGAAAACATACAAATGCAATTTTAAAAAAATATGATTGCATTTGTGGACTATTTAAAAAAAAAATTAAAAGATTTTTATTACCAATCAATAGTTCCTCGTCAATTTACTTGAAATTACATCCCAAAATTAATAGAAGTATTACAGTATACAACAAATTTCAACAAAAACAGTTTACATAAAGGTCAACTTCTTCAGTGAGCATTGTGTTATCTTAATGTATTTTAGCTTTATTTAATTCAATTGCAACACAATCGTGATCTATATAAAGCGAGGGGGCTTTATAGTCTAAGAGTCGTTCGGCAATTTTTCTTTCAAAAGATAACGTAAAATCGACTAGTTTTCGTGTTGTTCGGATGTGTAGTTTAGAAATAATTACTGGAAGTCAATAAGGTTTTATGTAAGCGTGTCAAATTTTATTATATCAAACATACGCTGAGACTTGGATTAGTTTATAAACGTATAAAAGAAGGAGTAGGAAGTTACCGACCTAACGTCTATATATAATGTTTTATTTAAGAAATAATATCAATAGAAAAAGCATTTTATACCCGCTAGTCTGAAATCAGACAAATGTGGTCAATCTGAGGTTTTTTATTTTACTCGTGAGCGAAGAAACCTGTACTATTTATCTATTGAACCTTTGAAGTTCTTTACGAAATCATTCATTCACCCAAATTCAGAACTATCAACTCCAATCTGAAATTAGTATTGCCGGTAGTTACGAGTATGCCCGCAAAAAACAGTGGTGAAGGTAGATGAAAATACGTGGAGCCAAATTTTATGTTCGACTATTTTCAGCTTAGTAGGTTAACATTAACTGAATTACTAACTATTTTTTTAACAAAAATAAAATATATGATCACCACAAATATATGACACCGGCTCTTGTTCGTTGATTTTTAATCAAAATGCCATAATACCGTAATACTTTGCGAAGAACAATCGCGATTGCCAAATCTCGTATTACATAAGATCCTATCTTCGTAGTTAACTGTGTTTTTATGAAATTAAGCAATTTAGTGATTCACTTTGACCCGTGAGTAAATTGAATGTGTGAGTTTGGGTAACAGGTCATGGCGTTTATTGTAATACCCGAGGTTATGGAAGCTTATTGTTCTAATTGCTTACGACCCCGTATAGTGCAAAATAATAAAGTGGGGTGAAAATCTGAGATATGTATTTCATTCAACATTAGCAAGCGTAGCTAAAATTGTAATAAGAAATATTTTTTCACAATCAAATGAAAATTCTGAACAAAATAGACATTTTAACAAATAATATATGCCATGTATGCAGCCATTTATTTTAGGTACTTACCTGAACCTGAACAACAGTACCAGGTAAGAAAACATTAAAAAACTAATCGAAAGCATAAAGATTCTAACCTGAGAAATTGGGTAATTGTAATCACTAAAATAAGATTAAAATAATTTGTAGGTCTGGGGTTCGATTGCTGGCTCAGCTCGGAGGTTTCCGCCGTGGCTAGTTACCACCCTACCAACAATGACGTGCCGCCAAGCGATCCAGCACGTTTTCGCGTAGAAACCAATTGGAAGTATGTGTTAAACGTACTCCTAGGTTAGGTTAGTACAGGTTAGCCTAGCCCGCTACCATCTTAGACTGCATCATCACTTACCATCTAGTGAGATTGCCGTCAAGGTCTAACCTATAGTGTATAATAAAAAAAAGTGTAGCCTATATACTATTTATACTATACAAACCAACAAACATTATTTTACATAATAATCAATCGAAAAGTGAATTATTGTTCTATGTTGAATAGATACCTGTGTTAGACGGGAGCCCGCTTAGTACGTAAGATAGTAAAATGTGAGTTTCTAGTTTTTACCATCCTCTCACTTCAACGTAAAAAAATGTATGTACGCTTAAAAAATGTCTTCCAAAGGTCTATTTGAACAAATAAAGAAAGAAAATCAAGTAATTGAATGGCGAATTTTGAGATGCAACTGCAAACTTAATTCAACATACTGCCAAGTTCAAACGCTCTTTGTTTGTTTACGTCTCAGCACACGTCAGTGATAATGACATTGCCTCTCTTATGTAAGTCTAACAGCTGCCGTTGCAACACGCCTCATCGCTATTTGTGAGCGTGAGACGAGTTAGTGAGAAAACGTAAAGCGGCGTTTTATGGTAGATAGAACCTGACTTCTAACCAACTATAACACTGTCTAACTAACTGAATGCCATTCGGTAGAGGAATCTTATTTTAACGTATTATAAATCAGCGCATTGAATGGAAGCTGTGATAGCAAAGTGGTTAGGACGTCAGCCTCCTTAAAACCCGGCTATGTTTCTTGTGGGCTTCTTCTTAGACCGGGACGCGTTTGGAACCCCAGTTTTAAGTTTACGAGTGTAGTTATCACCATCAAATCACTACTATGTAAATTATTGACGCGTCAAAAGTGCCTTAAAAAAGGACTATTTGAATAAATATTATTTGAATTTGAGCTTGAACCAGACGTCGGGAGTTCGAACCCGGGCTAATAAACCTATAACTTTTCGGAGTTATGTGCGTTTTTGAGCTATTAAAATATCACTTGCTTCAACGTTGAAGAAAAACATCGTGAGGAAACCTGCATGCCTGAGAGTTCTCCATAATGTTTTCAAAGGCGTGTGAAATCTGCCAATCCGCACATGGCCAGCGTGGTGGACTATGGCCAAACCCTTCACATATTAAGAGGAGACCCAAGCTCTGTAGTGAGCCGAGAATGGGTTGATCATGATGATGATTAAGGACCCACTACTATATACATAGGAGAGGGAGTTTTCTTGTACATGATATAACCATCACGCTGGTATTAATTACCCACTTGTCTCTTATAGGAAAGGGAGTTTTAGAGCATATGATATAGCCATCACGCTGGCACGTTAGTGAAAATAGCCGGAACAACCGGATTAACGTGTTCTGCGATGCATTGGCAGTGGAGTTGGACACTGCTAATTTCCTAACTCTGGGTTCGTTCGGTTTATAGACATTTATTTTATTATAAGGTATGGGATATATATATAAATATTCTTGAGCCGATAAAGTAATACAACCCCGAACTTCGTAATGTAGTAAATTTACTAACCGCTAGATCTAATCTAAGAGATAGGCTATCGATATCGTAACATGCTTATGATATGATGACTGGACGTTAAATTGAAATGACACTGATCTGGGCGGTAAAAGAGTAAAATTTACGTTTAGAGCATATTTTGGAGGATCTGTGCTGTTTCGTACTTATAAAATTATACCTTCTAAGAACGAGTTATCAACCCGTTACCGGCTCACTACAGAGCACGGGTCTCCTCTCAATATGAGCAGGGTTTGGCCATAGTCCACCACGCTGGCCATGTGCGGATTGGCAGACTTCACACGCCTTTGAGAACATTATGGAGAACTCTCAGGCGTGCAGGTTTCCTCACGATGTTTTCCTTCACCGTTGAAGCAAGTGATATTTAATTGTTTAAAAACGCACATAACTCCGAAAAGTTAGAGGTGAGTACCCGGATTCGAACCGCCGCGCCGACCTCTGATCAGGAGGCTGACAAAAAAAACAGTGAAAGCCTAACCACTAGGCTATCACTGCTTTTTTTGCTGTTAGTAGTAGATAAAAGCAAATCCAGATAAAAGTTTATCGCAGATAAAATTGCATAAAACATTTATAATTGCCTTAACGAGAGGAAGTTCGCACTACACGCACTAACCATATTACGAGTAAAACAATGATATAGCAGTACTTATGTTAATCAGGAACGAAGTCAAACATCTGTTATGTAAACAAGCAAACACATTACAATGGTAATGTAAACAGTACACAGTATGACACAGAGGGAAAACTATTCATCGATCTCGCTCGCTCTAGCACCTTCGGTTGCTAGTAAGATCTTTTGTGATCGAAGCTTGACCGTAGCATAACTATGAACTAATGAAAATTTGATAGCCTAGTGGTTAGGGCGTCAGCCTCCTAATCAGAGGTCGGCGGTTCGAATCTGGGCACGCTCCTCTAACTTCTCGGAAATATGTGCGTTTTTAAAAAATTCAAATATCATTTGCTTCAACGGTGAAGGAAAATATCGTGAGGAAACCTGCACGCCTGAGAGTTCACCATAATGTTCTCAAAGGCGTGTGAAGTCTGCCAATCCGCACATGGCCAGCGTGGTGGACTATGGCCAGTGCTTTATGCATATACCTGCTTTATGCACATATATACGAGTACGTAAGGAGAATATCACAGACATATTTTTTTTTAAGACTACTGTTTATCGAACATATATTGTGATAAACAGTAGTCTATATCACTCATCATTCCAAATACTTTGATTTTGCAAATCACGTATATCACGTCTATAATAATATATTTAAAAAACCAGAACTCGATATATTTCAAAACTCCACCGTTTAAGCAAAAGTTTAAAAAATATATTTCTGCATAGTCCTTAACTCTCGCTTTTATTGTATTTTTCTTTCATTAGAAATTATTCATTAGATATTAAAATATTTTTGATCGATTTGTAAGTTTAGTAATACATTCTGAGTAAGTGGGGTATACAATGATATTATTGGCTTCCTATTAAATAAGTAATTATATCGTAGATCTGTTGCTGCGTGATAGGAAGACTAACTGATAAGCCAATAATTGCACGTATTTACTCGTATAAAAGTAAGGAGAATTTGTCTCCTATTTAGCTATGTAGATCAGCGCTGAGATGCTTTCATTTTCATCAATTCCTTACGTTGGGAAAGTCTCGCTGAAAACCGAGGGGAGTGGAGGCACTTGGCTCAGCAAGTCCACGAGACTTTGAAGATAAAAGGAGGGTGGATCTGGATTTGTACAGAGATCAACTGAAAAGTAGACCACCCTCCAATATAATCTATAATTACGTTGATGGTGCCCTATCATGTCCTCACTGCGCGCGGTTATGCCGTGCAAAAATAAGGTACATTAGCCACATCAGGGCACACGAACGACGCCCTTATTGATATCTCAAAAATCAACAGAGACCCAGTCGCTGTTGCCAAAACGGCAGTGAGAGTGAGAGCTATGTAGATTTACAAAGATTTTACATTAAAAATTAAAAGTAAAAACATTTCGCCTCGGACTATATATTTGCGAAAATTACCCTTTTCAGTGAATCATAAGTAAAGTAAACGTAGATTTGCGTATAATTAAAGTTTATTTTTATACATAGATCTCAGGGCGAATTGTTAGAAGATTCGTGTGACCGCAAACGTAGTTGATGTTTATATGCCATAACTGATGCCCTAATCCAAAAATAGTTTCTCACCTTTTTCTAAGTTAAGAATATTCTTGCTTTAGTAGTAGTATTAAAGTATCTATCTCTTCTTCGAATGTAGGTTCAAATGTTTGAAAAATATATGTTTTTGCGTGATTGAGTAACAATGATTTATCCATTAAAAACTTTCACAGTGATAGTTTAAGTAAAATAAAGTTATAGATTACACCACACTGTCCGATTATTGTTGACTATAGGATATTAAGATTTTGGTTCCTTATGTATCATGTACTTCCGCATACAAATGCTTGCTTCTTTCAATAGCTATATTATTATATTATTATTTTGCGCATGCATATGCAAAGTAATCAGGAAGTGACCTAGTATTAATGCAAAAAGATTGACTTAACATTTAAAATTGTTCGTATAAAAAAACTTCCTTTTGACACAGGGTGAACAACTTGCAAGCGACGCCTGTTTATCGCTTTTTTTAGTTCCGTATATTATATATTTCGACGTGAAAAAAAGCCTCCAATTCCGTAAATATTTTTTTATTTCTTCATAAAATTTATTTATGTAGATAACTTTACGCTTCAAGGTTTATCATAGCGGAAGTATTAAATATAATTTTATTTAAACATGTAATAATGTGTTGAAATATAAATTAAAGAAAAGGATCATGATCAACTGGCCATCAACGCCTGTTTATAGCTTTTTTTTATTTCCGTATGTTATATATTTCGTCGTGAAAAATAGCTTCGAATTCCGTAAGGTTAGGTTAAGGTAGGTTGATAACTTTATGTATCAAGCTAATATATAGCGGAAGTTATAGCTACTACATTATTTAAAAATGTAATAATATATTCAGATATAAACTAAAGAAAAGGATCATGAACAACTGGTCATGGTCAACAAAATGGCCGCGGCTGCACTCGCCTGTTTCATTCGCTAGTATTGTGATACACACTTTCATCATCAATTTTATAAATGCTAAAGTGGATTGCGTAAAGATATTATGAAATAGTCCCATAGCAAAAGTGCATTTTTTATTTTCATAAAAACTAGCCTTCACCGCTCTTCGGCTCATAAACTATCTCTATCCAAGAAAACCATATAAATTTGGAGCCTTGTGATTCCAGATAAGCGAATGGGCAATTAAATTGTTGTGAGACATAAAAAACGGGTGTGTATGCGTTTAATACCATGCACCTAATAGGTACCTTCTTATACTGCCTTTCTTTAAATATTGGGTGACACTGCAGTGTAAGGGCGAACTCGTAAAGGGAGTAAATAATTAATAAAATACTGTTAGAGCGAATCTCTTATGTCGAGTCAAACTTTCTTTTATCATTTCCTTTTCATCCTATAGTTTTACTTCGAGCTCTGGCTGTAGAAGTATGTGGGTAAATCCTAACTGATAGTATAAATGCAATTGTGAGGTTATTTGTTACGCTTTCACGCCCAAACTCCTAATACAACCTTTTAACGACCTTCGTAAAGCAGCGCGTGCGCCGTCATATTATAAAGTGGGAGGTTCTGGGTTCGATATCCGGCTCAAGTCTAAACTGGTCTGGAGCTAATAGTAGTAGTGCTACTGGCAAAGAGATACCGCCAAGCGATTAAGTGTTTCGGTATAATGCCGAGGTAGAATAGGATGGGTTCACAGTAAAAGTAATTTATGAAAACTAGGTAGTCAACTTACAAAAGTGGAAGAAGAGATTTTGAATGAGGCTATTTTCCCTCCACAGTCAATAGAGATGCACCTATTCTGTTGACTTTTATTAATTTTAAAAATTTGTTAAAGCTCTTTTTAAAGTTGATAAATATTCGATCAAGATCAATGATAATAAAAACGAGTTATAATCTTCATTTTAAATTTTTCAAAAAACCTTCATATTTATACTAACACGACGGTATTTATTCAGTATGAGCATTTAATGTCGGTTTTTAATAGTTGTGATAATAATAATATATAATATTTAAATCTAAATGTATTTTTTTTTGTTTGAAATTTAAATCAGTTCGTTTAAAACTATTATTAAAATATAATTACTTACCGTACCGTAGCGGGTATTACTTTGTTTTTGTTTTTATTGAATATAATGTAATCTTTTTTGTTAGTATATTTATGTAAATAAATAGTATAATAACAAAATTATAATTTAACACAAAAAATATTGTTATTTATCTTATTTTCAAACACAGTATGTTTTTCACATCACATCGTAACATCTTTCGTATAATTTGACGTGTTTTTAACAAAACACTTTTAAGTTAACGTTTGTGTAAAAAATGCAATTAATTACGCATATTTTAATGTCATATTAAGGTTTTTATTACAGCACGATTTTACAAAATGCTCCGACCGATTATTCTTTAACAAGTCGATTTTTTTCACGAATTTTGCATTATATGATAATTCATTACATCCAAAGTTGAGGTTAGACAAAATATTGGCATTGAAAAGCTTAATACTATCGATAAGAAACAGAGATATGTATAAAGAAAAATACCACAAAATCATTAAGCGGTGAATCAATATGTATGTAGTTTGATGACATTATAAATCTTGAGGCCTAACATGCGCTTGACGAGATAAAAGTCACCTACCATTTTCTCTTCTCATTTACAAGAAAAAATGGGTGAGAATATTTATATCGAGACGATAACGTAAGGTTAGGATAGCTTAGCGTTTTCGTAATAGGGAACCTCATTCAGAGCCAAATAAATGTGTTTTACAAAGAAATTTCTGAACAGAACTGATAAAATGGGTATCTTTTTTCTTATAGTTCTGTCATCGGTTTATCTTAGGATACCAGATTCTCGAATAACTTTTACATGCAACAAGAGAATTGTAACTAAAATATATCTAATTGATCTCTGAGGGATATTTAAAATACAAAATGTTCTTTGAAACACGTAGCATTTCCATCCATTCATTTTACTTTGAGGTTAAAGTAAGAATAGCATAACTCATGAAATCTTGACGGGTTGGTCTTTAGTAACGGTCTTGTGAAAACCCCTAAAACAAAAGATGTTTATTCAATGGTGTCTCGCCACTTTCTGACGACGACTGTCCATCTGGGTGGGAAGTCATGGGTGTGGTCGAACGAGTTTACGGCATGGTGACATTAACATTAATATCAAATATATATCAAAACATTCAGCATCCGTCTAGTGACCCTGAAACTATCGTTCTTCTAATTTGAATTTAGTTAACGACTAACTCTATGACAGTTGTGATGAAATTCACCGCGGCGAATAAATAATTTGCATGCGCAAATACGAATGTTTTAATTCAATAATTAAATCAGATGTGCGTACATTTTGCTTTATCATTGACACAAAAACTGAATTGGTTTTTTTCTATAAATTCGATTAGGTATATGCATCATAAATAGTTTAGAATCAGATCAGGTAAAAGTTACTGTAAAAAATTGTGTTTCTACTTTTTTTTTAAAGCAAGTTATTAAAGCTTCTTGACTGCTTGGTTTGCCTAGTTTTTTAAATTTAAATATAATATAATGATGCCAATGACACTGGAATGGACCAGTAGAGATCATGATTAATAATATAAGATTACTAATATAAATATACTAGATATAGCCCGCGACTTCTCAACCTGCTATTTTGCAACAGCTCCCATTGCTTTTCCAATCGTAGGATTGACATTTTAATAATCACGAGTTATGCAAGCTCTTTCTATGCCAAATTTCTTTTTGATACAAAATACTTATATGGTTTTATTTGACCATCCTTGCAAGCCAAGCATAGTTAGCGATGTATATTTGGAATAAAATCGGGTGATTTAACACAAGATATTTCCCGAATAAAGAGTATTATTCATATCTAGGTTGGATTTTCTAGCAACTTCATTCCCAAATTTTCATTTTAAAGATCGGTGCAGTTATTAAGCCGAACCAACGTACAGTTTTTCGCTTTTATAATATTAATATTATTGATTTAATACCTTTGCTCGAGAGCTTTCGCAACGCGCAGTTACGAAATACGCAAGGCCGTCCAAACATGTATCGGGCTCGGATCACGTATGGTAATTATCTCGCCGTGGCGGGAAAACATAACTTATTCTGTATTCGATAATGACGCGGACAGAAATATTATACGATTTTGAGTTCAAAGTCAAAAATAATTTATGCTTTACCAATATTCCTATGGCGATCTTGAAGTGGGTACGTACTTTTAGATGATTAAATATTGACCTCTTGATAGTGCAAAGTAAATAATATTATCCACTTTATATACACGTTTATGTAAGACGTTTTTTTTTCGATTAGTTTAAGGAGATTAGTAGTTGGATTTATTTGATGACAAATATACTCTCCACACGCCGTGGAGACCCGGTGCTGAGGGCCTGCTAATCCGAAGTCGGGGGTTCGATCCCGTTCACTAAAATAATCAATTGCTTCAACGGTGAAGGAAAACATCGTGAGGTAACTTTCATGCCTGAGAGTTCACCATAATGTTCTAAGGCGTGTGAAGTTTGCCAATCCGCACAATCACGCACTTGGCCAGCGTGGTGGACTGTGGCCAAAACTTTTTCATATTGAGAGGAGACCCGAGCTCTTTAGTGAAAGAATTTTCAACCACACAAACATTAAACTCTCTATAACATTAGTTCCTTTAGATAACCTATAACATTTATTCGATAAAATAACTTATTCCGTCACTTTTTTTAACTTATTCCGACGGTCATTAATAGCAGATTGGCTTTCTAGCTAGCTAAGTTAGATTAAATAAACCACAAATTTGTGAGTGATTCCTATTTTCCATTGATTTTTTTAGCCACTACAAGTTAGCCTTTGACGACAATCTCACCTGATGGTAAGTGATGATGCAGTTTAAGATGGTAGCGGCTTAGCCTGTCAGGGTATGGTAAATCCTTACTCCTAATTGGTTTCTCATGTCGCGCATCGTGCCGGAATGCTAAATCACTTTTGCCAGTAGGGTGGTAACTAGCCACGGCTATGCCTCCCACCAGACCAGACTCGAGCCGGTAATCGAACCCAGGACCTCCAAATTTATAATGCGAAAGCGAGCGTGCAAAGCCACGGAGGTTTTTGACAGCTCACATCCAGTATATTTTTGGTCAAAGAACGGCGGTGCCTTATTCCTGATTATGATCATCATGGTAGAAAAAAAGATTCAAGCCCTCAAGGAGTTGGCCTTTAATAGGCCTAATGAGGATGATAATGAACCACCTGAAGGTCAAAGTCGATATCAGTACCTATTATTTAAACCTGCCATTATAATCACTAATAGCTCCGTGTTACTACATAATATGTACCTATTTATTATCTAGTTGAGCGAGTTTTACGGAGTGCTTTTTAAATTTTGTATTCATACATGAATTATAAAACTTGATATAGGGTTTGTTCGGGTTTCTGTAATGCCCCGTACCTACGTAATAAGTCAGAGCAGTGAACGCCGTGAGGGGTCATCGAAATTTAAAATAATCTGTAATCTGTCATCATCATCATGATCAACCCATTGCCGGCACACTACAGAGCATCGGTCTCCTCTCAATATGAGAAGGGTTTGGCCATAGTCCACGCTGGCCATGTGCGCATTGGCAGATTTCACACGCCTTTGAGAACATTATAGAGAACTCTCAAATCTGTAAAATATTATATTAAATAAACTGGCTCATGTATATCGAAAACAGAACACCTAAAAGTCATATTTCTTGCAAAAAGACTTTTTTTTTTTTTTAACGTAAAACATTTTAACACAAAAAATTGTACATAAGCCGAACTTAATACTGAAAGCATTCCAATTTTTCATGTTAATAAAACTGCACCTCAATTGCTTTGGTACAACAATATCAATAAACAACCATTTAGAAAAAATTATAATAACAGACTTAAGTTCAGATAAAAGATTTACATACGCTTGTTTAAATTTAATTTGTTTTAACCGTTGAGTATCAGAAAAAATTACCGAGCTCAAACGTCAAAATAACCGATCAATTTAGACTAAATTGTAGATGTGCTGGCCTTCAAAAGACGGGTGCATAAAATATGAATTATTGTATTTAGGTATTTCGTTAATCGCCAGCATAAACAATGTAAGCAGGACAGGTAATGTCTATTTATATTTTCAATTTAAAAGCATATGATGAGTTTTACGATACATTTTAAAACTAAGGTATTAATTTTAGGGAAAAGTTAAAAAAAAGAAGGATTAAAAGAAAGGAATTTTGCGCTTTATGTGTAAACGTAATAAGGTTTAAACTTGTTTAAAGGAATTTCCGTATATCAGTTCTCGTCTCGGTTTTGGTACCGCAGGATCTCATGGCACCTTGAAATTTGAAAATTTATTGATAAAAATTGAAATCTGGGAAAAAATCGATAAGCGTAAAAAATTGTTGACTGGCAAAGTGTAGCTAATTTAGTTAACACTTTTACGCGTTTCTTACAACTTCGGTTATCCCCACGGAACTACTAATTATATCTAAATACGTTAATTTACTTTTATTTATTTACGTTTAATTTTACGGCGTGAATCAGTCGATTAAAATTGTTAAGGTACGTCGAATCATGTGAGTATTTAATTGGATGACCTTTTAGTGAAGGCCCAATTTAGCATTTACTTTCCCAATGTCTCGAAGCGATCAATCCTTATTATTATTATCAATTAAGTTATGATAATCATTAATAAAGTTCTATATATCAGCTAAATTTCGCTCTTTTTCTTTTATCATTATAATTTCGACTGATAATCTTTCTCTTCTCTCTTCTCCTTTTTACTGAGCTCATAAGCGATCAAAGGACAAAATGGCGCTTAATGCGTATTCAAAGAATAGGAGGAGTATGTTAGAGCTGTCACCTGTGAATATCTTGCCGTAAGAATGTTCGAATCGTTTCGATATATAAATGAAAAATTCCATTTCGCTGCGCGGCCGCCGGCAGAGGACTACCACTCTATATAATTCTTCCATGAATATTGTTATGTTCACGAATTCGAATGATTTTCACAATAAACCGATTTCCCGTGAGTATGTTATGAATTCTTGCTCTCAACATAGTTATGTTACTGGTGGTAACTAACCTGGTGGTCATGACAGGCGCCTGTCATTGATATGATTTTTTTCTTTTCACGATTTTGCTGCATGAAAATAATTCGCTAGTCATTTTGTGGTATTGCAAGAATTTTCAAGAACAAAAAAATCTGAAAAATACAACGTTTTTTTGTTTCATAATTTAAATTTTTTTCTATAATAATTAGAAAACATACGATATCGAAAATGTTGTATTTTTCTTAATGTAAAACATAAATAAATTATTATTTACAATAATGGCCTAATCGAATGTAATATAATAGATTATGTACAGTCAAAAAAAAAAAAATAATAAGATTTATGGGTTTCAAGAGAAGGCCACTACTAGGATGTTTAAATTTGCAGGCTTGACGCCTGTTTTGGTATTAGACAAAAAATATGTAAATAGTATCGAAATAACTTTTAATTATGTTGTTTATGCAAAAAACAAACTGGCCAATAATTTGCACATGCATGTTTTATTTGATTGAGGCCTTAGCAATCTCAATTGGAATTTATAGTGGAAATATTTTTGAAAATAATACTTGTTTTTATAAAAAAAAACTGGTGTTGTGGAACGGAACGATTAGATATATATCAAAGGGGTCATTATAGATTGCGTCATACCCATCTCGTGGACAATTAAAATGGCGGATCATGGAAAACAGAGGTACCTGCGTACATCCTCTCGGCCGCTTGGAAAATTATAACGAGTGTCCGTGGTTAATGAAAACACTTGAGCAGTAAGACGTTATTGCGTCTGATGGGATATAAACCCCCCCCCCCCCCCCAACAAAGTATAATAGGAAGGAGGAGGAAAGTGTCCAACAGGATGAACATTTTCTTTTTTATCGAAAATTTAAGAAAAACTGCTAGAACAATTTAAAAGCCTATAATGTTTCGAGTATTTCATAAGTAAACCTTCACTATCGATCCGATTTTCCGTTCGAGCGTTCCGTATGAAGTTGAAAGTGTTTTTAGTTAATTAAAAAAAATTTAAAATGTTACAATTTTTCTTAAAGAAATACTGGGCCGATGTTAAAGGTGATTATAGAGATACGCAGTTTTTATTAGTAATTTTGTTAATATTATTAAATTTGTCTATCTGTCAACGGGATTTGTCTTATGTACTGTCGTAATGGGAATGGGTTAAAATTCTGGTTTTCGTCTAAAATGTTCGTTTTTATGCAGGCAAAAACGGGTGAAAGTTATTCTGTATCTACTCTAGAGTTGATAACATCTCACTGATATTGTATGCTTATCTACAATCGCAGAACTTTGTTGCAACTTTAAAGATATCTTCAAACCAACATTATATTTTAATTATATCTATGAATCTGTAATGTCTTAATAATTTGATGATGCAGTCTAAGACGGAGCATCCTCACAAAGAAGATACATTTTAGGGTGCGTGTCTGAAGGGTGATAAGGCCATTTCTAACCTTCCGACGACGTCCGTATGTATGTCTGTCTGTGAGCGGGCTGTATCTCATTAACCATAATAGATAGAGGGTTGAAATTGTTGTTGTGTATTTTTAGTGCCGCTATAAAAACAAACAATTAAAATAAAATAAAGTTGAAAAAGAGTGACTGACTGACTGAAGGTTAAACCAAAACCGCTATCGATTCAAACATGAAATTCGAGAAAAAAAAATATGTTTGCTAAAATACATCCTCAAAGGGGTTTTTTTTATACACTACAAGTTAGCCATTATCACCTGGTGGTAAGTAATAATACAGTCTAAGATGATAGGGAGCTAACCTATCATGGTGCCGGAACGCCAACTTGCATGGCGAGAAGTCTTTGTCGGTAACTTACAACAGAAGAAGCCTTCAACCAAACAAGACTTGAGCCCGGAATCGAACCCAGGACAGAACTCCAACTTTATAATGCAATAGCGCACGCGCTGCGGCCCGGCAAAACAAGACTGGTGAAACAAGGGGTAAAAGGAATCGGATGCCTATAGGGTGTAAGGGGAAATCGCAAGAATAAATGTTTATTATGTTTTCTGAAGCCCTCTCTCTCCTATACGCCTACAAGATGACCCTTATTGGATGAGTCTGGGGATTGCATTCTCAAGTGCTTTGAACATTAATACAAAGAACTTAATATTAAAATATAACATGTTTTGTTATTATTAGGGCTTGATTATTTTAAGAGGTGAATCACTTGTCAAGCATATCTGAATCTCAATCCTATTCACCCCCAAACCCTTTGGGACGAATATTTATTTTAATTAAAATGTCACTTGCTTCAACGGTGAAGGAAAACATCGTGAGGAAACCTGCACGCCTGAGAGTTCCCCATAATGTTCTCAAAGGCGTGTGAAGTCTGCCAATCCGCACATGGCCAGCGTGGTGGACTATGGCCAAACCCTTCTCATATTGATAGGAGACCCGTGCTCTGTAGTGAGCCGGTAATTGGTTGATCATGATGATGACGATATTATACCGAACAGTTTTAGGTCAAAAAAAATGTAGTTCCTGAAATTCCAAGGCGAACATTTTCGGGAAACCAGAAAGTCCAAGGCAACCTGCGGTCGATACAAACCAGTTCCGTATAAGACTGTCGTCACAAGAAGGCGTATAACTAACAGATACGGGTTTTCCACTAGATTTAATGATACTAGAGAATGAATAAAAATGCTGGAGCCACTGTAACCACAATACAATTACCAGCAACTTATTAAAGAAATACCGCAAATTTATAACCCACTCATTAAACCCTCTTTTACATAGCAATCTATTTAATTATGAATGATTTTTTTAATTCTTAGAACCCGATTGTGGTTTTTAAGCTTGCGTCAATATCACGACAATAACCATGATAAACATGTGCGTTTTCGCAATAATTGCTATCACATTGATTTTTGCAATTATACCTATTTACTATAATAAAACAATAAAATAAGAACTACTATAAAAACTGATAAATTACTGTTTTATATAGTACAATAAAAAAAATTGCTGTCAACAAAATTCAGTCATTTCATTAGTCAGTATGAAGTGAAATTTTTGCATAGGGGAACATAATTTTTTTTTTCGGACTGTCTGTTAGCTGTGCTAACCCTATTGGTTGCCACAGCGTAACCGGGCGTTTGGCGAGCTTCGGAAAGAAGCCTTGCCAGAAGAAATTTTGAGCCCTAGGGCTCGAAGAAACTAATGGAACGTCTGCCTAAGGGCGCCTCCTTTCAGGCCGAACCTCGGCTTAGGCGAGGTTTGGGATAACGGGGGGGTCGGACGGTGAGTGGTCCGTACGTCTCCGAGGCAGTGGATGGGGCCCACGTCCGGATGACGTAAGATATCGGGGACCGGTGTGTGGAACATAAAGCACTTTGTTTCTGGCAATAAAGCTTACTTTGTCACTTAACATGATAAAATAAAGCAAATAATTTTTATTATTCGGTTCGTTCGATTTTTTCCCAACATCTTACCGGTCTTTGTCGGTGGGCCGTAACTTCCTTTACTGCTAGACACTCGCATTTATAACATTCGCAGGAATCTATACAATCCGCAGGAATATTTAAAACAATTTATTTAAGCATAGCCAAATATATGGCTCGTAAGTAGAACAATAGTTTAGAAATATCTTTTATTATGATATTGTGGTAATTCAAGTCGACACGGTTTATGACCTGCGAGGAATTCATATTTAATGCAATTTTTTAATAAAAAATGAAAAAAAAAAAACTAGAATGAAGACTAACAAAATCCGTTTTATTTATTCAACGTTCTCTGTAGAATGTTCTTTAAGAGCTGCATTTAGAAAACAAGTTTTTTATCGAAGTGAAGTTTTGATTATTCTTACAACGTTTTTGACCTCAATTCATTCTAATAATGGTTTTCATGGATTTTCTTTGTTTTACAATGATTTTATTATTCACCTATTCAATCTTCCCAAAATTCTCGGCAGTTAAAAATACTATAAATTCCGTATGAGTAAAATAAGTAGCAAAATTTATTTAGGAAAATAAGATTAATTAAGAACATATTTTTTGGTTTTTACGATAGAGATAAATAAAGAAAATCTTTTTTGGTTTTTACCATATTCCATAGGTTAATTATTAAGGGAGTTCAACAAAGTAAGGTAAATTTATTTTCTTGGCCTGCCCGACTATATAATACGTATGATTATACAATTCTTAATATAAAGGTCGTTCTATTATTGAAACATTATAAAATAAAACCAATTCAAGAAAGTTTTAAATTTTGAATAAAAATACTACCCACTCTGTATTGTGGGTATTTTCCGTAAAATATTTAAATAAATTAAAATTCACACTACAAAAAAGAAAAATATAATGCATTTTGCTAAGTATTTACTTATGCAGTATTTTCGTAGCCATTGTTTTTGTATTTCTATTAGCAGGTAGGATAAAATTTATCAAAAAAAAAAATACTCACCGTTCATTATGAAAAACTCGTGAATTCCACTTACACAATCACTAGTAAAAGAGAAAAAATATTTATCACAATGATCAAGTAACGAATCACTAATAAGTAAGTCGTTCGAAAATTATTTGAATTTGGAATAGCATGCGACCCGCCACCCTGTCGGCAGGTCTCGAGATGTGGCGCGCGACGTTCAAATACGGAATGAGGTTGTGCGGCGCACGCGCAGCCATAATAAAGAAACTATGATAAAGGTTCGTATAGATCTCACGGACAATATGACGTTTCGTAATCTCGATTAATATGGGTGTGCTGCGAACCTATGAGAGAGGACCTTAACCCTTTGTTGAATTTAATACCCTTTGCGTTAGTTACTTTGCTGCAACTTGCTGATTTTTGGTGTAAATTTGTATTTTCTTAACAGTGCCTTAACAAGGTTTGCTGTTTGTTTTTTTTTTATTCCTTTACAGTTAAGGCCATATGCATAATCACTTACCACTTATCTAAAATGGTAGATGGCTAACAGTGACATAAAGTATAATAACAGTCCTTATATGTTTTTACGCAGCATTGCAACGAAATATATATAATTGGAAATTATATATTGGCGGTATATTCTTGAAAAGTGAGCAACTAGCTCCAGCCAAAACCACCCCTCACCAGACCAGCCAAAGAAAATTCTGTGATAGTAAAATCCTAAATTGCCGCACGGCCATCATGTGTTATTAAAATTATAGCTATTTTATGGATGGTTTATTTTATTTACTATATTTTTTTAATAGTTATAATGAAAGAAATAAAATGACGACAGAAAAAGTTTACGATTATTAATAATAACATTGTATATTTTTTTTTTTCGGACTGTCTATTAGCTGCGCTAACCCTATTGGTTGCCACAGCGTAACCGGGCTGTTTGGCGACCTTCGGAAAGAAGCTCTGCCAGAAGAAATTTTGAGCCCTAGGGCTCGAAGAAACTAAGGGAACGTCTGCCTAAGAGCGCCTCCTTTGAGGCCGAACCTCGGCTTAGGCGATGTTTGGGATAACGGGGGGTCGGACGGTGGTTATAACTTTGTATAAATGTGTATCTTTTATATAGGTATTTGTTATCACAGATCATGTACAAAAGTAATAAAAATAAAATAACAATGTAGCAAATGGTGCTAATCAGCTTTATTTATAGCATAAAGCTGAGTTTTCACAATTCTCCATACCAAAGGTAAATTATAAGTGACATAGAAAATTTTATGCGCGGCATGGCAGCGTATGGTGGCTAGTGAAGCGGTGATAGCTTAGTGGTTAGGGCGTCAGCCTCCTAATCATAGGTCGGCGGTTCGAATCCGGGCACGCACCTCTAACTTTTCGGAGTTATGTGCGTTTTAAAAAAAAATTATATATCACGTCTTGCTTCAACGGTGAAGGGACACATCGTGTGGAAACCTGCACGCCTGAGAGTTCTCCATAATGTTCTCAAAGGCGTGTGAAGTCTGCCAATCCGTACATGACCAGCGTGGTGGACTATGGCCAAACCCTTCTCATATTGAGAGGAGACCCGTGCTCTGTAGTGAGCCGGTAATGGGTTGATCATGAAGATGATGATGATGATGGTAGCGTGATCAGTTGGGTCACCCAATGTTTAGTTGATCCCGAAGTGTCTGTCTCTTGGTTCACTACGGAGCTAGTAATGAAATAGTCATTCATGCTCTGGCCACCGTTACTATCCTTGCCCAATTGCGACGACCTCAGTGGCGTAGTGCGTGCGCTGTCGCATTATAAAGTTGGAGGTCTTGGGTTTGATTCCCAGCTCGAGTCTGGTCTGGTGAGAGGCTTCGGCCGTGGCTAGTTACCACCCTACCGACAAAGACATGTCGCCAAGCGATTTAGCGTTCCGGCACGATATCGCGTAGAAACCAATTAGGAGCGTGAGCTTACCATACTCCTAACAGATTAGGCCGCTACCATCCTAGACAGCATCATCACTTACCACTAGGTGATATAGCCGTCAAGGACTAACTTGGAGTGGTTAAAAAAAATGGCACTTTCTGGTTTGTCGGATCACGGACCACGACATGAGACGAGAAAGGATAACTATAATACCGTGGTCTTTTAATGCGACTTTTAACGACCTTGTCACATATCAGTGGCTCTCCAATGCACAAACTTTCTGGACAAGAAATTATTTTTTATAAAAAATTAAAAAATATATAAAATAGAAAATTTTATTGAATTAGTCTGAAAAATTATATATGTATATATATATATATTAAAAATATTAGTCAAAATTATTAAAAAAAATCAGCATACGATATCACGGTCACCTAAATTGCATAATGGCAGATATTAGCAGACAAGAAAGAAATTAAAACCAATGTATGTACATACGTATGTGGTCAATTACCGTTACATTACTGTCTTGATTTAGAATTTGGACTCATTAAGAGTATTATAATATATACCTGTGTTTTTTTTTATAATATGATTATAATTTTTTCTTTGGTTATAGACTAATTTAACTACATCATAACAACAGTTTTTTTTAATTTTATTTTACATCACGGGAAAACAGCGGACGGGTGCACCTGCTGGTAAGTGATTACTATCGCTCATGAACATCCGATGCAGCTGCCGATGTGTAACCGGCTGAATCCATTTTCCTAATCGGTTTCTACTTAGCATCGTAGCGGACAGCTTAATCTTTGCCAATAAGGGATAACTAGCCGCGACCAACTAACCAGGCAGTACTCGAGCTGGGAATCGAACCTAGGACTCGTATTTACAATACGACAGCACAAGCGCTGCGCCACGGATATGTCAAGTTACGAGTAAGTTAAGTTTTCCGTGATTCCATTTTGCCTTGTGAAAGTAGGATACCTAGACCACTTCTTGAAAAATCTTTTAACTAAATGTCGTCATTTAATTTACTCAGTTAATTTTTATCGCATTAAATAGTTACCTCGGCTTACTTTACCTACCTAGTATACCAATTTAAGCGGAGATTTCACAATCTTACCTGCTTGTGAAAGCTCCGCTTAAATTGGTTATGCGCTTCCAAAGATTATCCTGGGCGATAAACCGAAATATAACAGGGGTTTTAATGTTGAAGTATGAAGCAAGACAGTAGGTTAATCGGTGATCGGCACTTCTTTGTCCAAAATAGCAACAGAGCATTGATTCACCATGCTGCTTGAATACGAGTTGGCGGGCTTAAACAATTACTGTGACGTAATAAGTGATGACAAACCAGAATCAACAGCTAATCGTGCTTGCTGAGCCCTAGGATAGACAACGCCAATTTCCAATCTCCGCGGTGGTCCTGAAATTTAGTCATCAGTAAAACTTCATAATTGACAATTAGGTCAAACCGGGAATCGAACCCTAGACCTCGTGATTCTATTATTATATCTATTGTACTTGCTTACTACTTAGTTTTCCGTACCTTGTGTTGGTGTGATATTATATATTTTTTTATTGTGTGCGTACAAACGCGCTTACATTAATTTTAAGACCTTAGATATTATATTTCCAGCTATGTATAACTAGGTGAAGCCCGCGACTTTGTTTTTGATGATTATCTTTTGTCCCATACCTGCTCCCGTTTTCAACATCATCATGATCAACCCATTCTCGGCTCACTACAGAGCATGGGTCTCCTCTCAATATGAAAAGGGTTTGGCCATAGTCCACCACGCTGGCCATGTGTGGATTGGAAGACTGCACACGCTTTTGACAACATAATGGAGAAAACTCAGGCATGCTGGTTTCCTTACGATGTTTCCCTTCGCTGTTGAAGCAAGTGATTAGTATTTTAATTGCTTAAAAATGCACATAACTCCGAAAGTTAAAGGCGTGGCCGGGTTCAAACCCCCGATGTCTGATTAAAAGGCTGACGTCCTAACTAGGCTGTCATAGCTTCTTTCCCGACATATTATATCTAATATCAAGGTAGCAAACTAAAGCTACCGTTAGCATATCTATGTTGAAATGAGTATGTCACAATTTCCACAAAAACAATGTTTTTGATTGGGATACATAAGCTTTCTATTAATCTAGCTTTATTCCAATTTTCAGCCCAATTAGTTCTATATCGTTCTTCCGGCGTGAATGCGAAACAAACTTACATATAAACTTTTTAATATTAGTGAGATTATGTACTTTAAGCGATTTTTATGACTTCCTCAGCAGATGTTCAATGCGTGTTCTAGAAAATAATGGCACGGTTTTTCATATTGTAACTAACGAAAGTAAAATCATTTGAACTGTTAAAATGTTAGTTGTAATAACAGAACTTTTAACATAGCATTTTATATAATAATTAGCCGAAAATACGCAAAACTAAACAAAGGCGAACAAAAAATTGAGCACACCAGGAATACGAAATAGTTTAGTATCATAATTAAACGAGCCCCTTTTGAATAATATTTATATATTTAATTGTTTTTGTGTAACTATTTTTAATGGGCAATTAAGAATATAATAACTAATCAAGATGTAAACAAGTTACCTTCCTACTAAATTAATGGCATCTAACAACACCACACGAATAAATGACGTTAGAAATGGTCTTAACTATTAATTATCTATTCCACACGTTCAGTTAGTACCATTGCATCTTTCACTATGGATGAGGGTGCGTGTATGCGTAATTGTGTTAGTGCGTAAGTTAATAAATAAAAGCAATGACTTCTATGTATTACTACACAGAAGTATATACATAGAAGTCATTGTATAAAAGCAATGTATTACAAAGATTGACGACCGACATTTAAACCTATAGCAACCAAATATTATTCTCATTTAGTATTAAAGTTGCACAATTCTTTATCTACTTCTTTCGAATGTAGAATTACACACACCAGAAAGAGAGACATTTTAGTATAAATCATCATCATCATTATTTTCAACCGATTGAAGTCCACTGCTGGACATAGGTCTTTTGTAGGGAGTTCCATTGCTCACGGTCTTGGGCCGCTTGTATCCAGCGGCTTCATGCGACTCGTTTGATGTCGCCTGTCCACCTTGTTGGGGGTCGACCAACGCTACGTTTACCGGTGCGGGGTCGCCATTCCAGCACCTTGGGACCCCAACGTCCATCGATTCTCCGAGCTATGTGTCGTGTTAGTATAAACGTTTATACTTAATACATATACCCGTTATCCAAAGCTGATTAGTAAGGTCGTAGATATCTGAAGTATGTGTGACTATCTTAGTGTGAGTGTGCTAAAAGGTGACGTAATACGCACCTGAGTACATACTCGCCCTTTTTAGGCCTACCCTCTCTCTTTCTCTCCTTTTGTTAGGTGTTCATGTTCGATTGGGTTCTAAAATTATAATTCTATAAATTGTGTAGTTAAATTTCAATGCCATAGATTCAGAGGCGGTTAAAGAAGTACCTATTGTATTAAATCTTATAGTTTTCGAAACAACATGGTATTGACTGCGTACGTATCGGTGGCCAAACCAGTTTCATAAATTAATGCTATTATTACCTACCAATTTCAAATTTGAATAATTGACCAGTATGATAATACTGTGATGGTAATATTCCAAAGTTTTTTCTATTTACTGTTCCGTTATTGTCATTATTTGACTAGCTGTGATCCGCATTTTTACCAGCGTTAACTGTGAGTTATGTTTTCCTGGTTATTTTAAAGCAATAACTTATAGGAAATGCCTATTTAACAAGTCTCGGTCTTAAAACAACACAACATACAAAGGGAGTTGAAATATTAATTTAATGCGTAAGGCTTGTAAAGTTTATGTCGGTAAAAAATATTATAAGTTACGTTTATTTAAAAATATTGTATTGCTTGGTTTTAGTAGTATGATATCATATCGTAATTATTTCATTATGTGTACGTGTAAAGATTTCATTTTTGCATTTATTACTTGTGTAGAATCATCATCATCATCACGATCAACCCATTACCGGCTCACTACAGAGCACGGGTCTCCTCTCAATATGAGAAGTGTTTGGCCATAGTCCACCACGCTGACCATGTGCGGATTGGCAGAATTCACACGCCTTTGAGAACATTATGGAAAACTCTCAGGCGTGCAGGTTTCCTTCAAAGAAGAATATTTAACGGATAAAACTACAAAATATAACCTCTTCCTTTTTGACGTCCAGTGTTTGCGTGTCAAAATATACGCAACGAGTTTCAAAAGCACAAATAATTCTTTATTGTTCTTAGGTTACACTATAAACAGTAAATTGTTTTGGCAAAGCTATAAAATACTAAGAAATCTGTGTTAGTTTCTGACAGCTATTTGGAAATAACTGCTTGTTATTAGCTCTAAGGTAATATTAGAATAACTCAAAGATACACACGTTTTAAAGTCAATTTGTGTGTCTGTTTACCAAATGGTCCGAGCTAGTGTAATCACTGAACCTATCTTGAAAGAAATGCGAAAGGAATGGCAGAAACAAGTGAGGGAAATAAACTTCTTTCTAGTGAATTGTAGTTGAATAGTTATAATATGATACTTTTTTTGATGACCTTCGTGGCGCAGCGCGCGCTGTAGCATTATGAGGTTGAAGGTCCTGGGTTCGATTCCCGGCTCAAGTTTAGACGAAGACCCTACTGACAAAGATGTGTCGCTAAGCGATTAAGCATTCCGGCATGATGTTGTGTAAAAACCAATTAGGAGTATGAGTTTACCATACACCTATCATAACAGATTAGCAACCATCTTAGACCGCATACTCACTTTCCATCAGGTGAGATGTCGTCAAGGGCTAACTTGTGGTGTATAAATAAAAGGTGGATTGAAGGAGGATGCTATATTTAAAAGCAAAGTTGGGCATCTCCTTTAATGTCCAAGGCATCCGTTCAGAGAAGATTTTTGTACCGTCCTCCCTGAAAAGGTTGAAAGGGGCGTAAGAAGATTGTATGTACGCCGGCCAACTAACATTGGAGCGGGTGTTAGGTTAGGTTACCCTAAAGTTTTTTTTAAATATATATAGCGAGCAAACGAGCAGGCGGGTCACCTGATGGTAAGTGATTACCGCCGCCCATGAACATTTGCAGCACCAGAGGAACCGCCAATGCGTTGCTGGCTTTTGAGTAATTTGTTTATCCGCCCTTTGAAGATCCCCATATTATAAACATTAGGGAATACAGAAGATGGAAGCTGGTTCCACAGTTTGCAGGTACGTGGCAGAAATGACCTGGAATAGCGAGTGGTGGAAGAGGACCAAGCATCCAGGTGGTGAGAATGAAATTTGTTTCTGCGACGAAAAGTGCGACTGTTGTCTTCCTTATGATAGAGCAAGTTAAAATGAGGGGGGGGGAGAGAATCATTTGTTTTTAAAGATAAGGACATTAAGCTGGCAGTGATAAAAATACATTATTTAAATAACGATTTAATTCTTTAAAAGGACGCCTTCGAAGGATTCAAGTTTTTATTTTAAAATTTAACTTAACCATAATATATTGTACGCAGCCAAAGTTGCGTGCAACCGGCAGTTTTGTATAACATAATAATATTTTTTATTTGCCCAACTCATTTCACATGCAAATTGAAATGGCACGATTCAAGTTTTTTTTTTCAAATTATAAAACTTTTGTGGTAACGGAATCTCTACTGTAGACATAAGCTTTAATTAGTTCAGAACCATTGGCGAAGAAAAACAAAGAACTAGAAGCCGGTACTTGGCGGAAGTAAAAGGTATAATAATGAAAATTGAGCTGATTCATTGTCAGTCACGATCAACCCATTGCCGGCTCACTATAGAGCACGGGTCGCCTCTCAGTATGAGAAGGGTTGGGCCATAGTTCACCACGTGTTGAGAACATTATGGGAACTCTCAGGCATGCAGGTTTCCTCACGATGTTTTCCTTCACCGTTGAAGCAAGTGATATTTTAATAAAAAACGCACATAACTCTGAAAAATTAGAGGTGCGTGCCCGGATTCGAACCGCCAACCTCTGATTAGGAGGCTGATGCCCTAACCACCAGGCTATCACCGCTTCCTATTACTATCGATACTGAGCCCGAAACAATGTATTTTTATTTTTTTGTCTGTATCTTGTCCGCGCATCACGCCGAAAGTATATGATGGATTTGAATAAAATTTGGTATAGGAGTAGCTGATACTCCGGTTCAACATTTATAGAGTAGATTTTATCGATGAATTCACCACGGTTCCCTTGGGAGAGGGGATGAACGTCAAAAGGTGTATTTAGTTGAAATTCATTAACGCGTTCTCCGATTTCACCCATTTTTTTTGTTAAAAAGGAAATACTTTTATGTTTATTCTGTAATTATTTCAAGGTTTAGTAAATCCATTGCTTCGTGATTGGGAGACAAACGAACACACTTTCTCACACACTAACTCAACGCAGACGAAGTCGCGGACATCAGCTAGTTTATAATAAAAACAGTGCCTACCCAACCCCAGGAATATGAGGAGAAATGGTCCAATGGACATGGTGAGAAGGCGACCCTATTTAGAGAAGAATATTTCCGTATTACATCATCTGCCTGATTTCTCTGGTCAGAAACCCTGTGCCACTGAGCACAATCACCTCACAAGTTAAAACAAAGATTTTTTTAAACGCTGCCTTTACTAGGGTGAAGTGAATATATATTTTTCGAGTTAGTCCCTAAAGGGACTCCTTTTAATAATATATTTTAGTTATGATGTTTAAATATTTATTTATTTTTTAAGATTTTTAGTTGGTAGGTCAATCTAAGTTTTATTTTAAGTTTTATGTACAATGTTTGATGTATAATAAAGTAAATATATAAAAAAAAAAAATATCGTAATTTTTTTCGAGTTTATATTTTACAGCACGACATACTTATGAGTTCTAGAAAAACCGTTGCGTTGTTTACTTTTCAAATGGGTTCCGGTGGGATCCTTAATCGCCTTTTAACGTTTTTTACCGCAGACCTGATAATTCTGTGTGGTTTGAGGCATTAAAATCGATCAGTGGAATTTTTATCTAATATAACAACATATTAGTGTGGCAATCAAACATTCATTAATGACGACTTAATATATTTAACATTTATTTTAATATTATCTACGCAAATAAACAACAAAACAATATCGACCTGAATACAATCCCAATCAAAATGCAAAAATATTTTTTTATACAGTGTTCAAAATAGTCAGTGTGGCATAATAGAATTTCATTTTATATTTATAGTGCTGATGATATTTATGTTTTATTGACCCACTGTTATGCGTCGGCTTCGTCTCGCATGGAGAAGATTGAGACTCTCTAAGGTATTCCAATGCAGAGTGGCTTTAACAATAGTTATTACCTCACTGTCCGACCCTCCCGTTATCTCAAACGTCGCCTAAGCCGAGGTTCGGCCTCACAGGAGGCACCCTTAGGCAGACGTTCCCTTAGTTTCTTCGAGCCCTAGGGCTCAAAATGTCTTCTGGCAGAGCTTCTTTCCGAAGCTCGCCAAACAGCCCGGTTACGCTGTGGCAACCAATAGGGTTAGTACAGCTAATGGACAGTCCATTCAAAGGAAATTGTATTTTATTTTATAATAAATTACCTATTGATATTTTGAAGATCTCTATCAATAGTTTCAAGTTTTTAAAAAACGAAAGCTTATAGAAAAATCATATTACGATATTAAGGATTATTTAAACGATAAAAAAGCTTGGGTGTGAATTGCTCTATCTCCATAAGTACTATAATTTATTATTGATTATGTGAGATGGTGATAACGAAAAACTTCACCTGGGCGCGATTTGAACCCTCTTAGCTTTAGTTTTAAGTTGTCGATTGTAGTTATCACCATCACTGCACGAATAGAAATAATGAAATGAACGATTCATAGATGCCTGTAATAAATTTATGAGGATAAAGCTATTTTTGATTTGATTTGATTTTGATTCAATACGTATATAAGCATTTTATAATAATGTGCCTCTAAAAACTTAGAGGCACATTATTATAAAATGCGTATATCTTAAAACCGGGCGTGTAATTACTGCGCATTTCTTAACAGATAAACCCAATAACTCTAATATCAATGAGATGTGAATTATATTGCAGAACCTCGTGATCTGTATAAAAAACTTTACTTTCAAAAAAAGGTTAAATACATTGCATTTCTAGTGGGCACTATACTAGGTAACCTTTATCGTGGAGAGTAAATACAGTTAGACTTGATTTTTTTTGTATCATAGTTAATAAATAACACAGTCGTTAAATCCTACTTATATTATAAACGCGAAAGTTTGTAAGTATGGATGGATGTTTGTTAATCTTTCACGTAAAAACTACTGAATGGATTTTCATGAAACTTTGCAATAATATAGCTAATACATCAGAATAACACATAGGCTACAATTTGTAAAGATATAGTGTGAATCGTCTTACTTGACACTTATCGTTATATTTTGGACGCAAAATATGACGATAAGTGTCAAATAAGTAGGAAAAATCTGCCATCTGCGTGATAATTTTAATGTCATAATATTAGTTCTTTTCTACGCCACGCTAATATAAGCTACTCTACTAATCCTACGCAGACGAAGTCGCGGGCACCAGTTAGTTTTGAGAATAATAATATGTATATATAAATTAGAAAGAATGTACAAATTGATACGTGGTTGAAACTGTACAAAAAATTTAAATTCAAGGTGAACGGTCCGACAAGGACAATTTCGAAAGAAAACTTTGACCTTTGGGTGTAAGAGAATCAACTTTTTTGGACCACATGTATATCGGATTTGAATTTGCATCGGTTTCGCCACCGAGTGAAATGAGACGAGTTTCCAGGGCTAACCGGTCAACTCGGGGATAAGTTGATTGGTTGATCGTGACCCAGATTGCACTTTTAATGGTCCTACGAAGAGTTGAGTAGCCGATTTGGCTAGTTAAGTCAATACACCTGATAACATCTACCGACCACACTTATTTGCATATTCGTAAATAGTTTTAAGTTTATTTGAAAGTCAGTTATTATATATCAACCCATTACCGGCTCACTACAGAGCACGGGTCTCCTCTCAATATGAGAAGGGTTCGGCCATAGTCCACCACGCTGGCCATGTGCGGATTGGCAGACTTCACACGCCTTTAAGAACATTATGGAGAACTCTCAGCCATGCAGGTTTCCTCACGATGTTTTCCTTCACCGTTGAAGCTAGTGATATTTTAATTATTTAAAAACGCACATAACTTCAAGTATATATGAAAAGTAAAACATGCGTACCCGGATTCAAACCGCCGACCTCTGATTAGGAGGCTGACGCCCTAACCACTAGGCTATCACAGCTTCGTTATTATAGATACTATTTAACCTTAAGTCATTTCGAAGTTTGGGTATTGATGAATATACAATAACAAACTCGATAAACAGATTCTCTTTTTTTATATACTATACGTTAGCTCTTGACCGCAATCTCACCAGATGGTAAGTGATGATGCAGTCTAAGATGGTAGCGGGCTAACCTGTTAGGGGTGTAGTAAACCCATACTCCTAATTGGTTTCTACACGACATCGTGCGCAACGCTAAATCGCTTGACACCTCTTTTTGTCGGTAGGGCGGTAACTAGCTACGGCCGAAGCCCAACAGACCAGACTCGCACCGGGAATCGAACGCAGGAACCTCCTACTTTATAATACGACAGAGCACGGAAGTCGTCTCTAAGAGGAATTGTCTATAAATTATCTATATAAGTAGATGGATATCCTTAAACATCTTTTTATACCAATAGCTTTATGTTTTGGTAGCGGGCTAAACTGTCAAGGGTAGTGAACCCCTATTATATAATTTTAACACAACATGTATTTGTGTAAAGAATAATTATTACCGAACATTAACTGCGGTTATATTTTAACTGCTTTTAAACGGTATTTTGCTATCGTAAACCGGAGACCCCGCGATCTTTGAAAACGAGTGCGTAACCTCAAAAATTTGAAATACATGCCTCCTTGAAATATTTAAATTTGAATTGACTCATAATTTACTAATTATTGCCAAGGTGCGGTGATGCAAGCCTTTTGGTACAGTTTATGTTATCAGTTATCGTAAAACGTTATCCTGTCTGCCTTTTTTGTACGTATAGAGCTATTGGTGCGTAGCATCTTTAGGTTTTAGTGGGTATTCTGGTCGCCAATCTTGCTTCCTGCGAGTTTGACAAACCCCGCGACACAGTCAAGACTGCGTCGCTTCCGACGGGGTATGTGGGACTCGCTGGCGGCCGGACTGGCGACCAGAATACCCACTAAAACCCAGCGATGCTCCTACGCGTCGCCTGGTGGCTGGGTCACGGGAACACCTGCCCACTCGACCGCAATCCAACCAGCGGCGTCCGCCGAGACAGACCCTCCACCGAGGGCCTATGATCGAGGCCTAACTCCATTCGAGGAGCGCCAGAAACATTGGGATGCGTAAAAGCAATTCCCAGCGTTTTTATTTTTAAAAAAGGTATGGGCTACCTTTAACTTTTTGTTTTCTCCTATATATTTTTCGTGAAAATGTTACCTACTAAAAATAGATTTGTTATGGGCTGGAGAGTAACTAAAGTTGCTTTTCAAGAATTCTTTAAATAAAGACTTGTTATTACTGCATATATAAATATCGAATTAAATGCCTCTTGAAGAAACTGGTACTTTTTCTAGAATAGATGTAAATACGTACCTATACATATCAAGGATACTTATCTCGAAAACATCAATAATACTATTATTAATTGCGAAAGTTGGTTTGTTGTTCTGATCACGCTGCAAGTCTGACATTTATAACTGCTGCCTATTTGAATACCTACTCAGAATTTAAAATGGCGTTCGTTGTTTTTTTTTTTACCCTTTTGAACAGAGATCTGTTCAAATTGTTGTTGTTTATAAAAAAAAACTTTAGGGTAGGAAGAAGATGATCTTCTCGATGGTCTCGATCATATTTTGGATAGTAAAAACAAGCGTGAAATGAAACTTAAAAAGCATTGTGTAAATTTATAAACACGCCACTTTTGGCCTACTATTTCTTTTTTGTAAACTGTTTTATTTTATTAATTTCTCATTAAGTGCAATTGTTTCTTCTGAGGATAAAGATCTTTAAACCTAAGCGTTGTTTGTGAAGTAATTAGGATTATTAACCGAGGATAGAACCGTTTTTAAAAATGTTTTCCGCAAGTTCCTTTAACATGTTAATATTATTATTTCATCTTCTCGTATACAACTGTCGCCTTTATAAAGTTTTTTTGCCAATCGTTTTGGGTAGTGCTAATTTTAGTGAACAGGTATTGTATATAGGTATAATAATATCATTCTTGCATCATACAAGAATATTCTTAACCCAAAGTCAGACGGCTTACCTGATGTTAAGTTATTTCCGTCACCCATAACTATCTGCAGCACCAGAACAGCTCCTGATGCATTGCCGGCTAAAGCATTATATCGGAAAGCTAAAACCCAGCTAACTAACGGTAACTAGCGGTAACTAGCTCAATCCGACACCCCAACCCTCTCGTAGTTGCGGCTTCTTTTTACTCCCCCGACCTAAGTGCTCCTCTCCGAAAGAGGAGACCTAAACATATCCTTCATGACCCTGACGATCAGATGACTACTGACAACACACTCGTACCACCTACCACACAATCATACGCTACACACCGTCTTCGCCGGCGAAGACGAGGTCCCCGCTTTCTTACGTCATCCGGACATAGGCTCCATCCACGGCCTCGGAGACCTACGGATCACTCACCGTCCGACCCCCCCGTTATCCCAAACGTCGCCTAAGCCGAGGTTCCGCCTCAAAGAAGGCGCCCTTAGGCAGACGTTCCCTTAGTTTCTTCGAGCCCTAGGGCTAAAAGTTTCTTCTGGCAGAGCTTCTTTCCGAAGCTCGCCAAACAGCCCGGTTACGCTGTGGCAACCAATAGGGTTACAGCTAATAGACAGTCCGAAAAAAAAGGTAACGATCTGCAATGGAAACAGACCGTCTGAAGGACTCGTCGTTTCTTTTATTTACTCTTATGTGGGTCCCTACTTCTAAGTGTATGTCGGCGATACGCCAGGGTTTTAACGCTCAGGGTCCATAATAATAAAATAGCTAACTGAATATTACCTAGTTTATATTCGCACAAGTACTTGTATAGAACAGTCCTTTCATTTCATCAACCACTTTTATAGTTTTCTTACAATAGATAAAACGGACATATCAAATACAACTTCTTTTAAAACAACCAATAAAATATTTTAATGAATTTAAACAACTCTAAATGATATACCTAGGTGTATTACAAATTGTTCATTTAATTTGAACAAACATTAGTTTTAGATAGTCAGTCAAAAGATGGCGCTGTAAGCAAGATTCGAAATAAATAAAACAAGATTTATTGCATAAAATTTGATACAGAATAATCGTATTAATTCTAATGGATATTTATATGATTCTGATATTTTTATATTTAAATAATAAAATCACGTTAACAGTGAACTAAAACATAAATATTAATATTTGCCAATTATTGCCGATAGATGGCGAATTGTACCCATATGTAGTAACTTTTGCTTGCTCTGTTCTTTGCCTACCTACCTACCTATCTATTAAGATTGCTTTTATGATAATTCATTCTAATTTTTATAAGTGTTCCTTATTAATTTTGTCATGTACAGTTCTGTTATGTTTTTGTTCTCATCAAAGTATATTTTTTTCATTACCATGTTATCGGACTATAGGACATACAGAAAAATTATCTAAGCTTAATAACTGTCATCTATACAAAATTGCATAAACTATTTTATTAAGGAGCTTTAACGCCATCTATACGAATGCCCTTGTACTACTTAGTGATAGTAATGCGAAGGTGAACCAAGCTTGTTATCCAATACTTAAATTTTACCACAGATGGCGCTATAAAGTGGTAACATATTTCAACAGATTTTTGTTCAATATATAATTTTCATAACAAATTGACTGACTATATTCTTATTTATATTGGTATTTTAATAATGTTTTTATGTGAATAACATACTCCTTTTTATCCAAAATTTCTTTGCCGGTTTCAGCGGGCTCATAAGCCGTAATAAGAACTCAAAAGTTTTAAATTATAGGAGTTCGATTAAAAATAAATTCTGTGTGTTTTTGCTTATTCTTGTTCGTAGTTATGTCACTACAGTGCAGTATTAAGTGTTAGAGATCATATTATAGTACAATTAATTTAATATTTGTATTACGAATATAAACTGTCAATTTCAAATGTCAAATGACGTACGAGTGCTCATTTTAAAGAAGGGACAACTTCGGTTTTCGAACGTAAGGGAAGGAGAAAAAGAGCGGGAACTAGCGGCGGCGTTTTTGGAAGGACGCGGTACAAGTGCGATTGATTTATGACAAATTCATTATTATTTAAGTTAATTTCAAAAATACATAGTTGTTTATTGTCAAGATAGTAAAGTTATAAAAAAAAAGACTAATTACACACAATCGTTAACATAAGTAACTAATTAATCCTGGTGCAGAACCGCTCGTGTGAGTACAATTTTCGCTTGCTTGCTTCGCTTTTTAACATTCACAAGCACAGTTTAATTATTCGCTAACGTTGATTTTGAATGGTTATTATTTTATTTCTAAATATTGCCCGCGACTTAGTCCACATAGATCAGGGGTTTTAAAAAGAAACTTTCTTTTCACTCTAAATCGATTTTTTTGCTTCCTGTCAATGACTTGAAATTAAGTTTTCAAGTTTTATACAAATTCCAGCGGACCCACGGATTTTTCAGGGATAAAAAGCCAGGTGATAATCCTGGTTTTAATTCTATTCTGCCATCAAATTGCTTAAGAAGATGTCCAACCGATATTAAAAACAAAGTACCTATCCTTTATACAAACACCGACCGCCATTTTTTCTAAAATAAAAACATAAAACTTGCATTTGCACTTTAAATTTGCGCGCAGCTCTTTTTGAAATGAAAATAAATAGGGAACAAATTAGGTAAGCCAAAAGTTATTCTTATCTTTAACATATATCTCATTAAACGTTACAAAATCAAGTAAAGATTATGATAGACGAAATTAACATAGAAACGAAAAACGAAGACGAATAGAAAGAAAACTAGAAAGAAAAAAAAAGATTACGATACGATCTTTTTTTTTCTTTCTAGATTTCTTTCTAGCAATTTTATACATTAAATATAATAAAAGTAGTATGATAACTTAATAGTTATTATACTACTAGTACTAATATCCCCCTAGTACTAATGTACTAACTCTAAATTTTATATTAAGTGCGGTGCCATCGCTCAAAGCCCTTTAAATTAATTTCTCTCCATCAATATTCGTTGACGATAAATTCTGAATTCTCGTCCGCCTAAACTCCGGCCGGGATACCTCGGGATCACGAAACGTAGAAATGAATAATTATTATAACCCTTCGCAAATGAACCAAGCGTCTATCGACTCTCTGATACAAATGGGAGGTGGGGGCTTCTGTGTAGTTAATAAATTGCTGAAAGCGATGAAAATGATGAAACCCTTGAGGTTACGTCGACGCACAAAGACCCTGTGCTGAAAGCGTTAAATGTTCGATATATAATACTAAATCATCATGATAACCCATTACCGGCTCACTACAGAGCACGGGTCTCCTCTCAATATGAGAAGGGTTTGGCCATAGTCCACCACGCTGGCCATGTGCGGATTGGCAGACTTCACACGCCTTGGAGAACATTATAGAGAACTCTGAGGCGTGCAGGTTTCCTCACGATGTTTTCCTTCACCGTTGAAGCAAGTGATATTTTAATTGTTTTTTAAAAACGCACATAACTCAGAAAAGTTAGAGGTGCGTGCCCGGATTCGAACCACCGACCTCTGATTAGAGGCTGACGCTCTAACCACTGGGCTATCACCGCTTGGTATAATACTAAATACCGAATGAAATACACGAGCTGTAGACTAATTCATAATTTATTTTGGACTACTCCAATCACCTCGTTATTATTAGCTACTTTAGTCCCACAGCTGGGCACAGACCTGCTCCCTCTTGCGGGAGAGGTTATCACAGCGTTAACCCAAAATAATAATATTCATTTATTTAGACTAAATACAAAATTTCTTAAACTACCCTGACCCCCAATCTAGGATAGCCCGTATCTTGGGGGTCAGTCTCTTCCAGATGTGCAATAAAAAATAAACTATTGTGCCTTAAAGTTTACTTAATAACATTTAAACATGAGTGAGAAATGAGTGATTGGATGGGTGTGTGGGTGAGTGCATATGAGTGTGGATGTGTGTGTGTGAGTGAGTGGGTGAGTATTACGAACAAAAATTATTATTTATTTATTATTAATATACAAATAGTTAGGAATAAAATTAGTTATATAATAAAGGCACCGAAAAAACCAAAGAGGTTTGTCCTCGGTGCTAATCAGTAACGTAACAGCTTAAAGCTAAAGGAACTGAGTAAGCATATTAGGCATGAAAAGAACATTTCCTAACTGAGTCAGACGGTCGACACTAATGAGTCAACCGTCCAACTTAGTCAAAAAATATTCTTTTAATTTCGGTTTGAGATTTTTAATGTGTAATTTTTGGAACGCTGGAGGTAGTTCGTCTAAATGAATCCGTCTGTAGTATGTCGTTTAATGGAAGCTATCTTTTAAGCAAAAGATTAAACAATATATTTCTACGTAGTCCTCTCGCTTTTATTGCAATTTTTAATTTTCTTCATTGTTATTAATTTATATTCTTTTATTGTTAAATTCTTTTATTTTAATTTATGGCAATACAATATGTTGAATTAGCCTGTAAGTGGGGTATAAGTGGGGTTTTGACGACCTGGAACGTTACGATTAGATCCGTGACGCAGCGCGAGCGATGTCGCAATATAAAGTTAGGGCTTGCTTCCCGGCTCGAGTCTGGTCTAGTGGGAGGCTTCGGTCATGGCTAGTTACCACCTTACCGACAAAGACGTGCCAAGCGGCGTTCCGGCGCGATGTTGCGTGGAAACCAATTGGAATTAAAGGTTTACCATACCCCTAACAGGTTAGCCCGCTACCATCTTATACTGCATCATTCACTTTATAGGTGAGATTGCCATCAAGACCTAAGTAGTAATGTATAAAAAAAAACATTGGTATAGTATATTACCTATAAAGTTATTATTTTGAATTTGAGACATTGTATATATATGTCAGCGCGAAGGAGTTATTAACTTCATTCGGCGGCGCCAAGAAAATCAAGAATTCAATAAGTACCCACATTTGAACTCTTCAAATCACTAATTAATCATTTCTTTGTTAATCAGTGTATTTAGACGGTAGCAATCAATTTTGTACAAGCATGCTTTGCTATAAATACGGGCGTTTGATACCTTTCGTGGCATTCTCGCTCGAGACTTCGGACCGTTCGGACATCTTAGTTATTGTCGCAATATAAGTGTAATCCCACAAGTTGTGTTTTTAATTACTATCGGCGAAGGTAAACAAAAGCGTTTTTTAGTAAGAGTACTCTTGCTAAAAAAACAACTCGGACGACCTTAACTCGTCCGTCATATATGACGCGTCAAGGGCGTCCGAGTAGTTTTTAGTAAGAGTGACGTCAGCATTGCTGACGTCACGATTATGTTTACTTTCGCTCATAGGAATTAAAACCACAACTTGCGGGTTTACACTTTTATTGCGACAATAACTAAAAGGTCCGAACAGTCCTACGCCTCGAGCGAGAAAGCATCGACCGCCCGAATTTATAGCGAAGCACGCTTACAAAATTAATTGCTACTGTCTAAATTGTGTTAGTAAAATCATCAAGAGTTCGAATGTGGGTAATTATTGAATTCTTAAGGTTCTTGGCGCCGCTGAATGAAGTTAATAACTCCTTCGCGCCGACATATACAATGTTGATTTCCTATTAAATAAATAAATTAATAAGCTAGGTATATGCAATGCACGATCGGATGGACGAATTGACGGACGGTCGTTAAAATATAAATGAGGTAATGATAAATTCAGCGAGGCCAATAAAACAATAATTTATCTAACTCCCCCTAGTTACCGTAAGCAATGTAAGAAAGGGCCAATTTGCATACATTAAAATAAATTTACAGAGTTGTTGGCGATTTTATTCTATTAACGGAGACATTTTCGTGACTTGTCTTTCAGTATCGGAGACTCTTTAACATCGCTTAAAGAACATAATCACACTAGCTGATCAATCAATCAATCAGCCTATAGACGCCCACTGCTGGACATAGGCCTTTCCGAGAGCGCGCCACCACACACGGTCCTCCGCCTTCTTCATCCACCCGCCACCAGCGATCCTTTTCAGGTCGTCGGTCCAGCGAGCAGGTGGTCGTCCTACGCTGCGCTTACCGGTACGCGGTCTCCACTCCAGAACACGTCTGCCCCAACGGCCGTTGGTTCTGCGAGAGATACCCGCGACTTATCTATACAAATAAATAAAATTGAAGTGTCTGTTTGTGATATTGATATAACCGTCTTTTACTGCATATATATGAATATGTCTACGGTACATACACCAAAATAACAATTTTTACAATTTTTGTCTGTCTGTCTGTCTGTTTGTTCCGGCTAATCTCTGAAATGGCTGGACCGATATTTACGGGACTTTTATTGGCAGGTAGCTGATGTAATAAGGAGTAAATTAGGCTACTTTTATTTTAGAAAAATAAAGTAATGTTGCAATGTGCAAGTACTGTCCAGTACCGCGCACAGCTCACGCGCATGCCACCGCCTGTGCCATCACGTCTCGGGCGCCTCCCACTTCTTCCACCAATTGTTTTAGTTTAGTAATTATTTCAAGTAATACGGGTTAGTAATCTATTGCTTCGTGATTGAAAGACAAACAAACACACTAACTCAACGCAGGCAAAGTCGCGGGCGTCAGCTAGTCGTCTATATAATTATTAAAAGGAAGAAATGGCTTTGATTGGTGGGGGGTTTTGGTCGCGGCTAGTACCCCTACCGACAAAGACGTGTCACTAAGCCCCCTTACGACGAAACGATTTGGATCAACGTTTCTGAATCGAACCCATAAGGTGTGGAACTCACTTCCAGCATCTGTGTTTCCGGCCACGTATAACCTAAGTTCCTTCAAGGGAAGAGTGAATAGGCATTTTGTAGGCAAGCGCGCTCCAACCTTTCTGGTACTGATTGTATATGTCGAATCAAGGGGGTCCGAGCTGTTTTTTGTAAGGGTGACATCAGCTTTGGTGACGTCACGACTTTGTTTACTTTCGCTCATAGTAATTAAAACCAACACTTGCCGGTTTACACTTTTATTGCAATAATGACTAAGAGGTCCGAACAGTCTGACGTCTCGAGTGAGAGAATCCTCGAAAGGCATCGACCACCCGTATTTATAGCACAAAGCATGCTTGTACGAAGCAAAATCATCAATAATTAAAATGTGGTTAATTATTGAATTCTTGAGGTTTTTGGCGCCGCTTAATAAAGTTAATAACTTCTTCGCGCCGACATATATTATCTTCAATAATATTCAGATGACCTTGACAAAGTCTTTTTTATTATAAATATATTTTATAACAATAAAAATGGCATTGTTAAAAATGGTTAAGATTTAATGGAATTCAGGAGTGAAATTGAAAAAAAGGTCCCCGAGGTAACGCTATTATTTTTGGGCTAAAAGGACAGACAAAGACGCAAATGATGTTAGTGAGCTCGAAGTATATTTTTAATTGATAGGCTAGTAAAGCGATGTCTACACAAGATACAAGTAATGTTTTTCAGTGAATACCCTTTCAGGACCTTTTCAGAATTAAAATAAACAGTTCTCTTCCCCGTGCTTAGGATATTACAATGAGCCATCAGCCCTTTTTTTTTTTTAACGTGGGTAATCCTCATGGATACCCCGCGTCTTACTGACTAAACCCCCAAGTTGCATATCCTTTCCCGCCGCCTGGTGGCCGGGTCACGGGTTTCGCTCGCACACACAACCGCAACCAGGCCGGCAGAGTCCGTCCTTAGGACGGTGCCAACTCGGGGGCAATATCAGATGCCCCCCAATTGAACGCCATAAGACGCACCAGGACCACAGGGTGCGTCTTCCAGCTCGAGGACCTAACTCCTGGGTGTTGGACAGATCCTCGTATCCAACGCCCGGAGGTGCTACTCTCAAGGGGGTAGGCGGTGGTGAAGCGAGCCATCAGCCCTGGTTATAATCACTTGAATGTGATTGTAATCATTGCGCAGCGTTCAGGTGCTCAGAAGTGGGATATAAATAGGGATGATGGAGATTTGTTACAACTGCTAAGGGTTAACTGAAAACATGTGAGATGGTAATAACAAAATAATAGTTCCCAGTTATGTTTGTTGTTGGCTTCTTTTAAAACCAGGGCGCGTTTGGAACCCTCATATCTTTAGTTTTAAGTTTACGAATGTAGTTATCACCATCAAATCCCATCTATGTTAGATGGTTTAAATAAAATGTATGATTGATTTATATTTTATATAATCCTTTTATTTTATCTAGTTGGCTGATGGATTGTAAAAGTGAAATTCGCATGAACAAATTTTTTCACACTGATCGTGTGAAGGATCAGAAAAAAAGCAAATTGGCGATAATATCATATAACGCGGCTTAACGTTATCGTTTGAATAATTCAGAACTGAAACGGTCAAATAATCGGCTTTAATGCTCGTAAAATTAAGTGACCCACAAAAACGGGGTACGAAACACAAAATACGACCCATTTCATACAGTATACAGACAAAAAAAGCAACCCCCATCAAAGGGAGACGCTATAACGACGGAGATTGGTTTACTTCAATAAGCGCTAAAATAGGGAAATAAAAGTTGACAGTCAACTTTCGTTAGTTATAATTATAATGCATTCTTTGGCCTTGTTCATTTAATAGATATTTGGGCAGTTAATACTAATCGAAGTGTTTTGCATTAAATAACCCATTTGCGTAGGGCCTTGGGTACAAAAAAGTGTGTGTCAGTTCCGAAGCACGAATGGAGTTTACTCCTTCAGATCGACTGTCTAAAGAGGCACAAAAAAGGCTTTCTAGTCTAAAAAAAGATTAATACCATATGTAATAGAAAATAGATGAATCAATAAAAATGATGTTTTTATTTTTATTCTATTTACATTCATAAGACTATTCCGTAAAGTATTATACATCAAACATTTTACAAAAATAGATTTGACGTTCTATACATGTAAACAATAATCACGCATGAAATGTGACAGGTGCGTAGAATAGGTTGCGCAGGAAAACGTAACGAGGTTATTTGTTCAGCACATATTTTTATATCGATTCCTAAGTTGTAAACTGCAATAGTAATTGTATAATGTATTGAAAATTAAACTAAATTGCTAGTCTCCGCGACGGAAAGACATATTATTTATCTGTGAAATCTCTTTTATTTTATTTTATTATCGGAGTTCTGCAAAGTAATGCCTGCTTCTATCCAATATTAATGAATTGCCATTTAAATTCAAATACAAATTCAAATAATCTTTATTCAAATAGTCCTTTAAAAGGCACTTTTGACGCGTCAATAATTTACATAGTAGTGATTTGATGGTGCATATACATTCGTAAACTTAAAACTAAAGCTATGAGGGTTCCAAACGCGCCCCGGTCTAAGAAGAAGACCACAACCAACTTAGCCGGGGTTTTTTTTTCGTTATCACCATCTTACACAATCAATAATAAATTATAGTACCTATATTATATAATCCTTGATATCGTAATATGATTTTTCTGCAAGCTTTAGTTTTATAAAAACTTTGAACCTATTGATAGAAATAGATTTATTAATATAAAGCCAATAAAATTATCGCACTGGTAAAAAATTGTGTCACTCCCACTAACTATACTGTCGATTTTAATGTTTTAAATCTGCCGGGTGTTCTGTTAGGGTTAGCTTTGTATAGGAAGGGAGGTTCTGTCTACTCTTTCGCGTGTGACTTGAAGGTATAAACGCATGTTTGTAGTAGGCTACCGAACATTAATAATGCACCGCGGTTGGGTTATGGTTTTAATCCACTAAAGGTTTTTTGGCAACTATGCGATAATTGCATCAGATTTATGGTCTTCTTTACATAATAAAATCGTTACAAGCTCTACTGTCTGTGTGAACGTGCACGGTTATCTCCAAGAAGAAAGTAATAATCTGGATGAGCATAATTTAGATAAACTTAGTCATCATGATCAACCCATTACCGGCTCACTACAGAGCACGGGTCTCCTCTCAATATGAGAAGGGTTTGGCCATAGTCCACCACGCTGGCCATGGGCGGATTGGCAGACTTCACTCGCCTTTGACAACAATTATGGAGAACTCTCAGGTGTGCAGGTTTCCTTACGATGTTTTCCTTCACCGTTGAAGCAAGTCATATTTTATTTTTTTTAAAACGCACATAACTCCGAAAAGTGAGAGGTGAGTGCCCGGATTCCAACCGCCGACCTCTGATTAGGAGGCTGGCGCCCTAATCACTAGGCTATCACCGATAAACTTAAGTATTGTAATGCAAAGCTTGTGCGTATTACAGCGAACCCGAAGGGGCCAACGGGACCCTATAAGGTACTTAGCCTCCACTATAGGTTTTTCAGCACTGCATCTCAGGAACAATAGGTAGAACATGGAATTTCAACATTTCAAGTCATTACTAATTGCCATTGTATTCTGATTTCCTTCTATGCCACTATAACTTATAAATACACATTATCTACCATATCTGACCTTATTATTATAAGTTATATCATCTGGTGGCCATGGCTAGTTACCACTCTACCGACAAAGACGTGTCAAGCGAGTTCCGGCACGATGTCCTGTAGAAACCAATTAGGAGTGTGGGTTTACCATACCCCTAACAGATTAGACCGCTACCATCTTAGACCGCATGATCAGTTACCATCAGGTGAGATGCCGTCAACGGCTAACTTGTATATATATAAATCATATTGATTCATTAAAATTGTAATGATCTCTGATACCTATTTCAAGCGAGCGAAGCTGCGGGTAAAAGCTAGTGTCTAATAATGAAGCCTGAGAAGCCGCATTGTGCGGATTGAAATTAAGCAACTTAACGGAGCATTTTAATCGAATTTAGAATTTAGTTCAAATTACAAAGCGAAATCAGAATTTCAAGTACATCCAGTGGAATAAGCAACTCGAGCGAAATATATTATAACGTTAGGGTGATCTCTCACAGTGCAGCAATATACGAGCTAAGTCGCCTCTTATTTCTTTTTCGAAGTTGGTAACTGTAATGATAATATGATAATGAAAATTTAATGTATTGTTGTAAAACTTCAGACTTGAAGCTGTGAGAGCCTAGTGGTTAGGGCGTCAGCCTCCTAATCAGAGGTCGGTGGTTCGAATCCGGGCTCGCACCTCCAACTTTTCGGAGTTATGTGCGGTTTTTTTAAAACAATTAAAATATCACTTGCTTCAACGGTGAAGGAAAACATCGTGAGGAAACCTGCACGCCTGAGAGTGCATAATGTTCTCAAAGGCTTGTGAAGTTTGCCAATCCGCATATGGCCAGCGTGGTGGACTAAGGCCAAACCCTTCTCATATTGAGAGGAGACCCGCGCTCTGTAGTGACCCGGTAATGGGTTGATCATGATGATGATGATGATGAAAACTTCAGACTATACAAGAATTTATTTTTTCAAGACGGACTTCCAGCTTTATAAGAGCTATTTAAAAAAAACTTTATTAACTTTAAAATTCACGTTACGAAGCGCACATTCTTGCGATTATTTATCATTTACTATTTCACAATATTGAAAGCCATTTTTAATTCGCATAAAGTTATTGGTTTCATTCATCATTGAAGCTGTGATAGCCTAGTGGTTAGGAAATCAGCCTCCTAATCAGAGTTCTTGTGTTTATTTAACATTAATACTTCACAAATATCAACCATGATATGCATTGGAAAATAAAGGATGAGCGAGCGGTTCACATTGCTAGGCGTCGTGGGAAACCATTCTTAGTTACTTCTGTGGAAATTTCCAAGGCTTAGGCATTGAAATCTTTCATTGCCTAAGCCTCGTTGAATTAAATACCTCTACAGCTGGATTGGTGTTTCCTGAAAAATATATATTTGTTCATTCACCGTAATCTCAAATTGTTATTATAGTAGTTCGTGCTATGTATTATAGTCACTTAAAAATATTGTTGCTACCAACAAAACTTAGTCAGATATCAATATATATATATACCCTAGATATTAGATATACCCTACAAGTTAGCCCTTGACGGCTATCTTACCTGGTGGTAAGTGATGTTGCAGCTTAAGTAGTTTTTACATGAAAGAGTAACAAACATCCATCCATTCATACATACTTTCAACCTTTCGCGTTTATAATATTAGTAGGATAAACAAGGTAACAAACGCATCTAGGTCTAAGAAGCCCACAAAACTTAACCGGATATGGACATACCAGTGTATTCTGAGGCGTATTATCGACTAGCTGACAGCCGCGACTTCGTCTGCGTTGAGTTAGTGTGTGTGAAAGTGTGTTTGTTTCTCTTCCAATCACGAAGCAATGGATTACTTAACCGAAGACCTTGAAATGATTACAGGATAATCTGTACAGTATCTCCTTCCTAACAAAAAGAAAATTAAATCGGAGTACGCGTTAATGAATTACAACTAAACTTTCATCCCCTCTCCCACGGGAACTGTACTGAATTCCGGGATAAAAACTATCCTATATGTTGAACCGGAGTATCAGCTACTCCTATACCAAATTTCATTCAAATCCATCCAGTAGTTTCGGCGTGATGCGCAGCCAAGATACAGAGAGACAGACAAAAAAATAAAAAAATAAATGTTTTGGGCTCAGTACTTATAGTAAAGCATCCTCCAATTAAATTTTTTGTACAGAAATGTACAGAATTCGTCCTGTTACAGTTTTATTATATTATAGATTCTGTACGCCATACTATCTATCACTTACAACTCAGAACGGCGCTAACTCGAGCCTCCAATAGATTAATAACTTCGTCGGGATCTTTCGACCTTCTCCTTCATTTGTATCAGCTACTCGATACGTCTCCGGTTAATTTATAAAGGCGCTCCATTATTCATTCCCAAATTTCGTGATCTAATGTATCTGAGGGTTCGAGATGTAAGGGTATGAACTCAAACTTTATAGACGCTGTATTGTAGTTTAATGTTCAGCAAGAATCATGCATAATTTTGTAGCTTTAGGATTTAGGTAATTAAATCATTTGACATTGACCTTGTTAGTCTTGTAATGAACATTTAGCTAAGATAAAACAGGTTTTTTATTTATTTATTTACTTATTTTATATGATACACCATCGGTACACTGTATTAGCATTATAAATATTACAATATAATGATTGTTTAAGCCGAGTACAGTTATCATGTCAGGTATATACATCATTCTAATTTCTCCAGTCAAAAATTTGCATTACAGTACATTACAGTAATTAGTAACATTTATGTTAAACAATATAAGAAATATTCTGACTTAATAATAAATACTAGGATTGTAATATTTTTTCTTAAAACTAGTTAGTGTCGAGAAAGATATCGATGTCATGGTTCATCAAGTTATTGTATACACTAATTATTATGTTAATTGGGGAAAAGTTACTCTTGGAAAATTTAGGACCGAAGATTTTTTGGTTAGGGTGTCTAAGAATACGACGGGGGACGTTGATGCTTATCTGTTGTAGCAGGTCGAGGGAATTCATAAAATTACGAATAATTTTATACAAAGTTGTGAGATCAGTCACTTGCCTTCGTTTTTCGAGGGAATGTATTTTAAAATGATTTAATCGAGCTCTGTAAGGACATATATTGTCTTTACGGGCCAGATACCACGTAAACTTTTATTTGCTCTATTCTGTCTACGTGCGTTCTAAAGTGTGGGTTCTATAGTTGGGGTTAGGTTAACAGCGAGGTGCAATTTATAACATTTTAATCCTTATATAAGTTTTCCAACAGGTGCTCTTAAGGTTGCAGGTTGTTATTTTCCATATCAAAGGCTCAATGTATGCTAAATATCATCCAAACCCGTTTAGCTATTTGCGTGATTGAGTAGCAAATATCCAAACATTCGCACTGTCACATTTATAACCCCACACATGCGCGACATGATGATGTACAGTGCCTTCAACACAGTGAATTTGTGCAGTTTCTGAAGTTAACGTACGAGTAAGTATGTATCACTATCCTCTGACTGCAGCGCCGAGATCTATATCATCATCATGAACAACCCATTACCGGCTCACTACAGAGCACGGGTTTCCTCTCAATATGAGAAGGGATTGGCCATAGTCCATCACGTGCGCCATGTGCGGATTGGCAGACTATTGAGATCTGTATATAAACGAATAAAAGTGCGGTCTTTAGGCCAAATTGAATAAAAAAAAGTGTGTGTCAGCTCGTACCCACGATTGGAGTGTACCTACTCCTTCAGATCGACTGTAAAAGTCTTTATCTAGATCGAAACTAAGAAATAAAGTAAATAAACGAATCAATGAAAATACCTAAACAATGTATATATTTTTATTCTTTTAACATTTTATTATCTCCAGTTGTGCCTTCATTACTGAAGATCGTGGTCCTGGCGTCCTTGCAACCTCGTGCGGATAAACTACTTCCACCGGCTTTTAACAGAGGCTAGTTCCACAATTGTGTGAAATTTGCACTTAGAGTCCCTCAGCTGGTCTGTCCATCTGGTTGGTGAGCGGCCTCGCGACCTTTTGCCTTACATTTATTATTACTATTCGGTATTTTTTTTTACAAAAATAGATTTTACATATTATACACGTACATAACAGTCACGCCTGAAAAGTGAAAGGTGCGCTGAATAGGTTGCGCACAAAAACGTAACAAGGTCATTCGTTCAGTAGATTTTACTGGTCATATTTTTTCTTATATGAAAATTGATTCTCAATTAGTAAACTCCAAAAATTGCTTCATTTTATAATTAGGGTAATTTACGTAACTACATTCTGCAGTCTCAAATTAATTCTCTAAACTTGTAACATGACTGGGAGCACTAAATTAGACTGGCGGCCAACTAACTTGAAGCCGTTTCAGATAAGTTAGCGACTGCCGCTCTAACTTGATGATAGCAACCGCTGTTGTGCCGGAATCTATCGTTTGCAGTTCACAAATTTGCTAGCACGGACATATCTAAGAACAACGATTATAGATTATATATATAATAGCACATAGCTCGGAGAACCGATGGACGTTGGGGTCCCAAGGTGCTGGAATGGCGGCCCCGCACTGGTAAACGTAGCGTTGGTCGACCCCCAACTAGGTGGACAGATGACATCAGACGAGTCGCAGGGAGCCGCTGAAAGCAAGCGGCCCAAGACCTATGTCCAGCAGTGGACGTCAATTGGTTGGTAATGATGATGATGATGATAGATATATAGTTTATATCCTAATTGATGCATATACCCACAAAACAATTCATTTATTCCACTTATTTTTTTTTTTAAAAATTCGTAACACTTTTTGGTTTTTCGTGGTGAGAAATATTAGGTGCCCTCTCGAAAGTCACACATATCTTTTTCTATAAAGATTAGTTCAGCTTTGAAGCCCTGTGTAGGTAACAAATGAAGGTAACAAATGTAGGTAACAAGTGTAGGTAACAAATGTATGTATGAATTTTTAATTATGAAGGAATGTTTTCCGGGTGCTTTGCCTAAATAAAAAGTATTCTTAGTTCATCACTGATGTATAAGTTTTTTCTATTTATGTGCCAAATTGCGTTAAGATTGTCGCTGTATTTAAGCCAAAAGCTAGAATTAAAACAAAGACACCTTTGTGGTTATAAATTAATCATGGATGCAAATGTGTCGTGGAGGGTCTGTCTCGGCGGACGCCGCTGGTTGGGTTGCGGTCGAGTGCACAAGTGTTCCCGTGACCCAGCCACCAGGCGACGCGAAGGAGCATCGCTGGGTTTTAGTGGGTATTCTGGTCGCCAGCCTGGCCGCCGGGGAGTCCCACATACCCCGTCGGAAGCCGCGCAGTCTTGCCTGCGTCGTTTGTTTGTTTGCTTGTAACATTGCTTGGCTGAATTGCTGAATGCCCAGACTTGGCACAAAGAGCTTGTAGCCCTGATGCAGACCTTTGTTCTGGGAAAAAAAACCTTACGTGACCCTCTGAATTTCAAAATCCAATACATTAATTTGTTTTCGCCGCATAACCTATAATAAAGATTTGACAATCTTCCTGGCGTTGTGTTAAGCGTGGTCTCAACTGGATGGTCCTGGGTTCGATAACTAGCAATGACAGTTTGGAAAAATTATGTCACTCTTGAATTTTCATATATATTTTTTAAGCGTTCTGGTACAATAACGCGTATATTTCGATTTGGAGGTTTCAACATAAGTACCACACCCCTAACAGTTTAAACTGCAACCTACTTATACTGAATCATCACTTACCACCAGTTGGGAATGCAGTCAAGGGCTAACATCATCATGATCAACCCATTATCGGATCACTACAGAGCACGGGTCTCCTCTCAATATGAGGTGGGTTCGGCCATAGTCCACCACGCCGGCCATGTGCGGATTGGCAGACTTCACACGCCTTTGAAAACATTACGGAGAACTCTTAGGCGTGCAGGCTTAGTCACGATGTTCGTCATAAGCACGTGATATACGTGATACGTAATATTGAATTGCTTTAAAACGCACATAACTCCGAAAAATTAGAGGTTAAGGAAAAGTTTGATGGTAGAAAAGCCCGGGTTCGAACCCCCGACTTTTGATTGGGAGTCTACGACGTCCTAACGTAGATTTGGGGGGGGGGGAATAGTATATATAGGAATAAAATTTAGGTATCTTGTATTTTGTAAACTACTTTTAAGTCCACGAATACAAATGGTTTCTGCGCGCTTTCAAAGAACAAAACAAACTCGTATTGAACAGCTAATATATTTTTAATATATATTTACCGCACACATGTTTTCCACATATTGCCGGTATGTATTGATCTGTATCAATACATGAATAATACATAATGTTAATGGTAATACTGATTGAGTATTGACTGCGCTGATTGTTATCACATTACCGGGTTATTGGATGTGGCGGGAGCCGAATGGGTTAATTTGCGATATAATTAAACGTTACACCGCGATGCGTCCAGCCATCGGGTCATCATCATTATGAACAATCCATTACCGGCTCACTACAGAGCACGGGTCTCCTCTCAATATGAGAAGGGTTTGGCCATAGTCCACCACGCTGGCCATGAGCGGACTGACGGACTTCACACGCCTTTGAGAACATTATGGAGAACTCTGAGGCGTGCAGGTTTCCTCACGATCTTTTCCTGCACCGTTGAAGCAACTGATATTTAATTTTTTTTTTAAACGCACATAACTCCGAAAAGTTAGTGGTGCGTGCCCGGATTCGAACCGCCGACCTCTGATTAGGAGGCTGACGCCCTAACCACTAGGCTATCACCGCTTCGTAAATCCATCGGGTGTAACGTCAAAAACAGGATTTTTATTCGGTCAACTAATACCCGTGTTACCCTTTCATTGTTACATTTAAGTTTATTTTATTTTATCTCTTGATGGTAATCTCAGCTGGTGGTAAGTGATGATGCAGTCTTCATGGTAACGGGCTAATCTGTTAGGGTACCATTAATGCATACTCCTAATTGGTTTCTACGCGTCATCGTGCCGGTACCCTTAATCGTTCGGTAATATATCTTTGTCGGTAGTGTGGTAACTAGCCACGGCCGTAGCCTCCCAGACCAGACTCGAGCTGGCAATCGAACCCAGGACCTCCAACTTTATTATGCGACAACGGACACGCTGCGCCACGGGAAGGTCAAATAATAATTGTTATAAATTTCTTTATTAAGGTATACACACAAAAAGTTATTTATTTATTTATAGCAACTGTAACTTTAAATAAACCTTTTATTGAACCTAAAAAAAGTACAATAGCACGTCGATATACAATAACTATTTCAAAACTATGTAAAAAAATTATGGTTTATTTAAATAATTTACTAAAGTTATACAGAATAAATACCTCTTAATGTCCACCACTCTGTATCAAACTGTCTTAACGGTTCAAGTTTTCCACCAGATCATATTTAACAGAGAATCGAACCCTGGACATCCAACTTTATAATGTGACAGCAAGGTTCTGTCAGGGTGTAGCAATTATTAAAACTATGTTTGACTTTATAATAAGCTCTAATTCAGTACAAAATTTAATAGCTTTAGTATGTATTTACGATTTAAAGCATTTAAATGCAATTTCGATGCTTAAATCTTATACTAGTCTAATTTTTTTTTATTCACTACATGTTTGCCCTCGACTACAATCAAAATTTCATTAGGAATTTTACAGTCGAAGGTTTAGAGCACAACCTGTAAGAACTGGTTTCTAAAAGGTATCGTTCCGGATCAATTGTATTTGTGTTTACAGGCAAATAATTTAATAGCTTTTACATGAAAATATACATACCGTTTAATCGTTGGTTTTGTTTGATCTTACGCTTCAAACCAATTTGGAGAAAATGTCTCAAACACGGCGAATTTTTCTTTTATCGTTATCAATGGAGGTAAAATTGTATTTGTTGACAAAGAAAAAAACCGTTTTGTATGTTTTCCTTTACAGTTGCAGCAAGTTATAATTTGATAGCTTAAAAACAAAAATAACTCCGAACAGTTAAAGGTGAGTGCCCGGGATCGAACCCCTGACCTAGACCTAAGCGGACGCCCTAACCACTAGGCTATCACAGCTTCATCTTCAACTTATCTGAAAGAAATAAGAGACAGCTATTTCAAAAACATAGGCAAAATTTTTAATATTATTTTCTTCATATATAGATAATATATAGATTATATTATCCACGTTGAACATGACTAACGACCCTTTTACCCCTCCAACTAAGCAGAGAGATGTTTTTTAAAATCCAACCACAATTTATCGAGTACTCTAAACTTGGACTTGGATTCGAAAAGTTTTAAATTGAGTCATCACGTTTCCCCACTTAAAAGCTTTTCTTTGTAGAGCGTCTATATTTGATTAATACTCCTTTACCCATGTTCACTCAAGGAGCATTCCCAAATAATAAAGGTGAATGCACTGTTGCATGGCAGAGATCCCAACAGATAAGGTCGCCTATAACACAATAATTTAACGCAAAAGCTTGTATGTAATTGTGTATGCGTATAATTTTAATTTCCAATAGTTCTTCTGTGATTTGATTGAAGGTTTTGAATGGAGATAGATTATAACATATAGGTCCTTGGATTAACAGATTGGCTATTTTTATTTCAGGATAATCCATGGTTTCCGCGGGATTTGCCAATAACTGAATTACACGTTTAGGTTATTTTATATAATATTAAGTTAACTTGATGCGATCAAATAAGTAGAAAAACTTTAATTGTAGCCTAGATAGGCATTTTCTAGATGCGCCGGAACCTAGATCATATCTTCCGTTCCGTCAACCATAATAATAAAAGTCAGTCAACTATAATAACAAAAGAAAAATAGAATCCCGTATTCATTTACGGATGAAAAAGCTAATAACATTTCCCCCTTCCCTTCCTGTTTCAATAAAACCTGGAAAAAAACTAATATCTCTTTGATGCAAGACTGCAATCATCTGTCCTGAAATACTATAGCAGATATTGGAATACATTCTGAAGATGAAACAAATTGTGCCTTTCCGTTTATCAAACGATTGCTTGTATCCCTTCCTCAGTCTCAGAACTCTGTATTCGCACTTTAATCTCTTAGTGACAGCTCACTGAAACGTGAATTAATATCGACAGTGTCTGAGATAATTACTTAGATGCAGTTGTTAGCGACAATACTCTTGGAGGAAAGCGTTACTACTGCTATGATTGTACCACAAGAAGATGTTTTGCCAGCATTAGTTCTATTGGGGTATATTGTATATGGGCTAGAAATTATTTAATTGTCCTAGTGAAAGAACGAAGACAATACCAAACGCACCCAGGTCTAAGAAGAAGCCCTAAACAAACTTAACAAACAATTAATAATAATAAATATTTTCAAACAATTATATACTGCCTACATACTAATATAACTGAACTAATAAAACGGTATTCGAGTATATATTACTATGTTTAAAATGTAATTTTCACAATTTTATGAGTAATTAATAATTCTATTTGAAAATAAATATGATTAGTTATGGAAGACAAAAACTAAAAAGCGATAAGGCCGCTTTTTCGTAACTTACTTCTTTCTGTATATTTCTGTTATCCCGCATTTTTTTTACCTTGTTGTGTTTTACATATATAGTGTTATAGTAATCGCCGTAGCCCTGGGAATATAGAAAAACGTAAGGGGCAAGGTGGAGGGAAGAAGGCCAAGAGGTCGTAGACTAATGGATGGGTTGGTCCGACCAGAACAACACTGCACTCGGTACATCATTTCGCGCCGCAATACATAATGCCGGAAACAGAACCACCTGGGAGAAGGTGATCCATGCTAAGGGTCGTGACCCCCAGTAATGAGGATGACGATGCAGAGAGAATAATTCAAATTCAAATTCAAATAATCTTTATTCAAATAGTCCTTTAAAAGGCACTTTTGACGCGTCAATAATTTACATAGTAGTAATTTAATGGTGATAATTACATTCGTAAACTTAAAACTAAAGCTATGAGGGTTCCAAACGCGCTCTGGTCTAAGAAGAAGCCCACAACAAACTTAGCCAGGTAAATTTTCTTTTTGTCATCACCATCTCACATGCCACATAAAATTATATAATGAGCTATTTTATTAGACCAGTATTTCATACCCATGCTTGTTTATCATTTTTATAATCCTTTTTTTTTTTGATGGGGCTGACATGTCCGTTTCGGACCAAAGTCCCAAAAAAAAAACAGATTAAAAAAAAAAAAAAAAAAAAAATAATCCTTTGCACTATAGAAGTACTTTTTTACAAGCTTACGTTTTGTATAAACTTTGAACTTATTGAGAGACATCCCAGAAACTTCATTTGGTAATCATGATAGTAATGATAAAATGAAGGATTCCCAAGTTGTTAAATTAACTTGTTCACGATGAGGCCGGCCTATTGTTATTGCAGAACCGAAGCGCCGTTCGTATTAAAACTCGATGCGTCCAGGAAATTGCTATCATACTTGATCCCAAACTGTCAATAGATGCAGACCGCGCACTGACATACACCGAGCGGAGGCGGGGCAAACATCGCTATGTCTATGGATATTTACTAGTTTAGTTTGTTTGTTTGTTTGTTTATACTCAACTAGCTGTCACCCGTCAAAGGATTTTTATAATTCCTGTAGATTAAGCAGCTCTGCAATTGAAGATTAGCCTGTGTCACATTCCTGTTTCCGTTCCGGTTTTCTTTCCTTTTCACATTTCATTTCATTTATTTATTCGTTGCGAATACAAATTCCTCGAGGTAGCCTGATTCCCTAGAGGACGCATCCCCAGGTGGCGGATAGGGGGATGCTCGATGGAAGGCAATCTTCTATAGGGCAGGAGGGAAATAAAATACCTCCCGTGGACCACAAGGCCGGAGATGGATACTCCGTTATCAAACCTCACATGCAGGCATTTCTGGTGTACAACAAGTATCTTTTAGCATATTAATCAAGTAACAACAAGGAAGTAAGCACCGCATACTATAGCTATAGTTACAACTCATCGATGTTTTTCTCCAATTCTATAAATATATGATTTTAGGGTGTATTTTAATTTATCAAAAATTCAGTAGCATTGGTTCAGTAGTTCGGGCTGAAGGAGTAACAAATATACACACTCTTATGCAAACTTTCACCTTTGTAATTAGTGTGATGAGAGGTTTGAGCGCTTGAGCGGGAATAGTTGGGGCTCAAGAGACGGCCAATGGCCATACAGCACATATTTTTTTTTCCTGTAAATTTTAATAGTCTACTTTCTGCCTTTTAAGCCCAGACAACTATTTCTTTCGAGTTCTTACCGCTGTTCCTCATAGTTTTGGAGTTGGCCATGCAAGCCCAGTTCACCCTGAGTACATATGTTTTTTAAGTATAGAAATTAATAATTCGATATCATAAAAAAATATATTAATAAATGTATATATACTAAATTTACTAAGTTTTTAACTTTTATCTAATTTATGCTTAACTTTTTAGACATTTGTAAGCATTGAAAAAACGAATGTGAAGAATTTTAATCAGTTATTTACACATTAAATGACCTAGCAAAGATTGTTATCTGTGAGCATGGCTGGCTAAAGCCTGCCAACCTATAACGCAACAGCGTGGTCTATGTTCTAAAATTCTCACTCCTAGCAGGGGAGACATGTGCCCAAATGTGTCATTTAATAGTGATAACGGTGATAATAACTATAAAAAACGACTTTTATAATCGAGTTATCCGCTTATCGCTCAGTTAGGAAAACATGAACTGCGCTTAATCTAACAATTTCTCTTTACAAAGAAAATTATATTTCGAATCTACGCAATACGGTCGCATTTTGAATGGCAAGCGATCACTAAAGAGTTGTTAATGAAATAGGAATGAGTGACACGCTTCTCTTGAAGGAATCATGCAAACGGAAAGCCTTTGTGTTAGGAGGATTAGAAACATTTCACATGGTATTATAATTGAAAGCTGGGATATATGGATGGGCGATGATATCAAAGCATATTCTACCTTTTCCCTTGAAATATAAAAAAAAAAAAAAAAAAATGAAAAATATTTATTTGCCAAAAAAACAACTTTCCAAAGCTTAGCACATCCGTTGGGACCCACACTAGGTAATCCTGTGTCGTGGGGCCCAATTCGCCGATATTAACAAATTAAGTTTACGCTTGACGCTCGGATGACAAACAAATAAATTGTGACTATATAAAGTAAATAAATTACAGATTATAAAATTTTGAAAAAAAAAAAAAAAATTAAATAATAATATTAAATAAATAAATGAAAACAAATGTATCAATCCAGCTTAAACCAATGCCTTATTATTTCAGGGGCATGAGGAGCTTTTCGACTAACTCATATTTTAAGGAAGCGAGCCAGGGAACAACTTTCTTTTTCGCATCCTTTACAGAGCAATGTTTTATGTCACAAGCGCTAACCACATTATTATAAATAAGTGAGTCTATGTACGGTCTAAACCGTCTGGCGAAACAAGATTTAACTTTAGGAAAAGAAATTCTGTAAACGCGGCGATCGAGTAAAGTTTTATACTCATTGGAGTTAATTACTGAATGGTGAACTTTAAGAGCTAGTTTTAAAATATATAACTGTCGCACCGTAAGGACTTTGCTTTCTAGATATAGATTGTGGGTAGGGTATTTAAAAGGCTTTTTCAACATCGTTTTCAGAACTGCACGCTGGGCTCTTTCTAACTGAATCATATGTGTTTTAGAGGCACTACCCCAAGATGTTAGGCAATAGGTGATAAGTGATTGACAGATGGCAAAATATACGGAACGCAAGGTTTCTATCGATGCTGAGCGACGTAAAAGTTTCATGATATTAATAATTTTGCGTATCCGACCTGAAAGACATTTTATATGCGCTTTAAAGTTTAAATTTTTATCTATAAGTATCCCTAAATATTTGGCCACATCCGTTCTATTCAATGCCTCACAGGTGCAGTGTTTCTGGCTATTTTGACAGGTATGCAGTTTTAACTGCAATATCGGGTCAGGGGCAGTAAGGGCTGTTTTGTGGAAACAGATATAGTTGGTTTTTGACGGGTTAAGTGTTAGCAGATTATGACGCTGCCAGGCGGATACCCCTCTCATACCAGCTTCAGCTTTGGAAAATGCCTTTGACCAGGTTGCTTCTTCATAGATTAATACCGTATCATCTGCGTAACATATTATTTCGCCGTTGACATTAGCATGTAAATCGTTTATATACATGATAAAGAGAGTTGGTTTGAGGATGCTCCCCTGCGGCACACCAAAACTTACTGTTTCTTCGCCACTGTCATAGCCACCAACTCGAACACATTGTTTTCTATTACTTAGGTAGCTTTTAAACCAATCTAGTGCAACTCCCCTGACGCCAAATTGAGATTCGAGCTTCCCCAGGAGTATTGGGATTGAAACTGTGTCAAAAGCCTTTGATAAATCTAGAAATACTGCAATACTGTTTCTTTGTGAATCCAAGTGTCCAGCTACTGTAGCTATAAACAAATTGACAGCATCTTCCGTTGATTTTTGATTTCTAAAGCCAAATTGTCTGGAAGAAAGCAAATTATTTATTTCAATAAATTTCGTTAGTCTTTTGCTGACCACCTTCTCCAGAAGTTTCGAGAATGCTGTCAGCAAAGAGATGGGGCGGTAGTTTTGTGGAGAGTCTTTAGTTCCATTTTTATAAATTGGTTTAATACATGCCATCTTCCAGTTTTCAGGAAAAGTGCCAGTCGACATGCTAAGGTTAAAAATGGCCGTAAGGGGTGAGATTATCTCATTTTTAATTTCTTTTAAAAGAGTGTTGCTCAAGCCATCGAGACCGGGAGCCTTATCATTTTGTAGAGATAATATCAGAGACTCTAATTCAAGTTCGTCAGTGGGCTGCAAAAAGAATGAGTTTGGTATCAGGTGTTTAGGATTAATATTTGCTGCAAGCTTAATCTCTTCGGTTTGTAGTTCGCGTAGAATATTACTGGCTAATGTTTGTCCTACTGTGGAGAAGTATCTATTGCACTTATCTAATGACATCTTGGCGTCTGTTGATCCTTCAGTCTTTAGTAATTCAATAGGCTCTTGTTTATTGGACGGAAAATGACAGATATCTTTTAAGGATCTCCATAGCTTTTTAGGATTTTTCATATTAATAGCTAAGGAATTATTATCATATTCTGTTTTAAGTTTCCGTAACAGGTCATTACAATAATTACGATAGCGAGTGTATATTAATCGTTTGAGCGTATCTTCTGGGTATTTTCGTGATTGCATGTGGAGGCGGTCTCTGTGCCTCATACAACGAATAAGACCTGCAGTTATCCAAGGTTTGATATTATGTTCCCCACGTTTCATTATTACTTTGACAGTATGTTTACCAATAGTTTGAAAAAGCAGGAGACAAAAGGAGTTAACTGTTTTATTAAGATCATGAGAATCATATGTTTTGGACCAATCTATTCCGCTGAGATCTTTTCTGATCGAGTCTATGTCATGTTTAAATCTAACCAAATTTTTTGACTTTTGGTTGGGAATTTTTAGAGATAGACCTAATAGAACAATATCATGATCAGTTATGTCACTACAGCACACTACGCCAACAGCACCAACAGTTTTGTTCACAAACACATGGTCAAGACACGCATCTGCTCTTGTTGGCTTTGTAATAGCTGGAAAAAGACCATGTTCCGCAGTTAAACATAGATATTCTATATCTTGATTACTTGAAGCGGATAGGAGGTCTATGTTCATATCACCTGCCACAATTAAGGTAGTGTTCAAGTTTGAGATTGAATTTAGTACTTTATTAAGGGAGCATAAGAAGTTATCCGTATTTTTAAAGGAGGGAGAACGATATATTGCCAGTACAGTAATCAAATTAGAGATTTGCACCTGCAGGCAGTTAGCGTCTTTGAGGTCAGGTTCAGAAACTACAACATTTCGAGTGTCCCTAATATACACTACAACACCACTGTTTTGGTTTATTATCTTTTGTGTGTAAAAAGAATTATAAGAGGATATTTTAGGAATTATTGAGGTTTCATCAAGCCAGCACTCTGTTAAAATAATTACATCAATAGTAAAGTCAAATCTCGTTAAAGTTGTCAAAAAATTATTAAAGTTTTTATTCAAGCTTCTAATGTTAAAGTTAAGAATTTTAAAGTTGTAGATCTGCGCTATAGATACTCCACACTGCTCTGGTTCTTGTACTTTGTGGCAGTTTATACATAATGAATCCAACTCATTATTAGTGATATGTCTATCGCCCGATAATAACATTTATAAAAGAAATAATGAGAAAAACATGGTTGAATTTGCTTGCAAAACTACCACAAAGTTGTTTTACTTTTACAATATTAGTATGAGAATACTGATAAAATAATTGCTCCCTCCAAACATACAGATTATGTTTTATACTATTAGTTACTATAGCACTGGATTTAAGTAGCATATATTTAAGGGCTAGAGGCTTGTATGCAGAAAAAGAACTAGCCCTGACACAATGGCTCAAAAGCTGAAATGGGACAACAGTTATTAAGTAATTTATAAAATGATTTTTTAAAAATATTATGATGTACAGACAACAGAACAAATAAAGTTTGTAACTATGAATAATAAATAAGCTAAAGGTGACAGTGGCAATCGGTTTTGTATAAATTTGATCGAATGTGTCAGGAATATCAGGTTTTTTTTGTGGGTGTAGAAAAAATTCCAGACAGATCATCATAATTGCGAACAGGACGAGCTGGCCTACCATCAAACTGCCTGACGAATATAGTGCCTTGAGAACACCAGCAGTGTGAATATCCCCACTCTTTGGTTTTTTGACGAGCTTCACGAAAAAGCTGACGATTGTCTTTGGTCAGACGCTCGTTATAAAATACTTTTTGGGGCTCTCCGGGTATATCCAGTTCTGCACTTGTTATATTTCGTCTAGACTTCGCTGCTTTAATTATTTCGTCTCGTTTAGCTCTACGTAAGAGACGAAGAACGATTGGTCGTGCAAATTTAGAATTAGGCACTATTTCGGTGGCAAGCTTGCCACGCGGTCCAACTCGAGTCACCCAGTCAATATCCTGATCTTTTAACTCGACCCCCACTTTACGAGCAGCCAGGAGAGCTATATGATGTAGGTTTTCATTAGTGTTCTCAGGTATTCCAGACAACTCTAATTCATTTTTGAGGTGGTTTTGAGCTTGCGCATTTAATTCTTGACGCAGATCCTTAACTGTAGCTTTTAAAACTTCAGTCTCTTGCGTGCGTTCCTCCAAGTGCTTGATTCGCCTGTCGCTGTTAGCCACTGCAGATCCTAGCTCGTCCAATCTTTTCTCGCAGTTTGATAGCGAGGATATTGCATTTTCTAGCTGTTTTTTTAAGGAGAAAATTTCCTGTGTCAGTATACGGACTTCGTTCGTGAGTTCTTTTACATCTGTGCTAGTTGCAGGCTCAGGCACCGTGTCAGACTTTTTTCGGAGAGTAATATTATCTTCCGTGAGTCTAACGGGGGTTGAACTGTTGTCTCCCCCCCTTCTTTGTGAGGCACAACAATCAGGACATTTCCAAGTGCTTCTCTTTTCGTTAGATAGCCCTGACAGATTAACGCATAAACAACAAAAATATTTTTCACATGTGGCTGAGGTGCATTTTATTTTATTTAAATCTTTCGCAGGTTTTAAGCATCCGTAGCACTTCATTTTGTTGCGAAAAGAACACCTAGTAGCCTATTCACCAAAAGTTGACTCGCAGAGTAAAGCAATGTAAGATGTCCGCTCTGCCTAATATAATAATATATTGATATGCGTTCAACTGACGAAGTCGACAACGAGTGGTTGAAGACGAAGCAGTTCACGCGAAAATTACACTTCTGTCGCACACGCAACCGCGTAAATGGCTTGCACTGGATACAACAATCGATCACGCACTCTTTAGCTGATTCACGTATAACCGTTTCTGTTCAACTTGTAACTTCTGGTATTCACTATAATTCGGTATAATATGCATAGATTTCTTCGAAAACAAACTAAAGGAACTGTTGAATGTTCGAAATAAGTCTGTAATTGTGTAATACTTGAGTTACCGTGGATGGTAGGCGAAACAGTCCACGCGAAGATGACACTTGCGCCGCGCACTTAGCCGCGTAAATTGCTTGCACTAGACGCAGCACTCGCTCATGTACTCGTCAGCTGATTCACTTTTAACCGTTTATATTCAACTTTTCTATTGTTAATACACCTTATTTTGATATAATACTTATTGAACGATTGATTCTTTATCCGGTATAAAGCTTATAATATAGTATGTTTGCAGTGACTTTTTCATAATAATAATTTCAATCATCATGATCAACCCATTACCAGCTCACTACAGAGCACGGGTCTCCTCTCCATATGAGCAGGATTTGGCCATAGTCCACCACGCTGGCCATCTGCGAATTGGCAGACTTCACACGGCTTTGAGAACATTATCGAGAACTCTTAGGCGTGCCGACCTCTGATTAGGAGACTCACGCCCTAACCACTAGGCTAATAATAATTTCAATATGTGTCATTAATTTATAAATAAAAATACAGAAATAGAAACGGTAAAAAAATAATAATAAGTGAGTATTTCAGAAACTAGAGATTTTGTGAGGTAGCTTTGTGCATTTTCTGCCGATTATTCGCTTTTGCGATCTGTCTGTTCAATAAATGTATTATTTTTAATATTGCTATTGATATGTCATGGAAACTAAACACATATAATATATTGTTACAACATACTATTGAAGATGAAATTGTTTCTAAAAAATAAATTATTAGCACCAGTTAAGAAGAGTTTACACCAACCCATATTTACGGCAAGGTTTTGTCAAAGCTCTAAATTCCTGTCCCCTAAGAGAAGATATTATTAAAAGTGCCTTCAAAGAGTTTTATTGTAATTTTGAGAATGAAATAAGAATTTAAGATTTCGAGTTTGTCATGCAAAATCTTCAGAGAACAGCAAAAATGATGACCATCTTAAGAATAAATGCAGTCTTGTATAAATCAAGGTTTATTGGCACCGAGAGAGCCATATCATTTCGCAAGATATCCATTCAGGAGCTATGCCAGCCGTGCGTGGTTTGAATATGGACCTGTCGAATACCAATTTAACTTTGCACCCAGCTAACTGTGCTACCTGAAATCCCATCTAAATTTCTGAGGCGTTAAAGTTGATGGTCGTATGGCAAGAGTGTTTAAGTTACAAATTAAATGAGTCTGATTTTCACGTTGCGCCGCACACTATCTGTCAAACCACATAATAAAGTGGGAATGAGTTGGCTATTTTTTTCAGGGAGCACTAAATATTGCAATGTTTGAATGACATCCCTATTTGTGTACCTAGTTGTCGGTGCCACTTGATTTTATGCATTTGTACGGTGTTTCTGAATCTTTTAAGAAATATTACATGGGAAATCCATTATTTTATTTACTTCGAAAGCTTTGTGCTGGTTGCGGAGTCTTATTTGATTTCATTTTCCCACGTATTTGGAGATTTTTCGGTTTAGGGTCGTTATTTCAATACTTCAGGATACCAACATTCAACCATTTTAGCATCGCAACGCATATTTTTGATAAATTTTCGTAGAATAGTCCGCTATTGAACTTACTTTTGAGCTGAATAATTTTGGTGAATTTATTCCAAAGCTTTAATGTCGTTTATATAATTCTTCAACTAAAGTTTTCAACATATTCAACTTACTTTGTATAAAAAATTTTGAACTTATTGAGAGAAATCTTCAAGATTTCAGTTGGTAATTTGTTATCTATATATATATAAAAGCGAAAGGTCACTTACATACTTACATACTTACATACTTACTTACTTAAATACTGATTAAACACGAGATCTCAAAAACTATTGTACGTATAAAGCTATAATTTAGCAAGTAGGTAGTTGATAGTTAAGAGATGTCAGCTAAGAAAGGATATTTGGAAATTCCACCCCTAAGAGGTTAAAAGTTTGTATGAAATTTCTTTGTTTTTAGAGTTAGAGACACAAAAATGCATTAAGATTAATAATAATAAATAAAAAACATGTACATCAATTTTTTTTTAAATATTACCTGTTAAGGGTGGTAAAAAAGGGGATGATAGTTTTTGCTTATTTTTTTATTATGAAGTCTACAAGCTTGAAATTTTGAAAATAGGTTTCTTTTAGGGCGTAAGTATATGGTTAGAATTTTTTTCATCCAAATCTACCCCGAAGAGGGTGAAAGAGGGGTTTGAAGTTTGTATGAAAGTCCTATGTTTTTTTAATTTAGAGATACGAAAATCGGCAGTTTGACATTTGCCTGTAGCTTACTTTCTCAAGCAGGGCATTGGCCGCACGGGTAACCTCAATCTCAAGTAAAATCAGCAATTCTACGCAGACGAAGTCGCGGGCAACAGCTAGTAGTATAATATACGGTAAATTTGAGAAGAGAGAGAGAGTAGCCGCAATAGCAATACTTTAATAAAAAAAGTTAGAAATAATAACGTCGTGTTTGTTTGCGACAAAACAAATAAAAATGGTTTAATTTTAAAGCCAGTGCGGAGTCGTTAGCATTAATTTATTGGCTATTGTTGTACCAAAATATTGCTGTGAACCGTCAATTTATAACATTTTCATTTTCTAGGGGAAGTTTTTATTTATGTACTCGGATATGCTGTTAAAATAATACTTCTGGGTTATTCATGAAAGCAATATGATAGTAACTAAAACTAAAAAATAACTTTCGTTTCATCATCATCACGATCAACCCATTTCCGGCTCACAATAGAGCACGGGTCTCCTCTCAATATGAAAAGGGTTTGGCCATAGTCCACCACCCTGGCCATGTGCGGATTGGCAGACTTCACATGACTTTTGAGACCATTATGGAGAACTCTCAGGCGTGTAGGTTTCCTGATGATGTTTTCCTTCACCGTAGAAGCAAGTGATATTGTAATTTAAAAAAAAAACGCACATAACTCCGAAAAGTTAGAGGTGCGTGCCCGGATTCGAACCGCCGACCTCTGATTAGGAGGCTGACGCCCTAACCACTAGGCTATCACCGCTAACTTTCGTTTATCCCACGTTATTTAGGGTCGACACGACATGTCTTCATCTTCCACTCAGTTATAAACGGCGTCTAATCAATAACGACTCATTTATGCATTTCCTATTTTACCAACTCCATCCATCTTTTCTTATGTCTTCCTCTGCTTCTTTGTCCTTCCACAAATACATTTAAGATTATTCTAGAAAGTTCTTCATCCCCATCATTATGTACATAACCATACCAACCTAATCTTCATTTTATCTTTCACCATAATAAAATATATAATTTTGCTGGACTCACATTCAAGGTGCTATCTTTTTATATGTAATAAATATACCCTAACACATCTTCTCATCACAAGTTTCACTATTTGTAAGCAAAACTTAGTTTAGTTTTACACAATCTGATGTAAATAAAGGTTTGAGAAATCAGCTTAACTTTTACTAGTTTGATTCGCGTTCCGCCATTAACCATGCTTTAAAAAAAACTCAAAAAACAGTTCTTATTTGGAAACTCCTTTTTTTTGTTGTGATAGCTGCAATAAAAATAGCGGAAACATCATCATCATCTCACTACAGAGCATGTATTTCCTCTCAATATGAGAAGGGTTTGGCCATAGTCCAGCACGCTGGCCATGTCCGGATTAGCAGACTTCACAAGCCTTTGAACTTTGAACATTATGGAGAACTCTCAGGCATGCATGTTTGCTTACGATATTTTCCTTCACCGTTTAAGCAAAGTAATATTTTAATTGCTTTAAAAACTCCGAAAAGTTAGAGGTCGGAATGAAACCGTGACCTCTGATTATGAGGGGACGTCCTAACCTAGGCTATCACAGCTTCTAAAATACACAATATGTGGAAATTTAAACTCTCTTTTCAAATTCTTGGAACATAATTTAACACGTTCTCTGAGCTCAATACTAGTATTGTTTTGTCGTTCTGCGTACAATCAATTCAACAAGTATGCAGTCAGTAATGTGATCCCATTAGTTCCGCGTTCGGGTACGGAACCCCAAAAAGTGTACAATACCCCACGGAGATATGGATTTCAGTACACTTGGCAGACAAAGTAACAGTGTTAACGAATGTTTCTTTGTACTCGTGGTAGGTGGGGTAAGAACTCCAAGACAGAATCATAACAGCAAATTGTGCGTGCAAAGGGAAATAATATCTCAAGTTTATCGTCCATGGTATGATTTTAGATGCTGATAACAGTTTTGTGTTCGCTGATTTCATACCGATGTCTTACCTCAGACCAATAAAAACATGAGGGTATGTTTAAACATGTCAGAGTCAGGGTTTCTCGGTCTTTTCGAGACCTGATCCTATAAATAATTACATCCTTTTTACTTAAGATTTTACAATAAAAGTTAAACTATTTAAAGCTCAATATCAAGCAAGCTCATATCCGTTGTTAACTACTTATTGTTTTGTAGAACAGATGGTTTTACGCCCAAAATTTGTAATCAATCTAATCCGAAACATCAAGTCTGTCGGTTTGAAGTGAAACTATCACCGGTTCGGCAGGCAGATTATATTAAGAAAAAGCCGGTAACGAATGTTTGCCTCATAACAAGAACCCGTAGAAGATCGCTAATAACCAAGCATTGTTAACTTCGGTAACTGCGTGATTTTGCTGACTGCGTAGCAGCTAAGCAATGTTCACCCGTCGAGTGTTATTATTAAGGTAATCCACTAAAGCTCCATATTCAAGATCTCAGGAACAAATGTGGGTCATCAGGATCAACCCATTCTCGGCTCACTACAGAGCACGGGTCTCCTCTCAATATGAGAAAGGTTTCTCCATAGTCCACCACGCCGGTCATGTGCGGATTAGCAGACTTCACACGCCTTTGAGAACACTATAGAGAACTCTCAGGTATGCAGGTTTCCTCACGATGTTTTCCTTCACCGTTGAAGCAAGTGATATTTTAATTTTTTAAAACGCACATAACTCTGAAAAGTTGGAGGTGCGTGCCCGGATTCGAACCGTCGACCTCTGATTAGGAGGCTGACGCCCTAACCACTAGGCTATCACAGCTTCAATGTGGGTACTTCATTTATATTAATCTCTTTTCGATTTGGAAAAGAAAATTCCACTCATATTTTTTTTTGCATTTCAAAGTAATTCTTGGCAGTAAAACATTGGACCTGGACCCTGACGGAGCGATACTTACTAACATCGATAAGTTTGGATGCACCATTTAAATCAAGATTTTTCACGCGATCTATAAAACTGTTATAAAATTATCATAGCACCCTCTTTTCTACGAGGGTGAAGAATATACGTAAAGCGATTAGTTACGTCTAATGTTTTCCATATATATTCTCCTCTCTCTAAAATATGTGACTTTCCGATATTTTTTATATTTTACTGTTCATCACAGATTGGTTTTCTGTTTAAACAAATCTCTATATAGCTTAGTAGGTATTCTTTCTCACAAAGCGATTGAATTCTCATGAACCATGGGTCATGGATAATTACAAATTAAAAAGCGATACATGTGACGAGTGATTAACTGAAAAAACTTAAAAATCTTATGCCATATGTTTTGAAACAATGAGAATGGATACAATAGCGACTTGTCGGTAGACAAAAAGTCGAGCTATCATAATATACTTTCAAAATATAGTGTATAGACACCAAGGCACTTTAGTGTGAGTATATAATATATGACATGCAAGCTGTTCATGGTTTCTATGGTAACCTCCCTGACGCAGTGTTGAGTGCTGTGATCTTATAAGTGGAAAGTCCCGGGATCGGTTCTTGGAGGTGGTCACCACGCGAGCACCTAACGTATAACACACTCCAGTACCATAACCCTTGGAAACCATTTATTTTTATACATTAAAAGTTAGACCTTACCTAATTGTAAGTGATGATGTAGTCTAAGATAGTAACTGGTTAATCTATTAGGGATATGGTGAGCCCCTAATTGGTTTCTACGCGACATCGTGCCTGAACGCTATATTGCTTGGCGACAAGTCTTTGTCGGTAGGGAAGTAAACTAGCCACGGCCGAAGCCTCCCACCAAACAAGAATTGAGCAGGAAATCGAACCCAGGACCTCCAACTTAATAATGCGACATCGCACGCGCTGTGATAGGCAGGTCGTCAAATAAGTAGGCATGAAAGTTTTAAGACAGAGGTAAGAAGTCGCTTCTGTGACCGCAAGCCAAATGAAGCCGAATTAATATGTTTTCAAAGAAAACGAGCGTTGGCGGCGTATCAAAGCACGTTAAAGTTTTTTCCGTGTTTACTTTGCCCCCGCGGGCCTGTGGGGCGAGCATTAACGTTGTGACGGTGAACGTGGGTGAATCACTGTTGTAAAAACACACGCTGTCGACTTTGCCTGCAATACAATTTGTTAGTAATACATGTGCGTGAAGCGGTAAGCCTAGTGGTTAGGGCGTAAGCCTCCTAATCAGAGGTCGGCGGTTCGAATCCGGGCACGCACCTCTAAGTTTTCGGAGTTATGTGCGTTTTAAAAAAAAAATTAAAATATCACTTGCTTGAACGGTGAAGGAAAACATCGTGAGGAAACCTGCACGCCTGAGAGTTCTCCATAATATTCTCAAAGGCGTGTGAAGTCTGCCAATCCGCACATGGCCAGCGTGGTGGACTATGACCAAACCCTTCTCATATTGGGAGGACACCCGTGCTCCTTAGTGAGCCGGTAATGGGTTGATGATGATGATGACATGTGCGTATATTTATGTTAGTACTTGACATACGAGCTGAGCCCGCGACTTTTATGTTCTTCGCAAGTTCCGCTGGAATCATTTTTCGTGATAAAAAGTCGCTAACATAATAATCCAAGGCATAATCTATCTCTAATCCAATTTTCAGTCAAACTGATTCATTGTTTTTTATTTTTATTTTTATTATCCACTACAAGCTAGCCCTTGACGGCAACCTCACCTGATGGTAATTGATGATGCAGTCTAAGATGGTAGTGGGCTAACCTGTTAGGTTTATGTATATATATGTAAACCAACACTCCTAATCAGTTTCTACGCGACATCGTGCCGGAATGCTTATCACTTGGCGACACGTCCTTGTCGGTAGGGTGGTAACTAGCCACGTAACTTGCCTATAAGGCGTTTAGCCTTTTTAATATAAAAAAGAGCATTTTTAGCCGTCCGTTCCAGTTGTTATAACACCAACCTGCATAGGGGAATCTATTGGTGGGTCTATGATCTTTAACTCTCTTTCCTATGAGAGAGAAGTTCTGTGCAAAGCGTTAGTTGGCATATTATGACTAATACATGAATTGAAATACTTCATCATCATCATGACCAACCCATTCTCGGCTCACTACAGAACACAGGTCTCCTTTCACTATGAGAAGGGTTTGGCCATAGTCAACCACGCTGGCCATGTGCGGATTGGCAGACTTCACACGCCTTTGAGAACATTATGGAGAACTCCCAAGCGTACAGGCTTCCTCACGATCTTTTCCTTCACTGTTGAAGCAAGTGATATTTTAATTTCTTAAAAACGCACATAACTCTGAAAAGTTAGAGGTGTCCGGGTTTTAAATCCTTTTTGCAGGTAAGCAGCACAGTTCTATAAATTGAACAGTAAACAATTTGCAAAAAAAAATATTATTTGAAACATATTCCAAAATAATGAGTTTGTTATTTATTAACAACAGCTGATAACAAAAAAGACACTGGGTCACACTTTTGACTACCCTGTTGACCAAGTTTAAACTTTATTCTTTCAGTATCAAGGTTGTTTACTGCATGCAGTTATATTTTTGGTTCCAAAAATAGATTGATAGAGAAGTGACATTCATAAATTTGGAACCAATTAACTGTCAGACGCGAAGAGCGTTGGAGCAAAAAATGTGTCAAAAAATGGCCATAAAAAATTATAGCTCGTAACATCTTTTATGGTTTGTAGATAAAACTTAACTTTTAACTATTATCTTTGGCGTTTTACTGAAGGGTAAGAGATGGTTTTGTAACCATGCAAATATCCATTTACTTTTTACGAGAATTTTAACATTTACAAACCGACATTTCACTAGAGCCTAGTATTCTATAATACGAAGTTAGAATAACACTTTTGAGTTATTTTTTGATTAATGTCCAATTTTGGTTTAAGAACTGCGTCATCATCATCATGATGCATATAATATCATGAGTATCATGACCTTAATATAATAACTTAGTATTCATCTGTTGGGTAAAAAGCCTCTTCTTTCAAAGGAGAGAGGGTAGCAAATTCTAGCAATATATCGTTTTATATATTTCATTTATTTGTTTATAGTTACATATAAAATATTATTTAGGCGAACTCGCCGTCCTCCCAAAACTCAAAATTCAAAGTTTCTACAAGATGGCTAAAATTATAAATAAAAGGTGTTTCTGTTACAGCTTGAACAATAAATTAAAAATACCCAATATCTACGTTAAATTGGTGTCGATATCAGAATCGATATTAACATATGAAATATATGAACCTATTTTTATTTTTATTTATTTTTATTATTTTTGTACCAAATTTGTTATAACAATAACTTACAAAAGAAGTATACAAAGGAAAGCTTATCCCTATAAGAGATCTCTTCCAGCTACCCTTAGATTACCAACCTAAGGGTAGCTGGAAGAGATCTAGAACCTACACCAAATATAAACAAGTACAACGTCCGGAGTATATCATACCAGTTTTAACTACTTAAACTTGGAAGTGGACTAACGATACCTTCAGAACTAGGTTTTCACATAGTTTATGAGTCTATAAATATTCCTCTAACTTTTATTAATAAGTTCAAGTGTGTTCGCATGCCCAATGCATCTCCTACAACGTCTATTTAGAGTGATGGCACACCTGCGACACGAACCCACGCAAAGCTGATAACCAAAGTAACCTAATAAGAAAGAGGTAAAGAGTATTGCAGGTTAATGAAAACCTTTTACTACTTGACTACTTTTCGCTAAATCAATTAGAGTATTGCAGGTTAATGAAAACCTTTTACTATAACTTACCTTATACTACTTTTCGCTAAATAAAAACTTTAAAAGATGTAATAGTATAAAGTTTTCATAACCTAATATGGGGTGGCAAAAAAAACTGTTGCCAACTGTTCATTTTAAAATAATAAAATGAAAGTACGATACCCGTTGATTTATCATAATTTTATCATATTTTCAGTAAATCGATTATTATTTAAAATTTAATTTTGTTATTTAATGAGGTGGATGATAAATTTAACATTTACATTAGCGATACAGGAACTGTTCTATTATTATTCTTATAGAATTTGGTATTGATAGTTGCATGCTTGCAGTTATACTGTATGCATCATTATGATCAACCCATTACTGGCTCACTACAGAGCAGAGCAGAGCGGGTCTCCTCTCAATATGAGAAGGGTTTGGCCATAGTCCACCACGCTGGCCATGTGCGGATTGGCAGACTTCACACGCCTTTGAGAACATTATGGAGAACTCTCAGGCACGCAAGTTTCCTCACGATGTTTTCCTTCACCGTTGAAGCAAGTGATATTTTAATTTTTAAAAACGCACATACCTCCGAAAAGTTAGAGGTGCGTGCCCGGATTCGAACCGCCTACTTCTGATTAGGAGGCTGACGCCCTAACCACTAGGCTATGATAGCTTCTGTATGCATAGATTAAACGATTTATTTTCGATGAAATAAACAACGTCTACAACGACAATTTCGGCCGGCCATAATATGTTTGAAAACCGATTTTCAATAGTTTACTAAGGCCCGTATTTATAAAACAATATAAAGCTAAGAACAGGTTCTCAACATTGATATTAAGCATGCATTGAAGGTGACTTGAGAACCTGATTATAGTTCGATGCTCATTATAGTTATTAACATTTTGTGTCGAATAATTACCGTCAATGTTTCAAAATAATGTCGTAATTTTATTAAAACTTTAAGAAAATTTCGTCATTTTATAGCATTTATAACACACGAACGTTGATTTTACAGCTATTTATTTATTTTATATCGTAATTTGACCAAAACTTATAGGAAATTTCACCATTTTATACCAATTATATCATACGATCTGCTTTGATTTCAGTTATTTATTTTATTTCATAGTTAGTTTAGCGGCCGGGGTGTACTCGCTCTTTAACAGAAGTTTAACTTCAAAATCGATCATACTGCAAAATGATTTATTCACAAAGAGTTATGCTGCGTTTCCATCTTAAATCTCACCTTTGGCTCAAAGGTAACCTCGTTGGCGGAATCCTAATAGGTTTTTGAGATCATCGATAAAATGGAACCGATAATGCGCGTCTAGATTTCAGCTCGAGATTAAATCGATTCATTGAATTTATAATGATATACTCCGGACCTTGTACTAGTTTTTATTTGGCAGATTGGTGTAGTCATGTTGATATTATTTCATACATAAAATGTGTGTGTGTGTGTGTGTGTGTGTGTGTGTGTGTGTGTGTGTGTGTGTGTGTGTGTGTGTGTGTGTGTGTGTGTGTGTGTGTGTGTGTGTGTGTGTGTGTGTGTGTGTGTGAGTGTGTGTGTGTGTATGTCTGTGTGTGTCATAGAAAATATATATGCAAACAATGTTAATTCTACGTGACCTCATTAACACTATACGTAAAGTATGACATCATCATATTGACATCACTATAGTAAAACGTCATAAAACAAAGCCCCTTTACATAGCTTACACCCTGAATACCTGGTTGTACAATGTATTTATTATCCCTTGCTAACCTATTTATGTTATTATCTGTATATAACCAGATAATATTAAAGCTGAATTTAATTTAATTTGGAAGTTAAAATGCACCCGAGTTTTGGATTAGGACGCTCCACATGTCTAAGTTATGTTCGTTCATTAGAAACAAGGATGCACCTTTGTACTCGTATAGTAAGCCAGGTGATGCTTGCGACTTCGTCCGCGATGATAAGCGGTTTTCCCGTGGAGTAAGCAACGTTTGTAATTAAAGATTAAACCAATCTCATTTGTTCGTGTTCCCGCTTCTGCTGACTTTTCCAAGATAAAAATCTAATTTAGAGGACGTAGCTCATCGACACGAAATTCAGTTTTTCACAAATCCCGCGGAAGTCATGATTTTTTCTGGGTTAAACCAGGATGTAACTATCTTAATAAAAAAATTCAGCCAAACTGTTACGGGCGCACCATCGCCGCCTACCCCCCTGACGAGGAGCTCCAGGTGATGGATGAGAGGCATCTTAATCCTCGGGTCGTGAGGCGCGTCCAATGGTCCTGGCGCGCCTCGGACGGAGTTCGGGGGTCATCATAGGCATACCGGCGTGGCGGTCGAGTGCAAAAGTGTTCCCGTGACCCAGGTATCAGGCGGCGCGAAGGATCATCCCTGGGTTTTAGTGGGTTTTCTGGTCGCTAGTCTGGCCTCACGACGGAGTCCCACATACCCCGTTGGAAACGGCGCAGAATGCGTAAAAACATTTCTCAGCGTGAAAAAAAAACACACTGTTTCAAAAAGAAATTTGTAAATTAAGAAAGTTAAGACACCGGTAAGTCTGTTCCCATACCCTATTGCCGACGCGTTGACGATTTTTTTTAAGTGAAATATTGTTGGCGGGGTATCAATAATTATATTTTTGGGCAGGCATTGAGAGAGAAATTTTGAAGTCACGTTTGGTCATATAGCGAAATGTGTCTCATATGAAATTTATGATTAAATTTTTTAGTATTTATTAGATACAATTACCGATTAGATCTGTCAAATTCATATTGAAAAATTTCAACACCAAAAACGAAAATATGAAAGTACCTTATTTAAGTGTTTGTTATCACAGATAAAAAAACAAGATTAATATGATAAGGTTTGCGCGGTCTGGTATACTATACTAGGGAACTATTTTCTGAAAACTACTCTATAGTAGTTAATATTACAAGAGGCAATCACGTGACTTGCTCTCCAAGGGATTATGCAAAAGTTAATGGGCAATTTATTTTAAAATTCATAATTACGTGACCACGTGATGACCTACTTTTAAAAGAGTTTATCATGCATAAATAATCAATGTACCTACTTACTTTAATTTAACCTCCAGTATCTGATTGGATCGCAAACAGTACACAATATTTTGGTTGGAATGTATGCTGTACAACTGGACCGATGTTATATTCTGGGTTACTTATGGTTGCTAAAAAATCATCAGATGAATTAGTACAACTATTTCAAATAATCAAAAAAGTAGCATAGTAAACATTGTATCTCATTCATTTTCGGCGGTAAATAAACTAAATAACCAAAAAATTTAAATTTTAAATCTCAACGTAAATATTGAGTTGAAGAACCGTCGCCAAAGAACTAGCTTACAAATTAATAAAAAAATGCAACCAAATCGGTTTACTTCTACCTTCTATAGTGCTACAGACGGACAAACATTTCATCAGGTCTTATAATACCTTTCTCAATCTTACGTCGGTGATTAATAAAAAAATATCACTACAGTCTTACTTACAACGAACTAAACATAAGTAGCTACATCTTCTTTCTAACTAAATCAAATGAAAGAGCTAAGGACTCGCACTCGAACACGTAAAGTAATGGTGAATTATAAAATATCACATAGTATTAACATTATTAAGATCGAGCAAAAAACTAAAAAAAATATACCTTAAATACGTAACTTTATTTTATTTCTATTAATAAGTTTTATATATATATTGCGAAAATTTTAACTCTTTACAGTTCAGACAGGACGGACAGACAAATGGACAGCGGGGCTAAGTAATAGGGTCCCATTGGTATCTATAAGATACGAAAATCTATCTGTAAATACGATTGGAATAACTAGCCAAGTGAGCTTTGAGGGTCAAAGTAGAAACGGGACGTCGATAAAATGAGTCTCTTACAATCTTAAATGTTTATTGAAGAAAAACTTGCAGTGCAGTTTTCTAACCTAAACAAAATTAGTAATTAATTTAAAGGGAATTTAAGATGTCTCAAAATAAGTATAAAGCTTTTTTTTAAACGTTAGCTCATAGAAAAATCCTGTGTTAATATAAAGGATTACATTAATAAATGATAAAGAAAACTTGGGTTTGAATTGCTCTAACTTTAAGCTAGTTTAGTAATAATTGACTGAGACGGTGATTACAAAAAATATATACACCTGGCTAAGATTGTCTCGTGCTTCTTCTTAGAGCTTGGTGCGTTTGGGACCCTCGTATACTTAATTTTTAGGTTAGGCTTACGTGTTCTTTTCCTTGCCCTTATCCCACATTATGTATGGTCGGCACATACCGTTTTCTTCTTCCACTCACTTCTATCAGCTGTCACCTTACTACTTTTACACTTTTGATTTGCCTTTATTGACATATGGCCTATGTATCTTGTTTTTGTTTAACCCTATATTTTGTGGAACACTGTATTGATTTCTTGGAGGTTGATGATTACTGCAACACAGTTTATACTTCCGCAGGATCGTCATTTTCTTGTATTTAATTTGTTCCTAATAAAAAATCTTTTTTCTTTATCTTTATCTTTAATTGCATATCTTCTTTTACACAATCAATCCATCTATTCTTTGGTCTTCCTCTACTCTTTTGCCTTTCACATTCATATTATATAACATTCTTGGGTTAGGCTTACATGAAATGAAAAAAAATATTATTTGTTTTAATTTAGTTTTATTTGGGGAATCTGGTATGCTTCTGGCGCTTAATATATCCACGCACGCTCGTGCTGCGCAAGTCTCCTTGTTCTACCTAGAGCTAGAACAAATACTGGAAAAAAAATGATAACGTATGAGGGTGGACAGCTTTACAATAAATTGCCGTCTACTTTGCATTTAAAACTAAGCTATCGGAACATATTATCAAGAACTACCCACCTTAAATTCAAATACATGAAATGAGTCGGCAACTTCTCGTAATTACACATTACGATCGACACTGAGATATAATTATATTATATATTACCTATAATTATATTACTGTTAATTGCTGTGACTTCTGTCTTTTATGGAAATAAATATCCTAAATCTATATCCCGTTTGCAAAATTCCAAAAATGTACTATTTCAAGTCGGTTAAAATTTAAGTAACAATTTAAAATTGTTCATCGAAAGTCCCGTAAGATATGAATATCTGAACGAACGAAATGTACTAGATACACATCGCACCGTCGAGTATCTCCAACTCCGCGAAAACTTTATCGTTCACTGACGGAAACTTCGGCTTGGCGAAACTTGGCCTACATTTTGTGTCGCCTGCCAAATAACTTGGCCACGAAATGTGATATTCTATAATTCGAATTTTACAATTAATCATAACTAGCCGTGTACGACTAATTTACAAAATAATAACTGATGCAAAATAATGCAACTGTTTTTTTTTTTTTCGTAAATTCCAAATACAGAGTCCGTGATGGTCCACACGCAAAGTGACGTAACTTGGCTTACACGTTACTTCGACTGCTAAATAAGTTGGCCATGTAATGTGAGATTCTCTCATAAAATTAAACATTCGTGTGCTTTTCTGAAGAAAAACAGTGTCTGTAAAGAATTCTAAACGCAAGCTTGACCTACGTTTTATGTCGCGTATCAGTTAACTTGGCCGTTTAATGTATTTTAAGCATGTGGGTATTTGATTTAAATATATAAAAGTTCTTTACTAGCTATCGATAAAGGAAAATTCGGACGTGTTCGTATGATCAGTTATATAGAAAAAGCCACAGTCACAAAGTATTCTTTGTTCTTTGCGATGCAGGCTTGTTTAAACAACGAATATAAACCGCTCGACTAACCAGACAGTTCTTTTCGTAATCATCATCATGATCAACCCATTGCCGGCTCACTACAGAGCACGGGTCTCCTCTCAATATGAGAAGGGTTTGGCCATAGTGCACGCTAGCCATGTGCGGATTGGCATACTTCACACGCCTCTGAGAACATTATGTAGAACTCTCAGGCGTGCTGGTTTCACGATGTTTTCCTTCACCGTGAAGCAAGTAATATTTTAATTGCTTAAAAACGCACATAACTCCGACAAGTTAGGGACGCGTGCCCGGGATACCTCCAACCTCTGATTAAGATATATATGTATTTATTCCTTATTCGTTATAATAAACACAAGGTTACTTTTCTATTCTTTTGTTATAAGTTCCTTTTTCTGTTTTTTGTTATTTGCTGTTTGTTAATTTATAAATTTTGCGTACTATATTATTAGCGACATATTAGCGTCGACTTAAGTTTTTAGGCATGCTCTAAATTGATTTATATGTATATCCTAGCACTTAAGGTTTTCAAAATGTTTATATTTTTTGCATATAATTCTGGTTGTGTTCTTTAAATAAATAAATAAATAAATAAATAAATAAGAGGCGGACGTCTTAGCCACAAGGCTATCACAGATCTTCGTAATAGCGAAACGTTTTTACGTGTGTCCTTCAGAAGATGAGATTTACTAAGTTTACGACTTAAATATTTCTTTGTTTGTTTAGCAAGTTTCTGCTAGTACCAGCTTTTAGGGGCATTAAGTATGTATACGGCTTTTACGCTAACGTGTTACATTTTCAGCGTTCGTTGTCTTTGGACTTTTGTTTTCGAGAGTCCTTTGACTAGAGCTAAACTTATATTTGGAAGGCGTACATAGCGTCAACTTGTTACATATATTTTATGTATCGTGGTGCAGAGTAAGATAATAATACATGTATTATAGTGCTGAAGCTGTGATAGCCTAGTGGTTAGGGCGTCAGCCTCCTAATCAGAGGTCGGCGGTTCGAGGTCTCTAACTTTTCGGAGTTATGTGCGTTTTTTAAACAATTAAAATATCACTTGCTTCAACGGTGAAGGAAAACATCGCGAGGAAACTTGCACGCCTGAGAGTTCTTCATAATGTTCTCAAAGGCGTGTGAAGTCTGCCAATCCGCATATGGCCAGCGTGGTGGACTATGGCCAAACCCTTCTCATATTGAGAAGAGATCCGTGCTCTGTAGTGATCCGGTAATGGGTTGATCATGATGAATAGTGCTGAATGGACAAACATAGAAACACTTTTTTTATTATATACACTGCCCCCCGATAGATCCCGACTGCAATCCCATCTGGTGTTAAATGATAATGCCGTCTAAAATGGTACCGAGCTAACCTGTTAGTTTCTAAGCGGCATAGTAACGAATTACTAAAACGCTTGGTGGCACGTCTTTGTCGGTAGGGTGGTCACTAGAAGGCTCCCATCTGGTAATAGAAGGTAAATTTCCAAATTACCCGTGCAGGGCCTCGAACTCAGGAACTTCCAATTTTAAGGCAGGTCTCTTTAGTATCCCTGTAGTCAGTAGTAAATACATAAATATTCAACTCTTCAGATTTGTAATTTTGGTATAGATCTATTTATCAAGATATACGAGTAAGTAACTAGGGGTACAGGTTTTTTTTGAACAAAACATATTTTTTTAAACGTCGCGTTTTTAATCGGATGGAATATTATTATTAGATATTTGCGAATGTCTAGTTCTATTTGTTTATTACTTGTTAGCCAATAAAGCGTGGAATGATATATGTTTGAGATTTGCCTGGAACCAGTTGGAGACAGGCCTAGGCGATGCCAGAGTTTTTTTTTTATAATTTCATAGCAAATCAAAAATTCATCACAGACATAGTGGCAACAGCTAGTAATTATATAACCTTAGACTTCATAATAAATTTTATGATGTGCCGGACATTAAAACTTCAAATTTAGAGTTTGTATAAATAATATTAAACCAATTAATTATCTCAGTATTTATATTATATTATATAAAAATAATTTAATAATACATAATCAGTTCTTCCTTCCTGTTACAAAATACCAACAATAAAACTAACGAGGAAGTAGATTTTTTTAAATAATATTATGTGTAATTTAAATATCTTTAAAACTATTAACGTTAATATAAACTGAAAATGAATAATCAATTAACGAGTATGTAAATAAATATAAAGTTCAAGATTAAGTTCGAGAATTCGTAAATTAATTGTTTCTTTGTAGAGATATTAAAATAATAATTCTAAGATTTAAACTATCCAATTTAACTGTCTTGGTTCCATTACGTGGCCAATATTCGGACTCGAAATGCTGGGAGTTTGCTGGAAATTTTGTGACAGAAGAATTATAGTTCCATGATACGCGTTTTCGAACTCGCTAACACCAATGGAGAATAGTGTTTATGAAAGAAATGAAAATAAAAAATGACAAACATTTATTTTTGCCACAAACACCATCTATACAGTTTAACATTTTTTGCCGACGGTACCCACTCACACTAGGTAATCCTTTTTCATAGGTTCGCTTTAATAGTTGAAATAATGCAATAATGACGCACAGTTCACTAAACTATACTTAACTGGCTAAGTTTGTTGTGGGCTCCTTCTTAGACCGGGGCGCGTTTGGAACCCTCATAGCTTTAGTTTTAAGTTTACGAATCTAGTTATCACCATCAAATCACTACTATGTAAATTATTGACGCGTCAAAAGCGCCTTTAAAAGGACTATTTGAATACAGATTATTTTGATTTTGAATTTGAATTTATATCTACTAAGGTGTTATTACATTTTAATTTTAAGCGTTCGTATTTAGATTTTTGGTACGGCTGTTTTATTATTGCCGATCCCTAATTTGATATATTTGTATGCATTGGCCGGCCGACCCTATTTGTTCGAGACCTTGCAGATCAGCTCATAACTTATGTTGACGTGCGATAGATCACAATATACTCTCACAAATATTTATGAATCTAGACCATTTACATGGAAACTATTTACATGTTTTTTTATTTATCTCCTCACTTTATGAAATTACAGTAATATTATTCTGACATAGTTCAGTATCTATCTTCATCACGAACAACCCATTGCCGGCTCACTACAGATCATGGGTGTCCTCTCAATATGAGAAGGGTTTGGCCATAGTCCATCACGCTGGTCATGTGCGGACTGGCAGACTTCACACGCCTTTTGAGAACATTATGGAGAACTCTCCGGGATGCAGGTTTCCTTACGATGTTTTCCTCCACCGTTAAAGCAAGTGATATTTTAATTGCTTAAAAAACTCACATAACTCCGAAAAATAAGAGGTGCGTGCCTGGGATCGAACCCGCGACCTCTGATAACGTCCTAACCACTAGACTTTCACAATTTTTTACCTATCTTACGTACATCGATATAGTTGCTTATTTGTAAGAACGCAAAGAGGTCAATTGCATTGGATAACCTAACAGTAGCTTTAGCCGGTAACATTTTCGCTGACAAAGTTTGGTGGTTCAAATATAAAAGCCTTTTTTTTTCGGACTGTCTATTAGCTGTACTAACCCTATTGGTTGCCACAGCGTAACCGGGCTGTTTCTCTCTCTGCTCTGCCAGAATAAATTTTGAGCCCTAGAGCTCGATGAAACTAAGGGAACGTCTGCCTAAGAGCGCCTCCTGTGAGGCCGAACCTCGGCTTAGGCGACGTTTGGAATAACGGCGGGGTCCGTCTCCGAGGCCGTGGATGGAGCCCACATCCGGATGACGTAAGATAGCGGGGACCTCGTCTTCGCCGGCGAAGACAGTGTGTAGCGTATGATTGTGTGGTAGGTGGTACGAGTATGTTGTCAGTAGTTATCTGATCGTCAGGGTCATGAAGGATATGTTTAGGTCTCCTCTTTCGGCGAGGAGCGCTTAGGTCAGGGGAGGAATATAAAAACCTTTCGTTACTCTGAGTATAAGAGTTGTCGGCTCGCAACCGTTGTGTTCATTTTGAGTATCAAACACGTCACGGTACGGCACGTCAAGGTAAAATGTAGCTAACGATTTTAAATTTAGTGTTGAAATTTCCGTACTACTAATTTTTATTATACTGGCTAGCACTGATTGTAGAAGTGTTGACGAATTTAAGCTTTAAAAGTAGGGAACACGTTGTCTTTTACTTTGGCTTTGACGTTAGACGTTTACTACTCTTATACTGAGGTTACAGGAGGACAAAAGGTGTCGTACAAGCTCTACTTAGTCATGTATGTAAAAGCCCACGAAATCCATTTGAGGTTCTAATTAAGCATAACCCTTTGGATCCGCGCTGAATAGAGAGTAAGCAGTCAGCTTTATGGAATATGACAATGGTGGTATTATGACCACTGCCTAATAATAATGGCTAACAAAATATTACAACACGTAATCTACTCAGTGTTGATGGCTGACATTCTCAAATTCGACATAAATAACTGTATCTCATGGTGTGAGTTTCGAGATAAGAAACTTTGGTTTAGTGGATATAAGGAATATTATAACCGCAGTCCCGTCCACATCTCCTGTTCCTTATCTTTTTAAATAATAATCGTAATTTACATCATTTTCTTATTAGTTATTATCGTTTTTGGAAGCTGTGAAAGCTTAGTGGTTAGGACGTTAGCCTCCTAATCCGAGGTCGGGGGTTCGAGCACGAGGCAGTTCGAGTTCGGGCACGCACTATAACTTTTTGGAGGTAAGTGCGTTGTTAAGCAATTAACATATCACTTGCTTCAACGGTGAAGGAAATCATCGTGAGGAAACCTGCACGCCGGAGAGTTCTCCATAATGTTCTCAAAGGCGTGTGAAGTCTGCCAATCCGCACATGGCTAGCGTGGTGGACTATGGCCAAACCCTTCTTATATTGAAAGGAGACCCGCGTTCTGTAGTGAGCCAAAAATGGATTGATTAAATGTTGATGATGAATGAACCCTAGCTAGGTACGAAAATTAAGCAAAAAATTCACAGTATCAGCCTCTGTATCTCGGAGAGCACGATTTGTCGTCAAGTCGACTGGTATATTGGATAAAATCTATATAACTGCTTTCACCTATATGAGAAAAAAAAATGTTTTAACAGTGATAAGCATATAATAATAACCTTCGCAGAACTGGTTTGCTTTTGTATTTTTGAATGTCTCCTTTACACCGCGAAACTAAGAAGTAACTGTTAAACAAAAGAATTGTTATTATTTGCCCATTAATATATTTAATGGGTTTTACGGGAATTTCCAAGGAAACGTTAACAGGGCGTAATTTCCTGTGACAGGAATTTCCTGCCGGCTCCGTCGATTATCAGATTTGATATTATGAGTATGAAATAATAAGCTTTTTTCTCTTTGGGCCTATAAAAGGAAATTGTTATGGAAATGTTTCGGCTAGGGCGGAAGCAGGGTTGTCATATCGCTGGGAAATCCGGAAAAGTCTCAGATTCCGGATCTTATGCCACACATATCCGAAATCCACACTAAAATACTATAATGTAAGTAAAGATTTTCCAAAACAGCTGTAATGTTTAACTAAGAATGAATTTATGAAATGGTCTGCTAGTATATTGATCAACATGTTCGCTTCGATTCGATTAGGAGGTCTTAAGTTCAAATCACGGCTTGGGCCAAAATATGATAGGTATGTTTGAGATTACTTGATAGAAATGCTGGTATTGGTTTGGCTGCGACAAATAAATTTTTAGCGATAATGCTGTCTATTTTACCTATCTGTACGATATATATTGTTCATGAAAGTGTTCATGAAAGTTCATGAGAGAAGAGGCTTGTAGATGAAACATTCATTTACTGAAGATCATCATGTTGAAGTAAATTTAGTAATACACCACTGTAAGTATGGTATAAACATGTATGTAGAAAACACATAAATACTATGCAAACATGCGGGTAGTTTGATAATAAATCAGTCTTGAGCCAGCAAGTGTCGTTTTATTACATCCGCATTGGACCAGCGATCAACTCCTCACATACTTCCATATTGTGTAAAAAAAGGTAGTATTGAACTAGCTGTCAGATTGATAAGGCTATTTACTAAACTAATAGGGCGCTTCGCTCGCTCGTTTCACTATTAGTAAGGTAGGTCTCATGCGTCTTATATTGAAAAACCCTAGGTCTAAGAACAAAGAAGCCAATTATGTACCTGTAAAAATTAGCCCTTCACGATTAGTTAAGCTCGACTTTGACAACCCTAAATATAAGAAAGAACCGTGGGGATAATTGCATTGACTTGTAAAGATTAACCTCGCCCCCCCGCTGCGCTCCTTTTCGATATTTTTGTGGATTTTGTTTCACAAATTGAATCCAATTTTTTATGGTCTTGGAATGATCGGAGCGGTATCCCCACAGCAAACGAACGTGTATTCGAACGGTTGAAGATACGATATCGGAGCAGCGGACATTATTATTAAAAAAACTGACCTCATAAGACAAAATTCTAATTTTTAGCTATGCACGAAGAGCAGAAAGTTCATTATTACTTCAAACACTTTGGTATTTTTTTTATATATGACGGCAATCAGAGAGCAGTGCCATCTAGTTTTAGAATCATGTGCGACACACAAGAGAGTGGGATCGCCCGCCCCTCTTTATGCAACACTAAGTTACGTATGCAGGTTCTTATAAGACATTGCATTCGGTTGGTTCGGATCGGTGGTCGAGTCGCGGTAGTGCATAGTCGTACTTGGTGGAGCATATCGTCTGCTCCTTATAAATTAACATACTTTTAATTGTAATTCTTTTCTACCAAGGTCTCTTTGCCCGAAACTAACCACGTCTACCCAAATTACCGACGAAGACACGCCCCCGTCCCGTAGTCATCCTATATATATAACACTCAAAAATCATTCAAAAAAAAAGATCAAAACAGAACTTAAACGTAAGAATAAGCGTTATACCTACTATACAAGCTCATGCCGGCTATCTAATACGCGTAGATTGAGGTTTAAAAAATATTTACTAAGCGATGCCACTCAAATCAGTACAGGGGATTAACCTAGGTGTAAAACTACTAAAGCAAATGGTCTCATGCATTAGATAACTTTAATCTTTACTGAATCGACGTATTATAAAAAATAATTTTCAAACAATTGATTTAATTGATATATTTATTATGGAGTAAAATATACCAAAAGGTTTTGGATATTATTTTGAAATCAAAATTTTGAATTGAGATATATTAATATTCCCGAAAGCATGAACCCAGATTAGCTATAAGTATAGTAAACTCTATTTTAAAACATTCAATAGTTCTTAAGCAAGACAGACAAGTTCTTGATAGTTCTACAATTCATTTTCGAGTGTCACTAGATGAGAAACTCGATATTTTTATAGTTTCATCTGGCGTGACGTCATAAAAAAGCACAATATTGTGACGTTACAATATTGTATTTTTAATAGGTGATGTCAAAATGTTACGACTGAACTATTAAAGTGATGAACGCTCTCCACGTTGCAACAAGCTATAATATGCCAGAGGTTTCACTCACGTTAACCTGGTAATTCTCCTGTTTCTAACTTCCAAACTGAATTTGATACATATCAGACATACCTTTATATCAGAATAAGCTTTTATCCCTATATATACATATAAACATCAGATCCTGGCACAGGTATAATACTGAAAAAGAGTCCCATTAAAGGAATAATGTTTTGTAAAACTTTTTATGAATAGGTAAATTATTTCTAATGTTTTAACCAAATATTATACTAAAGTAGGGTTATGGTTATGGTTTTTTATGTTTCATTAATGTTTTTTTTTGTTAATTTTATCAGTTTAGTGCTCCAACGGTCTTACAATGGTAAGGTAATAAATGTGATGTCGTTTAATAGAAACGTTTATTTGCAAGTGTTATTTCGGTTAATTTTACACACACTTTCTATAAATACGTGGCATCGTACTGGCACGTATTAACCGGTAAATTTACTAGCCAAGGCCGTAGCCTCCGATAAAATTAGACTAATGGAAATTATGAAAGAATATACGTTAATATAAATATACGCATCATCACCATATTAACGTTTCAACTCTGGGCACAGGCCTCCATTCTCTTAGGAAAGTGAAATTTTGAGATTCTTGATTTTAAGATTAAAAGAATTATGGACCTATACAGATCGGTGGGCTTGCGGGTAAGAAATCGTATCGGATTCTATAAAAATGTTCAACGCGATAGTAAAACTTCGAAATGAAGCCCGAGGTAATTTGCTAGAAAAGCAGTTTTTTTGTTTCCTATGTATTTTTTGGCTTAGCCTCTAGTAGAAGGCTAATAAATGAGAACACTGTGTAACAGCAATTAATTATACTAATACGAAACATTCATGAATTTATCTTTAAGAATATTATAACATTTTTAAATACTCGAAAATCTAAGCGCAGACGAGATTTAGAATATGAAACATAATATGCACTTCCAATACATAATTTGCTCCATATCCTTATTTTTTATTATAAACATTATTTTAACCACCGAACACGCGTGTTAAATAACTGCCTTGTAGGTAGTTTTATAATCATATGATAATATGGTGATAAATAAAATAACTGAAGAACTTTCATGAAAATATGAAAATGAATAAAACAACTCAATTCCATCGTTATAAAATTTGCGCATGAAAATATTTTTAGTAAAATGATGAGTATAATTATTTTATTTCATTATTTTTACTGGACATTTTTATTGAAGATGGAAGTTGATGCAATTATGAAAATACAGGATAATTACATGCAGCGATATACACTTGAATAATTAATTATACGCTGTTTGGTCTAGTGATTTTATTGCGCGTGGGTATCTAAGTACTTCGACTCCTAGTTTGCCCACTTAATATTATAAATGATGAAGTGTGTTTGTTGGTTATTCATTTTTTCAGTTCATAATTCATTCATTTTTTTTTTTTTTCTATGAAGCTGTAATAGTCTAGTGGTTAGGACGTCAGCCTCCTCAATAAAAGGTCGGGGGTTCAAACACGGGCACGCACCTGTAACTTTTCGGAGTTAAAATATCAAATCAAATATCACTTGCTTCAACGGTGAAGGAAAACATCGTGAGGAAACCTACACGCCTGAGAGTTCTCCATAATGTTCTCAAAGTCGTGTGAAGTCCAATTCGCACATGGCCAGCGTGGTGGACTATGGTCAAACCCTTCTCATATTGAGAGGAGACCCGTGCTCTGTAGTGAGCCGAGAATGGGTTGATCATGATGTTGATGATATTTTTTTCAATAACAGAGCAATGTTGATATCTTTCTCTATGAGAGTGTAATTGCAACTTTTTATCCCTGACCTGTGAAATAGATATAATACAACCATTGTAAGTTTAAATATTTATTTATTTTTCAAGATTGTTAGTCATAATATATTTTTTTTTAATCTAAGTTTTATTTTAAGTTTTATGTAAAATGTTTGATATATAATAAATACTTATATATTGCTTAAGCAAATAAAAAAAAACCATTGTAATGAAATAGGCAACAAATAATCAGTGTACTGTTTAGTGAAACCAGACAAGTATTTCAGGTCCCAGCGAGCTTCCCATACGCAGTGCATTACATTGTCTGAACTAAACGCTAGCAACCGGCAAAACCATAAATTTAACTGCACTGCTGCAGCGCCCCAGTTAATTTAATGTAATATGCTAGATTATAGTTTACTTGTAATAATTGTATGTTGTATTAAAAATGAAATAATGAGGTTCCGGCGTTTCATCTATTGATAAAAATTATCCATCTAAAAATCGGTATGTTTTCCTGCATTCCTGAAACCGATTTTTTATTCACTACAAATATGACCCATGACGGCAAGTTCATCTGCTAGTGATGATGCTTTTTTTTCGGACTGTCCGAAAGTAATAGACAGTCCGAAAAAAAAGCACTCTGTAAGTAAGTTCGTACAGCTAATGCTGTACTAACCCTTTTGGTTGCCACAGCGTAACCGGGCTGTTTGGCAAGCTTCGGAAAAAGCTCTGCCAGAAGAAATTTTGAGCCCTAGGGCTCGAAGGAACTAAGCGAACGTTTGCCTAAGGGCGCCTCCTATGTTAGTGGGCTAACCAGTTAGGGTAACGTAAATGGGTACTCCGAAACGGTATCTACGCGACATCATAAGGGAACGCTAAAACGCTTAGCGACACCTATTTGTTGTAAGGGTGGTACCTATCTACGGCCGTAGCCTTCCACCAAACAACGTTCGAGATCGGGAATCAATCCTAAAAAATTATCAAAAAAAAGTTAATAGAATAAGTATATTACTATCATCAAACTGCTACGTAATTAATCCTCGGTATGCGTAAAAATATACATGTCTCTATCATCATTTCCTTAGGGGACTACATACAGGGAATTCACGCTTTTTGCATAGGTACAAATCGGTCGGGGACTCCCGTTGCTTCAATCTACTACGGCGATTGTCGTTTTGGTTTAGGGCGGAATAACGGGGGAAAAAACAATAATAACTTTCTTCGTATGCAAGATAATTAAATTTGCAGTGATAATTCATATCACAACTGATAAGGGACTGTCAGTGATTTTACAAATATGAAATACCTATTATAAAAATAAATTATCTATTTGTTTGTAGTTTCTAAAATAAGCTGGTAGAAATTTAAATGAAAGTTAAGTAAAATAGAAAATGTTTCCAATTGTATTGAACATAAACTTTTTATATAAAAAAATTACATAAATTATTAAGGAATACAATGTGGATATGGCATGGTATGGTCATATAATGCGGAGGAAAGAAAGTGATGTCACCAAAAGAATGTTATATATGAACGTGGAAGGGCAAAAGAGTAGAGGAAGACCAAAGAAGAGATGGATGGATTGTGTAAAAGAGGATATGCGGGTAAAAGTTGTGGGTAGTGAGGTGGCGGCTGATAGAAGTGAGTGGAAGAAGAAGACGTGTTGTGCCGACCCCACATAATGTGGGATAAGATCAAGAAGAAGAAGAAGACAATGTGGATATTTGAGGTGGAGGACTAATGAGGCCCCAGCCACAGCGCTCACCAGCGCCATTGGAGTAGGTGCCGATGGCTTTAAGTGCTTAATAAGCCAAGAGATTCTGATCGAACACGAAACACTTAAGGAAACTCCAACGACTAATATCATGCAGTAAGTTTGAAATAGTTACCCGGTTTGCCGGCGCTATGTAACTCTTGAATATCGACAGTTGGTTCAACTTGTTACAAACGGAGATAGTTAGTTTTAACTTGCTGATAATTGCAAACGCGAAGACATTTGTTACGCGCTTCGTTTCTGTTTGTTTACTTTGCAGCCTAATATCGTTGGAATCTCTGATAGCCTAGTGGTTGGGGCATTTTTTTTATTCACCACAAGTTAGCCCTTGACTGCATCTCACCTGATGGTAAGTGATGATGCGGTCTAAGATGGTAGCGGGCTAACCTGTTAGGGGTATGGTAAACTCATACTCCTAATTGGTTTCTACACTACATCGCGCCGGAACGGTAAATCGCTTGGCGACACGTCTTTGTCGGTAGGGTGGTAACCAGCCACGGCGGAAGCCACCCACCAGACCAAACTCGAGCCGCGCACGCGCTGCACCACGGAGGTCGTCAAAACATCTACCTCCTAATCAGAGGTCGGGGGTTCGTATCCGGGCATGCAACTTTCGCAGTTATGTGCGTGAAGTCCCATGCTCTGTATAGAGCCGGCAATTGGTTTATCATGATGATGATGAAGATCGTTGGAATCCATACTATTATGAACAATGCGATTTTTTTTTATGTACATAGCGAGCAAACGAGCAGGCGGGTCACCTGATGGTGAGTGATAACCGCCGCCCATGAACATTTGCAACACCAGAGGAACCGCCAATGCGTTGCTGGCCCTTGAGCAATTTGTTAATCCGCCCTTTCTCTTATATAACGACCCAAACACTATACCGACTTTAATTCAATTTGGAACTTAAATTACATCCTATATACATCTATTATAGATTTTATTACGGTACAGTAAAGTGAGGAACTACTGCCTATGATATTAAAACCGATCTTGACATTTTACAAAGAGGTTGAATCCTAGAGATTAACAATATGGTGCTCCGGTAAATAACTAACGATTTCAGAGGTTTTTCTGAAATATGTTACATGGACTAAGTCGTGGTCAACTTCTAATAGGTACATATAACCTACAGTAGTCGACACATTGCGATAAACCAATATTAATTAATTACAAAAAAGAGGATTTCAGATCAGATTTCAAATAAATGAATATTGCTTAAACAGCTTTTTTTATACAGTACAAGTTAGCCCTTGACGGCAATCTCACCTGGTGGTAAGTGACGATGCTGTCTATGATGGTTGCGGGCTAACCTGTTAGGAGTATGGTAAGCTCACACTCTTAATTGGTTTCCACGCGACATCGTGCCGGAACGCTAAATCGCTTGGCGACAAATCCTTTGTCGGTAGGGTGGTTACTAGCCACTCGAGCCGGAAATCGAACCCAGGACCTCAACTTAATAATGCGACAGCGCACGCACTACGCTAAAGAGATCGTCAAGCTTTAACTCAAAAGACACTTATGTTTAAAGCACTTTTGGGTATTGTTAATAAAAGTGATGGTCAAATTATTTTTGCGAATTTGTTGAAGGTACGGTTACCACTGCATTCGGGGTTATTTAATTTACGACACAAAATAACTGTAGATGAATAATTATATAGAACATAAGTCATGCAATTTAGATAAGCAAAACTAAAATCAGTGTATTATGTGGACAGTACTTAGACGATCAAAGCTTGGGATTTCCTAAATTTACCTAAATGCTAAGCTTTGTGGTTGAATCTCTAATTCATTTCTATAGCAGTATACTGCAAGAAAGCCCGTCCCTTTGACCGCGGCTGTAGACAGTGGTATTCAAGATAAATGTTAGCATAATAAGTCCTCCTTGGCATTCAAAATTTCAAGTGAGAGTTAATTAATGGCTGATCTGTTATATCCGGGCCAGTTTACAACTTGAATGTAAAACATTTACTTTTAAACATAGTGGTTAGGGCGTCAGCCTCCTAATCAGTGGTTGGCGGTTCGAATCCGGGCACGCATCTCTAACTTATCGGAGTTATGTGCGTTTTAATAAAATTAAAATATCACTTGCTTCAACGGTGAAGGATAACATCGTGAGGAAACCTCCACGCCTGAGAGTTCTCCATAATGGTCTCAAAGACGTGTGAAGTCTGCCAATCCGCACACGGCCAGCGTGGTGGACTATGGCCAAAGCCTTCTCATACTGAGAGGAGACCCGTGCTCTGTAGTGAGCCGGTAATGGGTTGTTCATGATGATGATAATGATTATATGTAGCTTTGTGTCCACGAAACTCGGTTGAAGTTTTTACATCACGTTGCATTTTCTTCTAAGCACAAGTGGCAAAACAGTATCGAAAATTTAGTTGCTCCAGCTATTAACTTGATATACAATGATGATAAGAGACGTGTAATTTGGTTGATAAACAGCACATTATTATTTGCATTAGTAAAAATAGTTTTACTGGATGACTACCTCACTTTACCTCTACCATCATCATGATCAACCCATAGCCGGCTCGCTACAGAGCACGGGTCTCCTCTCAATATGAGAAGAGTTTGGCCATAATCCACCACGCTGGCCATGTGCGGATTGGCAGACTTCACACGCCTTTGAGAACGTTACAGACAACTCTCAGACATACAGGTTTCCTCACGATGTTTTCTTTCACCGTTAAATCAAGTGATATTTTTATTGCCTAAAAACGCAACTTCGGAAAGTTATAGGTGCGTGCACGGGTTCGAACCCCCGACCTCTGATTAGGTGGACGTCATAACCAATAGGCCACAGCTTCGTCACTTTACAGTCATCTAATTGATCAGTGGTAGCATACTTCTCTCCGTCTGTGAAGAATCAAATAAAGCTCTCCTTCTGTGAAGAATTAAGTGTATTAAAATAAAGAGTTACTTAAGTAGACAGCGTATGCAATAGGTTTATAGGTTACGTCATATTAGTAGGAATCTAGGTTGCTTAATCAAAGTTTATGATCAGTTAGGAATAAAGTGAAAGTGGGTGAGTGTCGTCGGCAGATGCGGATGGGTGTAATCGATCAATCAGTCATTTGTTCTATGACGCGCCATCCATCACTAGTGTAATCAGCGCCTGAGCTACTATGAGGCTAAAGTAGGTATTATGAAAATAGAAAGCTTAAAATATACTTAATAGTTCGGTTGCCAACGCTTAAATCAAATCTATAATCCCTGCTTAGTCTATCTATAATACCTGTGTCTTAAGAAACAGTTACAACGACAAAGTTTACTTCTTCTTCTCACTGCCGTTTCGGCAACAACTGGTTCTCCGTTAATTTAAGAGATTACAATAAGGGCGTCGTTGGTCGTCGTGTGCCCTGATGTGGCTGATGTACCCTATTGTTGCACGGAATAACCGCGCGCAGTGAGGACATAATAGGTCACCATCAACGTAATTATAGATTATTTTGGAGGGTAGTCTACTTTTCAGATGATCTCTGTACGAATTTAGATCCACCTTCCTTTTATCTTCAAAATCCGTGATAGCCTGCTGAGCTAAGTGCCTCCACTCCCCTCGGCTTTCAGTAAGACTTTCTCAACGAAAGGAATTGAAATGTTAAATCTCGTCATATGCCTCTTAAGCACATCTTTATACCTAAGGAACTGACCGCCTTGTTTCCGTTTTTTCCGAGTTCAGAATAAAAGATGCGCTTGGCTATCCTCTCGTTGGGCATTCTCACAAAATGTCCGCACTAACGCAATTGACGCCACATAAGGTATGCCTCAATGCCACTGACTTTTGCCCGCCGCAACACGTCTGTGCTTCTAATGCGGTCGGACCACCCGATGTTCTGTATGTCTCGTAGACACCTGAAGTTAATCGGTTATGTGACCGACATAAATCTGTCTCATTTTAAAACTGACAACACATATATATATATATATATATATACATATATGTTTATATATAAACACACATGTGTGATATATATATATATGTATGTATAAATGTGTATATATATATATATATATATATATATATATATATATATATATATATATATATATATATATATATATATATATATATTATAACTGTATGTTTTGCTGGCTCAAGTTTAGCGTGGCTTAAGGGCAAGAATAATGATATCATCATCATCATCATGATCGACCCATTACGGGGTCACTACAGAGCACGGGTCCCCTCTAAATATGAGAAGGGTTTGGCCATAGTCCAACACGCTGGCCATGTGCGGATTGGCAGACTTCACACGCCTTAGAGAACATTATGGAGAACTCTCAGGCGTGCAGGTTTCCTCGCGATGTTTTCCTTCACCGTTGAAGCAAGTGATATTTTAATGGTTTTGTAAAAACGCACATAACTCCGAAAAGTTAGAGATGCGTGCCCGGATTCGAACTGCCGTCCTCTGATTAGGAGGCTGACGCCCTAACCACTAGGCTATCACCGCTTCCTAATAATGATATGTTAAGTATTAATTATGTTAAGCTTTTCTATATTTTATCAGTAAGATTCTTTACCACCCTCAGAGTTAATGATCAGAGAGCAATAAAATGGAAATGGTCGGCAGTTGCGGATGGGTGTAACCGATCAATCAGTCGTTTGTTCCTGATGCGCCATCCATCACTAGTGTAATCAGCGCTTGAGATACTACTAGCGAAAGATAGATAATAAAACGAAACAGTATAGCACATCTATCATTATTTTTTCTAATTATCATATACCGGCATATGCCACTTCAGCGCATATGTCTCCTTTCAAATGTAGAAGGATATTACAGTCCTCTGTTTGAACTATAGCCGTAGTACTTTTTTATACACAACAAGTCAGTCCTTGACGGCTATCTCACTCACTCATTTTAATCTCTCACTGCTTGGGCACGCCTTCTCTCTTGCTTCTTTTTAGTATTTTTAAGAGCTTTAACCACCCTATTGCTTACTTTACTTCCTTACCAACTCTTAACACATATAAGTTATTTTTTTTAATTTTTCATCCACATCAAGCTAACTCTTCAATCTCACTTGGTGTAAGTGATAATGCAGTCTAGGATGGTAACGGTCGAAACTGTTAGTGGCATGGTAAATCCAAACTCCTAATTTGTTTCTACGCGACATCGAGAGGGAACGCTTAATTGCTTGGCGACATGTTTTTGTCGGTAGGGTGGTAACTAGCCACGGCCGAAGCCTCCCATCAAGACTCGAGCCGAGAATCGAAGCCAGCATACTGCGCCACGGAGTTCATCAAAAACTGATTTTAAAAATATCAAGTAAAAAGGTTAAGAGATCTCCTGCTTTGTGTGAAAGTTTTCACAGACTATTAGTCTAGTGGTTCGTTTAAGTACGAATCGCGAGGTCCTGGGTTTGATTCCCGAGTCGGGCACAAAAGTCAATAAAAAGGTCCGCCGCACTCGCTCGCATAGCAGCAGCGTTTGGATATATGTTTAAAACCTACTAAAAACACATCTTACTGATTGGCGTTCTGATTAATGACACAGTAATAATGCAATTAACAAGTTACAAATTACTTAACTTACCCACATTTGCACACGTGCGATGTTCTTCTCCATAATATATCATTTAACTTGTTAACAAATTGCTATACGAGTACCTAAACTTGACTTAAATCAATTGACACAAATTATAATTATATATTAATAATACTAGTCGATGCCCGCGACTTCGTCCGCGTAGATTAGCGGTTTTTAAAAACCACTCTGGAATAAGCAACCAATTCAAGGAAAATGTCTGGGGCAAGCTGAAACTATAGTTATAAATCATTGATATGAATTTCAGTTTTTCATAAATCCCGCGGGAAATGTAACGGGATAAAAAGTATCCTATATCCATCTCGTGGTTTTAAGCTACCTCCCCATCGATTTTCAGCCAAATCGGTTTAGCCGTTCTTGAGTTATAAATAGTGTAACGACTTTCTTTTGTATATTATATAGATTAAGTTTATATTATGAACTTAAGGGAATCTGGTTATTTAAAGAAAGGAATTAAAGTTTTTATTTGTCGCGATATACATATTTTCATAACATAATTTGACCTTATGTTGATATCGACCGAATAAAGGCAACCCACTGAGCATCAGCTGCAGCAAGCCAGAGCGCTGGTTTTTTAAGTGGGAGCCTGAATATTGGTAAAGTAACGGTGAAACTGAAAAACTGCTGGAAGTCTTAGATTCAGATTATTCATCCACATCAAGCTAACTCTTCAATCTCACTTGGTGTAAGTGATAATGCAGTCTAGGATGGTAACGGTCGAAACTGTTAGTGGCATGGTAAATCCAAACTCCTAATTTGTTTCTACGCGACATCGAGAGGGAACGCTTAATTGCTTGGCGACATGTTTTTGTCGGTAGGGTGGTAACTAGCCACGGCCGAAGCCTCCCATCAAGACTCGAGCCGAGAATCGAAGCCAGCATACTGCGCCACGGAGTTCATCAAAAACTGATTTTAAAAATATCAAGTAAAAAGGTTAAGAGATCTCCTGCTTTGTGTGAAAGTTTTCACAGACTATTAGTCTAGTGGTTCGTTTAAGTACGAATCGCGAGGTCCTGGGTTTGATTCCCGAGTCGGGCACAAAAGTCAATAAAAAGGTCCGCCGCACTCGCTCGCATAGCAGCAGCGTTTGGATATATGTTTAAAACCTACTAAAAACACATCTTACTGATTGGCGTTCTGATTAATGACACAGTAATAATGCAATTAACAAGTTACAAATTACTTAACTTACCCACATTTGCACACGTGCGATGTTCTTCTCCATAATATATCATTTAACTTGTTAACAAATTGCTATACGAGTACCTAAACTTGACTTAAATCAATTGACACAAATTATAATTATATATTAATAATACTAGTCGATGCCCGCGACTTCGTCCGCGTAGATTAGCGGTTTTTAAAAACCACTCTGGAATAAGCAACCAATTCAAGGAAAATGTCTGGGGCAAGCTGAAACTATAGTTATAAATCATTGATATGAATTTCAGTTTTTCATAAATCCCGCGGGAAATGTAACGGGATAAAAAGTATCCTATATCCATCTCGTGGTTTTAAGCTACCTCCCCATCGATTTTCAGCCAAATCGGTTTAGCCGTTCTTGAGTTATAAATAGTGTAACGACTTTCTTTTGTATATTATATAGATTAAGTTTATATTATGAACTTAAGGGAATCTGGTTATTTAAAGAAAGGAATTAAAGTTTTTATTTGTCGCGATATACATATTTTCATAACATAATTTGACCTTATGTTGATATCGACCGAATAAAGGCAACCCACTGAGCATCAGCTGCAGCAAGCCAGAGCGCTGGTTTTTTAAGTGGGAGCCTGAATATTGGTAAAGTAACGGTGAAACTGAAAAACTGCTGGAAGTCTTAGATTCAGATTAGGTTATAAAACGAATATACACACGCGAGCGCGCGCGCATACACCCACACACACACACACACACTCAATCATGGTGTTCAATAGTTCAATAATTTTAGGAGAGTACTGCCGCCTGAAATACAGGTATATACCTAAATCAGGGGCAGTAGATTATATTGCGCAAGTACATACATACATACATCCCACATACTCACCATACTCACCATTAAAGTGCGATTATAAGTTACTTTACAAGTTGTTATATGTACTTATTTTGATGCTTGTTTTTGTGAAATAAAGAATTTATTCTTATTGAAAACTGACAGCCAATCCTCAAATGCATATCTCGGGAACCATACATTTTTCGAGTTTCAGACTATAGTCCAACTTTGTGCAAAATTTCATCTAGATATTTTCAGCCTTTATGTCACACTTAATTGACTAATAGCAAACGAATACAAACATCCATTCAGTCAAACTTTCGTTATTATAAGAGTAGTACGCCACGATCTCTTAAAGAAATAATAAAAATCGTCGTCGTAAAAAGCGACACGTCTTTGTCGGTAGAGTGGTAACTTACCACGGCCGAAGCCTTCCACCAGACATCTACAAATGAAGAAATGTCTCACAATCATCAAATCTATCCTTTTATGCTTTGTAGCTTGTTTAGTCATTACTCGAAGTCATTCGCAAAAACATGCGATTCATGCATAATTACTGTACAGGGGTCGCAGTATCACGCAATTGCAAAATCCGTACTTAAAATGACTACTGCGTATGTATGACTATTTGTTTGTATATTTTATAGTTCCTAGCTAATGCTGGTCAGTTCGTAAGGGTAGATTAAAGGATTTCAAAATAGCTTGTAAAAGCAAGCGTGCGATTGAGGATTGTCTTATTCCTTATCCCGTTCTAGTATTCGCTCACTTTCCTAACATATAAATCTATTTCGAGAAACTTTGCTATAACAATCGACTTGTATGTGTTTCATAAATGCCAATGGAAAAATAGATTTTAGTAGATTGTAGTCTTTAATCAGTGTATTGCTAGTTTCAGCCAATTGGTTATGTAGTTACAAAATATGCAAACAAACTTTTACAATATTAGAAGACAAATATGCGTGACCAAACCATAAATGAGATCTTAAAAAAAAACTCAATCAAGGAATTAAGGACACCGGATTAAAGAGCGGAGCAGATAATTTAGAGTACCGTAAAACGTTTGGCTTCCTAAGCTGCCGATTGGTTAAACCCTATGCTGATGGCAGCGTAACAACGCTACCATCAGCACCGACTACCGAACTAGACTACTACTAGACTACCGAATAGATTGATTTTAGATCTTTGTCCATGGCTGAACATAAATCCAAAAGATCTAAGCCCAGCAGTGGACGTCTATCGATTGAAATGATGACGAAAATTTTTACAGAGATAGCTTGCATACTTGTTACAACATTGTTTTACCTCGGGAAAACAAATCACGTCATCCAGATGGATATGCCGCCATTCATGAAAGTTTATCACCTAAGTTCAGGGTTCTGGTCCAGCAGCTCAATTGGTATTAGATTTATAGATTTCATCACTTAGATGTAATCCCAAGCATCGCTGGCACCAGCTCACAACATCACCCGCTAATTGACCATGACAATGATAACATAGGTCTTTCTGATTATTTATTTGCAGAAGAAAAATGGCTAACTAATTATTGCGTATGTTTGCGGGTGAAGCCGCGGGCATAGCAAGTAAAGTATAACTTACTTCCCTCCATATTACCCCTCCGTTGATTCGTTCTTTGATAAAGATCAATCGTGAATTAGTCACGTTGTAAAAATGTGTAATTTTATGTCTATTATATTCACCCTCAATAATAAGGGGTTCTGACGTCACCCTCGCTTAGTTACTGAGTCACAAAATCAATATATAGTTTTTATAATAAATATGCATTTTACTTGAATTATTGTACAAGACAATGATGCTAATCTGTATCGAATATTTTATACTAGCTGTTGCCTGCGACTTCGTGTGCGTAGAATTGCTGATTTCCCTTGAGATTGAGGTTACCCAAGCAAAAACTATCATCCCCCTCTTACCACCCTTAACAGGTAATATCTAAAAAAAAATGATGAACATGTTTTTTTATTTATTATTATTAATCTTAATGCAAATTTTTGTCTCTAACTCTAAAAACAAAGAAATTTCATACAAACTTCCAATTCCTATTTTACACCCTTAGGGGTGGAATTTCCAAATATCCTTTCTTAGCTGACATCTCTTAACTATCAACTACCTACTTACTAAATTATAGCTTTATACGTATAATAGTTTTTGAGATCTCGTGTTTAATCAGTATGTATGTAAGTAAGTAAGAAAACTTTTGCTTTTATATATATATAGATAGATACAAAAGGTATAAAAATATTATATAGTATTTATTTAAATGAACAGTTAGAAAAATCCATCTTTGGAGAACGCTGGTATAAAAGAAACAAGAAATACTGAAATGCAACTATGTAATAAGCAGCCATAATCGTTGAGTATGTGCCTAGAAACGATGACATTAACGTAACCAATTATTCCTCTGTCCTGCGTCCGAGTCCTGCGGTCGACCAATCCCACAAGTTTTTATCAAACGGACAGCTCTGATTGGCCACACGCTGGACGCCAACTTGAAAGCAACTAAAGACGTCAACTGGACGCTGTTTAGCCATGCCTATATATATCAGCGATAGGAATCTCTTTCAAAATGATTTATGTTGGTCATTTAAGTCCCAATTTTCAGCGTTTTTTCTCCTTTACATCATATTAATGTCAGCTGACGCTTTCAATTTGCGCTTAAGTGATTCAATAGCACCGAAGGGCCGAAATTAGATTAAAATTTCAATTTAACGTGATTACGGGAAAAACTCACGCTTCAGAAATTTAAAATTATGCGTGTTACTTAAAATAATTATAATACGTGTTATAATATTTATTAGGTAGGTACCCAAAAAATTTAGCGCGACAGTTCGCCTACGAATATAGTTTAAATAAAAAATCCCTTTAAAAAAATGGCGGATGCTCCATGCTGATGTCCTGAAAGATGGGCGAATAAGAAATGTCTATTGTTTTTTAAAAATCTCGTGAATTGACAACACTTCTCCAAGCACCAGATTTTATAAATCGATCCTAACTCTAAACAAACTTACTAATACTGCAGCTAGTAACTAATGTAATATTAGACTTTAGGAAACAACTTCTCAGCTAAGAAGTTCAGTAAAAACTAAATTAAAATCTAGACAACCGCCACGACCGTCAAGTTATTGTCTCAGTCCCTCTAAATCCAGTACCAAAGATCGGAATTGATTCGAACGCAAAACGCGATCAGACAAATTAAAACCTTTTAAAAAGTTATACTTAAAACATATACCTCACTCACATCAGGGCGCGTTGATGTACTCTATAGTCACGTTTGCGAACAAATCAGTTACTGGAATAGCAATGGTTGCTATCGAAATGTACAAATGATACAATGTTCTGTATTGCCGGAAGTACTACTGTGGAGATCTAACGTACGCGTGTGGAAACAGGCCACTCAGTCTTCGCGCCATTTTTATTTCAAAACACCCACCTACAAAATGACCATGCGTATACGCGGTAAATCAATCATAATTTAAACTACCTCTTGTATGAATAGCTCATTATGGTCAATAAAAATAATAACAAACCTTTTTATCATTTGGTTACTTAAAAAGGTCGAAGAAAAACTTGGCCATAAGTTTGAGGCAAAGTTTCAACAGTGTCCTCTAGGGGTTATTAATACTCCAGCGGTTGCGTCAATAAATGTACAACTACGAGTAACTTAACTATAAGGCTATCATTGAATTTATCTACCTCTTCAATTATATTATATTTCGTTTGACCATTTAAAAAATAAATTAAGCTATCGCTACATTTATTGCTGTAATACAATCCTAGAACATCTATCAAAACTAAATCAATAGGCTTTAACACGTCCTGTCACATAAAGGTCTGCACTTCGTTGCAAATCGTTGAAAAATTGAGTAATCTGCATCAGATCAAGATGAGCTTATGCTAATCTGATGCAGATTACTCATGCTGCTGTTACCCATTGCTGTGTACTTAATTGTAATTATTTATACAATAGAAAAACAAAGTGGAATTTAACAGCAATTTTTACTAGAAACCCTAAAACATTTTACACAGGAGCTTATAATTTTACTAGAGCTAAAACAATTTTTTCGAAATATAGTTAAGAAATATATAATATATATTATGTAAAAAAGTAGCCATCACCTAGTTTAATAATACTTGTAATTTTTTTTAATGGAATTTTGTTGGAAAACAATAAAAGTATATTGACAATTACTGAATTGTCAATATACTTTTATTGGTTGCTTCGAGTCACTACAAGCATTGTGAAACTCTATGTTCAACAGTTCTTATAAATTAAGCTTACTTGTAAAAAATAAATTCAATTAATAAAAACAAAAATAACCATTTTAATAAGCTTTAACACATTTTGTTTTTGACTTTGACATGACGTCTTAAAAATGTTCGCAGTTACAGAGTTCAAAAATTTATATTTTCCTACTGAACAGCCTTACTTGATCTAAAACTACCTTTAGATCAATTCCCGATGATTAAGAATATCCAATTTCATGCTCAAGTATTCAATTTTAATCTTAGATACGCCATTTTGTGGGAGAGTTATGTTTATAAATTGGCATTGACGAACGAAAGAAAATCCGCCGTAACTAGCTAAGTAACGTTAGCAAAATATATATAAAAGTATAATTTTCTAACTTCTGTTAACTGCAACTCAGTTTTTACTAATGCAGTTCACAAGGTTATTTTTTATATATTTTGTTTTCATGTATTTTGTTCCCAATAAATAAATAAAAAAAAAAAAATCAAAAACTTTTAGTATCTATCGGTGTTAACACATTTTAGTTTTCTGAATCTTCTTTTACCTTTTTTTTCCACTGGGAAATGCGTTTATGGATCCCCTTTGGAGGCGTCGCAGGCAAGACTACGTCGCTTCCGACGGGGTATGTGGGACTCGCCGGCGGCCAGACTGGCGACCAGAATACCCACTAAAACCCTGCTCCTACGCGACGCCTGGTAGCTTTACCTGTGAAATGTTCTTAACGTTAGAATATTTATTTTTTATTTAGCATGTAGCATAGAAATCAATAATTATGGTTTGAAATTTTGTCTTTTTTATACATATATTACTTATATTTAAGAAGGTACATGTTTTCATTGCACTCCATTAAATCAGTTCAGTTGGTGTTCTGAATAAATGAGTCACTTCTTATAAGGTTCATCGGACAAACCCGGAAAAGACTTTGGCCAATATATCTCTGCCCTGTTTGATGAAAAGTGACTAATGAGTGATAGAATGGAATAGTTTTTTTTTGCTGTCTGTACCAAGGTATCGGGTTGTATGATTGGCTGCACTCAGGCTGCGTTCCACTCCGCCGGTTCCGTCTTACGTCGGATATCAGACGTCAATCAAACGTGGTCTATATAAAATCGTCTACTTAACATTTTATTAATATTATTTTGTTAGTATTAAAAGTACATTAATATAAGAAGGACGTCCGCCTCCTAATCTGAGGTCGGGGGTTCGAACCCGGGCATGCGCCTCTTCATGCGCTTCAACGTTGAAGGAAAACATCGTGAGGAAATCTGCACGTCTGAGAATTCTCCAAAATGTTCTCAAAGGCGTTTGAAGTCTGCTAATCCGCACATGAGCAGCGTGGTGGACTATACCAAACCCTTCTCATATCGAGAGAAGACCCGTGCTCTGTAGTGAGCCGATAATGGGTTCATCTTGAAAAAACTTTAAATTTTTTAAATATATATAAATTAAAGTTTTTTTTATCCTCTACATTAGCCATTGACTTTATCTCACCTGATGGTAAGTGATGATGCAGTCTAATGGTAGCGGGCTAATCTGTTAGGGATATGGTAAACACATCCTCCTAAGTGGTTTCTACACGACATCGTGTTGGAACTCAAAATCGCTTGGCGACACACCTTTGTCAGTAGGTAACTAACAACGGCCGCGGCCTCCCACCAGCCAGACTCGAGCCGGGAATCGAACCCAGGACCTCCATCTTTATAATTTTTTATGCGCTGCGCCACGGGGGTCGTTATAGTGTAGGCAGATAATTAAATAACTAACGATTTTTGGTCCGATCCGGTAATCAATCGGGACGTATGTTAAGAACATGTTTGTATTGCTATTGACACGCGTTAATTAAGTTGATAATGAATAAAACACAGCTTCGATCAAATAAGCTTCACATATAAAGTTTTCCTTATTTATAATTACTAGGTGCAAAAATTTTCCCCGTCACGTTGTTTAAAATATGACCAATAAAACCGTTGACATGTAAATACGTAAATACCCGGCGAAAATACGAGAAATAATCTATAATATTATAAAACTGTTACTGGACGAATTGTGTACATTAAATATATTTTGAAAATTTTAGTTAGAGGATGCTTTACTATCGATACTGAGCAAAACAATTCTTTTTTAATTCTTTGTCTGTCTGTCTTTCTGTATCGTGACCGCGCATCATGCCAAAACTACTGGATGGATTTGAATGAAATTTGGTATAGGAGTAGCTGATCAACAACAACCCCTTTTCCGGCTCACTACAGAGCACGGGTCTCCTCTCAATGTGAGAAGGGTTTGACCAGAGTCCACCACGCTGGCCATATTGGCTGGATTGGCAGACTTCACACGCCTTAGAGAACATTATGGAGAATTCTCAGGCGTGAAGGTTTCCTCACGATGTTTTCCTTCACCGTTGAAGCAAGTGAAATTTTTAATTTTTTTAAAACGCACATAACTCCGAAATGTTAGAGGTGCGTGCCCGGATTCGAACCGCCGACCTCTCATTAGGAGGCTGACGCCTTAACCACTAGGCTATCACCGCTTTTACTAGTACGAGTACGAGTAGAGTTTACGAGTAGCTGATACTCCTGTTCAACATATAGGATAAAAACTATCCTATATCCTATATACGAGTAAGACACTAGGTCTTACTCGTGTCCTACTTGCGTCTGACCAGTGTCTTACTAATGTGTTTCTATCATATTATTACATCGTTCTAATGTCTAACTAGTGTCTTAATAGCGTCTCACTATCGTCTTATTAGGATCTTACTAAAGGCTTGTACCTATTAACAACCTGATTTTTCTGCTGGCATACCCAGATGCTATGTGACATGAACCGCACCTAAAGCTGTTCACCGCGACGGAAAAACAATAATTGTGTTAATTAAATTCGACGGCACCAAGAATGGGACCCAATTAAATGGGAATCGACTTCAACTCAAGGTCTCACTCGAGCCTCCGCGTTTTTATACCTGTCAACCCTCTAATTAACATTTCCCGCTGTTAAGATTACTGGCCTACATTTTATTTGCATGCTTTTCATTAATTTCGAAATTCATTAAACAACGCTTGATATTTTCAATATATTTTATTTCAAGACTAACTGCCTAGTTGGTTTAATTTGTCATGGAACCCTGAGTTTGAACCCTGAGTAAGCCAGTAAAAGTTAGTTAGTGAATTAAAGTTGATAGCCAAATAGTTAAGACCGCAGCCTCCCCTGCCCGTCATAGAACCTCTAGCTTTTCAGAGTTAGGTATTTGATTTTCATTTCTAAATTGAATAACGGTTGTTTTAAAGGTAAAGCAAAATGTCGTGATGAAACCTGCATGCCTGAGAGATCTCCATTATGTTCTCAAAGGCGTATAAATTCTGCAAATAAGACCTGCAAATAGGCTAAAGCCAAAACTCTCTAGTACCTAAGCCCTGTGCTGGATCGGAGGTAGAGTTTGATGGACATCGGATTCTATTTATCCTGGAGAAGAAAATTAATGCAATATCACCATGATCAATCCATTGCCGCTCACTACAGAGCACGGGTCTCCTCTCAATATAAATAGGGTTTGGCCATAGTCCACCACGCTATGTGCGGATTAGCAGACTTCACACGCCTTTGAGAACATTATGGAGAACTCTCAGGCATGCAGGTTTCCTCATGATGTTTTCCTTTATCGTTGAAGCAAGTGATATTTTAATTGCTTAAAATACGCACATAAGTCCGAAAAGTTAGAGGTGCGTGCCCTGGTTCGAACCCGCGACCGTTAGGAGGCGGGCATACTAAGCACTAAACTATCACAGCTTTTTTGAAAATTACAAATTAAAAAAGTCTGATGCGTTAGTTTGATTCGCAGAACACTCAATTTCACCACTTACGGTTCTCTTCAAGTAGGATAAAAAGGCATACCATTGCCATGTAATAATAATAATAATTTCAAGCATCAAGTAAAGCTCGTTATTTAACATGACAATTTTTTTTATAATAAATACTATTGTAGTTTTTTTTTATCCACTACAGGTTAGCCCTTGACGGCAATCTCACCTGATGGTAAGTGATAATGCAGTCTAAGATGGTAGCGGGCTAACCTGTTAGGGGTATGGTAAACCCACACTCCTAATTGGTTTCTACGCGACATCGTGCCGGAACGCTTAATCGCTTGGCGACACGTCTTTGTCGGTAGGGTGGTAACAAGCCACGGCCAAAGCCTCCCACCAGACCAGACTCGAGCCGGGAATCGAACCCAGGACCTCCAACTTTATAATGCGACAGCGCGCACACGCGCGTTTTTGGAACAGTTTACGTAATGACCAATACGCAACGTTCCTGTTTATGAATGTATCCAGTATGAACTTTGCCCTCGCTTTTCGTCAATAAAGCAACTATAAAAAGTTCAGGACTCTTTCGTTGTAAAATCTGATAGGTGACGTTACTTACCTGCGAGGACGAGGTCTGTTCTTTCATCCAAAGAAACACATTCAGTATAAATATAGAAATGGCGATGTGATATCCTCTCAGGCTCTTACTAATGATTTCCCGATATTTTGTTGTTTACGAGGAAATTATATTCACCGACGAGTGCCGAACTGGTATCGACAGCAAGCCCTCGACAATGCTGTCGTGGATCTAGAATAAATAGAATAGAATAGTTAATATTTATATAATAACTTTGTTCTCGCTAAATAAATGATATCATTCCAGGTCTTTATTATCTCTATTACTATAGTTTTCTCGATAAAAGAAAGGGGAAAAGATAATTTTACACAGAAAATTGCGTTAGTTTGGATAATTTAGTGATCTCTCTTTGGAAATATTCTACTCCAAACTAGACTGAATGACTTATGATATAAGACTAACTTCTCATATGATACAAAATATTATATGTAAGATTGATCCTTGACCTTAAATGTAGATATAATGTAGTGTATATTTTTGGTGACAAATCTTTTATAAGTACTCAATTTTTTTTTTATTTATATATTGAAATAAGGTTTACGTACAATTAAGCTATTTTATATGTCTTTCCAACGTTTTTGTTAAGCCAAAGAGGTGAGAAGGTTGCCTTGGCCCCAGCTAGCTTCAAGATTTTCTGATGCTCCTATCATTTTCACAATTGATAGCTCAGTCAGAATGTAAGAATTGACATTTTCTCATCTTTTTTTTTTGTTATCCACTACTAGTTAGCCCTTGATAGTAATCTCATTTTTTTTTTTTTGTCGTGGTGGAAAAGCTTTATAGCTACCACCTCCGTACCCTTGGGCGGGAAAGAGGTTATGTTGGACTCCCACCCCCGAAGGGGGTATACCCGAACTAAAAACCACCACGGCATGTCCCTCTCGCAGGTTTTACTGGACACCCGGGGGACCCGTTGTATACTTCCCGGATGAACGGCAATCTCACCTGGTGGTAAGTGATGATGCAGTCTAGGATGGTAGCGGCCGAATCTGTTAGGGGTATGGTAAACCCTCACTCCTAATTGGTTTCTACGCGAAATCGTGCCGGAACGCTAAATCGCTTGGCGACAGGTCTTTGTCGGCAAGGTGGTAACTAGCCTTACAAGCCTCCCACCAGACCAGACTCGATACAGGAATCGAACCCAGTACCTCCAACTTTATAATGCGACTGCGCGCGTTGCACCACGGAGGTCGTCAAATATCTTCTCCAATAAATAGTAGCTTTTCCCAGCTCAAACAAATTTATAGAATAGTTTTTACTCTTTCCAGTAAGTTTAGGCTTTGGTTAACTCTTCATTGCAGCTTGAAGCTAATTCGATAAAAAGCACGGCAACTTCAAGATTAATGTGTTCCCGATTCGTTCAGTCAATTTTAACAATTCAATGTACGAAACAGAATTTTCGAGTTAACTAGCTTCAAAGTGACTTCTAGAAAAGGGTGTGCTATGGAATAGAAACATTTGGTTTATTTTGTAATAGAAAGATGCCGTATGTTTGTGTCGAATGCCAGTGACTGGGCGCTGTAATCTTGTTGCTGATAGTCCCCAGGTTCGATCTCCGGTAGAGGATTTTCTTTGGTTTTAACTGTTGGAAGTTTAAGCGGTTTAGCGTTCCAGTGCGATGCCGCGTTAAAGGCGGTTTGTTGAATGGGTTTATTACAATTTCCGTACGCTAACACTCAATTCGCTTCCATTTTAGACTACATCATGCCACAGTACTCGGTGACATTCCAGAGCTAAATTGTAGTAGAAAGAACAATGAGATTTAGAATTGTATTATATTCCTATGGGGTAATAATAATAATAATAATCTTTATTTTAAAGTCCGCACGACTATGACTCTCTATCGCATGCACCACCCGAAATCGTCTGTGATGAGGTTGTATATCCCCCGGAAATGGCGGTCGAGGCGTATTGAGCGTCAAGACCATGCATAACCGGGAGATATCTAACCTCAGAACCTACTTCGAGACGATGAGGGAGTCCCCCGTGCATAGAGAGGTCATAGTAAGTGATAAAGGACTCACTCCACTATCCTTAGCCCAAGCCGAGTGGCGGAAACCGGTGGTACTTAGCACCTCTGACCGGGAGACCGTATGGAAGGGGAAGGAACTGCACGGCCGCTTTTTTAAAGCTCTTAATGAGCCACACGTGGATAAGAAAGCGTCCGTGCAGTGGCTGCGCTTCGGTGACCTCTTTGGGGAAACCGAAGGTTTTGTCTGTGCGATACAAGATCAGGTGGTTAAGACGCGGAACTACCGAAAGTATATTCTGAAGGATGGCACTCACGACATCTGTCGAGCCTGTCGCCATCCCGGCGAGTCACTCAGGCATGTGCTTTCGGGATGTTCTGCGCTTGCCAACACTGAGTATTTGCACAGACACAACCAAGCAGCCAAAATCCTTCACCAAGAGCTTGCTCTGAAGTACGGTCTCCTGGATGAGAGGTTGCCCTATTACCAGTACACACCGGTGCCGGTACTCGAGCGCGATGGAGTCCGGCTCTATTGGGACCGGTCCATTATCACGGACAGGACTATTCTCGCGAATAAGCCTGACATCGTGTTGGTGGACCGGGCACAGTCGAGGGTGTTTTTGGTGGACATCACCATTCCATATGACGAAAACCTCGTGAGAGCTGAGACGGAGAAAAAGCGCAAGTATCTCGATCTGGCTCACGAGGTTTCCGACATGTGGCATGTGCAGTCTGCTGAAACCATCCCAATCGTAATATCTGCGAATGGGTTGATCCCAGTTAGCCTCGCTCACCATCTGAGGCGGCTGGGGTTTCGTGGCAGTTCGCTCGCAGCCAGGATGCAAAAAGCGGTCTTGCTGGACTCGGCTAGGATAGTCCGCCGTTTTCTCAACCTGTCGCCCTGACCCCCGGCCGTTTGGTCTCCCCTGCCGGGGTGTAATCCTCCGCCCGGTGCAAATATGTATCTATGTAATGTATATGTAGGTTTATTTATTTTTATCTATTTAAGTTTGTTATATCTCTTTTGGTTTTTTATATATATTTATTTTGCACACGGGCGTGAGAGCTAATATATAATAAATAATCTTTATTTATATAACTCAGTACAGCACAATACAATGGAATCCTGACCCCTAAACTAGGAAAACCCGTATCTTAGGGGCCAGTGCCTTCCCAAACATTGAATAAATTAAAACTTACATATCTAGAGCACTTTAAACAAATAAAAATATTTCAGTATGTGTTGAGTTTAGTTTGATTTAAAGTTAAAGTTAAGTTTAACAATGAGTTAAAAAAAAAACAACAACAAGAAGAATTTTGAAAATATTGCATGCTGGATAGATAAATGTTGTTATGAATGCTCCTATTGAATTCATATAATTAACGCCGCAGAATGAGAACTTCCAATATTGCTCTAGAATGGTAATATGACATATTGCATTGGAATGGGACCATACGTTGACGTCTTTCGCAAAAATAGATAGATAATAGTAAGTAATAATAAGATTCTATTATAAAGTTTATAGTGAGTATAAAAGCAGAATATAAACGTAGTTGCCTCAATACTATAATCTACGTATAAAAAAGCTACATAAAGCATCACTAAAAAAAATAGACCGAAAGTAAAGTCGAAAGCGTGTACTAATATTAGCTTCATAAATAAAACATAATACAAAATTGAGAAATCGGATGGAGGCTAAATGAACGATGAATAAATGATTTATCGACAGTCAAAAAATATGCATCGATGTTTCTGCACCGTCACACACTGCGTGATTTGCGTCGAATATCATCACAGCTGAATAAACCTGATCAATATTGGCCCAGTAATGTAAGGCGTTGCCACGAAAACTACCTACTATAACACTATTTTTTAATCGTACAGCATAAGAATAGATAAAAGTCGCAAATGGATGGATGGCTTCTTATTGGTATCTGAGGTCACATTTCGCCCATTGACTAATCAACGCCCAGCTAAATTAAAACTGATGTATCGTAAGATCATAATAAGAATGATAGTCATGAAAACAAGGCTCGGAAACTGAAAAATCGGTTTGATTTATTTCCTTTAAGGTTTAGGTTTTTATTTAACTGGTTAAATTGAGAAGTCGGTTCTAGTTTTGTTTCACTCGATTGAAATAAATGAACTAGTTTTTCGAACTGATAATCCATTTAGTTTAGTAATTTTGTGCGTCAAAAGCGATTCGGAGATGAAAAGTGAAATTAGAGTTAAACAAATGAGTGAGTGAGCTCTGATAGTGTCTCCTTATCACTTAAACATCACGCAGCATAAACATAATTATATTACGTATATAACCGTCCGACCCCCCCGTTTATACCGTCCGACCCCCCGTTATCCCAAACGTCGCCTAAGCCGAGGTTCGGCCTCAAAGGAGGCGCCCTTAGGCAGTCGTTCCCTTAGTTTCTTCGAGCCCTAGGGCTCGCTTCTGGCAGAGCTTCTTTCCGAAGCTGCCCGGTTACGCTGTGGCAACAAATATTATAACCAATAGTAATATTAATAACCAATAGTACAGCTAATAGACAGTCCGAAAAAAAAAATACGTATATGAATGTTGTATTCTTACCGCTCAATTTACCTAAGAAAGCTTTATGAAATCATTTGGTAACCGATACAATTTCGGTTTTTAGAAAACGTTCGAATTTAACAAAAATAAAATACTTTTTTTGGGTACCACAGTCAATTTTCCCAAATCTACAGCCTCAGTGATAATATCTGATTTTGGCAAACAGCGAGTGCGCTAGATTTATCCTGCAGCGGTTCCGCTTAGCTTGTTTAGAGCGAAACCTACCATTATGAAGTTTATCACGCGAGATATATGACGATGTTTACGCGTAGCCCAAACGCTGGTTCGACAAACTTTAATATAACAAAGTTGTGTAATATAACTGAGCTCAGTGTAATGTATTGTTTGACATGACAATTTGATAATCTCACAGGTTAAATATCCTTATATCGATACGAAACCTGTAGTGAAAATAACTTTCTAGAAACACCTAAACAACCTAAACCCACAAGGTTTTTTTTATTGTCTACAAGTTAACCCTTGAAGACATTTTCACCTGATGATGAGTGATGATGCAGTCTAAGATGGTAGCGGGCTGACCGGGTAGGGGCATGGTAAACCCACACTCCTAATTGGATTCTACGCGACATCTTGCCGGAACGCTAAATCGCTTGGCGACACGTCTTTGTCGGTAGGGTGGTAACTAACCACGGCCGCGGCCTCCCACCAGACAAAACTAGAGCCGGGAATCGAACCCAGGACCTCCAACTTTATAATGCGACAGCGCGCGCGCTGCGTCACGGAGGTCGTCAAAGGTTAAGGAATGTAAATGTTCAAAATATGTAATGATAGTGTCCAGATCGGGCTAGTTATTATCAGAAATAGCGAGTAAGTAATCTTATGCCATCGGTTCTCGCTATCATCCCCACATTCGGGGCGATGCATCAGGTCATTAATTCAACTTTTTTCTTACCATCCATCACACACACATCTTTTATAGCAGTGAAATAAAAGAGTAAGGGTAGTCGCCTCCGGAATCGAAAACCGTTTCATTTACCGTTTTGTCGAATCAAGGCTGGTCAGCATGCGCCTGTCTATAGAATATGCTCAATGTTGAATGATCACAGGAATATCTGAGACATCTCCTGCAGTTCTGTGGCCTCCTTTAAAAAGCAAGTAAGTGTCTATTACAGCATTAAAGGTATAAATTGAATTATTTAGATGTAAGGTTATTAAAAGCGGTAATAGCCTAGTGGTTAGGGCGTCAGCCTCCTAATCAGAGGTCGGCGGTTCGAATCCGGGCACGCACCTCTAACTTTTATGTGCGTTTTTAAAAAATTTAAATATCACTTGCTTCAACGGTGAAGGAAAACATCGTGAAGAAACCTGCACGCCGGAGAGTTCTCCATAATGTTCTCAAAGGCGTGTGAAGTCTGCCAATCCGCACACGGCCAGCGTGGTGGACTATGGCCGAACCCTTCTCATATTGAGAGGAGACCCGTGCTCTGTAGTGAGCCTTCAATGAGTTGATCATGATGATGATGAAGGTTAATTTTAAGGTTGCATACCGTGGTCATTTCTAGAAAGTCACTATCTCGTGTTTGTTCTTCTGAAATGTTTTTTGTTGTTTTTATATAGATTGTGACTAGTTTGATGACCGAATAAAATAAATAAATAAATCAAACGCAAAAGAAATCCTGAATGAATAAATTATAAATCTTTTGAGGTAAAAACGAACATAATATTTCAATTATTTTGAATTTGCAGTACCTACACGTACGTTTTAAAATATACACATCAGAGGGAGTGTAATATTAAAGCGAGTCACATCGCGATAATTCCGCTAATTAGCTCAAGTTTCGTCGGGGTGGAGCGAGGTCAAACGAGGACACGAATCCCTTTCATTATAAATAAAGACCCGGATCATCGCGCGCAAACGCACTTTCCCATATCTGTTGTTATTGTTGCAAACAATTATTTTTAACAAAATGATTCAAGGCACGAACATAGAAGATTCCATACGTTAATGTGCTAGACCAACTATGTAGGTGGCACTATAGATTTATTAAATTTTGATTTTGGTATTGGAAATGCGGCAGTAATACATAAACAAACTAAATAGGGCACGATTTATAAAGAGAGTCACTAATACTTTTAAAAAAGAGATGATTTCATCGATAAAAGTGAGTGGATATGGGTTAGCAAACAAACATTACCAGCTCTTAGAAACTCTTTTTCTTTCATTCCACTACAAGTAAGCCCACGACGGCAATGTCACCTAGTGGTAAGTGATGATGCAGCGTAAAATGAAAGCGGCCTAACCTGTTATAAGTAAACCCATAAGCCTAATTGTTTACAATAAGTACAAAATTATCTACCGACTTGATCTATTCAGTTAATTCATTTTGTCAAAGTCACCTTCATAAGTTACCCATTATGTAGTCTGTTCACTCGCATGGTGCTCTTTTAACATGTAGCACCAATAAGTCGGTGAAACTTTATTGGTTCAATGAACCAGTTCATACGCAATAATATAAGGTAATGGATGCTTATTATAAGTAATTTATACTTTAAATTTCGTTCAAAAGTAACCTTTCCAATTATGGCTAACCCTTAGTATAATGACTGACTTAACAATTTTTCATACTTCAGTCTGTGTTTTTTCCATTGCCATCAGTGAACAAAAAACTAGCCATACGATTAGATTTAGCTAAGCCAGCCGACCCAGTCGGTGTTATGACTATATTTTTTATTTACAGTATTATTTATTTCTCAAACCCAAGTACCTGTTCAACTGAGGAAAATCTTGTGGAACATTTTTTTTTGGAACGAAGTTCTTTATTGTGAAAGGGGGCTAGACGGAAAAAAATCTTACGAAAAGTTGTCACGACACTTTTTGTTATTGTAAGCTGTGCGGCGTCGCATGTTTCTCTGTCTGTCTCTCTCTCTCTCTTATAGAAAGCAAGCCAGATATTTTCATTTCTATTTCGCATTGAACAGTGTGGTGTCGCGACGATTATTTTTGTTGAGTGTATACAGGTTTTTTGTAAATAATAAATAATAAAAAATAATAATGAATCCTGACAGTGTTTCTGCACAAGTTCCGGATATTGCTGATGGAGTACAAAATTTGAGCCTACTGATTATGTTTATATAACATTATATTTGTTAATAATAAAAAAAAACAAAAAATAACTTAAAAAAAAAAAAATTATTACAATTCCTTCACTAATTAATCGAAAGGAACTTCGTTCCATCCGGGTGTCCCTTGACACCTCTCAAGTTTTTTTTTTGTTATAGTATTTTTAGTTATAGTTATTAGGTTAAAACGTGATATTCCCTGGCTTCGTTGCCGAGCTGAATATGAAATTCGATGCTTTCGGCAATACTAGGTTCCGGCCTTCTGTCATAAGCTTAAATAATTAAACGTGGTATAAGAGTACTTACTCTTGGATTTGAAAAGTTAAACTTTTATAACAAAGAAGTGCCGCGACGCCACGCCCACTGGCGTCTTCTTGTTTGTAGATCGTGACTCACGACAAATATTTTCTGTGGTGCAAATGAAAAATACTTTCACAAAGCTTAATTTAAACTTGCAGTTGACTTGCAATTTTAACGCTTTGTCAGTTTAGTCTAGCGATGTCTTCGCAGCGCTAAAATGCACTGACCTTTTTTTTATTTACGTCGCGGGCAAACGAGCTGATGGGTCACCATAGGAGCCACTGATGCATTTCCAGCTGAACCCATCCTTTTAATCTGTTTCTTCTCAGCATCATATCAGCACGCTTAATCACTTGGCAGTATGTCATTACCGGTAGTGGTAGTGGTAACTATTAGGACCCAGGACCCTCCAGAGCACAGGTTGTCATTTCGATTACAACTAGTAGGTACTAGTCCTGCAGTTTGCAATACCAGTAATACCGTCTTTGATTACAATTCAATCACCATTCCAAACATAGTTTCGAGCATAAAAATATCGGATATTCAGAAATTTCGATCTATGTGCGTGCATCTTTTTCTCAAGTATCTGTAATTTTTAAAATATTTCTATTTACTACATCAAGGTGTTTTTTGAAACTAAATTATTCATCTAGTTAAAGTTGATAAATTATTTCTATTAACTGTTAAAAGATACCTTATTTTTATGCGGTTAAATTTGTTAAATTTTTAAAACATACCTAATTTCAATGAACTTAAAGTTGATAAACGATTTCTATATTATGTTAAAATACACATTGTTATCACGTGATTGAAGTTGTCAAGTTATTTCTATTTGTTGTTTTCGAGTGGTTATATTTGCAAAATTATTTCTACTTACTGTTAAAATACACTATGTTTTCATGTGGTTATAGTTATAATATTGGCGGCATCTCACCTGATGATGCGGTCTAAGATGGTAGCGGGCTAACCGGGTATGGTTAACCCACACTCCTAATTGCTTTCTACACGACATCGTGCCGGAACGCTAAATCTAACTGGTAACTAGCCACGGCCGAAGCCTCCCACCAGACCAGACTTGAGCCAGGAATCGAACACAGGACCTCCAAGTTTATAATGTGACAGCGCGCGCTGCGCCACGGAGGTCAGGGCCAGCAACGCATTGGCGGTTCCTCTGGTGCTGCAAATGATCATGGGCGGCGGTAATCACTTACCATCAGGTTGGTTGGTCGACATTTGTACCTTTTTATATATATTATATAACGAGATGTTGTTCTCGTAACTTGCTCTACACGGTACAGTGAGGAATGTCGGCGTTACACAGGTTCTAATTGCATTTATTTGCGCAGCACCCCGGCCGCGTGCATGTGTCGCTGCTAATGGTGCCATTTTCATCCCTGCTGTCTGAACAGGGTATTTTGGGACTTGCACTAAACCAAATAACGCTGAAGACGGGCAATGTGTGCATAGTATTCACTTAAGCTGTCTGTCTTCGTGAAGCCTAAAAGTACGGTCTTCATCGTTTAGTAAGATCCGATGAACTCAGTCACACAAAAATTTTCGAAAAGTCAATGGTGGAATCATCATGATCAATCCATTGCCGGCTCACTGCAAGGGTTGCCTCTCAATACGAGAAGGCTGGCCATGGCGGATTGGCAGACCACAAACGCCTTCTGAGAACATTATGGAGAACTCTAAGGCATGCAGGTATCCTCTCGATGTTTTCCTTCACCATTGAAGCAAGTGATATTTTAATTGCTTAAAAACGCACATAACTCCGAAAAGTTAGAGGTTTCGAACCCCCGACCCCCGACCCGGGTTCGAACCCCCGACCTCTGATTAGGAGGTGGACGTCCTTACCCTAGTGATAAGGACGTCCGCTATCACAGATTCATATTACTGACATCTTTACATTAGTTGACAACATCAATTATATTCAGTAAACTTTTTACATTTTAATCCATACAAACAGACATTAACAGACAGACGAAAAGTTAAGGTGCGTGCCCGTGATCGAACCCCCGAGCTCTGATTAGGCGTTCTAACCACTAGGCTATCCCAGCTTTTATAATCGTTAATTACTGTCCTCAAGAATTTGTCAGGAAGAGATTATTTTAGCTATAAGACCGCCTTTGCATCCTAAAACTTGTAATATTAATATATAACTTTATGTGTACTTGTAATGAATTTGTGCGCAATAAAGTGTGTCTAACCATCTAGCTATGGATGATGTATGGATGGCCCGATTTGAATGATAATTTGCTTTGTTTCGATAGACATATTATTATGTTTATCAGTAAGTGGATTTGACATACAGACTTAAACTCAGAATTACCTGTAGTAAATACCTGTAAATGCGTAAAAAAAGATTTTTGTTGAGAAGAGTCTTAACATGTTTTCAAAATCGCCTGCTTCACTTCACTTCAATTAACACGTAGGGAAAGTACTCCTGTTTCTATAATCTCATAGTGTTGTGATATTTATAGCAATGTTTTAATTTTCTGGATCTTACATACAGACAAAGGTTTGTTTTTGTTTTTTTTTTATGTCATAAGAATCTTAACAGCCTAGCAAATGCATTCTTCAACATACATTTCCATACCTCGCTGCATTCATCTCCATGTAAAGACTGGAAATGTAACCTAATTATCATACTGTATCGTAATTAGGTTACTTAATGAGCATAGTGTACTAGGGCGCGGACAATGTAGAATTCCGTACCGATCCGCCATTTTGGATGTTTAATATAAAAAAATAAGAAAACTCTTTAATGTGTTCAACAGTTCCCAAAACTGTTGCAAACGATTCACAAACTTCTACTCCACCATTCCTGGGGGAAACAATGGAACACGAAGACTATACGCTTCTTTGGGAATTTGTTTCATATTAATTATGTACCTATATTAGCACTGCAGTCAGTGTTTCTTTGAAACTTTTTTGTTCTAGTCACAAACCAGGTGCTTTTTGATTTTAACGCTTTGTCCTGCCGAATATTCATATTAAGGGTATACTAACTTTAAGTATTTTAGGTTTAAAGAACTTTATTCTCAGAAGAAACAATTTCACTTAATGAGAAATTAATAAAATAAAACAGTTTACAAAAAGAAATAGTAGGCCAAAAGTGGCGTGTTTTTAATTTACACAATGCTTTTTAAGTTTCTTTTTGAACGATGACTTTTCGCACAAAATATCTTTGGGTAAGCTATTATACATTTGTGCTCCCTGAACCTGTATTGTTTTACTGCCATAATTTGTTCTAGTTTTGTATAATCTTAATTTATGTCTATTTCGTGTGTTTATTTTATCGCAGAAATCTCGTCAAATTGCTGTAGTACAATAAAACTACAGATAAAATTTCTAGAGCCTTTTTTAAGAGGCGTAAAAGTATAATAATAAGAAGTTGTAGGACTAGATTTATCCGTGTTTGGAAACTGTCCCTATCTTCATCATCTCCGAGTGGTCATAGTTAAAGCAATCTCTTAATTTATTAAAACTAGTCGATACTAGCGACTTCTAAAATACTGGTTTTTAAGAACTCACATGGTATAAGCCACGTTTGTAATTAAAGATTATTATCTCATCTCATGGCTCATCCCTGTTCCCGTTTCTATTTTCGCGCCCTTTCCCAAGATATGTCAAATTAAAAGGAATTTTGCAAACTGAACTTATAGTTATAGTTCATAGACGTGAAATTCTGTTTTTAATTCAATCAATCAGGCAATCAGCCTATAGACGCCCACTGCTGGACATAGGCCGGTTCTTAAGCGCGTCACCACACACGGTCCTCCGCCTTCCTCATCCACCCACCACAAGCGATCCTTTTCAGGTCGTCGGTCCAGCGAGCAGGTGGTCGTCCTACGCTGCGCTTACCGGTACGCTGTCCACTCCAGAACATGTCTGCCCCAACGGCCGTCGTTTCTGCGACAAATATGACCCGCCCACTGCCACTTCAGCTTGCTAATCCGTTGGGCTATGTCGGTTACTTTTGTTCATTTTTCATACTATTAAACTCTTTTATTCAGTTTTTCATTAATCCCGCGAAACATTTAACTGGATAAAAAGTATCCTATGTCTGTTTCCTGGTTCTTAGCTACCTCCCAACTAAGTTTGACGACATCCGTGGCGCAGCGCGTGCGCTGTTGCATTTTAAAGTTGGAGGTCCTGGGTTCGATTCCCGGCTAGTCTGGTCTGGTGGGAGGCTTCGGCCGTGGCTAGTTACCACCCTACCGACAAAGACGTGCCAAGCGATTTAGCGTTCCGGCACGATGTCGTGTAGAAACCAATTAGGAGTATGAGTTTACTATACTCCTAACAGGTTAGCCCGCTACCATCTTAGACCGCATTATCACTTGCCATCAGGTGAGATGCAGTCAAGAGCTAGCTTGTGGTGAAAAAAAAAAAAAAAAAATCGGTTCAGCCCTTTTTGAGTTACAAATAGTGTTTAATATTAGATAAGAGAAGATATAATACAATTAGTTCATGCATGTCATTCAAGTGACATCTAACATCATGTAAATGTCAACCCGCTAGTGTAACTCACGCGATACGTTGCCGATCTATTTATTACCTAACACCAGTTAGGATCAATGGGTATTTGGTAGTTATATACACAGCTTATATACTAGTACGACTGTATCTTTTAAATTTATGTCATTTTTGTGTTTTTCGTTTATTAAAAAATATACGTGTAAATATATGTTTACGTATTGTTTTTATTTTATATATTTAGTACCATGTAGTTATTAGTGTGTATGTATATTTAACTATTTCAACTTCTCGTATAAATCTGAACTCATTGGCTGTGATGATATGGTTGCCTATAAGAGATTGACGACCTTATCACAATTTGTGATAAGGTTGCCAATAGCTGTTTTTTTGTTATTTTTATGTATGATTTGTCCTTTACAAGGTTTCCAATAAAGTTTTCGTGTTTTTTATGTGGTGTGAATTGCTCTAACTTCATAGGTACCTACGATTATTTATTATTGTAAGATGGTGATAACAATAACAATAACCAAAAAAAAAGTTTAGTTTTAAGTTGGCGAGTGTAGTTATCACCATCACTTCACGAATAGAAATAATGAAAAATGTGATATATATGAACGATTCATAGATGCCTGTAATGAGTTTAAATTAATAAATCTATTTTAATTTGAATTTGATTTGTTGTATAAATAAATATAATTGAGACGATAAAACTCAATTAACGGTTCAAAACTTTAAATGTATTTTGTCGAGTGACGTCGTTGATAGTGGGATCTTACACTGTATATTCCCGATGTTATTACTTAACGGCAACAGGGGGCTCCGTGCCAAACCTATACATTATTCATTAGGACATAACAGACCCAAAAAGGTACGTTTGGCGATTATCCAGGCGACTGCATCTCAATGATTAAGTAACACTGTGTAACTGTCGCTACTTCGTATAATAGTCCGTGAGTATGATTACTGGGGTTGGCAATGGTTACGGTGATTTAAATCGAGATTGTTATTAATTCCTTTTTTGAATGCGCTCATTTTTTTTAAGACAAACGGCTAGAATCCTTGTTTTTGGCATAGTTTGATTTATTTTAGTCTACTCCATAGATAATACACTATTAACTGTTAGTCTACTCTTTGCGTATGTACGACGATATTTATGAAATGACATGAATTGGAAATAATAATTTAAAATAGAAAGAAAGAAATGGAAAAGCATTTTTATGGCTCAGAAGTGATCTTCGCCAAGATAGCAATAGAACGCAATATGTGTGAAAACAAACAATAAACTTATATACGGATATTGACACATCATCATCATCATCATGATCAACTCATTGCCGGCTTACTACAGAGCACGGGTCTCCTCTCAATATTATAAAGGTTTGGCCATAGTCTACCACGCTGGCCATGTGCGGATTGATATTTACACAAATATTCATAATTTGAGTATTTCTGCGGCAAGCGCGCGATCTAAAGTAGTAATATAAATTGGGCGGTCCCGGGTTCGAATCTGGTCTGGTGAGAGTTTTCAGCTGCGGCTAGTTACCACCCTACTGACAAAAACACCTCCAAGCAATTATAGTATAAGTATGATGCCGCTTCGAAACCGATTAGGAGGATGGGTTTAGCCAGCAAATGTGATAATTTTAGTCTTGATTAATGATAGATCGAATGGTAACATCATCATATAAAAAAAAACTTCTATCGATATAATAATTCTGTTAGTGTCCTTATTTTACAAGAAACTACCTCAAATCTAATTATAATCCAATTATTGATCTCACATAGACAAATGTTTATAATAAAAATAAAAAAAAAAACCTGGTAAGTGCATTGAATTTACATTCTTACAAGAATCACCAAAAAACTAAAAATAAAAGGCTAGCCAAAACAAATTACCTCAAATCAGATTACAATCCAATGATTGATCTCACATAGACAAATGTTTATAAGAAAAATTAAAAAAAACTGTTGTGTATTGAATTCACATTCGGAAAAGGAACACCACAAAAATAAAAATAAAAGACACCTTGAACCAAATAGACAAAGAAGATAGAAACATTGGTGTTTGTGATTGAGCTAAAAGGCGGCGATGGTGCCAACAATGCGAGTTAACTATACGATTGTGCCCACGAACCTTCGATGGCACAAACTTTTTTTTTTATATATTTTATAACGATGCTCCTTCAGATATTATAAACGTAATAAGCAACTCAATCAAAACTTTAGATTTACTAGCAAAAGCTAAAGCATGCAAATATAGGGGTGTAGGCTCCAAATATCATTTTGTCCCATTTGGTGTCGAGACCCTTGGTCCTTGGGGTCCTAGCGCTATAAGACTTTTTAAGGAAATAGCAGAAAGGTTAGTCGACATCACAGGAGACCGAAAGCTGACAGCTACCTCGGACAAAGAATTAGTCTAGCAATTCAAAGGGGGAACGCTGCCAGTATCTTCGGAACCTTGCCTAAAGGGACTCTTTTTTTATAATATACTTTAGTTATTATATTATATTTTTTAAGGTTTTTAGATTCATTGGTTTAGTAGATTTACTTTTAATTAATGTTGACCTCGCTGGCGTTGTGGGGAGTGCTGTGGTCTTAGGCAAAGGCAATTTGGGAATTTCGGGAATCACCTCTAGTCATTACTAGAGGTTTTGTACCGAATTGAAAGGTTCTGGGTTCAATTTCCGGACACGCCAATAATTGTAAGGCTATTCGGTGATTGGATAAGAAATTCTTAGTAACAGCTCGGAGGCGTATTTTACATAGTTGGCCCCGTTTATCAAGTTTTTTTCTTCTTTTTTTTATCTATAAAAGAAACCTCTGACAAAATGTAATTTTACGAAATGAACATTTTTATATTACGCCATCTCTTAAATCTTTGATTTTCATTGAAATTTGTAGAAAAAAAATACGCCTATTATTTATTACTAACAGTTGTTATAATAAGGTAAACACAGCAATAATATAATAAAGTAAACCCGCACCGGTAAACGTAGCGTTGGTCGACCCCCAACTAGGTGGACAGACGACATCAGACGAGTCGCAGGGAGCCGCTGGAAGCAAGCGGCCCAAGACCGTGAGCATTGGAACTCCCTACAAAAGACCTATGTCCAGCAGTGGACGTCAATCGGTTGATAATGATGATGATGATGATGTTATAATAAGTCTTCTAAACCATCGGATTGCAACTTGAATTGAAAGCATCCAAATCTCTTTTTACTATTAGAAAGAAAGAGATTTTATTAAAATGGTAAGCCTCGAAAAATTCCTTTTCATACAAAAATACCCTTTATTTAATTCGAAACGATTATTAAGAAGCCGCAAGCAAGGAAAGTTTGAGTAACTCAACTCAAAAAATTGCCCAACCCAATTACAAAGTTTAAGTCATTAAAATGTTGAGCGTTTCCTGAAAATTTGAGAGAAGTCTACTGTTCTCAAGTTAACTGGATAGCTTTGGTTAAATTTCGTTGAGTTTTGAGACAAACTCTTTAGAAGAAAGACATAATATAACTACGTGCTTCTAACTTGTTTTAAACAAATACTTCTGCTGATATTTCCGAGTTTTACCTCACCCACGATATAAGAAGAGACTCGCAACAGCCAATGCCCAAATGATTTGATGCTGTACCTACATGTTCATAGTTCTCTCTCTCTCTGCATCGTATTCCTCATTACTGAGGGTCGTGAAACCTTCCACTAACGACTTTCTTCAGAACGATGTCGCGCCATGTTGTTCTGTTGGTTGCGACGACATGAAATAACATGTTCATAGCTAACCATCACTAAACACCAGGTAACCAGCCGGCTCGCTAGCCATACTAGTCAATAATAAATGCCAGCGGGCAGCAGGTCGTTCTACGCTGGACTAACCAGTAAAAACAGATGCCCTAACGGCCGTTTGTTCTGCGACAGATATGGCCCGTCCACTGCCACTTCAGCTTACTAATCTGTTGGGCTATGTCGTTTAATTTGGTTCTCCTAAGGAGGTTCACATACATACACATTATTTATGAGTACGATAAAATAATCTTACTTCAGTCATCACTTAATATTATGGAGTGTTTTTGCGCTTTCTTTTTCTCGCCGCGCTATCGTCGCGTGCACAGCTGTCATATCAGATGTGAAGATTTCGCCGAGATCCTTCGCGCGTCCACACATGTTGGTACGTTTCTAACCAAGCCGCTGCGAGCACTTGTAATGCTGACAAATCACTAGTGGTTTTAGCGTGCGATGATTCATTGGGGTTGGAGATACGCCAAGTTTGCTCATTGCCACATTTGCATCTTCGCGCGAACGTTTGATCAAGTATTGGTTATTTTCACTGCATCTAATTAATAATAGCGTTTAGGTACACAGTGACAGAGTGAGGTTTGCATTCTAAAGCGTGCTTTCATGTTGCTATCACTTAAAGATTTTATACTGTAGCTGTCTGCTAAATAGACTTCATGTTTAATTATTTCTTATGACACCGCCAGTTAAATTCTTTTTTGTATGAATTGTATAGGACAAGGAAATAATGTACAAAAGGTTAACTTAATGCTTAGTGTTCTCTACCAGTCAACCTTTGTTCGCTTAGGAATATTTATGGTAGTCGCAAAAAATATATAACTTATATATACCTATATATATAAATATCATATTAAATAAATACAAATATATATCAGTTAAGAAAATTATAAAATTTCAGGCCACATCAACATTTTGGTGCACGTGTGATTGCAGCTAAGCGTCTATTAATTAACAAAATAGTTGTATTACGTGTTCTTAATTTAGATATGAACTTGAACGCCATAAATTCATATTTAATAACGAGTATAACGCATGTGGAAAATCATACTCAAATCTAATCAAAAATTGCTTTATTCATGTAAACCACTGCCACAGGCATCTATGAATCGTTCATATATAACTACACTCGCCAACTTAAAACTAAAGTTAAGAGGGTTCCAATCGGGCCCAGGTCTAAGAAGCCCACTATAAACTTAGCCGGGGTTTTTTTTTGTTATCACCATCTCACATAGTAAATAAATTATAATTATCTATGATGTTAGAGAAATTTACACCCAAGCCTTTTTATCGTTTACAATCCTTAATATTGTAATATGATTTTTCTAAAAGATTTACTATTGATAGCCATAGGAAATTGAAGACCAAGTCTGAGAACAGTGCGTTTATCCAGTGATGACTGCCAATGAATTGCTCAGTAATAGGCCACGTAAAAAGCCTAAAGCATATCTAGGAAAACAGACCAGATATATCCTGATTTCAAGGATGCTGTAGTGGCGATCCGGCATTGCTAACTGATAGAAATATCCGTCGTTGTATCGTCTTCAGACACGTTCACGCTTTGCCCAACATTTGATCCAGTGTTGGAGTTGTTTTGCTTTTTATGCTGTGTACCTATTTGTGGACGCTAATGCAACTTGAATCTCGGTGGTAAGTGTATACTTTCAACATTATAGACAAACAGAATTAGCTAATGTGTTGTGATAATATCGTTAATCTCTTTGTAAAAATTATAGAAGCCAGCGAAGATTTTCCCGCAACATAACATGCTTGTCAACAAATCAGATTTCAGCTGAGCTAGACCACGTATTTTTATATAATAAACAAAGTCTATTATATTACATTGTGTAACCATTTTATATACGATATAGAAAGCCTTTTAAAATAGAGGATAGCTTCCTTAACATAAAAGTTAGTTAATTATCCAGCTTTCACCGAACACCGTTCTAGTGAAGGATCCAAGTTTGCACAAAAGACTCCTTAACTACAATGGTAAATGAACGGTTATACTTGTATGAAAAATAATACCACTAGTGGAGACATCGATGTCGTGACATTTTTGTGTATTAATCTATATATTAAATAAATACTATGTCCTGTATATCAAAATCACTTTTTGGAACGAAGTTCCTTATCGCGCGTTGTGAAAGGGGGCTAGACGGAAAAAAATCTTACGAAAAGTTGTCACGACAGTTTTTGTTATTGTAAGCTCTGCGGCGTCGCATGTTTCTCTGTCTGTCTCTCTCTCTCTCTCTCTTATAGAAAGCAAGCTCATTTCTATTTCGCATTGAACAGTGTGGTGTCGCGACGATTATTTTTGTTGAGTGTATACAGGTTTTTTGTAAATAATAAATAATAAAAAATAATAATAATAATGAATCCTGACAGTGTTTCTGCACAAGTTCCGGATATTGCTGATGGAGTACAAAATTGAGCCTACTGATTAAGTTTATATAACATTATATTTGTTAATAATAAAAAAAATATTATTATAACTTAAATAAAATAATATTTATCAGTTATGAGATAAAATACATAACTGTCATGAGTTTAATACAATAGAAATCAATGTATATTTTACATTTATTTTATTGATATTAATAACAAACAAAGATAGTTTTGCGGATGAATAAGTTTTTAATGAAAATCGAGGAATTTTTGGGAAACGAAACTAACATATAATTTAATGAATCTGAAAAATGAAAGTATACATTATAAAATGAATATTATTTCTCAAATGACTAAAATTTAAGACGAGTAAAGAAACTTCTTCGAAAAATTACTTAATTAATTTAGGTATGAACTGTTAGTATAACTTCAATTCGACTAATAAGAATACAAAAACAAATTACAATTTCGGGAAGATCCAAACTTTTCCCGAACTTATAATAAAAAGTGGGAGACGCAATTTCAGAACTTTATTATATTATGTGTCTTAAGTCCGGAACACTCGGTAGGTCAGTACGACTTTCAATTGTCGGGTTTGGGTTTCTTCTTACAATCTTAGGAGTTACATGGATATCAGGTCAAGATAATTTCCTCGAGAAACGACGCGTCATGTAATAACATGAACTGTCTGTTACTCGGTTCACGAGTGCTTTTATGTATGTTATATTCCGAGGCAAAGGACCAGCTGATATTTAATAGTTATACCGCCATTGATTGGTCGCCAGAGCCTCGTCAGTAAGTCGGTAGGGTGCACCAAGGGCAGGTGAGGTTTGCAATTAGGATGGCTGACTGGTACAAGCTTCCCCCATAAACCACATTAACGTAAAGCAATATATTATATATAATATATTAAGCTGAAACCTCCGACGACGACCTCCGTGGCGCAGTGCGCTGTCGCATTACAAAGTTGGGGGTCCTGGGTTCGATTCCCGGCTCCAGTCTGGTCTGGTGGGAGGCTACGGCCGTTGCTAGTTACCACCCTACCGACAAAGACGTGTCGCGAAACGATTTAGCGTTCCGGCACGATGTCGCGTAGAAACCAATTAGGAGCGTGGGTTTACCATACTCCTAATATGTTAGCCCGCTACCATCCTAGACTGCATCATCACTTACCACCAGGAGAGATAGCCGTCAAGGGCTAACTTGTAGTATATAAAAAAAAAACGTATTATGTCAAAGTTCTCCTGGCTCACCTGAAGTTGATATCAGATTTGGGATAGCAACTTGTTTCCTTCTTTGTTTTTAGAATAAACGAAACTATGATCACGATTTGCTTAGACTACAAAGCAAGCAGAATCGATTACTTGTGATTCTGTTTGGAATAAAACCCTTCTAGGAAAAGCAACAATCTTATGATAATAAGTAATTTTCTGAGAAATACGCTGTATGCAATAATAAATAGCGATTTGAGCCCATATTATGAGTAATTAAGGCTTAAATGAAGACTGAAGTTACATACATTTTTGTGCATGAATTTATTTAGTATGACCAACCAGTTTCAAAACCGTTCAGAGCTCCTAATCATGAATTGCTCGCCAAACGCAGCACAAAACAAACTCACTTAAAAGTTCACTCGATTACAGCCATTATATAAATAACATAAAATCAGTTATGTTATTAGTTTTTTTGTCATTGCATAAATATACACTTGTATTTATTTGTTCGAATTTAGATGAAATTATGACGTTAATTTTATTAGATACATAGATATTTTACTTTCTTTGTGATGAATAGATTTTTAAATGTGTAACAATTAACTGAAGTTTTAGGTTGTATGAGATTCAGCATGATTATTTGGGTAACCAATACCTATATAGATTTAAAAAAAAATTGATTCCTTGGCTAAGCGTCATCGTGTTGTGAACCTTTTTTCATCGTGATCAATTCAAAAGTGAACAATTATAATATTGTTCACTTTGCAAAAGTTTAACAGTTTTTTGTTAGAGAACGTGAGCCTCGTGCAGATGCACTTCGACCAACTTAAATCTTTTGTATGCGAAACTCTTACACTAGGTAAGTTTGAAATTTTGTACACAGTTTTCAACTCAAGTCTAGGAGTAAATTTTGTTATGACACAAAATGTACCAAAGTGATACTACCTAAGATACTAACTTTAAAGATTTTCATTAATACAAAATTAGATTATTTACAATTATTAAAATCAAATAAATACAATTAAAAAATTGAAGATGGCTACGAGTTAGACTCGAAAGGTATCGTATCAGAGTTCAATATGAATACATTGAAATTAGCATTGTTTAGCTCGTTAATTCATTTCTTGTATGGTGGTAAAAATGGGGGGTCAATTTTTACCTTTAATTTTTGACTTTATTTTGAATTAATTATTTGTTGGTATAAATAGCATTACAAATACATAGTGTCAAACTCAATTTATTGTTTCGTCACTCTTCGAATACGAAATGCTTAAAATTTTAAACAAGGCTGCTCGAGTTTCCACACCTAAAAATGGCGCCAATAGTCCTATAGTTTAATAAAAAAACATTATAGCCAAAGTCTCTTCGTAGTAAATACTAAGAGCATGATTTACCCGATTTTCAATTTGTTTTAAAATGACGAAAGTTTTTTCTTAATAAATTTTCTATACATATACCTATTACCGCCCCGCTGCAGTACACGGTTATTATCTAAGAGTGAGAAAAGTTGTACTCGTTGTCCACCAAACTGGCCAATTTGCAGACTTGACACGCCTTCGAAAACGCATGGCGAACTCTCATAAGTAATGGCATATATTTCCTGAAGAAAAAGTTTATATTTAGATGCTCCAATCAGAGGTGAAAGCAATACTTCATTGGCAGCCGAACTAGCGTTTCGTACAGGAGGAGCCAGTGTTCGGGCTTATCGTACCGTATGCTTATCCGAAGCTGCTATTTTAATTTTGCCTTCCAAATGATCACAACACTGAATTTCACTCCAAAGGGCAACATCTAAAAAAATTGATAAGCTGAGGTATGCCTCGATATCTTTATCCCTCTTCTAGCTGAATGATGGAAGGCTGAGAATGGCCTTTACAAAGTGCGTCACTAATACTGACATCTGTACAGCTTTTAAGCTGCATGTCATTGATATGTAGTAGAAACAGTGAAGGCGATAGCAGTGGTCCCTGTGGAACGCTAGTATTGAATAGTTTAGAGCAGAATCCGTCGACAGAACCTTTGATGCTGGGAATATTTATAAAATGGATTTTTAATTCAGAGATATAGGATTGCCGATCCAGAATTCATTTAAATATCCATTTAAATATATATATATATATAGGTAAGTTAACCTTTCACCTGCTAATTAGTAAAAAATAATTCTATGAGTAATGCAGAGTGCTTAGAAAAAAAACATAGACAGTAACTAAAATGTCTTCATGTGTAATATTGTAATATACGGCAGTATGAGCACACCTCGTTAGAGGAAGAGCTTCTCGACCTCTAGTCGTTCTAACGACGTTATTTCAATGGAGTATGTAAACATCTACACGTATTATGTAACTTTGAACTATGAACTAGGTACCTACCTACATCGTTACATTTGCATTACATGGCTACAAGAAATAAAACGTCGACAACTTGTCTAGAACCTTTAATTTTTTTTTGTTAAAAAGTTTTCGTGCTAGACCGTTAATATTTTAGAATATTCGGGATGATAATGAAGTTTTAATGAACTGCCATAATAATCAATTATTTCCAAGCGTTCGTACATTTTGCAGCTATGAAAACTTCAATTAATATTTTTTTTGCCTATTTCTGTTATATGAGTAAGGGTTAATTGCGTTCAATGTCAAGTTTTATTATTTTATGTCACCCTGAACTCTAAATCTTTGTGCAGTGAAATTTTAGTATGCGATATTAAATTTTAGACCGATATTGATGTCGCAAATATTGGTTCGGCATATAAATCATGGAGACCCATTGGCTAAGGTTGTTATTGGGGCATATACGTGCACTAGTGTATGCGTACGCTCGAGTATTAGTCTTTAGTGGTAGTTATAGAATACACTGAGAATACACACACACAAGCAAATTGCGACATTGAGATATGACGTACACTAGACATAATGTTATTATTAATATTCTCTATTGGACATAAATAAGAAAAACAGAAAAAGAAGAAGCAGGATACAAAAGAGCCTTATCGCTTGGAAGCTTTCTCTTCCAACCATTCTTAGAATTAGGATATAAATAAAGGAATAGACAGTAGGTGTCACAATATAATTATAATGATAAAGGTTAAATGCCTTATAATGACCGAATGTACGCTGGTAATACATTTATCAAGATAAAAACTTTAAACTTTTTATTTCCAAATAAATGTATATTTGAACTTATGTTTATTATTGAGAACTGATTAATGTCGTGCCAAGGTGCATTGGCGCAAGTTAGTTGAATTCCATTGCATGTCATTCCATTCCAAGGGACCGAGAAAACTGATCTGCGAAATCAGTTGAGCTGATAAAGCTGAGTTGACGGCCATTTGCTATATAGTTGGCTGCTGTTGCTGTAAAAAGCTCAATAAGTTAAGCTAGAACACAATATCTATTCATACCTCCTCCTTGACGACCTCCGTGGAGCAGAGCGCGCGCTGTCGCATGATAAAGTTGGAGGTCCCGGGTTCGATTCCCGGCTCGAGTCTGGTCTGGTGAGAGGCTTCAGCCGTGGCTAGTTACGACCCTACCGACAAAGACGTGAGATTAAGCGTTCCGGCACGATGTCGCGTAGAAACTAATTAGGAGTGTGGGCTTACCATACCCTTTTTTTTTTGTTTACGGGGGGGAAATCTCCTAGTGAGATACCCGACTATTGCTTTGGGGAAAAGCTCGGGTTATGTGGAATTTTTACCCACTAAAACCCCCTCGGTGGCCACCATCAGCATAAAACAGTGGGAGGCTCCGGGATCTAGTGGGAGGCTCCGGGATCTAGTGGGAGGCTCCGGGATCTAATACCATACCCCTAACAGGTTAGCCCGTTTCCATCCTAGACTCCATCATCACTTGCCACCAGGTGAGATAGCCGTCAAGGGCTAACTTGTGGTGTATAAAAAAAAATTTTTTTTTTTTATTTTTTTATAAAAATAAAAGAGAATAACGGAAGAATAATGACTAGCGTACTTCGTTGGTCCAGCGGTTGTTATCACTTACAAATGATGATAATCATTAAGCTCACCAAGCTACATTAGCAGTGTGGAGAGTTTTTGCTCTGAAGCCGTCGCTCTCTGATGAGGACATTAATAAGCTGATTTAGATGATAATGACTATGATGGAAGCGGTGATAGCCTAGTGGTTAGGGCGTTAGCCTCCTAATCAGAGGTCGGCGGTTCGAGTCCGGGCACGCACCTCTAACTTTTCGGAGTTATGTGCGTTTTCAAAAATTAAAATATAACTTGATTCACGGTGAAGGAAAACATCGTGAGGAAACCTGCACGCCTGAGAGTTCTCCATGTTCTCAAAGGCGTGTGAAGTCTGCCAATCTGCACATGGCCAGCGTGGTGGACTATGGCCAAACCCTTCTCATATTGAAAGGAGACATGTGCTCTGTAGTGAGCCGGTAATGGGTTGATCATGATGATTATGATGAATTGTATTTTGTGACTGAAAACATTACAAATTTTTTGCCCTAGCACTGACAATGTTTTGTCAGAAACGATATTAATGCTATAAGATAAGCAACCTTGCAAGAAACCCATAAAATAATTGAACTAATGTATATTATTCTGTACTTCACAGCTATTCAACCGCCCTGATCTGCTATCCCCTGCAGTTGCATATCTACGTCTATTTCCAGCATATTTATTTTAGGATTTAATTAGGTACAACGGTACAATGAACTTGAACATGAAGCCCCGTTTACGAAATCCCTGCATCCGTGGAGGATTTCAAGCGAATAAGGATAAATACACATCAAAGGATCAACGGAGACGTCGTTAGGGCATCACCTTGGATGTAAAATATTTTATTTTGGCCCGCAAGCTTTTTGCTGCTCGGCTGAACAGCTCTGAATCTTCGTAGCTGTGTAAAGCTATTGAAAATTGTGTAGAGCTTTGGCAGTAGCGTTCCAGCTGCCGTTGAGGGAGGACGCGCGCGCGGCCCTTCCCGAAGTTTACTACGAAAATAGTATTTGTCATTTTTGTCAAGTGCGTCGTGTTTCATTTATGAGTGTGTGACCACTGTTGGTGAAGTGTTCAGCTGTTTGCATACGGATTTTTTTGTGTGTTCGAAACGAAAAGGATTTTCTCTATGATCGTAAGTAAAATGTGTTTTGTTTTTAAATTAACACTATTTTAGTGACGTTCTTTAATTCGAAATGCGAATTCAAAATTTGTTGTCGCATAATTGATACTATGGAAAAAAAATCGGTTTTCGGTTTTGTTTTATAATGATGCGGGGTTTTTTATTTCCGCTGTTACGTCATACTAAAATTTCTAGACCCGGATAATATTATTGCGTTTTTATGGAAGTTTGAGTATAATATTGCGATAAAAATATAATACGCGTAAAAATACGGAAGACCTTTACAACCCACGATTAAATTGAAACGATCCCTATGTATTTGGCGACAGAGGATCTGTGAGTAATCTGTTATTCTTTTCTTATACGCGGCTTTTAATATAACACACGAATGAAGATTTTATGCATTATAATCTACAGCTGTACGGTCAATGGAGTGTACTAATATATCTAAGTAGATAAATGCCATATGGTTTTCTTTTTAAATTCGGGATACTTAGGTAGCTAGGGTTAAAACAACTATGTCCATCACGTTAGTTTATACATATAAATATATATGATATATTTGCATAATAAATCGACGGTCGTGATAACTTGGTGTATAATTTTTAGCAGGTCCTTAAGTAGAATTTATCATTATTTTACTAGTAAATATAATCTATGTTATTATATGTTTAGAGTGTGGAAGAGATATTGACTGAGGTAAAACTCTACATAGATAATTGGGTTGAGTATGATAATGATTTTGAAATATTCTGTATGCGATAATTGTTTATCAATTATTTTATACTAGATTTTACCCTAAGCTTATGATTACTATAGAAATGAATCAATATGTTAACTATAATTTAACAATTCATTTTTTATGTTTCGTAATTTTTTTAATGAAAAGAATTCTATTTTATTTCTAATACCTCCAGGAATATACTCACAAAGTTTCGTTATGATCGGTTTAGTAGTTTTCACGTGAAAGCGTAACAAACAAACATTCACATTTATTATATTAGTAGGGATGTAGCAAACTTTATTATATGTCAAGTACTGTGACAAGAACGTAAGTAGTAAATGCAAAAATGTGCTACATGATCAGCAATATAGCGAAATAAAATTACTGGGACATGCAGGTAAATGTAAAGGCGGACAGACTGACGGAATTAAGATTCCCTCTTGACATAAAAACCGAACCGAAATGAACTGTTCACCAGCTTGATGTAAGTTGGAAATTAGCCACAGACCGAAACTTTCAGTGAAAATAACTTTTATGTAATTTAATCGTTAGCGAACATTTCGTTGAGTACATATTTTATTAGTTCGGAAAACCAATAAAATGGTAAACAAATATTAGATTCATATTTCATTATTATATCATTAATACTTAATTAATATAGTGGGTATAAAATTACGAACTATATATGGTAGTAGTCGGATTATGATAATTTAGTTCATTATAGCTTAATGAAGATATAATTACATTGTATTGAAATAATAGGTAGGATTTTGGGATGGCTGCTCTTCCGTTCGTTCCTTTTTATATTATGTTTAGACCAATAACATCGCAATGCTGAGCACAGGCCTCTTCTGTCAAAGGAGGGCTGTAGATCAAAGACCCGTCACGCTGCTTCATTGTGGGTTGGTGGGCTTTAAAAACTGCTAGTGGTAAAAATGGGAACCGAATGTTTGGCGTGCTTTGCGAGGCATGCACACCACCAATTTCCTAACCCATGTACTGAGAACTTTTTTTTTGACGGCAATCTCATCGGTTGGTAAGTGATGATGCAGTCTAAGATGGTATCGGGCTAACCTGTTAGGAGTATGGTACACCCATGCTCCTAATTTGTTTCTTCGCAACATCGTGTCAGAACGCTAAATCGCTTGGCGACACGTCTTTGTCGTTAGGTTACTTCTTAATTCTTTGCTCAAACCAAACTTCTTGAGTCTCGTCTGGTGAAAAGCTTCGGCTATGGCTAGACCACCCTACCGGGTTAGCCTGCTACCATAGTAGATTGTATTATCACTTACACACTACGTGATATTGCCGTCAGGGGCTTACATGTTGTATATAAAAAAACTTGAGAGGTGTCAAGGGACATCTGGATGGAACGAAGATCCTTTCGATTAATTAGTGAAGGAATTGTAATAAAATTTAATTTTATTTTAGTTATAATAATATTTTTTTTATTATTAACAAATATAATGTTATATAAACTTAATCAGTAGGCTCAATTTTGTACTCCATCAGCAATATCCGGAACTTGTGCAGAAACACTGTCAGGATTCATTATTATTATTATTTTTTATTATTTATTATTTATAAAAAACCTGTATACACTCAACAAAAATAATCGTCGCGACACCACACTTTTTTTTTTTTCGGACTGTCTATTAGCTGTACAAACCCTATTGGTTGCCACAGCGTAACCGGGCTGTTTGGCGAGCTTTGGAAAGAAGCTCTGCCAGAAGAAATTTTGAGCCCTAGGGCTCGAAGAAACTATGGGAACGACTGCCTAAGGGCGCCTCCTTTGAGGCCAAACCTCGGCTTAGGCGACGTTTGGGATAACGGGGGGGTCGGACGGTAACGTTCAATGCGAAATAGAAATGAAAATTTCTGGCTTGATTTCTATAAGAGAGAGAGAGAGACAGACAGAGAAACATGCGACGCCGCACAGCTTACAATAACAAAAAGTGTCGTGACAACTTTTCGTAAGAATTTTTTCCGTCTAGCCCCCTTTCACAACGCGCGATAAGGAACTTCGTTCCAAAAAACGGGGATAGAACCCAGGACATTCAATCTTCGTTAACCAACTGTAGCGTTAAAAAGGCAGTCCTTCTCAGTACAGGGCGTGTTTGAAACGTGAACGCCAACTTCAGCATATCCAAATGGGGTAAAAAAACAAAAATGACCGCGGTTATTATAAAGAGAAAACTTTTCTTCACATCGGTCGCATTGCACAAAAAATCCGTCGAACATTTCGATATCGCTATGAGCGAATTTTTAGAAATCAACGATCAACCTCAGCGAAAACTTTGAGCTGGCGGAGTGGAGTTAGTTTGCGAAAGTAGTTTGCAGCGTTCGTTTTGAAAAATTAAGTTAAGTAAAATCGGGTTATACTAGGACATGGTTGAGATTTTTAATTGACGATTATTTTGCCAACCAAACCTATATTTTATTTCGTTCATTAATTTCGGTTTTTGTAAATTGTGAAGCTGTGAATTTTTAGTTTAATGAGTTTAAATAATGAATAGAAGCAGGCGTTACTTTGCGGAAGTCCATGATAAACAATAAACAGCAAGTATAATTTGCTATATTCCGCCGACAACCGGGAGATTTAAAGTCACTTTACTTTGCGCGCTTGTGAAGTCAACATCTCCTGAGGATGATCACCGGGTCGAAACGTGCGTAGAGGTTCTAGTGGAAGATTTTGTGTGGTGTTATATTATACAAATCTCCCGGTTGTCGGCGGAATATAGCAAATTATACTTGCTGTTTATTGTTTAATGAGTTTAAGTCCTGTCGATGTTAAAGTAATAATTAAGGACACCTAATTAAAATATTTTGCACGTCTGTAAAGGCAAAACATGTTTGGTTTCATGTCTTATAACTACATCTGTTACCCTGTACCCATGTATGAAGCAAATAAATGAATTTATTATTATTATTGTGATAGCCTTGTGGTCAGGACGTCCGCCTCGTAATCAGAGGTGGGGGGGTTCGAACCCGGGCACGCACCTATTTACTATACATTAAAACTATATATTAAAAAACTCACAATATACGTATATTATTTGGTAACAATAATACCTCTAGGCATTTCGAACGTAAGGAAATTTGGAACATTTTTTTACTTCAAGTGATTATTAATGTCTATTAATGATGAAGAACAAGGTCTACCCATGACCCATCATACTTCATCATCATCAGTTTCTACGTGGCGTTGTAGTGGAACGTTAAGTAAATAAGTGATTCCTACGTTAAATCACGGAAATATTAGGTATATTGGATCAATAATTCCCACTATTTCTAACAAATTACGTAGAAATCGGGGAAATAATCATGAATTATGAATATGTTGTTAATAATGGATGTTGCTTAAGATTTCACCGGAGTATTTTTCGCTTTTTAAAAATTCATGAGTACTTCAGCAACCGAGATGCCGAGGCTTCCTCTATTTAAAAAAATGCTAAGATCGGTTTCACTGATAAGCCGCTCATGTGTAACAAAGTTAATTTGTTTTTATTTTTATATCACGGGAACGATTCCCGGATGCTGTTTCTGGATTATATGTATCCAATGCTAAATGTTTTGACGACCTCCGTGGCGCAGTGCGTGCGTTGTCGCATTATAAAGTTCGAGGTCCTGGGTTCGATTCCCGGCTCCAGTATGGTCTGGTGGGAGGTTTCGGTCGTGGCTAGTTACCACCCTACCGACAAAGACGTCTCGCCAATTTAGCGTTTTCGTATTTAGTTCCGGCACGATGTCGTGTAGAAAAAAACTAGGAGCATGTGTATATCATACTCCTAACAGGTTAGCCCACTGCCATGCTAGACAGCATCATAAATTACCACCAGGTGATATTGCCGTTAAACTTGTAATGTGTAAAAAAAAGTCAAATTCTGTTAAAACCGGTGCAGTCGTTCCAGCGATTTAGTCGTTCTTCATAGATAATTATAATTTATAATTGACTATATAAGATGCTGATAACAAAATAAAAACCCCCGCTAAGTTTGTCGCAGGCTTCTTCTTAGACCTGGGCGCAATTGGAACCCCATATCTTTAGTTGTAAGTTGGCGAGTGTAGTTATCACCATCACCTCATATGTAAAAATAATGAAAAATATATTATGTGTGAACGATTCATATATACCTGTAATAGGTTTACATGAATAAAGCTATTTTTGCTTTGATTTGATCTGATAATAGTATACTAACATACATTTATTTTATTTATACAACTTTTTTGCTATATTATATAGGACATAACATACATAACAATTACAAATCAAACAGCAACTGGCGACCTTATCACTAATAGTGATCTTTTCCAGGCAACCATTTCTTTGGAGCCGATGAATTAAAAGAGATACGGAAGTTGCAAATATATATATAATATAATAATATACATACATACACACAAATAACTACATACTACTAAATATATAAAATAACAATGCAAATAATACATATCTAAAATATAATATATAAGTGAATACGTGAATATAATATATACTTAATGGTATACAATTTTAGTGTATATTTTATGTTGCTTATATTGTATGTCAGCCAATCATTCACTCTGACGAATAACGAAAAACTAATGAATAATTCAAAATCTTATGACGGTTTTTCATTTTATTTTTAACATTGATAACAACGGATAATAAAACAGCGAGTAAGTAAATATAAAACAGGGCGCTGAACTTATTACATCTCTAACTTCCGTCGAAAAACGCCCCCGGGCAAAATATAATTAAGGGTAACATTTTATTTTATATTTTCGTCATTTCGTCTAACAGCTAGATGATTTGAATTCCAAATGATTCGCCGACACGTTTTCCGCCGTTACGTTTTATTGAAATTAGTTTTTCCTTTCTTTTCCGTCGCGTAAAATGTTTTTGTGGTGCCATTATGACGAGGAAGTTGAATCTGATTGTGATTTCGAACTATCTTTATTGTTAATGCGCGCTAAATTCCACGTTTACCATGGAACTCCGATATTATCATGGGCCAAAACACGAAGAGACGTAGCACACATTTTCTCCAGATTTCTTCATGGGGTTTATTTATCTTTATTGTACTTATTTTTACTTATCTTAGACTGCATGATCACTTGCCACTAGATGTTGCTAAACACCAATGTACTGTTAGTACTTTTCACTTTGTTTTTTTATATACATAAGTAACACTATTAGAATTGATATATTAAATGAATTCCAATATCCGTATTGGAGTTCATATATATCAATTCTATATAAATTTCACTTTGTTTTTTTTATATACGTAAGTAACACTATTAGAAATGATATATATATGAATTCCAATATCCGTATTGGAGTTCATATATATCACTTCTATATAAAAAACAAAGTGAAAAGTAAAAATGCTGTATAATTGAAGATTGTAAAAAGCCGGCATGACTTTGTAGGGGAGTTTATTTTAAATTTCATACTAACATCGGAACAGTAACATCGGAATGTTAGTATTGTATAATTACTAATTTTGTATATGTTTGTCCAACACGTTTATCGGCTTGGGATACTTTTTTGTTTATTTGCTTACATTTATCTCAACTTGGCGTTTCAACCAAATTTTATTAAAATCACCTAGAAGCTTTCATGACGTAATTTTGTTCTTAATACTGCGAGTGTGATTTAGCGCCACAAATCAACGGGGATCTTTTTAAAGATATTAAAATAGTTTACATTCTTTATGAATATTCTTTCTGTGAAGCAGTGATAGCCTAGTGGTCGGCGGTTCGAATCCGGGCACGCGCCTCTAACTTTCGGAGTTATGTGCGTTTTTAACAATTAAAATATCACTTGCTTCAACGGTGAAGGATTACATCGTGAGGAAACCTGCACGCCTGAGAGTTCTTCATAATGTTCTCAAAGGCGTGCGAAGTCTGCCAATCCGCACATGGGCAGCGTGGTGGACTATGGCCAAACCCTTCTCATATTGAGAGGAGACCCGTGCTCTGTAGTGAGCCGGTAATGGGTTGATCATGATGATGATGATGATTCTTGCTGTATTAAAAATTACCCACACTAATTGTTAGAGAATTTAATTTATGTCTACATGCATTCAGCCTACCGTTAGGTATATAAGTAATGAAATTCACAGTTCGCAACATGGTCTAAATTGTAATAGTTTACAGAAATCAGGCGCTTTGAAGAGTTTCTTTGATATAGTCGCGTATAACGGATCCGGTTGATTGCTTAAGCTTTGTGGGTGTTACAACTTGTTACTAAGAACTTCTATTATAATTTAAGCCTGAGCATATTATATGTTGTTCGTACGGGTATAATTATTTTGGATCGCAAATATTCGTGTACAAGCTAGAATTTAACGATTGATTCCAATCATATGCTTAAAAGCGGTGATAGCCCAGTGGTTAGGGCGTCAGCCTCCTAATCAGAGGTCGGCGGTTCGAATTCGGGCACGCACCTCTAACTTTTCGGAGTTATGTGCGTTTTAAAAAAATTAAAATATCACTTGCTTCAACGGTGAAGGAAAACATCGTGAGGAAACCTACACGCCTGAGAGTTCTCCGCAATGTTCTCAAAGGCGTGTGAAGTCTGCCAATCCGCACACGGCCAGCGTGGTGGACTATGGCCAAACCCTTCTCATATTGAGAGGAGACCCGTGCTCTGTAGTGAGCCGGTAATAGGTTGATCGTGAATATGCTTAAAACCCTTGCTTTTATAGACTCTTTGAAGTCATGATAGCCTAGTGGACATCAGCCTCTCTTTCAGTAAGACTTAGTTTTATTACCGGCACGCACCTTCTACTGTCTGTGCTCTGAAATCCATTCTTCTGTGACAGAGAACACGATAGTGGGATGTTATTTGGCTGATGATGATGATTGATGATGATATATTGAAAAGCGATTCACAGTTAACACCTTCGATCCATATTCCAACCATTTAATCATTCATACTAAACACGTTCATCATTTTCAAGCAAAAATGGATGCAGAAAGGACGAAATGCCGGCGATTTCGTTATTGAAATTTAGCTACGAAACCCTAAAAAAGAAAGAAAAAAACTTGTGAAAATCAACAGAATTGTTAGATCGATGTACACTTGAAACATTTCCCCTTCAAAGAGATGGCTTCGCTTACACAATAACCTTTGAGTTCCTGCCTCTGGCTCACTCTCCTCACTTCGCGAGCATTTCGATACTCTATCTGAGATCTTTTACTTTAACGTACTTGAAGTTTTATTATATTCTGTTCTTATACACGAATAAATGTATACTACGTTAAAGCACTTACGTCACATTTAATAACATTATTTCAGTAGTAATAAGGACTGGGCCTCTTTTTAGCATTGCATTTGTAGTACACGTCGCGGGTCAAGCGCGACTTGATAGACCTCACCCACCGTTTTTTTTTATACACCACAAGTTAATCCTTGACTGCATATCGCCTGATGGTAAGTGATGATGCGGTCTAAGATAGTAGCGGGCTAACCTGTTACGGGTATGGTAAACCTAAACTCCTAATTGGTTTATACACGACATCGTGCCGGAACGCTGAATCGCATGGCAACACGTCTTTGTTGGTGGTAGACTAGCCACAGCCGAAGCATCCCACTAGACCAGACTCAAGCCGGGAATCGAACCCAGGACCTCCAACTTTTTGTGAAAAAAATTTTTCGTGACAACGCACGCGCTACGCCACGGATGTCGTCAAAATTTAAAGAAAATACAAGATATTTTCACCGTGATTTCTATTCTTTCTTTAAATGTTTGTAATCTTAAATGAATTGAAAACCTGAAAATCCAAATGAAAGTTCAATTTGATAAAATTCCTTCTAAAAAACTTGTAGGTACTTTTAATACAACAAAAACTGGGTAGAATTAAAAAAAACAAGTTACATGACGGTAAAAGACTGTTTCCCGGTAAAAGAGTTCCTACTAAAGACTTCCCGGTAAAGCAAACACATTTCTTTCGTTATAAATGATTGATGGCACCGAGATATGAGGACGCAGTAACAAAAATACAAGAGGGAAGAAAGATGGACGATAATTGATTTTCTCTTTTGATGTAAAGAATTACAGAAAAAGAATTGCTATCTCTATACAAGGAAAAGTTGACCGACTGACTGACTGACTGACTGACTGACTGACTGGCTGACTGACTGAATAACTGATCTGTCAAAGGTGCACAGTTCCAGCTGGAATTTGGAAATGCGATATTTTTTGCTAAATTTCAGCTGATTCCTTAAATAGGCACTTATAAAAGTACTTTTTCTTTAGTAACCTACTGCGGTTTATGAGATATGATGATTCATGGACGGAAGGACAGACATACCTTTGTTTTTTTTTTTGTCGTGGTGGAAAAGCTTTATAGCTACCTTCGTACCCTTGGGCGGGAAAAAGGTTATGTTGGACTCCAACCCCCGAAGGGGGGTATACCCGAACTAAAAACCACCACGGCATGTCCCTCTCGCAGGTTTTACTGGACACCCGGGGGACCCGTTGTATAGTACTTTTTCTTTAGTAACCTACTGCGGTTTATGAGATATGACGATTTATGGACGGAAGGACAGACATACCTGCGCATATACTGTGGAGTCTAGAGCGAGGTAGTTATAAGGTACTTTCGCGCATTTCAAGTCCGATAGGCCAAAAATTAAGTTTTTTTTGAACAAACTATCACATTGTATAAAAGCGTGCAAAACAGGTGTATCTTAAAACGTCGAAAAAAGTGCTGTTTCTCATTTCCAAACGTCAGTTAGACACGCGTCCGCCTATTGTCACTCTGTTTGTGGCGCGTCATGTCCCGAGGTGTAAATAATGGAGTTGCATGTTATTTGGTACTGAATACCCATATTTCTTTTACACATGTTTTTCCATACTGAAGTAAAGTTACTAATTAATAGAGATTAGATACTAATTTATAGAACGCTACTAATTATTAGAATTAGATTCTCTTCATCTGCGTATTAATTTTCTGCTGGGAATAGGTCTAGTCCACCGATACACTGGGCTACTCCATTACAGGGTGCCGTCCTTTAATCATATTACATTACTATAGGTATCTAATTAGTCAATTAGATTCTCATCACTGTGGTCATTATTTCAATACCACTAGCAGTACTATTGATATATAGCCAAATTTTTGGGTTGCATATTTCTTTATAATTTTTTTAGGAACTTGTACTTTTGCAAAACGCAAACACTCAATAACCGTTGTTTGATGAGTTAATACAGAAAATATATTTGAAGCCTGGGTGAGCCACGTGACGCACTTGCCTTATTTTGTGATTTACGTAAGGCGTTCTATTATGCAATAAATGTATCATATACAGATACCAGTACTATTTATTGGGTTAACTCTAGCTTTAATTACGGGTGCTTCTTAATTGAACGATATGATCCAAAAAGTTGAAACAAATGGAAAGCGACCTATGGATATATGGATGGAGATCCTTAAGGTCCTATATAAGGCCCTTTTCTGTTCTATTTTCTTACTTAGAGAGACTGTTTTTGGCTTATTAATTAACCACACCAATTTATGCAGTTCTCTTTTCGAATATTTATCAAATTGTATTCACAAGTGAAACAAAAATTGTTAGAATCTTATAACACTTGAAGTGAGATAGCGTGTATATGTTATAACACGTCTATTTTTTCTTATACGTAACGATTTGTCGCTCCGACTGAGAGCTTGTGATGAAAAATATCATCTCATATTGTGTACTATATCATACTATTGATTATTCTAAGTAATATGGTAAGCTAAACTAGCGGACTCCTTTGCCCGTAAATGGTATGGGTTATAGTGTTATTGTATTGAACTTATATATGCAGCAGTTCCCTCAGCAATGTACTGACAGAATACTAGCGTTGTGGGTAAATTTTAATTTAAAGTATTTACAATAAGTATTAGATTATAATTTACTCTTTTTCGATATATTATTGTAAATTTATAATTATGATGTTCTGATAAATAAATGTTTTTTTTTATTATATTCCATTATATCCTTATTATTGTTATATCACATAATAAAATTGATAAATAAATGATAACAATTGTAATAAGATTAATTGGTAATTAGGAATGGGTAACTTAACTATCAGTTGAAATATTGCTATAATAAGATAGCTCTTAACATAATTTTAAGTGGCATGTGAGATGCTGTTAACAAAAAGAAAATTTACCTGGATAAGGTTGTTGAAGGCTTCTTCTTCAGGTCGCGTTTGGAACCTCCAGCCACCAACCAAAAAGCTTTAGTTTTAAGTTTACGAATATAACCACTATCACCATCAAATCACTACTATGTAAAGTATTGACGCGTCAAAAGAGCCTTTTAAAGGACTATTTGAATAAAGATTATTTGAATTCGATCATAATACTGAACTTACTAACTAGCTAACCGGTCGCCGCCGATATATCGTGTCCTATAAGTAGTATTTAAGCGAATTGATTTTCTCAGTAACTCAATACAAGATAGTCTGACTGTATCACTTCCTAATGTGTGCTGTGAGCACTTGACCTATAAGTGAGAGAGCCTATCACGTGTCCGCATCTGATATCTGTCAAATAGTGAAACGTATTGCGTCTAACTTGTATATCCACTGTGGGATTTTGAAATAAATCCTCTTTGTTTTTTTTCTTTTGTTTAATTTTGAGATAGGATAGGAATTTGAGATAGAACTGATGAGGTCTAGGTAGGAGCGCACTTGCCTAGAAAATGCCTATTCACTCTTCCCTTGAAGGAAATACGGTTTTACGTGGCTGGAAACACAGATGCTGGAAGTGAGTTCCACACCTTAGCGGTTCGATTCAGAAACGTCGATCCAAATCGTTTCGCCCGAGTAGGTTGGATTTTTAGAAAATTCTATACTTAACTCGTTGGTCTTGTATGAAGAATGTTCTACAAATCCAGGTCTTCAAACTCGAGATGGTTTGATAAGACTTTAGTTAAGGCATTGGTGGATTCCAAATCTATTTACTAATTGTTAAATCCTTCTAAGCCGCATTAGATTAATCTAGTAGGTTATTGCTTTAATCCCTTAAGCGACAGGAAACCTGTACCCAGAATTGAGAATAGTGATTCGGGATAGTAAGATTATTACTCTTAATATTATTATTTAAACGAAAACATTAAGCAAATCTATAAAATATTATAGCACTTTCGGTTTTGGTTATCACATGAAAACACACAGACCTACATACAAAAGCTGTTTGCAATTTTAAGGTCTAGCGATGAGACTTGCAAAATAAATTTTACAAGGAGCGAACTCCAAAAACTACACCAACCCTACACCGGGACAAACGAGGGGGTCGTTACATTTAATACACGTAGCTCGACGCTTTACACACGACGTCATTACGAGGCCTCGGGTCAACAAAGTTTTTGTACAGGGCCATTTCATAGGGCCGATAGTATTCATAGTTTCTAGCAGGCAGAGTCATGTTAGTAATGAGAATTCGCAAACTTATTATCATTGTAATTGTATTCCCTAATGTTCACTTCAATATTTCAATTCAACCTGATAATCAGAATAAAAGATTAAAGAAAAAAGGAGGCTTGTAATAACTAATAATTCATTTATTAAAATTCAGCCCAGGTTCGTAGCACCAATGAGCAGTCAAGTCTAATTGTAGTGACTTTCTCATCAGTTCGGAAAGCCAGTTCTACCGAGATTAATTAAGCCGGTAAAAAACTCAGTAATCCACAAATTATTTACCTTTTAAAACATCATATGAACAAAGATTTTAATTGGTGGATTGGTCGTCTAAAACCTCATAATTATTATCAAAGTTGTGTTTTAAGAGGTTCAAAGTAAACATCGACAATTTTTAAACTCTGGGCTTGTATTAAGAACAGAAAAAATCCCTACTAGCCGTGATGTCTGTTTTAAAAAGCTTACTACTAGTAAAACTCAGTAGTCTTGTTTTAATACAATTTAAATATTCTTCTGTATTTTAAATGATGAAGTGACTGAATAAAAGACGTTAAATGGATTATGCTCTAATTTTCAGTTGAGATAGTTATCGTCGTCATAGGGTACGCTTAGAAAATTAGCTTGAATTGAATTAGTCTATCAGTTCTTATGTTAGCGTTAAGAAAGACGAACGTGATAAATACGCTGAAAACAAAAGCTTCTAAAGTATAATTGCAACTAAAGTTAAATAATACAGCTACCCGCACGAAATAATACAGCTAGCCTAGACACAAATCAATACAGCGCTTCATTGTTTCATTAAAAGAAGAAAGGCCAAGCTCCTCCTCAACAACTAATATAGTATGTAACTACTATAGTTTAATATAACTGAAGCCATTGAATATTGCATTTTGTCGGCGCTCAGTCCTTTTTATTAAACTCGGTTCTGTCGAACAATAGCTCCCCGGGACAATAATGTCGGGAAATAATTTGTTTTGAGACACTCTGCTGAAACAGATTTCGCTATAAACGAGGAATTTGTCAGACCTCAAGTAATGCTTTGCAGTTTGTAGACCCCAAATTAGAGGTTTAAATTTGTAAAGCGTTCGAGTAATTAAAATATTATATTTCGTCAAAAATGTTAATGCACTAGATATTTATGTGATGCAATCTCGTCGTCTAATAAAATTGTATGAAACTATAAACTACGTTCGACCGCAGACAATTTTTAATGCTCCCTTACCCAGTAAAGTATGTAAGTAATGGTTCTTAAACCACGCTGTTCGTCTGTCCGTCCGGCCATTTTTTTTTTGGTGGTCAGCAGGCTGGCTGTATATCATGGACCGTAATCGGTAGAGAGCTCAAATTTACACAAAGTTTCTATTCATCATCATCATCATGATCAACCATGGGTTGACCCGTGCTCTGCAGTGAGCCAATAATGGTATCGGTTCACTGTAGAGCATGGGTCTCCTCTCAATATGAGAGGGAAGTGGCCATAGTCCATCACGCGGCCATGTGTGGTTTGGCAGACTACACACGCCTTTGAGAACATTATGGAGAACTCTCAGGCGTGCAGGTTTCCTCACGATGTTTTCCTTCACCGTTGAAGCAAGTGATATCTTAATTTTTTAAAACGCACATAACACAGAAAAGTTAGAGGTACGCCCGGATTCGAACCGCCGACCTCTGATTAGGAGGCTGACGCCCTAACCACTAGGCTATCACCGCTTAGTTTCTATTGCTGCATGATATTTTTGATGCTTTTATCATACTCGATTTTAATAATTATTGCCCCAGTAATGCGTTAAGGAAGCCTTTGCACGCGAGACCAACACACACTTAGTCGGTTTTTATTAAACGTAGTTTTCTATTTAATTTCTTTGTCATCCGGTTGACCCTGCGCAAAGATGCCAGTCTGTAATAACTGTCACTTAAAACTTCTGTTTTGTGTCCGCCTCAAGACCCGCTGTAGAAAGCCCCTATTACTTTTCATTTGCGTCGTTGTGAGACTTTTCCGCTTTGTTATGAAAATATGTGAAGATTACCTATCTTACAATATTTGAAAAAGTTATTAATCCACAAGGGAAAAGATTAAACGATTAGAAACGCCTTCTGCCAGTCCTCTGTTATATCCTTTCTAATACTATAAATTCAATAACATACTGGCTGATATGTTAATCAGTTTTTCTATCATAATTTATATTCGTATCAAGTGGGAGTTGGTTCGTATCTCGTCTGGTGGGAGGTTTCGGCCGTTGCTAGCTATTAGATAGCTATTAGTAGATTAAGCGTTCCGGCACGATGTCCCGTAGAAACCATGGGAGCGTGAGTTTACCATACTCCTAATATCGGTCCTATATACAAAAATTAATTTGTCTGGTGAGAGGCATCGGTCGTGGCTCGTTACCCTACCGACAAATAAAATGTCGCCAAGAGATTTAGCGTTCCAGCACGATGTCGTGTAGAAACCAATTAAGAGCTTGGGTTTACCATACTCCTAACAGGTTAGCCCGCTATCATCCTAGACAGCATCATCATTGCCACCAGGTGAGATAGCTGTCAAGGGCAAACTTTTAGTGTATAAAAAAACATGTTGTAACAGACGTAATTTAAACGAATACGGATGCGATAGTTCATTGGCTGGAGAGTATCAAAGGTTACCTTTATCCCTGAACATTATATAGTTCCTAAAGAGTAAATCTAAAGCGAATTTTGTATGTTAGATAGAGTTATTGGATTAATAAGAATACCTACTCTGAATGCTATTTGTTATGCAGCCGAAGCACGTCTAGTTTTTAATACATACCCATTACTTAATTTAAGAAGTATATTTTTCAAATCATCATCATGAATTTTTCAGGCCTTATCCTGGGATATATTATGAACTAGCTGTTGCCCGTGACTTCGTCTGCGTAGAATTGCTGATTGCCCTTTAGATTGAGGTTACCCGTGCGGCCAATGCCCTGCTTCAGAAAGTAAGCTACAGGCAAATGTCAAATTGCCGATTTTCGTGTTTATAAATAAAAAAAAACATAAGACTTTCATACAAACTTCAAACCCCTATTTTACCCCCTTAGGGGTGGAATTTTCAAATATCCTTTCTTAGCTGACATCTCTTAACTATCAACTACCTACTTGCTAAATTATGGCTTTATACGTGTAATAGTTTTTGAGATCTCGTGTTTAATCAGTATGTAAGTATGTAAGTGACTTTTCGCTTTTATATATATAGATTCAGTTCACAATAGGTTTACCATGTATGTATCTCAGCGGAACGCTCTGGCCTGCTTTCACTCCAACTCTGTGTATAACTACTCCAATCTCCAACTTATACTATCGCTCCGTTACAGTAGTTCAAATACCACTGACTCGAGTCTCAGGTCTATATCGACTTGATTCGAATACATATATCCGTGTGTACAATGATTTAATATAACACTCCGCTCCTCGTGAGCGATCTCATCATTTACAATATTTATAAACAATTAAAATTAAGATATCAATTGCTTCAACGGTGAAGGAAAACATCGTGAGGAAACCTGCACTTCTGAGAGTTCTCCATAATGTTCTTAAAGGCGTGTGAAGTCTGCCAATCCGCACATGGCCAGCGTGGTGGACCATGGCTAAACCCTTCTCATATTGAGAGGAGACCCGTGCTCTGTAGTGAGCCGGTAATGGGTTGATCATGATGATAAACAATTACTGGTCTATCACTTCGGATATATATACATATCGGATTAAGTGTGATAACATGATTTTTTTTTTAAAGAATCGTTTATAGAAAGAGGTTTGTTAGGTCCATCCAGATCTACAACTTTATATTGCCATGCTTTACTTTAGAGTTTATAAAGCATATAAATCTGGTTTCGACAAAATTTTGTAAAAAAATAAGAAATTCCTAGATGTAAAACATTTCCTCTTGAAACATCAATACTATGATTTTTTTTTAATACACTACAAGTTAACCCTTGACGGCTATCTCACCTGGTGGTAAGTGATGATGCAGGCTAGGATGGTAGTGGGCTAACCTGTTAGGAGTATGGTAAACCTACGCTCCTAATTAGTGTCTACACGACATCGTGCTGGAACGCTTAATCTCTTGGCGACATTTTATTTGTCGGTAGGGTAACGAGCCACGGCCGAAGCCTCCCACCAGTCCAATTATTTTTTGTATATAGGAGCGATACAATTTTAACCGAGCTAATAAATAGATGATACAACAAAATTATCGACCCTAATGAAACGTAGACCCACCCGTACGTCGATTGGTGGACACCTACAATAAGATGTTTGATGAAGTCGACATATTTGCTCTGTTTGAAGGCAGATACAAAAAGACATTACTGCCACTTTAAAATTAAGGCCCTAATTTTAGTAATGACAAGCATTTTGTGTGTTATTGAACTGTTTTTTCTTTTTTTCTCTTTCATATGTTTTTATTTTAATTTTACTTTTCCTATTATTTATATTATTTGTATATTTATTTATAGTTATTATGTGTTAATTTATCTTGGTACTAGTATTTAATATACAATTGTTTACTGTCCCAAATAAATAAAAATAAAATAAAATAGACCAAGCAAGCAAAATTACAATATAATAATAGGAAGTGAAAAATTTCCTATTTAATGACGTGTAAAGTTAAAAGCATACGAAGGGTTTAGAAGTTGTTAAATCTCTTTCGCTAATGGGAGGTCTCAGTTCCGCAGTGGTACATTAAGAGGCTTACCACTCCAAAAAGAGACCTTAACTTAGTTTCTTTTGCATAATTTTGTAATTACGTAAATCTGAGCCAAGTACTACCAAAGATAGAATTTCATAAATACTATTTATTACTAAATAAAAATGGGTTTTGTTCTTTTGTTTGTTTGTTTTTTTGCTGTGTTTCTTACAACTAAAAGAAACAAACAAAGTGTGAGAGAGAGATTAAGTGAGAAACCGACTTAGTCTTTGCATACAACATTTATTTCCAGAGGCAAAGAGGAGTAAAACGGAATTTTATCCTGCACTTATGGACTACCTCCACTGACTGATTGCATTTCTTGCGTTACATAAACGTCAAACGGATGGACTCCGAAATCTTGTTTTTATCAGGAAAAATCTTGATAAAGCACTGGGCCGATCCTTTTCCGAGATATGTCGTAAATTTTAAGCATATTATATAATGACTGAATACATTGATTTTATAAAAGTATATTTTGTATTGATTCTAAACTATCATATTTATTTTCGTCCTCTTTCTTGATGCTTCAAAATTCTTAGGGAGCACCCTAAGAATTTTCCTCAAAAGAGTAGTTTCCAATATAAGTCTCTTTTCGTCCGTTATCCGTTTTGGATCTCGCGAAAATTGAATTTGCACTTTTGGGTCGCTACTCATCAATCTTGTACGGAGTCGCCAGTGTCGCGATCGAAAAGGATAGAAAAGACAGATAATGGAAGCTATACCTAATAATTTCAGCCACGCTATCTGGTATATAAATGCCGTAGCGTGATTTCATATAAAATACCTAATAAAGAGGGCCGAAATGACTAACGATAAATTTAACTCGAAAATTTATCAACAACCTGTAAAATCAATTTACTATAACAAATATAACTAGGTATATAGAATATTAATAAGCGGTGATAGCCTAGTGGTTAGGGCGTCAGCCTCCTAATCAGAGGTCGGCGGTTCGAATCCGGGCACGCACCTCTAACTTTTCGAAGTTATGTGCGTTTTAAAAAAAATAAAATATCACTTGCTTCAACGGTGAAGGAAAACATCGTGAGGAAACCTGCACGCCTGAGAGTTCTGCATAATGTTCTCAAAGGCGTGTTGTCTGCCAATCCGCACATGGCCAGCGTGGTGGACTATGGCCTAACCCTTCTCATATTGAGAGGAGACCCGTGCTCTGTAGTGAGCCGAGAATGGGTTGATCATGATGATATAGAATAAATATTGCTTGAAACAGTTTAATGTCAGACTGATTATTTTCCAATTTAGCTCTAGAATGACCTGCTTAGAATTCGTTTGCTGTATTATTTAATTTTTTCCCACCATTTTTTAAGTTATAATCTTACACGGTGGTACGTAAGGTACTTCCTAAGATGGTATCGGGCTCAACCGTAACCCACACTCCCGGTATGACTGTTATAGTACTCTTAATAGGTTTACACGTGATACCGGAACGCTAATTCGCTTGGCACGAAACCATGAAGCCTCCCACCAGACCAGACTCGAGCCGGGAATCGAACCAGTGGCGCGCACGCACTAAGCCACGGAGGTTGTCATAATGTCATCAGGCTTGGACCAATTGACATGCCCGACTTCTCGTGTTCGTCGTCATAATGGAATTGGTGAACACAGCATATTATTACACAACTGACGGCTTGTCAGCGATTTACGTTACGGAGGCAAAGTGCCCGGAATCCACTAACCCTTGACATATCTGAACGTCATACGGCAGCAAGAATGAACGACGTCGATTGGCAAACATATCTGGATATTTTTCATTTGCCACAGACATCTATCGTCAGATTATACCAATTCAGTGATATTTTATATTCAATAATGGAAATCTAATATTTCGGCTACAGTGACATGACGGCTATCTCACCAGGTGGTAAGTGATGATGCAGTCTAGGATGGAAACGGGCTAGCCTGTTAGGGGTATGGTAAACCCACACTCCTAATTGGTTTCTACACGACATCGTGCCGGAACGCTTAAGCGCTTGGCGACACGTCTTTGTCGGTAGGGTGGTAACTAGCCGCGGCCGAAGCCTCACACCAGACAACGTATATAAGACACGTTATAGGAGATTTCATATTATTATTATGACTGACAATCAAGGTTAATAAATTCTTTCTGCCATAAAGTTCATCTCAATTCCCTATTCAATCTCAATTTATAAAACAAATTGGGGAAGTAAGGAAAGAAAATAGTTCAATAGAAACTATATAACACATATTTTATATAAACGGCACTTTATCTATGAAAGTCGCTTCTGGTTGCATCACACCATTAAAATCAAAAAATGGAAAATAAATAACGAAACGTTACAAGAGCGGCGGTCTCGAAATGTTTATTGCAATATTTTTCTATATCATCCAGAGCTGAATCCAGCCGCTATATCCAATATCTCACAGTCTTTCAGTCGTCGACGATTTCTAGCACGCCGCCCTGAATAATACATGGAAGTAGTTTTATCATGTCTACGTGATGCGCATTTGACGTATCACGTACACTTTATGATATTCGCCACTTTATTTAATCCAACCGATGCTTCTCACAATAAGAACAATTTTACAATTGCTCGTTCGCATTCTGTTACATTCTTGTTTGAAGCTATGATAGCCTAGTGGCTAGGATATCAGGATAGGAGTTTTGTGCGTTTTTAAGGAAAATATAACTCGCTTTAACGGTGAAGGAAATCATCGTGAGGAAACCTGCACGCCTGAGAGTTACCCATAATGTTCTCAAAGGCGTGTGAAGTCTGCCAATCCGCACATGGGCAGCGTGGTGGACTATGGGCAAACCCTTCTCATATTCAGAGGAGACCCGTACTCTGTAGTGAGATCACGATTCGGTTACAAATATTATATTGTTATGATATTCACACGGAAAAAGACAAAGTTTTGCACTCTAAACTGGATGTTTTGCGATGCTTGTCAGTTCGCCCTATAAACCTATGTAATTTACTGTCAGTACTTCGCCCGCATAGATTTAGGTCAAGCCAGTGAATAGATGGTTGACTAATTTAGTTGAAAACCATATTCGCCTTAAAATGAAACCGGTTGGCATATCGGTTATTCGGTTTCAAGGGTCTTTATTGATTAGACGGCTTTACTCGCATTGAATCCATTTAATAAGTATCTGAGATCATTACAACTTAAATGAATGAATATGATAATTATATTTGAACAAACTATTTTTAATCCATCGTAATTTATATATGTGACTTCTATTACCTCCAATAATATGTGCACTAACGATTGATTGAGTAGGTTTTGCGTGAAAGCGTCACAGACATCTTTAAATGCTAATGCAGATGCTAAAATAATACCGTAAAGGTTTGATCTAATATTTTAGTGATTGATGCCTATATTTGTTTCCTGCTGCATGCATGTATGAAATGCTGTTTCTTCACTTTTCTTAATTTCATCATCACCAGTACCTCGCAGGCCTCCCTTTTTTAACTTACGCTACTTACGCAGTCGAATGATTTAACCTTCTATCGGAGATCATGGGGTGACAACGTCCCAGGAATCAAACAAAGGGCCTCGCGAGATATAGTTCTCCCACAACCAACAATGCATTGTTTCACAGTTTAAATAAATACAATATTTGTGCTCAATCAAATGATTACAATAATACCACCGTTGTCTTGAAATATTAATTCTGCCAATCAGTCTCATGACGTCATTCTAAACACATCAACGTCTCAGTTGACGGACGTTCAATGATAGACATAGATATTGTAAGTGATCTACTAAGTGTGGGGTCAACTAACGATTCAAAACTAACGGTTCATTACAATCATCAGCAGTCTATTGAAGGCATACTATATAGAAGTAATATCGTGTTTTTTTTTTAATTTATTACTGTAGTCCTGTAAAAATATAAGGAATTGCACCTTTTTACGAATCATTTACAGAAGAGAAGAATCTTAAAGTTGCATTTAATTAAGCGTTTACATTTGCATACCTGATAACATAAACTTGTGCCTACTAACTTGTTTTTAAATCTTAGTTGTAATTTATGTATACTTTTGCTTTAAATTTTTTAGTAAAGATGTAAGGGTATTAGAGCAGTGATGCACTAAGCTGATCCAATGCGAGTTAGTAGTATTTTTAATTAATCTTTCAGTTCATTTTGTCACCAAACAAAATGAACAACATCACCTTTTATAATTGTAGTAAAAACCCTGAAAGGGTTTATTTGTTACTAGTTGAAGACTCAAACGTTAACTGAAACTTAACGTGCCTCACATACATACCTTATATCTTAAAGATGGTTTTTGCAATGCTCTACAAACTACCCTGAAATAATCCCGTTGTGTGCTTTGTAACCAACACATAGTTATATATGTCCATACGTTTACAATATAAAATGTATTATATTGACATAATTGTATATAGAACTTGCATCTACGAAACAACTTGATTCCGAGAGATTTTTAAGACCCGTAAGTATAAACCAAATACAAAATAAATTTATCAAAACGCCTGCAGCGGTTATTGGCGGGCGCAGTAATGAAAATTTAATTAGAAAAAGAAAGACCGGAAACAATATTATAGATTTCACATCGGCTGTATTTTTAAAACTTCATTTCGAAAGGAGGGATATCAAACAAATCTTACCCGCAGCATTCTGTAATCTTTCCCTCAGTTCCAATCCAACACAGTACAATAATAAAAGCTTAGTGCGATGAAAAATATCACGTTTGTCCGCGTCGGAACTTCGGAAATTAGAAATTGTTGACGACGCCACGCCGCGACCTTAATCTTCTGTTTAGCTTTAAGTTTGTCTTGAATCTCTTTGTTACCTCCTATTTTTTCCTAGACATCTCGAGTCAACGCTGTTTATAACTTCTTCAAGTATGAATAAAGTTTGTTTATAAATTATTTTATATTCTCTCTCTAACGGAGCTTGGCGTCATCGCGTCGAGCATATATATTTAAACGCATATAAATTGAATTAAAATATAAACAATCAATACTCTTTCTTATGTCATGATTTCCAAATGTTTAAATTTTAGTGTCTTTGAATTTACATACATATAATATCTTAATCATTAAATGAGAATATATAATTGAAGTATGTGATTTGACTTAAATGATTTAGGTTTACTTTTGACAATTTTAATGAAAAGTATCTCAATTGACTTTTTTCTTAAGATACCGGATTTGAACAAGGCAAAACGGAAATCATGACGTTCGAATCGGCCCTTTATAAGTTAGTCGTTGGTCATTGTTGATTAGTTCTTGTTTAGTGTTGGTACCGAAAAGTGGTCTCCAAGGTTCTGGTTTGACAAAGGTGTGTAAAATGTTATTGATAACAAGTATAGATATTGAAGAGTTGTGTTCCTTATCAATAAGGTGTTTACCATCCTGTAAATAAATAAGAATAGATACTGAAGAAGTGTGTTTCTTAACACTTATTTGTGATAATCTAGCTGTACTCCGCACACGTTGTAATATAACATAAACAACCAGGAATCCTTGCGAGTGTCGAATATTTTTCTACAAAACGCTTTTTTTATAGAAGTATTCATTCATATTGAACATATAATTTGTATGAATAGTTTCTCAATAATGATGTCAACTGGAATTATTATCATCATCACAATCATCATCATAGGAGATAGGAGGCTTATTAAAGACTGATCACGCTGCTCAAACATAATATGTAGTCGTAAATATCCCAACCGTTCGTTAATTAAGGCTCGATTCTTGTATCACTTTAAGGCGATAAATTAAACCTATAATGATAATGATAAAGCACTATTGAATAGCTTCATTATATTGATAAAATGTTATAAATGCGAAAGTTTATAATTATGTTAAGCGTATATGCGTATGTTCGTTATATTCTCACGCGGAAACTACTAAACCGATGTAGTCGAAACTTTGAATGGAGATAGATTATACCCTGGATTAGCACATATGCTACTTTTTATAAGTTGAAGCGGTGATAGCCTAGTAGTTGAAGCGATGATAGCCTAGTGGTTAGGGTGTCAGCCTCCTAATCTGAGGTCGGCGGTTCGAATCCGGGCATGCACCTCTAACTCCGTGCTCTGTAGTGAGCCGGTAATGGGTTGATCATGATGATGATGATGATGATCCGGGATAATTCAAGGTTTCCGGGACTTCTGCAAAACTGAATCTCATGCCGATGAGATACGACAAAAGCTGTAACTTGGCATAACATACTTCCTCGTAATTAGATTTGTATGTCAGGGAAGGGAGTTGAAACTGGAACGGAAATTGGATGCTCTCATGCAAACTATGACAGCCTAGTAGTAAAGAGTTCTATTCCCTTTTTGAATATCGCTTATTTTAATGGTGAGGGAAAACACTGTGAGGTAAAGTGGATACCTGACAGATCTTTGTAAAGTTATCATACTCTTTGATCATGATCATGATCAACCCATTACTGGCTCACTACAGAGCGTGGGTCTCCTCCCAATATGAGAAGAGCTTTGACCATAGTCCACCACGCTGGCCATGTGCGGATTGGCAGACTTCACACGCCTTTGAGAACATTATGGGGAACTCTCAAGCGTGCAGGTTTCCTCACGATGTTTTCGTTCACCGTTGATGCAAGTGATATTTTAATTGTTTAAAAACGCACATAACTCCGAAAAGTTAGAGGTGCGTGCCCGGATTCGAACCGCCGACCTCTGATTAAGAGGCTGACGCCCTAACCACTAGGCTATCACAGCTTCATACTCTTTTGAAGTCAAACTTTGTCAGCACAGTGTACTACGGCCTGAATCCTCCTCATTTTGAAACGAGACGGACGTAGTGAACTGGTTATGCAAAATAGTAATGAGCATAAAGAATTTTCAAAGTCAAAACCCATACTTGCTTTGGTAGCCCTGCGATTATTTAAGTCAGTGGTCTGCCTCAAATTGGAGACGCGGTAAATTGGGCAAATACCGAAATTTATGTTCAGATTTTCTCCTACCCACTTATCAAGACTTGGCTGCCGTGGATGCGAAAACTGGGTTAGCAAGCTTCGTTGCATTTAGATAGCATATGCGGGTCACTTGTCTATGTCTACACAATCAGCATTAGGTTGCAAAAGTATTCGTGTGTAACATGTAAACAAGATTTCTTGGCTGAGTTCGTGTTATGAGAAATATTATGTTAAGTTTCTCTGTGAGTTTGTAGATTCAATGGAACTTGCCTTTTTGTTATATTATTTAGTATGAGATATTTACCGTATTTCAATTTAAAGTCATATCTGTATGCATAATTATGAAACACAGTTATTATCTATTATTTAAACACATAACTGATACATAGTGTTTTGTTTATATATTACGCCACCTACTTTCTTCTTCTTTAACTTTTCCTGATCCTAAGGTTGCCTGGCAGAGATCGCTACTAAGCGATATGGCCGCCTTTTGTATCCTACTTCTTCTTCATTTTGTTTTCTTGTTATTTCTATTTTTTGTTGTTGTGGTGTATAAAGAATAAATAAATAAAAATAAATGGTGAAATATAGGTGTTGCATTTTATAACACCGCAAAGTTTCGCATTATCTATATCAATATTTTGTCACAATTTAACAACTAAGCACTTGACTGCGATCTCACTTAGTCAAAATATTAATTATTAAAGTATTCTTTCTGGACCACACTGTGTGTGGTAGTTAGTGTCTAAAATTAGTTTCTATGCGTTTTTGTCAAGATCAGTTTTTCTGATATACCACTGTTTATTGTACTATTGTTTATATATAGGTATGTTATTTCGTAGGAGAACGAGAACTGCCATCACTCTACGTTTCAGTGTTAGTTTGTTATTCTCTCACAAGGCATTGGGCCTTAAATCCTAACTCCAGCTTGGTACTGAAAAATTCTTGATAGGAAATTCAATAGGAAACAACTTTCGGCCTGATAATAGAATCACTTGATTCGTTGTCGAAAATTATACCCACAAGACGGGTACTAGTGCCATCGAAAAGTCGTATTTGACACTTTGAAGAAAGTTCTGAAACTTGTATAAAAAAAATTCTGCGCTTTTAAAAAAAAATAAACTACCACTACCGTAGGTATAGATGAACCATAAATTTCCTAAATCTGAAAATACATTAATCTCAATATAATATGTTGATATACACAATTTTTTCTTTATTTTCAATATGTATGAATATTGCAATATTACGAAATTTATATCAGGAACTTTTATACGCTGGCAGATGTAGTTATCAAATCAATTGACCATAAATCTACTTTTGTATGAAACATTCCGCTAAAACCTCGCATTATGGTTCTCTATTTAATGTAATACTGAATAACTATTCTAACTGTGTTATATTTACACCGAATAGACGTATTGATTTTACGCTGTTGTTTCGAATTGACAAAAGCAGATAAACCTATTAGTTATTTCTGCGTCACCGGGGGTTTTAGCGAACGCGAAGCTCTGCCTGTGAGAAGAGCACTTGGCTCGACAACATCTGGGGAACACCCCTATAAAGGCGTCTCATGCAAGACTCGGACCTCGGCTTGGGTTGAAGTTGGGAGTTTAGGTTAGTTGGACTGGGATCTTAGTCAGAGCCGTGACATAGATGAGGCCCACGTCCGGATGACGTCAGAGGAATACTACGCAATATTCCCGAGACTATAGACATCTCAATTAGATCTTCGTTAGCGCGACATAAAATACTAGTGACGCCATCCATCGAAAAGTTTCTTAAATTAATTATAAGAAATGTTCTGATTTCAAATATTCGAATTTAACTTATTCTATCAACTCCAACAAACTAAGTAAATTCCAAAGAACTCAATAGGTGCATTGCGAATCAATAAAGCAATCTTTGACCGAAACATTTTCTGTCTAAAATCGTTTATTTTATTTGTTGGAAACTTTTATACCTCAGCTCCAATTCAATAACTTGTCCCGCTTCGCTAGCTCTATTCCGATTTCATTTCCAAATTCGTTTCCGAAATTATTTTCACGGATTGTTTCATATTTTTAATAGGTTTTCCAGACGGGTAATAGATAATCTTTTTGGGTTATAATACCAGAACTGTAACACCATCCATTTGCTGCGATTTTTTTTACTGGCTGTTATGTTATATCTTTATATAATTTATATAATTCTATTATATGGTCCTCCACTGCTAGAAATAGTTCTTTTGTAAGGAATTCCCCACTCCAAAACGTAGGTAACGTTACAGTAAAAGTAAACAAGGAGCATTTTCTTGTGATTGCAAATGATATTAATCACTGCTTTATTACAAGAATTTTTTTATTATAATTCGGTAGCTGTAGAGTTTTATAATATCGATAACATTAAAAGCATCGATTTACTTCAATAGCTTAATTGGAATAAGATTTTTTTACTTTGAGTTAATGTTTATAGTTATGTTAAGGGATTTTTAAGTGTGATAGCGTTTCCTTCCTTTGCATTTGCTTATAAATGGTTAACTGTCACAAAATTTAAGTAATTTGAATGTGATATTTTTACTTACGTTTCACATCCGATAATTTGTAAAGATAGAATAACATTAAGCAAAATATTTTATATCAATTAATAATAATAGAAACAAAGAAAAAAATATACAATTCCATAAACTAATACTTTTATGATATATAATAATTAATTTACTCTGTATTTTTAAAATTTTTATTAATACTAATAACAAAAATTTTAAATTAAAAATAAAAATAAAAAATGATGATGATTATTTTAGTGTTTCCATTGTTTTACGCCAGAAATATATTTGCAACGAATAAATAAATGAAACGAAATGAAAAAGAAAAGCATTTAGAATTAAAAAACACATCAACGAACTCGTCTAAGATATATTTAAATCCTTGATGAATCGAGAACATGTCTAGAATCTATATTTATATTATAAATGATATAGAGGTTTTTACATAGATTCCTTTTAATTCTTTAATGATATATTTAAAACGAAATCAACAAGGCACACGAAGACGCGGTTAACATCTCGTTAGCTCTCAAACAAATAGCTACGAATACTTTAATAAAACAAGTAATTTCTGTAATTGCAAATGTTTTCTAAGTCTTCTTCTTCTACATAAATAAGCTAATATTTGAAAAGTAGGTACACAAGCGAAGGGACACTCGTGTATTCGTATCCAGTTCTCAGAAGTATCGCTTTTATGGCCCAAAGGCTCGTAACATCAAAGTGTCTGTCATAGAGTAAAGTTTGTTCTGAAGAACTTTCGTTTGTCGATCTGTAACGGCAGGCTCTCACGGTGCGTGGCAGCACGAACTCCTCTTTTATCGGGGATTTCACAGTACTTGATAACATATAATTTATTATCGGCGATGGTGATATGATGGTAGCAAAAAAAAAACTCGGCTTAGTTTGTTGTGATCTTCTTCTTAGATCTGGGCGCGATAGGAAACCTCTTAGCTTTAGTTTTAAGTTGGCGAGTGTAGTCGTCACCATTATCTGATAAATTAAAATAATGAAAAATATATAATAAATAAATATATATAATATTTTATATGAATGATTCGTAGATGATATATGATTGATAGATAGGTTTAAATGAATAAAGCTATTTTGATTTAATTAGATTTATTACTTAAAATACTGCTCCATGTTACATAGGGCAGTGTGTGGGTTATTTTTATTAAGTAGGTCAAAGTGTGATACATCAAAACTATATTAAAACGCGATTATGAGTACGTACATAAGTACGTACGTAAACGCAATCATATACGTTTTCTAGCCCATATAGAGATAACAATGCATAGCAATGCTTAGCCATGCCACAGCAGTAAAATTCTAAAGGGTATTATGTAAAACAGGGATCGAAATTCCCTCACCAACAATTTCATATGCTTATAACAGTATCAATATTAAATTATTTTACCACGGTTAGAATGCAATATGATCTTGCTACGTGTGTTATATGTTATATGATTAAAATATGGTTTCATTGATGAAAATGAGAATTTGAATTTGAATATGTGCATGTAACACTTGCGTATAATAATTGCTTCCATCTCCTGTGTTCCCTAATGGTTATAATATGGGGATCTTCAAAGGGCGGATTAACAAATTGCTCAAGGGCCAGCAACGCATTGGCGTTCCTCTGGTGCTGCAAAAGTTCATGGGCGACGGTAATCACTTAACATCAGGTGACCCGCCTGCTCGTTTGCTCGCTATGTATATAAAAAAAAATGATAGAAGTTCGCTGTATCATCCACAGTGAGACACCAGCCGGGCAACTTTTTTATCTTAAATGGATTATAATTTATAAACAATTTATCAGTCTCAATGCCATATTTAACACAATAAAAGTCAAAAATATACTGAAACTGGAAATTCTTAATTTTAATAAAGAGACAAGCAAATGCCATATCTAAAATTGATTTTTATCTTAGTTCCTTCAATGGTCAAAGAATTATTTATTTTATTTGGCAATCAACAAATTACAATCCTTATAATTAGATAAATAATATAGAATTATATGATTTCTTAGTAAAATTTTGATATAGCGTTTATTTTTTCATTTGTTGTTGTTACTTTTCATTGTATTAATGTTTTTACTAACATAAATAATCATAAATTACAAACTTGTGTGATCTATCATTCCTTAAATTTAATTTAATTTATGTTATTACACCTGAGTAGCTAATTAATTGGCTTGTTTCAGTTCATCATTTGTTTTTTAAATTTAATTATCTTCTATATCACCAAGTGTATCCTAATTGTTATTTGCCATCTAATGTTGTTTTTCCTTTGTTATTTTTAATTAGACTTTGAAGAGTTTGCTTTGCTTAAAATAAAGAATAAGAATTTTTACCATATTATGTTCTGAAATACATGTTATTTGTTTATTTTGTAACAAGAACTTAAGACCGAACGTAAAAGGAAAGGATGGAACTTAAGTTTTCATGTTCCATAGTTTCAAAGTAAATAAATTTGTGTTTAGTTCCAATTGTAGAAATTGCTATGAAACATCGGCTTAGGATACCTAAATCCTCGCTGTTCATCATAATTCATATCAAATCAGATATATATAAAGCCTTCATACATCTTTCTTAGTTTCATTTATTGTCAAGATGGTGATATCACCTTCCTGAACTTCCTTAACGTAATACAGGATCTCAAAGGCGTGGTTTACGATAAAACCCAAAAATAAAGTTCGCTGTCTCTTAATAATAATTCGCTATGAAGTAAGAGCAATTCATTCCCAAGCTTTTATGTGATTTAAGTGATATTTTATATGTCGGCGCGAAGAAGTTATTAACTTTATTAAGCGGCGCCAAAAACCTCAAGAATTCAATAATTACCCACATTTTAACTATTGATGATTTTGCTAACACAATTTAGCCAGTAACAATCAATTTTGTACAAGCATGCTTTGTGTTATAAATACGGACGGTCGATGCCTTTCGCGGATTCTCTCGCTCGAGACGTCGGACTGTTCGGACCTCTTAGTTATTATCGCAATAAAAGTGTAAACCGGCAAGTTGTGGTTTTAATTACTATGAGCGAAAGTTAACAAAATCGTGACGTCAGCAATGCTGACGTCACCCTTACAAAAAACAACTCGGACGCCCTTGACGCGACATATATGATAATAGGATTTCTGTATAAGCTAACGTTTCATAAAACGTTTGAACTTATTCAGATTTTGTCTGGTGGGAGGCTTCGGCCGTAGCTAGTTACCCTACCGACAAAGACGTGTCGCCAAGCGATTTAGCGTTCCGGCACGATGTCGCGTAGAAATTGATTAGGAGTATGGGTTTATCTTACCCCTAACAGGTTAACTCGCTACCATCTTAGACTCCATCATCACTTACCATCAGGTGAGATTGCCGACAAGGGCTAAACAAAAAAAAAACAAGTTAAAAAAAAACATAAATGCAGTCAATCCCGCGAATAAATAACCAATTTTAGCCTAGCAAACTGCACCACAAGGTTAGTTTTACCTCCTTTACTCTCATTATTACAGTCCATTTACTTATTAAATTTTGTAATATTTTTATGAACACACATAAAATTTGCATTGGTGACGCACTACAGGGTCATAAATTTAAGATCTAGAATAATAAAAGGTGGGACCCCTATTCTAAATAAACCCACGTAAGGCAACTTTAACTGTGGAGTAAATTCTCAGTTATGCCAAGTTTTCGTTACAAACCCGGGTTTTTATTGCCGGGAGCTGTAAAGAGTCGTAACGTTGAACTGCTTGTCATCGAGTAAAGTTGGTACAGTTCTTAAGAAGTAAAGTTTCTAGATCCGTGTATGTGGAACATTAATGACGACTGATTGGAGCTATGTGGAAGGCTTATCTGTGCGTAATGCCCTATTACCTGTAAGGGAAATGAGTTTGGGTTATTTAGTACTCGTAGTCTCTGCAATATCAACATATATATGAGACGGCATAGATAAATGACGAGATCTGAACTGCTTTTTTGTACACAGAAAAAAACATATTTCTTCAAAGAAAATTCTTGTAGCCATCATGGTCAGTCCATTACGGGCTCACTACAGATCACGGGTCTCCTCGCGATATGAGAAGGGTTTGGCCACAGTCCACCACGCTGGCCATGAACGGATTGGCAGACTTCACACGCCTGTGAAAACATTATGGAGAACTCTCAGGCGTGCAGGTTTCCTCACGATGTTTTCCTTCACCGTTGCAGCAAGTGATATTTTAATTTATTAAAAACGCACATAACTCCGAAAAGTTAGAGGTAGCTTCTTCTTATACCCCGATTTTTTGGAACCATGGTAGCTTGAGTTTTGAATTTACGAATGCGGTTAATTTACCGGAGAGTATTGTTTTATGAATCAAAAGCACCTTTGAATTGGCTTTTTATATATCAAATGAACTTTTTGATTTATCGTAATTGAATAAAGATAATGTAGTTATAGATTTTGGTGATAACCATTTTAGTATACTTTATTCAAGTGACAGTGACAGAAGCGGTGATAGCCTAGTGGTTAGGGCGTCAGCCTCTTAATCAGAGGTCGGCGGTTCGAATCCGGTCACGCACCTCTAACTTTTCGGAGTTATGTGCGTTTTTAAAAAATTAAAATATCACTTGCTTCAACAGTGAAGGAAAACATTGTGAGGAAAACTGCACGCCTGAGAGTTCTCCATAATGTTCTCAAAGGTGTGTGAAGTCTGCCAATCCGCATATGGCCAGCGTGGTGGACTATGGCCAAACCCTTCTGATATTGAGAGGAGAACCGTGCTCTGTAGTGTGTGTCTGTGTGTTCATGTTCAAGTGACGCCTGTTTATATCCAGCAATGTTATAAAGACGTGTCTGAACAACATGAAAAAAATGCGTGGTAAAAAACCACAATTTAACACACACTCACAACAAAGCGATCGAAATCGTTTCACTCAGAAGTCTAAACATTGAACGAGGCGTCTGAAAAGCTATACTCCTAACACTCAAGATACTCGACTTTACTTGGGGGTGCGTTAATGCGTCTGACGCTAAGGTTGTCGAGACATTCTTGTAAAAGAAAATATGCCGTGGAGTATTTGAGGACCTGCCTGGCGCAGTCGTTAGGCCTGTGGTCTTACAGTGAAGGTCGGGTGGGTTAGGATCCTTACCAACAAACAAATCGCTAAGGGTTTTTTTTTATTCAACTTCAATTTGACGGCAATCTCACTTGATGGTAAGTGGTGATGTAGTCTAAGGTGGTAGCAGGCTACTCCTGTTAGGGTATGGGAAAACCATATTTCCAATTGCTTTCGACATCGTGCTGGAACGCAAAATTTACTGGCGTAACCTCTGTTTAAGTACGGTGGTAACTAGCCACGGCCGAAGCGACTCGAGCCGAGAATCAAACCTCTACTAGGATCTTCAACTTTATAACGGGACAGCGGTCTTTCGGTTTGCCGATTCGTTAGGATGCTGCGTAACATAACTTATTTCTATGAAATCTTACAACAATTCAACCTTCAGCGTAAGAAAACAGTTTTCCTGTCTCCTCTCGTAAAGTTCAAGTAAAATCATTGCTAACCCTAGTGTCATATAGTGCGCAATAAAGTTTACCGTTAATACATATTTATTAGACGAAGGGAAGTAATCCTCCTTTTTGTAAATAGCTGAGGGCCCAATGTAATACGAGTATGTTTAAATTCTGCAAGGGTACGTCGAGATTGTTCTATGTAAGGTTTCTTTGTTAGTTGTACTTTATTGTACGAGTAACACGATTTTTCTGGCTTGCTATTTTTTTGGAGTGCTCTTTCAAGATCACGTGAACAAAAGACGAGTATAACTTTGAGAGAAGAAAGAGGTTAACATTTTTGAAATTTCCGATTTCAGTGATTTATTTAATGGTCTAAACAAAGCTTTTTGTATCGATAAAGTACAGATTGTTGGTAGTTATCCACCATGGGGTGCAACCACAGTGAAAAGACGAGAAAAGGAGGAATGAAGCCTGAGCAGACAGCCTCCTTCCTGAAATCATGCGCATTGCGGTTCCGGGAATGACGGCCAGTGAATGAAGGAGGTTTAAGTCCATAGGGCACTAAGAGGTTTTTATTTACTCTCTATGAAGTTGGGCATGTCAACTGGTCCAAGCCTGATGATATTTGATGACCTCTGTGGCACAGTGCGCACGCTGTCGCGTTAAAGATGCAGGTCCTGGGTTCGATTGCCAGCTCGAGTCTGGTCTGGTGGGAGGCTTCAGCCGTGGCTAGTTACCACCCTACCGACAAAGACATGTCGCCACGCGATTCAGCGTTCCAGCACTGTATCGCATAGAAACCAATTAGTAGTGTGGCCTTACCATAGCCCTAACATCACTTACCAACAGGCGAAATAGCCGTCAAGGACTGGCTTGTAGTGTATAAAAAAAAGTACAGATTGTAAAGTGGTACGTACGATTGCAGTCAAATGCTAACTTATCTTCAACGATATAAAATATTTCGGTAAATATCAGAACTGGAAGCAGGACTATTAAAGGAATAGTCCTTTAATAGACAACGTCGCATTTACACTGGCACCAATCTCTATAACAGCGAAGCTAAGCTGCCCGGGGGCATCTGTGTGTACTATCTCTATTTTTCCTTTTACAGTCAGACCTCCCAAAGGAAATTTCATTAGCTAATGAGTGAACGGGCAAAGTACAGATGGCAAAATAAAAAAAAGTAAAGTCCTTTTACGCCAGATTCCTGTTGCACAAAGCTGCAGAACTGTGACATGAAAATGATTTGACGTCACGCTTTACACTATAGAGTAAGCTAAGTAAGTTACGCTGGAGCCTATACAATATAGTTCTTGTAATTCAATATAATATTATAATTGCGTCACAATGATAAGTCAAAGTAATTTGTGTACGATCGAAAATAAAAATGTAAATTAGAAAACTATTATTAAACAATTCTATTATACAAAACAATTTCCATTTGTATAATGATTCATTATTGATTTATGTCTAATGCAGTTTAGTATTTGTTATATTGTGTAAAGTTGTTAAATAAAAAGGAAACGTTTATAAATATATATATTCACACTAAAAACATAATTCTTTTATTAGTTTTATATGACTAAATACGCTCACGCATTAATAAGATATATAAATTGTATATGCAAAATAGCTCTTCAAATTGATAACACAACACCTATTATGCATATGTTATATTTTTACTATTAGTGGAGAACTAATTTTTAAGTCTTATTTAAATAATAATAAGCTTTTAAGTACTTTTAATTGTTAGAGTAAATACAATACAGACTATGTAGTCTGTAGTATATTTGAAATTAGTGAAAAAGCATTGGTATATGTTACACTAGGGAAATTTTGAAATGTCCGATGTCGAACATTTTATTTAAGTAACATTTACCTTTATGTCATTGATCCCCAGTGTGTGATCATTTTTATCTTAAACGATAGCACCGTCATGAACGATACAAACAAAACTTTATCATAACATCGATTTTGCCTACTGGAAGTAGGTACTCAGTACACTCTCAGTACCAGTTAAATCTTGAAATATTAATTCATTATCTTCCTGAGTTCAAGTATACCCCCCTACCCCTCCTAGTGACAGCACATGTTTCAAATGACAAATATTAAAATTATATCTTAAAATATTGACCTGTTTTATTATTACCCACGAAAATGACAATCTCAATTTTAAATGGGATACGTATATTATGCGATAACTTAAAAAGGCTTGTATTTTAAGTTGAATTGTTTTTATAATGAATATAATTGTTTTTTTTATTTAGTGTCTTGTAAAATAAGTCATGAAAAAAATTTGAAAGATTAAATAAGAACGAATACAAAATGGCGAACCTCACTCAAAAGTCGCGTGTGAAGTAAAATGCAAGATAAAACCAAGATTTCGAAAGGTAAAAGAAGATGTTACAGCGTCTTAGCTCATCTCTATTTCAACGCGTTGAAAGGGATGCTGGAGCGAAAGTGGTCATTGTTGTCACAGTTGGCGACGAGATATGTTTCAAGGTTATGATGGCTCAGCGTAGGGGTTTTTTATTCTACTACAAGTTACTGCAATCTCTGTTAGAAACTGAAGAGGCAGTCTAAGGATAATCTGTTGAGAGCATGGCCGTTATCCTTAATTGTGTTTTACGTGCAGAAATTACTTTTGTCAATCAGTCGAAAATTCTGAAACTATACATGGCTAATTGCCCCTTTTTCTATTGACATCGCAGACACTCAGCGGCAGAATAGACGGGTGTCTTATGGTGAGCGATCACCGTCAATCGTGAACCTTTGCGCCACCAGAAATGCCACCGATGCGTTGTAAGCTGAACCCGTTCTCCTGTTCTATTTCTAGACGGTATCATACCTGAACACGTGATTAAAATAACCGGAAGGCTTGAGCTGGTAATTGAACTCAGGACCTTTCACTTATATAATATGAAGTTGTCATCCTCTGCCGGGGACCAACCTCGGGACATCATCGCAATCTAAATACAAAACTTTACAGCAATCTTTAGATTTATTTTTAAAATGCACCTAATATACGAGCATAATAGACACAGCAATTTGTAAAAATAAGTACAAAATTATTAGATAGTACTAGATTAGTGTTTAGCATATTCTACAATTGATCTCGAGGTCCTGGGTTCGATTTCTTGGTTCAGTTCATTTATCTTCAGTTTCCTGCTTAAAAACATCACTCTGGAATTCCGATCATGGATGAGTCCCCAGTGCCTCGATACGTCGAGAGCCGTGGTTGAATATGCTAATTAATATATAAATGAGACAGTCGAATAACTTGAACTTCAATCAACCCATAAATCCAGCACTTGGCAATAAACCGAAGTGAACAGAACAGCAAATAATTGTCTGACATCAATCAAGTCATGCATTATTATCCAAGCAGTAACCACATTTCAGGAGTTTGACGTCGCAGTGCGCAAATGATAAATGTTGGGTTGTGTCAGCTTATTCTAAAATGGTCACTAAGCACTGAGAGGTGATAACTTAAAGATTTCTAGATTTTAACACCTACGACGACCGACGATTTTGGCGACCACCGTGGCGTAGCGCGTGCGCTGTTGCATTTTAAATTTGGAGGTCTTGGGTTCGATTCCCAGCTCGAGTTTGGTCTGGTGGGTGGCTTCGGCCGTGGCTAGTTACCACCCTACCGACAGAGACGTGTCGCCAAGTGATTTAGCATTCCGGCAAGATGTTGTGTAGAAACCAATTAGGAGTATGAGTTTACCATACTCCTAACAGGTTAGCCCGCTACCATCTTAGACCGCATCATCACTTGCCATTAGGTAAGATGCAGTCAAGAGCTAACTTGTTGTGAATAAAAAAAAACCTCGAAGCAATAAAAAGCGCTGTCTTACACGTGAGGTCCATGCATGATTTAGCGTTTCGGTACGAAGACGTGAAGGAACCGATTAGGAGTATGGGTTATCACTACCAGTTCCTAACAGGTAAGCCAGCTAGCATCTAAGACTGCATTATCAGTTACTATCAGGCGAGGTTGGATATTAGGTTAGATTAGGTATTGCATAAAAAATATATCGACATCAGATATTCCTCGACAGAGAAGCGAATCTAGTTCAAATGGTTGAACTATGTTTACTTTTAAAAGTTTGTGTTTGTCTCTCCTTCTTTCACGGAGCAACAGAGTAAGGGATATTTAGGGAGTCTGAGAGTAACACATGCTACTTTACCCATGCCGCTGAACAATTCACGATTCTTAAGGGAAGTAAGAACTCATACATTGAACACACAATTAGTTTATTGATTCTAAAGGGATATAAGTGATAGATTAAACACATAATCAGTTTATTAATTACAATAAATTTTCATGTTAAATTTATATCTTCACTGTACACAAATAGTTCGTCCATATATAAAAGTTTGACCAATTCGTCCCACAGAGTACTGCAATCAGTAAACCGGTCTTATATATTAGCCGTGCCGAACATTTTACAGTCACCAATAAAAACAACGAGCCAGAACAATGAATGTGATGGTCACTTTTATATCCCTCGTATATTACAATAACATAGTGTAAGTTCAGTTACTCTGCCATCTATTACAAATCGGTATTCATAAAAGTATTGAATAAATTATATTGAAGTACCTTCAAGGTTATTACGTGTTGCGGGTAGCTTTACATTTTATTGTTTATCGTTATTTCGAGATCAACCCATTCTCGGCTCACTACAGAGCACGGGTCTCCTCTCTATAAATTAAAAAAATATTTAAAGATCAGGTAATTGTCTTTTTCTTTTTTCTGTATCTTCTTTTACAGTTCCATAAAAATATCTTTCTATGTAACGACAAACTGTGATATCCTAGTGGTAAGGACGTCAGCCTCAGAATTAGAGGTCGGGGTACGAACCCGGGCACGCACCTCTAACGTTTCGGATTTATGTGCGTTTTTAAGCGATTAAAATATCACTTGCTTCAACGGTGAAGGAAAACATAGTGAGGAAACCTGCATGCCGGAGAGTCCTCCATAATGTTCTTAAAGGCGTGTGAAGTCTGCCAATCCGCATGGCCAGCGTGGTGGTTCTTGCTCTGTAGTGAGCTGAGAACGAGTTGATTATGATGATGATGATTATGAATCTTATCAATAAGGTTGTTTGCAAAATTGTTGTGCCACAAAACCGTGTGTTTACAAGTCTGTGCACCAGACGTACTTGGTGCAGAAGTACTAGTGTAATAATATAGTTTTTTTTGTTTTTTTATTTACTACAAGTTAGCTCTTGACTGCAATCCCACCTTATGATAAGTGATGATGCAGTCTAATATGGTAGCGAACTAACCTGTTAGGGGTATGGAAAACCCACACTTCTAATTGGTTTCTATGCGACATCGTGCCGGAACGCTAAATCGCTTGGCGACACGTCTTTGTCGGTAGGGTGGTAACTAGCCACGGCCGAAGCTTCCCACCAGACCAGACTCGAGCCGAACGCAGGACCTCCAAGTTTATAATCCGCAACGCGCGCGCTGCGCCACGGAGGTCGTCTAAAAGTCGTAGTTCACTTGTCAGAAGTGTCAGGGATATGCCCACGTTAAACCCCAGCGGGTCAGCTTGTTAAACAATAATTCAGGGAGAATGCAAGTGTACGAGCTTTCGATAAAGTTCCCCAAAGTTGAACGTTCGCCTGACTCGGGACTGAATTTCAAGTAAAATGAAGTAATTTTGTAGGAAGTTCGCATGGAAGTTTTCAGTTTCGTGTCATTGGCGACTATCGGGTAATGGTATAAGTGGTTTTGGCAGTTCGAGAGATTTCGGTCTAGATTTCTAGATTGAATTTCTTCGGAGCCCAAAGTTGTGGGTTGGTAAAATTGTAATAATAAATTATTTTCAATATCAGTTATTTCCGATCGCCTTCGCGGTCTTTAAGTTAGTCTTATTATTTTCTATCTTTCTTAAGGCGCCGCTCTCTTCCTAATCGAATTTCGTACAAATTTCTCACCCCAGTTGTGCATCCCAGTGGAAACATTTTCAAAGATCATTCCTTAGCAGATGCCAATATTAGAATAGTTTTTTTATATGACGCACATAAAGCCACATCCGTTAAATGGGTTTACAATCCGTCACTTGTTTCTTTAATATATATATGTATTAAGTACCGAAAACTAGCCGTCAGCTCCAATGTGATTTCTTGTTATATGCGATCTCCGTGGCGCAGCGCGTGCGCTGTTAGACCGCATCATCACTTATCATCAGGTGAGATGCAGTCAAGGGTAACTTGTGGTGAATAAAAAAAAAACTCTATGTAAAACATTAGTTCATATATTATTATTGTTAATACACGGCTACTAATGTTCGACATAAATTTGACCTCCGACGATTTGACGACCTCCGTGGTGCAGCGCACGTACTGTCACATCATAAAGTTAGAGGTCCTGGGTTCGATTCCCGGCTCGAGTCTGGTCTGGTCGTGTCGCCAAGCGATTTGTTCCGGCACGATGTCGTGTAGAAACCAATTAGGAGTATGGGCATACCATACCCTTAACAGGTAAGCGTAAAACATCGTGACGAAACCTACATGCCGGAGAGTTCTCCATAATGTTTTAAAAGGCATGTGAAGTCTGCCAATCCGCACATGGGGACATAGCCAGCTCTCATATTGGTAGGTGACCCGTGTTCTGTAGCGAGTGAGCAGGCTGGGCTGGCAAATGGGTTGTTCTTGATGATGAGTGATAGATTTCTTTTAACGAAACTTTTCTCTCTATGAACAAGAATAGTTATCGTGAATAGTATAGATATCGCGGTTTACGCGTAATTATAATGCACGTATTGTCTTCAAAATTTCGCACCAACATCTCTGTCCTCCAAGAACTCATTATTAAACAACGACTTTCGTCGTTAGTACAGAGTCACATTTTAAAATTTTTTGGTCACGTCTCCCGGCGTGAGAGTGACTCCATCGAGCGTCTTGTCGTGCAGGGTAAGGTGGAGGGCACCAGAGGGCGAGGAAGGTCACCCATGCGATGGACTGATCAGATAAAGTCTGCTGTGGGTGGTCCTTTGCACGAGTGCACCAGACTGCTGCCAGCAGAGGGAAGTGGCGAATGCTTGTGAGGCGCATAACATCTGGTCTCAAAGACATTGATTCGTGATGACCACGACCGCTCTGCAAAGAGTGTAACGATGAAGAAGAAGATTGTCTTCAATGAAAATGGTCTTTAGTAGAGTAACTCTAAAGCCTCTTCTCACAACACTATCCGTGTTTACGCGATACTGTTCATTATCGGCGGTTTCAAATACATTTTCATGTGTCGTAACTTTAAGCCCCATTGAGCAATTTGTGAGTTACGTGTTCTGTATTTATGGGCAATTTTACGAGATCTCGTGACTTTGTGTAGTAATTCGATTTATGTATTCGAAAACTTAACCAATAAATGGTGGGTTTATTATAGATAATAAATATGTTATGTATGTGTAATAATTCAGTGAAGGTGGTGGCTTTTACACTTCAGTGCCTCGGAGAGCACATTAAGCTGCCGGTACCCATTTTAAACCACCAGCCCTCATCAGAGCAGTGTGGTTGGTCTATACTTTCTACCCCGCTAAGTATTTTATTTTGAACGTATATCTCAGGGGCACATCGTGTGCGCTGTCATTGGAAGTCCAGGGTTCGATCCCCGAGTCTGATCTGGTGGGAGGCTTCGGCTGTGGCTAGTTACCACCCTACTGACACAGACGTGTGGATAAGCGATTTATCGTTCCGGCACGATGTCGCGCAGTGATTTCTACGATTAGGAATTATGGGCTTTCCATTACAGGTAAACATTAGAACATTTTCCCCTAACAGGTTCGCCCTCTATAATCATAGACGGCAGTCTCAAGTGTCATCACTTACCATCAGGTAAGACTGCCGTTAAGGGCTAACTTGTAGTTTATAAAAAACGAAAAAAATTACCACATCTACAGACAGAATGGTTAAGTTATTGTTTTAGGGACAATTTTAATCGGATCGGTTTTGGGTTTATATCGTAAGTTACGCAAAACATTTGATAGGGAACAATGGAGTAGGTAGGTACTCACGGAAAATAATTTATACAACTTATGGTCATAATAATATAAGGTATGTAACATAAGTAGACAAACATTATAGAGATTCCACATTACTTAGATATCCTTAATAAAAATTCCTAGCCGCCAGACGCGTGGAATCCAGGACGATATACGTGGAATTCCATACGATAGCCGACTGCAAAAGAGGCTAGCCTGCAGATATTATATCCAATAAACTACTTCCAAATAAATAAAGATTTGAAGTAATAATTTTTTCAAAATAATCTTTATTCAAATGATTCTTAAAAAGGCACTTTGGCGCGTCAATAATTTACATAGTAGTTATTTCATGGTGATAACTATATTCGTAAACTTAAAACTAAAGCTATGAGGGTTCCAAACGCGCCCCGGTCTAAGAAGAAGCCCACAAGAAACTTAGCCGGGGTTTTTTTTTTCGTTATCACCATCTCACACAATGAATAATAAACTATAGTACCTATGGAGATAAAGCAATTCACACCCAAGCTTTTTTATCGTTTATATAATCCTTAATATCGTAATATGATTTTTCTATGAGCTTTCATTTTATAAAACCTTTGAACTTAATTATTTTAAGTCACGCACTTATGAAAGAAATATTATTTGTTCGATTTGTAAAATTACGTTTATTATAAAGGATATCCCTCAGGGTGATATCCAAGTTCCGATATAATGGTCTTGCAAGAATGCTGACAGTCACTCTATGCAATCATCTTCACTTGCTCAAAACCGATACTCAGGCTCCCACTGAAAAAGCGCTGCAGCTTATGCTGAATGGAATCCTTTATTTGGTCGATATCAGCATAAACATAACATCTACCTTGAGTCGAATTGTGTCAGGTATACCTATAAAAAACTTCTTCTTTCCATCTTGCTTTCAAATCAAAATAATGAGAACAAACCAAAGTAGCCGTCAAAGATCAACGACTAATGAAGCAGAAGTGCAAAAAATTCCATGACGCTTCTATTAGTACCTGAGTCTCTAATAAAGACTGATGTGTATTGGCACCCACATAAAAATATCCACCGATACAAAATTTTATGACAATTCACATTCCTCTATATTGTATCAAATATCTGCACAGTGTGGTCAAAAATTCAGGTTGTAGCGTTGGTCGACCCCCAACAAGGTGGGCAGACGACATCAAACGAGTCGCAGGGAGCCGCTGGATACAAGAAGCCCAGGACCGTGGCCATTGGAACTCCCTACAAAACACTTATGTCCAGCAGTGGACGTCTATAGGTTGAAATGATGATGATGAATGATGTGGTAAAAAATTCAGTGCACGACATTGGCAATACGCTATATAATAAAATATCTGAGAAATTTCAATCTATATATTTTACTATAGAAATGTAAGTAATGTAGCAATGAACGGGGTATAGTATAATATTCATAGCTTTCATTTTGTTAGGCTTTTTTAGAATTTGGGATTGGGTGAAACGGGAGTCGAGTGCGTTAAGAAACATTATGTATAACATGCAGGCGTATTTGCATTTACTAAGTGATATTTAATTAAATGTAAAAATATAAGTTTGAAAAGTTGAAAAATATCTCATATAGTTCAACCAATAGTTGACCCTTTAATTGTAAACTAAAAGCTATTTCTGTCTCTATCAAGTTAATTATAGCATATTTGTATTTTTGTTGCAAAGAGTGTTATTTTTAGAAACAGAATATTAAATGTCTATAATAACAGTGTCATCTTCGCTATAATATAAGAAGTAGGTAGGTATTTTAATTTCGTCCGCAGTATAAAGAAATATTAGCTCAGTGAGGAGAGGAAAAGTCGACGAAAATAAATAAACCCTCCATAAAAAGTGTTTGTTGCCATTCAGTGGAGCACTTATCAAAAACGATTTATTTTCGTTGGCATCCAAAAATAAATGAATATGTGATGACTTGGGTAATACAGACGAGATACGAATGGGTTTACCAAAGACTAGATTTTGTCAGCGGCGTCGCTCACGGTAACTGCATCATTTTTGCGTTTCTAACTTCAAAACTGACAGACTTACATGCGAATCTCTAAATAACATATTTCCCACTTACGGCCGAAATAAAAAAGCATTCTAATCAAAAATTAACAGATAGTAGATTGAATTTAGTAGTGCTATCCTTTTCACACTTTTCACTGTCGATAAGGATGGCGCTGCTAAATTTAATTGAAGAAGTGAGGAGTGGGAATGAGGATTAGATTGATTATTTACTTCGGGGGTTAGAGGATGAATTTTTTTAAAGCCTAGTTTAGGACCCTAGACGCCTTTTTTCAGCTCGATCTATACAGTGGTTTAAGTTGTACGTTACTAGATCAGTCAACTCCTTCTTTTCTATAATAAACAGATCCAACTGCTGAAACCAAGCTTCCTTTTTAATATACGAGTTTATAGTAGTAGCACCATGGTTCCCAAAATTCACTACATTTTGGGCACCGATGCCGAACCGAACCGAACCGAAAAGTTTGTTACTCCAGTCTGAGAGATGGTATTGACTTACTTTACGTTAACTTACACGGTACGTTACTAAGATTTTCAAAAAACAAAATTTGATACTCATTAAGTTTTGAGTATCAAAAGAAATCTTTCGTGTTTGAGTGCGTATTGCAATATTTTGTACTTATTCGATCGCGTACAAGTTAATTACAATTTATGTGTTTATGTATATATTATATAATATATATTCTGGGTCTGAAGCGGTGATAGCCTAGTGGTTAGGGCATCAGCCTCCTAAACAGAGGTCGGCGGTTCGAATCCTGGCACGCACCTCTAACATTTCGGAGTTATGTGCGTTTAAAAAAAAAAAATCACTTGCTTCAACGGTGAAGGAAAACATCGTGAGGAAACCTGCACGCCTGAGAGTTCTCCATAATGTTCTCAAAGGCGTGTGAAGTCTGCCAATCCGCACATGGCCAGCGTGGTGGACTATGGCCAAACCCTTCTCACATTGAGTGGAAACCCGCGCTCTGTAGTGAGCCGGCAATGGGTTGATCATGATGATGATGATTATATTCTGGTTCTCTTTCAATTCTCCACACATTGAAGTCATTTTTCACGCGATTGAATAGGTGGCAAGTCTTATACTAAGCACTCTCAAGCCAAAACTACTAAGTACAAGACCCAAGAAGCAAGTGTCCGTCAAAACTAGTCCCTGCGTTATAGGTGTTAAATGACAGCCGTGTAGAGAAAACATCGGAGCAAATCAAAAACAAGGGCATTCCAAATCAAGATAAGGTCTGTGCGCCCTCCGTTGAATCCCCTTTATTATTATAAAGGAAACCACTAAATTAAATCTAACGCGCCGCCCTTGCCCTAAAATAATATCTTACCCCAAACAAAATTAAACCAAAGCGGTCGGTTTTAGACTGAGATGTAAATAAATGCTGTATTTTTATTTAGGAGACCTCACTCTGCCCCTATCCATAAACTTTTGTAAAGTTATCACCATCATCATCATGATCATTTTAATCATATTCGTTTACGAAGTATAAAACGATGTCTTCAACAAAAAGTGCGTTACCTTATTTATAACGTACTTGTTAACCACATATTGATTATTTGGTGGAGATCTGGGGCACAGCTGCTAAACCAATCTTAATTAATAAATTAATTAATTAAGGTAAGATAATTAGTATTAAAGTAATTATAATCACTTGACGTCTACCGAAAATTATAGAAAATAACAAATTATTAAATATAAATACACAAATAAATCTTACAAAAAAAGTGTCACACAATCTTTACAAACCTATAAAAACTTTTAAAGCATTATATACTGAACAATTATTCTGGTGAAAATCAATCTGGATTATGCTTTAATAACTGGTAACGCCAACTGTATCTGTATCTTCGGTTTAATAATCCAGTCAATGTCCACGGTTATTATCCAACTACCCTCCTATTCCTAAAGTGTACTTTATTGCTATTCGCGATGCGACGCGAGCGTTGCGTACGTCGCCGAGGTATAGGTCGCGGACGCCTTCTCTGCCCGACACGTGGATGCCTAAATTCTAAATAAGCAAACCTTAAAATCCACTAGTTTTACGTTTCGAAGGTGGAAAGTGGCGGCATTCGCGCCTACAATAACTAAGAAATTTATGGTGCCCAGATCGAATGACTTGAATGCAAAATCGGGTTAGAATTTTAGTGCGTAAAAATATTGATCCCGACTGATTTATCATATCCTTTCTCTTCATCCTAACTTCATCACAGCAGCAACTAATTTTTACGGAATAAAACAATTTTTTTTCTTACCATTTTGAGGTATTGCTTCGGCGCTTGCGCACCAATAGTGTGGCGACTAGTGCCGCGTAAACATTATTACGTGACATTTTCTAACCTTACATACTCTAGCTTGACTTCGGTATTAGCTAGGCTAGGCTTCCTTATTCCTGCGGGTTGTGGGACGGGATATTTAAAGCAACGAGAGGAGGAGGTAGAGAATGTGGTGTCCACTACTAAAACAATAAAATTTGGTTCATTTATGCCGAATATTTTAAGTAGAATATTCCAATAGCATAATGCTCGATTCCTGACTTTTTAAAATCGATTCAAAAGCAATTGCAGTTCGTACAATTAAGCGTATCATTATACCAAGTACTTATCAGGAATTATTGAGTGTATTATCATGTGTGTATAAGCCTTTGTGCGTTAATGAAGTGATGTTGGGTGGATAATTCGATCCGTTGATGATGGAGACTATATATTCATACTCGTATTAAAACAAGTTGAGTGACAGAGTGACTGAACAAGTAATTGGGAAACTCTTTTAGCAATAGAGTTCAAATAAGGAAATAATGGCTTTGTTTTTATAATATGCAACCTCCTTTGACCTTTGACTATCTCCACCGCGCAGCGCGTGCGCTGTCGCATTCTAAAGTTGAAGGTCCTGGGTTCAATTCCCGGCTCGAATCTGGCCTTATGGGAGGCTTCGCCCGTAGCCAGTTACCACCCTACTGACAAAAACTTGACGTAAATTGTTTAGGCGTTCCGGTACGGTGTCGCGTAAAGACTAATTAGGAGTATACCTATATATAGGTAGTAGGTATATAGATTTACCTTACCCTTACAGGTTAGCCCGCTACCATCTTAGACTACAACATCACTTACCATCAGGTGAGATTGCTAGCAAAGGCTAACTTGTATTATTTTGTGTAAAAAAAAATCCGCGTATTAGTAATAATAAGAAATAGCACATAAAATTTGATTTTGCAATTTTATAATATATTCTCAGACTCCCATTCCGGAGTTTTAACTTTATACGTAACTTAACTAACAAATATTAAAATAAATGAAATGAAAATATACTTCATTGTCCAGCATAATGGTTTAAAAACGATAATAATAGTAAAAAGTAAAGAAAGACATATAACAAGTTTCTAGCGCTAAATTAATCTTTATTACAGAGAAGATTTATATTTATTTGAATAGTAACAACTACTAACAAAGGGAATAGTAGTGATAATAATTACACGCAAAATAGGAAATCGCTTTGGCAGAGGTTGATCAAATAAATAGTATCATAGTTGGATTGACGATACTTGATAAAGTTTTTCTTTTCGATTTTGTTTTATAATTATTTTTATTTTTTAGACTTCGGAGTTAATTCCGGGATACGCATCCGCGGACTTATAAAGGAAAGTTTTACAAAAGCTTATTGCATGGAATGACAGCCGATCCAATCTTGACGAAATTTAGCATAATCATAGGTATAGATGGTTTCTGACTGTTTTTAATAAAATAAATGCGGTGATTTTAATAGAAAGGTGTGATGAACATCTAGAATTCGATGATTTCAACGATGCTCATCGACATATCAACCAATGAACGTCTATCCTGTAAATAATGATTATCTAGCAAGTGAGTGTTCAACTTATTTAGAAATTATAGTACCAATAAATATAATATGTAGATAGCAATTAAGTCAAAATTATTAAAATATGGTGAGAGTGATATAAAAAATTATGGTGAGGCCGACATAGTATTGCATTGACGCAAATTATTCAATTCAATTTAAATAATCTTGATTCAAATAATCCTTTATAAGGCACTTTTGAAGCGTCAATAATTTACAAAGTAGTGATTTGATGGTGATAACTACATTCGTAAACTTAAAACTAAAGCTATGAGGGTTCCGAACGCGCCCCGGTCTAAGAAGAAGCCCACAACAAACTTAGCCAGGTAAATTTTCATTTTGTTATCACCATCTCACATGCCACTTAAAATTATATTAGAGCAATATTTCACACCCATGCTTGTTTATCATTTACGTAATCCTTTACACTATAGTAGGACTTTTCTACAAGCTTACGTTTTATATAAACTTTGAACTTATTGAGAGAAAGACTTGAATGCAAAATCGGGTTAGAATTTTAGTGAGTAAAAATATTGATCCTGACTGATTTATTATATTCATAAGTTGCTATCCTTATTTGACGAATTTTTAATTTTTTGGTTAAATAATAAAATAAGTCATTAAGTTAGTTTTATTGCTAAATTAGATTTTTTCTTTGCGGTGGTAATAAAGCACGGCAGCCCCCCACCAGACCAGATCAAAGAAAATTAACAAATGAATTTTCCCTTCCGGGACATAATATAAGACTACAGCGCTCAACACTGGCCAAGCCAAGCCAAGCCAGGGAGGTCGTAAAACAAGTAAGATTCTCCGAGCGCAGCTCTCTCCATCACCCGCTGAGCGATTCTAAGCTTCGTTAGTAAACCTAACGCTTAACCTAAAACAAGCTGTTAGTGCAAGCGTACAAAGAAAAAATCTCTATTATCATAGCAAGTTACCACAGTCTAACAAAACCGTGAAATGCATCCATTCATTCCACTGCGTTCCGTATTAAGCGAGCTTAACTTTTATATGCACAGACTTGGCGCGCTCTTCCGCAATTTTTATATTCCCCTTGTATTCCCACTTTGATATAAACCGAGGTCTCTGGAGTTTTAAAGTGAGAAGTGGTCTAGTCGTGATGATACAATCCAGCTTTCGTTTCAACCAGTTTCAACACGGAATTTAGAAACAAATGTGGGAAGATTTTTCTCATTCATTCGTACTTTTGACGAGATATCTGGTTCAGCGGTGCGTGTGATAGCCTGAGTTATACTAGTATATATAGGAGAGGGCTAATAACCCGAATCCGAAGCCAGTTTCAAGAAACAATTTAATTTGCTTTAAAAAGCAATTTCTAAAAAGTCTATCTAGCCTACTGGGGATTCATGGATCTTGGCAGTTACCTCGGTCAAAGACCATTCCAAGGGAAAATGCTGCACGTGTTTTAAGTACTATACCACGTTACGATAGCACCGACAACGTTCAAGGTTTCATCATCATGATCAACCCATTGCTGGCTCACTACAGAGCACGGGTCTCCAATATGAGAAGGGTTTGGCCATATTCCACCTCGCTGGCCAAGTGCGGATTGGCAGACTTCCCACGCCTTTGAGAACATTAAGGAGAACTCTCAGGCATGCAGGTTTCCTTAAGATGTCTTCTTTCACCGTTGAATCAATCAATCTTAATTGCTTAATAACGCACATAACTCCGTCCTAACCACTAGGCTATCACAGCTTCGAGGGATAATGCAGTTCAAGGGTTAATGCAGTTTTATTTTATTTGTGTTACATATTCTTTTTACTAGTTAATTAGTTATAATGAAGCAATAAATTTAAACGTTGCTATTTTATCAATCAATCCAATCCTCTCTGCTATCAGAGAGCTTCCCTGTAAGAGGAGGACGTGGTCATGATTTTTAGGAACTGCATATCTGAAGTTTAACTCCTCGCAGTCCGATTTTTTTTTTTATTCACCACAAGTTAGCCCTTGACTGCATCTCACCTCATGGCAAGTGATGATGCGATCTAAGATGGTAGCGGGCTAACCTGTTAGGAGTATGTAAACTCATACTCCTAATTATTTTCTACACGACATCGTGCCGGAACGCTAAATCGCTTTGTCGGTAGGGTGGTAACTAGCCACGGCCGAAGCTTCCCACCAGACCAGACTCGAGCCGGGAATCGAACCCAGGACCTCCAACTTTAAAATGCAACAGCGCACGCGCTGCGCCACGGAAAAAAAACTGTCGTCAAAATTCCGAAGCTTCCTTACGCTTACTGTTTACCTAATGAATGGAATACCATTAGTTTCATGATAACTGGACAAAATCGCAGTACGGCGTGTATGAAGCCGTAAAGAAGACGGTCGCGGATAAAGTGTCTATTTTATAAACTTGAATATTGAACTTTTCGCTTGCGAGGTATTAAAATTAATTTCGCATATTTAAGGTGCTGTGTCTGAGGTAGCTCTTCGACACTCAAAATCCTTGAAAAATGAGATCTTACTGGATGTACGCTACACGCGCCTAATATTTATATTCCCATTTATATATTTCCTTCAAGCAACACAGATCAAAGTAAGAGATAGAGAGACACCTTTAGAGCTAGGACTCTGTTTGGCGAAAGCAATACAGTTCGAGCCAATGATGTCAATCAATTGAACCAATGATGTCTTTATCTAATTTATGATTTCAAAGTACTATTATTTTTTAAAACTAACTAATCTAAATTTCTATGTCAAATTTCTATGTATGTTAGTAGTAAACTAACTCAAACTTAAAATTTACTAAATTAAATCCAATTTTAAATAGGAGCCTTTTTTATAATAATAAATGGGTATTTTTAACTACACTTGTAAAAAAAATATAAAGTTTGTCATTTAAAATAAATAATGTGAATAATAATATCTTCAAACGTGTAGCTTCGTATGAAACGACTTCCAAAACCAGTTTAAAGCGAAAATGATGTACAAGTATTTTATTTAAAGATCGTTCAAAAACAATCGAAAATACCAACATTTTTTTTTAATATACATAGCGAGCAAACGAGCAGGCGGGTCACCTGATGGTAAGTGATTACCGCCGCCCATTAACATTTGCAGCACCAGAGGAACCGCCAATGCGTTGCTGGCCCTTGAGCAATTTGTTAATTTATGAAGATCCCTTTATTATAACATCGAAAGCCAACGCCTACTTAAAAAAAAAAACTATTTCTAAAGCACATGTTTTGTTTCGGCAACTAGTGTCCCGTCTATATTTTCCATTCCGCCTGGTGGTTAGAATAATATAAATTACTGCAGTGAGATTACTTAAAACATAACGGATTTATTCCTCAAGAAAAAGCTAGTTGGTATTTCAGTACCCCAGTCTAGCGCGTCTGGCTATTTCCCAAAAGGATTGTTTATCACTTGTTCTTTTGCAGCCGTGAGGGAGAAATATTGCATGGAAAGCATATTTGCGATGAGATTGTGAGATTCATCTCTGTTTGCAAGTCTTTGTTGCACTATTTCATTTTGTATGTGTGCGGATCTCCGCCGTATTGGTCTAGGAAAATCCGGTGTACCGCCTTGTGGCATAGCCTCCATACCCGGGTCTATTTTCGTGGGGTGTTATACATTACTCCCTTTTCTTTTTAGCTTCATATTGTGATCAAGTTGCTCATTTGCATAAATTAAAAATAAGAGTGCTTATTTAATAGATAAGACAAAAAAAAAATTATACACTACAAGTTAGCCCTTGACGGCAATCTCTAAGTGATAATACAGTCTAAGATGGTAGCGGGCTAACCTGTCATAGGTACTGTTCCATACTCCTAATTGGTTTCTACGTGCCGAAACGCCAAATTGCTTGGCGACACGTCTTTGTCGGTAACCAGCCACAGCCAAAGCCTACCACCAGACCAGAACCGAGCCGGTAATCGAATCCGGGACCTCCAACTTTATAATCCGACAGCGCATGCGCTGCGCCATGGAGGTCGTCATATTGATAACATTCTTATGTTACCAACAAAATGTGTAATTCTCCTAAAATAAATAATAACGTGGGTAATTATTGGATTCTTCTTAAATCACTAATTAATCATTTCTTTGCTAATCAGTGTATTTAAAAGGTAGCGATCAATTTTGTACAAGCTTGTTTTGCTATAAATACGGGCGGTTGTTGCATTTCGTGGCATTCTCGCTCGAGACGTCGGACCGTTTGGACCTCCAAGTTATTGTCGCAATAAAAGTGTAATCCCGCATGTTGTGGTTTTAATTACTATGAGCGAAAGTAAACAAAAACGTCATTCTTACAAAAAAAACAACTCGGACGCCCTTAACTCGTCATATATTATCGTATTAAATATATAGTCAAATTTCAATGTGGGCTTAAATTTTGAACTATATCGAGACTTATCACTGGTTTTGGCTTGTTTGCGTCTGATTTGGCAGTGCACCAATAATGCTGCGACAAACGCGTTATTTGACCGCCGCCGCACCTCGACTCTGACCGATGCAATCAAAATACATTATTGTTGCCAAAATCATTTATACATGTATCTACTATAGCTTGTTATCCATTGTGTATCATGGACCTCCGCGAACGTCCAATATTTTGTTAGTTTTGTTTACTATATCAATGTATTCATCATAGAATCATCATCATGATCAACCCATTTCCGGCTCACTACAGAGCACGGGTCTCCTCTCAATATGAGAAGGGTTTGGCCATAGTCCACCACGCTGGCCATATGCCGATTAGCAGACTTCACACGCCTATGAGAACATTAGGGAGAACTTCCAGGCGTGCAGGTTTTCTCACGATGTTTTCCTTCACCGTTGAAGCGATATTTTAATTGATTAAAAACGCACGTAACTCCGAAAAGTTATAGTTTAGGTGCGTGCCCGGATTCCGGCATGCCCTAACCACTAGGCTATCACCGCATCATTGAATACTTAATATAAATGCACCTCGAGATTCTTATTGATAATTAAGTTATCTAATCAATTCTCTCTCAATCAATAATCTATTCTAACAAATATATTGACTTTAGAAGTAAATTTATTGATATCTCATATAATAGTCAATTGAATTGTAAATGAAATCTTGGCCTTTAATGTTTTAACTTTATTATATCAAGTTTTTGATTCTTTTTTTTGTAGTTGATCTTTTATATTGCGTTTTTTTTTATTATTATCATTACTATTTATTGTATAGTGACTCAAGCTAATAATTTAAGATGTTTCTTACTTCTAAACTATTTATTAACTTTGTGAAAACCTGTAAAAAGCTAAACATTTACATTAGATCACGACGTTAAAAAATGTGAAAAAATTGGCTAATAGTTTTCCGTAATAAATAAATAAATCTTAAAGACCTTTATGGTGTAGTATGTGCGCTATCGTATTATAAGTGAAAAGTCCTGGGTTCGATTTCCGGCTCGAGTCTGATCTGTTGGGAGGCTTCGGCAGCTTTACCGCCAAGCGATTTAGCATTCCGGTATGATACCAAGTAGAAATCGATTTGGGAGTTCAGCCGGCAACACAACGGCGTCTTTTCTGTTGTTGCATATGTACGAGTAAATGGGCGACTTTAATCGCTTAACCTCAGGTGACCCCTGCTCATTTGTCCGCGACGTAATTAAAAAAAAAACACGTCACCTGTTTTTGTAGTTGAAGTTTTATGGTCTGTTGTAATTTTTACTTCTAAGTTATAACTTTATTTTTTGATACTATGGTTTATGACAATCTTTCATATAAAAATTTGTCATTCCATAATAGTTGAAAATTAATTTGAGTCGTCTACTTTTATGGGTTCATGTAGTTTTTATGTGTTGTCGTTGTGCCTAAAGTGTTTTATGGACACAGAAGTATTACCAACACCTTTTTGTTTTATGACGGTACGGCATTATCACAGCCCTCTCCAACCCTCGATCAATCAGGGGTCAAAGGAAATTCAGATCTTTATTGCTCAAAAGACATTAGAGCGAACAAAAAAATCTATTTTCAGATAACAATCTCTTGTTTCAAAAAAAGTCGTAAAAAGTTGACTTTATGTTTGGCTGTTATAGAGGTGATTCAATTAAAGTCTAGGGCTGAGATCTATAGGGTGTAATAACCTCTGCTCAGAAATACGTCAGGAGTTGAAACGAGATAATATATTTACATCACAAACTTTTTCTCGTTTTAACTCTTTGTCATCTCAAAGTAAATTCCATATCAGCTATAATAATCAAATCATATTTTATTTTTTGACAAATTTTTTACGAAAGAAAAAATTATTCTTTATTTTGTGTATCCTTGCAGGCTGTTTTGAATATGCAAGTTTATCTGTTTTTAGTGACTGTATCGCTCTAGACATGCAAAGTTTAATTTCAATTTTTGTATCGCAGTTCACTTTTAAAATATTTGTATTTAGAAATAATCTGGCGGATAAAATGTTTTGTTTTATGCATTTGTTGTACTTCACAATTGGGAAAAAATAATCAAGTTCTACTGTTCGTTGTTTTATTTAATGGTTGCAAATTTATTCCCGTTATTTTCATAGCACAAAGTTTTTATTTCATATAACATCGTTGTTACTGAAACATTTTTACAGTTATCTGTTTTACGACGGTTTGCGTTATCGCAGCACACCTTACAGGCTTCGCAGGTATTTAAGATAATACATTTATTCTTAGTACACGTCAAAAGAAGCATCTCGGGGAAAGTGTCGTAAAAAATGACCTATAGCTTTTAAGCGATAAAGTTGAGGGATCTTGCTCTCTACATAAGAGTAAAATGTAGGGTAACAATGGATGTACATAACTATGCGGCTTATGTCTTTTTTATAGATCCCTTTATAGTATACACTTACCTAGAAACAAGCAAATTGTAGTTTGCCACGTAACTGCTGGATGCCTTTTCCTCGTAAATGTTTCATTCGTTTTGAAGGTATTCAAGTTATATGGAAAAAGTGTAATAGGAAAGTGTCACCAATACTCGAAATAAAAAATAAAGTTTAATTCAGATTTCATGTTAAACTTACCTATGATATAAAATCTCAACTCAATAAGTAATTGGAACATGAAAATGTTTTTTTTAAATTCTAATTACAATTTTTATATTCTAATGACTTTGTCAATGAATTCGTATATTATTATTGTTATTATTACATCATAGGATCTTAATCTACTTCCGTTACCATAGTGATCGGTGACCTCATTTAACCTTAATTTTGAATGCAGCTGATGTCATAGTTGCCACCCCATATTTTATATGGAAGCTTTGTACAGTTAGATCTGTTAAAGTGATGATCAAAGTAAAAAGTTTTGAGGGTGACTTATGTCTTTTTATGAAACCATGGCAGCTAACGAAGGCTCAGCATCATGAGGCCTCATGATGCCCCAAACAATCTTGATAAGTCAATCACAAACCACAAGTGGTGGGAAACCACATGCCATCTCTACGTGTTTAATTAAGGAGGTTGGAATTGAAATAAAAATTTATTTATTTATTTATCTACTCTTATTCTAGCTTTATATATATAAAAATATAATCCATGATGTCACTCTTGTGAGTTCACTCAGATTGTAACTGAATAGGTCCGGCCTCTCTGCCACAACGTTCAGAGTGATAAGGGCGCGCGTCAGAGGCGCCTGGTTGAGCAGGTTGATGCGTCCCCTCGGCACTGCCAGCAGCTTTGACCTGCACCTTCGATACACGTACCTATCTGGGACCCTATGCCGCACCTGCACTAAAAATAACCGAGTTAGCTTAAGTTGCTGGCGGCTGGGCATAGAGCTCGAAATACCGATAGGCGTTGAAGTCTCAATATGCTATAGAGGATACGCCACGAAACATTCATCAATGGCAGGCCCTTTACAGATGAAATCAAACATGGCAACCCATCAAACAGTGGCAAAAGTGGAAATGGGGCTATCTTTACATCCCTTCGGCTAATACACACGAAAATAATAGCATGTCAATATGTAACATTTATTTTACTTCCATTACAGTTATTTTATTTAGGTCAGCTTGTATGAAGATAGACTTGAGTACAAAACTTTCGTTCGTTCGTTTAGGTCGTCGTTTTGTTAAGGTATTTTCAAAAAAAAAATTCCCGGCGGATAGTTGCAAAAATACATCCTGAATACCAAATAACTCAGCGAATTGCGAGTGGCAATGGGCGGGGCACATAGCTCGGAGAACCGATGGACGTTGGGGTCCCAAGGTGCTGGAATAGCGACCCCGCACCGGTAAACGTAGCGTTGGTCGACCCCCAACTAGGTTGACAGACGACATCAAACGAGTCGCAGGGAGCCGCTGGAAGCAAGCGGCCCAAGACCGTGAGCATTGGAACTCCCTACAAAAGAACTATGTCCAGCCGTGGACGTCAATCGGTTGTTAATGATGATGATGTTGATGAATACCAAATTACAGTCCAACCTAAACTGTGGTTTGAGCTGCGCGTTGATGGATCAATCAGTTACTGAGTCAGTCAGTTAGTCAGTAACCTGTTCTTTTTATATATAACTATACATATTTTCCGACAGTCCTACAAATAGTCCATATTATAGTTTCCGAATAACAATGTTTAATGCAACAGTGATTTTGTCACAACGAACGGCAGTTACTACGGGGTTGTAAATTTGATTTTTCCGGTTGCTGGTAACAATCTGATTTACATTTTTACAAAAACGTGTCACGTCCAAAATGCGCTTCACACTTTGTGGACTGTGAGCCAGAATTTTTAATGTAATTTATTAAATTTGCAGCAGTTTGTATGAAATGGATAAAAATACATAATATCTGGCTATATTTTTTGGCTTTTGTTTCATTTCATCTGTCTGGATATTTTGCAAGTTAAACTTGACCAACTTTTGGGTGAATTAGAGTTTTGACCAAGAGTTAACGAAATAGCTCAACGTATTGTAAAGCTGAAGTGGCAATGGGATTACAATCTTGGAAAACCGATGGACGTTCTCAACATTAGGTACAATGTGTTGGTACCCAACGTTGTGAATGGTTACACCGCAGCGTAGTCCATTCCCAACTAGATGGACAAACGTCATCAAACGAGACGCAGGTAGACGCTGGAAATAAATGGACTGTGGACATCTATGACCAGCTATTGACTTAACATGCTCTCCGATTAAATATTTGTCACATGAATTTTATAACTTCGCAAGTTTCATATAGCATTTGTTTGTACTAATCTTATTTGTTTCGAAACTTAGAAAAAGAAAATTAATTTCACACAGTATTAAAGAATTTTTTATTGGAGAAGTGTTATTACACAGTTTAAACGATGCAAGTAAAAATAAATGAAATCGGTCTCTCTACTACGGTCGATTCCAGATCAAGTTGCAACACCCAAACAAATAAATAAATAAACAGGCATTATAAAATTTTTCATTACACATTATAGTTACAACACATTTCATACTAAAAACACTTGAGCTAAATTAGTCTTTAGGATACTGCATATAATCCCATATAGCCTCAGAGGCCACGTTACGAATTTGTATCCATTCCGTATCCCTTAGTAATATTGTAGTCGCGAAAGTTTGTGCGTATGGATGGTAAAACTGCTGAACCAATTTGAATGGAGATAACCTGCATTAACACATAGGCTTCTTGTTATCTCGAAAAATTGTATTGTTCCTAATGATTGGTAAAAACACTAATAGGTTGAAGAAAAAGAGTAGACAATTCCGAGCTATTACAAATTTCGACTAGTGATGGTGATGCTGATGATTAATTACGATTATTTTAGCAATTTTTCCGTCCTATCAGCAAAGCGATAATGAATTAATTTTACAACGCTAATCTTTGCTATACTGTATATTAAAATTATAGTTACTATCGAACTATAGCCCGTATCGACATCGACATTTTTCACAACACCTACCCGGTTTTTAAAATAAAGCACACCGACAAGTAATCGGTGTGTTCTCCCTTAAAAGATATGTGTGTGAAGTTGTATATCTAACACTTCTTTTATTATAATAATTTATTTTTATATATGTTTTGTTACAAAAATAATATAATTGGCTGTTTGCATTTTCTTTATTGCCAATGTTATGGTCACTTGTTATTGATGTATATATAACTGAATGTGTATATATTTTGTAATTTGTATTGTTAAAGAAGCTGCGAAGCTGTGATAGCCTAGTGGTTAGGACGTCAGCCTCCTAATCAGAGGTCGGGGGTTCGAACCCGTGCACGCACCTATTACTTTTCGGACTTATATGCGTTTTTAAAATATCACTTGCTTGCATCGTTGATGGAAAACATCGTGAGGAAAACTCCACGCCTGAGAGTTCTCCATAATGCTCTCGCAGGTATGTGAAATCAATTCGCACATGGCCAGCCAAGAATGGGTTGATCATGATTGACAAATTTATATATATGTTTATAGTAAGTGTTCTTAATAAATAAATCACTAAACTATAAAAATTTACGTCTAATTCTGTGCTATTTTATGCAACCGTCTCTCAGCCAAGTGTGAACGTTTACCGAGTCTGCTTTAACAATCAGCGCCATACCAAGATTAATTTCTAGAACACGACGTATTATCATGTTAAATGTTTACTTTTCATTACGTACTGCTCTCTGCTATGCTGTATGCGGTTTAAAATAACAGTTAATTCCAATCTTTTTATACCATTCTCCACTGTTTGCACTAGTCTGAGATAGAAATATTCTCTTCCCTTGATTTTTGAAGTGGATGTTCTTTGTCGGTAATTTTGATTGTATTTCAGTTCATTTGTAAATTGCGACACGATATGGGCAAATTTCAAAGATTGACAAATGGAAAAAGAAAACGAGACAGAGATAGGTCTATCAAATCAAATAAAAATCGTTTTACTGTCGTAAACCTAAGGCGTACATCTTTGAAGCGTATAATATATTTTACATTTATTTATTTGGACAACCAACTAAATGTAAAATGGGCTTAAACTTAATTAAATATTAAACTAGTGGGACACATGTAATTTAACTTTTTTGCAAACAAACCATGCATAATGATCAACAAGTTCGTACTTAAACATAATACAAAATATTATGTACTCTTTAGTTGTAACGTAAATTAAAATTAAACGAAATTAAATTAATAAACTTACATAAGGGACTATAATTAAGTTGAGTGCTTTAAAAAGAATTAGGACCTTACCTTTAAATTTGTTGACCTCGTCACGATATACTTGTCTTTAACCGATAGTTCTTTGTACAGTATTCTTATAATACTCCGGGTATTATCGATTTTTCATGTCATAATTTTAATTTATGAGCTGATGGTGACAACTTCTTAAACTTAAAACTTAAAGAAGAGGAAAGAGAGAGAGAACCTTCCAAGCATATGTTAAGGTTTAGGAAGAAGCCCACAAGTAAATTAGCCGTGGTTTCATTTCGTTATCACCATCTCACATGATCAATAATAAATTATGAGTAATAATAAAGACCAGTTCACACCCAAGATTTTTAATGTTTATATAATTCTTAATATCATAATAGGATTTTTCAATAAGCTTAAGTTATATAAAACTGTGAACTTATTGAGATATATCTTTCTTTCAAGATTTCAGTTGGAAATTTGTTTTAAAATATATATAATAGTGATAGTAACGCTTTAGGGCATTCAAGTGTTAAGAAACACAGTTTCTTCAGTATCTATTCTTATTTAATTACAGGATGGTAAACACCTTATTAATAAGGAACACAACTCTTCAATATCTATACTTGTTATCTACAACATTGAACACACCTTTGTACAACCAGAACCTTGGAGACCACTTATCGGTACCAACACTAAACAAGAACTAATCAACAATGACCAAATAACTTATAAAAGGCCGATTCGAACGTCATGTTTTCCGTTTTGCCTTATTCAAATCCGGTATCTTAAGAAAACAGTCAATTGAGATACTTTTCATTAGAATAGTCAAAAGTAAACCTAAATCATTTAAGTCAAATCACATACTTCAATTATATATTCTCATTTAATGATTAAGATATTATATGTATGTAAATTCAACGACACTAAAATCTAAAACATTTAGTTAGTCAGCATAATTTTAAGTGGCATGTGCGATGGTGATAACAAAAAGAAAATTTACCTGGCTAAGTTTGTTGCGGGCTTCTTCTTAGACCGGGCGCGTTTGGAACCCTCATAGCTTTAGTTTTAAGTTTATAACGTTATTATTTTTATTTATAATAAATAAATATATATGACGGCAATCAGAGAGCAGCGCCATCTAGTTTTGGAGTCATGTAGGACAGACAAGAGAGTGGCATCGCCCTGTCTCTTTACGCAACACTAAGTGACGTATGCAGGTTCTTATAAGACTTACCGGCGCGGGACAGCGCATTGCATAGATTGCACTCGATCGGGTCGGACCGGTGGTTGAGCTGCGGTGGTGCGTTCGTACTTGGTGGAGCGTATGGTCTGCTCCTTATAAATTACCATACTTATAATTATAGTTCGGTTCTACCAAGAGTGGCTGGTCTCTTTGTCCGAAACTACCCACGTCTACCTAAATTACCGACAAAGACACGCACCCGCCCGTAGTCATCCTACATATATATAATTATAAAACCTTAGTGCTTACATTACGGCTGAGGTTGGTAAAATTGGAACCTTCATAGCTTTAGTTTTAAGTTTACGAATGTAGTTATCACCATCAAATCACTACTATGTAAATTATTGAAACATTAGTTCGAGGAAAATAAGAATTACTTCGATTAACTGTAATATATGCAGCAAATGTACAGTGGTGCTAGCCCATCTCTGTATTAAATGGCATACGGTTCGCATCGAAACCCATGGCACGTAATAAATACATTAAGGAGAATAAATAACAACGCGTAGCAAATTTTTATTTTCATTCCCGAAAGCGAAATTATAAGCTTTAATTGACAAATTTCGCCTGGTTTCGAGAATTCTCGCTGATATTTTTTTTGTGCTCAGTAATTAAATTAAAATCTCCTTCGTGCCCCGTTACCGCGGGGGTGATTGCGTATCGCACTTGCAATCAGTATTGTTGATTTACATACAAAAGGGATGGGAGGGATAGTAATTTCTTTTTGTATGAATAATTTAATAAGAATTTCAAATTGTGTGTTAATCGCTTACATAATATCTCATGTAAAATTACAACTGCATAATGAATTAAGAGATAAATAAATAAAATGTTATTGTAAGTTTGATACACAATTAATACAAATTAAACATAGCTTACAGTTACCTAATTTATTGTAAAACTCGTTTCGGATGTCACAGGATACAATTACCTGCAAAATATTTCACTCCATTGTCGCTGACCACATAGTAAGTAATTCTACTTAAGTTCAGAATACTCACAAGTCTACTGTTAATGAAATGACCTATGTCATTCTTTCACGATTTTATATTTACCTAGAAAATGATTTTACAAGCCAAATTCAATGTAACATTTTTGTTATTTTTTTCACGCTGGGAAATGCGTTTAAGCATCCTCTCCGGAAGTGACGCAATGACGGCAAAACTACGCCATTTCTGCGTATGTGGGACTCCCTGGCGGCCAGACTGGCGGCCAGAATACGCACTAAAACCCAGCGATGCTCCTTCGCGTCGCCTGGCGGCTGGGTCACGGACACACCCGCACACTCGACCGCACGTTATGCTATATACTAGCTGAACTATGGACATCCTGATAATCCACTAGTACACACATTACTAAATTAATAAATTGATTTTTTTTTTCAACTTTGTCAAATTCTGGTTATACTGTATAATAACAGAGGTAGGGATAAAAACAAGCAAATATACTACTTCAAGACAAGCTCAATGCTGTAAGTAAATTAGTACGTCGTTATATTGAAACCTCCCTCTAATTGGCCTTGCCGGCATGGTACTCTTCATCGGTGTGGCGGGCTTTTACGACTATTACTGAATATATAAAATAACCGGGAGCAACGACTTCACTTGCTCTCAGAAGCACGGGGTAGATGACGCCGATTTCCTAACTCCGACCTGATACTCATATTATAACAGGAAACCCAATACCTAACAACCCTCAACCCTACCCAGGGCTAGTGATGTGTAATTTATCATACTAACCACCAGACCAACTGAGCGGTTCTAACCAAGGCATGGTAGCAAAAAATTGCAATCGAAAGCGATTACGATTGCGATTGTGTAATGCAATAGATCTACAGTATTGTGAAAATTAATTTTGTTAATTCCATGAATTGGATCCCCCCTGGCTGGATTCCGCGATTGAAACCAAAAACTCAATTCGTATTTCTTTTTTTTTATATCTTACTTAATATACTTATTAGCTTACTTATAAACAAAGAATATTTAATCCAGACATTTCATGAAAGTATTAAATAGTTTTAAGAATAATTTGAAGCGGTGATAGCCTAGTGATAGTCAGACTCCTAAACAGAGGTCGGCGGTTTGAATCCGAGCATGCACCTCTAACTTTTCGGAATTATGTGCGTTTTTAATAAATTAAAATATCACTTGCTTCAACGGTGAAGGAAAACATCGCGAGGAAACCTGCACGCCTGAGAGTTCTCTATAATGTTCTCAAAGGCGTGTGAAGTCTGCCAATCCGCACTTGGCCAGCGTGGTGGACTATGGCCTAACCCCTCTCATATTGAAAGGAGACCCGTGATCTGTAGTGAGCCGGTAATGGGTTGTTCATGATGATGATGATGATGAAGAATAATTTAATGGGTCTCTTAGTAGTGATATCTGAAGCACCAGATTGGCCATAGGTGCGATGCCGGCTGAACCCATATTAAATAAAGAAAGACAGTATGATTTCGGGATCAGGGTCCTCTGACCCCGAAATCTCGAATAACTTAAAACTGCCCCAACATTAAATAGATATCCTGGAGTAAACTATTCACTAAAATACGGGACTAACTCCCAAAACTGCGGGAAATTATAAGAGTAAAGGTCCATAATGTATATACGGTACTACGGACTAATTGCGACCACGCAAATCAGTAATTGGTTAAACAAAGTATTTTACTTTATTGAACTAAATACTAAAGCACTAAAATAAGGCTTATCAAAAATGAAGAATAGAACAGTGTTCCCATCTTATCTAAATAATGTACATACCTATTATAATAATCAAAAGAAATTTCGGTGAGAAATCCCTTATCCATAAAGGAGCCAAATTTTACAACACAATTCCTACTTGGTGTTTTATTAAATTGAGTTCAGATATTTATTCCCAACCATAAAAAATTAAAACTCATTAAATTAATTCGAAACCAAATTAGCTGAACATTTAATACGTAACACAAATAAATTTAAATTAGACGAATATTGAATGTGTATTTAAAGTTGTTTTAAGTTATGATAAATAATAAGTTTAAAGTGTAAGTTTAACTTAAAAGTTTGAATACATAATATAAAAAAATAGAAAGTACCGTTAAAAAAAATTTAAAAATTTCAAGTTCTTCATTTTAACGCTATTAATGCTATTATAAAGTTATTATTTTTATTTATAATAAATAAATATATATATAATTATAAAACCTTAGTGCTTACATTACGGCTGAGGTTGGTAAAATTGGAACCTTCATAGCTTTAGTTTTAAGTTTACGAATGTAGTTATCACCATCAACTACCTATTACCTATTACATTTAGTTTTGTATTAATGTATTTCATTGATCTTAATATAATACAATGATGTTAGTTTATAAGTAGCAATTATTTAACTTTTAAGCAAGTGTTATGTCTGTAGATAAGCGTGTACGCGTAAGTAATTGTCGATGGCTTAGGTGTACGGAAAAATTCAAGCTCGAGGTTGTGATTTCACCTAACTATTATTACATTATGTCTGTAATGTTTTTTCTTAAATAAATAAATAAAAAAAAAAACTATGTAAATTAGTGACGCGTCAAAAGTGCCTTTTAAAGGACTATTTGAATAAAGACTATTAATTGATTACATAAATCGTTTTATTTTAAATTTGTTAACAATCTTTAAAACCCACCAATATTCTTTTTAGTGCCTTAGTCTATGCTCTAGAGTGTGGAAGCCTATATCCAGAAGTCGAACGTTACTATAAAAGGCCCTCCGCTGCCGACGATTTTTAGAATAGTATAGAATGGAATAGACGATTTTTATTCTAATATTACATAACTTATTGGTATACGAAAACGTTAGACACCAATAAAGAACAGAAACCTATTAAAAATAACTATGTATCTTTATCGTTTCTTATTGTATGCTACAAGGCAAAAGAACAAAAGCTTTGTAACATAATAACCCCGGCGAAATCTTACGCTAAGGATTTGCGCATTATGACTTTATATACTTGTTAAGGAAAGATACTATAATAACAGTTTATACAATTCCGGAATAAATTTACATTTGTGTGGCTTCTTAAGCTTCGGGAATTCCCTTATGGAAATTTCTTAAGTGCAGTAAAATAGTTTTGCAGCATTATTACTGACTAAAACTAAGTGGAAAGTTTCTATAATTTTCTTAATTTCGTGAAAGCTTTTTATGTTGGCAATAATTGTCTATATTGATAATATCTGTGTGAGAATAATTTAAACTACAGGAGCGATTTCTAAACATAGTCTGATAAGAAAGTTCGGAGTATGCGTCAATAATTTACATAGTAGTGATTTGATGGTGATAACTACATTCGTAAACTTAAAAATAAAGCTTTGAGGGCTCAAAACGCGCCCTGGTCTAAGAAGAAGTCCACAATAAACTTAGCCAGGTAAATTTTCTTTTTGTTATCACCATCGCCCATGCCACTTAAAATTATGTTAAAAGCTATCTTATTAGAGCAAGATTTAATACCCGTGCTTGTTTATCATTTACATTATCCTTTACACTATAGTTGGACTTTTCTACAAGCTTACGTTTTAATAAAAACTTTGAACTTATTGAGAGACATCCCAGTTATTTCACTTAGTAATTTTGTTATAAAAGTATCCTTTAAATTATATATTATAATAATTTATAATCCTACAAGTGTAGGACGAACCCTTTAATAACATATAAAAACCTTAATGTTCTATTATATATATTGCATTTGTCTAGCGTTCTTATTGTGCTGATCTTGATTATTGGGACATAATTTACGTTCTCTAAATGCCCCGAATGCCCTCAGCTATGTGACGTCATAGTAATAAAAAAATACAAAATAATATAATCGAAATATACAGATACGATTGTAAACTTTACGCCGTACTATGCATGTTCCGGAATTTTACAATACAATAATGTATCACGTTAAGCAAATGTATATTTAATGTTTATATCATTAACATTCAATTTGCGTTACATAGTTGAACGCTTTCCAGGAATATACTTTAACTGTGAGTTAACGCTATAGATCTATTTGTAGAGCTGTAACAGAAGTAATTAAACGGGCATTGAACGGATTTTGAATACTGTGTCTAGTTTTATATGGATTGTGGACACATTATTGTATATAACTCAATTTATTGATTCTTTACGCATAAATTCACTTTTTTGCTACATAGGTTTCGACAAAATATCAAACATGAAAATAACGTTACGTAACTTTAATTTATTCGACATAAATTGCGGTAAAACTTGGTTTTGACTCTGAATATTGTTGGAGTTTACTCCTTAAGAATCGATTCTCATATAAGGCCCCCGGTATGAAAAAATATGAGGTGAAAAATGAACGAACGAACTACTGAACGAATGACCTCGTTACGTTTTTGTGCGCAACCTATTCTGCGCACCTTTCACTTTCAGGCGTGAGTAGGTATTGTGTACATGTAAATAATGTGTAATCTATTTTGGTTTGATATATATATATAGTCATAATAAATCTAAATAGAATAAAAATGTATACACTATTTGGGTATTTTCATTGATTCGTTTATTCACCATTTCATATGGTATTAATCTTTTTCTTAGACACTAAACCTTTATTTAGACAGTCTATCTCTATATATGTCTATATTAAACTCCATTCGTACGCTGGAGCTGATACACACACTTTTTTTTTAGAAATAATTCATAATAATAGCAAAAATTTTCTGCTAGGTTCGGTAATTTTAGGAGAAATAAAAAAACTATTTTTTTGTTTCATATCAATTGTGCAATTTTTGTATAGTAAAATTGATTGAAAGAAGAACAAGGAACTGTAACTATTCCACTATGTCTAATATGCTTATTCCTTTGCCTATGTTTTTTTTTTATCAACTACAAGTTGGCTCTTGACGGTAATCTTACCTGATGGTCAGTAATGATGCAGTCTAAGATGATAGCGGGCTAACCTGTAAGGGGTATGGGAAACCCACACTCCTAATTGGTTTCTACACGACATCGTGTTGGAACGCTAAACAGCTTGGCGACATTTTATTTGTCGATAGGGTGGTAACGAGCCACGTCCGAAGCCTCCAACCAGACAAATGATTTTTGGTTATAGGACCGATACAATTTTAACCGAACTTATAAATAGATGATACAACAAATCATCGACCCTAATGAAACGTATATCAAGTAACAAGTACAATATAATGGGAAGTGACATCGACATCGACATCGTGCCGGAACGCTGAATCGCTTGGCGACACGTCTTTGTCGGATTGTCGGGTGTAGAATTCTATTTTCCCTCACGATGAAAGCGTCCTATTCGACTAGGTGCTCACTTTCATTCAAACGCATTAATATATGCATAGATTTACGCTGAGAATCCAATTATATTATGAGTGTTATTATTTCCGACTGCAAATAAACCACCGAGTAATTCAACGTGATTTCAAAGGCTAAAACGCCATCGCCTCACCGCCACTTTACGTGTCCGCAAAAATAGCGCAAACTTTGAATTATACGGGCTCTCTAAACGACTAACCAACATCTAAATCCTCCACTAGAGGGACGAGCGAACATCGCTGCAATAAAATACATACGGGACGTTCCAGATACATGACAATTCCTCCTATGTGTTCTGACTTTAAGTCGAAAATTGGGTGCGGCTTTGAGCGGTTTAGTATCAAGAGACGTGTCACGCCCGGATGGTTGTTATGCTTCAACAATTTTAGTGTCCACAATAGGACTGCATCCTAGAGAGCTGTTCGTGTACAGATATCTGATAGGCGATTCTGTGTTGCTTTTTGTCGATACTTCAGCGCCATTTATGAAGAGCTTAGCGCGGTTATGGCGGGCATATGCTTGCATTTATGGCAGACAGTAAGGGTCGTCCGGGAAGTATACAACGTCCCTCAAGTGTCCAGTAAGACCAGTGAGAGGGACATGCCGTAGTGGTTTTTAGTTTTAATCTCTTTCCTGCCCAAGGGTATGGAGGTAGCCATAAAGCTTTTCTACCAAGACAAAAAAAAAAAGTGACAGTAAGGGCGCGTCCATTCACATCTAAGTATGATAATGGTGGTGAATGGTATTATCAACCAGTGTCACAAACGTGTCAAGTATTGATTCTAAGGTTTAAAAAATTAAAGTGAACAAACAACACATATCAGTTACGCGATAATGCGTTGCTATTTTTTTCACTGTAGCACCATTTACTTGGTAACAGTTTTATAACGCTTTGTGGGAAATAATCTAAGGTAATTGCCTAGTTTTAGCTCATATGTGACTAGTTGCGAGCAATTATGGATGGCAATTTTTTTATCACATTTTATATTTACATAGCAAGCAAATCGTATGGTTTTATTATATTAAGTGATGCCTAAATCGTTTTCATTCATTCATGACGGCTGTGACGGAAGTTGGACCATCAAGTGTCACTCAGGTGTCAAGGGATGGTTTATGTTAGAGTCCGTTTATTTCCACAATATGACTGTCGACTGCGTAGAGATTTGTTTACATTTATTTAAAATATGATGCTGTGCCAAACAAGTAGCAAAATATCATAATAGCTTGGATACATTTATTGCCGCAAAAACCACAGTTCCTGTGGGATTTATGAAAAACTGAATTTCACGATGATGAACTATAAATATAGCTTCAGGTAGCTATACCAGCAAACTTCCTAACTTATAAAGTTGGATGTCCTAGGTTCGATTGCCGGCTTGAGTCCGGCCGTTACCATCCTACCGACAATGACGTGACGCCAAGCGATTTAGCGTTCTGGCAGGATGTCGCGTAGCAACCAATTAGGAGTCATCATAATCAACCCGGTAATGGGTTGATCATGACGATGATATATGAGAAGGATTTGGCCACCACGCTGCCGTGCGGATTGGCAGACTTCGCTCGCCTTTGAGAACATTATGGAGAACTTTCAGCCGTGCAGGTTTCCTCACGTTGTTTTCCTTCAACGAGCAAATGATATTTTAATTTTTAAAAACGCATATAACTCCGGTAAGTTAGAGGTGCGTGCTCGGATTCGAACTGCTGACCTCTGATTAGGAGCTAACCACTAGGCTATCACAGTTTCAATTAGGAGTATGAATATACCAAACCCCTAACTGGTTTGCCCGCTAACATCTTAGACTGCGTCATCACTTATCACCAGGTGAGATTGCTGACAATTGCTCACTTGTGGTAGATTATTTTTTCAAATAACTAATCTACGTAAATAAAGTCGCGGGCATATTAATAGAAGAAATACCATATAGTATCATGTCATATTTTCACTGGCAACATTAGAGCTAGCTCACATTAGACGCTTTGAAAACGCGCTTAAAGCGAAGGCAATTCCGCGGCGTTTAACCTGCGTCCTTTGCAGCGTGCAAATTCAGAAGCTCCAAGCGTGGACGTGACGAGCGCTCAGTCAAGAAAAAACGGTTGAATCTATCTCGTCGTTCGTTAAATTAAATTCTCAGAACCAACTAAAGTAAGTTAATTAGGCAACATCTATATTGCGAGATCGGAGATGTTAATTAGTTTAGACAATAGCTGACATTCTTATCAGTTATAACGTCATTGGACCGTTGCGGATAATGACCAGGGCTATGAGATAAGTGAAAAGTCCTCCTGTGTGTGGGGCTTTCCAAAAGGTAAGGCTGAAGCGCAGCTAAACCACCATCCTTAGTTCAACAACACATTCCAAAAGGTAAGGCTGAACGGTGGCTAAACCACCATTCTTAGAGGTGATGAGGTTTGCGATCACAAGACTTTTGAGCTTACACCATGCCGCGACATCCCACCCGCGTCTTTAGCAGTTATAGTTCTGCGGTTCGCCAATGAAAAGACTCTTGATTGCCCGTGCGCTACCCGTGATTAGTCGTACGCTTGACGCAAACTTGGACGCGGCTAGGAACGCCGGTTAGCCGTCAAAGTTTAAAAACCGCAAGCAATAATTCGCTAGTGTATGGAACTGCCTACGAACCGCTAATACCGCAATAATATGCAAAATGGCGCTTAGCCCAAGCGACCCCAGGCGATTTATGTTTTAGAAGTAAATCGCTTGCCGGCTCTTTGCACGCGCCACACACAAATATGTATGCTAATCAGACAATGCTTTCATTCTGCAAAATCAACTCATCATTTCAAGCAATATACCGCGCCAACCGTTTATTTCTGTATGAGAAAATGTTTATTGAAATTCACATATTTACGTCACTTTTATTACTTTACCAATTTCTTTTTTTTCCACTACAAATTAGCCCTTGCCGGCAATCTCACCTGATGGTAATTGATGATGCAGTCTTAGATGGTAGCGGGCTAACCTGTTCGGGTTATTAAAAACCCATACTCCTAATTGGTTTCTACACGATATCGTGCCGGAACGCTAAAATCGCTAGGCGACACGCCTTTGTCGGTAGAGTGGTAACTAGCCACGGCCACAGCCTTCCACCAGATCAGACTCGAGCTGGGAATCGAACCCAGGACCTCCAACTTTATAATGCGACAGCGCGCGCGCTGCGCCACGGAGGTCTTCGAAGACGTCAAGACAGTTTGGCTTTTTCACAAGTAAACGAAAATAGATTCCAAAGCTGGAAACACCCAACCTACTGATAATTTCATGACGGAAAACCCTTAATACATAACCCCCACCCGGGAATGAAATCCTGGATCTCGTAATTTACTAAGCAAGTGGTAACACTAGCCTAAACAAATGGTTAGTTGATTCACGTGGCTGCATTTAATGTTTTCGCCTTATCGTTTAATACCAAATACGCATTAAATACACTCTCCGCATTATTTGCAAATAAATTGCCTCGTTCAATACAGGCCGTTCAATTTTCTAATTCAAATCAGAGAGATCTTGAACAAAGGAGTTTGGATCGTGTTGAAGGTGAGTTCATAGTTCATTAGGAGTTTTGAGTGCCTTTGTGATATTGATAGTGCCGAAGTTAAAGCAAATCCCGGCAGAACGTCAGGGTAACCTTTCTAGCAGGTTAAGCTAAGTGCACTTTTAACATTAACGAAACACATTAATAAAAAAAATCTTTTTAGGGTTCCCTTAGCAACAAGAAACTGCAATAATTTCGTCATGTCCATCTCCAACGTAGATCCAGTAAATGTTTTAATTTGGCATGAATATACAGGTAGTAACAGGTATATTGTGATGTATAAGCTATATTATTGTGAGTATCAATAAAAAATCCATTCAGTAGATTACTTACTTGCAAACTTTCTCGTTTATAATATTAGTGGGAAGTAGGATTACAAGAAAACAAAGTGGTCAAATAAAATCTTAGGGATATTTTCCCTTAGGGTTAGGGTACCGTCTGTACTTACGTATAAAAACGTGACGTAGAAAAATAAACTCGTTTATTTTTCTCTTTTATTTAGTAGCATTTGGTGTCATTGTCAGGTATTTAATTAAAAGATAGATGTGTGAAAACGGTAATTTGATTCAAGAAATCGCAAAAAGATAATGAGTTTTTCTTTGCAAAGTTTTGTTAGAGACAACTTTGCCACCCCCGCCAGCCAATCGGTTGCTGTCAGCTTAATAGTTGTTCTGGCTATATTAGTCTAAATATTAAAGTAAAAACGAAGTCTATTATACAGCTATTTAAAAATGAATCAGTTGTAGTCGACTAATATAAAATGATCTTGGAGTTGGAGCTGAAGACACCTATAATATATATTATGTTGTGACAAAAAACTCTAGTATATATTTAGTTTACATCAAATTACACTATCAGTACAGAACTACATCCCCACATACCTAGGTATAAAAAATAGACCGCATTGCTGTCCTTGTGAGTTCACTGAAAGACCAACCAAAAATATCAATCTTTTCGGCTAAAAAATTAACTACGGAACCCTATACTGCACGTGGTCCATGCTTGACTCTTTTTTTTTAACATCACACTTGTTTTTTTTCAACGATATACGAATAGAACGTTTTAATTACAAGTTACAAACAATCTTGCAGTGTTTTTATGTATAACAACAAGATAATTGGACAAACGATGTCTATTTGAAAAACCTTGAACGATTGTGGGAAGCTGATAGCTGGAAACCAAAGGACCGATAACGCAACATTGTATTGTACATAATGTATTTGAAAAGCGAATAACTCAATAAACTTTGGCAAAGTTTATAGATCGATTATATAGTCGATTTGGAGCCAGCTTTTTTTTTAATCCACTACAAGTTAGTCCTTAACGGCAATCTCACCTGATGTTAAGTGATGATGCAGTCTAAGATGGTAGCGGGCTAACCGGGGTATGGTAAACCAATATTCTTAATCGGTTCCTACGGGAGATCGTGCCGGAACGCTTAGCTTAGCGACACGTCTTTGGCGGTAGGGTGGTAACTAACCACGGCCGAAGCTTCCTACCAGCCCAGAATCGAGCCGGAAATCGAACCCACGACCTCCAACTTTATAATGTGACAGGTCGCGCACCGCGCCACGGAGGTCGTCAAAAACTATAAAAAGCTATAAAACTTAACCGACATTTAAACGTAACCTTGTGGGAATATACTGCAAGTTACGAGAATGCCTACGGCACCACAGGAACAAACGGAAAGCTGCGTTCATTTAATTTCTAAATCTATGCTAGCGGGTATTATTCAGCGACTATTTTTATTTTTACAGCGTATGTAACTTAAATTACGTACCGCCATAAAAATGGGGGATAAATGTGACAAGCTTGCAATGTTACCACAGTTAATGGCTCTAAAAAGACATAAAAGTAAATTTCAAATATACACTGCGTTCTCCTCTGGTCCTTTTTATTATGTCATTATTTGAAAGCATGCGAACATTACAGACATTAGCGTTAATTTGTGTTTTTTACGAAGAAGCTGTACTGGGTAGGACACAGCGTTACTCTACGAAAGGTCATGCCACACAATGGTCATTAAGCTCGATTTGCTATACCTCTGCGACTCACCAACCTAATCTGCATGAGCCACAGATCATACCATTAATACAAATTAATACAATATTTTTCACTCCGACACCGAAACACCCTCAGTACATTTTCACGATTACCGTGACCCTCCTTTGTACGTAAAGGTAATCGTAAAAAACGTAGCTAGAAGTTTTCTTAAACAATAATCTTCACGTCTATGTTTATAACTTCACTTAGAAGTTTAAACCGAAAGGTGGTGTTTGTTTCCTCATCGGCATTAACATACTCAAAGAGAGTTGACATAAAGCAGGTTTCTTATCGTAAAAAATATGCCAAAGATATAAAAAGAAGAGAAAAATCACTTACACAAATATACCTAGATAAAACATATATAGAGAAATCTATTAACTCGCAAAAATCTTTTTGGAACATATAGTTATAGAACCATTGATTGCAGTTTGTCTCTTCTTTGCAACAGGATAATAGCGGTCGAAAATATTTATTTTTTTGGACAGCCAACAAAATTACACGTGAAATATAAAAAAGATAAAAATAAATAAATATAAGGTAGTGTATATGTAATTCCACTTGTAGATAGCCACATCATGCATAAATATTCTAAAGGTCGCTCATAAAATCTATCATTAAACACTGTTACCGAAACTAAAAATTAACTGAATTAAATTAAATTAAACATGAAAACTTACACAAACAACTATAATTAAGTTGTGCCTGTAATATTAGATAATAGAAGATACAATTAGTATAAAATTAATGTGTATATTAAGTTAGTTAAAACATTATAGTATATTACAATCGACAATAATCGATCAATCGACATATATGACTCGGCTATTGCTTTCAAGAAATAACTGACTGACTATTTATCCCATCTGTAACTGTTAATTGTTTTGAACATTACCTTTCTTTTTTATATCTTATTTTAATTAATTTAATGATGTTTTAATTATTTAGCTTATTGCTTTTATTTTTGTTATCAAATCTGTTGCAACGTAATGTTTGCTTGTCGCATTGTGAATGTTGCGTACGCGTACGTTTAAATAAATAAAATAAAAATATAATGATTATTAGCTATCCGGCGTAGTACTACTAAGTCTTAGTTAAAGAGCGAATAAGTCTGAAGACGTTCTCTGTAGTAAGCTATACCAATGAAGATAGTGAACTATGACTTTTATTCTTACAATTTTTACAAAGTCTCATCGCATATCTTATAACATAAGGAACCCTAAGAATGGTAAAATATAAGTGTTGAGATCTGAACAGGTATCGACGATTGGCTGAGATGTCAATATCGAGCCTTTTATTACATGGGTATCGTTGAAAGGGTGGATCCTTTTGAAATTCAACCCTCAAAGGGTTGTAACACAAAACTGAGTGTGGGGGAAAAAATCATAAAAGGCCTCGTTTAATTAGGGATTCGTCAAAGTTTCTAGGTTCAAATAGGCCCATGAAGGTAAAGGCATAATGACTGCCCACAAAAACAACTAATGATGTTTTGATGACCTCTGTGGCGCAGTGCGTGCGCTGTCGCATTATATAGTTGGAGGTCCTGGGTTCCATTCCCGGCTCGAGTCTGGTCTGGTGGGAGGCTTCGGCCGTGGCTAGTTACCACCTTACCGACAAAGACGTGTGACCAAGCAATTTAACGTTCCGGCAAATCCGGTTTTTAATGAGAAATCTTGATTAATTAGCGGAGAAAAAGATTGTCACATACGAGTATGTTATACATGTCTAACTTATAGGATTCTAAAGGGATAGTAATATAGAGTTACGATTCCGTTATTTTTTCACGTTATAAATACAACGTGAAAATTACGTTAAGTTACTTCGTGACGATTTTACATACAATAAGTATGTTAATTATTATGTAACTATGAGTATAGTGTAAGTAAATCTAAAAATCACTAGTAAACCTATTAAATAAATAATATTTATGAGGTATAAACCCATTATTTATCGAATACTTCTCATCTAAGTTCAGTAAGCCTAAAGCGTAACGATAAAGTTTTTAAACATTATGTAAATTTTGACTATACTTGATTCTCATTTTTAAATATATAGTTCATCGAAACGGAAAAATCTCAACCTCTTAAGATCCGAAAGGTTTCAAAAGTACCTCAATAAACATTTAGGTCGACTCAATCGCTTCTGCCACAGTGTAGTAATCGCACAGTTCGGTATCATCATTATAAATCGTGGAAGACTGCAGCTGCCATGCAATTCTATCATAGCTCAATAATATTGCGCGTTAATGATAATTATTTCAGGAAATTGCAAATAATTATAATTATTGCTATCAATTAATCTCGATGAAAAGTCGAGTCCTGGAGAAGGTCGTGAGACGCTTTTTGGCCCTTTGGCTTTTTATTTTAAACACTGCCACGGAAACAAAATGTTTAAAACCAAAACCAATACGAATGAATTCATATGCAACAGCTAGTATGTATATCATGATTATATTTTTTAATATTCCTGTAGTATATTATTTTTAAGAAATATATAACACACTAGAAAACTTTATATTTGGACTACTGTTGATTCGAAAATATTGGTAAAGCGTACATGACGGTAAATATGACATAACGTCATTTTCATTATAACCTGAGAATATGACGTTATGTCATATTTACCGTCATGTACGCTTTACCAATATTTTCGAATCAACAGTAGTCCAAATATAAAGTTTTCTAGTGTGTTATATATTTCTTAAAAATAATATACTACAGGAATATTAAAAAAAAAAAAAAAAAAATTACCTGAGAATAATAAATTCTAACGATTTAACATTGCTGACATCTTAATGTTCAGATTATCTATAACTATTTAAGCTAATATTTTAAATGAATATGCCCTGGATTAAGAATCCCAGAAGAAGTATTGACGTTTAATGCAGAAAAAACTGATAAAATTTTCATATTTCCTTGACGAATATTTTAAAATCTAAGCCTTCAATACAATATAACAATTAAGTGCAATTTAACGATACCTCCACATTATGCTTATCGGACCCACTGGCCTGATGTTTTGGCCCCCGCTGCCAATTATATTTCCGTGAGAAACGGAAGGGCCACATCACTTGTTGTCTATTGAAATACTCCAAAGACCGTCACTGAACACTTCTGAACTGTAAGTTACTAAATTGCGTTTTCAACACAATAAACCAGCACGTTAAACCCTAAAGCTAGGCTTTGGACGGACAGATGTTTTTGATAGTGTAACGACCGCGGTGCTTTCTTTTGTTCTTCCAATCTCTTGATAATGATCTTTGGTCCTTTCTATGTGGTCTGGAAACTGTTCAGACTTCATTATCTTTTAATCTAACAACGCTGGTTTATGAAATACTAGCTGGTGCCCGCGACTTCGTCTGCGCAGGATTAGTACTTTGAGTAGCTTATATTAGCGTGGCGTAGAAAACAAGTAACATTTTGACATTAAAATTATCACGCAGATGGTAAATTTTTTCCTACTTGACACACATTTTAGACAAATCACACAATATTATCTTTATAGATTATAGCCTATGTATTATTTTAATCTATAAGCTATATTATTGTAAGGTTTCATTAAAATCCATTAAGTAGTTTTTATGTAAAAGTGTAACAAACATCTATCCATTCATCCATACTTACAAACAATTTAATGATACTTAATAATTTCTCAATTATTTGTTCTATTGTGTTCTGGACTCAAATACCTGAATCAGTACTGCAGAATAAATACTGCTCGTCGGCTAAATTCGAATCGGATGAATAAATCTTTATTCTTATTTTATGTATTATTCCTTGACATATTTTATTTGCTTATGACGCAGTTGAAATTACGAGGGTTTTATTCAAATTTTAATGCGCCAGATTATTATCACATAAACAAGTTTTGTTTATGTTTTTTTTATATTTTAACTGCCCATAAAATATTACACTACCATTACAGCTTCAAATTTTAATCAATTTTGTTTCACTAACTCGTTCGCAATTCAGAACGCCCGGGATACTGTAAACTACACAGGTGAAGTTTCGTCCGAAGACCATTCGCCGTCCCCAGGAGTACAGTTTAGAATTGGCGTACATTGATCAAGGTGGAATTGATTGTTCCTGCACTTGTAACTTCTGCTTCTTGTTCGCGAAACCAAGTCACGTTGTTTTGTTTTCTTAGAAAGCGTACTTTTCGATTCATAAATTTTTTACCATATATATATGGTGTTGTTTCACGAAGTTCCTTGAAGCAGTTTATGATATACGATTAACTTTAAGATTAACAAGCTATTAGAATACAAACTTTATTGCAACACCATGCTTAGTATCACTTATATGTAACCCTGTCTAAAATAATAAATAAAAAATAAATAAAACGATGCAAATTTGTGCAACCTGTGTGGGTGTTTTTATTTTGTTTCTTCTTCGGTCAACTCTACATACAACATATAAATTTCAAAGTACCCTTTTTTTACAGTGTATTTTAAAAGAACCTTTTTATGGTTGTATTCATAGATAAGTAGTATTTTAATCACTATAGTCCTGACAAATTTAGTATTATGTCAGGATTAAATAGATGTCTTTGGAGACCGAGGAGTTAAATCCTCAATGGGCTAATCTTTGTAATGCAAAGTTAACCATTCGTTACTCAAACACTAGAACTATCCGTTTCCTTTTTTAAAACGACATAACTGAATTTACGATAAAAAGTGAATACCTATTAAAAGTAAATGCTCATAAATATCAGATATTTGTATAATTGCATTTTCCCCGAACAAAGCAATTTAAATCAAAAAGCTTTTCGTACGCGTAAAATTGTTAGGTGCAGAACGTTAAAATAAAATTTAAATGTAAATTGCTCGTATTATTTTCTGGGTACAGCTGACTCTAAACTACGCTTTTGTTATGAAGGCCTTGACCTTGTCTTTTTCAGAAATACAGGTAAGAGTTGGTGTTGTTTAAAGTGGGTATTGAATGCGAGTGAAAGTTACCATTACTTTGTTTTGGGTTGCTTTTCGTGATATGTTGCCAAATCATGCATTGAACGGTTGGAGTCCCGGCTAAGTTTGTCGTGGGCTTCTTCTTAGACCAGAGCGCGTATGGAACCCTCATAGCTTTAGTTTTAAGTTTACGAATGTAGTTATCACCATCAAATCACTACTATGTAAATTATTGACGCGTCAAAAGCACCTTTTAAAGGACTATTTGAATAAAGATTATTTGAATTTGAATTTGGAGAAAGTAGAGGGGAAGGGGGAGAATTTTTGTCATCATTTTATTTTGGGACTAGCTGCTCACTTATAGCTTATACTGTGATTATTTTAATTGCGTGCTTACACTTTTGGTGTGTCGAATATCATCTTTGATTTCACCAATGTGACGAAGACACTAGGGCAGTTTTGCAGTTTCATTATTATCATCAGTTTTTTTTTATACACGAAAAATTAGCTCTTGACGGAATCTCACTTGATGGTTAGTGATAATGCAGTCTAATATGATAGCGGGCAAACCTGTTAGCGGTACTCATAATTGGTTTCTACACGACGTCGTGCCGGAACGCTAAATCGCTTGGCGACACGTCTTTGTCGGTAGGGTGGTATTACTAACTAGCTACGGCCAAAAACCTAACACCAGAACAGACTCGAGTCGGGAATCGAATCCAAGACTTCCAACTTTATAATGCAACAGTGAACGCGCTGCTCTACGGAGGTAGTCAAATTAAATAATCGTCAAATATAGCTCAACCCTGATGGTGCAAACATACTCTTAGAAAAGTGTTTCCTAACATTTTATTAAATATCGTTATATTACAATGGGACTTAAGGAACCCATACCACATAATCGCTCAGACAATCCTTTCTTTTATTGCCTGTTTAACTAAGAGCGGTAGTAATGTTCTATCCAATATGGCGGACTGGATATAAAACCCGGGATAAAAGTCGAAAATCACATCGTAGCGATTCGGGGAAAGAAGCCAGTCCTCAGGGATTAAGATGGGGCAACAAGCTGAATTAAAGTAATTTAGAAGCGATTTACAAATGGTATTGAACTCTATTAAACAGGGGTTAAAGTGCAATTTAGATCGTGGGAAAGCTTTGTAATCGACTTCTACAGAAAAAGGTATCCAATTGGATTTGAAGTTTGACCTGAAGACGAAATTTATATGATAAAAACACAAATAGAATTTCCTTTGTGAATGTTCGCACTACATTTAAAAGGAAATCGTACCTTATAAAAACGAATAACATGAACGATTTAGTCCGAATGCTCAGGGATAACTGACTGTTATTTAATGGGATTATCTCCTTGTACCGCTAAAACATTCCAAAGAGGTTTGACGTTGAGGCAACGGGTCGTAAAATATATGACGGCAATCAGAGAGCAGCGCCATCTAGTTTTAGAGTCATGTACGACAGACAAGAGAATGGCATCGCCCCCTCTCTTTACGCAACACTAAGTGACGTATGCAGGTTCTTATAAGACTCACCGGCGCGGAACGGCGCATTGCATTGATTGCACTCGGTCGGGTCGGACCGGTGGTTGAGCTGCGGTGGTGCATTCGTACTTGGTGGAGCGTATAGTCTGTTCTACCAAGAGTGTCTGGTCTCTTTGCCCAAAACGACACACGTCTACCTAAATTACCGACAAAGACACGCACCCGCCCGTAGTCATCCTACATATATTTTAAAACCAAAACAACATGTCTTCAAGTTTATAGTAATTTTGTAGCAATCTATATAACGTGGAATATGCGCGAGAGGAAGATAAGAAAAAGCCTTCCAATCTTCAATGTGGCATTTATGGGATGAGTTTTTAGATAAGCAGCGTATTTGAAACCTCTGGATTTTTCAGTTGAAATGTGGTTACAAATCTATACTTCGCATTTTTAAGACAAAATATTCGTATTATAAATGATTCTTGCTTTTGTAAACAAGTGAAAAAAAACATTTTTCCGTGAACAGCTTACTGTTTAACTGAAATATTGCATAGGATATCTCGAGTACACAACAGTTGTCAATGGGGAAACTTCTTCCGCCCTAACTATAGATCTTCACCCAATTGATATTTATATAATTGGTAAGATGTGTTAGGACATTTGTTTTTTTTTTTACGCTGGGAAATGCTCGTACGCATCCCCTCCGGAGGCGACGCAGGCAAGACTGCGCAGCTTCCGACGGGGTATGTGGGACTCCCCGGCGGCCAAGCTGGCGACCAGAATACCCACTAAAACCCAGCGATGCTCCTTCGCGTCGCCTGGTTGCTGGGTCACGGGAACACTTATGCACTCGACCGCGGCCCACATACATAGGACATATACGTCTGTGGCAGTGCCAATGATTTCGACATATACTATGAAATTAAAATTTTTATTAGAAGCAGCATTATATACATAAAAAATCATTTTTTTTAAAGCCGTTACTTCAAAACAATTACTGTTCTTGAACGGCTGTATATAATTGCACGTAAAATATATTTATTTTAAAAACACACACCTAATGAAACAAGGACCGATGGAAATTTTTTTTTAAGAATGTTTGAAATACAATTGAAAAAATCAGGACCCTGGATACGACTTTAAACGATTACAACGATTTTATATTTCTTATTAACTGATTTGTCTATGATAAATCTATTGGCGCGCCTTGGTATTACAATCGATCCGTATACTGTCACGGCAAACATCACACGCTGTCATACTGCCGCGCCCCACTTCCTTAGGTGTATATGACAGCGAGTAAATATATTGTATCTATTATTTTTAGCTTCATATATATACGAACGAACGGATATTCCTTTATCGTTTCACAGCTGCCGGTCCAAAGGTACTTAATACGATATTAAAAACTTTTCGTTTTAGTGAGATAATTGTTTTGTTTTTTCATCTGAGTACCAACAACAGCATCTGTGTTATTTGTTAGAGATTATATTGTAGTCTTGTGTACTTAATAATATTTCTATTACATATATAACCTAGCAATTTAGACACAATATTTCTCACTTTAAAGAAGAGACAACTTCCGTTTTTGGACGTAATGTTAAATAAAAAAAATTAAAAACAGAGATGGCGAGAAGATTAAAAATACGTTTGTAAAAAAATATGTTCTAGCGCGCTTGATTTGTGATAATTGATGATAGTTAATTTAGTCGACTCTATAATTAGTTTTAAAAGTCACTCAAAACAATGAAGATAAAATTTTCCAACAAAGTCGTTAAACACATTTTTCAATAAAAGTGCTCATGCGCATGTCAAAATAAAGGGTTAGGGGCTAATCATAAAATTCATCTACAGATCACTCCATTTACAACGGAATTCACGTAATATAAACTTTAGCATATTTTAATCGCCAACGGTCCCACACCTTGACTGCCATCCCATTGCACACTTCTAATATTCAATTGAATATTTTCAATAATTATTGCATATCATTGACTTCGATACAGCCTAGTTCTTCAATATACTGACGTGTAAGTCCACTTCACGATTTCTGACACTTAACTCAAACCATAAACCGCAGTTAAAATTTAACTTCTATAAAATGGTTCATTCGACAAGAGGAAAAAGAAAATTCACAACATTATAATAATTTATCATTAAAACTTCGCTACATTACTGAAACTCCACGAATTTAATTAGCATCGAGCAAATTTTAACAATTTCTTAACGAACTGAAGAAGGTGGATTAGGACACAATTTCCGTCTTTCTAATTTAGTATTATTTAACTTTACCTAATACAGCAACATTTACAGTTTTTATCCAGTTAAACTTTCTCTACTCAAAAGGCCTTTAGCATCAAACTGGAAAATTTATACCGAGAAATCTGTATAGTTTAATAATACACATATAAACAAAGCCCTTTTTTTACGTATTTTAGAAGATTCCTGTGAAGTTATTTTGACATAAAGTATAAGTTACTTAATTGTTTGTTGCATTTTAAAGCAATTGATCTATTCAACTTAATTTTTTATTGTAATTATACAAGATCAATTGCTATAATTAAATATAATTATTTAATTATTAATTAAATTAATAAGCAATTAAATTTAAGGTTTACCATTTACCAAATAGTTTTTTTATTTAACTTTAAGTCACAGCACTTGGTTAGTCCAGGATATAATATACTCGTAGGTAGTAGAAGTGTAGATTCATACATAGGTATATAGTATTTTCAACACGCATATATAATCTTTTCCTTCTAGTTTTGTTCATAAGGTAAGCTTCACAGCTCATTATTTAACTTTAATTATAGTAACGTTATTGAGGAACTAAGGATCTTACGTTATTTATATAAACATGTTAACTGAGAAAAGCATTGTTCTGATAAATAAAATTGGGAGTAAATTATACTTTCACTTTGGGTAAAACAAGCTGGAAATTAGACTATCCGCAAAGAGAACGGTTAAAAGTACTTAATCCTCGGGTTTCCTAGTTCGTTTAGAAATTGCTGGCATTCGCCCGATTCCAAAGGTAATTAAATTTGAGGAGCTTCGGAGCGTTGGGGAAAAGTTTTAACGGTGAAATATTATGAGAAGATCGTAAATCCTTATGTTTTTAGCATTCTGAGAAATCTAATAAAAAAAAGGAACCCTAACAAGTTCGCGCGACGTAAATATCGACTAAATGAAGCTATTCTGTCACTGAATATAACCATACATTGTCGAGAGGTCTATTACTTGCTATTATTTAGATCCATGTACAAATTCGTATTTATGGCAGAGTGTCTCCAGGTATCACAGAGCAAAAAACATCGTCAGATGTTTTGTTACAATTTATTCGTAAAAAATCCCATAAAACTATTATGGGATTTTTTATATTTACTAACAATACGAGTATTTACCTGGGCAATGCAATAATAAAAAATAGTATTTCGTATTTATAAAGTTGGAGGTCATGGGTTTGAGTCCCGGCTCGAGTCTGGTCTGGTGGCTTCGGTCGTGGCTAGTACCATCCTGTCAACAAAAACGTATAAAACAGCCCTAGTTAGAAAAGTTGCTTCGAGAGTTTAGACGGTCTTAACGGTCTTAGTTCGGGTTTACCATACCCCAAAAAGGTCTCGTAAGGATCTTGTACTGCGTTATCACTTACCACTAGGTGAGATTGCCGTCAAGGAGAATAACAAAAATATATAATATATAATCCAATAAACAATATTATTTAAAATATCGTGAAATCAGCTAATCTAAATATATAATGCGGGTAGAACATAAAATTCTTTATTCATGGCGCGGTGCTAACCTTGTCTAACAAATGGGACGAGACATTACTCTCTTGAACTTATTCAAATCGTTCACAGCTTCTCGAGCTGGCATTAAATTTGTTCGATTCAGGCGCGGCTTAATTAAGTTTGTAAAGTTTTTAGTGGCACGACTAAGTTGTGACTCAGAATTACGATCACGTTATGGTTTTCGTTATCCAAGGTCCAACAATTTACGAATATAGTGACAACTATTGGACAATAATAGTTTTGTGAGATAACTAGCTTATGGCTTAGTTTGTCGTGGGCTTACACCAGGGCGCGTTTGGAACCCCCATAGCTTTAGTTTTAAATTTACGAATGTAGCTATCACCATCAACTCACTATTATGTAAATAACGCGTCAATAACGCGTCAAAAATACCTTTTAAAGAACTATTTAAATAAATATTATGAGTGATTCATTGATAGATATACCACGGTTGATATAATGGACATTAAGTTAGATTTTTGGTGAGTTCCAATACAAATGTCAGTGAAAAGGAAATGGTGACTGAATAACTTACTGACGGTTCTATACCTAAACACATTGGTCAACCCACTTGTTCGATTAAGCTGAAAGGTATAGAGATAGCAGATATAACATAAACATATGCTAGGAAGAGTATTTTGAGGATCAGGACGTCATACAGATATCAAATCCAGATTATCCCCGCTAAACGGGGAAAATCAGGATTTGATATCTGTATGACAGTCTGGCAGTTTTTAAATAAGTTACGCACTATTATGTAATGCGAGCGACAGTTAAGGTATGATCTGGTATGTAAGGTTGTTGCGGTCGAGTGCATTAGTGTTCCCGTGACCCAGCCACCAGGCGACGCGAAGGAACATCGCTGGGTTTTAGTGGGTATTCTGGTCGCCAGTAAACTGGCCACCAGGGAGTCCCACATACCCCGTCGGAAGCGGCGCAGTCTTGCCTGCATCGCTTCCGGAGGGGATGCGTAAACGCATTTCCCAGCGGAAAAAAAAAAAAAAGGTATGATCTGAAGCGAAAAAAATACCGTCCATATTTATGACGTTATAACTATGACGTTATACTTAAATAACTATGACGAAGGTCCTGTACAAGCAAGCGTATGAACAATAAACTCAACTTCCGTGCTCAGAATATTCTTTCACACACACAATAATAAATAGAGGACTTGAAAGCCAATTTGGCTTTACATATTTTTTACCGCCCGCCCGGTCTCGATACGCCGTAAATACGTAATCCGGACAAATTGGCCGGCCACAGGGTGCTGTAGATACCGGCTACTACAGCGATCCCGGTTTTACACTACATTTGCTTGATAGATAATACCTGATGCCGTTGCGGAGGGGACGTTTATAAACAAGAATAGATCCCTCTCTAAATTTATATGGTTTTTGTTGTCATGTCCTTTAACAAGTTCGTGCGCTTGTTGTTCTTATATTATGATTGAAGCAAAGTAGTTAAATATCATCTTGCCAATTTGACAACCATAAAAGATTATTAATGCAATGATAATATGCAATGTATATATTTATGTATATATTTTGCACCACCTTCCTCTTTCCGTATCTGTATATCTTCTACATATTTGGTTGCCTGGAAGAGATCGCTATGTAGCGATAAGGCCGCAAAATTGTATACTACTGTTTCTGTTTTCTGTCTTTTTTTTGTTTTGTTTTTCCTTTTTCGTGGTGTACAATAAAAGTGTGTAAATAAAATAAATAAATAATTTTATTAAAACCATAATCTATTGGTATACGTATCCGTTTTCTGCCAAATTCTGCCTGATTTAAAAATCTGTCCATTATATATAAACATTAATAATGCCAATCCACTTCGTAAATGCCTATAAATAACATGCAATAATTCTGCATTATAAATGCTTACAATTCTACCATTCGGGCGCCTTAATCAAGCACTTTTTGAATACCATTTTACCAATTTTATTCTGGATATAAAAACGTATAGTAATACAAAGATATTCCTAAATATGATGAATTAAGTACTATAAATAAATATATCTAATGTTTCTTTCGAACTAATTATTCTGCAATGCTATATGGGCCTCAGGGTCTAAATACGAATTTTAAGGTTACCATGTTGGCCAGTTTCAAAAACTTTTTCTGTGAAACGAACACATTACCAACCCAAAGTTTAAGAAGTTCCCTATGAATTCAAGGGAACGTTCGGGCCCCATAAATTGCCCTTGTATAGCCCGCCAACCTGTTTTGGAGCACCTTAGTATATGTAAGCTCTTTCCTATAGCAATTTGAGATGGTGATAATTAGGTATGTGATATGAGCTGGATATGTTAGTTCTAGACTTATTTTTAGATAAGGGTGTCTTTCGGTTAAAGTTTATAAAAGCAATTTTCATTTTCAAGTCATTATAGTGTAAATTGTTGACGTATCAAAAGTTAATAGGATTACTATATATAATGATTACTCGATGTGAGAGGTAAATGTATGTGTTATGGATGCGTAACCTTGAGAAATACCTTTTCTATTTAGTAGATATTAATCCTGCTTTCTTGTTATGATTTTAGTTTCTTTATTCTATCAGTATAAAAATAATATTGAAATACCTATATTAAACGGATCCTTTTCAAGAGAAAGCATGAATAAAAGATACCGCGATTGCTTATTTGGAGTTTGATTCTGATAAAATATTGAATCGGGGTATTGCAAGGCAGATCTGAGAACCTTAACTATTCATAGGTTGGAGGGAATCAACCTTTTTTTTCGTTTATTTATAGGCTACTATTATAGATGAATCTAGAAGATTCACATGCAAATACACGCTTGACCTTCACTTAAACCAAAACACGAATTTACGTAAAACACTTTTCTTTCGACTACGGGTTCAGTTTTCAGGTTCGATTGGGCTAGGCCAAACATTTTAAGATATTAAATTTTAATGTCACGAAATTTTTAGTACTAACTGAGACTGGGAACTTATCCAGATATCGGCTATAGAATATCGGCCCTGGTTATAATCTTTTGAATACCAGAGTGAAGGGGATGTGATTCAGGTTGAATCTTTAATTGATATTGTCCATTTGAACGTACTTTTTGCCTTATTTACTTAAGTCAACGGGATGTGTGATTTTAAATCCCTCTCTCTTATATAGCAAACCAAAACTGTATTGTATGATTTGAATATAAGAGTTGTCTATTTCTTGGTGCAGAATAAAGTAGGTATATTTCTTTCTACAGACAATCATGATATTATTCAAAAATCTATACCAACCGAGCGGTGAAAGCGTTAGCTCATTAACAAGCCTCAATACACTACGAACTATATCTTATGTATAAACAAATAAGTTATCTTGGACTTGTAGACCGAACATAACTCAACCGATTTTTACAAGAAATGACGATATTCTTAATGTGATATAATATTCTAATATCGCCTTAGATACAACATTGATATGAGCAGAGAAGTTATCTCTCACTATACGGGAATAGGCAAGTTTAATATATTAATATTATTTATTTCTGTTATGAGTTTTAGGTTTATGGGGCTACTTGGTTTGAGAGGGCTTAACCAGTCAAGCGTCCATTTATCGCCTCTCTGGCAAAGCTTCTTTCCAAAGCTCGCCAAACCCGGTTACGCTGTGGCAACCAATGGGATCTGTACAGCTAATAGACAGTCCGAAAAAAAAAATTAACACCTGCTTTTTGCTGAAACTTGTTGTGATGTTATCTCGTTTCGCAAATTTCTAAGTTTTTCGGCTACCATCGCTGAATTTGCCTCGGACGCGGTGATTGTTTTTTGCTCCGGTGCAGATAATTCTACGAAACAAAAAAACCAGTAATTAGGTTTAGGTTTAAAGATCTTTATTCTCAGAAGAAACAATTTCACTTAATGAGAAATTAATAAAACATAACAGTTTACAAAAAGAAATAGTAGGCCAAAAGTGGCGTGTTTATAAATTTACACAATGCTTTTTGAGTTTCATTTTGAACGATGTAAATGACATTTCGCAAAAAATATCTTTGGGTAAGCTATTATACAGTAATTATTTTTAAAATATGAAGTATAGCTTATTATTACAGTAAGCTTTAAGTTCTTGCTTAATCTACCGCAACGCTTAAACATCGGATTGAAAACAGAAAATCCAGGATTCTCACAGATCCAATATTTTGTATTTAGATCTAAATTATTGAGATTCGGGACAAGAAATACAGACTGACGCTGTCTCTGACCTCAAACTAAATTGGATTGGTATCAAAATAGGATCTGTTTGCAATTCGGAATAGTTTCTCAAATAACGTAGATATCATTTTAGGAAATTGTGTTCCAAAATGGTATTTATAATTTGTTGCAACTTAGCGTCATAATCTTGGGCGGGAACAAATACCTATCAGCAAGCTTATAAGGCTTGCACGGAATCATGGTTGCTTTGTAGCTCTGCTAAATTTATTTAGCATAGTCCTTTTCTTCTTCTTCTTTATTAGTCTTGTTGTGGTCGTCACTTTGGTGTTGTGGGTCACTCGACAATCCCTCTCTACTTCTCCCTGACGGTTTCCTTCCGTTTTGAATTGATCCATCAGTGTCGTAAGCGATCTACCGCATGCTGTGGTCCCTTCGGCTTGCCTCTGAAGCGCAATTCTTTCAATGGGCATGACTTTACGCTTGGACACGTGGCCTAAGAAACTGAGGATACCAGATTGAACCGCGGAAGACAAACGCTTCTAAAACTGCAGACCACTGCCATGAATGGAGAAGATCAAGCACCCCCATAGTAAGAGTTTAAGTTTTTTCTTTTTAATTTCTCACAGGCGTATCCATCTCTCCGAGGCGGAAAAAAATATGTCCGGATTTTGTCCTCATCATATTTTTTATCAGTAGTTAGTAATCTATTTTAAAAGGCTTTCTTAAATAAATATTTCCGTTTTACTATTGTATTCTTAGAATGTAGGCTTTTTGACAACACTGATAAATAATAGACTACAATCGATTGGGAGGAATCGGTCTATAACTATTCCCGCCCTGTACATAATATATTGTAAGGCCGATAGATTATATCAAGTGTTCACTAGTAGATGGTTACCAACACAAATGTCACGCTGTTAGTATTTAAAGCCGTAAACGAGTTAGTTGCGTTAATAAAAGTAAATAAGTCCTTCTGATTTACTATTGTATACTTAGAATGTAGGCCTTTTGACAACACTGATAAATTATAGACTGCAATCGAATGGGAGAAACCGGTCTGTAACTATTCACACCCTATATAATATTATATTAGGCCGATAGATTATATCAACTGTTCACTAGTGGACGGTGGATGGTTGCGATAAAAGTAAAAATTTCAACTTGGTCTTGATTCAATAAGTATTCGGAGAAGCGTTTGAGACAGTTATCAGCAGTTCAAAGAAGTTTTAAATATAAAACGAGTAGACACGTGTTTCAGAGACGCAGATTCGTCAACGATATTGTTATCCTTTTTTGTTCTGCGCAAATTGCTTATATGTGTCTCTTTCTACGTAAAATGAGTTTCCAGGAATGAATCTAACATTTTTTTATTGCTTAATTACTTGTTAGGAAACGTTTCTTTCGTTTAAGGCAGCTGGAAATGGCTCCATTTCCAGTTGTCATATGCCGCGATGTTTTTTATGCACTACAAGTTACCCCTTGACGGCTATCTCACCTGGTGGTAAGTGATGATGCTATCTAGGATGGTAGCGGGCTATCCTGTTAGGAGTATGGTAACCCACGCTCCTAATTGGTTTCTACGGGATATCGTGCTGGAACGCTAAACCGCTTGGCAACACGTCTTTGTTGGTAGGGTTGTAACTAGCCACGGCCCATCAGACCAGACTCGAGCCGGGAATGGAACCGAGGACCTCCAACTATATAATGATACAGCGCAAGCACTGCGCCAGTGAAGTCGTCAGATTTTTGATTTTGGGATTACTTCACTTTGCTAAACTCATATATATTTGATTGAATTATACTATCACGGAGTTAAAGATATTTTAACTGTAATTATAAATTGTAATGAGTTACTTAACCTCATTTATAATAAAGTTACCACGGCTGGGCTTATATTTTGTACACATCTATTGTTTTCGCCACAGTATAAGAAATACGAATCACGAAGCGGTGACAGCCTAGTGGTTAGGGCGTCAGCCTCCTAATCAGAGGTCTGCGGTTCGAATCCGGGCACCAGCACTAGCACCTCTAACTTTTCGGAGTTACGTGCGTTTTTTAAAAATTAAAATATCACTTGCTTAAACGGTGAAGGAAAACATCGTGGGGAAACCTGCACACCGGAGAGTTCTCCATAATGTTCTCAAAGGCGTGTGAAGTCTGCCAATGCGCACATAGCCAGCGTGGTGGACTATGGCCAAACCCTTCTCATATTGAGAGGAGAGCCGTGCTCTGTAGTGAGCCGGTAATGAGTTGATCATGATGATGATGATGATGATAAAAAATAAATTCAATCTCAACATATTCCTTTGCAAATCTCGCTTTTCATATACCCTGTGTTTTTCCAAAATAAACACACGCTTAATTAGCCGAAGAACTCCATATTGAAACTGCACTAAGTAATTCTAAAGTTATTCTAGTAAATATCAAATGTAATAAAAATAAGTGGATGTCTTGTGCAAACACTGTCGTCTGCCAAGTTATTATTGGAGTAGCAGATGTGATTTATCATCTTAATGCGCGAACGGGACATCCGGGGATGAAAGCAAGCGACTACTGAACATATCTCAAATCAACGCTGGTGAGTATACGGCCTCTTTCACACGTGAAGCTCTCTGTCTGAGAGTTTACAAAACTCTTTTTCTTTTTTGGAGTTTACCTTAAGAATCGATTTTCATATAAGGCCCCTGGTATGAAAAACAATATGAGCAGTGAAATCTACTAAATTTTAGTGTAGATAAAACTATTGGCTCGCTTTCAAAGTTTATTAGTGAGCCCAAAGATTTGTTGCCTGTGCGTCTATTTTCTTTAGTTTATTGAAATAGGTGCAATAATTAAGGTAGAGCAAAAAGCACCATTAAAAGATGCTTTCTTTATATTGGGTATCCCTTTAATTTCCAAATTAATTAATTAATTTATTTATTTATAAAACTTTATTGCAATCAATAGGACATAACATACATGAAAATTACAAAAACAATTAGCAACTGGCGACCTTATCACTAATAGTGATCTCTTCCAGGTAACCATTTCGTAGAAGCCGATGAATTAAAAATTACACAGAAGTTGCATATATATATATATACATACATACACACTAATAAGTACATGCTTAATTTTGTTTTTTTTATTATTATTTCGTGTAGTCTTGAGAATTTAAAGTAGAGAAATGGTGTCATGGAATCGCAGGGAGTCATAAGCAATCGCTACAGGGCTAAAATGTGTGGCCTATAAATGACCCACTCGTATGTTTGAACATAAGTAGACATCAGTTAGATTACGATGAATGATGATTATTATATCAATCAATCAATCAATTAATCATAATCTTTATTCAAATAATCATTTAAAAGGCACTTTTAACGCGTCAATAATTTACATAGAAGTGAGTTAATGGTGAACTACGTACGTAAATTTAAAACTAAAGCTATGAGGGTTCCAAACGCGCGGGTCTAAGAAGAAATCCACAACAAATTTAGCCAGGAAAATTTTCTTTTTGCTACCACCATTTCACATGCCACTTAAAATTAATTAGGAGCTGTATTATTAGAGCAAAATTTTAATTTTAATATAATATCATCATCATGATCAACCCATTTCCGGCTCACTACAGAGCAAGGGTCTCCTCTCAATATGAGAAGGGTTTGGCCATAGTCCACCACGCTGGCCATGTGCGGATTGGCAGACTTCACACGACTTTTGAGAACATTATGGAGAACTCTCAGGCGTGCAGGTTTCCTCACGATGTTTTCCTTCACCGTAGAAGCAAGTGATATTTTTTTTAAACGCACATAACTCCGAAAAGTTAGAGGTGCGTGCCCGGATTCGAACCGCCTAACTCTGATTAGGAGGCTGACGCCCTAACCACTAGGCTATCACCGCTTCCTATGATATACTGTACTATACATTTGACCCGGCGATCGCGTATATTACGATCGCATAGCTTCTGTTAGTGATAACTACTCTATAGCGTTCTTACTCAAAGGTTTAGTTAATCTAAAGTTCTCGTTAAGTTTAAGCTACAAAGGTTATGTTTGCTATGGATTAGTTTACACGAAAGACTTTGGTTGAGGTGGTGACTTCAGACTTTAGTTGTTGCCTTCAGGGAAACTTTATCAAACATTAAATTTGAATTAGTTCCATTCAAACTGGATTCAGGTGCGGTGCTTGTGAGGCAAGTTTATGCAAGTTTCAGCAAGTCGATATAGTGTGACGTGAATTGGTATGACATGTTCGTACTTCGGCATTGTGGTCCGAACTTCTGCATCATAAACTTGTTAGTTAATTCAAATCGCTCACCAAGCGCATACGTGTTGTAATCGTGTAAGTTCTGCTTAGTCCAAGTATTCATAGTTCAGATGTTATGAACAGATTGTTCGAGTTAGGTTTAAAGTGTTCAGATGCTATTCACTGAACAACAATGTTCAGGTATTTATGAAATATTGACAACCTCCGTGGCGCAGTGCGCGCGCTGTCGCATTAAAAAGTTGCCTTCGCCGGCGAAGACGAGGTCCCCGCTATCTTACGTCATCCGGACGTGGGCTCCATCCACGGCCTCGGAAACGTACGGACCACTCACCGTCCGACCCCCCCGTTATCCCAAACGTCGCATAAGCCGAGGTTCGACCTCACAGGAGGCGCCCTTAGGCAGACGTTCCCTTAGTTTCTTCGAGCCCTAGGGCTCAAAGTTTGTTCTGGCAGAGCTTCTTTCCGAAGCTTGCTAGGGGTTGTCCGAGCAAGCTTCGGTAAGAATAGGGTTAGTACAGCTAATAGTCAGTCCGAAAAAAATATTTAAAAAATTATAAAGTTAGATTAATCCGCACTTGGCCAGCGGGCTATGGCCAAAACCTTTTCATATTATGGGTTATGGCCAAACCCTTCTCATATTGAGAGAAGTCCCGCGCTCTGTAGTGAGCGGGCAATGAGTTGATCATGATGATTTTATTATTATTACTCAATGCACAGTTTTCTAGACTTAATATGTCTGCCACTCTAACGCACTAACTCATATTGGCCGCTTCATTGCTCACCCGACCTTAACGCCCCTCTCCTGCTTTAATATATCTTCAGGACATCGACGATCAGATTACTACTAATGACGTCATATACAATGAGGCGCTCTAGTCTTCGTCGGCGAAGTCGAATTACCCTCTTCACTTCCACGGCCTCGGAATCTTTTGACACTCTGGCACCATATTATAAAGTGGAAGGTCATATTTTTAGGTTCGATTCCCGCCTCGAGTCTGGTCTGGTGGGAGGCGTCGGCTACAGTTAGTTACCACCTTACCGACATAGACGTGTCCCCAAGCGATTTGTGTCCGATGTCCGATTTAGCGTTCCGGTACGATGTCGTGTACAAACCAATTAGGAGTATGGGTTTACCATACCCCAAGCCAAGTGCGGATTGGCAGACTTCACACCCTTTTAAGAACATTGAACAAACACAACTGTCAGACGTGCAGGTCTCTTCACATTCGATGTTTTCCTTCGCCGCTGAAGCGAGTGATATTTTAATTGCTTAGCGCATATAACTCTGAAAAGTAAGAGGTGCGTGCCCGGGATCGAACCGCCAACCTTTGATTACGAGGTGGACGTCCTAACCACTAAGCTATCACAGCTAATAAATAATAAAATAGTAAAGTATTTAATCAAAATGCCCACTGACATAATATTATGTCGCAAACATTCGCAGTTGTTCATATATAATTTAAATTATTTCTTGTAAACTATTCAATTAATTAAAAAAGACTTTTTAATTTGCACATCCGAATCGACGCTTATCAATATAATGAAATATCTGACACATAGCGAGTTCGAGTTAAAAAGTGATTTTTATTTTTACACTTTTATTATGACTCATAATTTTATTATGACTGCCTGAGCCTCAAATCGTGGTTAGTATGTTTAACTACAGACCACGATGATTTAGGTTCAATACCTGTAGAGTGGAGGTGTTGGGTTTTTCGGTTGGAATTCTGTGCCAGCCTGGTATTAGGATATTGGTGTACACCTATGTCCACACCCTTGCCTCCTGAAGAATGTCCATCGGCATTGTTTATTATTAACCCTCATTAGACGGTGCCAGCGGTGGTTTGATGCTTTAGCTCACTTCTCTCTTTTTTTTTTATTTCAGGTTCCACTGAAACATTTACATATATGGTTAAACATTAATTACTCGCGATTCTTTCAGAAAACAGTATGGGATATGAATGGTCTGAAATGGGTAACAATTATAAAAATGAAATTAAGAATTATAATCGTTATCATCATCATGATCAACCCATTACCGGCTCACTACAGAGCACGAGTCTCCTCTCTATATGAGAAGGGTATGGCCATAGTCCACCACGCTGGCCATGTGTGGATTGGCAGATTTCACACGCCTTTGAGAACATAATGGAGAACTCTCAGGCATGCAGGTTTCCTCACGATGTTTTCCTTCACCGTTGAAGCAAGTGATATTTTAATTATTTAAAAACACACATAACTCCGAAAAGTTAGGCGTGCCCGGATTCGAACCGCCGACCTCTGATTAGGAGGCTGACGCCCTAACCACTAGGCTTTCACCGCTTTTATAATAATTGGTCAACAAACCAAACAAGAAAAAAACAAACAAGATAGGTTGCTATTTATTTTCAAGTTATCCGTTGACTGTAATGTTACCCGGTGGTAATCGATTATGCACTCAATTTTGGTAGTGGGCTAACCTGTTAGGGTTATGACAGTTATATTAAACACGGCGGTATAAAATTGGCGGCATGTCTTTGTCTCTAGGGTGGGTACTAGCTACGGCTGATTGCTCCAGTCAAGATTAGAATTCCTATATGGCCCCTGCTGAGGATCAAACCCCGGACCTCCGTTTTATAAGACAACAGCGCTCACCACTGCGCCAGAGTCATCTAGGAACAAACAAGTTGCTAAAAATATAAGAAAAAGTCTGTTGTAGATGTAGTGGGCATTGAATGTATTAAGAAAATGCAAAATTGTAAGGCATTTTCTACTCCTGTTAATTTCATTCAATTTATTTAAACGCATGGTGCGTTGCTCCTCAATTGAGGGTTGGCAGTCTTAAGTAATGAACTCCAATTTTTGGATAACGTTTACCAAGAAAGAAATAATGAACGAAGCTCTGGCCGAATTCAGATTCAAATCTAGGTCAGCGTAATAGCGGGAATATCCCAAAAGAAGTACACTGGTAAACGCAAAATATTTAAAGAGCGTTTGCTAAAATAAATACTCTTTTAAAGCAAGTTTGTTCAGGTAGCAAAGTTTGGAGATACACTTAGAGTTTCGCTTACTTTTAAAGTACCCACTGTTTCACTGAGTCCGCAGAAATGAAACTTTCTTCCCCTTTCCAGCTATATATTACTTCACTCATGAAATGCTTGAATTAAAACACTTCAATAAAAGGTATTTTTAAAAACTTTTTCGTAAGCCATTGTGCGACTGAAGTCCGGCATTCTTTATAGCTTTGTATGACTTAACGGTTTAGGGACTAGAACGGTTTAGGCACTAGTTTAAGTTTACATAAATGTTATTTCTATATGTATTTTTTTCACCTAATTTATTGCACTACCCCACTTTTCTTTTTAAACGTTTCCTTTCACAAAGAAATGTCTGGAAGAGAACGACCGCCTTTGCGCGATTTTTTTAAATACTTTTATTTTGTGTAAACATTAATTCTATCTACATTTTATAAAAGTGTGAGTGGGTCTATGTACCGACATTTGAAATAATGTAAACATTTCGCGGTTTACTAACTACGTACGAGTGTATTATCTAGTAGGTACGTACACTCATGATCTCCATCTCTCTACATGGAGCTAGAACCTGGAACATCTAGAGGCTTGCCGAGAGGAAGAGAATCTGTTTTTTTTTGCATTGCAATTTTTAAGATGTCGTGCTAGTGAATAATATTGAACGTCACCTAGGCATACGACAAACATCGCGATTTAAAGACGTGTAAACCATATTATCTAATATCTATCTGCGAAAAAAACTTTAGTAATTCGATAAAATAGCCAGAAATATATAAAGCTGTGTTAGTTTTTGAATTCTTTTTTTTTAACCATGTTTGACTCAACCAATGCCTGATCTTAACCAAATTTACCAATTTAGATTTTTTGTTATCTATATAGTATCTCCACGAATACTTTTTATCCTAGAAAAGCTTCCGGGAGTTGCTCCCGCAGGATCCACACAAACAAAAGGGTTTATCAGCAAAACTAAAATTCACAAAATTTTGCTGAGAGATAGCTTGCAAGCTGAATACAGTCATGGGATAAACTTTATTCCGGCGAATAGGACGTTTCTCCCAAGAGTTCAATAAGTGCAATAAATGCGAAAGAAGCTACGAGCAAAGGCTAGTTTCAAATTCTTAAGTCCAACAGTAATTTAACCAGCTCATATCCTACTAATATTATAAACGTAAAGTTTGTAAGTATGGATGGATGTTTGTTACTTTTTCACGTAAAACTACTGAATGGATGTTTATGAAACTTACAATAATATAGCTTATACATCATAATAACACATAGGCTACAATTTATAAAGATATTGTGTCATAATGATCAACTCATTACCTGCTCGCTACAGAGCACAGGTCTCCTCTCAATATGAGAAGGGTTTGGCCATAGTCCACCAAGCTGGCCATGCGCGGATTGGCATACTTCACACGCCTTTAAGAACATTATGGAGAACTCTCAGGCGTACAGGTTTCCTCACGATGTTTTCCTTCACCGTTGAAGCAAGTGATACTTTAATTGTTTAAAAACTCACATAACTCCGAAAAGTTAGAGGTGCGTGCCCGGATTTTACCCACCGACCTCTGATTAGGAGGCTGACGCCCTTACCACTAGGCTATCACAGCTTCATAGATATTGTGTAAATTGTTCGAAATATGACGATAAGTGTCAAGTGAGTACAAAAAAATCTACCATCTGAGTGATAATTTTAATGTCATTATGTTAGTTCTTTTCTACGCCACGGTAATATAAGCTACTCGAAATACTAATCCTGCGTAGACAAATTCGTGAATACCAACTATTCGTCCATAAATACTTAAACGGCTAACTTATATCAAACAGTGCCCAAACAACGTTTGCAAGACTTGATTACATACTTAATATACCTACCAGAACCCTTTGACATCTTTATTACAAGCATGATTCGTATCAAACCGAATATTGGTTTAACTAATGCGTATTAACTAAAGTAATGGACCATCAAAGGAGATCGCTACGCACATCTTAAATGCTCTCAATTGATGCGATGGGGCAGATGGGGGTCAATTGTTGGAATACCCCTGAAATCCCCCAGACACCGCCGTCTTTAATTCACCCTTATCTCTGTGCCAATAAAGCAGAATATTGCGTATTTAGTTTTAGTACATTTTTGATATTTTACTCCCATCACTCTGACATCGTCAATGTCGCTGCACTTATCGTAAAAGATTCAAGCAAAATTTTATCTTACGACACACGTACTAAAGATTATTATGGCGACAAATAAAGTTTGATTGTAATGTGTATTTTTGCGGGGTATTTGTGATTAAATATAGCCATTATAGTAATTTGTGGCCCTATAACTTTATTAGGTTTTTTATTACATTGACTACATCTCACTGATAGGAGGGTGCTATTGTGATGATTTCAGAGTTAATGTTGATGTTTATGAATAGGGGGAGCCCTTTTATAACGTCTATTTGAAATATGAATTCACTTTTTAACATTGAACAACTATTGACAATCACGTTTACTTTGCTTCGTGCGTGCTTATGTATTTCCTAGGAATAGCTACCGCCAAAACATTGACATAAATAAAAACTTGGTGGTAAATAAATTAATCTTGTCTGCTACTTGTCATATAACTTACTGTAGTATTGTTAGTTTTGATTTGATGATCACTTAAGTCAAATTATCTTACGAAACAGTTGTGTAAATGAGTTTATGTGATAAATCTATTGGTGCGTCACGGCAAACGGCATAACGCTCGTCATGCCACTCTAAAACTTTATTAAATTGGACGTTTAACATGTGCTGGGCGTTCGGGGTCAATCATTTCTTTGAGTGACATCATACAGAGACAAAAGTGAGCTGACTCAGTGGGAGTATAAGAACCACATATTAGGTGAACAGTGCCACAAGGAAAGTCACATGGTAAGATTATGGATATGAAAACTTATAAAAATATATCAATATCTAACTTTAACTTAAAAGATTACTTAAGAAACCATATTAAAAAAACCGAGATTATAAACTTTTAAATAATATTACTAATACTAAACTTTACGAAAAGCTTAATTTTGAGATATTTTTTTATCTTTGATAACGATATCGTAGATAAAAGCACAGGCACAGCGTCCTCAAGTATTTTTCTATTATAAATGCTGAATAGATCGTGATAAAATTTGGCACAAATAGATAATAGTCCAGGACTTTGCCCTGGAAAAATTTACAGTTCCTGAGGGATACAGTTTTGCCTAGGCCCTCAGTTCTCATACACACAAATCGAGAATCCCACAGGAGCTAAGATACGAGAAGCGGCTATTATGAATATAAAAGTAACCTAGCCAACAGAACCCAAGCGTTGCTCTCACGAAATAAAACTGTAGTAACACTTATTAATGTAAAATGTTTCTTTTCAACGGCCATTGCCAGCCACTTAAGGCCCCGCTCACGAGTTTCCAACGCGTATGCAGTTTTAGAGCCAACACAAATTAAACGAGGTGGAACGTGTGGCGAAAACGGACTAATTGTTTTTAGTTGTAATTCTATTTCGACTTACTCTAATTTACGTATAAATTGAAATAATTACTACTGATGTTATCTATTAATTACTAGCTGACGCCCGCGACTTCATCTGCGTTGAGTTAGTGTGTTTGTTTGTCTTTCAATCACGAAGCAATAGATTACTAACCCGTATTACTTGAAATAATTACTAAACTAAAACAATTGGTGGGAGAAGTGGGAGGCGCCCGAGACGTGAACCGTGAACCGTTCGTGAACCCGAATTACTTGAAATAATTACAGGATATACATTAAAGTATCTCCTATCTCCTATCTAAAAAAAACAGAAAGAGTAAAAGAGCGCCTCCCACCAACGAATCAATATCCGATGTGGGAGGCGCCCGAGACGTGATGGCACAGGCGGTGGCATGCGCGTGATCTGCGCGCGGTACTGGACAGTACTTGGACATTGCAACATTACTTTATTTTTCTAAAATAAAAGACTTTTTCTTAAATAAAAATAGCCTAAGTTACTCCTTATTATATAAGCTATCTGCCAATAAAAGTCCCGTAAAAATCGGTTCAGCCATTTCAGAGATTAGCCGGAACAAACAGACAGACAGACAGACAAAAATTGTAATAAATATTATTTTGGTGTATGTACCATATACATATTCATATGCATGTAGTAAAAAACGGTTATTTCAATATTACAAACAGACACTCCAATTTTATTTATTCGTATAGATTATTCCATCACCGTGAACTGTTAAATTCGCTACAAAAGTAGGTCTTTGCCCAGCAGTGGAAGTCATTCGACTGATAATGTGAGACGGTGATAACAACAAAAAACCGGCTAAGTTTGTTGTGGGTGGGAAGAGTATGTTTTTTGACAAAGGTTTGCTTTTAACAATAGTAGTATCACTGCCTTATCAGATACTGTAATGTATGAATTTCATTCATTTCATTTGATTCCATAAATACTACGTTAACAAGACGGATAATCTTAGAGATTCATTTCGAATTCAAATTCAAATAATCTTTATTTCAAATAGTCCTTTAAAAGGCACTTTTGACGCATCAATAATTTACATAGTAGTGATTCGATGGTGATAACTACATTCGTAAACTTAAAATTAAATATGATGACTATTCCAAAAGCGACTCGGTCTAAGAAGCCCACAACAAAATCACCATCTCACATGCCATTTAAAATTATATAAAGAGCTATGTTATTAGAGCAATGATGATATATTTAAATAACTTTAAACTTAGCACAAAACTGTCTATTGCCTATTCTTGAATACAATTTATGTCTGGAAAAATTTTCATTATGATCCATTGAGACGTGGTATTAGGTAACAAATCTGTCAATTTTTATGTATTAAATAATGAGTTATATCATGATACCCCATTGTTTTTTTTTATTTACCACAAGTTAGCCCTTGACTGCATCTCACCTGATGGCAAGTGATGATGCGGTCTAAGATGGTAGCGGGCTAACCTGTTAGGGGTATGTTAAACTCATACTCCTAATTGGTTTCTACACAACATCGTGCCGGAACGCCAAATCGCTTGGCGACACGTCTTTGTCGGTAGGGTGGTAACTAGCCACGGTCGAAGCCTCCCACCAGACCAGAAGGAATAAAATTTGTGGCTAACCCATTTAAACCTATATAGTATAAACATATAGTTTACGCATATCTCATTTTTTATAATATATGTATGATCATCAAGACTAGGCTGAATTATTTCCATAATGACTATATTTTCTATCTTTTCACCACTAACACTGCATCACAGAGATCCGTCGTCCGCTTCGCCTTGTCCCTTAGAATAGCGGTGCGGTGAGATGGTTTTAAATGCATAGGTGTAAAGATTACACTTTCTCAAAGTAAGAAATTTATAAAACCATCCTTTGGTACGCGTTTACCTTTATCTAAACAATTTTATAATTGAGGGGAAAAATAGAAAGTTTAAGTTGATATTATAGTAGTTACTAGACCTACTTATAATATCTACTTATAGTACCTACTTATCTCCATAGGTGGGTTCTCTAATTTATTATTGATTATGTGAGATGGTGATAACAAAAAAACCGGCTAAGTTTTTTGGGCTTCTTCTTAGACCTGGGCGCGATTTGTCCCTCTTAGCTTTAGTTTTAAGTTAGCGAGTGTAGTTATCACCATCACTTCACGAATAGAAATAATGGGATATATATGAACGTTACATAGATGCTTGTAATAGGTTTTATCAATAAAGCTATTTTAGATTTGATTTGATTTGAATATTTCCCTAGACATTTTTTTTACGCTAAGAAATGGGTATACCCATACCCTCCTAAATCTAGGGTATGTAGGACTCGACGACTAGGATATCCAATAAAACTGGCACACGGAACGCTCTCGCACACACATAAGTATTTATGTGTGTGAACATAAGAATAATAATAAGTGTGCGCATCAGAAACAAGAGCATCGTCAGTATTAAAATAATACTGCTGCATTGTTTACCAGTCGTATCGTCTATAATATAGTAGCCTACGAATATGACAGACTCCCAAGAGGCAAGTCACAGATGTACCTCCCTTTTTTTTTTTTTTTTTCTCGCTGGGAAATGCATTTATGCATCCCGCCCGGTGCGAGCTCCAGGCGGGTATGTGGGACTCGCTGGCCACCAAATTGGCGGCCAGAATACACACTAAAACCCAGCGGAGCCTTCTGCGTCCCAGGTGGGGAGCCAAAGGATCGCGGTAGCATGCACTTTGACACCCCGACGCGCTCATCAGTGCACTCGTTGGTGACTACGGGGGTGGTAATAGGTGCGCGTATCGGCGCCTCCTGCCACCCGTTCTCCTTCTACGGAGTAGGGGAGCATCAGCCGCCTGCTCTCTCTCCCTCTCCGCAGCCTCCTTCAAACCCATTACGGTTTCGCAGAAGGAAGCTACAATTGACCAGCCCTCCTCGCTAGCAAGCATTAAATTAATAACGCTTGGCAGCGAGAGGTCCCCGTCTAGGAGTGACACCAGTGCGTGCCTTTGCGGAGCCCATGACGAACACTCTGCCAGAGTGTGATGAGCGGTGTCCTCCGTCGCCCCACACTCATGGCAGGCTGGCGCTGCCTCCCGCCTCGCGATTCCGTGCAGATACTTACCGAAGCACCCATGCCCGGTAAGTACCTGCACGAGACGATACGTCAGTGCGCCATGTTTCCGCCTCAGCCACCGCTCCAGGTGGGACCGGATTCCCTCCACCGTCCAGATGCCAGCAATCGGAGACTCAAGGTCATCCCGCCATCTTCGGACCAGGGCCTCGCTTCCTAGGGATCTTAATCTCCCTATCTCCTCAGGTCCTGGTCGTTCCCCTCGAGCCCTCATCCTTGTCCGATACCGGTGCACCTGAGCGAGTACCTCAGCCTGCAGATCCCAAGGCGGGTCACCCGCTAGGAGGGTGGATGCCGTCCAAGACACCGTACGGTACCCCCGAATTGCACGCACCGCAATTATACGCTGCGGTCTCCGCAGAAGGGACACTATCTGCGGAGACAGCGCGTGGACCCAGATGGGAGCGCCGTACAGTGCCATACTCCTGACAATCCCCGCGTATAGGCGTCTGCAAGCAGTGGCCGGACCCCCGACGTTAGGCAAAAGCCTTCCCAGAGCAGCAGCTGCACTGACGAGCCTGGGAGCTAGAAGCTCAAAGTGCCTCCTGAAACTCCACCTACCGTCCAGGGTGAGGCCCAGATATTTCATATGGGCCTTGACCTCCACCGCTGCACCCTGAACGGTAATATAAGCACCCCGAGGAGGACCCCTACGCGGGCCGTGAAACAGGAGGGCCTCTGTTTTTGATTCCGAGACCCTCAGACCCAGCATTCGGATCCTTCTAACCACCAATGTGACACCGACCCCAGCCAAAACAGCCGCCTCTTCGAAATTGCTTGCGCGTGCCGTGATGAGAGTATCATCCGCATAGCACAGCAATCTCATCCCGGGGAGCAGAGGTGTCCGCAGAAGCCAGTCGAAGCTGATGTTCCAAAGCACCGGCCCCAAAACCGACCCCTGCGGAACACCCCTGAGCACCTGCCGCCGCTCCCTTCGCCCGTCTCTTCCTACCCAGTATATCCATCTATCTCGCAGATAAGCCTCCAACAGTCTCCTGAGATACGTTGGCACTCCATGGAACCGGAGCGCCTCTAGCAAAGTCTCATAAGGGAGGCTGTTGAAGGCGTTCGAAACGTCCAAAGAGACGGCAATCACGACGTCGCCCCGGGCAACTGCCTCATCCGTCAATGTTTTTAATGACTCTAGAGCGTCAAGAGTCGAACGACCCGCCCTGAAGCCGTACTGCGCCGCTGAGAGCCCTGGACCGACAGTCTCCAAGTGTCCCACGAGCCGGTAAGCCAAAATCTTCTCAAAAAGCTTTCCGACTTCGTTGAGCAAGACTATCGGTCTATACGCCGAGGGAGCATCTTGCGGCCTCCCCTTCTTCCTGATGAGGCAAAGCAGCCCCTCCTTCCAAGACTCGGGAAACTGTTCAGCCTGTAGGCAATGGTTAAACAGCTCCCGGAGTCTACCCTCGAGGAACTCTCGGGTCATATGTATGACCCGCCCCGGAATGCCATCCGGCCCAGGCGCTGTCTTCCTGCACCGGAGGCGGTCCAGAGCCACGTCCATCTCCTCGTCAGTGATCAACGGGGCAGAACCGCTGTCGATTGCATTCGCCGAGGGGGGCATCGTTGGAGGAACGTGACCCTGTGAGTCCGGAAAGAGTTCCTCAACCACCCTGCGCAGGAACTCCGGCTGGAGAGTCTGGGTCACCGGAGGCCCCTGGCTGCGTAGTTTCTGCCGTGCAGTGCGATAAGGGCGTCCCCAGGGGTCCCTATCCAGACTCTGTAGCAGCTCCTCTCGGGCCCGCTCTTTGGCATCGCCTATCGCCCGCTGTAGGACCTTCTTAGCCTGGTGATAGGTTTCCCGAAGCTGCTCCTCCAGAGAGACGTCCCAGCCGTTCCGCCTCCGGCATCGAACATAGGCTCTGCGGGCTCTATTACTGGCGGCGCGGAGGGCCGCAATCTCCGCTGACCACCAGTACACCTGCCTGCTACGACGCCATCCGCGAGCTTTTGGCATCGAGGAGTCGCACACCTCCGTCAGATTCAGCCGCATACGCTCCGCCAGCTCTCCGACGCTAGCGTCTAACCGGGGTCTGGGAGACGACCATCGCTGAACGATGGCGGCCTCTCTCACCATCTCCCGGTCCAACTGACCCAGACACCAGCGCGGAAAGTGGTGCGGGCGTCGACGGGGGACTGCAACAACGGGAGTAGGGGCGGATATCTCTAACCTAATGTAGTTGTGGTCCGACAAGGTCTCCAAGTCCTCCTCCACCCACCAGTTGTTAACTCTGTCAGCGACCGAAGTCGTCGCAAATGTCAGGTCGACCCTCGATCCTCCCCCCGCGCGAACACAGGTGTAGGCCGTGCCCCTGTTAAGCAGCGTGAGCCCCAGCTGCACAGCCCACATCTCGACAACCCTACCTCTGCTGTCCTGCGTGCGATTACCCCATGCCTGGCTTTTGGCGTTGAAGTCGCCAAGAACCAAGGTACGCCCTTCATTATGCCTGCGAAAGGCCTCAGCGACGGAGTCTAGAAAAGCCTCGAAATCCAACAGTGGACGATTTGGTGAGAAGTATACTCCGACGATTGTGTATTCCCCCCATCTCGCCACGGCATACCCCGGCCCTCTTTCAGCGACAGAGAGAAAGCGGCCAGCGCCATTCCCAGAAATGATCGCCACCAGACCACTAGTGTCCCCCACCCAATTTGGACAACTCTGCTGGGGAACATAATATGGCTCCCCTACCACTGCCAAGTCAACCTGCCACTGTGCAAAGGACTGCATCAGGAGGTCCTGAGCCCCTGCACAGTGGTTTATGTTCGCCTGTAGGATACTTATATTCTGCGAATTCATGACGACATATCAGCATCCTCCCGCGCTTGACCTCTACTGCCATCGACCCGCGGCTGGGACCTTATTCCACCTTTAGTTGAGGGAGGACAACATGTCCTACCTCCCATAATATGGCTCGACGGAAGCCCTGCGTCAGCGCAGACGACACAGCGGACTGCGCCGGTGCAGCCCGCTTGCTTGTGTCCCTCGCCACCGCACCGGTAGCACAGTGTACTACGATCGATCCTGGAGGGACACAGGGCACGTGTATGCCCCATGCCCATGCAACCATAACAGCGCAGAGGGCGCTGCTCGAGCGCGCGGACATCTGCGGAGCTCCACCCAACAAGCAACCTTCCGGCGTCGCATACCTTCTTCGCAGCGTCCACCGGGCAATGAACAGTGGCCGAGCCCATGTCGCGGGGACCCAACTGTAGGTCCCCGACTTTGACTGCCGACAGGGGGCAGCTGCCAGCGCGAGCAACCGCTGCCGCCACTTTTTCCGGCGTGGCGGAGTCATCGAGGCTGGTGACCCTAAGGGTCACCGTCTTGGTGGGGCGACTGACCTCTGCCATGCCTTGCAGCGCCGCTCTCAGGCGATCAGCCAGAACGTCCGCCTGCTCTTGCGTCTGCTCGCTTGGAAGCTCCAGTAGTCGAGCACCCGTTGCCGCGCGGCGGATTCTCATCCCCGCACCAATACCCAACTCCTGAAGACTGACCCGGCTCTCCGCCCTTTCGAGCACCTGAGCGTAGGTCACCCCTTTTTTCTCCGCGTCCGGGGCCAACGTAATAATGACCGCTGCCGTCTTAGGGGCGGCCAGAGTTGGTCCAGGTGCCGACGCAGGAGGAGGTCTCAGAGGAGCCACCGAGAGAGTTCCTGCAGGAGTCTTTTTGCCCTGACCTTTCCCTTTACGCCGGACTACGGACGACCAAGTTTCTCCGACGTGGGCCACACTGCTCGGTCCTGGTGTCACCGCTGGTGCCCAGGGGGAGGCAGTTGCCCTACTATCGCTGTGGGGTGCCCGTGCAGGCTGAGCCACCTGTGGAGCTTCCAACGCCTCGGCTTGAGATCTCCTCTTATCCGCCGCCAACGGCGGGCGTAAGACCCTCCCGGGTAGTAGACGCCCTTCAATGCCCGCGAAACGAGCATCCAGCATCCGCCCAACGGAGGAAACAATGGAGGCTTTGAGCTCCTCCATTACATCTGCACTAAGACCAGGGTTCGCAGCGCTACTCGCCGCCGCACCCCTCGCCGCTGCCATCTCCGTCCGCATCCCATCAAACTCCCGCCGGTGGGCTTTAACTTCCGCCCTGAGGTTTTCCACTTCGCTACGGAGGCGGGCATTATCAGCTCGAAGTCGGCGCGTCTCTTCCGCCTCCGACCTCGACGCCAGAGCCTCAACCATGCCCTGCATCCTGGCGGCCGCATCCTTGAAGCGCTTTACAAACGTGCCTTTGAGGTTGCCGGACTTGGTTGCCAGCAAAATTATTTCCGTCGCGGTTTTTCCAGCGGCGGCCCGTAGCTCCTCTGGGCTGAGCAGCGCTGGGTCCTCCTCAACGGGTGCCTCGCTGAATATCCCCTCCTCAGGGTCCAGAACAGCGCCCATTACCTCTTTCCGGACAATGCGGTCCCTGAGGAATTGGTCGAAGGCGACCTCCTTCCTCTCCTCCCGAGCAGCCCTCAGTTCCGCTCTCGCTTCGGCCATCCCTGTTTTTCCCACCGGGACCGGAGTCGATGACCTCGACATCGAGGACTCCCTCGAGCTCGGTGAAACCGAGCGCAACGTGCGTGAGCTCCGAGTTACAATTGGACTTCGGGTTCGAGGGTTTTCCTTCACAGTAACCGCCGAACGTCGACGCGACACCCGCGCCGTGAAGTCTTCCCCCGTGGAAGACCCCTCCATCTTTTCCTGCGGTGGTCTCCCCGTCTGGTACTCCAGACGGGTCGCCACTCAACGATCCAAGGCTTATACGCTAGCCAGCCACACAAAATAAGTATAGCCCGCAACAACAACAACAAACAAACAGCCCGCAATAACAATTACAACTAAAACAATAACAACCAACGAAAACAGCAATAAAATTCCCATAAACAAAATCACCCGTCAAACAAACCGATACAAAAAAAAAAAAAAAATACCCACCAACAAAAAAAAAAAAAAAAACCAGGCCAAAGTCACCCTTAACACCCAGAAATCGGACAGTCTGAAAGTGAAAGAGCGCCAGTGGTTTGGCTTTCCCAATCAAACACTCCCCGGACACCTTGCAGGGCTAGTGGGCGAGAACCACCAATAACCCCTGCAAGCTCCAACTAACCTCTTCAATTACAGACAACAACAATTTAAACAACTCTTAAACTCCGAAAAAACCAACCAAAAGACAAAACAAACCAAACTCCGTACAAATACCTCTAAAATAAGTGCCTGTAAATATTGAAAATGATTTACGCAGCAACAACACGTCAGTACTCGCAGCGCGCCAAACTGCGACCAAACAGATGTACCTCCCGTAAAAATACTCACCATCCTACATTTCAGCCCTATACAGATATATTTCAGTTTTCATTTAATATATAATTAAATGCAGGACTTCTATAGTAGCTTCGAACTGAATACTTCGGCGGTAAAGTTTTTTGTCTGGTGGGAGGCTTCGGCCGTGGCTAGTTACCACCCTACCGACAAAGACGTGTCGCCAAGCGATTTAGCGTTCCGGCACGATGTCGCGTAGAAACCAATTAGGAGTGTGGGTTTACCATGCTCCTAACAGGTTAGCCCGCTACCATCTAAGATTGCATCATCACTGCCGTCAAGGGCTTACTTGTAGTGGATAAAAAAAAAAAGTGATCTATATATAATCGTCCTATGATTATACCTATTCATAATAGTTGATTACCGAAGCTGTAATATTCACTGCACCGAAGCAAACTTTATGAGCAGTCCCACCCTAACCCCATCCGTGTCTATCAGCACATCTATTTCCGTGGGCCATCTGACACCATCACTCCGTAATTTAATTATCCCTCCTCCGAACCGCCCTCCCACCGTGACGGATATTTCTGTACCATTTTACGTCAAACTCGCGGTTAGCGTGAAATCATTTTGATCAGTATTTGAACCTTTCAACAGCATGTACTGACATCTCAATATTGTTCCAGACAGTTAGTTACGTAAAAAGAGTTTTTTCTTAGTTTACTAACGGCTTCTTCGAACTACAGTATGCATTGGAACTGAGTGCAAAAGTCTTTACAGACAGACAAATATTACTATTTTTATTTTAAATATTAATTCATTGTACTTCACGATCAACCCATTACCGGCTCACTACAGAGCACGGGTCTCTTCTCAATATGAGAATGGTTTGGCTATAGTCAACCACGCTGGCCATGTGCGGATTGGCAGGCTTAACACGACTTTGAGATTAACATTATGGAGAACTCTCAGGCGTGCAGGTTTCCTACCGATGTTTTCCTTCACCGTTGAAGCAAGTGATATTTTAATTGTTTTTTAAAAACGCACATAACTCCGAAAAGTTAGAGATGCGTGCACGGATACGAACCGCCGACCTCTGATTAGGAGGCTGATGCCCTAATCACTAGGCTATCACAGCTTCATAGCATTGTACTTAAATTAGTATAATCAAGTAAAAAAATAGAGGAGTAGATTTTCACAATAACGCTATAATAAGGTCCCTACCGACAAAGACGTGTCGCCAAGCGATTTAGCGTTCCGGCACGATGTCGTGTAGAAACCAATTAGGAGAATGAGTTTACCATACCCCTAACAGGTTAGCCCGCTACCATCTTAGACTGCATCATCACTTGCCATCAGATGAGATGCAGTCAAGGGCTAACTTGTGGTGAATAAAAAAAAAAGGTCACTAAACTAAAAGCCTCCTTTTGTCTAATGTATAATAGTTACAAATTATATCTCACCTTAAGAATACACCTCGCCACATAGGTGCGGCTTTCACTAACACTATGAAATCTTATCTTAACTCTCAAGTCTGCGGTGCCTCCTAAGTATGCAACTTGTTTACCTCCTTAATAGATTCGTGCCTAAGTATTACTTTCGAGGCATGAGGCAGTCAAGAAAGCGTTTATATTAGCTTGACCTAATTATTCGGATCGCTGACGTCTACTGAATACACAGGCCTTTAAAAACTTACGGCCTACTTTTATTACTTACGTAGGTATTATCCAATAGACTTTCAATTTTTGTACCAGTGTTAGAGTTTCCCGGTTCGGTGCGTTTTACTTGTGTTTCTATAAAACAATTCAAATCAAAAATAGCTTTATTCACATAAACCTATCACAGGCATCTATGAATCGTTCATTTCATTATTTTTATTCGTGAAGTGATAGTGATAACTACACTCGACAACTTAAAACTAAAGCTTAGACATTTTAAACTAAATTTTAAATCGCGCCCAGGTCTAAGAAGAAACCCACTACAAACTTAGCCGTTTTTTTTTGTTATCACCATCTCACATAATCAATAATAAATTATAGTACCTATGGGGATAGAACAATTCACACCCAAGCTTTTTTATCGTCTATATAATCCTTAATATCGTAATATGATTTTTCTATAAGCTTTAGTTTTACAAAAACTTGAACTTATTGATAGACATCTCCAAGATATCAATAGGTAATTTATTATAAAATGAAATACAATTTCCTTTGAATGAGCTACTAATTTTGTGCAGCCTACTAAACGGTTTACATTTACGTTCCATTTTTTTCTTGAATTTATCAATCTTTTTATTAACATACATTAAATTTTCTTATATTATATTGGCTATTCATATCCGTTAATATATATATATATATATATATATCACACCAGTAAGCGGTGATAGCCCAGTGGTTAGGGCGTCAGCCTCCTAATCAGAGGTTGGCGGTTCGAATCCGGGCACGCACCTCTAACTTTTCGGAGTTATGTGCGTTTAAAAAAAAAAAAATTAAAATATCACTTGCTTCAACGATGAAGGAAAACATCGTGAGGAAACCTGCACGCCTGAGAGTTCTCCATAATGTTCTCAAAGGCGTGTGAAGTCTGCCAATCCGCACATGGCCAGCGTGGTGGACTATGGCCAAAACCCTTCTCATATTGAGAGGAGACCTGTGCTCTGTAGTGAGCCGGTATTGGGTTGATCATGATGATATATATATATATATATATATATATTAACGGATTGCGTTTCATTTTGGAAATTAGGTTATTTTGTGTGTTCAATTGTATACTATTAAAATTTTGTTAACATCAACCAACCATCAACCCATTGCCGGCTCACTAGAGAGCACGGGTATCCTCTCAATATGAGAAGGGTTAGGTTAGAGAAAGGTAGAGAATTGATATTTTCTTGCTGCAACGGTGAAGCAAAAGAACGTGAGGACACGTTTTCAAAGGCGTGTGAATTCTGCCAATCCGCACATGGCCAGTGTGGTGGACTATGGTCATTGGCTTTTTTTTACACTACAAGTTAGATCTTGACCGCTATCTCACCTGATGGTAAGTGATGATGCAGTCGAAGATGGTAGCGAGCTAACCTATTAGGGGTTTGGTAAACCAACACTCCTAAATGGTTTCTACGCGACATCGTGCCGGAACGCTAAATCGCTTGGCGACACGTCTTTGTTGGTAGGGTGGTAACTAGCCACGGCTGAAGCCTCCCACCAGGCCAGACTCGAGCCGGGAATTGAACCCAGAACCTCCAACTTTATAATGCGACAGCGCGCGCACTGCGCCACGGAGATCGTCATAAATCGGAGATCGGCTGAGTATATTTGTAGAATCCTTAACATTTATTAGCCGCAATTGATTTAAAACTTACTTATTATGTATTTCGTAAAACTCAAGGTGAACTCTTTTAATATATTTATTTATTGAAATACCACAATAAAGTACAAGTCATAAAACACACTTTTGTCGTATTAACAAAACAATTTTAGCAATGTCCGCAGTAAAATGATCAAAGCAAATCGTGGCAAACATTCCATCCATTGCTGCGTGAAATTATCATAAAATATAAGATGTGCCTCTAATAGGACAATATGATGGTGCTATTACTTAGATGCTATCAGTTTTATTGCGACCTATAAATGTCCGTTTCGAGCCAAGCGTGTTTGGTGCGAATAAATTGCGCCCCGCTCATAGAATTTTAATGTTTCCCTCGTTTTTTCGCGATGAAATTGTACCATATAATTCTGTTATTGGATGATCGAGAATATTTTATAAGTAAATTTTTCGAGAATATTTTATTAAATTGTATGTAAGCAATCGACTAACCAAAAATACATCTTAATTAATGTCATCTGTATATTGTCTACGAAAGAAACAGGTTATATGTGGGGTAGATTGTTGTTGATAATGATCATTGATCACTTTTTTTTGAAGTTTGCAAAAAAAAAAAGTTCTGAGATTCTTGACGGCTTCTTTTGGTTGAATCTTCATTCCGAACCGCTGCAGAGTCCGTAAAAGCAGACGGTCTTGACTGGAGTAATATTCGCCTGAAAGATATTATATGATTTTTTATTTTAGATGCGAAGTGTTTTTAAGGAACACCTAAGGTTTTAAAAATGGGTGGCAATGAGTGACTCACAAAAGTTTTATTGAAGGGATTTAAAGATGAGACCGTTCACGTTGTACGCCGATATATTGCATATTGGCAGGCTTCACTCATTTCGATCATCCAAATAATATCGTTGTTAAATGCCTATTTTTATATTCAAAACTGAGATTAAGAGTTCTTGATAAAAAAAGGTTATAGTTTGATAACTCATATTTGACCTAACCCGAAAAGCGGACCTGTTTTTTCATGATCCGTGTAGTAGATAACCGTGTTAAATGCAATACATAAGACAACCATTTTTTTATACAATTCATGTTGGCCCTTGACGGCTATCTCACCTGGTGGTAAGTGATGATGCAGTCTATGATATTAGCGGGCTAACCTATGAGGGGTATGGTAAACCCACACTCCTAATTGGTTTCTACGCGACATCGTGTCGGAATCACGATCGTACTAAATCGCTTAGCGACACGTCTTGGTCGGTAGGGTGGTAACTAGCCACGGCCGTAGCCTCTCACTAGACCAGACTCGAGCCGGGAATCGAACCCAGGACCCCCGGAATTATGCGCACGCACTGCGCCACGGAAGTCGCCAAAATATCACTTACCCAAATGATTTTTTGTACTACCAGTAAGCCCATGACTGCAATCTCACCTGGCGGTAAGTGTGCTATCTTAGACAGTAGCGGGCTAAAGGGTATAGCAGTTAAATTAAATCCATACACCTTATCGGTTTCTGCGCGACATCGTACCGATAATAGCTTAGAAACTGTGCGATAATCATAGTACCGATGCTAATCGCATTAGTATCAAAGATCACGCTAATTAATGCTCCACCGTCTTTATGGTAATTACATCGCCGGCGACATTAACGGGAGCCCCGCGCATATCCTGTCTGTCAGTAGCCGACACTTTCCTCTAAATAACTGCGAAGTCTGTTATTATAGGAGCTTAAGTTTCATTGACACGTGATTCACGGCGGCTGGCCCGTCGCCAGCGGCGAGTGTGTAATCAAATACGATGGATAACTCGCACGTACAAATTATGTTTAATATGAGACGTCTTGCGTTCGCTAGTAGATAAGTATCTAGTATTTATTTAGGGCCCAAAATCTGTATCATCATTGTCATTCCATTACCAGCCCACTACAGGGGCCGGGTCTAATTCCAACATAAAAAGGATTTCTAAAATTCTCACTCCTTTAGGAACATTATCGAGAGCTCTTAGCCATGCAGGTTTTCTCACGTTGTTTTCCTACACTGATAAAGCAAGGGATTTTAAATAAAAGTGCAGATAACTTCGGAAAGTTAGAAGTGCGTGCCAGGGATGGAACTTTGTCCAGTCAAATGGAAGGTGAAAGAACCACTAGACTATAACCGCTCTATCATGTTCAACCCATTACCGGCTCACTACAGAGTACGGGTCTCCTCTCAATATGAGAAGGGTTTGACCATAGTCCACCTCGCTGGCCATATGCGGATTGGCAGACTTCACACGCCTTTGAGAACATTATGGAGAACTCTCAGGTGTGCAGGCTTCCTCATGATGATTTCCTTCACCGTTGAAGCAAGTGATATTATAAATTTTTAAAAACGCACATAACTCCGAGAAGTTAGATGTGCGTGCCCGGATTCGAACCGCCGACTTCTGAATAGGAGGCTGACGCCCAAACCACTCGGCTACCGTTTACAACAGATAAGTAGTAGAATAGTATCTAGTATTTATTTAGGGCCCAAAATCTGTAACATCATTGTCAATCCATTACTTGCCCACTACAGGGTCTAATTCCAGCATGAAAAGAGTTTTAGTCGTAATCGGACGGATTGGCAAAATTCCCACTTCTTTAGGAACATTATCGAGAGCTCTTAGCCATGCAGGTTTTCTCACGTTGTTTTCCTAAACTGTAAAAGCAAGGGATATTAAATAAAAGCGCACATTACATCGGAAAGTTAGAAGTGCGTGCCAGGGATGGAACTTTGTCCGCTCAAATGGAAGGTGAAAGAACCACTAGACTATAACCGCTCTATCATGTTCAACCCATTACCGGCTCTACAGAGCACGGGTCTCCTCTCAATATGAGAAGGGTTTGGCCATAGTCCACCACGCTGGCCATGTGCGGATTGGCAGACTTCACACGCCCTTGAGAACATTAACTCTCAGGCGTGCAGGTTTCCTCACGATGTTTTCCTTCATCTTTGAAGCAAGTGATATTTTATTTTTTTTAAAACGCACATAACTCCGAGAAGTTAGATGTGCGTGCCCGGATTCGAACCGCCGACCTCTGATTAGGAGGCTGATGCCCTAACCACAAGGCTATCACCGCTGCACCACTTCAACCGCTCTATCAGAATCTGTATATTTAATAGAAAGGGATGTCTGACTTCAACAAAACGTGATAAGTATCATAAAATGTCACAACTTTAGCTTTATTTTCAAAACATATTTCATTTCTATATGTGTGTTAAGGAATATTCTAAGTGAAGTGAATACAAAGCGTATGTACAGAATATATGAAAATGCATTTCCACTGGCATCGATCCAGACATGAATCATGTTGAACAAGACAATTTGTAACAATTAAGTTAACACGATTTCGGTTTGACAGATCTTATTGTAGTGCAACCGAACGTGTTTTATACTTGGTATTAAAATACTCATACACTATCAGTTTATCATGGGTTCTCATCGTCGCATTACTATAATGAAAACATAGAAGGACGTACCACAGTGTGTTCAAACGACGTGAATTAAATGTTCAATTTAAGTTTTTCGATTTAATTTTTTATTATATCGCTAATAGAAACACATATTCATTGAAAACCTTTACGATTTCGAAAACTTTCTTCTACTATTATGGTTCATGCGATACACCGCTGTTGGACGGACGTATGTGGAATACTCACCGTATTAGGGTTCCATTGGCGACCTGCGGAGACTAAACCCTGAATGTCATACATTGCACTTTGTTATAAATATTTTATAGCAACTAACTGGAGAGAAAACTTTATACCGGGTACCGTAGTTTTTTATCAATTTTGAGTTGCACAAAAATGTATGTGATTTGGCATAGATAGATTTTACATGAAGAAAAAATTTGTATAATATAATTGGTTGAGTTTCCAGTAATATTTAAACTCTAGTTCAAGATTGTAACCGTAAAATTAATTAAGGAACGATACAGAAATACCTAGTATGTTTTTTTTTTTTTTTTTTTTTTTTTTTTATTTTTTTTTTTTTTTTATTTTTTATTTTTTTTTAATTTTGAATTCATGTTTGTAGTGTGCTATAAAGAGTTCATCTATCTGTCTAGTGTCAGTACCGTTAGATACAAACACTTGTTAAAAAATGTTGATTTTATCAAATAAATTATTCTTAATTTGCTGATACGAATTGGACACAAATGTACTTTTTAGTTCATAGATCGTCCGATATAAGGTTAACTAGAGCTCGACGCTCTGTAGCCGCTGTCGCGGAACACAAAAGTGACGTTTGACAGCAAAGATCGTGAGATTTATGTCTGTCTCAAGCCGGTCGCGGGATTTGTAATCACCCTGATCATTTAACCGATTGGATTCAAAACGATTTCGTCGTAAAGGGTCCATTGGCATTGTTTTCACGGGAGCGTGTCGTCTTCGTACGCCGAACAACTCAGCTGTGACGGAAGGAAATTGTGCATTATGTTTTAATGTATCGTTATTTTTATACCATCATTCACGACATCTGGCACGCCACAGTATATCTATACATACTAATTTTATAAATGCGAAAAGATGTCTGGCCGCATATTTGTTTGTTTATAACCTAAGTTCGTCTCACCGGCAAAGATATTGCCGGAATTTGGTACGAATTTTGGTCATGGAGCCATACGGAAATAGGATAATTCATGACCTGAATAAAATAAATGAAAATTATTACTGCAGTATTATAATAAGAATCCACTTAATCGCTCAGCAGCAAAATCAAATGTGAGGAAATATTATTGCTTGTATCCTGGATACATAACTTATTTATATTAATTAAAAATTATTTACAAAATTTGTTTTGCGCAGTTCAGTGTAAAATAAGTCAAGGTAGTAAGTAAATCAAACATTTATTTCTTAACTCAGTCTACTTGAAATTTTTTCGTACCTTAATACTTTGTTCCTCGATGCAATAGAAAATTACCCAGTTTTTTCTGTGAGTGGTACCACTTTTGTGTATTTATTAAATCAACGGTAAAATATCAGGAACCAGCTCTGGATTACGTAAATAAAAAATCGTTGGCAGTTTGAAGTAATGATAACTTAATGTTTCAGTTGGAAGGTTATAAAGAAGCCCCTCAATAATGTGATAGTAGTAATAAGTTTAGCAATAATATAAGCAAACAATACTATTTAATGGCAATTAACTTCTAACTTCAACGTATCAGTAGTTATAATAAATTATGCCATACAATAACTATCACAACCTCGACCTTTGACAACCTCGTGGCGCAGCGCGTGCGCTGTTCCATTTTTAAGTTGGAGGTCCTGGGTTCGATTCCCGGCTCGAGTCTGGTCTGGTGGGAGGCTTCGGCCGTGGCTAGTTACCACCCTACCGATCACTTACCATCATGTGAGATGCCGTCAAGGGCTAACTTGTGTGTATATAAAAAAAAAAAAACAATAGATAATTAGAGAAAGAAAACCACTGTTCGACATGATTCAATAGATATCAAAACTATGGCGCCGGCTTGACAAAATAGGACAATCGCTGATTCATCCTTATGCCGAGCTAACTCATGATCTGAATAAAGTGACCTACTTATAATAACTAGCCTGAAAGTAGTTTATTACCAACGTCAATTTATATTTCATTATATGTTAATATGCCCGAGATAGCCGCCTATATATAGATAGTAGATAGATGCTGCAGAAACGGTGATAGCCCAGTGGTTAGGGCGTCAGCCTCCTAATCAGAGGTGGTTCAAATCCGGGCACGCACCTCTAACTAAGGAAAACATCGTGAGGAAACCTGCACACCTGAGAGTTCCCCATAATGTTCTCAAAGGCGTGTCAAGTCTGCCAATCCGCATATGGCCAGCGTGGTGGACTATGGCCAAACCCTTCTCATATTGAGAAGAGACCCGTGCTCTGTAGTGAGCCGGTAATGGGTTGATCATGATGATACCCGAGATTCGCCAGCGTAGAGTAAGAGATCTTTTATACGTCTTGTGGAACAAGCAAGGTTAATAATTGAAGAATACCCCATGTCACATTTCTGTTACCGTTCCCGTTTCTGCTCCGTTTCCCCATATCTATAAATCTTATTTTGAGTTACTATTGCGAACTGCAGTTGTCGATGTGAAATTCAGTTTTGACTACCTCTGAGGTGCAATGCGCGCCTGTCGCATTATACAGTTGGAGGTTTTGGGTTCAATTCCGGCTCGAGTCTGGTCTGGTGGGAGGCTTTAGTCGTGGCTAGTTACCACTCTACCGAAAAAGACGCCGAAAGTACCAAGCGATTTAGCGTTCCAACACGATGTCGCGGCGAAACCGATTAAGAGTATGGGTTTATCAAACCCCTAAAAGGTTAGCCCACTGCCATCTTAGACTGCATCATCACTTATCATCAAGTAAGATTGCCGTGAAGGAGAACTATCACACTTTTCACAGATCTCACCTAACTTCGGATTTTCGCGGATAAAAAGCGTGAATGTGTCAATCCAGGGTGTTATCTATCTGTATTTAAAAAAAAATCCAACCGGATCCAAATATTCCGGCGCGAAGAATGTATGCAAAGCATAGCAAACATGGGATAGCATTCAGTAAATAAGATTGCTTATGCCGTCATCAGCCAGTTAGAAATAAAAGTAAAAACAAAGAAGATAGTTTATTTAATCACTCATTATATCGTTCCAGATGTCAACGACCTTCAGCAATTTATTCCCAAACGTTCCTTAGGTATTCACCACCTTAGTGGTTAAGGAAAATCACATTAGCAATTTCGCAACGACCGCAGTCCGCAGTCGGAGCCACTCGACCGAACTGAACGAATACTTGCTACCGAAATAAAATTCCTCTCAAGCTCCTTTTGTTATGAACAAATGGAGTATTCTAGTTATTTTTCAATTTATATTTTACGAGGTAGCAACGTTTTCTGAAAATAAAAATAGCACAATTTTATGGCAACAAGTTATAATAAAAACCATTCTTATGGTGGTAACTTATAAGGCTACAAAGTAGGACCGCATTTAATTTTGGGATTAATAATTTATAAATTAGCTCCGGTGTGTAAATTTGCAAATTTTGAAATGTCAACTGTTCCGTCACACTAACTCTATTCTAACTGACTCCAACAGGTTCTGAGTTATTTGAACTGACTTTAACATGCTAACCTGGGTAAGGTGCGGTAATTTTTGGATTCATATCCCTAGTCGTTGGTCTATGAATAATATTTTGAAGAAAGAAGCAAACCTGTTCAATATTAAAGCATTAGTTAAGCTGACGATGAGGAAATTTCTGCCGTTCCCTCTTATTAAAATACTTTAACTTTATAACTCACTAGACGATATCGTGAGTGAGTTATACTCGCAATATTCTGTCATTATTTTAGTGGTTAGTAAGCATCTTCAGCATTTGTATAACCAGTATAGCTCCAGCCTCTTCATGCTCGTCTAATTTGCAATTTCCTTTTACTAAGAGTACCTACGGGTAATTAAGCCGTAGCTAATCTACGCTTTGTAAAATTTTAGAACTTTATTTGATTCTTCAATTTACAAAAAGTTTAAAAAACAGACTGATCTAACATATAGAGACGGTATGGTATGGCCCATGCATTATATTATAATAGGATAGCTTTTAAGTAAGTATTATATATGTCGCAGCCGGAAAAGAGTTCGTACACTAAATGAAACGCAAGCGCGCCAGCTTGCGGCTAGCAAGCGTAAAGAGTTTTGGCGTGCTTCAACAGGGTCGTCAACGAATAAAAAAAGAAGAAAAAAGGAGACGTTGTCACGGAACTGTCCCACGTTTCTCTTAGTGGTTATTATCTTAATTAATATCGTTCTGCTTTTACGATATTAGTTAAATTCAGTGTTTGAACAAATCGAGTCAAATCTAAAGGTGTTCTTATTGCACGATACCTGCAAATTGCCCACACGATGTCGGACGGATCAAGTCAAAATCCGCCCCATCCTACATATAGATTAAGATTAGCATGCTACTTGTAAGTACTTATTGTCGAAGGCTCCGGTGTACGGAAAAACTCAAGTGACGAGTATATGATTGCACCTGATTATTATAAAAACTATATAAATGTTATTTCTTAAATAAATTGATAAATAAAATAAAAAAACTTAAATATTTAAATGTAGCTTTTTGCCATACCTAAGCACAATGAACGAAGATAAGATAAATCCTCTTTATTGCACACAAGAAACAAGAACACAGAACACTTAACACATGAGTATGCAAAGGCCGTCTTATTGCTTAAGCAATCTCTTCCAGACAACCCTTGGGGAACGAATTAATGATGAATGATAAAACTTTTATCGTACACCATCAACTACACAAATAAAATAATATGAAACAGAAAATAATTTGATATTACGCTACCCTCAGCAGTAGAAAAATGCAGGTTAATTTCTTAAGGAAATCACAATAACTTATTTTCTTCAGTTTTGTTAGCAAACAACTAGCTGATCCGATCAATATGCTTACCAGTAGATTATCGAGTGTGCTTTGCTTTAAAACAGTACACTTTCCCCACATAAAATAACAGAGTCGGTTTGTATTTTTTTAATTCCATTACTTTCAGAGCTCTCTGTATCTAGAGATTTTACTAAAGCGGGTTCTTAAAGAAAATACAGTGTTTAGTATTCTACACTTAGGTCCTGGCGAAATCGCATTAGCCATTTCGCTACAGAAGTCCAAGCTCCAGGCCACTCGACTGATCGAAGAGTTTCACAAAATTAAATTCTACTCAAGTTCTTTCTATTCCGATTACTGGGAGATAAAGGCAAAGTATTAAACGTATTATCAGTATGTTTGAATATCAGAGCATCGCGTTTATTGGGCCGATGTTCTTAATCTACGAATCTACAATTATATATACAATTGTTAATTTAGAATTATAAACAATTTTAAATGCGAAAGTGTATCTGTTTGTTCTGCAGCACTGGTTATATACGTAAGTTTGTAGAAAAATACAATTTTAGGCGTGTCATCAAGCGATTTAGCGTTCCGGCACGATGTCGTGTAGAAACCAATTAGGAGTATGGGTTACCCAAACAGGTTAGTCCACTACAATCTTAGACCGCATCATCACTTACCATCAGGTGAGATGCCGTAACTTGTGGAATATAAAAAAAAATCCTATAGTGTAAAGTATTATGTAAATTTGCATTTGACACTCAAAAATCACAGGTTTAAAATTTTCGCCGATCATGTATAATGAATTAGTTTTGCTGCTATAACATTTAAAAGAAAACTACAATTTTCCGTTGTGAACTTTTGACGGAGTTTGATTTTTTTACTTTGTCGCCGTGTACCACACATCATACAATCACAATTTCGTTTTCCACTTGCCATTTTGGATGTCGCGCACACTAGCCATTTCGCATTTTTGGAGTGTTTTCGCCAATCTAGTTCCATCCGGAAACCCAAATAGACGTACCTACCGTACATCGCTTCTAAAATTTCAGGTTTTTAAAATGGTTTTCTCGTTTGAATGCAAAGGGTATGAACCTCGAGGAATATATCATAAAAATGCAGTTTGTAATTAAAACAATATATCTAGTGACGTAAATACTAACGTGTCGCCACACATCAATCCCCATTTTGATATTGATTTGATTTTGGCACAGTTTATAAAAATCTTACTGAGTGACCTACGTCTATAGAATTATGTATTGAATAAAAATAAAAATAATAAAAAATTGCGTTTATTCAGCTTAATTATAAGATAGTCGCAAGGATTCTAAAAACCAAAAAAAAACAATATTAATATACATATATAAATTTCCCTTGGACTCCCGGGGCCTAGGTACTGACTTAAACATGTAAAACTTATATGTCTAGAAATTGGCTGATCCTCAGCTTGATGCTGCGTCAAAATTGAGTTGCGTGTGACATCACGGAGCGATTTGGAAAGCGATCTTTTAATGTGTTTTATGTGGATGTGTGTGTGTGTGGGTTAAAAGACCGTGCATGATTCTTTTTTTAGCTTGGTGTGCTTGATGAGGTTGAGGTTACTATATATTTACTTTTATACCAGATATAACGAAATTATAGTGTTGCGAAGTTGAAGTGGCAATATGGCTAATAATGGGCACATAGCAAGGAGAACCGATGGGGTTGGGGTCCCAAGGTGCTGGAATGGCCCGCACCGTTAAACGTAGCATTGGTCGACCCCCAACAAGGTGGACAGATGACATCAAACGAGTCGCAGGGAGCCGCTGGATACAAGCGGCCCAAGACTGTGGCCATTGGAACTCCCTACAAAAGACCTATGTCCAGCAGTGGATCGGTCAATCGGTTGTTAATGATGATGATGATGATAACGAAATGATTTGCAGTGAAAGTATTTAAAAACTTTAAAATAAAATTCTTATTGTTTCAGGTCGCGTTCTAGCTAAACAGTGCAAAGTGAAAGTGTTAAGTGATGGCGTTGAGTGACGTGTAAATATGTGCGCAAGATGAAGCTGTGGAAGAGCCTCAAGATATCCATAGGCAAAACTGATCCTAAGGGTTACCCTCAGGGCCTCCCACAGTGGGGGCAGGGATATGAGCTAGATGGTGAGTTCTTTTTCTGGTTTTTAACCCGGTAACAAGAAATGCTGCAGTCTAAGACGTCAGCGGCCAAACTTGTTATAAGTATCGCATTTACTTTAAACCAATTTTGATTGAACATATTAATATACCTTTATATGTTCAGCGGACTTTACTAATCATCATCATCATGATCAACCCATTTCCGGCTCACTACAGAGCACGGGTCTCCTCTCAATATGAGAGCGGTTTGGCCATAGTCCACCACGTGCTGGCTACGTGCGGATTGGCAGACTTCACACGCCTTCGAGAACATTATGGAGAACTCTCAGGCGTGCAGGTTTCCTCAAGATGTTTTCCTTCACCGTTTAAGCAAGTGATATATATTTTTTAAAAAGCACATAACTCTGAAAAGTTAGAGGTGCGTGCCCGGATTCGAACCGCCGACCTCTGATTAGGAGGCTGACGCCCTAACCAGTAGGCTATCACCGCTTCACTGGGCTATCACCGCTTCCTATACTAATAATGGGTTTATATTCTGCAACTGCGATCATTTACGGTTTAGACAACTGCGACCATAACGTTGTTTCTATTTTTGCGTTTAACTGGGTAATCCGTATTCTTGCAACGTGTACAAAGTTGGAACCAGGTCCAGCACTCTTGGAATGAGATTTGTACACACGCAAGACTGGTCGCAGGTGTGAGGCGCTACTTAAATACGTCCCTAAAAAGGCTTTCCATTTAAAAGCTTTTAGTTAACAGCACTGCTCCAAATTTACAACAACGAAACTAAGTGCATTAAGAGATTTTTTTTAAACTAGTTATTTCCACATTAATTCGAAAGCTTTTAGGTGTAGACCTGATTACCCAGGTTTACTTCTCTCTTTTATTTACGCTTTGTTTCAGTTAAATTACTAGTTTAACGTTGGGGAGAATTTGCCTTAAGCCGAGAGCACATTTCACTTCTCCATATGCCACCTCTTCGCACGCCTTCAACCTAGTCCGCAATATAACCATCTGTCAGGAGTGCATGTCTTTTGGATTCATTATGATGTAAATGGAGGTAGGTAGACACTTTTTTTTCACTACAGGTTGACCCTTGATGGCTATCACATCGGGTGGTAAGTGATGATGCAGTCTAGGATGGTAGCATGCTAACCTGTTAGGGATATGGTGATACCACAGTCCTAATTGCGTCCTACGCGACATCGTGCCGAAAAATTAAATCATTTAGCGACACGCCTTTGTCTGTAGGGTGGTAACTAGCCACGGCCGGAGCCTCCCACCAGACCAGACTCAAGCCGGGAATCGAACCCAGGACCTCCAACTTTATAATGCAACAGTGCACACATTGCGCCACGGAGGTCGTCAAAACTAATTATATTATACGTTATAGGTACATTGGAAAATAAAGCTTTTTCTACAAGTTATACCAGCAGCTCTCAGTAGGAAGTTTGCTTAAACATGGGTGAGAGGACGTACTAATTTCAATTCTCAGACATGCTTAATGGTATTTTAGAAAAAAATGGAGTTGTAATAAATTCCTATTGGAGTACCTTAGATAACCCAATTGGCACAATGTGGACCATTTGATCTTGTACATTCCACGGTGCAATTGGAAATTTATCATTTGTGAATTTTCCCTGGTCTGGTCTTGTGAAAGGCTTTCACGTGGCCAGTTAGCACCTAATGACAAAGACATGCTACTAGTAGAAAGGAGTATGAGTTTAATATAGCCCCAAGTCACAATTGCAGTCAAGGATTACCTTGTAGAGGTACAAAATCTACCTATATTTTTAGTGAGGATTTTCATAAACATATTCAGTTGTATAGAAGCAAGAACACATAATAGATACTAATTTTACTGTTCTGTAACAGTTATTATTGTCAAAAAGTGATGATGAAGTGAAGTAAAATTAGTATCAATTCATATATTAATCAACAGTGATTAAAATATGAATTGGCATAACTCTCTGAAAATAAACAATTATTTAAATAACATTTGATAATAGAAAGTTACATAGTGCAGTTACGGAAGCGGTCGTTAAAACAGAAAATAAATTATAACCTAGGTAGTTACTTATATTTAAATGAAAGCATACACAAAAAATTGGACCAAACGTAACATAAAATGTTAATTTCAGCATATTTTAGTAAAGTAAACAGTTGAAAAGGAAGCGGTTACGAAGATTTATGAAAATGGCCGCCATTTTTCCCCGACTCCGTGAGAGCGGGGCTTAATGGGCAGCTCGCGGATTTCATAATTGCTCGCAGGATGAAACTAAGACGCTTTAAAATATCTAGACTTTTCACTGTAGCTGATTTACTTCCCTACCAACTATTTCTAGATTTCAATTGTAGTTCCGCTTTGTTTCTGTCTATTAAGGATCTTGAATAACGGAGCTTTGAATATGTAATAGGCTAGATCTCGGCTGTTATAACCTGATTACGGCCGCATTATAAAGCTGGACGTCCTGGGTTCGATTCCCGGCTCAAGTCTGGTGTGGTGGAAGGCCATGGCTAGTTACCACTCTACGAACCGCAGCGTTACGGCAAGATGTCGCGTAGAAACCAATTAAGAGTATGGGAGTATGGGTTTATCAGGTTAGCACGATACTATCTTAGACTGCATCATAACTTACTATCAGGTTTCCTGACTCCTTTATACACTTATATAGGTTGTCAACTAATGTTCTGGCATGGCGAGTCATATATTATAATATTTGCTTCATAGCGTTGCCACTTGAAGTACCTTATTTAAAAGGTACCTTATTTACTTAAGGTATTAACTGCTTAGTTTCTTTATAAAAACTGCTCCCAACACTTTCGGTCGCGTGAACTAAATCTAAATTTTTTTGTTTATGAATAATTTTTAATATCTGTTACATTTTTTTTTTATTTTGAATAGATTCGTAAGAGCATTGGACAACGAATCACAGGTTGCAAGGGCCTCAAACTATTGACATTAAAGTTTTATGACAAGAAATTCTAATTACTTCATCAGCTTAGGATACAGATTCTGTTCTCCCCCGTGCCTCAGGGCGCACGCTTATCAACCAAACAATCAATCAATCATAAGCTTTATTCAAATACTTTTTTAAAAAGCATCCTTTTGACGCGTCGATTATTTACATAGTAGTGAGTTGATGGTGATAACTACATTCGTTAATACACTCTTTCGCGTTTCAAACGCGCCCTGATCTAAGAAGAACGCCACAATAAAGTTAGCCAGGTATTATTTTTTTCGTTTTGTTATCACCATCTCATTTATCTTTTTTTAGTCCCGTTCATTCTCACTTATATAATATTGTACCAAAAATTCATTTGGTTAAATACCGATAACTTGAAGAAGCTTAACTGCTAATAAAATTAATTAGTCCTTTTAATTAGCTGTGTAACTAATAACCCGAAAATAGGGCTCAGTTTCAAAAACCTAATTTTCCAAACTGAAAATAGGTATCACTGTAAATACATTAAGGTCGTAAATATAATACTATCGCTACATTGATATCGACTAAATTGTTGAATAAATTTAAACTTGCAATAAATTGTGATAACTGGCCATCATAACGCTTAACGCATAAAATAACTGCGTAATGTAACAGCGTTTAAATCCATTCATTTCCGCCGCACCATTAGTTTTTTATAATTATACATTAACATTCACAATAACAAAACACACCCAAAACAAGAAAGAACAAAAGTGAGAAATGTTATTCTTTTGAAACGAAAATTTCCGAACAAGCGAAACGGTCGATTTAATTCAATGTAGCCAACGAGGGATCCTTTCAGGAATTCCGCAGTTTTTAACAAAATGTCCAACGAAAACAAAACACCCTTTATTCTTCGCTTTTGTCGTATCTATACAATTGTTTCGCAAAGTCCCAATTATGCCCCGTTCACCCCGAACGAATCGCTTGGACGAGGGATACGGAGCCTCCTGCGTTACTTACGTATATTGTATCATAATATAGTAGATAGAGTACATGTAAATTTAAACGGATGAAAATAAATGTACTGAAATGTTCTAAGAAACAAAAATATATTTGATTTGTTACCATTACCATACCATTTAGTTCAACCCAATCTGCTTATATCTTATGCCTACACTAGCGTTTCTCATGTTATATATCAGCCTACAACTTTTTATACGTAGTTTTTCCCCCTTAAAACCTTCATCTGATATTCGACAGAATATACCGTGACCAACCGCGTTATTGACGTACTATATCTTTAATTGCTTGGTTAAAAATCGTAGCATGTGTCTTAATGTAAATAAAATAGACACTAACCTTCCCCAACAGTTGCACTATTCAATGTATTTTTTTGTAACCGACTATTTGATCCAAATATTAAATCAAACTTCATCAACCAACCCAACAAACTTTATCAACTATATCAACCCATTCCATTAACGTGACAATAAATGGCACTAAGCATTAAAAGGGTTTTGGGTTCTGATTTTGGCTACACAGCTGGCCAAGTGCGTATTGGTAGACTTCTGACGTTATGAGAACATTGTCAGGTATGAAAATAAATATAAAGCAAGAAATATTTTATTTCTAAAATTAAAAAAAATGGGCATAAACTCCGTTTAAGTATTCTAGATACGATTCCAATAACAAAATTATAGTATCAATAAACAAAATAGATTGCCTGGCAGATATTGCTACTTAGCGATAAGATCACCCTTTGTATCCTGCTTCTTCTTATTTCTGTTTTTCTTATTATTTCTATTTTTTATTTATTTCTTGTTGCGTACAAATAAAGAATGAATAAAAAAATAGATTACAATATAAATTACAAATAAAGTCAATATGTAGTCATGGTAAGGCAGTTAAGGCACGATCGCCGCCTGCCCCCTCGACGAGGAGCTCCGGGTGTTGAATGAGAGGTATCCTCACCCGTCGAGCCTAATCCTCGGGTCGTAAGGCGCGCCCAATGTTCCTGACGCGCCTCGAATGGAGTTACGGGGCCTCGATCATAGGCCCCCGGTGGAGGGTCTGCTTCGGCAGTCGCCGCTGGTTGGGTTGCGGTCGATTACGTGGGTCGAGTACGCGTAGGAGCATCGCCGTTTTAGTGGGTATTCTGGTAGAAAGTCTGGCCGCCGACGAGTCCCACACACCCTGCTTCCGGAGGGGATGCGTAAACGCATCACGCAACTTATTTAATTTTATCAAGTTGCGTGATACAATCGGTAATAAAGTTAGCCTTATTGCCTATAGCAAAGTGCTCTATATTCCTTTCAAAAACATAGGTATATAAATAATCTATATCGATCTTTGAACCAAAGTCAAACTGCACGAGCACGCTGAGGGGAAAACTCAACAAGTGCTCTAAAATATCAGGTAACTCGACGGAGTTAAACGTTAAACGCCCAAGTACAAACTTCTGTCCTACATTATATTATGTATCACAAGTTAACCCGATAATAAAATAGAGAAGATATTGCATACACTTTAAGGTTAGGGCTATTATATACAGAACTATATATTTTTTGGACTAATACAAAAGCTATTCTAGTAGTATCCTAAACGTGAAAGTTTGTATGTAAGTATGAATGGATGGATGTTTGTTACTCTTTCACGTAAAAACTACTAAATGGATTTTAATTAAACTTTACAATAACATAGCTTATACACCAAAATAACACATATGCTACAAATTATAAAGATAATGTGTGAATAGTCCAAAATATGACGATAAGTGTCATATTTTGTAGTGGTAAGTAGAAAAAATATAACATCTAATAATGTGATAATTTAATGTTAATTCTTTTCTACGCCACGCTAATATAATTAAGCTACTCGAAATACTAATCCTGTGCAGACGAAGTCACTGGCACCAGCTATCATATTATTTTATAAATTAATTTGAAATTCCCATGGTCTCTAGAATACAACAGAGACTTCGTCCCTTTGTGTATCTAATTAAATTAATACTTGAGAGTGTTCTGAAAAGTAAATTGCATTAACAACACTGTTCTTTCGAACCTAGCGATGTAAAAATATATTTTTTTGATGTATAAATTGGGAGCCGTCATGCAAGAGGATCACTCGATGTTAAGTGATACCGCTAAATTTTTAGAACACCAATGTGGAACGATTTTAAGGAATCTATATATCCACCTATTGTATTAATTAAGCTGTAGTCTTTAATCTATTATACACTAAAGAAAACTTTTTCCACATCAATAATATTTGATTGGGTTATTGTTATACGGTTTTATGGTTTTCTATTAAGAAATTGTTTGTACAAGTCTAAAGTTTATTGTCCCTTATTAACTTTTAATTTTAATCAATAAAAAAATAAAAAATAAACAAGCGTGGGTATGGAATATTGCTCTAATAAGATAGCTCTTAATATAATGTATGTGCAGTGTAAGGGGCATGTGATATGGTGATAACAAAAAGAAAATTTGCTTGATTCTAAGACCGGGGCGCGTTTGGAACCCTCATAGCTTTAGTTTTAAGTTTACGAATGTAGTTATCACCATCAAATCTCTATCTACTATGTAAATTATAGACGCGTCAAAAATGCCTTTTAAAGAACTGTTTGAATAAAGATTATTTGAATTTGAATTTGCCTCCAACTCGCACTGGTGCAGCATGGCGAGTCAAAGTCCCATGAGAGTAAAGACTGGTCGGATGTTAATGGGCTTACAATGTTGATGAAAAATTAATGACTTTATTGTTTAACAGTCCAATATAAGCCAGTAAACGGTTGACAGCTAATTCTAAATCTAAATCTATATCAAGTCGGAGGGTCACACGAAAGTTTTGGTAACTTTTAGCATAAGGAATAAAATGCAAGAAATATTTTTTTTGCTCATACCTAAGTCAATATTTTCAACCTTCGGCGACATGTTGGCAATGAATTTCTTTTCGTTACCACTCCGGAATCCAATATCGTGCCAACCCACGAAACAATGTCTGAGATTGCAATGATTCGGCAATTTCGTCGGTTCGACCTTAGAATATACTTCTTATTATTCTAGACGCAGATACACTCGAACTGAATTTCAATTCAAAACAGTAATTACTATTTTCAGTTGATATGTTTAACACGTAGGATTTCTTTTCACTTTATAAATATACTAAAATCCATTGCAGGTTCACCTTGTGGTCTGTGATATTAAAACAATTTTCAAAGCCAAACCAATAAACCCAAACGTGCCACAAATATATTATGTTTTTGTGTTGTTAAAGAGTAAACGTAGTTGGGTTAGACGTTAGACTGATCTAGTTGCAAAATTATTCTCAGGTTACTTTTAAGGTTCAATATAAAAACTAGTGGTTAGGGGATTGCTGTGAGCCTAGTGGTTAGAGCATCAGCCTCCTAATCAGAGGTCAGCGGTTCGAATCCGGGCACGCACCTCTAACTTTTCGAAGTTATATGCGTTTTTAAATAATTAAAATATCACTTGCTTCAACGGTGAAGTAAAACATCGTGAGGAAACCTGCACGCCTAAGAGTTCTCCATAATATCCTCAAAGGCGTGGGAAGTCTGCCAATCCACACATGGCCAGCGTGGTGGATTATGGCCGAACCCTTCTCATATTGAGAGGAGACCCGTGCTCTGTAGTGAGTTGATCATGATCATGATGATGATAAGAACTAAGATAAGAAAAGAGCTGATAATTAATTAATGATATACCAGATTTAATTAGTTTGACAGACGCGGCATGGATGTCTGGTATGTAATAAACATAATCTGTAGTGTACCTATCCTCTTACGTAGGATTTCTTTCAATAAAACATTAAATAAGGTTTCATTGATGTTTATTAGTTTCGTTTATTTGCTTCATTTTTTGTTTATTGTATTTTTGTAGGTTTTGTTTTATTGTATTTTTGTTAACCTAGTCTTCGTTCGGCCAAGCTTTATTAAGTTTTAAATTAAATTGTCAGGGGAGTCGGCACTGACGCTGATGCAGAGGTACATCTAGTTCTGGAATCTTGTTTGGCTTCAGAAGCAATATACTTAATATTAAATAATAAAATTCATGTAAAGTCATAAGGCTGCATACCCTATTTGTTATTTTGCATTGTTTTTTCTTTGTGTTTTAATACAATGATAATGTTAAATGTGTAAAAATTAGTTAAATGTGTTAAATAAACGTAAGCAAACGTAAATAATAATCATTTTGTGATTTTAAACGTCTTCGTCCATTTATATTGTGCAATTACAAAATCCGTATGCTCGACAGTCTTCATTAAGAGTTCACCGAGAGAAACTCGGGAAAAACAGCACCATTTCCATAATTCTTCGTAACCGCTCCCTATTAAACTGTTTATTTTATATAAAATATACGAGTTTTAGGTTACAGTTTTGGTAGATTTTTTCGTCCATCCGTGCTTGTGTTTTTTGTAAACGCTTTTGTTTATACCTATGATGAATTAGATTAGAATCTTTTTATTGACTAAAGCTGTCACGACGGTTGCCAGCTATATTGAATGAATAATTCGGCAAGCTTGATTATAAAACTTCCACCTTACTCTATATTATCATTTAATATTATCGCACTACGTGAGATATCAACTCAACAGCAACGTCGAATTCACTAAACTTGTTTTATTTGTGTGATAAATATTATCATACATGTCGCGTCAAGGGCGTCCGAGTCGTTTTTTTTAAGGGTGACATCAGCATTGCTGACGTCTCGATTTTGTTAGCTTTCGCTCATAGTAATCAAAACCACAACTTGCAGGTTTACACTTTTATTGCGACAATAACTAAGATGTCCGAACAGTCCGACGTCTCGAGCGAGAGAATCCGCGAAAGGCATCGACCGCCCGTGTTTATAGCACAAAGCATGCTTGTACAAAATTGATTGTTACTGGCTAAATTGTGTTAGCAAAATCATCAATAGTTAAAATGTGGGTAATTATTGAATTCTTGAGGTTTTTGGCGCCGCTTAATAAAGTTAATAACTTATTCGCGCCGACATACATATAGATGATATATAAACATAGCAAAACATAATCACTGCAAAAGTGGATTTTCCCTCCACTCATAACGATCCATCTTCATTTCGCTTTCAAGATTGGCTGTCAACGCATTTCATTCATTCCGATTGAATTTTGTATTTAGCCCCTCATTCGGTTAATGGAGCCGTTAAGGGGTTCGAACTGTGCGTTGATAGATCAGTAAGTCACTTCTATTTTATTTTATATACACTACAAGTTAGCCCTAGACGGCTATCTCACCTCAAGTGATGATGCTGTCTAGGATGGCAGCGAGCTAACCTGTTAGGAGTATGGTAAACCCACACTGCTAATTGTTTTCTACGCGACATCGTGTCGGAACGCCAAATCGCTTTTCGACACGTCTTGGTCGGTAGGTTGGTAACTAGCCGAAGCCTCACACCAGACCAGACTCAAGCCGGGAAACGAACCCAGGACCTCCAACTTTATAACGCGACAGCGCACGCTCTGCGCCACGGAGGTCATCGTACGCAACCGAGAAATATACATTTGCATTCATAATATAAGACACTTAGTTAGGAAGGAAGGATTCAAGTTGGTGTTCTTTGTAGATAGATAATAGAAGATATATTAGACGTGTGTTTAGTATTCCTTTCCCGTTCGTGAGTTGCAAACTTGCAGGGGCTGGTGCCATTTGATTTATCACGCGGTATAATGGATAGCTTTCCACGAAGTTTTTCCAAATATTATATAGAAGTAAATGACGTGTGATTTATTTAAGTCTGATGTGACCAAGATGCGGCAGCGCGAATCAGTTAGATTGCGCTGGATACTGGATAGGCAACATTGTGTCCACTCAGTTAATTGGTTTGTTCAATCCACTAAAATTTAACACTCGACCGTAATCTCACATGGTGGTAAGTAACGATGCCGTCTAACATAGTACCTAGTAGGCTTACTTCTTAGGGATACGGTAAGTTCATATTCCTAATTGGTTTCTACCAATCATTGTCCCCAAACACTAGATCGCTAGACACGACTTTGTCATTAGAGTGGTTGTAAGGTTCCGGCAAGTAAACCATGGGCGTCCAGCAAAACGCAGCGTGAGGGACATGCCGTGGTGGTTTTTAGTTCGGAGGTAGTCAAAAAGCTTTCCACCACACCAATAGAAAAACAAAAGGGTAGTAACTAACCACGGCGAAGTCTACCACCAGACCTTCCTGGGTTTATAATGCGACTGCGTGCGCACTGTGTTTTTTGGACCAATTGGGATTATGGGTTAAGCATACCCCTAACAGGTTAGCCCGCTACCATCATATACTGTATTATTATTTACCATCAGGTACCATTGCCATCAAGGGCTAACTTGTAATGTATAAAAAAATAAAATATAAAATAAAATATTGTGTATTTATTATTAGTCAATATTTTGAGAGTACGATATACCTTGCTTTAATACTCGATAACGATTCTAAGCTTGCGGGCATGGGAATCTCAAGGTAAACAATTGCTTTGACCCTGGAATCCGGGTGTGTTATCTAAGCTATTCCTTCCACATCAGAGCACCGATATGTGTCTATGTTCTGTATCCCTTGATGAAGGAGAAGCTCTTTACCTAGCAGTGTGATATTAATTTAATGAATAGAAGCAGGCGTTACTTTGCGGAAGTCCATGATAAATAATAAACAACAAGTATAATTTGCTATATTCCGCCGACAACCGGGAGATTTGTATAATATAACACCACACAAAATCTTCCACTAAAACCTCTACGCACGTTTCGACCCGACATGGATCATCCTTTTTTTTTCTCGCTTGTGAAGTCAACATCTCCTGAGGATATTAAACTTGCTGTTTAATGTGATATTAATATGCCTAACAATTTTTTTTTATACACTACAAGTTAGCCCTTGACGGCTATCTCACCTGGAGGTAAGTGATGATGCTGTCTAGGATGGTAGCGGGCTAACCTGTTAGGAGTATGGTAAGCCCAAGCTCCTAATTGGTTTCTACGCGACATCGTGCCGGAACGCTAAAATCGCTTGGCGACACGTCTTTGTCGGTAGGGTGGTAACTAGCCACGGCCGAAGCCTCCCATCAGACCAGACTCGAGCCGGGAATCGAACCCAGGACCTCCAACTTTAAAATGCGACAGCGCACGCACTGCGCCACGGAGGTCGACGATGATGAAGATGGACTATTGGTTCGTATTGCGCCATAGGTAAGCAACAACACATACATTTTTCAATGAGTACACGACCTCATAAAGTCGCAGGCTTCATTTTATAGGTTACGTGAGGGACGCGGCCGTTACTCTTTAATTAAATCTATCGGAGGTAGTCCGCTCGTCTGACAAAGTGTCGTATTAACTCGGGACATGGTTTCCCTTCAAAAATGTAGCTTGTTTTTACCCTGCTGTAATAAAATTACCACCAAAAAATTGTATTGAAACTTTTTACGGCGTAAGCCTATCAGGGTGCTATTTTATCGAAGGTTTTTAATGAAAACGATAAATCTAACTAAAGTTTTATAATCGAGCCAAAATTTCTTCACGGAGAAGAGGGATGCAGATTGGTTGGTTCTGGTAAATAAGTAACACTGGCTCTGAGCTACTGGCTTCTATTGCTAAGAAATCCATTTATCGATTTGAGTAAACCAATAATTTGACGTATTGTATCTATTTTTTTTCACCACAAGTTAGCCCTTGACTGCATCTCACCTGATGGTAAGTGATGGTGCGGTCTAAGATGGTAGCGGGCTAACCTGTTAGGGATATGGGTAAAGTCATACTCCTAATTGGTTTCTACACGACATCGTGCCGGAACGCTAAATCGCTTGGCGACACGTCTTTGTCGGTAGGGTGGTAACCAGCCACGGCCGAAGCCTCCCACCAGACCAGACTCAAGCCGGGAATCGAACCCAGGACCTCCGACTTTAAAATGCTACAGCGCACGCGTTGTGTCACGGAGGTCGTCAAAAATCTATACTTGTTACCTTTCAGTGAGCCGAATTAATCCACTTGGATAAACAACCCTATAGGTCGAAGGGAAGGTGGCAACCTAGAGAGGATGGTATGATGGTTGGCAAAGTGGAAGGAAAGAGGCCTCGAGGACGGAGTCCGATGCGTTGGTACGAATCATATCCGCACCGCACTCGACACGGAAGTCCACGATGCTCTACACGTCGCAACCAACAGACCAACACGGTGCTACATCGTTCTGAAGAAAGTCGTCAGTGGAAGGTGTCACGACCCTCAGTAATGAGGAATACGACGCAGCGAGAGAGGTCAAGAATACGAAAAATCTGCAGCCCGTCTTAATAAACTGCTGAGGTCGGAAAACGCACTCCGTTTTCCTTTCTGGCATTACTGTGTTATGTTCTTCTTTACTTGAGGAATCCAAGTGGTTAGTTACCACCCTACTGACAAAGACTTGCACTTACTCCTTATACAGATACTGTACTGCATCACCACTTATTACCAGGTAGGATGCCCTCAAGTGCAAACTTATAGTGGGATAAATAAAAATTAAAGAAAAGCTACGGTGGCTTAGTAAGTTTTCCCCAAGAAAAAAGCCCATACTAGCTCTTCAAGAGAAAAAAAAAGACAACGAATTTTAAACACGAAATACTGTTTACACTAGCAGAATATATAGGCGAACAATTCCAGCGTACTTTTCTTATACAAAAAAAGCAGACGAGATCCAAATTCCCAGCATCCAACAGAATGTTTCAAAGTTCAGAGACGATGTGGTTCAACAAAGAAAATAATATGTTCCCCGCCGCTTTAAAATATTATAAAATATTACTAGTAACCCAGAATTTAGGAAGACATGCGACATTTTCCGAGCCAGTCTTTTTGTGCTTTATCTTTTGTGGTGAACAGAAGGAAACTTTTGCATGCCCGTTGTTCAAAAGAAAATATCTTTTTAAGAACGGTACGTATCTATTTTGCATTTTATAATATTCTTCAATTTTGTGTGCTTTGTATAAAATTTATTTTTTCGAGTGCAAAGTACGCAAATATCATCATGTTCAACCCATTACCGGCTCACCACAGAGCACGGGTCTCCTCTCAATATGAGAAGGGTTCGGCCATAGTCCACCACGCTGGCCATGTGCGGATTGGCAGACTTCACATGCCTTTGAGAACATTATGGAGAACTCTCAGGCGTGCAGGTTTCCTCACGATGTTTTCCTTCACCGTTGAAGCAAGTGATATTTTATTTTTTTTAAAACGCACATAGCTCCGAAAAGTTAGAGGTGCGTGCCCGGATTCGGACCGCAGACCTATGATTAGGAGGCTGACGCCCTAACCACTAGGCTATCACCACTTCATATACTCTATATTATGTTATATTTCAAAAAACTGGCTAAGTGCGAGTTGGACACGAACAGAAAGGTTCCTTACCAAGGTGTGACATGTGACAGAAGAAAAACACGTGTCCACTTTCAATTTTCAATTTTCAAATTTCTCTACTCTATACTTTATATGATATACGAGTAAAGCCTGACTGACAGACGAACAAACGTTGACAACTTTTTGAAACAATGATAAATAACCTATTATTATCTTAACCCTTAAAGTCGCAAGATATTTTTGTGAAAAAAAACCAAAAAATTGAAATGTAGGTAGTTTATTACTTGAAAATACACACAGTAAAAATAATAAAAAAAATAAAAAGTACAAAATTTTCGAAAAACAATGAGTATAGTATAATATACATTGCCACTAGCCACATAAACATATAATTATTTGCAATGTATAGTATACTATACATAGTGCTTTTAGGTTTTGTTGTGGTAAGCCCAAAAACAATTCCTATTTTTGACATAACACAAATGTACATTACATTTCGTGCAAATGGTACTCGCTTGGCCATTTTTGCAATATTTGCATCGTTGATAGCCAGTTAATTGAGGCCAGTGATCATATCGATCGTACCGTACGTCATCAGATGGTCTTTCCGCTACCGGTTTTTTTATTTTTTTCTTATCAGAGACCGACTCTATCTCCTTCACCGACGCTCTTCTGTCTCTTCTAAGCAGTCCCGCATAGACTTCGTACCGGAAGTTCTTTAAGTGGTCTTTTTTCCTGACAGTTTCAGACATTCTATCATGCCTACGCCGCAACAACCAGGCATTATTTATAGAAATGTCCAACAGCTGGGAGAAAATGTTTAAATACCACCTGTGGGACTTGATCCCTGTACGGTATAATGATATTAGCATATCTGCTAGATCAACACCACCCATATGCCGATTATAATGCCTTACGATCTGGGGACAAGTCACATCAACACGACCACTGCTTTCTTTACTAAATCTTTTTATTTTTTCTAATGGATATGCATCAACATAGGAACTAACTAAAGTAACTTGTTTATTATCAAACCACTTTACCACACTTAGCTTATTTTTATTACAAACCACTTGACTGAATGCTCCCCTACCCTTTTTTTTCAGAGTCTTATCAGTAAGTAATTTTTGGCTAGCATCTTTCAATCTATTTTGCCGAATGGTTCCCAAGCTGAAAATTCCATAATTTTCCCTCAATAGATATATCAACTCCAAAGACGTGAAATAGTTATCAAAATATACAACACTAGCTTTATTTTTCACTGTTTTGCATAACGCTATAACAATTCTACTTCCAACACCTAAAGTTTCTTCCTCTTCTGAAAATTGGATACCCCTGAAAGTGTCGTCTCCAGCATAAAGCATAAAATCATAAATTATTCCTGATACTCCGGCTCTTACAAGATTTTTGAATCCCCATTTGCTTGGTTTATTAGGGTTGTATTGACGACGACTACCTGCCTTTTTACCTTTATAAGGTATGATCATTTCGTCTATACTATAGGCGTTCTCTTCTTCAACCGACAAACATCGTGCTCGAATACTGTCAATCAAAGGACGAAGCTTATAGTATCTATCCTGCAAATCAGCTTGTGTATTGTCTGTGAAATGAATGAACCTTCTTATTTGTTGAAATCTTTTCAGGGACATTACATCAGCAACTTTGGAGTACCGAAAAGAAGTGTTCCAGTAATCTTTGTAAGATGGCATAACCACGATACCCATTATAACATTGATGGCTAAAAAGTCTAATATCTCATCATTAGATACTTTGATGGATTTTCCGGTTTCTTGAACGCTGTATAAGTTGGTGTTATCCGTAATACTTGTCACTATTTCCTTCGGAAAGAATCTATAAAAATAATCCAATGGTGACCAATTAACTGGCACATCTTCACGAAAAACAGGATTTTCTAATTCGGCTTTGTGCTCAAATGGTACATTTTTCCAACGAAAAGATAACTGTATCTTTTTTATGCATGTTTTTTTAATTTTTTGAGCAAGAACAGTAGGTGCAGAACGCTTTCTTTGTTTGCGAGTGATCAGAGGACTGAATGTTGATTGTATTGTAGGTGTGAAAGTTGATGGTTGAACTGAAGGTAAAGATGGTAACGATGAAATTGAAGGTAGAGCGTCATAGTTACATTGTGTGGAACTTGGAAATACTTCATCAAGCACCGGCGTCAGTGGTGTTTGAGTTTGGTTTTGTTCTTCATCTATAGAATTATCAGGGCTATCTAAAATATTGAGCCTTTCTAGCGAAGAATCTAAAGAAGGTGCAGGCGAACTTTCTGGTGTTTTAGCTTCATCTTCACTACTGATACTATCACTAGCGTCAGAACCGGCATTTTGTGCAGGTACCAAGGCTAAAATGCGCCTGGCTCTTGCGCTTGAAGCAGTCTAAAACAAAGCAAACGGAACATGCAGGCAAACCATAACCATAATAAAAAGAAAACTAGTTATACGCATGGAATATCCGAGTGAAGCAGGGGCAGGTCAGCTAGTTCAAAATATTCGAAAGTAACGTACGTACTGTTATCCCAAACTTATAACATAATATTATAATATCATTCTCGGGTTAGTAGCAATGTATATTATTCTATACATAACAAAAAATTATAGATACGTGCAACGGTAGCAATGTATATTATGCTATACATTCAACTAAAAAATGACAAAAACATATAAAAACACGCTCCCAGCACATTATTTTTATGAAAAACCAATAGAACAAACATTTGGCTAAGTATTCTATTCATCAGATATCCAAAATTATTAAGTATAACATATAAAAAAAATAAAACTTACCTTATCAAAAACTGACGCATGCACCATGTCGGTTATTTTTCACAACTGCTTTAAATTACCATAGACAATCGTAACTTTTTATTTTTTGACATGTAAAGGAACGTTCAAAAATAACATTTCACTAATAATTCAGGCTAAAAACAATTTAATTGTAATGGTAGCTTTTTTAAAAGTTCAATGTATAGTATAGTAGACAAAATTACTTTAAGGGTTAATGTTTATGATAATTATTATATTTTGGATACGATGAGTTTGTCTGATGAAGAGAAGATAGATGCTGTGTAGGTATTAGAATTAAAATAAACAAAGGGCGATGTTAATTCATTTACGTCAACTTCTATTGTGTAACACATTCGATCTAATCCATCCATCTAATCGTTTGAGGCTCTATGCAAGACTTAAGAAATACACCCGTACTTTAGCAATATCCCCATCTTCCAATGATATATTAACCTTACAATAAAAGGCATGAATGATAATAGGAATTCAATGCGAGTCACAGGCACGAGCTAGTTTAAAAGTAATATTCATTGCTAACTTGAGCGTACACAAAACTTCTTTTGAAATCCAATTATTTGAACCGCCGTATACCTTCAAATATTCCCTTCAAACACCCTTCAGCCGGGTAATAACTTGTTTGAACTCAAGAGCTAGAATAAAGGTAACGCTTATTAATTCTTTTCTTAGAAATCCGCTGATAAGAGGATTTCGGAAAATTCAAAATTGGCTTTCCCTTCACTTCCCTTTCATCTTTTCACGGGCTAGCAGCATCAAATTAGATGCGGTTCGGCTTACGTACATCAGAGGCGGCTGGAATAAATGGAGCCCTTTTTCATCTTTGACGGGTTTTCGCTTGACCGAAATCTCACCTGATGGTGAATTATTATGCAAATGAAGTCTCAAGAAATGATTGTGCGAAGACGGAATCAATAGCCCTTCTTTCTTGCTGCCTTTGTATAGAAATACTTAAGAAGTACTTCTATTCCCAGATTAATGAGTCTTTCATTCGTTCCTACAAGATGCTGTTGGCATACGCTCCGCAACTACCAAGTTTTTGTTGTAAACATTGTTAAAAAATGAAAAGAGAAATAAATAAAAATAGAATGAATAATTTCTTCCAAACGAAACACAAACAATTCTTCTTATATTCACTTTACTTGAATCTAAGTTACATAACGACCGCTCATTTCACAATTATCAAAATAATATACAAAAAATAATGTTCGTAAAGTTTATATTATTTTTTTTTATTTTTACCCGTGAGCATTAGAAAACGTACCCGCATAAAACCTTTTTTATTGGCATCAAAGATCGATAGACGGATAGTTAGATACACTAGGGTGTCTGGTAGCAGATTTATATTTTTAAACTTAAATAAAAAACTGAATAATTGACATAAAGTTTTATTAAGAAAATTTAACGATAAATTAGTAGTGCGGATTTTACTTTTTGGTGAGTATGTCATCCAAATGTCTTCCGTCAAGTTGAACACACTGTTCAAAACGGAGCTTTGTGTTCTGTGCTACGCGCTGCAGTAAACTCGGTTCAATTAAGCTGATTTCTCGACTTATGTTTTCCTTTAAAGCCACAAGAGATTGGGGATTGTCATTATAAACCCTCTCTTTGAGGTAGCCCCATAAAAAAAAATCCATAGGGGTTAGATCGGGCGATCTCGGTGGCCATGGGATGTCCCCAAAGCGACTGATCAGTTTTTGGGGGAAAATTTTCTGAAGCAAATTCATCGAAGCTCTGGCTGTGTGTGCAGTCGCCCCATCCTGTTGAAACCAAGTGTGCGAAGAGTACGATGGATGAGCTCGTAGGTTTGGCAAAAAGAATTCCGTAATCATGCGTCGATAATTTTCACCATTGACATTCGTCGCCTGGGCTCGAGAATTTTCGAAAAAAAATGGTCCAATTATTCCATGCGTGGATAACGCACACCAAACAGTTACCCTGGGGCAATGCAATGGTTTTTGATGTTTTAAACGAGGGTTGCGGGTTCTTGGCGACCAGTAACGGCAGTTTTGCTTGTTGACGTGGCCGTTTAGGTGAAAATGAGCCTCGTCGCTCCAAAAAATGGGATTCACAGAGCGAAAATTCTCCAACATCGTTTCACAAAATTTTTTGCGTAAATCAAAGTCACTTTCTTTTAGTTCTTGAACGATTTGTATTTTAAAAGGATGGAACTTCAGATCCTTTTTTAAAATTTCATGCATAATCGCTCTTGGAAGTCCCAGTGAGGCTGCTCTTTTCCGTATTGAAAGCCGCGGATTTTCACGTAAACTGCTTTCAACCCGTTCAATGGTTTCCGGAGTCCTTGAAGATCGACTGGGCCCTGGCCGTGGGGCATTCATAGCCGAAGCAGTTGCGCGGAATCTCTGCACCCACGAACGAATTAAATTTACACTCGGTCCATCGCGTATTCGCCGAATACCGAACTTTGAACAAAATTGTCGACGAGCAATAACGTAAGAATCATTACTCTTAAAAAACGTCTCCACAGCGAACGCGCGATGCTCACTCGACCACTGCGACATCGTGAATGACAAATCCGCACGATCGATAATTCCAACGGCGCCACCCTCCCCCCGCACCGTTTATTACTTTTTGAAATAATTGTATTTAAAAACATAAATCTGCCACCAGACACCCTATATTGTGAACAAATTAGTTACAAGTAACTCAAAGTATAATATTAATTTTACAATCAATAACATGCAAAAGCGATGTTATTGCTAAAGCAATATCTTCCAAATAACCTTTGGGGAATGTCCCCAAGGGTTATTTGGAAGATATTGCTTTAATCAAAGGTTGTAAAGTGTACCGGCGCAGTATGCAACACATACAATTTTGACGTAGTCTAATAGGAAGCCTTGAGACGGTTTTCGGTATTCACTAATATAGTTGAATTTCTTTAATGCATAAATAAATCTAATGCATAGATTAGGCCAGTGCTCGAGCTTGTTCAGTAACTCTTCATTCAAATCTGTGTAGCTAACGTCTGCATAATCTAATATAGGTAAGAGGAGTGGTACCTACTGCTAAGGATATCTTCGTTTCGTTAAGGAGGAGATTCTTCCAGTGTACATAGAGTTTCAGCAAAGAGATTTTAATTCACTAAAAGCAAAATCGAGTTATCCAACACATGGATGTACGACATTATGATCAACTACTAGTTTGCTTACAACCTGAATTTATTAGCAGTCTCAGATTTACTAGCGTTAGTTGTTACACCGTCAGATATATTACCGGAAATTTTACGAAATTCTGCATTTATTTTATAAATACCAGACCCAGTATAGTCTAGATGTACAAAGATGTATGTCTGTAAATCATCAGCATAAAATAAATGCAACATATTAACGTTTTTAAAAAATCGTAATAGCAGCTGTTAATGATATCGCGTTAAGAAATCAGATGAAATCCGTATTATTGAAAACATCCTCCTTTTTTCAGCCAGTTAAAAATCAGGCTCGCATTGAATAATAAACCGAAACATCCATTCAGCCGAAACAGTATAAAGTAAACCACGGTTTATTTTCACCAGACACATGTTCCCGTTATAACAAACGCTTGTAAACTCCACAAAGGGTTTGTGTGACGTTTTTATGACATTTATAAATCTTCAACGCGTAATTTCAATTTCCAACTCTTAATGCCGCCAACGTGACTTATTTTAACAGCTTAAAAAACAAATTTAGAATAGCGAAAAGATTATGGGGGAATTCAAATAGCTTCCTGTGTTTGTAAATATATTTTATTATAAACTGGCAAATAAAAGCTTTGTTTTTCTTATTCTGCACCCCAAACAATTTTTTCAGCTGTTTAAAGAGCATCATCATCATGATCAACCCATTACCGGCTCACTACAGAGCACGGGTCTCCTCTCAATATGAGAAGGGTTTCGCCATAGTCCACCACTTTCTTTGAGTCAGTCTTTGAGAGAACATAATGAAGAACTCTCAGACATGACTCTCAGGTTTCCTCACGACGTTTCCTTCACCGTTGAAGTAAGTGATATTTTAATTGCTTAAAAACGCACATAATTTCGAAAGTTATAGGTACGTGCCCGGGTTCGAACCCCCAACCTCTGATTACGAGTCTGACTTCCTGACCACTAGGCTATCACAGCTTAGCTTGTTTAAAGATGTATCTACGTAATTATACATATCTTTCTTTCTGGGTTGTTCCTTCAAAGTTCCTTTAGATCGTAGACACGATAAGACCTCGGCCTCGAACCGTTAAATTGCAATCATGGGCTTCTGTCGGAGCTCCAGAATAAAGAATCTTTTTTTATAAGCCTGTTGAAAAACTGTTCCAAAGTCTCAATATTGCGTCTTGAACATTTAATGGTATAACCAACAAATTTTACGGATGCGGTTACCGTACTCTGAATCATTAAAACTGATTACAAGACCACTTGTCTTGCGTTTTGTACATATAACTCGTTCCTAGAATAAATCAACAATAAAGTATGCAATGCCTCAGCTGTCACCAGAAATATAATACAAAGATTGGAAGAAACGAAAAGGAATTGCTTTTCAGCTTTCCGTCTTATGAAACATGCTGCCCTAAATAAAAAATGCAACTTTCGATGTCACGTAACTTGCAAAGTTGGGCGTGACAAACAAAACAAAGCGGTTTGTTGTTTGTGGTTACATAATTTCGAAGTTTCGAGAACAGATAACAAAAGGTTGTTCATTTTTCAGTCACAGACAAAAAATTTGACATATAATATAATTTTAAAATGTTTTTATTTTTGGAACGAAGTTCCTTATCGCGCGTTATGAAAGGGGGCTAGACGGAAAAAATTCTTACGAAAAGTTGTCACGACACTTTTTGTTATTGTATTATTGTAAGCTGTGCGGCGTTGCATGTTTCTCTGTCTGTCTCTCTCTCTCTCTCTCTCTCTTATAGAAAGCAAGCCAGATATTTTCATTTCTATTTCGCATTGAACAGTGTGGTGACGCGACGATTATTTTTGTTGAGTGTATACAGGTTTTTGGTAACAATAAATAATAAAAAATAATAATTCTAATGAATCCTGACAGTGTTTTTGCACAAGTTCCGGATACTGTGGATGGAGTACAAAATTGAGCCCACTGATTAAGTTTATATAACATTATATTTGTTAATAATAAAAAAAATATTATTATAACTTAAATAAAATAAAATTTTATTACAATTACTTCACTAATTAATCGAAAGGAACTTCGTTCCATCCGGGTGTCCCTTGACACCTCTCAAGTTTTTTTTTGTTATATTTATATTCATTGCTGCCAGCTAAAATTTACATAGATAAATAAAAATAACAAAAACATGAAAAATATTAAAATGCAAGCGATTTCATAGTACGTTCAGGAACCAGGACACATAATATACAATATTGGTTCGATAGCCATGAGGTCACGTAATACATTATCATGGCAAACGTGACTCTGTGAGATCGCCTCTTGCTCTATTTACAGTGAAAATACATACGAAAAGCTGCACTTTTCATGTATAATATAGGTTTAACATTAAATGTCATAACACTGATTCGATTTTTTATAAGAGGGCACTTATATTGAGAGCCTTTTTACATAATATATAAAACAAACATTGTAAAACTTAGACATCATCATAATCATCATCTATTAACCTTCGCTGTGATAGCCTGGTGGTTAGGACGTCCGCCTCCAAATCAGAGGTCGGAGGTTCGAACCCGGGCACATACCTCTAACTTTTCGGAGTTATGTGCGTTTTTATGCAATTACACTGTGCACTACAGAGCACGGGTCTTCCCTCAATATGAGAAGGGGTTGGCCATAGTCCACCACGCTGGCCGTGTGCGGATTGGCAGACTTCACACGCCTTTGAGAACACTATGGAGAACTCTTAGGCGTGCAGGTTTCCTCACGATGTTTTCCTTCACCGTTGAAGCAAGTGATATTTTAATTGTTTTAAAAACGCACATAACTTTTCGAAATTAGAGGTGCGTGCCCGGATTCCAACCGCCGACCTCTGATTAGGAGGCTGACGCCCTAACCACTAGGCTATCACCGCTTCATCATATTTAGGTATTTAATACCAAACAGGTACGTATTGCGCAAACTTAATACTTGCCGATACCTCGCCTGTTTCGTTAACTTACTTTCGGTTAACTTAGTCTGTTAACCTTGTTTGGAAATTCTTCTTCTACTACCGCTAAGAGAAGTCAAAGTTTGTCATGGTTTATCCTAGCATAATCGACAATAGGAGTAAATTTTTGACGACCTGCGTGGCGCAGTGTGCGCGCTGTCACATTATAAAGTTAGAGGTCCTGGGTTCGATTCCCAGCTCGAGTCTGGTCTGGGGGGAGGCTTCGGCCGTGGCTAGTTACCACCCTACCGACAAAGACGTGTCGTCAAGCGATTAAGCGTTCCGGCACTATGTCGCGTAGAAACCAAATAGAAGCGTGGATTTACCATACTCCTAACAGGTTAGCCCGCTACCTAGACAGCAACATCACTTACCACCAATTGAGATTGCCGTCGAGAGCTATCTTGTAGTGTATAAAAAAAAAAGATTTTAGAGTACAAGAAATCTCATATAAATTTCATCATATCATTATTGTAGCCATTACAACTAGCTGAATTTAAGTTTTACTATTACAAGAGTAAAACTCTTCCAAGCTCCAAGGTGGTCTTGAACTGCTCGTATCTAGCAGGTGGTCTACCACACGATGGGATGCCGTATGGCCAACATTCCAGCAACTTGGTACACAAACGTCCATTTGTCTTCCGTGCTACCTTCCTCGCCCGTTGCCACTTTATCTTAGCAACTTTTACACTAATTTTGGTAACTCTGTTTCTCTCTAGATTAACTCTTGACATACCTCTTTGTATAACCCACAGAGCGGCTCTAAGTCTCCTTATGAGCCCTCACGTTCAGAGTCAAAAGCAGCGCTGAACATTGAAAGTAAAAGTAAACTTGCCATTTAGTAGGCTGCACAAAATTAGCGACTCATTCAAATTAAATTTTATTTTATTTTATAACAAATTACCTGTTGATAACTTGACAATGAATAAGTTCAAATTTTTTATAAAACATTAGCTAGATAAATCCTATTACGATATTAAGGAAAACATAAACGTTAAAAAAATTGGGTTAACTGGGTTAAGAATTGCCCTAACTTCACACTTAATCATAATTTAGTATCGACTATTTGGGATGGTGATAACATAAAAAACCCGGCTAAGGTTGTGGTGGGCTTCTTCTTAGATCAGGGCGCGTTAGGGACACTCCTAGCATAGTTTTACGTTGGCGAGTGTTGACATCACCATCACTGGAAAAATACGCTTCTGAAAAATATATTAAATACATGAATAAATTTTGAAAAAGCTATTTTGAATTTCGAAAAAGTTATCGCTGGAAAAACGCAGTGCATCACATTGTTGTCCTTCCAAAATAATATCACAGAAAAAACACAAACAAACAAATTCGTTTATATCAAGAGAATGTGTTGTTCGTTCAGCTAAGTGCGTTACGGTGTATTCCGTCGTCAATCCGAGTAAATAATTGACGTATAAATAAACAGCGGAAACGTAAAATGCTTGTTTTACTGTAACGGCCCTGGATTCCATACCGACGGATGGCTCGATTCTTGTACTTTTTGCAAGTGCGGCTCCAGTGTAAGCGGAAACTATAAGCTTACAAACGCTTATGATACGATGCAAAAAACATCTCAACTAAACTTCAATCAACTGGTTGAAGCAAATAACAAACTATTACAATAGTTTGTTATTTGCTTGCTAGTAATTATGTTAGTTTGCTCTCAAAAGGATAAAGAACCTGCAACTACATGCGCTACACGCATGCGCAAGCAGTTTGCCTCTTTAATTTTTCCGAGCCACGATACGTTTCGGAACAAAAAGTCAAACTCTGAAGAAAACTAACGTAGGTCCAGCTGTTATTTAAACTTAATATAACGAATTTTACTCACATTAGTTAAATTTCTTATGAAGAATGTCTTTAATTTAACGCTTAGGTATGTTTCTGTCTGTGACATTACATTATATCGCAAGTTGGCGTTGATTTAAATATATTATGTGAAGTCAATTGCAGTCTTTATATATGTACTTACCTTAGCGCATTTGATATTGACCATGTAACTTTGGTTAGCTTGGTCCAAAGCGGATTATGAAATGTTTAATAACGAGAGGTGAAAAATTGTATAATTTCCTTGAATATTATTTTTCTCTTTCTGTCCAGTCGTTTCTTCATTACTGAAGATCATGGTCCTAGTATCCTTGCAACCTCGACAAACATATTATAATTTTTCAATAAAACTCCTCCTTGTTTTTGAATGTAGTAGCCTAACCTAGCATTTAGCCTTGTCATATTTTTTTTAAAGTAGCTAAACCTAGCCTGCCTGCTTTAAAAAAAAATACCATATTATTTCAGTTTTGCTACTTTAGAGAAATATATAACACGCTTCGCTTATAAAATCGCTAGCATTGGGACGCAGAAATCACAGCAACGACGAGGTCTTGCGCTTCACTCGTGTACTTCTTGTTTTCCGGCTTGATAAATGATTCGTCGCAGAATGCCGGCTAATTTCTGTCTGCGACTCAAAGAAATGGTTCCAGCATCATTATTTCGTTCTACTTACAAATTATTTCGTTGGGAATTCCTACAAATCCAATCAAGCATTAAAAATTGCAAAGTGTATCGATGTTTTATTGCGGTCAAACCACTTAACTGCTTTGATTGTTCTTCAACATCGTGATATCATGTCATCATTGACCCATTAACATCCCACTTGGTGCCATAGTAGAGAGGGTTTTATATTTTAATACTATAACATTAGCTAGCTGTATATTTACGTGATAAAATCAGATATGAGGACTTTTGACCTCCCTACTAGCCCATCATCATCATTTCAACCGATAGACGTCCACTGCTGGACATAGATCTTTTGTAGGGAGTTCCAATGGCCACGGTCTTGGGCCGCCTGTATTCAGCGGCTCCCTGCGACTCGTTTGATGTCGTCTGTCCACCTTGTTGGGGGTCGACCAACGCTACGCTTACCGGTGTGGAGTCGCCATTCCAGCACCTTGGGACCCCAACGTCCATCGGTTCTCTGAGCGATGTGCCCCGCCCAAGCTATGTCAGCTATGTCCGAGCTATGTCAAGTATTAGACGTTAATCGTTTGATATGATAATGACTATAACATTTGGAAAGTATGGCGTTTTCCTAACTCTGACCAATAACATAACGATCCTAACATTTCACCAATTATTAGACCATTTCCACTTTTTCGCTACCACATCGCTTTTTAGCATTAAGGCTGCCTATTATACATTTCGTTTTCTGCTTTGGTGTTTTTTTACGATTGTAATATTATGAGTAATGTTTGGTTTATATAATTCCAAACTACCAAATCTCGTGGAATCATATACATGCCGTAACGATGACACTTGGCAAATGCAAAAGTAAATTTGCTACGTGCCCCGGTTGCATCCGAGTTAACTAAGGTTCTAAACGCAATGTTTAATAAATAACAGCTGCGCGGCGCAAAGGTACCGAGACGTGAACTCCACTCTCGGGCATATTTTAAATTTAAATTTTGCATTACCTATACGTCCAATGAAATAAAATGACTGTTTTCGTAAGGATTATGAATTTATAATAATAGATAGATAGATAGAAAAATACTCTATTGCAGACAAGTAATAAACAATATCATGGGACACTTCGCAAACAAAGGTATGAATAGTGTATATAAATGTATATACCCTACAGATAAAATATGGTCGAACTGTAACTGAACCATAGCGTGTCATAGCTAATTACCTATAATTTATAATTAACTATGTGAGGTGTTAACAACAAAAAAACCTAGCAAAGTTTGTTGTGGGCTTCTTGTTAGACCTAGGCGCGTTAGTTTAGTTGTCACTTGATAAGTGTTATTATCACCATCACTTTACGAATTAAAATAATGAAAAATATAATAAATGAACGCTTCCTAGATGTCTGTAATAGGATTATACGGATAAAGTTATTTTGAATTTTATAGAATCGGTTGCAGATATACTCGTATCTAAGCCAAAAAAGGGGTTGTTTGAAAAAAAGAGTTGAAAAGATAATCATAATGGCGCATCATAAATTCAATATTCATTCTAATTATTCCAATATTCGTTCTATAAAGAGTGATTCAAATTTGAATACTTTGTGGCGATAAACGAACGCAAATTATATTTCTGATAACTGTTTTTACAGTTCAAGTACTTGATAACGTTGATCCATTGCGAATGGTTTCAGATTTTACTCTATCGTAATAATTAATTTCATTCAAAGATATTAATACAAAGAAATAAATATTTTAACAAGATACGACTATCCCTTTGGGCTAGTGTTTAATATGTTCAAAGTATATAAGAAAATGTATTTACTCTCATAATATAGTCTTACAAAGAGTACATTATATTGTTGTTTGATGTTTATTTAATCTTGACATGTATTTTTCCAATAAATACAAAAAACCACAGATCTTGTGATGTAAAATGTATAATAGTTCAAATAAAACGTATTCATGACTCCCAAAAGACATTCAATTAAATTCCAAAAGCCTAAACATAAAGGAAAAAGGAATACAAAAATACAGATGTCACTGTCAAATACAAATTATAACGAATACAATTAATCATTCCGTACAGACATTAAAAGAATAATTGAAAACAAATTTGCGTCGACAAAAAGTCTTCCGTCTCGAATTAGATTCAGATAAAACATTGAATTTATTCTTAAAGCTGAGCGTACACCAGGCACGTGATCAAAACGGAAAGCCATTTCGTACTGAAATGCAAATGATGTCAGCAGTATGTTAGTGTCAAACTGAACAGAAGTGAGCTGCCCGTGTAATGTTCAAAATGGCACCAAGAGATAAATTTAGAGATGTAAAAATAATTACTTTGTATGGCCATTACATGTTCAAATTCAAATTCAAAATATTCTTTAATCAAATAGTCCTTTAAAAGGCGCTTTTGACGCATCAATAATTTACATAGTAGTGATTTGATGGTGATAACTACATTCGTAAACTTAAAACTAAAGCTATGAGGGTTCCAAACGCGCCCGGTCTAAGAAGAAGCCCACAACAAACTTAGCCAGGTAAATTTTATTTTTGTTATCACCATCTCACATGCCATGTTTGAAAAATTCAATAAAAATGGCACTGTAATTAGAAATACAAAAAAAAAACTTGTCGTGCTCGCTACTACTTGTATTTATTGTACGGTAACTGTTTTAACAAATTACTTTCCTAACGAATAAATAAACTAACTAGCAGACACACTTTCGCAATTATAACATTTTGTCGTATTTGAAGATTTCATCTTCTAAATCATCAAGTGGTCGGAAGTAGGAACTCCGCTATTAGAATACGTCATTGAAATCGCTTCTCACTTATGATTGTACTCCGGGTTGGGTAACTCTGCGCCAGTAACATTAGCTGTTCACACCTTGAAAAAGGAAAAAGGTACAAATAGCTTCCCGGAAGCGATAATTATGGCAAAAAAATAAACTTCTTTCCTTGTTCGCTAAAATTTTATTTAAAACAGTTATTTAGACAAGAGAAAGGTAAAAGGTTACTTAGATTCTAATATACTTTGGCTTGTCGCCATTTACTAGTACTCTATTACTACTTACTCAAAATTCAAAAGTCAATAAGTTAATTTGTAGCAGTCTGAACAGCAAAACTTACACATTAAAAAAAACTATTTTAAAGAGCTGAGATTTCTATTGTGTAACCGAAAGATAAAAAGATTTTCGGTTAATTTCAATAACATTTTATGGATATGTATATTTTATAGTTAAGACCACGATTCCCTCGTTTGGGAACAAAATAACAGCGTTGTGCAATATATTGTGTATCCACAACATTCAGCTGAATTTGGGCCAATCGTTGCCACGATAAATAGTTAAAACGTTTAAGGCTTTAATTCTGTTTATTTTACTTAATATGTGATGGGTAAGCTAATAAATTTATTTCTATTCCATTCTACAAATTCAGCTAGAAACATTAAATTTTAAATTAAATAAAACCTCAACACAACTAAAAGCGTCCATTTAAGTATATTTGATAATATGAGCTTTTTCATTTCCATATCCATCCAACATTTTTTTGTTTAATAAAATGTGTCAAATTCTCTAAGCTTTATTCAAATAGTTCTTTAAAAGGCGCTTTTGACGCGTCAATAATTTACATAGTGTGATTTGATGGTGATAACTAGATTCGTAAGCTATGAGGGTTCCAAACGCGCCCCGGTATAAGAAAAAGCCCACAACAAACTTAGCCAGGTAAATTTTCTTTTTGTTATCACCATCTCACATGCCACTTAAAATTATATTAAGAGCTATCTTATTAGAGCAATATTTCACACCCATGCATGTTAATCATTTACGTAATCCTTTACACTATAGTAGGACTTCTCTACTAGCTTACGGTTTATATAAACTTTGAACTTAAATTATCCCCAATAATCCCCAAAAATAGGCAGAAAATTATGCTTGAATTGTTCCAAAAAAGCAAACGGAATGAATAATTTTTAGGTTACGTAAACTCAATTTGTTTTTTGATTCGGTTGAAAAGTTTCCAGATTCAAAGACTGACAGGCAAAACGAGTTTTTTGTTGGCGGGCAAGGTTGTTATTTCAAACTATTTCACTTTTCAACGACCGCTTCCAGCCGACGACAGTCTATTATTTCAGAAGTTATTATGCCGTATAACATTTTGTTGTTCTAGCGGGATTGCAAAGCAAACTGGCCAGTTTAATTTGCTTAGTTTATTACGGCGGAATATAAACTAATTATGCTGTAAATTGCTGATATAATTTTAGTGCAGCTGTGTATGATTAAACAGGAATTATCAAATGAATTACAGGCTGCTTATTATAACGTTTAATTTCAACCCGGCATGGGTTTTGTTTCCAACGTTACTATAACAATTCTAATTACGTGCTCGACATTAGAGTACAACCTTATAAATAAACTGAGATAGGTGGATATAGTTGGTTATCATCATCATCAATCTGTTAATGGTCTGTTACACTTCATACGCTGGCCAAGTGCTGATTGGCAGACTTAACATGCCTTTAAGAACAAGTTAGTCCTTGTCGGCAATCTCACCCGGTGGTGTGATAGTATCTACCTATGGCAATGGGCTAATTGGTTAGGGGTATGATATGATGACCCATACTCCTCATAGGTCTTTACGCGAAATCGTGCCGGAACGCTTTATCGCTTGATGGCACTTATTTGTCGTTTCATTACTTACCACAGCCACAGCCGATGCTTCCCACCAGACAAGACTCGAGCCGGGAATCAAACCCAGGACCTCCAACTTTATAATGCTACAGTGTGTACTGCGCCGCGGAGGCGCCAAAAACTCGGTTTTATAAAAAAATAATCAGCTTTTTCAATATGGAGTACCCCTGTGTAGAAATAACTATGTAGAACTTTCTGGTAACATAAACTATATAACTGGATATATCTATACTTTTAACAGATTTACTGTAAACTGTTAGTTTATCACTAATAGCGTTTACAAGCTAACAAAAGGGTTGAAGAAAAGAACCTATCGTTTCTCGGCATTTAAAAAAATAATCTAAAACAATGGGTGTGAACTAGCCGGTGAAATAAATACATTGGCTTTTGCGGTAGAAATGCATACAGTTTAAACAGTTTTGCTGTAAACTGCTAAAAATAATAGCACAATTCGACAATATTATTGCTGCGGGATTTTTACGTGGAGCAATGTGTTTGGGACAAATGGAATGGCCTGTGAAGAGGACTCGGAACGGTTCGAAAAAAACACTGTTAGTTTCGGAACTATTTTAAATGTTGCTTTTAACGGCTGTTATTGCTAGGATTTAAATTGAGGTGAATTTTTATGAGAAAGATCTAACGGGTCCGAAAAGGCAAAATCGAGCTTCTATTTTAAATGATTTTTATTGTTTATTTTTGTCGAATAAAAATAATTGAACCAGAATATCGACTAAAACCCAGCGATGCCCCTTCGCGTCACCTAATGGCTGGGTCTCGGGAAAGCTCGCGCATTCGTCCGCAACCCACCGGTGTACACCGAGGCGAACCCTTCATCGGGTCCTATGATTGAGGCCCAACTCCGTCACAGGCGCGTCAGGTGAGGATGCCTCTTATCCATCACCCAAAGCTCCTCGTCAAAAGGGCAGGCGGCAATCGTGCGCCCGTTGCCTGAGCCCCCCCTTACGACACTGGAGAGGGTGCCCGTCTGTGTCGTCTTCCCGGCGCCGTTCCGCCGCCTATTCGTCATCATCTTCTCGCAGAAGTAGGCGACGGCGGCCCAAGCCGTCTCGCTGTCCACCACGATTGGCAGCTACAGTTTTGGACCCCACATATGCCACGAGTAAGGCTCGACCGACCACTGGACGTACGAGTTTAGCGTGCGCTGCGCCGAGTCCTGAGCATAGCCGCACTCCTACTCGAACGAAATCCAAACCGTTGTTATCATAATTTAAATGACTTTTTGTTAACATAATTGTAGTAAAACAATAAACAGCAAGTATAACTAGCTTAAGTACAAAGTAGCTTTACTTTTCGCGCTTGTGAAGTCAGCATCTCCTGAGGATGATCCGGTGTCGGGTCGTAACGTGCGTAGAGGTTCTAGTGGAAGATTTTGTGTGGTATTATATTATACAAATCTCCCGGTTGTCGGCGGAATATAGCAAGTTATACTTGCTGTTTATTGTTTGTCGTGGACTTCCGCAAAGTAACGCCTGCTTCTATTCATTATAATTGTAGCAGTAGATACTGCTAACTTTTGTTAACGGTCATAAATAAATTTACAAAATGTATAAATATTTATTGGACGTGGGATTTGATCACGGTGGTAGTGTAGTTTTACAACCAGAATGCAAACTTTTAAAATAATTCCGCCACTCGGACGCCATTCCGCGCAGCTTTATATTAATGGAGTGTGGAAAAATGCAGTTGTAACGTGAAACAATTGCGAACGGCAATGCGGTGCGGTAGTTTTTGATTTAGAAATTATTGGTTTTGCAGTTTCGAGCGTATGTTCCATTTTCGTTAATTATCGTGGCATTCTATTCATTCATCCAGTCAGCGAGCCATATAAACTGTGTGCATATTATGAAACATGTGAGTTATTATATTTATACTAAAAAAAAGCTTACTGATATTTCAGAACTGTCGGGATTCGGGTTCTACTTCCGAAAATTGGTATAAAAATTGTAGTAATTAGAAAAAACTCCTTATCAGGAACTATTGTGATTATTATGATCGACCCATTACTGACTCACTACAGAGCGCACGTCTCCTTCTAATATGAGAAGGTTTTGGCCATAGTCCACCACGCTGGCCATGTGCGGATTGGCAGACTTCACACGCCTTTGAGAACATTATGGATGTCTCACAATGTTTTCCTTCACCGTTGAAGCAAGTTAAAAACGCACATAAATTCGAAAAGTTAGAGGTGCGTGCCCGGATTCGAACCGCCGACCTCCGATTAAGAGGCTGACGCCCTGACCACTAGGCTATCACAGCTTATCAGGAATGTCATAACGGAAATCGGCGCAAACGAAAATTTTAATCAATCGTGTTCAAAGTCCTCCCCCTTCAAATCCATCCATTTAATTGAATTTGTATGTAATATAACAAAAACCTTAACCACAGCAATGCGTGGCTGAGTCTGCTATTAATACTTATAAAATGTCAACTCAATGATCGAATAACTCCCTCAGTGGTTAATCAATAGGTATGTTGGACTGCAAGCCATCTTATTCAAAAAATGGTTTGCCAGTTCGATTCCTGGACCGGGGAATAAAATTAAGCCTTATATCTATTCCCCAGTTATCCTTGTACCAATTGATTGATTTTCCTCCTCCTTGAATCCTATTGGAGTTTCTTGTCAAAATCTTGGTACAAGCTTTGAGCCAGAAAATTTTCACTATTTAGTGCCTGGGGGACACTTTAAGATTTTTTTTACATTAAAATTAAGTCCAAATTGAAACAAATTCACAATTTTGCTTTGTAATTTTGGTTGGTTTTACAGTTTGGATTAGCTTTTCTTAAATTCCTATGCATTTATGAAAATTAAAAGGTTAAGTTTGAATTAGCTATATAAGGAATTGTTTTTTTAAACGATTTTTGACGACAAGAATAATGACGATATGAATAACCTAAATCTCTGTTGTTTCAGTTTTCAAATCTCAGACTTCCCTGTCAACGGACTCCGGGCTCTGTACGGAGCGGGGGCTGAGGAGGACTCACATCGAGCTGGTGAAGCCACCGGGGAAACGCATCGGCCTTAAACTGGCAGGTAAGCGAGTGGGCTATTTTTCATTAGCTTAATTTAATACTAACTTAATCAGCCTTTAGACGTCCACAGCTGGACAAAATCCGTTCTAAGAGCGCGCCACCATACAGGGTCCTCCGCCTTCCCCATCCACCTGCTGCCAGCGAAACTTTTCAGGTCGTTGGTCCAATGGGTAAGACATCATCTTACGCTTACCGATACGCGGTCTCCACTCCAGAACACGTCTGCCCCAATGGCCATACCGCTTGCTAATCCGTTTGGCTATGTCGGTTACTTCGGTCCTACGGATGTTCTCGTTGAAGATTCTATCCCTTAGAGAAACAACCAACATAGCCATACTGAGCGACTTTGAACTTGTGGACAAGGCCTACTATGAATGTCCACGATTCTGCTCCGTATGTCATGACCGGTAAGACGCAGAAGTTGAAGATTTTTGTTCTTTTGTAATTATCTTTTGTATTATTAATACAGAGCGAATTACAACCACCATCCAGCTTTATATATAAGGTCTTTTGAAAGGTTTCGGCCGCCGCTAGTTACTACCCCAATGGCATAGAAAGCGCCAAGCGATTTAGCGTTTCGGTATAGTGCCACGTAAACGCTGATTCTAGGAGGATGCTTCGTTGGCTCTTCTGATTGCGGATTTTCACGGGAGACGGTAATCACTTACCATCAGGTGACCCGTCTGCTCGTTAGCCCAAAATATAGTAAGACACACTTATTTAGAACTATGTCTTTAGAGTTCGAGGTAGAAAGAAATCATAGAAGCCATGTAACGAGCTCATGACTTGGGCTGCAGTTGGAGATTGCTAATATTTCCGTGCGGTCAAAGCTTGGCAACTTGGCGCTTGACAATATGAATGGCAAATGTGAATTCTATTATCAATGCAATTCTTATGTCCGAGGGAATTGGCTAACCACGGGGTGGCTATGCAGATGTCCGCGCGTTCGATTAGCAGTTTAGTTAGGTCAGTTTTAGGAATTTATATATTGTTGCTTTGATAATAGAATTCAATTTGGCTATTCACGTTATGCATGTTCGCATAAGTACAATTATAGAGAGTAGATAATCACAGTCTTTCACTGAAATCAAAAATTGTATTATTAATGTAAACATATTATACAAGCTCTCAAGCTTTATGAAGCGTTCATATAAAATACTTTTCATTATTTGAATTCGTGCAGTGATGGTGATATTTAAAATCCATAACTTTAAACTAAAAGTCCAGGCCTAACAAGAAGCCCACAACAAACTATGGGTTTTTTTTGGTTACCACCATCTCACATCGTCAATAATTAATTATAATAAGCTATTCGTTATCATGTAGGTACTACGTAGATCGGGAAATTTAAGTAAGAACGTACTCAATAATTCAAGTCTGTAATTTGTCGGTTACGCACGTGTATGTTACTCAATAAAGTATTCCTTATAACGTGGCAGAAAGGTGAGTAGGTAAATTCATGACCGGCCAAAAGGTACATTTATTTATTCATTTAACTCTATAGAGTTGATAAATATCAACTCTTAGGCAGACGTTCCCTTAGTTTCTTCGAGCTCTAGGGCTCAAATTTTCATCTGGTAGAGCTTCTTTCCGATGCTCGCCAAACATCCCGGTTACACTGTGGCAACCAATAGGCGCAACTAATAGACAGTCCGAAAAAAAATCGTCGTAGTCTAGAACGAGAAACTAACAGTTAAATGAAATCTATGGAATTAATAAGTTCAATTGTGCAATATTTTACTACCTAATATTTTTTAGTGTCATCATCATGATCAACCCTTTGCCGGCTCTGACCCGAAGAGTACCGTGCTCTGAGTGCCTAATGCCAAGTAGTAAGTACGCAGAAGTCGGGGTTTGATCCCGGACACCTCTAACTTTTCGGAGTTCTTTTAAGCTATTAAAATATCACTACTTCAGCGGTGACGGAAAATAACCTGTGGATTTTTTTTTTCGGACTGTCTATTAGCTGTACAAACCCTATTAGTTGCCACAGCGTAACCGGGCTGTACCTGAGGAAAGCCGCATGGCTGAGAGTTCTCCATAATGTTCTCAAAGGCGTGTGAAGCCTGCCAATCCGCACATGGCAGCGTTGTGGACTACGGCCAAAAGATACGTGATCTGTAGTGAGCCGGCAATGGGATGATCTTGATGATGATGATGATGATGATGATTATCATTAATCAAACGCAAAAGCTAAAACACCGCACTGATTTTTTGTTTATCCAGTTTGGCTATAAAAAATAATCTTTATTATATTATATACTCGTAGTATAATAATAGGACGTTTGATATCATATATTTTTAGTTTAAGTTAATATATATTTTTTTACAATTTAACTTATTCTTAAATTTTTAATATTCATACATCAGTATTCTCTAAATGTATACGGTTTAATTTTCTATGTACCATCTTATTGTACATTTGGCGACCTCCGTGGCGCAGTGCGCGCGCTGTCGCATTATAAAGTTGGAGGTTCTGGGTTCGACTCCCGGCTCGAGTCTGGTCTGGTGGGAGGCTTCGGCCGTGGCTAGTTACCACCCTACCGACAAAGACGTGTCGCCAAGCAATATAGCGTTCCGGCACGATGTCGCGTAGAAACCAATTAGGAGTGCGGAGTAAATTACCATACCCCTAACAGGTTAGTCCGTTTCCACCCTAGACTGCATCATCCCTTACCATCAGGTGAGATAGCCGTCAAAGGGCTAACTTGTAGTGTGTAAAAAAAACATAATGTGTGATAAATTATCAATCAACTTTTTTGTTAGTTTTTGAAAACCACTAAGTTAATACATAAGGATTGTTTTATACACTTATAAAGGTAAAAATAAGCCTGCTGGTAATACAACGATCTTGTACGTATGTGTTCCTAAAGACCGACAGATAAACCTTCGTGCTCTCTGAGGAATGCCGCGGTCAAGTAATTTATGGCTCCGAGTGATTTATGTACGGAACATGCTTTGATGTTATGCTATGTTACATTATAATATGACGTATCACGTATTAAAGGTCGCACGTAGCGCATATAGATCGGTATCAATTTCGATCAATAATTTATTATATGTGCTGTCATTTGAATTTGCCCTCAAATTTATAGTTTTATTTTTACCTTGGTATATTTTATAACTAAGCTTATCCTAGTCATTTATATTACCTTATACAAGGTGTCTCAAAAGAAAGTTCACATTTAAATCTTTTTTTAAAAGAAAAGTCTTAGCTTTATTGAAAAAATGTTTATTTTATATTGAAGTACACTGTTTGGGAATTTATTTTTTAAAAATAACATCGTCCAAATGTAAACCGTTGCGCTCTCGGCATTCATTTAGTCGGGCACTAAAATTGCCTATGACAGCTCGGCAGGTAGTCTCCGTGATGGCTGCCATTTCATGACGGATATTTTCTTTTAATTGTGCCAGGGAAGTCGGTTTATTAGCGTAAACTTTTGATTTGACATAACCCCACAGGAAAAAATCCATAGGCGTTAAATCGGGACTCCGTGGAGGCCAATTTATGTCACCTCGCCTGGAGATTAATTTGTTCGGAAAAATTTCTCGAACTCGAGGCAGAGATCTGTTGGACGTGTGTGAAGTTGCTCCATCCTGCTGGAACCATGTTCTTTGGTTGTAACCAGGAAAGTTTTGCAGTTGGGGTACGAAAAACTCGTCTAACATCTCCACATAACGCTCTGAATTCACTGTGAGTGTGCGTCCCCTTCCATCTTCAAAAAAGTAAGGGCCGATAATTCCTCGCGCCGACATCGCTGCCCATACGGTGACTTTGGGTGAATGTAGCGGTTTCTGATGTTTTTGTTTTGGGTTGGTTGCACTCCAGTAACGACAATTTTGCTTGTTTACATGCCCATTCAGATGAAAATGGGCTTCATCGGAAAACAAGATGTTGGTGAACGTTGGAAAGCGCTCAATCATCTGATTTACAAAGGCAAGCCTCTGACCAGCATCTTAAGGCTTCAGTTCTTGCACTAACTGAATTTTGTATGGGTGCAGCTTTAAATCTTTGTGTAAAATGCGGCATAATGAAGATCTGTGCACATTTAAAGCAACAGCACGCTTCCGAATCGAGAGGTTTGGATCATCTCGAATAGACTGAGTAACACTGTCCACGTTTTCGGCTGTTCTTGATGTTCTTGGTCGCCCAGATTTTGGTTTCTCCAGAGTTGACCCAGTCTCTTCAAACTTCTCAACCCATTTTGCAATGAGACGAGTGCTAGGCGCATCATTTAAGTGACGAATATGTCGAATACTGCAGAATTTTCTACGCGCTACAGTCGCCGAATTACCGTTTTTGTAAAACTCATGTACGCACAACGCACGGTCCGCACCAGAGAAACGCTCCATAGCGACTAAATTCCCAAGAGCCAGACTACCGACTGACATACCCCCCGCGCCCCTCAGAATAGTTGCTTTCGCGTAATAAGATAAGCAAATGTGAACTTACTTTTGAGACACCTTGTATTTGCATGCGGTTTTTGCCTGTAAGTGGCTAAGCATTTTTGTGCTGTACCTCAGTGCAAAAAATGTTTTGGCTGTTAGCAAACCATATAAAATTAAAAAATATATATGTCGAATTAAGGCCGTCCGAGTTGTTTTGAGTAAGAGTGACGTCCGCATTGCTGACGTCACGATTTTCCTTACTTTCGCTCATAGTAATTAACCACAACTTGAGAGATTACACCTTTATTGCGACAATAACTAAGAGATCCGAATGATCCGACGTCTCGAGCGAGAATGCCACGAAAGGCATTAACCGCCCGTATTTATAGCAAGCAAAGCATGCTTGTACAAAATTGATTGCTACCTTCTAAATACATTGATTAGCAAAGAAATGATTAATTAGTGATTTAAAGAGTTCAAATGTGGGTAATTTTTGGATTCTTGATTTTCTTGGCGCCGCTGAATGAAGTTAATAACTCCTTTGCGCCGACATATATATCAGTTCACTCACAAATTGGGAGCCTTTTTTCGTTTGTTTGAAAAGCTAATGACTCGTACTTAACGTCAGCAATAGTAAATTTAGTTACGGAACATCTTATTTAAATTAAGGACATAGGTAGGTTATTAAAAGTACAGGTAAGTATTAAGTAGGTAGTATTAGGTTGGTTTTCTATCTCCAACATTATTATATATTTATTGAATAGGAAACTAACGTTGTATACAACTAAAAATGTTTATTATTAAATTGCTTTGATATATATAGGATGAACTGGGGCGTGTCCGTCAGTAATGTGGGTAGACGTGGGTAGTTTCGGACTACGAGACCAGATACTCTTGGTAGATCAGAATTACAATTATAAGTATGGTAATTTATAAGGAGCAGACTATATGCTCCACCAAGTACGACTGTGCTGTACATGATTCTAAAACTAGATGGCGCTGCTCTCTGATTGCCGTAAAATAAAACAATTTTGATTACAACTTTGTTTACTTTACTTACAGGCTAATTCAGCATATATACCAAAATTTACAGATTTAACAAAAATAGAGGAGAAAATAACAAATACAATTAAAATTAAATAAGAATAATTAAGAATGAAATAAAACAATTATAATTACAATAAAGTGAGACTGAAGGTACTACGTAGAATAATATTTCAATTTTTTTTGTTCAAATGATACGGCGGAGTTGTTAAACGAATCAAGGTTTCCTTTTTTTTAATTTATTATTATAGGCTGAGACAAATCTGTAACTAAATTTTTTTTTACTTGTCTGAAGCCTAAAATTGTGCTTGTTTTTACTGCTAGACTCACTATTAAAATATATGTTCGTAGTTTTGTTTTAGCATTATAACTTAATTGAAATTTACATCGCAATGTTAAAGCAGGGCGTTGAGAATTAACATTTCAGCAGTCAGTGTTGCTATTTAAGCCTGCGGTTTGCCCGTTTGATTTACGTTCCCAGCACAACGGCTCAAATGACATAATCATCAGTTTAATTGCGAATATGAACTATTTCGAACTGGTTCATAATTCGCTTATTGCACGCTGTATTGCGTTACCGCACGTTTTGTTTTAACCAACATTAGTGACCTAGATTGGATGTGCTGATAATACAAATAATAAACAACCAACAAAGCTATTTTGTTTGTATGCATACAATTTTCAGCGCTACTAGACAACAAAAAGTACGTAATGTCAAAACTTGGTTGTGAACTTTATTAATCTTGAAAAATATTAATGTCACTTTTTGGAAGATTGGTCTGGTAGCTGAGAATCGAAGAAAATATAAATTGCATCGGCAAGTCTGTTATACTGAGCTGAATAAGATCGCACCAACACTCATGCAGCCGCTTTTTTTTTATCCACTACAAGTAAATAGCCCTTGACGTGGGAGGCTTCGGCCGTGGCTAGTTAACACCCTACCGTCGCCGTACCGTTAAGCCGTGTCGCCAAGTAATTTAGCGTTCCGGCACGATGTCGCGTAGAAACCAATTAGGAACGTGGGGTTACCATACTCAGGCCTGCCCGCTACCATCATAGCATCATCACTTACCACCAGGTGAGATAGCCACCGAGGACTAACTTGTACTATATAAAAAAAAACTTTTTTCTGTTCACCTCATTAGTCGTCCTACGCTATATGTATAAAAACAAAATATTGGTTGGTCTCTATTAGTTCCTAAAAATTTGGACAGATTATGACAGATCAGAAGACAATTAACAGCATCTGTAACCTTAAAGAGTGTAAGCGAAATGTTTTATAAGGAGCATGAGTGTGTGTGTGTGTGTGTGTGTGTGTGTGTGTGTGTGTGTGTGTATGGGTGTGTATATCAAACATACATATAAATATATATAAAATTTACTAGCACCATCTACAATGCTATATTAGCTTACAACAAGTTACAGGTAAACAATACATTGGTTCAAAATTGATCATGAATCAATTGATCATGCACATTAAATGTACGGTTTGAAATAAAATCTAATAAAAAAACGATAACATCCGTTTAAAATTCCGTATTATAACTTAATGTAACCTATTTGCGTCAATAATGCCACTTACATGGTCGTTACGTACACATTGTCGTAAATAGGTCACGCCGTGCTCCATATGCATTGAATTGTAATTTTGCATTGAATGGTAATGCTCGTTAATGTATGGAATGCTGGGAACTAATCATACGTTAGGAATATGTCAGTTTAGCACTGAGCTAAGTCTAGATTTACGTTGGAGTATTCATTGAATTAAATAGAGCAACACTCGAAGTAGCAGGTACGTATGTTAACAAATATATATATATACTAGCGGACCCGACCGACGTTGTCCTAGACACGCGTCTTTTTTTGTATAGGTTAGAGAGCAAAAGAACCTTGTAAAATATTTTTTTATTCCAACCGTAACTTGTTTATAAATATTTTCAAAGTAAAATTTATAGAAAATCATACCGTGTTAATAACATTGAATCGGTTTCCGCTTCTTTATTTGTCTTAGTTACACTATTTATAACTCTAGAACGGCTGAACAGTGTTGAATTTCCTAAGATATCATAGGCCTATGGGCCTCATAAGAAGGCTCAGAGTCACTCAGCGGGCAATGGAGAGAGCTATGCTAGGAGTATCTCTACGTGATCAAATCAGAAATGAAGAGATCCGTGGAAGGACCAGAGTTCCCGATATAACTCAGCGAGTTGCGAAGTTGAAGTGGCAATGGGCAAGGTATATAGCTCGGAGAACCGATGGACGTTGGGGTCCCAAGTTGCTGGAATGGCGACCCCGCACCGGTAAACGTAGCGTTGGTCGACCCCCAACAAGGTGGACAGACGACATCAAACGAGTCGCAGGGAGCCGCTGGATACAAGCGGCCCAAGACCGTGGCCATTGGAACTCCCTACAAAAGATGTCCATGTATGATGATGTACAAAAGATGTATATATATATATATATATATCTTAGGAACGAGAACGAAAAAAATGAATTGCAAATTTGGGAATGGCTAGTAATGTATAAAATAAAAACAAGTGTTTTTAATAATGTGATTTCCAATTAAGAAAATTGCAGGGTGTTGTAATTGGAAATACTAATATAAATCGTAATAACAATTTAATTAAAAACAGTATGAAGAAAAAATCTGTATTGCTAAAGAGCAATCTTTTAACTTTGCTTAGACTTCTTCCAAAGTCCCGTCAAAATCAATAGAGCTATTTCTAGGATTAGCCTGGACAAACAGAGACACACACACAAGAAAAATTTACACAAGTTTTTCTGTGTTTTTCGTTGTATAATAATCATTATTAACTTATTTACCAACAGGAAGTTTATGTGAAAAAATAAAATGAGTGGCTTTTCTGTTTGATTAATTTGTGTAGAATTATGAGTGAGGCTTAATTTTCCTCATTGAGCTTTACCTATTTGTTTCATTTGCCTTTCAAGATATAACTAGATATTTTTTTTTAATTTTAAGGTCTTAAATATTCAAGCCACTAATATTTTAAGATATACAAAACTATTAAATTCATAACTAAGGATATATTTTCTTTAGTAATTAGAACACCCAGTTAGGCAGTTTACAATAGTATTATAAATTCAACAATATTATTATTCCATTACAAGTTAGCTGTTGACCGCAATCTCACTTGGTGGTAAGTGATGATAGTGGGCTATCCTATTAGGGTTAGAGTTATGGTAAATCCATACACTTAATTCGTTTCTACGCGACAGCGTTCTGGAACGCTAAATCCACATTAGCTGATACCCGTCATATCGTTCCGCGTAGGTTAAGGGTTTTTAAAAGTTCTTGTGTAATAAGAAACGTTTGTAATTAAAGAATATCCCATGTCACATTCCTGTCTCCGTTCCCGTTTCCATAAAGTTCAACATTTTCGTAAAGCCCGTGGATGGATTTTCCGGGAACAAATAATAGCCTATGTGTTAATTGGATTAATCAGGTATAATCTATTACCAATCAATATTTTGTAATTGGTTCAGAAATACCGGCGTGAAGGAGTAAATGTACCAATGTACATGTAGCGCGTGCGTCACTGACAAACTTTCGTATTAATAATGTATTTTATTGTTATTTGTGTAGCAAAACTATTAAGAAATAAAATTATTTAACAGTTTACATACAGGGGAAGGGGAAGGTTAAATTTTAATTTGCAGAAGTATCTGGTAGTTTAAGCCCGCATTTTTTCTGATGAAAAGCATCCTGGATGCCTAATATTTCAATAACGTAGTAGGTACCAGTTAGATTAGTATGTACGGTGTGATAAACTTATCGGTACCTGGCGTTTTTAAGGCAAGAAAGCAATCCGAACTGTAGAGATTATCTCCAGTCTCATCTCTTTACAAAAATTGCGGGAATTATTTTTCTGTTGCTAAGAGCAAAGTACCTCCTGACAAATACGTAAAATCTACAGTGCATTTATTAACTTAATCTGTTTATTTGCTCCCAGATAATGCCCCCAGTCTAAGTCAAAGGCGAATTTAATATTGATAAAAAGTCCCACCCCCGGTTTACACGGGGCGCGAAATTCTTCCCCTGCCCGGTTAATCCGGGCAAAATTTACATATTTATTGGATACCGAGGACAGATGCGGTGCTAATCGATATCTCGCCAACTTTAGGTGAGATTAAGCATACGAAATTTTATCTACACTCGATATATAACACGTGTTTCGAAGCAATAAATAATCTAATCATACTACATTTTTATTTGAATGATATATGCAGAGATAAATAAAAGGTAGGTACAGTTTTAAGCTAAACCATGTTTAATTCAGATTAATTTTACGACGAAAAACGACCAACAAGACCTGTTCAAGGATGTCTCGGAGCAAGCACCTTGCCTTCTTTTCTTTTATTTCATAAAAATTTAACCCAAAAAATATAATCTATGGGCTCTGATACAATCCAAAATAGATTTTATTCCTCTATTTTATAATGTACCGATGTAGCACCGAGGACAAACATCTTCGGTTTTTTAGGTTCATTTATAATTGTATGAATTGTATTTAATTTTTATAATGATAAATAAATAAATAAAAATGTCAAGTTTTTTTATTGTAAGTATAATTAAACTGGTTACAATCAAAATATAAAGGCCAAAAACAAGAAAGAAGAATAAGCATGAGATAGTGACCTTCTTGAAATGATCACAGCATGTATAATTAAAATAAACCTTACATCTATATCTAAATAATTCAATAATACCTGTAATGCACTAATGGACAATTACTCAAGTGAGTTCCAGTCTGAGCTGGTTTTTAAAGTTGTACGCGTAATGAAATCTTGTACACTTATATCATATTTACAGCTCTCTTTTTTCTAGAAAATTCTCGTGATAAACCGTTTTGTCACATTTGTCTATTTTTATGATTAATCTTATCAGAAACTTTATTTGATAATATTAGTTTTATTGGAACTTAAAAATATTATTGGACAACACAGCAGTAAACCTTATATTAAACTTCTTCGTTTCCTTCATTTCTGCTTGATAGCTGTCCACCATGCGATGAAGGTCACCCATGCGATGGACCGGTCAGATAAAGTCTGCTGTGGGCGGCCCTTTGCACGAGTGCACCAGGCTTTCGGCCAGCAGAGGAAACTGTCAGATGCTCGTGAGGCGTACAACATCTGTCCTCAAAGACACTGCTTCATGATGGTGGACCACTCTGTCAGGAGTATAATGAATGCCGCCCAAACGAAGAGTAAAACTCCGTCTTAATCAGTACATTTTTTTTTTTTTTAATATACATAGCGAGCAAACGAGCAGGCGGGTCACCTGATGGTAAGTGATTATGATCATGAACATATGCAGCACCAGAGGAACCGCCAATGCGTTGCTGGCCCTTAAGCAATTTGTTAATCCGCCCTTTGAAGATCCCCATATTATAACCATTAGGGAACACAGAAGATGGAAGCTGGTTCCACAGTTTGCAGGTGCGTGGCAGAAATGATCTGGAATAGCGGGTGGTGGAAGAGGACCAGGCATCCAGGTCGTGAGGATTTTTTTTTTTTTTATCCACCACAAGTAAGCCCTTGACGGCAATCTCATTTGATGGTAAGTGATGATGCAGTCTGAGATGGTAGCGGGCTAACCTGTTACGGGAATGGTAAACCCACACTCCTAATTGGTTTCTACGCGATATCGTGCCGTAACGCTAAATCGCTTGGCGACACGTCTATATCGGATGATGTTTATCGAAAGCAATAGTAAAACATTTCAGGGTCGATACACCAAAGTGAAGCAAGTTTCACCTGGCTCTGGAGGCAAATATCGTCAGACTGTATCTATTACTTGAAGTTCGCCGAATGCCTCGGAGCGTGGAGCCTCATTTAGATCAGCCTAGATAGTATAATGTTATTGCAATAGTTCACGGAGTTTCCAATTGAGTGTATCGTCGGAACGCTTGTACCGTTAAACTAACATGGTTCTATTACAACGTAAGATTTATTTGAGTTTTATTGTTCAAATTGTATTCTGATTTGCTAGTAAATAACAGTAATGTAATTTGTAACAGAATATTGTTTTTTTATTTATTGTGTTTGGGTTACGCTGTAATCTTTAAATTATTACTTATGATATTTTATATCACCCACACACACCCACACACACACACACTCATCAACACACACCCACACACACACACACTCACCAACACACACACACACACACACACACACACACACACACACACACACACACACACTTGAACAATGTATAAATCAGGGGCAGTAGATGTTAATTATAATTGTTTTTAGTTGTTAGTTATACTTGAATAAATTCGGCAGTAGATTACATTGCGCAAGTACATACATACATCCCACATACTCACCATTAAAGTGCGTTTATAAGTTACTTTACAAGTTCTTTATGTACTTCTTTTGATGCTTGTTTTTGTTTAATAAAAAATGTATTTATTTATTTATGTCACTGCTAATCAATATGAGATTGCAGTGAAGACCTAACTTGTAGTACAGTAAACACAACCAAGGCGTGACTATTCCCTAGCTGTCCTCTAAAAGCCCTCTAAAGCCCGTCTCACTCGTAGACACAAGACTATTTTTAACCCCGTATAAAATTAACTCCCCCTCACCAGTAGGGCGTTAATTGACGTTGTAAATCCGTCGCCGCGCTTCCCTCGCAGCGCGTTCATAATTTTATTTCTTATGACTTATTCGTATGACTTTGCCGTATTCGTACTAGACGTTCAGTACACCAGTGAGATGCCGTTGCTTTTAGAGACGGTACTGTAAGCAAACGTTAACCGTGCGCAGTGGATTTAGAAAGTGAAAGGTCCCAGGATCGATTACCAGCTTGGGTCCGGACTTGTACAAATTTGCACACTAACAATTGTGTAGTTTTCGGCAATCTCACCTGGTAGAGATGATGCAGTAAGATGGTAGCGGGCTAACTGGTTACAGGTATGGTAGATCCGTACTCTTAATTGGTTTCTACATGACGTCGTGCCGGAACGCTTAATCGCTTAGCGACACATCTTTGTCGGTTGGGTGGTAACTAGCCAAGGCCGAACCCAGGTCCTCCAGCTTTATAGTGCGACAGCGCGCAGATCTACAAATTTAAAGTAAAATTGAACTTACCTTTTTTTTATTTTACTATCTTTTGTTGGAAGCGGAACTATGGATGAGTTTGAGTTTTAAAGCTTGTTGAATACGCTTCAATTAACTGTCACGTTAGTGAGTTTTGATATTTGTAAAGGACTCATAGATTGAGAGTAAGCCAATCTTATACGGTTCTGGTGGGATGCTATTATTGGCAAAGATGCCAAGTACCGTCGTATCGCAAGTCTCGTTACTACCGTCGTAACTAGGCTTGCTTCACTGCCTGATGCTTAGATACTCCAAGCTATTCTTATATGGGTTGGTGCGTATAAACTATTATTATAAGCTTATTCTGATATACGCTTTTTTATATTAGCTCAGTTTAGTTTTCTGTGTAAATTTTGTAGTGGTTATCTCTATAGGTCAATATATCTCACTGGTTTTGACTGTACATTCAATTGCCTGTTTTTACGACTGGAACGCGTTAAATGTTTGAGCAGGAGTCTATTTTGCTTGTTAATAATTTTGCCTTTCGGAGTTAATTCTTGTACGTGCTAAGAAGTTTGTATTTAAGTTTTGCATGAAGCATAGGGTGTTATTTCGGCAAATTTCTATCGTTTGATGAATTTAATTCCAGCATTCGTCTTAGGATGAGTTGGTAACATTAAATCAGCAAAGCCATCAGATTAAGTTTAATGAAGAGTATGCTTACTTTTCTGCCGCCTTGGTCTTGTGATTAGCAAGCTCGGCTAAAGAACACGAGTTGGGTTTAATTCCCGGGGGTTTTTTAACGGGTGTCTCTACTGAAACTCGAAATTATCTTTATTGAAATGGTTTTGTAAAGGGTGTTTCAACTGAAACTCGAAATTATCTTTATTGAAATGGTTTTGTAAAGGGTGTTTCAACTGAAACTCGAAATTATCTTTATTGAAATGGTTTGTTACGGGTATCTCAACTTAAACTCGAAATTATCTGTATTGAAATGGTTTTGTAAAGGGTGTTTCAACTGACACTCGAAATTATCTTTATTGAAATGGTTTTGTCACGGGTGTCTCAACAGAAATTCGAAATTATCTTCATTGAAATGATTTCAATATGATATATTATATGCCCTTTAAAAAAAGTTTTTGAGGTGATGATAACTACATACGGAAACTTAAAACAAAAGATTTGAGGGGAGCCGGGGATTATTTTTGTTATCACAAACTTACATTGTCACTTAAGAGCGCCTAGATAGGGCAACTATTCATATCCAACTTATTTATCATTTGTGCACTATAATTGGACTCACCTATAAGTTTTCGTTTTACATAAATTTTTATCTCGTTGAGAAACAAGTCCGAAATGTCATCTAGTAGTCTGTTTAATTGTTTGAGATATTAATGCCATTTCATAAACTTTGAATTTGGTATTTTGACGACCTCCATGGCGCTAAGCGCGCGCTGTTGCCTTATAAATTTGGATGTCCTGGGTTCGATTCCCGGCTCGAGTCTGGTCTGGTGGGAGGCTTTCGGTAGTCATCAATAAAGACGTGTCGCAATGCGATTAAGCGTTCCGGCACGATGTCGCGTAAAAATCAATTAGGAGGGTGTGTTTACTAAACCCCTAACAGGTTAGCCCGCTAACATCTTAGACTGCATTATCACTTACTACAAGGTGAGATAGCCGTCAAGGGTTAATTTGTAGTGTAAATGAAAAAAATATATCATAACATACTACACAAAATTGACATCTTGACAGTAAAATCGACCCGTTCGCTTTCTCGCCAAACGGTGCAGCGCCCTCTTATGACGTCGTTTCTTCTCTATGCTAATAATCTAGACTCACTTGTGTTTTCACGCGTTTAATAAGTTTACTTAATAGTTACAGATTTATCAAGAATCCCGGGTTAATTTTTTTATTCATAATGCCGCAGATAATTTTTCCACGACCATTTATATTATATTTATTCTATTATATTATTTGGTCATATAATGCGGAGGCAAGAAAGTGATGTCACCAAAAGAATGTTAGATATCAACGTGGAACGGCAAAAGAGTAAAGGAAGACCAAAGAAGAGATGGATGGATTGTGTAAAAGAGGATATGCGGGTAAAAGGTGTGGCTGATAGAAGTGAGTGGAAGAAGAAGACGTGTTGTGCCGACCCCACATAATGTGGGATAAGGGCCAGAAAAAGGAGATTTATATTACACTGTAAAAAAAAATATATCACTTGCTTCAACGGTGAAGGAAAATATCGTGAGGAAACCTGCACACCTGAGAGTTCTCCATAATGTTCTCAAAAGCGTTTGAAGTCTACCAATCCGCACATGGCCAGCGTGGTGGACTATGGCCAAACCCTTCTCATATTGAGAGGAGACCCGTGCTCTGTAATGAGCCGGTAATGGCTTGTTCATGATGATGATGATGATATTATACTTTAGTAAATATTTCAGCAGTTCAAATCTCACGTTTATAAATGGCAAAGAACTTGCATAATACAAACCAAAATTACACGTTAGTGGCGCAGGATTTAGCTGCGGGTTCTTTGACGTGGCCAGCAGTAAATCTTGTTAAGAATTAACTTGCCTTTTGCTTTGCAACCGCTATTAGTCATTCCGTTTTTGTTTGTACAATTCGTGGCGGAAAAAATATTACTTTCCTTAGTTAGTATTGCTATATCAATTCCAAATGCTTTTAATCGACTAAAGGATACGTGTATATTCATATTAATGTATCAAATCTGTATCGATAACTGTACTAGTGAATTATAAAGAAACAAGATTTGTTTGTGTTTTTTTATAATCGATAAACACTGAGTACAGTAAGAACTGATTTTTATAAATCTTCACCATTGACGACCTCCGTAGCATTATATAGTTGGAGTTCCTGGGTTCGATTCCCGGCTAGTGTCTGGTCTGGTGGGAGGCTTCGGCCGTGGCTAGTTACCACCTAAATAGTAGAAACCAATTAGGTGTGTGGGTTTACCATACCCCTAACAGGTTAGCCCGCTACCTTTCTAGCCTGCATCATCACTTACCACCAGGTGAGATAGCCGTCAAGGGCTAACGTGTAGCGTATAACAAAAAACCATCAGGACGTTTTTTTAACCTGAATAAAATAAAGCTTATGTTATGCTTTATTTTATTCCAGTGATAATCTTTGCTCCTATATCACAATATTAAATTTTAAATTAAAAATACATAACGGAGTGAGTAAGTATTTACAAGGTTAACGACATTTATAATGCTCATTAGATTTCGTTACGACTCTTAGATAACGCGGTTGAAACCGCGGGGTGAAGCTAGTGTCTTAGAATATAAGAGATATATACAAAATAGCCCAAAAAATAAACTAATTTTATACACTCCACTTAAAAAGCAGTGATAGCCTAGTGGTTAGGGCGCCAGCCTCCTAATCAGAGGTCGGCGGTTCGAATCCGGGCACGCACCTCTAACTTTTCGGAGTTATGTGCGTTAAAAAATAAAAAAATATCACTTGCTTTAACAGTGAAGGAAAACATCGTGAGGAAACCTGCACGCCTGAGAGTTCTCCAAAATGTTCTCAAAGGCGTGTGAAGTCTGCCAATCCGCACATGGCCAGCGTGGTGGACTATGGCCAAACCCTTCTCATATTGAGAGGAGACCCGTGCTCTGTAGTGATCCGGTAATGGGTTGATCATGATGATGATGATGACACACTCCACAGTATAAGTTGTTTAAAGAAAGAAGGTATTATATAAAAAAATATTTGTGGATTTATTTACTAAAGAAATGTTGTGGACAAAATCGACTTAATTATTTAAATTTAACTTCAAAGAATAGTATAGTAATATGTGTTTTATTTATACCTACTGATTCATTATGTATTTGATGACGCTGGTCAACTTATTTAGTGTCACAGCCACGGATTTTACAACTTTGGTGTGATTGAAAACCTTTGCTGTTTGGTATTGGCAAGGTTATATTTCATTTGCTAAAGGATGATATTTATAGTGAATACGTTTAAGGTTTTTTTTTCAAACACGCATCCATAGTGGCTGACTCAGTAATAACGAATTATAATCTGAGGTAAATTTTTAGAGGTAAAAAATGCTATTAAAGTCTGTTTAATTAGCATCCATTGAATTATAATTGGACCTATTCCTTGTAAACTATTCATGAGATTAAATAAGATTATCCCTTGCGTGACTAAGCCGATGGCGAATTAAATAGTAAAGTTTTTATCGTTGCTGTAAAAGAATTATAACTAGTGTAGAAGCTGTTTATTCAAGTAAACGAAAGTTCAAAAAAACTTAGCCAACATTCCGTTTCAAGGTAGGTATATAAATTAAAAAAAAAAAGTGTTTATAACTCCAGTCTTTTCCCAAAACTCATTACCGCACAATGATTCCCCGTTTAGCCGAGTTGCTTTTGTACTAACAGTGTACGTATATGCTTTGTTAAAAATAATGTTACGAGTGTTAAAAAGTTTCCCGAGAAAAACTGTAAAAAACTAAGCGGGTTAACCGCGGTACGAAATTACGGAATAGTTGGAAGCGCACCGCTGAAAAACTGTTTTGTTTAACTGGAGTATAAATAACGGCTATTTTCAAATAAACAACTCTGAAATCCACCACAAAGTAAATGTTTTTTTTTTTTTTTAAATTTGAATACCTATTTTGAAGGTAGAAGGAAAGATGAGCGGACCGGACCATGCCTCAAGGGATGAAAAGTTAACCAAGCGATTTAGCGTTCCGCCACGATATTGTGTAGAAACCAATTAGGAGTATGGGCTTACCATACCCGTAACAGTTAGCCCGCTACCATCTCAGACCGCATCATCACTTACCATCAGGTGAAATGCCGTAAAAGGCTAACTTGTGTGTTTATAAAAAAAAAAAAGTTGTTCAGTGACGATTTACGTGCTGTTACCCAAAATAACAGCTATATTCCTAAAATTAGAATAAAAAAAGTATGGTGAAAATTCTGTTTTACACAAATCTAAATTGAAATAACTAAAAGTTGTGTCTTATCACAATATTCCTCCTAGAAAAGAATAGCTCTATTATATTACTTTAGACTACTTTAAACTGTTTATTGTAGTCGCCGCGATTGTAAGAAGCTTATTAAGAGTATAAACTTGATTAGAATACTATTATTAAAGTATTAAGTTGGTTGTCATCATATCATGCCGCCACGCTATTGGTTCCCGCCAAAACGGTGGCAAGTGATTGGCCCACGCTAAATAGCAATAACGGACGCCACGAGGACAGTGCTATAATTTTAGCGATATTTTTGGAGGAAAGGAAGATTGTTAAAAGGAGTCAAACGTAGTAAGGTTGCTTTATAATTGTGATTGAAAAGTGAAGTAGTGTTAAATGTGTTATTAATTCTGGTAATATTATGCATATATTTATCTAAGTTTACATTTTATATATACGTAATTTTTACGTAAATTTAGTTTATGTTAGTTTTGAGCACAACGGAATGGAAAGTATCACGACACAAATGCACCTATGCGTCAACGTTATAATGTTCTTTGGAAAGTCAATTGAAAATGGCACTGTAGTAATATATATCACTATGCGAAACCGATCTGAAGAATAACACAAGTACAGCCAATATAATTTCAAGTATTTACTCGAACCACTCATGCCTATCCTCGAGGACCATTATTTTGTGTGTACCTTCATAAATAAGACAACCAATTCCGTGCACTGGACGATGGAGACCGGTGTAAGGGTAAACCAGATCGGGGTTTTGTTAGACCGTATGTTATCGCCGCGTTTCTAAGAAGCTATATATACATTCATCATCATATCATCATAATCAACCCATTACCGGCTCACTACTGAGCACGGGTTTCCTCTCAATATGAGAAGGGTTCGGCCATAGTTCAGCACGCTGGCCATATACGGATTGGCAGACTTCACACGCCTTTGAGAACATTATGGATAACTCTTAGGCGTGCAGGTTTCCTCACGATGTTTTAATTCACCGTTGAAGGAAGTAATATTACAGTACAGATGCGTGCCCGGATTCGAACCGCCGACCTCCGATTAGGAGGCTGACGCCCTAACCACTAGACTATCACAGCTTCCATATAAACATTATGATGTATTTATTAATTAAGACAAATATTTTACAAGTTGTTTGTGAAGGTTAAAATGTTGTTAGTCTGTATACGTACAAAAGATTATAAAACTTGGCTAGAATACTATTATGAATGTATTGAGTTGGTTGCATCATGTCGTGCCACCACGCTATTGGCTCCCGCCTAAATGGTGGTAAGTGATTGGTCAGAAGCTGTGATAGCCTAGTGGTTAAGGCGTCAGCCTCCTAATCAGAGGTCGGCGGTTCGAATCCGGGCACGCACCTCTAACTTTTAGGAGTTATGTGCGTTTTTAAAAATTAAAATATCACTCGCTTCAACGGTGAAGGAAAACATCGTGAGGAAACCTGCACGCCTGAGAGTTCTCCATAATGTTCTCAAAGGCGTGTGAAGTCTGCCAATCCGCACACGGCCAGCGTGGTGGACTATGGCCGAACCCTTCTCATATTGAGAGGAGACCCGCGCTCTGTAGTGAGCCGGTAATGGGTCGATCACGATTGGTCAACGCAAAACAGCAATAACAATGGACGCCACGAGGACATGGCAAGTTTAGTGATATTTTTTGTTTATCTAAGTTTTTTACAGGTATATGTATTGTTTATGTTAGAGCAAAAATAAAATCCATATGTCTTATGTGAAACGTTAAAGGTATTAGTTAGCTTACGTAAAGGAAATACACACAGAGAAATTAGCAATTCAAATTACTCTTTGCAAGTAAAGAGCATACAAGCGCTCTCTATATAGGCATACAATAATATATTATCTTCATCTTTTTAATCAATATATTGCACTAAGCAAGAATGTTCAATGTAATCTAGGAGAAAGGCGGGAGACTTCGTATATGGCGGGCGCGGTTTTTTCACGCTTTACTCGAATTAATGTTTGTTGGCTAATTTTGAAAAGGACTGGTGTTGGTTGTGTTGTGGAAAGTTTTGGTGTCGTTTGTGTAGTGGCTAGTTTTCTGAATGGTTAACAGGTATTAATTTGGGAAAGGTTTGAGAAAGCCGCGTCCACAGAGTGCGAAGTTTCCCGCCATTTCTCCCTAACTTCTACATTGCTATAAACTTGACATTGGCTAATTTGTGCAAAGCCATAAAAAGAGAACTAATAAAATAATAAACTTGACATTGGCTAATCTGTGTAAAGCCATAAAACGAAAAAAAAAAGCTATTTTATGTCAGTTTTGCGAACAAATAAAAAAAAAGGTTTTACTTAAATTACGTAATAACTGTAATCTTTATCTTGTAACTATACAAGTAGATCGACCAAGAAGGTTCTGCGTGGAAACCCTGAATGCTCGTTGGAATTCGTATGAGTTAAGCCACTCCCCAGTCATCGACATGATATGGAATCTGCAGTTATCCGTGAGGCAGCGCCATTTTATTACGTACACAAACCAACTGCCGTGGTATTTCCTAGCGCGGCTTTAAAACTCAGGTGACATGAAATATGTACTGCGACGGTCGTAAAAGACGCAATGACTTCTGTTTGTTGGAAAACCAAATATGGTAACTATCAAATACCAAGAAACCTGTATCTTATTTAAAACCTGTAGTATCTTATGTTTTTGACAACCTTTGTGGTGCAGCACGTGTATTACGCGTGAGAAATGTTGCGTTGTTATGTCGTGACGACGAGCAGCGTTAAGTAGGTACGTAGGTGTCTCAATAATAATTAGTACCAAACATATGTTCAATACTTAATGAAGTATTAGTATAATAAGGTTAATAATTATGCATTCACCAAAATAGTTACAACAATCGAACAATTCAACAAATATCAATAAATAATCAATAAAATGATGTCATGGCAACACGTCAACTGGATGACGTCGCAGTGGAGGGGGCCGGAACTTGTAACACGTGCGCTGTCCTGGGTTCGATTCCCGGCTCGAGTCTGGTCTAATGGGAGGCTTGGGCCGTGGCTTGTTACCACCCTACCGACAAAGCGGTGTAGCGTTCCGATGTCGCGTAGAAACCTATTAGCAATATGGGCTTATCCCTAACAGGTTGGCCCACTACTATCTTAGGCTGCACTTTTTTTTTATCACGCTGGGAAATGCTTTAACGCATCCCCTCCGGAGGCGACGCAGGCAAGACTGCGCCGCTTCCGACGGGGTATGTGGGACTCCCCGGCCGGCAGGCTGGCAACCAGAATACCCACTAAAACCCAGCGATGCACCTTCGCGTCGCCTGGTGGCTGGGTCACGGGAACACTTGTGCACTCGACCGCAACCCAGCCAGATAGCCTAGTGGTTAGGACGTCAGCCTCCTAATCATAGAGAATTACCATACTTCAGCATTATTATTGGAATAAATACATACGCATATCCAATTATATCAAAACCTTCAAATACCCCATTCAGCCGCAGATCCTCCCTCCAGTAATGAGTTAATACTTCCCAAGATCCCGCGCACGCTTGGCCGCCCCAACGGACTCGTACCTTCATCATCCCCCAACTAATTCGAGGCCCCGAATTTCATCAAGATTAGAAACTATATTTGAATTTGAAAAGGATTACTTATATACTCTTCTAACTCCAAATAGCGTAAGCCTTGGTTATATACAAGGTCTTTAAGGGAGTTTGTAGGTATCTCAGCTGTTGTTATTGTACCTTGCAAATTTGAGAATCAATGTTGGTGTATGGCTTATTTACAAGAAATATACAATAGATTTTTTTTATACACTTCAAGTTAGCCCTTGACGGAAGCGGGCTAACCTGTTAGGAGTACGGTAAACCCACGCTCCTAATTGGTTCTACGCGACATCGTGACGGAACGCTAAAGCGCTTTGCAACACGTTTTTGTCGGTAGGGTGGTAACTAGCCACGCCCGAAGCCTCTCACCAGAACAGACTAGAGCCGGGAATCGAACCCAGGACCCCCAACTTTATTATGCGACAGAGCACGCACTGCGCCACGGAGGTCGTCAAATACATGCTATTCAATTTATTAAATACCTTATGTATGAGTTTCTCGTTGTGCGTATATTGAAATGCGGCAGAAATTATATATAACCTCTTTTATTATAAATAAAAGAGGTTACATCAAAACTTTATCTAATAAACCACATATTTTATGCCTGGTCTGCCCCCGGAGACCTCACCTTCATCAGACCCAACTAATTCCAGTTTTAACTATTTTAATTCGGTTAGAATATTCATTTAAATGAAGATTAAATTACATTGCTTAAATATTATATACCTGCGGTGGAAGTAAAGTTGCTTTGACTTAACATTTGAAGTAATTTCTAAGTTATTATAGTTAGTTATTTGAATTTACAGCAAAGCTAGTTTATGTCTGAATCATAATATTATGTTCTGGAGTTCTTGGCTTTGTTATAATTATTATTATTTTTCTTTTTTTCAAATTATCTAAGTATATTTTTGTATGTAGATTAAAATACCTTTTTTGACCTATCCCACTTTATAAATTCACCTTACTCACATCTAAGGGTAGCTGGAAGAGATCTCTTATAGAGATAAGCTTTCCTTTGTATACTTTTATACTTTTATAAGATATCACAAATTTGGTACATAAATAATAAAAATAAAATAAAATAAATAAATAAGCTTTGGAAATTAACTATATTTTTCTTTCTTTCATTATACCCTCTGCCTCTCTTTGACGACCTCCGTGGCGCAGCGCGTGCGCTGTTGCATTATATGTTGGAGATACTGGGTTCGATTCCCGGCTCGAGTCTGGTCTGGTGGGAGGCTTCGGCCGTGGCTAGTTATCACCCTACCGACAAAGACGCGTCGCCAAGTGATTTAGCGTTCCGGCACGATGTCGTGTAGAAACCAATTAGGAGTGTGGGTTTACCATACCCCTAACAGGTTAGCCCGCTACCATCCTAGACTGCGTCATCACTTACCATCAGGTTGGATTGTCGTAGTGGGAAAAAAGCCTATTTATGTCGCTATTCTCTCGCATACTAGAATGGTATTTAGAACCTGGAAACCCACGTTGCTCCAACGCGGATTGGTGGGCTCACGTGTCATACCGACAGATTCCTTTTCTAAGGGGCACAGGAGTCATCGTTATCCCAAGCTTATCAATGCTACTGCCGGACACAGGTGTCCCTCGTAGAGAAAACTGAATAAGAGTATTGATCCACGAAGCTGCTCCCATAAAAGGTCGCGGGCATAAACGATTATAATAACATGTTGATGATTTAGTAAATGTAATTGAACTATATTGCCCGCGTTTTTTTTAATGGGGAAAAAGACCACCGAAGGTTTAATCTAAGACTCATTCTCCATTCCAAATTTCAGTCAAATATATTCGGTTGTTTTTGCGTGAAAGAGTCATCATCATCATAATGATCAACCCATTACCGGCTCACTACAGAGCACGGGTCTCCTCTCAATATGAGAAGGGTTTGGCCATAGTCCACCAAGCTGGCCATGTGCGGATTGGCAGACTTAACACCTTTTGAGAACATTATGGAGAACTCTCCGGCGTGCATATTTCCTCACGATGTTTTCCTTCACCGTTGAAGCGAGTGATATTTTAATTGCTTAAAAACGCACATAACTTTGAAAAGTTAGAGGTGCGTGCCCGAATTCGAACCGCCGATCTCTTATTAGGAGGCTGACGCCCTAACCACTAGGCTATCACCGCTTCATAGAAATTCGCGTGAAATAGTAACAAACATTTACTCTTACATACATACGAACTTTAGCGTTTATAATATTAGTAAGAATTAGTAAAGATCTGGTCTGGATCCGGTCTGGCGTTAGTAACACAATATTTTTGGAAAATCTAACAAAAAGCAACATAGACTGGTTCGAAACGGTTTTTTTTTTCACACTATAAAATAGCCCTTGGCGGCTATCTCACTTGGTGGTAAGTGATGATGGAGTCTATGATGGAAACGGGCTAACCTGATAGGTGCATGGTAAACCCACACGCCTAATTGGTTTCTACGCGACATCGTGCCGGAACGCTAAATCGCTTAGCGACACGTCTTTGTCGGTAGGGTGGTAACTAGCCACGACCGAAGCCTCCCACCAGACCAGACTCGAGCCGGGAATCGAACCCAGGACCTCCAACTTTAAAATGGGACAGCACGCGCACTGCGCCACGGAGGTCGTCGAAAAATTTCCAATTTTTGAAAAAAAAAATTGAATTTGAACCCAGGACCCCTTATATGTAGTCGAATAAGCTAGATACTAAACTAACGAGTGGTTACTAATAGTTTTCAAATATAACTTCGATGTTGTTAATATAACTAATCTCGTAAACTCCGTAACAAAGGGTCTACAATTGGGCAGTTGATACCAATTGTCTAGAACTGCTGCCGACGAACAGTTTTAATCACGACAGAGCCGACCGTCGTTCGAATGAGAATGGTATTTAACGGTCTGGCAACTTTACAGCGGGAATTATACTGAACTGAAGGGATCTACACCCTTATAACATATAATGGTAGATGTACAGGTATATGATATGGAGGTTACAATAACTTTGTGACGCAGTGCTGTTACGATAATCAGCTAATCTCATATTGAAATATGTATTATTTAAGTTTAACATGTAATTTTATATTTGACATAATCCTTATGCATACACATACATATACTATCAAGTTACCCTTCATACATTACAATAATTTATAAATTTGTAAATTGTTTCCTTTTTTTTAAAGTTTATAGTATGTATATAAAATAATCGTCTTAGTGAAAATAAGGTTGACATTACATGTTGAGTTAGCCCTTAAAAAAAAATATTAAGTTAAAAATTGTGCTATTGTATATAAGTCAGCAGTCACGTTGTATACAACGTGGGCTTCCTAATAAATTTATAAATAAATAAATAAACTAATAATGTCTACGTAATATAGCTACTGTATGTTGCAAGTAAATCTTAATCATTTAAGAAATGCATGTGCCTAACTTTTAGTTAATACGCAGGGGAGTGGAAACAAAAATACAACCAAAATGAAAGAGTAAAAAAAAATTGCAGCCATACCTACGTGTACCGAATTTCATTAGTATATTATATAGGTAACAAACAAACATGTAAGTAAATAAACAAAAAAGCAGAAATTTTTATTCTTAATAAAAAAAAGTGGAGGTTGGAGGCCCTGGGTTCGACTCCCGGCTCGATTCGTATCTTGTAAGACGGATCGCCTATTATACAGGCTAGATAAAAATCATGGGTGTGGATTTAATATACCCCTTACATGTTAACTCCCAACCGTCTAAGTCTGCATGGGAGACGAGTTTGCAGTCAAGAGCTAAGTTATAGATGAAGAGAAATAAACCTTTTTAAACCCCATTCGTTATTGGGCTAGCGGGGTAATGGAGTAATGTGCACGCGGCGTACTTTTAGTTCAATAAATAAGTATACAAGGATTACTAAATTAACCCCGCAGAGGTACAAAAATGTAGTTTGTTTTACCACATCGTGATTATACAAAGATAGGTTTCAAAATAAAAATTCATGATAGCTTTAAACTGTATTATTATAATTAATTATTTTAATTCATGAAGTGATGGTGCTAACTACACTCGCCTACTTAAAACTAAAGCTAAGTGGGTTCCAATCGCGCCCAGGTCTAAGAAGTCCACAACAAAATTAGCCGGGGCTTCGTTTTTGTCATCGCCATTTCACATAGTCGATAATAATACACTACCGGTCAAATCCGGATTACTTTTACAATAGCACATATTAAATGTATACCTTTCCAAAGCGATAGCATCTGCTATCTAATAATGAGGAAATAGTCACCAAGATCGATCACATGCTCGGACGCTTTCATACTCACCTTCGTCATACCCTAATTCACGACCCCAACATTTAATCAGGATCTAACCTACTTCCTATCAAGCAGAGGATTACGCAGTGGCGATTTCAGTAAGACATTACACTCTGAAATATTTATAAACAATCGCGTTCAGCACAATACACGTGGTATAAGTGAAACCTCCGTGTGACGACCTACGTGGCACAGTGCGTGCGCTATCGCATTATAAAGTTGGAGGCCCTGGGTTCGATTCCCGGCTCGAGTCCGGTCTGGTAAGAAGCTTCGACCGTGGCTAGTTACCACCCTACAGACAAAGACGTGGCGCCAAGCGATTTAGCGTTCCGGCACGATGTCGTGTAGAATCCAATTAGGAGTGTGGGTTTACCATACCCCTAACAGGTTAGCCCGCTACCAACGTAGACTGCATCATCACTTACCATCAGGTGAGACAGCAGTCAAGAGCTAACTTGTAGTGTAAAAAAAAAAACTTCTGTAGTCTATCAAACATATTGAAGGAAAAGGTTACTGCCTGATCGATCAGTGCACAAATAAATCACTGTAACTATTGGAAAATTTGCTATAGATAGCAGATAAAAATTCAATTCCTTGGTGGATTAATGGTAGTGTAAAATTTGTACGAAAGTCTGTCAACTTTGGAGAAACACGGGAACGATTAATTTGATTCTAGAGGTGAGCAAAAGCTAGTGAACTCTAATTTAAATTATCATCCCATTACTAAGACGTATTTTTATAAGCATATCTACTGGGTAAGGAGTTTACATGCTCATAAAAAAAGTAGATAGATTATATAAATAAATTATTTTTGTGCTATATATTAGGCAGTTCTGTCATCTTTATTTGAGAATTCATTAAACATGATTAAATTCATTAATGAGTGTATAAATCACAGAAGTAGGTTTTTTCTCTTCATTGCTCAACCACAAAAAGCGGACTTAATGCTTAAGAATTTTCTACTAGCCGACTTTACGACGCGTGAGAAAAACGCGAGCGGTAAGGTTTCACTAAAATCGAGTATTTCCGACAGTTTGACTTTGGTAAATTAAACAGAATATGAGACGCAATGAAATAAATTCCTTATCCAGTAGGTCGTCTTTGATTTCTATTGAATCTTTGAGATCAGAAACAATATATATTTATAAGTACCCACGACTTTCTTATAAAATGTGTTGCGACAGCTCTTTTTGATTTCCTGGCACAATTAATGAAACCTGATATCCATTATTTTGCATTTTATCATAGGCTTAACAATAGTAGTGTCAAATGAAAAGCTTTTAATGAAAAATCCGCTCTAAGTTGTATTGTGCTCGCTTTGAATTTTCTTATTAAGACTTTGTTTTAAGGTACTTAGGTATACGTGGCTAGATACAATGTGGCCACCATTGCGATATCATTACATTTGGTGTCGATGATTGTAGACTGTCGCCCGCGACTTCGTCTGCGTCGAATTGCTGATTTTCCGTGAGATTGAGGTTTCCCGTGCGGCCAATGCCCTGCTTCAGAAATTAAGCTACAGGCAAATGTCAAATTTCTTTAAGATCAGTTCATTAGTATACGCATTTTATTAGTATTTTTTCCCTAAAGAAACCTATTTTCAAATTTCAAGCTTGTAGACTTAATAATTTAAAAAATCAGATAAAACTATCATCCCCTATTTTACCAACCTTAAAAGGTAAAATTCAAAAAACTTTTGATGTTCATGTTTTTTATTTATAATTATTAATCTTAATGCGAATTCTTGTGTCTCTTACGCCAAAAACAAAGGAATTTAACGCCTTAGTGTTGGAATATCCTTTCTTTAGCTCACATCTCAGTTCATTAAAGTTGAAAAGCTTTTTTTCCTATAAAACAGTGATCTTTAACTTACTCATTGTAATAAATGTTAACTGGAGCTTTAATAAAATAATTCATCACATGTTATTAAAAATAACTCCGTTACCAACAAGTCGTGCTCTCCGTCACACCATGTTTATGCCAATTTTCTTGCTAAGGGCTGGTTTTGAGGACTACACGCTAGAAAACTCTAATAAGTGCCTAAAATCTTTGATCTATTCGAATCCAACCGAAAATTTCGTAATCTAATCCTAAATGTCGGGAGTTCCTAAAAATACTCACCCCTAACTACTACTAAGATTTACAGTAATTTTATCACATTCACAACTCATGCGGCGTCCCAAGTCCTTATCCCTGGAAATAGTAATAGCTTTGGGTGTAAGTGCCCTAATTTCGCCTCGAGTAATAGTTGTCCTTCCGGAGATGTGCCATTTTATTGGCGAGAATAAATCTATGAACATAAAACGCAATGATCTGATATAAAATTGGTTTTGTGAGTGCAGCCACAAAAAACTTCGAATTACAGATTTATTTCGCTACTGCGTAAGAAGTTGAATAGTGCGCAAAAATCTTTTTGTTTCTTATTCACTGTGAGTTAGCCCTTGACTGCAATTTCACTTGATGGTAAGTGATGATGCAGCCTCTTTTCCGATCTGGATCTACTTCTTTTAATTGGTTTCTATGCGACATCGTGCTCGAACGCTAAATCGCTTGGCGACGCGTCTTTGTCGGTAGGGTGTTATTCGTAACTAGCCACGGACGAAGCCTCGAGACCAGACTCGAAAGCATTGTAAAATAGCTCTAAAAGAGCTTGAGCGGTTCCTTGCTTGCCTGAGATGCCTGAAAGTTCTGAATAATGACAAAGCATGTGAAGTCTACCCATCCACACTTAGTCGTTGGCCGATCTTACGAGAGGAGTTCCGCGCGCCTAATTGTGACTTTTTCTTCAAGTGAGTTCAACGTAACGGGTTAACTAAATGTATATTTACAAACTAAATTAACGGATCTGCGTAAAATATTAAACATACAAAGCACGAAAGAAATTGTTGCCACACGCTGGGACTCTATTCCTTATTTTGCATTGCCCCAGGTAAGGAAAGTATATTGGACAGTATGAAAGAGTTGTGGAGAGCAAACAGATTTTCGAACATTATTCTTCAGCGACTGTACATGTTCACAAAGTTTCCGAATCCATAAAGTTAAAGATCAAGGAAACGTGCTTACACGGAGATCCATCTAACTTCTGCTCGTCGATAGTAAACTTTGTTTCCTTTGACATAAGAGCTTCTATTTTCTATTTGATGCTAGGTACAAGCCGGCGAGTTTCAAAGACGGTCTTAGTTGTTTGGTTCTTTTCTTGAGATTTCGCTGAAGTATCCTTTTGTAAGAGCAAAAGATAAACATTATTAGTATAATGAATGACTGGTGAAAGTTGTAATCATCCTGAAATTAATTATATCTCTTTATTAGACTTTCAAGGGTAAACAATTTTGATGTACTCGTATTTGAGTAGTTTACTCGTAAATACCCCTCTGTTACTTTTATTATAAAGCTGAGGAGATTATATCCTTTCTTGTTAAAATTTTGGGATCTATGAAACCATGAATTACTTTCTTTATTAATTAACGCCAATGAAACCGTGTGGCAATCCGTATGCAGTTAATGCATCTTCTAGGCACTTAAGCTTTATGATAGCTGAATAATGGTCATCTACAAATTTTAACATCAGTAAGTTCCAGATTAATCTAAAAATATTTGAGCAAAACAAATTCCCTATAAGCAATATTATATGTTAAATTTTCATATAATCATAATTTAGCACGGTCATTACCATTAATTAATTTATTTATATGCCAATATTGGCTTTGGTAGGCTGCCTGTAAACAGTAATAAATGATAATGTTACTTTAAAAAAATTTAAATGTTCCCCCTTCACAAAACATCGTATTTTGAATCAATGGTTTGGAAGCCCACATTTCTTCTCCCCCGACCTAAGCGCTCCTCTCCTAAAGAAAGACCTAAACATATCCTTCGCGACCCTGACGATCAGATGACTACTGACAATATATTTATACCACCTACACAATCATACGCTACACACCGTCTTCGCCGGCGAAGACGAGGTCCCCGCTATCTTACGTCATCCGGACGTGGGCTCCATCCACGGCCTCGGAAACGTACGGACCTGTACTGTAAATTTTGGAATGATCTTCCGCCACCTGTTGAAATCTTTGTTTTCTTTTAGACATTTTATAAAAAAATATTTATTGGAAACACAAAAACTGTGAAATGAAATTATCTTATCAAGTTAGAAAATATCTTATAAAGCCAACAAATTTTCCAGGCAGGATTCAAATATATATTTAGCCTAAAAAATAAAATAAAAATAAAAACATAAACAGAAAAGCAACCAAACACGTACTCATGCACACGCGCACACACCCTCACACACTAACGGAGCGCTTTCCCACTCACTCCGTGATATCAGCATGGGTTACGCCTGAAAATCAGCGCTGCAGTCAATTTTGACGCAGCATCAAGCTGAGGCAGCGCCCTGTTCAGCCAATGTCTAGACACATACGTTTTTAGATGAGATGTACCTTTTTCTTTTTAAGGCTGAATAAACGCAATTTTGATTTGATTTGATTTGACCACTCACCGTCCGACCCGTTATCCTAATCGTCGCCTAAGCCGAGGTTCGGCCTCACAGGAGGCGCAGACAGGCAGACGTTCCCTTAGTTTCTTCGAGCCCTTGGGCCAAAATTTCTTCTGGCAAAGCTTTCCGAAACTCGCCTGACAGCCCGGTTACGCTGTCGCAACCAATAGGGTTAGCACAGCTAATAGTCAGTCCGAAAAAAAAACACATTTCTTCTTCTTTAGAAGGATTTTGGAGTTGTTCAAGTAATCACAATAGACAGTAATGTGACCAACTTGACACTTCAACTTTACTCATTTGTTTCATCTGAACGAACTGCCAACTGAGACAACAGCTTATCATATGGGCGAGATGATTTTGACCCCATTTGTATATTTACATCATATATAACATAAAAAATCATAAAAATACCATGCAATATTATTCCCTAAATTAAAAGAAATAAACCAACGACCATAGCTATATTTCAAATATTTACACAGGCCTTAAAGAATCGTTAACCTCACCTGATCATAATCCCAGGCTATATCGGAATATTACTACCAAGGCCGTTTAGATCGTATTTTTTATAGCACAATCCATAATTTTTTTCGTTATTACTTTCTACTTTTTATTACGAAATAGCAAATTATACGAAAAATTCATAAAAAAAAGTAGTATCAATGTATTTCTTTCCTTCAGTTTTGTGCATGCGAAAACGCTGTTCTTGCAACGCTGATCTACTGAAATGTTAAATATAGAAAGTTTTATATTCTATTTTCTTTTCTTTAATTTTTTTACACAATGTAGTTTTTTTCTCTTTTCTTGTTTTGCAATAATTCTTTAACGTACATAATTAATTAATATTTAAATTTCTGATATCTATTTTATGCATATTTTATTATTTTGTAATGAATTATTTTTATTTTCTCATCGTTGGGCACTAATTAATCGGTAATTCACGTGTCCTATGAACTTTGACAACACATTTTGTAGTGTAAGTATGCAATAAATAAATCATCATCATTATCAGCCAATATTCATTCACTGTTAAACATAGGCCTCTTTGAAGCAGCATACAGTCGATTCCTGCCACATTTCGGAGGTAATCGCTCCACCCAGCTTGAGGACGGCTTATACTCCGTTTACCGAGACGTGGTCTCCACCGTCCGACTCCAACGTCCGTCAGTTCTCCGACAAACGTGACCAGCCCACTGTCAATTCAGCATGCAAGCCCTTCGAGCTATATCGGTAACCTTTACCCAACCTTTATTAATAAAAAAAAAAATGCTTATTCTGATTCTGTTTAAATGAATGCTGTTTGCATAAAAACTTGCACTCGAGTCTCTCAGCGGGCGGAAGAGCACCACAAATTACGGCGCATATTTCAAAAGTGGCCAAACTGAATTACCGCCCCCGCGCCGCAATTCACAAATTAAATAAACGCTTCCAACTAGTTCCCATTGACGAGTCCCCGAAATTTGTAACCACAGTTAATTGTTACTACAAATAAAATCGCTTGTTACTCTGATTACGTTAACTACGTTTGATGTATTCTCGCAATTTAGTTAACTGAGTGTACGATTGGCGAGAGAACTTAAATAAAAGGTTCTTATACACGGTGAGATTCAATAGCGGTTTTTATTTCTGTATCATCAGTAGCGGTGATAGCCTAGTGGTTAGGGCGTCAGCCTCCTAATCAGAGGTCGGAGGTTCAAATCCGGGCACGCACCTCTAACTTTTCGGAGTTATGTGCGTTTTTAAAAACATAAAATATCACTTGCACGCCCGAGAGTTCTCCATAATGTTCTCAAAGGCGTGTGAAGTCTGCCAATCCGCACATGGCCAGCGTGGTGGACTATGGCCAAACCCTTCTCATATTGAAAGGAGACCCGTGCTCTGTAGTGAGCCAGTAATGGGTTGATCGTGATCATCAGTCATTGCAGCTATTATGCCGCACGACTATTATGACTATTATGACACGACTATTGACGCACGACTATTATGTTGTTGCTGCCACATTATAAAGTTGGGGGGGGGGTCCTGGTTTCGGGTCCCGGCTCGGTCCGGTCTGGTGGAAGGCTTTGGCCGTGTCTAGTTACCACCCTACCGACAAAGATATGTCACCAAGCGATGTATTGTTCCGGCACGATGTCGCGTAGAAACCAATTAAGAGTATATGTTTACTATATCCCTAACATGTTAGCCCGCTAACATACGAGTATTACGTTTATACGTTCGAACGTATATAACAAATACTGGAATCTCGTCACAAAACTTTTCTAGGATGATTTTGAACATCCATTGCGTACTTCGTGTGCTAATAGTGACCGACGTGATTATTGGAAGCGTACCAATACCATCACTGATGTTCTGTGTATTGGGTTACTATAGTATAATAAACAAGATTAGTGTACAGTGTTAGATCGTACATAAACAAAAACTTGTACACCATAAGGGTTATTAAATATTTTAATAACTTTAGGCAGTGCTTTTTAGCCTATATTTAACCAATGCGCCCTAAAAAGTTCCACATTTAAAGTTTCCCAGACACTTGCAAAACTTTATAATGTGAATTATAATTACCAGGATAGCATAACTTGCAGTAGCCTTCAGAGTGTGATCCGACTAATGAGATCCACTACAATGGAGTTAGTCGCTTTAATTTAATATTTAAAGAGAGCCCATAGACAGTGTGTGGCTGTTTGAATAGCCCGCAGACACTAGTGTGCGGTTATTTGAATAGTCCATTGACAGTAGTGTGCGGCTATTTGAATAGTCCTCCCGGGATTGTTGGTAACTTCGAGTATGGCCACATTGACCGCGGTATTAATTTAATTTATCGCATTATAAAGTTTGACACAAACTGTTGAGCATGGTATTGCCGCTCCAAAATTAATTTGTTTATTACAAGTCCGCCGAATTCGGTTCTCAATGTCAGAAAAAAAAATCTATAGAAAGCAGGTATCACTTATTTCTTGTACTTGGCGTTACATTTAGGGAAAATAGTACTATGGCTCTGATCAATCATGTGGTCAAGAGTTTTTTTTTCGTTAGCAAGCGAGTGTAACCGAAATAGCAATATAAAGAAAAAACTTAAGTCCTACTTTTTAAGTAAGTTATGATTTGTAGTAACAAATTAACAACAGTAATTACACTATAAAAAAAAATATCACTTGCTTCAACGGTGAAGGAAAACATCGTGAGGAAACCTGCACGCCCGAGAGTTTTCCATAATGTTCTCAAGGCGAGTTAAGTCTGCCAATCCGCTCATGGCCAGCATGGTGGACTATGGCCAAACCCTTTTCATATTGAGAGAAGACCCGTGCTCTGTAGTGAGCCGGTAATGGGTAGATCATGATGATGATGATGATGAATTACACTAGCAATTAATGTCGGTAGGTACGCCTACCCAGTGCGTAACTCTGTGTTGGCTTATTTTACAAACCCTGGTGGTTTTCTTATGCTAGCCGCAATATTGTTTTATGTAAACATGTATGTGTAAATAGTAGGTTTTTTTGAATATCGAACCGTATCTAAATTACAATACGTTAACGCTCCTATAGTTGACTATTACGAAAATTGCCACCTTAAGCTGAAAACAAAAGGTCTATTTTACTTTAATGTTATAGTCTTTCGATTCTCGCAAGCGGCTTAGCGATTGCGAGGGTGCAAATCTCAAACGAACGCTTCTGTATGTATTTGAGCATGATATCTCTTTAAAATCAATTTATTCATCATCATCATTATTCAACGGGATGTAAACAAGATGGACATTGAAGGCTTACAGAACCTCTGTACCTCACGAATCTTTATTCCATTATTATTATATTATATAGATATTATTCTTTATCGATGTGACGATACGCCTAAACTCTCACCACCAGTTGTTTAGAAAACTCGTGATTGTATGTGACAAATTTGACAGACAAATACCGTGAAGTGAGTTAGAGGCAAACGTTGCCGGGCACGCGGAAGTTTCTGGCAGGTTCTCGTAGAATTTAAATGCACTGTTTAGGATTACGTTAAAACTTTTGATGTTTACTTATAGTCACAGAGCTTTTAACCTTTGATCTTCACCTGTGCTTTCAAACACAGCGCTTTCAAACGAATTCTCTATTGAGATTCATATAATAAATATTTTTAAGTACTTTTACTCATAAACTGTACCGTGAAGAAAATAACGATTTGGTTTGACAAAATACAGTCGATACAGATGGAACTAGAGATTTGATTTTTGGAATATACTTCTTAAGAATCGATTTTCATACCAGGCCCCCGGTATGAAAAAATATGAACAGTAAAATCTACTGATCGAATGACCTCGTTACGTATTTGTGTGAAACCTTTTCTGTGCACCTTTCATTTTTCAGGCGTGAGTGTAATTTTATATTAAATTTGTATTTTTTTATAATGTACAATACTTTACCGAAATAGAATGAAAATATATACATTATTAAGGTATTTTCATTGATTGTTTCGTTTATTTACCACTTGAAATGGTATTATTCTTTTTTTAGACTAGTATGTCTTTTTTGTGCCTATTTAGACAGTCGATCTGAAGGAGTAAGCTCCATTTGTACGTCGGAGCTGACATACATTTTTTTCTGAGGAGAGTAGTTCTAAGATTTTTCTAAAATTCCTCCTAATAAATATTTATATTCAGGTACCGTTATTTCTAAACGAAAGGGTTTTACCCAATTAATTAATACCTGTCTATATTTTCCCTTGGATTAAACGAACATAACTTAAGCTTAAAGGTATTATAATATTTTGTAGCACACATCTACAGAAGTATATAATAGATGAGACGTTAGTAATATTTAGATAGTAACGTGTATTCAAAGATTATACGCAGGAAGCAATTTCCCATAATTGTCATATAAAGATCTAGTCCAAATCTATTAAAAACAAAAAAATAACAGGAGTTATATGTGTGCGTTGTACAAATATTTAACGAATTTATCAGGTTTTTTTCTGCTTCCTTCTCTCTTCCTTCTCGTTCTACCTGTGTGTTTAGCGCAAGAAAGAAGATTTTGCCGCTTATGATTTTCAAGCTTTCTTAAGCTAAGGTAGACAAGGAAAGGTAACAAAGGATAGACGTGTTCGAGATGTGGTGCTGGAGACGTATGTTGAGGATTCCTTGGACAGCCAAGCGCACAACCGCTTCCATCCTAACTGAGCTAGGGATAAAAACACGATTTTCTTCCATATATTACCAACGACTGCTCTCCTATTTCGGACACATCATGCGACGTGGGAGTGATTGTCTAGAAAAACTTATTGTGACAGGCAATACAGACGACAAAAGATCGCGAGGCCGCTCACCAACCAGATGGACAGACTAGCTAAGGGTCTCTAAGTGCATATTTCACACAATTGCAAGACTAGTCTCTCATAGAAGCCGATGGAAACAATTAATTCGCACGAAGTTGCAAGGACACCAGGACCACGATCTTCAGTAATGAAGAAACGGCTAGAGAGAAAGAAGCTAAGGTTATCTCATTCAGACTATCATGGGAACTAAAGGTGGACGTGGCAGTGTTGAGGGTTATCCGAGATTTATGCGATTTGAAAGATAAGCTTGTTGCCATGCGCAAGGACATTGTTAAAGTCAAAGCCTGTATTGATGCTTTGTGTAAATTATTTAACCATATCTTCGTTCCACGTGTAACCGCCGCGCCGTCATGTTCGTTAATGACATAATGAAGATTCAAAGTAACTCCACCGAATAAAATGTATTTCCTTTGAGCCCTTGTAAATTTAATAACAAAAGATATTTTAGCCTCGAGAGCACCAAACCTGAGGAAATTTACATAAATACTAAGACTTAAGAATTGCTGTTTTTATTTTATATTAAAAAGAAAGAGTCAAATTTTAAAGCAATAACTACTTTCATATAAACTTATACAATAATTACTGTTGAAGTTTAAAACTTTATATTTAACAAAGATAATTATTACTATTTATTGAATATATAGTCTAGCTTTGATAGCTTAGTAGTTAGGACGACAGCCTTCTAATCAGAGGTCGGGGGTTCGAACCCGGGCACACACCTACAACTTTTCGGAGTTAAGAGCGTTTTTAAGCAATTAAAATATAACGGTGAAGGAAAACATCGTGAGGAAACTTGACGCCTGAGAGTTCTACATAATGTTCTCAAAAGGCGTGTGAAGTTTGCCAATCCGCACAAGCTCTTCTCATATTGAGAGGAGACCCGTGCTCTGTAGTGAGCCTGGAAAAGGTTGATGATAATAAATTTTTGAATTATTTATTACAATAATAAGTTTATTTCATAATTTTATAATAGATGTACCTATCGCTAAGAACTATCTACCAACCTTAGACAGACAATTAGGCAAATAATGCATGCTATTTTTTTATGTTATAGTGTAAATTAAAAGAGTTTACTGGAGAAGCAACGTTGCATTAGTTGCCTTAGCACTAACTTTCGATCTCTTTTCTATCTACCAACTTATCAACCTGCATTATCTAAGCTTTAGCATTTGTAGCAAATAAACGGGTGCCATTCAATTCCCGTAGCATGCATTAAACCATCTTAATAACGTTCGCTATCTCTTAGTCTATTCCAGGGAGTTTGTTAAACGAAGCGTATTCCAAGTTGGATACACTTGGTGTCTATTCGTGCATATTATAACAAAGTGGGAGAACTCGTCTTGTTTTTAAATGAGATGAGAATTACGTAGTGTTTTTACGAGACAAAAACCAAGCAAGTACAAAGAGAAAGCCTCGTGTTCTAAACCGTCCGTTGTCCTCATGCCGATGTGTTTTTTTTTTAATACGCTACCAGTAAGCCCAATCAAAGCGGTGATAGTCTAGTGGTTAGGGCGTCAGCCTCCTAATCAGAGGTCGGCGGTTTGAATCCGGGCACGCACCTCTAACTTTTCGGAGTTATGTGAGTTTTTAAAACATAAAATATCGCTTGCTTCAACGGTGAAGGCAAACATAGTGAGGAATCCTGCACTGCAAGAATATTATGGAGAACTCTCAGGGAGTTCTCCATAATATTCTCAAAGGCGTGTGAAGTCTGCCAATCCGCACATGGCCAGCGTGGTGAACTATGGCCAAACCCTTCTCATATTGAGAGGAGACCCGTGCTCTGTAGGGAGCCGGCAATGGGTTGATCATGATGATGATGAAGCCCCATCAATCAGCAATCTCACCTGGTGATGATGCAGTCTAAGATGATAGCGGGCTAACCTGTTAAGGGTATGGTAAACACACACTCCTATTAGGTTTCTACAAGACATCGTGCCAGAATGCCATCGAACCTAGTACTTAGGGGATTGTCAAAAATGTCAACATCATCATCCTCAACCTATAGCCAAGAGCATACCGCGGCGTCCATTCACCAGACTCTCAATCAAACGTGCTCATTTTGTGATTTGTCGTACGTAAGACGCCATCTTGAAAGCGGCTATAAAGATAGGCTGGACGTCCTGGCTTGTCTTTGCATTATTAAGGCATAGCCAAATCGCCCGACGTACGCTGTACGATCGATCGTAAGATACACCCGTTTGAGCAAGATACACATAATAAGTGATATTCATCATCATCATGATCAACCCGTTACCGGCTCACTACAGAGTACGGGTCTCCCCTCAATATGAGAAGGGTTAGGCCATAGTCCACCACGCTGGCCATGTGCGGACTGGCAGACTTCACACGCCTTTGAGAACATTATGGAGAACTCTCAGACGTGTAGGTTTCCTCACGATGTTTTCCTTCACCGTTGAAGCAAGTAATATTTTAATTTTTTTAAAACGCACATAACTCGCACGAAAAGTCAGAGGTGCGTGCCCGGATTCGAACCGCCGACCTCTGTTTAGGAGGCTGACGCGCTAACCACTAGGCTATCACCGCTTCACATTATAGCTAGATTACTATTAAATTGATGAGTTAAACTTGCATACGCAGATCTAGTATTTTACAATAATACAATCAATCCCACAAGTGACACTAATTTGTAAAGACACAAGTTTATATTTTCGTTGTTTTATGTTTCGTTAAATCTATTAAAGGTCCCAAATACTTTTTAACGCACCCATCCTAATTATTGTTCTTCGTGTCAGTTTCTTTGTTTATTTTAATTTAGTTTAATTTTAATTTAGGTAACAGTGTTTAACAATTGTATTTAAGTACGATCTTTTGAATATTTATGCATGATATGGCTACCTATAAGTGTATAATATTTTATTAGGTTTTACATGGAATTTTGTTGGTCGTCCTAATAAATAAATAAAATCAAAGATGATTTAAACTATTCATATTATACTATGAACCATACATTCACCTCCCAACTACTAACAAAGAACAGTTAAATAACAAATGCTATTGCTTATTCGAAGCGCAAACTATCATGAGATCTGCACTATATTGGTATTACCGTTACTCTATTTCGTGAGAGGCGTCTCAAAAACTCCATACTATAATTTCACAGACAAAACAACATATTACCCCAGTATATCGCTCTAACAGGCATCCTGGCCATCAATAGCGCAAAAACCAATAAAGTCGCGGAACATTTGTCGATATTCTACGAGCATACCTTACTGGGAAGATTAATCGAGCGTGCGAAAAATGAAAGAGCGACCTTACCTTGGGATCATTTATTATGCGAGAGCTCCATTATTATGGTGTGATGCAGACTTCAGGCGCGGTGTCTTTAGACTGTCTTATAAATAGGGTAATGCTAATACGATTTTGAGTCAAAATAACCACGCTAGATTAGTTCATAAGCTGTCCTTATAATTTTTGTGTAACGAAAGCTTGTGTGCTTTTTCGTCTAGTTGAGGGGTGATTTATGTCTATTCCTCTGGCAGGAAACAAAATCTGCCTCTCTAGCACAACTTGTTCAAGGCAATCGATTTGTCTCGCATGTGTCTCGTTTCATAAGCTTTTGGGGCAAGGTTAAAAGTACATTATGTCTGGGGACAAATTTCTGCACTTTACCTCGTGAAGCTGTTTGATGAATGAACTAACTAATCATCATTATCATGGTCTTCTGAACTAATGGACAAGTGCAAGTAATGGACAAGACTAGGAACAATTGACATTTACAATATGATACAATATAAAATACATGAAACATGAAAATTAAAAATAAATTAAACATTAAATTAACCTGACAGTTCCTGATCTACATGTAATTGTATAACTGTTTGAAGATTGGAGAGTCGTATCGATCTATAACAGTTCTCAGAATGCTGCGTGAACTTGCCAACGCTCTTCTCATCAAGATGCTATGCGCTTTCTTCTTATAGCGAAAAAATCATCAGTATAATATATCTATTATAGACTTTTTCAAAAACCACGGTCTAACTTGGGGCGATGTTCAACGACTTCTCACTTGTAACATCTGCTCATCATGAACAACCCATTACCGGCTCACTATAGAGCACGGGTCTCCTCTCAATATGAAAAGGGTTTGGCCATAGTTCACCACGCTGGCCATGTGCGGATTGGCAGACTTCACACGCCTTTGAGAACATTATGGAGAACTGTCAGGCGTGCAGGTTTCCTCACGATGTTTTCCTTCACCGTTGAAGCATGTGATATTTTAATTGTTTAAAAACGCACATAATTCCGAAAAGTTAGAGGTGCGTGCCCGGATTCGAACCGCCGACCTCTGATTAGGAGGCTGACGCCCTAACCACTAGTCTATCACCGCTTCATTAGACCTACAACATCTACTCATTAGATCTATATTAAACAATCTCATGTCTGCGAAACTTATGTGTTACTGACAGACTTATGTGGAGCATGGCGAACTGCGAAGGGCATGCAAAATATTAGCTCAACATGTGTACGCAATATAATGTTTTCTTTACCCCGATCATGGGGCAATAAATAATGTTTATGTCTGAAATAAATTACTGTTAATAATCCTATATATATATCTTTACAAATAAATAAAATTGGAGTGTCTGTTTGTAATATTGAAATAACCGTTTTTTACCACATGCATATGAATATGTCATGCGGAACATACACCAAAATAACATTTTTTACAATTTTTGTCAGTCTGTCAGTTTATTCCGACTAATCTCTGAAAAGGCTGGACCGATTTTTACGGGACTTTTATTGGCAGGTTGCTGATGTATTAAGGAGTAACTTAGGCTACTTTTATTTTAGAAAAATAAAGTAATGTTGCAATGTCCTAGTACTGTCCAGTACCGCGCGCAGTTCACGCACATGCCACCGCCTGTGCCATCACGTCTCGGGCGCATCCCACTTCTCCCATCAATTGTTTTAGTTTGGTAATTATTTCGGGTTAGTAATCTATTGCTTCATGATTGAAAAACAAACAAACTCGGGTCGAAGTCGCGGGCGTCAGCTAGTATACTATAAATATGAAAGTGTGGATGTTTGTTACTCAATTACGCAAAAACAGCTGAACGCATTTGGATGAAATTTAGCATGCATGTAGCCTTTGACATGGAAAAGAACATAGTCTACTTTTTATCCCGATTTCAAAGTATTTCTTGAAAAATTGTGTACGAGCTAAGACGCGTGCAGACAGCTTTGAAATTTGTTGTGCATGTTACCTATGCTATGGAAAAGGGCATGTAATTTCTATACCGATCTCTCAAATAGTTCCCTTCGGAAGATTAAAAATTGTTAATGAGCGAAGCTTTAGACCCAATTCTCAAGTCCACACAGATGACGTCACGAGCAGAAGCTAGTGTTAAATAAATACAAGACATCTGAGTTATAAATATCGTAAGGTTGCTTTTTATGTTAGGCTAAGTTTGTTGTGGGCTTCTTCTTAGACCGGGGCGCGTTTGGAACCCTCATAGCTTTAGTTTTAAGTTTACGAATATAGTTATCACAAAGAAATAACTACTGTGTAAACTATTGACGCGTCAAAAGTGCCTTTTTAAGGACTATTTGAATAAAGATTATTTTGAATTTGAATTTTGAATTTTGAATTTTGAATTGAATTTATGAAAGCTGAACTCTAACGCACTCTTGTGTCGGACCAAATCAGTAGGCGGAAGGTAACCCGGATATATTAGGATTATTGTTTGGATTGTGTTGTTTTGAAGATAAAATAATTATTTCAACGCTTGATTGGCTCATTGTCCAAAAACCAAGGTAAGTCTTTACTTTAGAAATCAAGGCTTGCTTGTTCCGCATTTCATTAAGTAGGTTATTTATATTTATAGTGAAAACGTTCTCTTATCCGAGTTCTTTAAGCTTTTTGCCGAACAAAGGAAGTCAAGCACTTTGAATATCCGTTAATCAGTAGTATTTCATTTAAATAAAAATCTAATAGTTGCTCATTTCTAATAAAAACCCTGCCATGAGATTTGTTTTTTTGCTTACCGAGGCTTAGAGAAGATATAAAAGCTAGAACCTTCACCGAGCCAGGTACGTTACAATGACCCATTCAGTGAAGCTTAGGAGCATCGCTGGGTATTAGTGGGTATTCTGGTCGCCAGTCTAGTCGCCGGGGAGTCCCACATACCCCGTCGGAAGCGGCGCAGTCTTGCCTGCGTCGCTTCCGGAGGGGATGCGTAAACGCATTCCCAGAGTGAAAAAGCAAAAAAAAAGGTACCACCAGAAAAACTGCCTTGGTAATCGACATAGATGTGATGATGAGGAAAAAGGAAACCGTGCTGAATTCCGGTGTAAAAACTATCCTAAATGTTGAACCGGGGTATCAGCTGCTCCTTTACCAAATTTCAATCAAATCCATCCAGTAGTTTCGGCGTGATGCCGACAAGATACAAACAGACAAACAAAAATATAAAATTAAAATATTTTGGGCTCAGTATCGATAGTAAAACATCCTCCAATTAAAATTTCCAAAATATATTTAATGATAGAATTTGTCCTGTTACAGTTTTCTTATATTATAGATTTGTACACCACAACAAGTAAGAATAGAAATAATAAGAAAAACTGTAACAAGAAGAAGCAGGGTACAAAAGACGGCCTTATCGCTTAGTAGCGATCTCTGGCGGATGACGAACATTGTTGAGGCAAAGGTTGCCGCCTCAACAATGTTCTTCATCCGCTTCGCCCGTGTGTAGCCCAGGCATTACGCGTTCATTCACAGAGAAACAACGTTGGTTATAAATTCACCCTAATATTGTTGCATCCATCATTGTACTAGAGCGTCATAAATTGATGTGGAGATATAAGTGCTCAGTAGTGGGGGATTTTTTGCGTACCATTTATTTCTTTGCCCATTTGTATTGCCGCTGTTTCATATTAATATTATCATGGAGTGGCTCCGTTCGCGCCTGGAAACGAATGTTTGCTACTTCTGTTTTAGTTTTTACTTTTTTCGTCTTAGTTTTTGTTTCTTAGTTTTTTTTGCGACAGTTGTCTAATTTAAAATATAATATAAGGCAGAAGTATATTAAATGTTACGACCTCCGTGGCGTAGTGCATGCGCGGTCCTGGGTTCGATTCCTCGAGTCTGGTCTAGTGGGAGGCTTCAACCGTAGCTAGTTACCACCGTAATGTCAAAGGCGTGTCGTAAGCCAGTTAGCGTTTGGCACGATGTCGCGTAGAAACCAATTAGGAGTTTACCATGCCCCCTAACAGGTTAAGCCGTTGCCATTTTAGTCTGCATCATCACTTACCATCAGGTGTGATTGCCCACGCACAACGCACACTCTCAATTGGCTCCTATGCAACATCGTGCCGGACGCTTAATCGCTTGGCGACACGTCTTTTACCTCAGCCTCCCACCAGACCAGACTCGAGCCGAAAATCGAACCCAGCATCTCCAACTTTTTAAATGAGACAGCACACGCACTGCGCCACGGAGGTCGTTTAATACTAATAAGAAAATTGTAATGCCTAATCATAACTTGTTACCAGCGATAAAGTCATAATTATTTTGAAAATTAAATAAAGTTACATGGCGTAACAGGCTGCCATGGCATTAAATTGACATTAATTATAACATGCTTTATGTTTCTACGTAAGTGGTAAAATCAGCAATGAAGTTAGCTTTATCACCAGAATTTAAGTGCTGTATGTTTAAGTCCGTAGAAGAACCAGAGTTACCGACATAGCTCAGCGAATTGCGAAGTTGAAGTGGCAATGGGCGGGGCACATAGCTCGGAGAACCGATGGACGTTGGGGTCCCAAGGTGCTGGAATAGCGACCCCGCACCGGTAAACGAAGTGTTAGTCGACCCCCAACTAGGTGGACAGACGACATCAAACGAATCGCAGTGAGCCGCTGGAAGCAAGCGGCCCAAGACCCTGAGCATTGGAACTCCCTACAAAAGAACTATGTCCAGCAGTGGACGTCAATCGGTTGATGATGATGATGTTCCCCTATACAAACATCTCAATTCAACGGGATTCTCAGAATTTTATTGGCAATAGATTTTTAATAATTCATCCCCTAAGGTTCATCATCATCATCATAATCAACCCATTACTGGCTCACTACAGAGTACGGGTCTCCTCTCAATTTGAGAAGGGTTTGGCCATAGTCCACCACGCTGGCCATGTGCGGATTGGCAGACGCCTTCACACGCCTTTGAGAACATTATGGAGAACTCTAAGGCGCGTAGGTTTCCTCACGATGTTTTCCTTCACCGTTGAAGCAAGTGATATTTTAATTTTAATTTTTTTATTTTTTTAAAACGCACATAACTGCGAAAAGTTAAAGGTACGTACCCGGATTCAAACCGCCGACCTCTGATGCCGAGGCTGACGCCCTAACCACTAGGCTATCACCCCTAAGGTTAAGGAGGATATATTTTAAATTGTATTCAATAAAAGTGGTTGAACTTCTACCGGTATAAGCTAGTAGAATGATAGGGCGCATAATTAATGACGTTCAACCTTTTACTTAAGGGTCAATGCTTCCCTTATAAGTAAAAGCAGCGACTGCATTATATTAGTCCCGCAAAAAATCCTTCATTGCGTCTCACCATAACCAAATTTACACTTAACATATCTCTTATCACTTTAGAAATAAGGTTTATATCGCGTAAACTAGAATCACCAGTCAAATTGGTTCAAAGAAACTTTCCCATCCGTAATACTCGAGCCGTAGAATACTATTTTGTTACCACGTGAATTGGTTTTCAGGGTTCCGTTAGGTAAAATTAACCATGTAATTTTGAAATTGTGAGTGTGTTTTAGATTTTTTATTTAATTTTTATTTATTTAATTAAGTGTAACCAACAGGCTACAGAACAGAATACATAAGAAGAGGTATATAGATAAATATAACAATTCTGGAGACCCACTTAGAGGTGGCTCGAGTTTGTTCTGGTGGGAGGCTTCGGCCGTGGCTAGTTACCACCCTACCGACAATGACGTGTCGCCAAGCGGTTTAGCGTTCCGGCACGATGTCGTGTAGAAACCAATTAGGAGTATGGCCTAACCATACCCCTAACAAGTTAGCCCACTAGCATATTAGACTGCATCATCACTTACCATCAGGTGAGATGACGTCAAGAGCTTACTTATGGTATACAGAAAAAAACCTTATATTTATGATGATGATGATGATAATATATAATATAGACTTTTTATTTATAAGACAATCACATTTAGAAAATATGCAATAATTGACTTTTAAATTGTTAACAAGCTAACAAACGGAACCCTGAACGAAAGACTTAGCTTCTAGATGCACTAGTTATTTTCTTTTTTGCCAACGTAATTATTACGTAAGACAATAGTGGAAACGTTCCCTTATCCGAGTTCTTTAAGCTTTTTGCCGAACAAAGGAAGTCAATTTTAACTTTTGTGCGACTAGTCAGGGAATGAATCTCAGGTGGTATTCTTAAGCTAATACGATGTGGGATAATAAACTTTAGTTCAACAGTTTTTTTGTGGTTAATAAACTTTGCTTACATCGAATGGGATCAATACTAAAATATGTGACCAAATTACGAAATATAAAAACCATAAATAGGTGTTAAGGTATTTTACTTGAATATATTGAAGCTGTTATAGTGGTTAGGAACTCCGGATCCTAGTAAGAGGTCGGGAGTTCGATCCTGGGCACGGAACTCTAACTATTCGCAGTTATGTGCGTTTAAAATATTACTTGCTTCAACGGTGAAAGAAATCATCATCACCTGCATGCCTGAGAGGTCTCCGTAATGCTCTCAAAGGCGTGTGAAGTCTGCCGCACATGGCCAGCGTGGTGGACTATGGCCAAACCCTTCTCATATTGAGAGGAGACCCGTGCTATGCAGTGAGCCGGCAATGGGTTGATCATGATGATGATGTTACTTGAGGATATGGAAAATATTGATAATCATAGTAATTTAATTAAATGACCTATTTTGTCAGCTATGTTATATATGTATATATATATGGCTGTTAAAATACACCAATCTCGATCTTCCAGTTTTGTAGAATGGCTGCTGAAAATTGTTACAGTGTGTTTGTATTGGTATGTATGTAAAGCTCAGCTGATTTTAATGAATTTTCGAATTCAAATAGGTTACATTTGAAAGATGGATACTATACTGAAAACTGAAACAGTCGCAGACGAAGTTACGGGCAATAACTATTTTTAAGTAAAATGTGTAATAACATTAGTTATAGGAGCCCTAAAGGTATGAATTCTGTACAGACGACCTTCGACGAGCTCCCTACTACAGTCGGCCGTTGTTTGCTTTCTAGTGATTAATTAATATAGTCTTAGGGCCTTTGTTGGTAATAATCTACTTTGTTGCTTTCAAGAGCTTATTTGGAAAACAAAACTTCGTTAAATTAAGAAGTGTACCTGGCTAGAGGGTAATTAATGTACCATCTAGTAGAGTATTGACATTCGTAAATCAAAGGAAGGTTTTTCATCTGAACATTTTCAAAAATCTGCTAATAAGGAGAACGTTCTTTATTTTACTGTATGTAGTTTTTGATGAATTAACCATCGATTATGAATTGTTTTTAAAAATTAATTAAATTTTGAATATTAAGCTCTCGAGGTGGTCCCATTGATTCTAAGCTAGGAAGTGACCGGGATTTTTTTTTTTTTAAGTAAATTTACTTAAATTTACTTAAAAAAAAAAAAATTACTATTAATTTACTTTTTTTAAGTAATTTAAATGCGTTTACGCATCCCCTCCGGAACGGGGTATGTGGGACTCGCCGGCGGCTGGCTTGGCGACCAGAATACCCACTAAAACCCAGCGATGCTCCTACGCGTCGCCTGGTGGCTGGGTCACGGGAACACCCGCGCACTCGACCGCAAAGTGACCGGGATACCAAGGCAATCGCGTATAACCCATGATGTCAAATCGAATGTATAAGACGTAACCTTGCTTAGCTGCTAGTGAATAAATAACGGTCCAACTACTCTGGATAAATTACAAGACATTCCAAAGTAAATTACAATCAACATCATCATCATGATCAACCCATTGCCGGCTCACTACAGAGCATGGTTATCCTCTCAATGTGAGAAGGGTTTGGCCATAGTCCACCACACTGGCCATGTGCGGCAGACTTTACTTCGCCTTTGAGAACATTACGGAGACCTCTCAGGCATGCAGGTTTCCTCACGATGATTTCTTTCACCGTTGAAGCAAGTTATATTTTAATTGCTTAAAAACGCACATAACTCCGAAAAGTTAAAAGTGCGTACCCGGGTTCGAACCCCAGACCTCTGATTAGGAGGTGGACATAACCTAACCACTCTTACCATGTCCTATCACAACTTCAAATTACAATACTCAAAAAGAATTTTTCTTTAGAGTATTTTATTGGAACTTAAAACAAACTTTAAGGATTTTTTTCCTTTTAAAAAAGCAACATTAAAAACTCGTCGCGAATGTGTCCGGATGTCTAAAATCTTGAATCATTTCCAACTTTGTCGTAGCAATTTTATGAAATTCGGTTAAACTTTGAGGCTTTTGTTGATAAAGGAAATCTTTTTCCTTCTTAAACTTTCTTCTCATTGTATATATTTTTTAATAGGATTCTTTTTTGTGTATCATTTCGTTTCGACAAAAAAAAATCAGATTAACATGAAAATACAAAAGTGAGTATCTACTAACCATGCACCTTATGAAAATGAACCTGAATTGAAAAACATGGAATACTAGACGTGGATGTGGATAAGAATACCTCCTGAGAAGGGCTCCAGGCTAATATCATACACAGCGAAAGTAACCGACTCTGAAATTAAATAGGGTTATAACCGTCTCTCGTTAAACCGAATCATCATGATCAACCCATTACCGGCTCACTGCAGAGCGCGGGTCTCCTCTCAATATGAGAAGGGTTTAGCAGACTTCACACGTCTTTGAGAACATTATGGAGAACTCTCAGGCATGCAGGTTTCCTCACGATGTTTTCCTTCACCGTTGAAACTAATGATATTTTAATTTTTAAAAACGCACATAACTTCGAATAGTGAGGCCCGAATTCGAACCGCCGACCTCTGATTAGATGCTGACGCCCTAACCACTAGGCTATCACTGCTTCAAACCGCTTTAAACCGAATGGTGGCAGTTATTTCACCAACGAAAAGCATAGCAAAAAAAGGGGTTAACGTCAGCGCGCCTGCCAGTGAAATATATGCTAAAACCAAAACGACATATCGTTCAGCTTACTATATTAGGGCATACCGAAGAAGTCGTTAATAAATGGTTTAATTAACCCATAATTGCCTACCCGCTGACCTTGAACCGGAAATCGAACCCAGGATGACCAACTTTATAATGCATCAGAACACGCGCTTATGAACTCCGTGGCGAAGCGCGTGTTCTGGGGCCCTTATGTTAACAAAACTTCAATATGTAAGCTAAGTTTGTTGTATCGGCTGCAAGGACAGGATATTAAAAATTGAAACACGATTCGAGATTTGAATCCGCTCGAGCAACTAATTCATTTAAGAATGATATTTATTCTATTAGTTATACTATTTCCGCATTATGCGGTTGGATAAGAAATTTCGAGAGTTAAGAGTTATGTGCGGAAAACATCGTGAGGAAACAAACCTGTACGCCTGAGAGTTCTCCATAATGTTCTCAAAGGCGTGTGAAGTCTGCCAATCCGCACATGGCCAGCTTGGTGGACTATGGCCAAACCCTTCTCATATTGAGAGGAGACCCGTGCTCTGTAGTGAGCCGATCATGGGTTGTTCATGATGATGATGATGAAGAAATTTCGGGCTCTCTATCGGTAAAATAATATAATTGTAAGTGACGCAATCATTGTTCGAGATATTAATATTTTAATTTGGTATGATTAATTAATTTTCCTAAGACAAGTATTTAATAGAAAATCTTATAGACATTAGGGGCATTAAGGATTTCAAAGGACACTTTTGATAAACGCCTGTACTAAAAATACCTCGCTAGCCGCATTTGGGTGATTAATCTTCAAAGAAACCTCCAATGGTTCTCGACAGCCCTGTTATAGACTACGGAAACATTGTAAACCTCAGCGTAACAAATCGTGTCTGTAATCTATTAATCTTGCAGGGATTCGAATTGAATCCTTTTCAGTCGACTTCCAATAAAGAAAAGGCAGAGTTTCTTAATTCAGCGCGAGTTTTTGTATATTTTTTTGGTTTTGGAAAGAAATTTCCTTACACGTGTCGCGGTTGGATTTAAGTGGTAGAAATCGTCACGTAAGGAAAAAGCGTTATTCCCGTTATGTGCGTATCTAGCCTTGCTTTGGTTGCTTGCTTAATTATCGTCGATCAACTTCACAATCAGTAAGAATATAATATAAATGTTATTATATCAAGTACTTCAAATACGAGTAGGTATATCGTATGAGTCAGTCTAACTCAGTCTCCTTCATCTTCAGATCCAGATTTTCAGGGGGATAAATTCCAGCGAGTGTAGCTCTTGGATGATCTGTCTGGTCAGTGTTACCAACACCTCTCGTGCAGATTTTTAGTATTCCTTATTCTGGACCGTACGCTGAACTGAAAATACTGATGGAAATTTCTCTTTTATTCATCAACACTACGGTTTTAGTATACTTGAGTCTGATAACCTATGACCAAAAATTGCAGCAATGCAATTGTTGGCATTTTATCTTTTATATTTTTTTGTTAAACTACAAGTTTTTCCGCGACTTCATTCTTTAACTGGTTGTAGGTAATGCAGTCTAAGATAGTAGCGGGCATACCTTTGTTTTTCTTTACCTACATATTAGGGGTTAAAGTAAGGTTCGAGCTGTTTCTGCTCCGTTAGTTCCGCGTCGGAACTCGTATTCAAAAATCACACGAATTTTCGAAGTACCCATCTTTATTGTCTAAGCTGAATAAAAAAACAACTGAAAGGTGTCGGTGTCTCTGTTAAGCTTATGAACTGAAAACAATGACTTTAATTTCGCACAAATGTGACAAGACAAATAACTAGCGTCAAACAGGGATCCCGTGGCTTGAAGCCCTGACCCAAAAACAGCGGTTAAAGTTACCTTTGTCTTAAAACGTTTCAAAAGTTACCATTCAAACGCTGAATCGGAAGTAAAACTGAACACAAACCGAATAAAAACGACAGATGAATGAAATTCGAAATCGGTTTTCTTTTGTGTCTTTGTTAGGCCTAAAGAGTGGAAACGAACTCGGAAAAAAATAGACTAGAATTCGTTCGGATTAGCGAATTCTTTACAATCTCTCTATAGTTGGTCTTTTGAAAGTTTCATAGTTTTATCCTTATGCAAATTTCCTTGATATTAAGTTTTAAATCTTATGTACCCAAAGATTGCCGAATAGGAAGTTCATAGAATTTGTGTCACAAAAGACTGGGGCAGTTAGTATTTTCTGCTAGTAGTTCTGTAGTTAGTTAGTTAGTTTCTGTAGCACAACGGTTTAAGGATACCTTTTACCAAATTTGAAAAGCATTTTTGTTTGAATTGCTATGTTATAATCTGTTATATCGTAGTCACAAGAAAACAGATAAATTATAACTTTTATTGAAATCTCATCAATAAAGTGTATTAATGAGGAGCTACAAAATTAGAATTTAAATTTTAGACTAAACTAGCAAAACTGTCTGGATATGTGGCACAAAGTTTTTCTACTATCGTAAGTAACCTATTATAAAAGTTTTGACGACCTCCGTGGCGCAGTGCGTGCCCTGTCACATTATAACATGGTCTGGTGGGAGGCATCGGCTGTGGCTAGTTACCACCCTACCGACAAAGACGTATCGCCAATCGATTTAGCGTTCCGGCACGATGTCGCGTAGAAACCAATTAGGAGTGTGGGTTTACCATACCCCTGACAGGTTAGCTCGCTACCGTCTTAGATTGCATCATCACTACCACCAGGTGAGATAGCCGTCAAGGGCTAACTTTTAGTGTATAAAAAAATAAGGATTTAAGGACCATAAAATATAGCAGTATATCCTGGAAAAAGGACTTCTGACCTTTTCAACCTTTAATGCGTTTTTTGCGCTTTTACCACGGAAACAGAATGCAATAACAATGTAATTACGTGGTAAAAAAAAGGATTTTAAACGTTCCTTTATTCTTTAGTTGAATGGGACAAAGCAAGTAATTTTAATATTGTACAACCGGATACCGGGTAAAGTATTTAACGCGGTATTGTATTTTAGCAGAACTTTACAGATCTGCATACGTGACTGACGTGATATTGTTTCATTATCTACTATTCTATGCTGTGGAATATAATTGGAACGCCTTTCTGAGTTCGGTGTTTCCAGATTTTTACAACTTAGGTACTTTTTAAACAAGATTTAATAGCTATAATGTGATAGCATAGTGGTTAGGACGTCAGCCTCCTAATCAGAGGTCAGGGTTTCAAACCCGGGCACGCACCTCTAACTTTTCGGAGTAATGTGCGTTTTTAAGCGATTAAAATATCACTTGCGTGAACGGTGAAGGAAAACATCGTGAGGAAACCTGCACGCATGAGAGTTCCCCATAATGTTCTCAAAAGCGTGTGAAGTCTGCCAATCCGCACATGGCCAGCTTGGTGGACTATGGCCAAACCCTTCTCATATTGGGAAGACACCCGTGCTTTGTAGTGAGCCGGCAGTGGGTTGATCATGATGATGATGAATAGCTATCTTCTAGACAAGCGCATATATAGCCACATCAGGTTCGATGGTAGACAAGCGCTAGTCTTTGACATATGAAAACTATTGGTTAGTGGTAGCCTCTATGGTTTAGCAGTTAAAGTGTTTGACAGCAAATTTCGAGGCCTTGGGTTGGATTTTAGGTTTGAGAGAACTAGGAACTGCTGGGTAATGGATTTTTTAACTATTAATTTTCAGACCGAATTTGGTGGTAGCCGACCATATTGCTTCAGAGAACACGTTAAGTCTATGTCCTATTAAAACTAAAACTTATGTTTAAAAGACTACCATCCCAGATTGGAACCCTTTCTTTTATGAGAGAGATGCCTGTTAATAAGCTGATGAATAGCTGATGATGATGGTGAAACGCAAAAGCCAGCTAAGCTACTGAATATAATGATGATGGTAATCAAATTCCTATTTATTTTCTGGTGGGAGTCAGCTGTGGCTAGATAGTAGTGGCAATTTAGCGTTCCGGCATGATGTCGCGTAGAAACCAATTAGGAGTATGCGTCTACCACACCCTTAACAAGCTACCATCTTAGACTGCATCATCACTTACACCAGGATAGATTGCCGCCAAGGGCAGACTTGAAGTGGATAAAAAAAACATATTATTATTTATATAGTTCCTTCCGCTGACTATCGGAGAGATGCGCGGAGAGTTCCATCTCGTCGAGTCATTAGCAGTCAGACATTTCCTTGACACAAATCAAAAGTGACCCTCAGCACTGGGGTGAAGGTTATCTGAAGGTTACTTACGTGAAGGTTATCTGACCTGGCATCCTCATACCGGGGAAATGGGTCCACCAACTTACTATATGTATGTATGATCCTCCTTGACGTGCCCGTCAACGGCGGTCCTGGCTCGAGCCGATTATGTGAGCGAATATGGCTCGCGAAACCAAATTTGGTTTTGAAAATTCTAGTGCACGGCGCACAGTGTAACTGGCCCAATGCATGAAGAGTTAGGAGATCCTTGACTGGGTCTTTTTGGTAATAGACGCTAAGCGCCCTACCAAAAAGATCCAACTTACTACTGCGCTAATCTCTACGACAGGGTTGTTGTTAATTTTATTTTTTGTTCTATTATTCGAAAATCTAACGTAAGTTTGCACGCATACGCTGGAATGCTCACCACTGCGCTATTGAGGTTTTCCTTCGCATATAAAATGCACATCTAGTACTTTTACTACATTTACATTCTACAATTCTGCGAGTGATTCAATTTGCAGCGCTGGTTTGAACGAAAAATTTATAGAAGTGCACGCGATGACAAAACCAGTTTTATTTCTACAAGAATGTTAGCTGTACGTAGAGGAATTGAATTTCTCACAAGATTAATAGACTAGAGATACGATTTGTTACTCGTTTGTATCGTTAAACATTTGTACGCGAGTTATCTGTCCAACGGAATTAATAGTCACCTATGTAATACAGTTACCTAATATACGAAATTATATTTTTTACTGTCTTATATTTCATGTTATATACTAACAACCAACTTTATTGCAATAGATATTACAATAACATCAAAATAACAAAATAAAAAGCAATAGGCGATAGTGAACGCATCCAGGCAACAATACGAATGGAGCATATGAGCTAACAGACATATGGGAAGCTGCACTGCTGAGCATAGGCCTCTTTGAAGCAGCGCCAACTCATCCTGTCTCCGGCCTTTCGCATCCAGTCGATGCCTGCCACTTTTCGGAGGTCATCGCTCCACCTGGCTGGAGAACGGCCCACACACCGTTATATGTACATACACTCCAAAAACTACACGTAAAATAATAACAGTACAAACAAATATCAAAAATATATGACGAGTCAAGGGCGTCAGAGTTGTTTTTAGTAAGAGTGAGCAAATAAATAAAAAATACGAAAGATAAAAACATGATCTGCTAAAATATAGATTTTATATTGATTCGTTTATTTGTCTCATATACGAGTATCTATATATCATCTATATTGATCTCTTATACTTATTAAATGGCTTTAATCCAAGCAAAGCCGCGGGTTAAAGAAGTGTGCAAATAACAGTTAATTGTAGGTTATAATTAGTAGGTACGCAAGAGATCGGCTGTTAACTTTTATTATTAAATTGCATTCAAACTTATTATTTAATTTAAATTCACGATATAGTATGACAAGTTACTATAACGTGAATTTAAATTAAATAATAAGGACTCGATAGGGCTCGGGGCGCCATCTTGATTTTTCACGCGGGAAACTGGTGGATCTTAAAAACGATTTTTGATCGAATTGGATCATTGAGTGTTTTATTATAAGTGAAATAGGGAAGTAAGATGGGTGTCGTGAGCCCCTCCCTGATTTAAAGGTTTGATGACCTACCTTCTTACTTAGTAATTGTCGTTTAACTATGGCTATTATAAGAGTTGGATTAATAAAGCATCGTACTTTTTAGATAGATAGATACTCTTTATTGCACACAAATGATTGGGAATCAATAACATGGAATACTTAACACAAGCAATCTCTTCCAGACAACATTTGAAAAAGAAGTAAATGAAAGATGACGGTAGCGGAGCAATATATAAACTAAATATAATATAAGTATAAATATATAATTTTATGTATACATACATATATATATACCACTACACTTATAATATAATTATTATGACATGTAGTCATATAAATAAATTTAAGTCGAGTTTTAAACATGCTTAGTGATATCGAACTTCTAACATCATTAGCTACTTTTACTACGGTTGCGTACGGTACGGTTGCGGTCGTGTGCGTGGGTGTACCCTCGACCCAGCCGCCAGGCGACGCGTAGGATTATCGATGGGTTTTAGTGGGTATTCTGGTCGCCAGTCTGGTCGCCGGAGAGTCCCGTCGGAAGCGACACAGTCTTGTCTGCGTCGCTTCCGGAGGGGATGCGTAAACGCATTTCACAGCGGGAAAAAAAACCTGATGACGCCCGTTATAAACGTGTCTGACAATGATGACGTCATAGCCTTTACGCAACATGTTTTATATTTTTGTGTGATCGAAGTGTTAGAAGCGCATCGCACACAGGATCGTCAAACAGGCTGCATAGAATCAATTCGATATCAGTCCCAAATCACAATGGATACCCCCGTTACACTCGTAAACTTCCGAATGGGAGATACCGAATCGAGTTTCTTTTAAATGTATCCGTTTCGAAATAGCCCACTTTGATCAATACTGGGGCTGAGTGATGCGGCGCGAGCGTCTAGTGGAGTGCACTTGGGGTGAGAGCTCGCGATGTCGCCGCGTCAGCGTTTCGGCACCGAGACCTCGAATCAGCCCCTTGACTTTTGTTACGTAAGCTGATGTTGAGGATTTGATAGCGTACTCGTACTCGTTAGATACAGATTAACGATGCGCCCGCCGAGTGGTAACGTGACGTATAATTACGATTTGCCAGTTCCTCAACCTCCGTGTAATAATCTCGCAGAGACAGTCCCGTAAGCTACGAGTGATAAACTACGTTATGAGGCCTTTTTTAAAATTCTGGACGCGTTTGATTTATTGTCTCGTGTGTATTTGTTACCTCATCAAAGTAAACAAACCTTATCAAGTAGTGGCAGTTTATACGTTACAGATTAATATTAGTTTAATAGTTTATTAAACTACTTAAGAATACATCATTTTTCGTAATATGTTTCAGTCCGACCTTTTCAATAATTACGCTATTATGTGGTACATTAAGTTAGTGTTTAATTAACCGTAAGCCTATTTAACATATAATTTTTTGGTTGTTCAAAGAAATCAAAATCAAAGAATCATCACATTTCGTAGCTTAGCAACGAGCAAAAACATAAAGTTATTTTTGACATTACAATGCTACAAATGTATTTATTAAACGTGAAATTTAATATTGTTTCAGGTAATTTTAATTTCAAGAAACCGACGTCAGGTAAATTTGTTAATGACATTGATTTCAACATTTCGATTATCATAATTAAGGATATTATACGGTAACAAACGAAAAACATTCATAGGTAACAAAGGAAAATTACCTTTACCTATCAACATTGCATTCGATGGACGTTCATTACTGGACGTAAGTCTTTAGTGGTTTTGACGAGTATAATAAAGCCAAAGGTCCTGGGTTTGATTCCCTGCGCCAGTCTGGTCTGGTGGTTTTGGTTGCGGTTAGTTACCATCCTTCTAGCAAAGACATACCGCTAAGCAATTTAGCGGCCCCGTATGATGCCGAGTAGAAACCGATTAAGAGAATGGGTTCTACCGGCAATACATCAATATTGCATCGGCATCCAATTATGCTATAGATATCCTTGGGTTAACATCAGATGACCCTTCTGCTTGTTTGGCCACGATATAAACATAATTAATGAATAGAAGCAAGCGTTACTTTGCGGAAGTCTATGATGAACAATAAACAGCAAGTATAATTTGCTATATTCTGCCGACAACCGGGAGATTTGTATAATATAACACCACACAAAATCTTCCACTAGAACCTCTACGCACGTTTCATCCCGACACCTAAGGAGATGTTGACTTCACAAGCGAGAAAAGTAACGTTTACTTTACTTATAAAGTTACTTAACTTTTTACTTTACTTTTAAAGTTTAATTTTAAAAAAGTAAAGTTTACTTTACTTTTCTCGCTTGTAAAAGTAAAGTTTAGTGGTGGTCTCAAGTGGAAGATTTTGTGTGGTGTTATATTATACAAATCTCCCGGTTGTCGGCGGAATACAGCAAATTATACTTGCTGTTTATTGTTTATAGATATAATGAAAGGTTATTTACACTCCACGCCGCTTATATCTTGTGGCAATTCACTTGATGTCACTGTCCAGTGTCTCGAATAGAAGTAGCTTGTTTCGAAATCTCTTGATGATTAATCTTCTTCTGATTCGTTCACTCTTGGCAGAGTGGTAGTGGTTATGATTTGGCCTTCACAGCAGCACTTATGATCTCCTTCCAGTGCGATAAACCGAGCGACCACGTGGACGTGTGCCCTCGACTCGACCTTGTACAACGAGGTGTTCTACCTTCCTTGTTATATGCCCAAAGAACTTAAGGATTATTAATTTTATTTATTGATGATTAATATACCGTAGTATTTTCACGAATGTGCCCTACATATATGAAATGGAAACCAGCTTGCCAAGGCCTCTGCGAAACATCACTTAATGAGAATGTAGGTGAACTTAACTGCCTTCTCGAGTATATAGTTTCTTGACGTAACATGACGATATTGAAGTCACATTAACCCTAGACAACTAACCTTCCGATATACCCCTTTAAAGCTAACCATTCGTCGTATCGACGAACAATTATTGAAGCATATAAATTTATCCACCGATAGATATATCTGTTCGTTTTAATGTTTAATTACGTTAAACAGGTATAACTCTATTAAATAAAACAGTATATTTCGATATTTTAATAAAAATATTTAAGTTGTTCCTAATAATCTAATACACTGGTTTTTTGAAATCAAATTAAACACTTTCTTGGAAAAAAAATATAAAAAATAAACAACAAAAAAATTGCCTTTTTCTCTTTGGCAAACATAAACTATTAAGGTCTAATTTTTTAAGAAAAAATATAAAACCTAAAACTTTGAAGCAAATTTGTGTCGAAAATCAACTTTTTGTTCACCACAAATTACCGTGTTGTATTTTGAACAATATGTCTTAGTCAGGCGTCTTTTTGTATAGGGACACATGCCACAAATTTTTCTTTTTCTGCTGTTTGTAGCTTCAGCTGGTAGAAGACTACTGCTGGCTGATGACTGACCTTCACTTTCACCTTCATCATTCTTCAATCCTTCCACTCTCAAGATATCTTTAATTTTATTTTTCACGTGTGTCGATATAGTAGCAATTTCCAACCTTATCTTGAGCCAGGGCTCCACCAACTGGCCATGCGATTTCTTAATAAAAGCACGCTGAATCTTTACTTTTTATCCTATTGCTTCTGTAATAGGACATAAAGTAAAGATGTTATGGCATAATAGGGTCGACCTTTTGTCGCTGTGAGGGAAACGTTCTGTCATCAAAACTCAGACATCGCAGAAGAAAACTACATATTTCTTGTTCATACGCGCCACATATCTGGTACCAGAATATTCTGTGTCAAACAATTCATCTACAGTCAAATGGTTATTCTTCAGAGCCATCTATTCCGTCATCTACTTCTACATTATCTTCTGGTTCGCATTCACTACTTTCTAGTATACGCCCTGTTGACTCCTCCGAAGTTCCGATATCTTCCTCTTCTAATAATAACCTCGCAATAACTTCATCGGTCAGGAATCGTTGAGAAGTCATGGTAAAAACTGAAAAAGTAAAGACATTAGTTACAGTAATAATATACGCAGAACCTAACCATTCGTCGAAACGACGACTATTTTCGTAATATATCTAAAAATTATGTACTTACCCGCGAAACGACGTCGCCACCTGCGAGCACTCGGTGGACACTAAGTTCACTAGCGACGGCGAAGTGATCAGCGCTCACGAAGAAAAGAGGAAGAGATATTTCTGTTTTGTGTTCGTCGATTCGACGAAGGTTAGGTGTCTAGGGTTAAGGCGCGATCACGTGGCTAATTTATATATTATTAAATTATTATTTTTATAATATAGTTTAAGTTTTAATTTCTCATGTTTTAAGTTATATAATTTTGGCTTATATCCACTGGATTCGGTGGATTACTGTAAGTTAACTAGGATGTCATGATAAAAAAATTATAGAATTTGAATTAAACCAATAATATGAAGTATATTTCTATTCTTGCTGCCCTTTTTTTGACAAGATGAGGGGTTCATACAAATTTATATTGCCTTGAAAATGAAATGTTTATAATATTAAGCGTACACAATGGTTTTACTTATTATCTCATTTCCTTGCATTTAATTCGTTTGTATTAAACTCGGTTTTAAATCAAACTAAAAATTATCCAAAAAAAATGTCACGTTTTGTAACAAAAACTCTTCTATCAATTATTATTTAATTTAAATTAATCATGAAAGTTTTATGAATTCATATATCTGAGATATAAAATGTTTAAGTCTGCCCTTCTCTAAGTAATCATGTAAATTTCGTCGAAACAGAGTAATATTTTATATATTACGTCCAAAACTACATTGTTCACATTGTTTTTTATTATATTTTAATGTTTTATAAAAAAAAGTAGCAATATAGCTTATATTAAAAGAATATGAGTATATCATTTCAAACAGTTTATATCATAAAGAAAATAAAAAACTGGTGGCACGATTCCGTTCGATTTAGTTTCTAATGACGTTAGAGCCATAATTTTTGGTTAGTAGGATAGTGTACATCTTGTTATTTAGTTGAAGAAAAAAAAAAGATGTCATAGAATTTATGTTTACTGACATGGATTATATCTTTTAAGTAATAATGTCATTGCAGGAGTTAAAACTTCACGAACGCTTATTATTATTTTATATTGTGGGCTTACAGTATTTACTCAAAAGCAGGTGGTCCATCTGGTCGATTATCTGCGATGTAAATATAAAGAAAAAATATATATTCAATAAATCATTAATAGTAATAACAAAAAAATCGAGAAATACAAAACCTTTTTATGACTTCATACCGAAATATACATAAGTTGACCAATCAACTCAAATTCAACCCTCGCTTTGACTTTCAAGTATAAGTACCGAAATAAGTTTACAAGTACACAAGTTAGGATCGCAAGTCTTAAGCTGAGTGTGCTCACCGTGAACACAGCCTAAACTCAAGAGTTTTGGACGTCAGCTCTAACAAACTCCGCGGATCGTTGAAGACTCTTCACAATTTCGCATCGTCCCAACTCGAACACTCTCCAGCCTGAGAACAGCCTATTTTAGATATTGCGAATATTGTGATGCCCCAATTTCAAAAATTTTGATGACACTCGTACTGACTCGAATTGTGAGTGTGAAACTTTTGATTTTTATATTTCTTAACACTGTTGAAGATGTTCAGATGGATTTGTGGTATGACAAGAATGGATAGGATAAGAATGATTATATAAAAGAGACAATTTAAAAGTACCGTCATTAGAGACGATAGATGATAGAGAGAAGATAGTAGACAGATAAAATGAGGAAAATATAGCTAGCATGGCTTAGTCATATATGTGTAAAATTAATGCTATCAGAAGTTTTTTGATACAGTACAAGTTAACCTTTAACGGCAATCTCACACTGATGGTCAGTGATGATGCGGTTCAAGATGGTTGCGGGCTAACCTATTAGGGGTATGGTAAGCCCATACTCCTAATTGGTATCTTCGCGACATCGTGCAGGAATGCACGAAACGACGTTTTTGTCGGAACGGGTAGCCGGGAATCGAACCAGGGACCTTCAACTTTATAATGCGACAGAGCACGCGCTGCACCACGTAGGTCGTCAAACATTCATATGTTATATATGTATGTAAAAGCGCAAAGGAGTAGAGGAAGAACAAAGAAGAGATGGAATGATAGTGTGGAACAGCATATGCGTATTAAAGGTGTGGGTAGTGCAGTGACGGCTGATAGAAGTGAGTGGAAGAAGAAAACATATTATACCTCATAGCTTGGGGCAAAAGGAATAATAAGAAATTATTGCATACAATGATTGATGTGTTGAGATTGTTAAAATCCTTTTCGCATTAACGCGTCATTTTTAATTCATCATAGTATACAAAGGGGTATGAGAAGCTCAGTGGTTAGGACGTCCACCTCCTAATCAGATGTCGGGGTTCGAACCCGGCCACGCGCCTCTGACTTCTCGGAGTTATGTACGTTTTTAAGCAATTAAAATATGACTTTCTTCAACGGTGAAGGATAACATCGTGAGGAAACCTGCATGCCCGAGAGTTCTCCATAATGTTCTCAGAGGCGTGTGAAGTCTGCCAATCCGCACATATGGCCAGCGTGGTGGACTATATGTGGCCAAACGTTTCTCAAATTAAGAGGAGACCTGTGCTCTGTAGTGAGCCGGCAATGGGTTGATTATGATGATACAAAGGGGATTAAGAGCCTCAATAACATTAAAATGGGTCCAACTGAACGTAATATCTTTTCAAATGATAAATATACCGTTATATCATAGTTAGAAAACCAGCCAGAATTCGGTTCAGTTCATACTTAATAACAAATATTAAAAATAATATCAATGAGCTTCTGAAAGAGATTTTTAAGATTTCTTTCCGAAGTCCTTATATAAATTGCACTACTCAGAAGATAGGATTATTCTATTACCATAATAGAATTTTCATAACCGATATTATCATGAATAACAATAACAGTAGAAGGTCGTAAAATTATGCGCCCACATAAAAGAGCAGTGGCTAAGCAGGTTTTAATTTCCCTATAGACGTTTATTACGGTGTCGGATAAACCCCGAGATGGATGTCGACACCTTTTGCCCGGAAAATTAGGGTTTGGCTTGAGTTATGGAACATTAATATCACTGGCAATGGGTGGATGTACGCAATCTACTCGTATATTATGTGGTGCTGTTTTATGAAATCCTGGTGCTTTAGAAGTGTTTAAGCGTAGATGGGTGAAACCGATGATCAGCAACGACCTTGATTTATATGTGAAATGATGATGATGATGATGATTATAGCATCTCCGTTTGATTGTGATTTAATTGGTTAGTTATTGGAAATGATTTAGTTTTCATATTTAAATTTAATAGAATCTCCCTGGAGCAGTGGTGAGCGCCGTGGTAAAAGTGGAAATTTCCGGGTTCGACCCCCGGCATGACAATTTATTAATTTTAGTTTCCATATTTTCTCAGGTCTAGTCCAGCAGGCTTCGGTCGTGGCTAGTGGCCTAACAACACAGACGTACCGCCAAGCGATAAAATTTTAAGCATATCGAGGAAGGATTTGAACTGCAAAATACTGGTCAGATAAAGCCATTAAAATAGTTTAATATACTCGTATATCATATTAGATCCATACCAACTAGAAAATAAAAGATGTGGTCTGGTAAAAAAAAACTCGTTTCAACTGTGTACATACATCACGAAATACACGTAGTAAGAAATTTTAATAAGTTGTATATGTATTGAAATTTAAAACAATACGTCACATTATTAAGGTGAGTATAATTGATGATTGAGAATTAATATTAAATAACTTAGCTTTTTTTTTAATTTAGTGAACTAATTTATAGCAATTATAACAAATAACAGACTAGTGAAATTTTAATTTTGATCTACATATTATTTGTATTTTTCGTCATAGTCTGACTTTAATTAATAAAATATGAGTTAAAAAACTAAATAAGTACCAATTGCAGCTTTTTGCAACCAATACAGACAACAAGCAGAAGGAAGGGTTTACCCTTGTACACGGTTTCCCAACGTAACCCTTTCATATAAGTTTATCTGGAAAGGGTGTCTGGCAGCTCAAACTATGGATAGACAAATAAGAAAACACTTGTTCCAGTACTGATAATTCTATATTCCAATATTTAACATTAAAAACTCACTTAAATTACAAATAAAAATTTATGGTATATTGGAATTCTTAAAAACAACCCGGTTGGTAAAGCCATCAAGAATTATCTTCCCAAAAAAACTAGTCAGCCATCATTACATTTCCCGCCAAGTGTGTGTTTTTTTTTTTTGTTGCAAACCAGTCACCAAAATACTCACTGGAATGAAACCGGATAGAAAACATCAACAGATAAATAATAAAACCTTTTTTAAAATCAATGCTAGAATTACATTAAATTACGTACATATTTTTTTATTTCAATCAAATATTATTGATATATGGAAATCATGACAAGACCTGGCTTAAATTTTCCATTCAAATAGCTTTTATAAAATAAACGTCGTTAAGAAAGGATTTTTGAAAATCCTTCCGATAATCATCATAAATATCACCGATAATATAGGTAAATAAAGCTGTGAAGTTTCTACGAAAGAATCGTAAATTACCAAGGAGTACCATGTGTTATAGATATTATATTATAGTTCACTTAATTTAATATTTATATTATGCATAAATGCAACTGCAACTGCAACTCAACGGCAATGCAACTCTCAATCAAGACACAAAGAAGATACCAACTTCGGTTTTCGAACGTAATGTGAAAAATTTGATTTAGGTAAATTGAGAATAATTATTTATGTTAACTCTAAAGGTAATTGTTCAAAGTCAAAAAATTAAAGATAGTATGATATAAATAGGAAGTGATTATTATTTTCACCCAGTTTCTAATACATGAGAATGATAAGCTTAACGTAACGTAAAGTTAGCAGCCAATCGAGTAGTTGCGATAACCCCTGCTTCTTTAGACTTGCTTTGTCATTGTTATAATCATTCTCAGTCTGTTAATTTCCCACAGAGGTACAAGTCCCTGCCCTTCTAGGAAAAAGGATAAAAGCGTAAATCCTCCAGGACGCGTTTATCACTCACCTTTAATAATGACATCAACAAACTCAAATTGAAATGAAGGTTTTCAATATAGGTACTAGGAATTTCCTCGGAACTGAAAACCGTGATAGCACCCAAATAACTCAACTCGATAATCTAACTTCTGTATCGTTAATCTTACCAATATAGCAAATTAAGAATATGTCATTTGTTTCATAAATATTGCACTTTCTATCATTAAAGATCCCGTCGTCAGCTCTTGCTTTGAGACGATAAACCTTGTTCACCGGCCACGACATTAATTAAGTATTAATTTTAATGTTACAGAATAACACTTAAATATGAAGTCTGGTGGGAGGCTTCGGCCGTGGCTAGTTACCACCCTACCGACAAAGACGTGTCAACAAGCGATTGAGTGTTCCGGCACGATGTCGCATAGGAACCCCCTAACAGGTTAACCCGCTACCATCTTACATTTCCACTTACCATCGGGTGAGATTGTCGTCAAGGGCTAACTTGTTGTATAAAAAAACTAAATTATCATAAACCGCAAATTTATCCATGTATATGGTGATACAAGAGTTGACGCTTTTAACCCTAACAGTTCAGTCTAGCCATACAAAAAGGTGATAGTGTCCAGCATTTCAATGGATATTTCATGGCATATGAAGTTTTCTTATCTGTGAATATTTTAATTAAATATACGGTCATTACTGATACAGTCAACGCGGAAGTTTGTATGTATGTTTGTTACATATTCACGTAATAATTACTGAAGTAATTTGAGTGATACGTATAATGGAGATGTTCCTGCGGTTTATGGAAGAAGCAAAGGCCGCAGGGTTTTAATTTATATATTAACTATTTCGCCTCCTCTCCCAACTTCCACCGGACGCTAAATGGAAAGTGTTCCTTTCACGCCCCTAATTCATCATCGCCGTAATCCAAGACGAATCCTAGAGGGTCATTATCACGACGAGACACGTAATGCGAGGCACACCATCTAATTATCACTGTGAACCCAAAGCTACTCTAACAGGATCCCAAGTCAACTGATACATTGTTTCACTGTTTTTTTTTTAATACACTACAAGTTAGCCCTTGATGACTAACTCACGTGGTTAAGTGATGATACAGTCTAGGATGGTAGCGGGCTAACCTGTTAGGAGTATGTTAAGCCCACACTCCTAATTGGTTTCTACACGACATAGTGCCGGAACGCTAAATGACTTGGCGACACGTCTTTGTCGTTAGGGTGGTAACGGCCGAAGCCTCCCACCAGACCAGACTCGAACTGGGAATTGAACCCAGGACCTCCAACATTATAATACGACGGCGCACGCACTGCGCGACGGAAGTCGTCAATAAGATTTTTTTTACACTTTCGTTTTGGTGTAAAAGACCTTTATTACAGATAACTGCATGTATTGAATAACAGCCCCATATGTTCAGTGGTTGTTGCTGCACGCTGATAAATCAGTCAGTGATAGTCACGTGTGTAAACTCTTACGCGTGATTGATTCGTGCTGTCACATCTGGGCCGCAAAATCCCTTAATTTGCGCACGCGCTGCGCGACGGAGGTCATCAAAATGGTCAAAAATGTCGGCCTGGTCGAACAATGCAACTTTAAAAAAAAAAACACGCTTTTTTATCTGAAATAGGTTTACCCAGTACCGTAGCGATTAAGATCTAGGTTGGTGCGCCTTGAAAATGCCTATTCACCCTTCCCTTGAAGGACCAAGGTTATACTTGAGTGAAAACATAGATGTCCTTATTAAAAAACTTGACAGCGATAATATAAACATTACAAGCTGATATATACGTGCTGTATTTGCTTAGCTTCATAAAACTTATAACTATAGATGTCAAGCTGCACTTAAATAACAAACACCCTTTTTTTACGCTGGTACTCGCTATTTTTTTTTTTCGGACTGTCTATTAGCTGTACAAACCCTATTGGTTGCCACAGCGTAACCGGGCTGTTTGGCGAGCTTTGGAAAGAAGCTCTGCCAGAAGAAATTTTGAGCCCTAGGGCTCGAAGAAACTAAGGGAACGACTGCCTAAGGGCGCCTCCTAGGGATAACGGGGGGGGGGGGGTCCGGACGGTAGGTACTCGCTAGTGAATGATCTACGGGATAAAAAGATTTTCATGTCCTCATACAAGATATGTGTTAAGTGTAATGTGCCAATTTTTATATCCATGTAGTTGCCATAATTCTATAACTAGCGCGATTTCCTCATTATGCATCAATGCTGCCGACACCAAAAACAACACAGGGTTTCGATAACAGTAGGATACCAGTAGGATCCCAGTTCCAATTGGGATTACCAGTGGGTGTAGGAGACACGATAATAATTACCGCAAATCCAATTATCTGCTACAATCAACACAGATGTTCCATTTTATCCGGCTTTAATCAATTTTGTTAAGAAACAAATTAGTGTTTTTTTGCTAGCTAAGATGTGTAAGAATGAGTTTTTATAGATCCATAGACATACATGTTGGGTGATCTTATAGTTTAATAAACTTACTTTTTTATAAATTTAAGGATTCATCATCTTTGTGAAATCTATAAATCTAGTGACATTTATAGGAAGCGGCGTTATCGGTAGACAAATTGGTTTAACTTATCAATCCACCGTAAATTCATATAATTCTACTACTGCCCTTACTTTATATTATAAATTTGAATGTAGGGATGTTTGTTTTGCTTTCATGCAAAAGCTATTCAACCAATCGTCATGAAATTTTATACAAATATTCCTAGAGTTATTAAAAGTAACATAGGGTATCTTTTAATTAAAAAAAAAAAAATACGAAAGATACCAAAAATTATTTGTTAAAACATAGTTAGCATATTGATTCATTTCTACTGTAATTATCTCCGATACTTGTTTAATGGCTGAACGATGCAAGCGAAGCCGCGGGTAAAAGCTAGTATTCTATATATAAGAAAAGTTAACTTTGGTAAAGTATTTTCTTAAATCTTTTTATAAATTTGAATTATTTTGTTTTCTCACAAAAAATTTGTAAATTTTCTAAATTGATTTCCAAATTTTTTATTTGGATTTAATAGATATATATTAATAGTTTTATAGTCACGTTTAAGTGACTTATTGGAGATGGAAATCGAACCATCGTTCCGTCGTTAATTGCTATATTTATATAAAACTTGCTTACTTTGTCATTTATTTTTGTAAATAACCATTTTAGACCTAAGCAAGAAAAACTTGCCTGCCAACGGCAAAATATATAGTCTTAATCAATACCGCCTCGAAAATTCGCCAAAACATCGCTCCGAGTTCCCTAAGTACCTTTATAAGTCATACTTTTTTAATAAAAAATACTTTTTTCTGCTTGTACAAAGATTTACTCAAAGGGTAGAGAGGCTCTTGGGAATATTTTCATGCTAAAATTTTAATATTACGCTTTGAGTGGGAATTTCTTTTAATATTAAATTAGAAATCAGCTCTTCTCTGTTCTCTTAAAATATAGTAGTAATAAATATAACGCAAATAACTTAAGTATTAACTTAAGTACCATATTATTATTATTATTTTTAATTCACTACTACTAAGAATAGGTGTCTACGCGTCGTCTTACCGGAACGCATAATCACACTTTTCTCTTAGGACAAATTACCTTAGAATTTAGTTACGTGTCTATTATTATAGAACCTATAGAACCTATGAAAAAAGTGGACGACGCGTCGTTAACTTTTTGATGTGTGATTATATTTCTTTTCTGAGTTTTTAAACTTGCATCGTCACCCACGTGTTCTGTTCCCGTGTACAGTAAGTAGGTCTATTGTATATGTCATACACATAAAAGTCGCTCCAACAAAACTTGCTTGAGCAAAACATTCAGTTTTACACACATAATAATTTCTTCTTCGTCGTTACACTCTTGACAGAGTGGTCGTGGTCATCATGAAGCAATGTCTTTGAGGCCAGCGCCCCATGAGGGGGGTAAGAGGGGGAACTAAAACAACATCTAGTCGGCCCCAAATGACAGCCACACCTGCACGCGGTACCCTCTGCTAGACAACCGACGAGGCTATGGTGACCGAGCTGTGGCGGGATAACCACTGTCACCTGGCGGGACAACCTGTCATTAGAGGCTTCAACAGCTTGGGCATATAATAATCCTCAAAATGACTGGTGCAAGAGGAAACCACTGTAACTAATCTTCCCAAGAAAGTCATCATGGAAATACAATGAGAGAGATCACTGACGCTATGTAATCCTCCTCACGTACTAATGCTAATATAAATTATTTAATGTGAAAGTCTGCCACCTATATTCACTGCGGCGCGATGGTGACATTTTCAATCGATTTTCCTGTCTATCATTTTAATATCATTGAAAATTTATTTGACGCATAATGGAATGTCAACGTAAGTTTCAACGGTCGAATTATAATCAACGTCGATTTATATTCACGCCTTTTTTACAAAGGACCTGTTTCACGATCGCCCGTTAAACCGTTACTGATAGATCAATTTTTCATCAAAATAGATTTGCAATAAAAAAACCATCAAAATGTCAGTACCGTCAATCAAAGTCAAACGTAAAAGGAATCTCCATTGTGAACAGTGGCATAAAAAACGTTTGATAGAAAATCAGAAGGAATCAAGAAGGACGGATTGTTCAATCCATATATCCTTACTAATTAAATAAATATGCGAATGCTGTTTATTTGTTTGTTATGCTTTCACGCCTCAACCACGAATTCAGAAAATCTGACTGATTTTAGAAATCCTTTGACCAATGGATGGCTACATTATCAGAGAGTAACATGGACTATATTTTATATCATCACGATCAACCCATTACCGGTTCACTACAGATCACGGGTCTCCTCTCAATATGAGAAGGACTTGGCCATAGTCCACAACGCTGGCCATGTGCGGATTGGCAGACTTCACATGCCTTTGAGAACATTATGGAAAACTCTCAAGCGTGCAGGTTTCCTCACGATGTTTTCCTTCACCGTTGAAGCAAGTGATATTTTAATTTTTTTTTTTAATAAATAAAAAATAAATATTTTATATAAGCAGGGGAAAACGAAGGCTGCTATTAATCTGTATACGTGCAAAAGATTATAAAACTTGACTAGAATACTATTAATAACGTTTTAAGTTGGTTGTCATCATGTCGTGCCGCCACGCTATTGGTTCCCTCCAAAACGGTGGCAAGTGATTGGTCCACGAATAATAACAAAGGCAATGGACGCCACAAGGACATAACGATAACTTAAGTAATATTTTTGGAAGAAAGGTTTCAATTTAACTTTTTTTTTATCCCCCACAAGTTAGCCCTTGACGGCAATCTCACCTGATGATAAGTGATGATGCAGTCTAAGATGGTTGGGGGCTAACCTGTTAGGGGTAAACCATACTCCTAATTGGTTTCTACGCGACATCGTGCCGGAACGCTAAATCGCTTGGCGACACATCTTTGTCGGTAGGGTGGTAACTAGCCACGACCGAAGCCTCCCACCAGATAAAACTGCTGGTTATCTAAGTTTTTACACGTCCAGAACTATTATTTGTGGAAGAAAATAGATTGACGAAGTGAATCTACTTATGGCATATATCAAAAACGGAGTCCCCCTTTTGAAACCCTACTGTACCCTTCAGAGAGTGGGTCTAATGGCAAAAATAAAGCTTAGCCTTTGATACTAGAGATAAAATTAATGAGTTTACCGCAAAGCCTAAGGTTTATAGCGTTTTATACGTCTCAGTGGTCCAGGACAGCTGTCCAGTTCTTAATCTCTTGATTAACTGTGCCGAACTATACTATACTAAACAGCCGCCTTTCGGGGGAGTTGTAAGTTCGTTGTCACTAAATTTTGGAATAAATGGATACGTGATATAAGAAGTATTGGAAACTTTAAAGAAAACTAAAGCCATTTGTTAGCTCTGCAAAAATTAAATAATACGCAGTTAAATAATCCATTAAAATTCATTTTCTATTTCATAAGCAAGGATTTATTTCTCTTTGACTCACAAATACAAAATCAAAATTAAAACTACTACTATTATAAACCGTTCATGTAATATCATCATCATGATCAACCCATTACCGGCTCACTACAGAGCACGGGTCTCCTCTCAATATTAGAAGGGTTTGGCCATAGTCCACCACGCTTGACATGTGCGGATTGGCAGACTTCACACGCCTTTGAGAACATTATGGAGAACTCTCAGGCGTGCAGGTTTCCTTATGATGTTTCCCTTCACCGTTGAAGCAAGTGATAGTTTTTTTTTTTTAAACGCACATAACTCTTAAAAGTTAGAGGTGCGCGCCAGGATTCGAACCGTCGACCTCTGATTAGGAGGCTGACGCCCTAACCACTAGGCTATCACCGCTTTGCACCATTTATACGTGATATAAAAAGTAATGGTCTCATTAAAGAAAAACTAAAGTCATTTGAAAGCTCTGAAAAAATTAAATATTTCATTAAAATTTATTTTCTATTTCATAAACAAGGATTTACTTTCCTTTCAAAATATTCTGTTTGTAGTATGTACAATAAGACTCGACTCACAAATACAAAATTAAAACTACTACTATTATGAAACGTTCATGTAATATATATTTCATTATTTTAATTTGTGAGATGATGGTGATTACATTTCATTAACTTAAGCTAGGAGGGGTCCGAACGGACTCAGATCTAAGAAGAAGCCTGGATATTTTTGCTATCACCATCTCACATAGTCAATAATTAATTATGGCAAGCTTTTTTCTCGTTTATCTAAATCTAATAGGATTTTGTGAAGATTGAGGATTTTTTTTTAAATTACTATAAGTTAGCCCTAGCCGGCTATCTCACCTGGTGGTAAGTGATGATGCAATCTAAGATGGTAGCGGGCTAATTGGTTTCTACGCGACATCGTGCCGGAACGCTAAATCGCTTGGCGACACGCCTCTGTCGATAGGGTGGTAACTAGCCACAGCCGAAGCTTCCCACCAGACCAGACTTGAGCCGGGAATCGAACCCAGGACTTCAACTTTATATTGCGACAACGCGCGTACTGCGCCACGGAGGTCGTCAATAAGATTTTTTTAACAGTTTCGTTTTGGTGTAAAAGACCTTTATTACAGATAACTGCATGTATTGAATAACAGCCCCATATGTTCAGTGGTTAATACTGCACGTTGATAAATCAGTCAGTGATAGAAGAAGAAACTATGGGAAAGACTGCCTAAGGGCGCCTCCTTTGAGGCCGAACCTCGGCTTAGGCGACGTTTGGGATAACGGGGGGGTCGGACGGTGAGTGGTCCGTACGTCTCCGAGGCCGTGGATGGAGCCCACGTCCGGATGACGTAAGATAGCGGGGACCTCGTCTTCGCCGGCGAAGATGGTGTGTAGCGTATGATTGTGTGGTAGGTGGTACGAGTGTGTTGTCAGTAGTCATCTGATCGTCAGGGTCATGAAGGATATGTTTAGGTCTCCTCTATCGGAGAGGAGCGCTTAGGTCGGGTGTGAGATAGTCACGTGTGTAAACTCTTGCGCGTGACTGATTCGTGCTGTCACATCCGGGCCGCAAAACCCCTTAATTTGCAGATTTTATCTGTCATTAATGTATGAGTAATTAGCATACCGTATAATATTATCGCGCTTGTGATTAATATAATTGATATCGTTTGACCGCTATCCTGCATTAATCAAGTGTAATCTGTTAGTGCAGTGTCAATGATTATTTAGTATTAAACCGCGTTTTAAACACTCATTTCGCCATAATTATCGTGCGAGGATGTTTTGTAATAAACAGCCGTGTGATTAAATTTGTCACAATGTTTAAACAGGTAAACATCAATCAGACCTTTTGTTGCGTTAAATGATATATCCTTTATCCTATCATCATGATCAACCCATTACCGGCTCACTACAGAGCACGGGTCTACTCTCAATATAAGAAGGGTTTGGCCATAGTCCACCACGCTGGCCATGTGCGGATTGGCAGACTTCACACGCCTTTGAGAACATTATGGAGAACTCTCAGGCGTGCAGGTTTCCTCACGATGTTTTCCTTCACCGTTGAAGCAAGTGATATTTTAATTGCTTAAAAACGCACATAACTCCGAAAAGTTAGAGGTGCGTGCCCGGATTCCAACCGCCGACCTCTGATTAGGAGGCTGACGCCGTAACCACTAGGCTATCACCGCATCGCTTTATCCTATATCTATATATATATATAAAAGAAAGTCGTGTTAGTTACACTATTTATAACTAAAGAACGACGAACCGATTTGACTGAAAATCTGTGGGGAGGTATCTTACAACCAGTAGACGGACATAGGATACTTTTTATCCCGTTACAGTCCCCGTGGGATTTATGAAAAACTCAATTTCGCGTCATTCAACTATAACTATAGCTTCAGTTTGCCAAAGCAAACTTCTTCGAATTAGTGGCTTATTCCATAGAAGTTTTAAAAACCCCCAATCTACGCGGACTAAATCACGGGCATCGACTAGTATATTATAAATGTGAAAGTGTGGATGTTTGTTACTCAATCACGCAAAAACGGTTGAACGGATCTGGATGAAATTTGGCATGCATGTAGCCTCTGACATGGAAAAGAACATAGGCTACTTTTTATCCCGATTCCCTGAGTAGTTACTGTGGGAAAAATTTTAATTTTTATACGGGCTAAGCCGCGGGCAGACTGTTTTGAAATTTGGTATGCATATCACCTATGCTTTGGAAAAGGACACGTACTTTCTATAGAAATCTCAAAAACTTCGCGTGGGAAGATTAAAAATTGTTAACGAGCGAAGCTTTAGACCCCATTCTGAAGTCCACACAGACGAAGTCGTGGGCAGAAGCTAGTTTCAAAATATTTTGTTACCAAAAAGAAAAATTACTACGGTCGCCTGGATTTAAAATAATCTTTGAATACTTACTCTTTTAGTTCCTTTTGGTTTCAAGCGAAATAACTCTCGATAAGTTACAACTCTTAGTTAACGTATTGTTAATTTTTTCGAACTTCCTGGCGCAATGATGTCTTTTAATATGTCCCGGGTTTGATCCCAAGCCGAAGCGATTTGGGTATTAATAATTCCTGTTTTTTTTCCGGGCTGGTTTGTTGGATGGCAAACCAAACATAAACCAACCATATAGACGTGTCGTTAAGCGGAATAAAAAGCCATGGGTATGTACCTATTAAAGTACCTACCTAACCGGTCAGATTAAAAATATTTATTATTTTAACTTAAAACATAATTATTGAAGATAGAAAACTTTCATCATCATTACCATCTATATAAATCCCACTTCTGGGTATACCCCGTTTTTCATAGGAGAGAGTTTTAAGATCTGAGTCCGACAGAGATATTTCCAATAAAAAAACCCCAAACCTACCTAAAATTCTTGGCAGGGTCCTGGAATCGAGCCTAGTTAAAAGTAACCTTTATTTGGCAGCACTTTTGTGCTATTTATACGCGAAAATTCTAGTCTCGCGAAATACAACTTCTGGAAAGTTCCTACAATATGACCCAAGAATCTTGTTAGAAGTTATACTTAAGTTATGCGGGAAACCATATCGACTTAATATTTTTAAGTAAAGTAAGTAAAATGGTAGAAGTTCAACGCGTAGACACACAAATGTACTTTCGTTTAGTGATAATATATAAAAAGGTTGGAGAAAAAGAAAAAAGGCATCTTCAGTTATCAGAAAAACGTCTATAATGAAACTTGGTCTATTTTGATCTCAAACAAGTACAGCTTTGAGCTATAAAATTGTGAAGTCAGGTGTGACGACAGCCCCATTACTTGACTTTAAAAGAACAAGAGGTCTTAATTCATGCTCCAGTTTCTAGGTCACCTTTTCAAACTTATATTGGCTCCACCTAATATTTCTTTTCTCCATTTTTACTTAGGTACATTATATTTTGTTTTATAAAACTGGATTAATAAAAGACATTTTGAATAAAAAAGTTCCTCATAATTCCTTTTTTTTATATGCCAGCCTTGACAGCTATCTCACCTGGTGGTAAGTGATGATGCTGTCTAGAATGGTAGCGGGCTAACCTGGACACGAACCCAAAACCTCGCAACTTTATAATGCGACAGCGCACGCACTGCTCCACTGAGGGCGTCAAAATACTGGATCGTGCCGGAGCGCTAAAACGCTTGGCAACACGTCTTTGTCGGTAGGGCTTGGCGATACGTCTTTATCGGTAGAGTGGTCACAAACTACGGCCGAAGCCTCAAAAAAGCCTCCTTTCTTGTAAGAATCCTAATATTATGTTTGTTTTCAAATTTACTCACACACGCATTCACTCGCCACATACTCAGACTCGCCCGTTTATAATAACTTGTATTCGATGTTAAAATTAATGCTACATCATCGTACCAATTGAACGTTGTGAATTCAACGTCTCCTGAAGATGCTCCGGTGTAGGAACGAAGCGTGCGCGGATACGGAGTTTTGGAAGATCTGCATGGTGTATGAAGATTGAAGAAATTACACATTGTACCATATTTTTTTTGTTTTATCCACTACAAGTTAGCCCTTGACTGCAATCTCACCTGATGGTAAGTGATGATGCAGTCTCAGATGGTAGCGGGCTAACCTGTTAGGGACATGGTAACCCGTACTCTTAAGCGTGAGTAACTCGTTTCTACGCGAAATCGTGCCGGAACGCTAAATTGGTTGGTGACACGTCTGTGTCGGTAGGGTGCTAACTAGTCACGGCCGAAGCCACCGACCAGACCAGACTCGAGCCGGGTATTGAACCCAGGACCTCCAACTTTGTTATGCGATAGCGCACGCACTGCGCCACGGAGGTCATCAAATGAATATTTACATGTGACATATAACACAATATCCCGCTTTTATACATCATTTAATTTAATCGTTATGATATTTATAAACTTTTGTACCGTCATCATCACACCATAGTCTTGCTATAACGTTCACTGCTTCTCCAATTTGAGTTGGCCACCTTCTTTCATATTTCTAGATAAGTCGTAAGAAAAAACTCCATGTACAAAATGTTCATAACAGTATCTCAGTATTTTCGTACATAAGATCCACTTCGATAGTTAAACCCATAAATTACTTTAGACGTGAAAGATTTACGTTCCAAGGGGAGTTGTATAGACAGACAACTAAGCCGATAATCCGTTTAGCGAAGTACAACAGAGGGTTTGCTCAAAGACACATAGAATAATGGGAATGTTGACAGTTGTCAAAAATATGACCATTTATGTTCGTTCTCGAAAACAGGTTTGTACGAATTTATTCCATCCATGCTAAATGTTTTCCAAGTGAATTTCTGAAATGGAGAAACTAGATTTAAAAACAGACAGATTTATGACAGAAAAATAATTTTGTCCAGCCCGAATTTACGTTTTGTTATAGTTGGGGCAAAATCTTGACAGTGGTCGTATCTCCTCATCAGGGATCGTGATAGGTGTTTTTAATACCTAGATAATTATTTTATTGGATTCTTCCAATTGATTGGTTTTCTAAATGCAATAGGAAATTCCCTACAATCACTCCCAAACTTAATTAATTACCCAAAGCTATCGTTAATACTATTATTAAAGATATCCTTTGATTATATTTTAAATTTTTTGAGATATTTGGTGAGCTAAACTTGAGAATGCTGCGCCACCATGATAGGGTGGGTGTCCGAGGCAGGCAGTCCCATATCCTGGCCCTGGATTAATTTTCTAGTTCTGCCTATCACAGATCATAACTTTGAACATTTTGACTGTGAAGTCAACAGTGAACGCAATAGCTATATTGTGTAATTTTACTACTAATAACACGTTAATAAATCTTATATGCAGTGCCAAAAAGTAACGCTGTAGTCCATAAGTACCACTATATTATGTAAAAGACCAGATCAGTGCCTACAAAAGTAGGTAATACAACAAAATCTGTCCGTAACTATAAAGAATGAACATCTCCCGACGGATAACTTGCAAAACTTTGTATAATTAGAAAAGTTTTTTGTTAGCGTCGAAAAGAAAATAGGAGACTTATTTCATTAACGCGATGTTATTTTACACCTTGCAACTGGAACGTATCACGAAATACAGACAGCAAATACATTAAAAAAAAACGCAGTTCTGTTATACACAAACATTAAAACTTATCTTAAATACAACGTCTAGGTGTATTCCTGTCATCATAACTCTGAATAGCCTCAATATTTTCTCTCAAGTAGCTTTCTTTCTACAAGTTATCTATCTCAGCTGGTGGTAAGTGATGATGATAGGGTGGTAGCGGGCTAACCTGTTAGGCGTATAGAAAGCCCGCACTCCCAATTGGTTACTACGTGACATCGTGCCGGAACGCTAAATCGTTTGGCGAAACGTCTTTATCGGTAGGGTGGTAACTAGCCACGGCCGAAGCCTCCCACCAGACTACAGCCGGGAATCGAACCCAGGACCTCCAACTAAAATGTGACAACGCACGTGCTGCGCCACGGAGGTCGTCAAATATTTCAAAATTTATATTAAACATAAGCTTGTAGAAAGGTCCTATCATAGCGTAAAGGGTTATGTAAATGATAAACAAACTTAGGTTTGAAATATTGCTGTAAAAGATAGCTCTTAAATCATTTTAAGTGGCATGTGAGATGGTGATAACAAAAATATTAGTTAACCGGCTAAGTTTGTTCACTATATGTATGTGATTGACGCCTAAAGGACGCGACGTTAAAGGATTATTTGAATAAAATTAGAATTGATTGATTATCCTTGAAAGAGGTACAAGTTAGCCAGTGGGATCGCCACCGCCATATATATATATATATATATATATATATATATATATCGCCATATATATATATATATATATATATATGTATATATATATATATATATATATATGTGTGTGTGTGTGTGTGTGTGTGTTATATTGAGAAAATTAATGAAGCTTTAACTAAACCACTAAGTTTGTTATCTTGTATTCAATTAAGTAGATAAGTACAAAGGTGGCTAACATTCTCTGACAGGATGTTTTGGAGCGGGACGTTCCAAACCGAGTTATGGCACTTTCAATTGAATTAATTTGGGAAGTTAAGTTAATATTGTCGTTTAATAAGAGAAGTGTCAGAATATGTTATACGTTGTTGATGACATTTCGGAACGATATATTCAATTAAAGGAGATTATTTCTTTTATCTGGCAAATAATACTTTTGTCACCTATGGAATGAATCTGACAATAATTACCGACTTAAAGCATTTACGCGATCGAATTTACACAAAATCTAGTATAAGGCACTCAGGAGAAACTATAGGTGACGAAATGCTGACAACCAATTGGACAACCCCGGCTAAGTTTGTTGTGGGCTTCTTCTTAGATCGGGGCGCGTTTGGAACCCTCATAGTTTTAGTTTTAAGTTTACGAATATAGTTATCACCATGAAAAATAACTACTGTGTAAATTATTGACGCGTCAAAAGTGCCTTTTTAAGGACTATTTGAATAAGATAAAGATTTCAAATAGTCGGAAATGAGGGCCTGTTAACTGCAACTCAGTTTTTACTAATGCAGTTAACAAGGTTATTTTTATATACTGTATTTTTCATGTATTTTGTTCCCAATAAATAAACAAATCAAATCAATCAAAGATTATTTTGAATTTGAATTTGAATTTGATACTCCGAGTAACGAAATGGCTCAACAGGTCAATATGACCCATTACCGGCTCACTACAGAGCGCGGGTCTCCTCTCAGTATGATAAGGGTTTAGCCATAGTCCACCACGCTGGATGTGTGGATTGGCAAACATGCCGCTGAGAACATTATGGAGAACTCTCAGGCGTGCAGGTTTCCTCAAGATGTTTGCCTTCACCGTTGAAGCAAGTGACATTTTTTTTAAACGCACATAACTCCGTAAAGTTAGAGGTGCGTGCCCGGATTCGAACCGCTGACCTCTGATTAGGAGGCTGACGCCCTAACCACTAGGCTCTCACCGCTTCACTCTTGACTCTTACTGGATGAGGCCTTGATGTCATCAGAGTTCTTCTAAACTTTTTTTATATACACTACAAAGTAGCCCTTGACGGATATCTCACCTGGTGGTAAGTGATGATGCAGTCTAGGATGGTAACGGACTATTCGTTAGGAGTATGTTAAACCCATACTCCTCATTGGTGTCAACACGACATCGTGCCAGAACGCTAAATCGCTTGACACGTCTTTGTCGGTAGGGGGTAACTAACCACGGCCGAAGCCTCCCACCAGAACATACTCTAGCCAGGAATCGAACCCAGGGCTTCCAATTATATAATGCCACAGCGCACGCACAGTTCCACGGAGGTCGTCAAAATAATTAATTTAAAGTTGTTTAACCCTATATATTTTATTTATTTTAGTAACGTAATAAAAATTCTATTCATGCAACATACTTAAATTTTGTATTTAAAAATATTATAAATCTCGTCTCACACATCCTCGCCCATCCAGACATTTCACTCTAAAAGTGGGCAGAATTAAAATTCAAATTCTGCCATAACAATTTAATTTCACGCTCATGCATCGCCGTCTCTACTTCGGCTAAATCATCCTATGAAATTTGACCTCTAACGCCAGAAGCAGCCGTTAAAGCCTGTGTCAATCAGACGGCTATCAGTCTTAAACTATTTTCCTCTTATTCAACTAGTGTCTACCTAGCCCATACCATAACTATAGTTCTTAAAGGGCTCTGTAAATGGTTTTTTTTTAATTCCGCGATAAAATCTCGATTGCCTTCCTGATATCTTCTAAATTTGATCAAGATATACTACCATCCAGATGCTTGATCCGAGCAAAAGTAACAAGCAACAGAAACACTTTCGCATTTAAATATAAACTTTTATATTAATATATTAGATAGTAATATATTAATCATAAATATCAAATCTTTGCCTTCAATCTTCGAGAAAAGCAAACCAAGGATTTAGCAAAATCAATTTCCTATAAAAAATACTTGCATTCCGTAAGAACTAATAATTCTCGTCAAGTTTTCTTTAAAAGTAAATTGGGGGTCTTTTTTGATTCTAATAGGATATTATCATTATAATATCATTGCTGATGATAAGCTTTTTTATATGTGCGTATAACATTCAGTTTTTACACTCTGTTTTTAGATAGTCGATCTTATATAAATAGTACTATTTTGTCAGTAACGAATCTTGTTGAAAAGTTTAAATAAGGATCGCACAGTAATTTATTTTCATTGTTTCCTGTAAAGAATTTCATATTATCAAACTAAGAGCTAAAAAGATGTTATGAAATTGTTGAAAAGTAAGTGACCCAGAAAGAAAGTATGAATTTAGTTATTTTACTTTCTGAAGTCAAATACTTGAACAACACTTAACTCAGTAATTATGAAACTTAGACCATTTAAAGCGGCAACTAAAAGCGCAAACTGCAATAATAAAAAAAAACATTTACATATCTTGGGAAGCATTTATTTTACTTCTTTTTTTACTTAGCAACTTTATTTTTACAATGCTGGTTTTACTTGTGCCTAACAATCCAATCATGAACATCAATGACCTCTGTCTATTTGCATCCCACCGCTAGGCAGTCTTCCTTTCAGGCTTTATTAAAAGGTTATTTTTGCACCATACTACGTTATAATCTACATTTATGTATTTAATTTCATCAAAACATGTTTGAAGGATCCTTGAAGGTCGGAAGGGTGCCAAATGAAGCCTGCGATTTCCATCCGTCTTTCTGTCTATGAGAAAATAGAAATTTTCACAGAATTTCAACTGACGCTATTACCAACGAGGAAACCCATCGTGTGCGAGTTCAACTTTTTCTTCACTGGTCTGGTTTTTTAATACAAAAAGTATAAAAAAATATCATCATGATCAACCCATTACCGGCTCACTACAGAGCACGGGTCTCCTCTCAATATGAGAAGGGTTTGGCCATAGTCCACCACGCTAGCCATGTGTGGATTGGCAGACTTCACACGCCTTTGAGAATATTATGGAGAACCCTCAGGCGTGCAGGTTTCCTCATGATGTTTTCCTTCACCGTTGAGGCAAGTGATAATTCAATTTTCAAAAACGCACATAACTCCGAAAAGTTAGAGGTGCGTGCCCGGATTCGAACCGCTGATCTCTGATTAGGAGGTTGACGCCCTAACTACTAGGCTATCACTGCTTCACTCTTGACTCTTTCTGGATGAGGCCTTGATGTCATCAGAGTTCACGTATAATCATAATTATACTTAGAAGATCTCGACTGGGACTTATGCAAGTATTTATAAACTGCACGTTCTTGTATCACTGGTGTTTCATGACTCACGTAGACAAGTTTTGCGTCGTCTACCTTATCATGGATCTCGTCACTTGCACTTTGGACCTCGTCGTCTATCTATCCTTAGAGCTATATGATGAAATTTGTCAAACTGGTGTAGTTAGACAGCTGTCAACAGATCTCCCCATTTCTGATATGAACACGTAGACATACGCAAACTAAGCTCTCGCCGTTTCAAAAAATTCTCCAATAAAGCCTTTAGATACATCGAAAAAAAACGCACAAGTGAAAATGGTTGCGATTTTAACTCGACGAAATCCCAATGTATTGCGAAATGGATCTGCAGGGCAAACATCCCGCGGGGAGGTCGATGTCGCTGCCCAAATAATATTTTGAAATGGTATTCCTGCGAAATATAAAGCGGTGTTTTGTCAAATCCCTCACTATTAGCGAGAATTTTTCAATGCTATAAAAAAGATTTTGTGGAATGATTCAATATAGTGATCTGATATATAAATAATCCAAATCAATTTTGAGATTAAACTAAGTGCAAATATTGGTTATGGAAATACTAAATAATGAAAAATATATTATCTATACAAATTAATAAAATTGGAGTGTCTGTTTGTAATACTGAAATAACCGTTTTTTACTACATGCATATGAATATGTATACGGTACAGACACCAAAAATTTTTTTTTTACAATTTTTGTCTGTCAGTCTGTTTGTTCCAGCTAATCTCTGAAATGGCTGGATCGATTTTTACGGGGCTTTTATTGGCAGATAGCTGATGTAATAAGGAGTAACTTAGGCTACTTTTATTAAAAAAAATAAAGTAATTTTGCAATGTACAAGTACTGTCCAGTACTGCGTTTAGTAATTATTTCAAGTAATACGGGTTAGTAATCTATTGCTTCGTGATTTAAAGACGAACAAACACACTAACTCAACGCAGACGAAGTCGCGGGCGTCAGCTAGTATTAAATATGAAAACATAGGTGCCTGTAATAGGTTTAGATGAATAGGGCTATTTTGAATTTCAATTTAATTTTGATATGAGTTATCAAAGGTATTTTTTAAATACAAACATTATTTAATATTTTTGCTATATAAAGCGTTAAAAGCTATTCGAAAATATATTATTGTTTGTTAAACGACAACGTGCTCTCGTGCGATGTTTACCCCGTAGATCCATTTCGTAATATATTGCGCGTATCAGCGATACGTGAAAAATCGAACCCATTTTCAATATGTATTCCTTTGCGATTTTGAAAACCTTCGTGGCGCAGCGTATGCGCTGAATTATAATAAAATGGGAGGTCCTGAGTTCAATTCCCGGCTCGAGGCTGCTCTGCTGGCCAGTAGTCCATATAAATTATACGTCTATAGCATTTTCTTTTGACACCTATTGTTGCTTGCAATTAAATATATTGTACGGACACCGACCGACAGAAGTCTTACCGATTCACCGTATATGCTTCCCTCTGTTAATTTTGTGGTTTACAATAAAATTGTATTAATTCATCGTGGCATTTCTGTTGTATGTTGTATTTCTGTAAGGCAGTGTTGTATATGCTTCTTGTAAAACTCCGCCATGTGTTTGACGTAAAACCGTAACTGCGTGGAAGGAGAAAGTGTTTTTAAATCTAGCATCAATTATATTTACCAACTAGCTGACGCCCGCGACTTCGTCTGCGTTGAGTTCGTGTGTATGTTTGTCTTTCAATCACGAAGCAATAGAATTTTAACCCGTATTACTTGAAATAATTACTAAACTAAAAAAATTGGTGAACTAAAAGAAGTGCGAGGCGCCCGAGACGTGATGGCACAGGCGGTGGCATGCGCGTGAGCTGCGTGCGGTACTGGACAGTACTTGGACATTGCAACATTACTTTATTTTTCTAAAATAAAAGTAGCTTTAGTTACTCCTTATTACATCAGCTACTGCCAATAAAAGTCTCGTAAAAATCGGTCCAGCAATTTCAGAGATTAGCCGGAACAAACAAACAGTCAGACAAAAATTGTAAAAAATGTTATTTTGGTGTATGTACCGTATACATATTCATATGCACGTAGTAAAAAACGGTTAGTTCAATATTACAAACAGACACTCCAATTTTATTTATTTGTATAGATGAATAAGTATATTAATTAAAAGACACCTAAAAACTTGTTCCAAAATCTAATTACACTTTTTATGAAGTGAAAAGATAAACAAATCCTAGTTTTCAAAGCAAACTTGTCCTTTGCCCGGTTTCGTAAGAAAATTGAGTTGTGAATTGTTCACGACTGTAGTTCGCATTATTGTGTACTTTTCTTTATGATTTTCTCTTTTCGCTTTTCTCTTGCGTAATAATTTAACAATTTTCTATTTATTCTACGTACTCGTTCCTATTTAATTGAAAGAAACTTCGCGAAAATAATAATATTTGTTATTTATATCCCTCTCTAGTTATAATTGGGTATCTATATGTAAAATCTTTTAATTAAAATGTTTTATTTCAATGAAATATAAGTTAATTGGACAATCTTTACACCCTTATTTACCCATTATAAATGTTTTCCTTGCAGTTGTATATACCCAATATTTTGTCTTCTTCTTTCGAATGTCTTTTTTTCGAATGGCTTCCTAGGTCAGGCCTTGAGTTGTGAGGGTATTATGGATTCCTTTAAGAGCTTCTCAGGCCGATATCCATCAAGCATCTAAATGCTTAGCCTCACCGCTTTCATAAGACGACCTCCGTGGCGCAGCGCGCGCGCTGTTGGATTATAAACTTGGAGGTCCTGGGTTCGATTCCCGGCTCGAGTCTGGTCTGGTGGGAGGCTTCGGCCGTGGCTAGTTACCACCCTACCGACAAAGACGTGTCGCCAAGCGATTTAGCGTTCCGGCACGATGTCGCGTAGAAACCAATTAGGAGTGTGGGTTTACCATACCCCTAACAGGTTAGCCCGCTACCATCTTAGACTGCATCATCACTTACCATCAGGTGGGATTGCCGTCAAGGGCTAACTTGTAGTGGATAAAAAAAAAAAAAAAGACACAGGACACAATTAAAACCAGTCAAATTTATGTGGCGGATTAAAAATCTGTGTTTTAATACTAACTTTGTCTGAGTAAAGTCAAAGTATGCTTTTTAGATCTCACGCACAGTACCAGCCTAGAAGTTAGTAGTAGGCGTTTATCCCCTACGTGCCTTGGAGAACACGTAACGACAGGCTTACGTGTTCTCCACTTGTCTTGGTCATTATCACTAGCATGTGTTAGTCAAAGTCTACCATCAGTCATTCAGTTATTAAATTTTGAATTAATAAGCAAGACAGATTGTAACAGGCTTTTTTGCTTTCATTTTGCAATCAATATCATGCTGCAATAGCAATAATTATATTGGTACCTATATCATAATGTCATATGTACTTTATAAAGATGAGAGTAGGCTATATGAATATAATGCGTTTAGATATATACCTATATGTATATATCTCGCAGATTCAAACGGATTAGTCTAGTGATTATTGCTGTGCTTTTATCAGTTTCAGATTTTTTTTTGATTGCATAAAATATTTCAGATTTGTATAAATCAAATTAATCAAATTAGTGATGGTGATAAGTACACTCGCCAACTTAAATCTAAAGCTGAGAGGGTTCAATTTGCGCTCAGGTCTAAGATGAAACCCACCACAAACTTAGCCGGGTTTTTTTTGTTATCACCATCTCACAAAATCAATAATAAATTATGGTACCAGTTCAGTATTATAACATATTTTATATTTATTAGCTAATTAATATCCCATAGTTGGGAAAAATAACTCTCAAGACATTTCTCAATAGATCGTTCCTAAAGTGTCAATGTTTTTACCATTGCTTGCATTCGGGATTTAGAAAAAGGATGCTCTTTATGCCAGGAAAATCTTGGAAAATTGAGAGTAAATTTTAAATTTTTTAAATATCCGAACAAACCCGGTCAAAATGGCGGACAGCAGCTTGTATATTATAATATATTCTACAGACAGAATCACATATATCAAAATAATCATACATCAATGTAGGAACACGAAATGGTCTTGAAAGTACAAAAACGTCGGCGCACGCCCCCTGTGTCCCCGAATATCTAATAATGCTTTAATAATAAACTTGCCATCGCCGCACAGAACAATGAGAATTTCTGCAGGCGTTAGTCTATGGTATAAGAGAAATGATAAATAAATAATGATAAAGAAATGTTGGATAAAAATGTAGGAAGAAAGAAAAGTTTTTTTATTTGAGACGATGCATACACATCTATCTTATATTGATAACGACAAATTAAACTAGATACAGATAAAATTACAGAGGTAACAACTTAACTAACTATAGTAGCTATCAAAGCTAGTGTAGTTAAAAGATTCCAAAGGACATTGAAAATTAAAAGGCGTTATTATACACTATCTATCTATATATAATTATCTCAACTTTTACAAGATTTTACTCTCTTATAAACATAGCTTTCATTCAAGTAATATATAAATATGTGTTCATTTAAATTAAATTTTAACCTAACCTAACCAATTTTTTTAAGTTAAATAATTTGTATAGAAGCTTTAACAGCAGAATAAGTGTTACAAAGCATACTAAGTTTTCAATTTGTAATGATGTAAGGATACCCAATTATAAAATAATTTTTCGAAATGGCTATGAAATAAATTAAATCAAAAAATAACCTTCAACCTTAAATAAAAAAAATAACCCTTATACACAAAGAAAATAGTTGAACATAAAAGATGATTCAGTTCCGAGGAGACAAAAATTGTTACCACAGAAATAACCCCTAATATCCCCTAACATCTTACCATGTGTGATTGCATCCAATAAAACTCGTAATGAAATAATAAAACGAAAATTCATTATGGTCATTATTTTTAGTATGTACATATTATATTCGTTTATATCAATATATATATTTATGTATATATTATTGCACCACCCTTTCTGCTCTTTCTGTATCCTTATATCTTTAACATCTTTGGTTGCCTGGAAGAGATCGCTATGTAGCGATAAGGCCGCCAAATTGTATACTAATGTTTCTGTTATTTTCTTTCTTTTTGTTTTTTTTCTTTTCTCTTTTGTGGTGTGCAATAATAGTGTGTTCATTCATTCATTCTTTCAGTCATTCAATCATTCATTCATTCATAAAAATACTGTCTCCAACGCCGCTGTAATGCTATGATTGGACCACACCATGTGTGAGAAAGCAAAAGATTTATTGTGGATTCCAACGGCTACAAATCAAGGGGCTGTCCGATTCGTGAAAATTGCGATATTCGTGCAGTTTTTGCGGTACCCGGCGTTATCGCATGCAAATTTCGCACTGACTGCTATAATTGCCAATTTGTGTTCCGTATTTTTTAAACTTTTAAATACACGTTCCGCGCCGTTGAAAGTTTTCGAACTGCGACAAGTTAAAAAATATTCATGTATTTTTAGGATTTTTGGAAATATCATAACAATAGTCTCTTGTATGTTTCGTATGCGAGTTATACATGTGAAGGTATTTACTATTTACCACTTCACTATCTCTACGTCATAATCCTTATTAGCTTCTTTCAGTTTCGAGTCGATCTGTCTCTCCTGGCAAGAGATAAGATAAGATAATATAAATACTCTTTATTGCACACAAACTTTAAAGAAACAACAATACAAAACATTTAACACATAAGTATGCAAAGGCGGTCTTATTGCTTCAGCAATCTCTTCAGAAATTTAGAATTTTCAAGAGGTTTAGAATTTTATATTTACTTTAAGAATATAGAGATTAGAACCATCACTTCAATGTAATGCAAGTTTTTGTTGTAAGGTGACGAACACTTCTCGATGATAAGGACTGAAACCGACCGTTAAAAGTGCAACTTTACAAAGAAAAGTTAAAGATCTAATTTGGACCTACAAAGTTAGTTAGCCTTTCTTAGTTACTTAGTTCAACTTTGTCTCAGTAGCACGAGTTTATTAATTTTTATATTAAGTGAAACTTCTCTCTTGGGAATATACATAGTCCTTACTAGCTATTGCCCGCGGTTTGCTTCACGATATTATACCAAGTGTAACTTATTTCTCCTATGAATGTATACAGTCTACTAACTATTGTCCGCGGTTTCGATGTTGTAATAATTAAAATGAAAATACTACCTTGTTTTTTTCCCCATTTTCAATAACTCTTTCAGTAGCCATATTTGCAACAGCTATTTGTGCCAAATTTGAGCCTGATTCATCTATTAGTGGGATCTGTGTTAATGAGTCAGTCAGTTAGTCACGATTTCGTTTTATATATTTAGATATCCGTAAGTAATGACGAAAATCTGTAATCTTCTGAATCGCTTATAATAGCTACAGCTGGATAAAGCTCGCATACGTTCAAGTTAAGCCGACTTGGTTTTCAACAAAAACCTGCCGTGAAGTAGAAAACTGTTTCTGTACTATCCGGTGAATTTTCTTATGTTACGTACCTAAACCCTATAGAATCCCCGACCGTAACTCCGTCATAAATCTTCCGAATGACGCTTAGCTTTATTGTCAGGTATTTGACGAATACGATATGCCATCACTAAGAACGTTATCAAATACTTTCTTACAAAAAACTTAAAAAGTTATTTCAAGTTCGTTACTCATTTGTGATGTTTTCGCTGATTCACCTGTATTAATTACTGTGTATGTTTACTTATGCAATGCCCAATTCAATTAATGCTTCTTAAATGTATCGTTTGTTACACTACTACTGTAAGAACTATACAGGCTTTACAGATAAATAATTTCTATTATTTTCCACACATTAGTTATTTACAAAGTCACTTATCTCAAGACAACGTTTTTGACAACGACAAGGAAAGACCGAACTGTCAACTTTTTTTTTATACTACCCGCGTTGCAACCAATAGTGAAATTTATACTCTTAATCAGTGTTAATGTTATTAAACATTTCATCATGATCAACCCATTGCCGGCTCACTACAGAGCAAGGGTCTCCTCTCAATATGAGGAGGGTTTGGCCATATGTGCGGATTGGCAGACTTCACACGCCTTTGAGAACATCATGGAGAACTCTCAGGCATGCAGGTTTCCTCACGATGTTTTCCTTCACCGTTGAAGCAAGTGATATTTTAATTTTTTAATCATTTCTTACCCAATTATTGTGTATGCTAACACTACGATAAGATATTGTCAATTTATAACTAGGATATATGCTATATTTTATCAATCATCATCATTTCAACCAATAGACGTCCACTGCTGGACATAGGTCTTTTGTAAGGAGTTCCAATGGCCACGGTCTTGGGCCGCTTGTATCCAGCGGCTCCCTGCGACTCGTTTGATGTCGTCTGTCCACCTTGTTGGGGGTCGACCAACGCTAAGTTTATCGGTGCGAGGTCGCCATTCCAGCACCTTGGGACCCCAACGTCCATCGGTTCTCCGAGCTATGTGCCCCGCCCATTGCCACTTCAACCTCGCAACTCGCTGAGCTATGTCGGTAACTCTGGTCCTTCTACGGATCTCTTCATTTCTGATTTGATCACGTAGAGATACTCCTAGCATAGCTCTCTCCATTGCTCGCTGAGTGACTCTGAGCCTTCTTAATTTTATCAATATCGCATTAAAATTACCATATTCAGATGTGCATTAGTAAACAAAAAAACTTATCAGATAAAGCTCCAGATGTATTTAAGCAAGCATAGATATATCAATGTATTGTATGACGTAACGTATTGTACATTATTCAATTTTCGTCTCCCGTATATCTGTTCACTGCAGGCGTCTTGCCTCGACTTCATTATTAAGAAGATTATCAGCTTGAGCGCGCTGTTTATACTGTTTCCCTGGAAGTTCTTTACGCTAAGCCAGTTTGGGTGCTAAGACGCATTAAATGGGAGATTTGCCTTTGTGAATTTAATGCGAAATTTAAGAAATATATTTTGAAACCCCAATATTTCAATGGTGTAGAGGCGGTTCGAAATACAACTAGTATAATAAAACTCTTATTGGATTGTGACAAAGGCTATGCATACTTAAAAAAAGTTTGTACTCGTTAGCTTTATTAAATACGTGTTAAAATTTTGTACTCGTAATCTTTTATAAAAACGTTCTTTGAGTTGGCTGATTTGGAATTTATTATTAGTATAACCATTACCCCACGGTTTTTTTTTTTCGGACTGTCAATTAGCTGTACAAACCCTATTGGTTGCCACAGCGTAACCGGGCTGTTTGGCGAGCTTCGGAAAAAAACTCTGCCAGAAGAAATTTTGAGCCCTAGGGCTCGAAGAAACCAAGGGAACGACTGCCCAAGGGCGCCTCCTTTGAGGCAGAACCTCGGCTTAAGCGACGTTTGGGATAACGCGGGGGGGTCGGACGGTGATACCCCACGGTTGCAGTGGCAGGTGGCATTCGTAGTCCAGAATGGTAGCCGAGATCACTTAGATAGATACTATATCTTGGCTTGGTTTTTCTATCAAAACAGACTGTCTCCATCGCGACGTATGCTGGTATTTATACTTTGTATCCAAAGCCCAGATTTTTTTTGGTCTGGTGAGAGGCTGTGGTTGTGGCTTGTTACCCTACCGACGAAGACGTGTGGCCAAGCGATTTAGCCTTCCGGCACGATGTCATGTAGACACCAATTGGGCGTATAAGTCTACCATACCCCTAACAGTTTAGCCTGCTATCCTCTCAAACTGCATCAGCATTTATCACTTACCACCAGGTTAGAATGCTGTCATGGGCAAAAAGAAATCGGTATTGGAATACGTTGGAATCATATACAGAATGAACCTTTTGGAATTGTTTGACTTTAGTTTACAAGTACTAATGTAGTTACTAATACGTTTTTAATTATTTTACTGTTTATTGTAAACCTTATGTCACTACAATAATGTTACTTGTAATATTATATTATGATTTGGCAAGCGCAATAAAGTGTATTTGTTTAAAAAGTTATTCTAACATTTCGTTTTAAGATAACACAATCACTATTTTTAGAGAAATAAGTGTGAGTGTTTTTGACGACCTCCGTGGCGCAGCGTGCGCACTGTCGCATTATAAAGTTGGAGGTCCTGGGTTCGATTCCCGGCTCGAGTCTGGTCTGGACCCTACCGACAAAGATGTGTAGCCAAGCGATTTAGCGTTCCGGCACGATGTCGTGTAGAAACCAATTAGGAGTATGTGTTTACCATACCCCTAACAAGTTAGCCCGCTACCATCTTAGACCACATCATCCCTTACCATCAGGTGATATGCAGTCAAGGGCTAACTTGTGGTAAATAAAAAAAAAAGTGTGATAACTGATTGTTGTTTCTCATAATAATAGTTGTATAGATATTATAATAAATACTCAAACAAAGCTTTTTATTTTTAATTTACTCAACTCAACTTATTTAAATGGTGTACAAAAGTACTTTTTTTTGCGTTTCCTCCTTAGCATATCCAGTTTTTACCATAGCTACAGTTTATATACTAAACAAAGTTGTATGTAGTTTATACATCAAAACCTTTACGTTATTGCATAAAAGGCGAAAGAATATAAAGCCTTACCGCATTTCCAATTACGATGACAAAGCAAACCTCCCCGAGACCCAATTCCTCTTTGCATTGTCATAATAGAATAATAAATCGTTGACGAAAACGTGCTCCATAATTTTTCATTCCCAAATTTAACTGGCTCAAAGTTAAACCAATTCTCTTCGTTTCCGTCTAATTATTTAAACAATTTGCTTATTTCATTGTGATATTTGTATTATTAAATAAATAAATGATACGAAAATTATGCTTTTACTAAGAAGATTGCTTTATTGATTAGTATTGTACGGCGTACTAGAATAGCAACACCTTATTAGCTGTAGGATTATTTATTAATAATAATTAAAAAAGTAAGTCTGAATGTGTGTGTATGTGCCTTACTCCTTTACGTATACATTTTGCAATTAATTTGGTAGAAATTTGGAATATAAATAGATTATTCGTTGGATAAAACAAAAAAAGATATAACTATCATAGCTTACGTGAACCATGCATGGAATGTACTAAAAGAATGTTATATATTATGTATGTGAAAGGGCAAAGGAGTAGAGGAAGACCCAAGAAGCTTTTGTAAAAGAGGATATCCGTGTAAAAGGATATGCGTGCATAGTGAAGTGACCGTCCGACCCCCCCGTTATCCCAAACGTCGCCTAAGCCGAGGTTCGGCCTCAAAGGAGGCGCCCTTAGGCAGACGTTCCCTTAGTTTCTTCGAGCCCAGGGCTCAAAAATTTTTTCTGGAAGAGCTTCTTTTCGAAGCTTGCCAAACAGCCCGGTTACGCTGTGGAAACCAATAGGGTTAGTTAAGCTAATAGACAGTCCGAAAAAACAACAGTGAAGTGATGGCTAAAAGAAATGAGTTGTAGAAGAAGACATGTTATGCTGACCTAACATAGCGTGGGATAAGGGCAAAATAAAAGAGCTTCAGTTTGCCATAGTTAACTTCTTTGAAATTAGATTTACATGTTGGAAACGCGAATAGGAATAAGAAGGATTTTTTCCCTGCCCAGTTGGTAAGCACATAAAACTTAAGACACTATTCTATATAAGGTAACTACCAAAAAACTATAAATAGTATCCAAATTATCATTTTAAACCAAATCATAAATAAAATTATCATGAGACTCGTTGGTTTGAAATTTCAAGAGCTACGACCGACCAAGATAATAATCTGTAGCTTAACCAGGATATGAGAAAAAACTTCGTATTGACAGAGAACCCGATACCGCAAAAAAAACTTTTTTTTGATAATCCCTGTGGTTAGCGATAAGAACTTTTCCTTTTTCTAATACTCGTAAACGTTCCAATTTGCAGTTAGTCAGATCATTGACATCTACAAAAAATAAATGCCCAAATATTTTTCTTCTAATCTGAATATTAGTCGTAAAATTCCTTTTATCTCTCGAAATAGCCCGTATTTCCCTCCCAAACACTCAAAGTAACGCGCACTCAACCCGTTGTTTCTTATTACGCATATATTTTACGCGAGTATCTACAAACAAACAAAACTCCGTTATGACAACATCGATAAAGGAAGTGTATTGGCCCGCACCCAACACACTCCAGTAGTCCATATTTAAATCGGGAAGGCGTAGCCTATTGCCTAAAGTTGTTCAACGCTAGTACTTTGTTATGAAGCAGTACCCAGCTTAATTAATGTTAACTTTAATTATATTTATGTACTCAGCTTAATTAATATCGCTTTAATTATTTTAATAGAACCACTAAGATTTGGAAGTAATATTGACACTTGTTAGATAAAACAAACAGCTAATACATAACAAATACATAAATACATAAATTGAAAACTGGCTGGATTATGAAGATAGGATCTTATATGAGGTAATAAAGCTGTGATAGCCTAGTGGTTAGGACTCCTAATCAGAGGTCGGGGGTTCGATACCGGGCTTGCACATCTAACTTTTCGGAGTTATGTCCTTTTTTAAGCAATTAAAATATCACTTGCTTTAACGGTGAAGAAAAAATCATCATAAGGAAACCGGTACGTTTGAGAGTTCTCCATTATGTTCTCAAAGGCGTGTGAAGTATGCCGATTCGCACATGGCCAGCGTGGTGGACTATGGCCAAACCCTTCTCATATTGAGAGGAGACCCGTGCTCTGTTGTGAGCCGGCAATCTTTATTACCTAATCATCATCATGATCATGATGATGATTAGGTAATAAAGATTCCACTATTATTTATTAGATTTCGGAACTTTAGAAAGAGTAAACAAGACAATTTTAAATAGAGGACATCAATTCACGTTTGTGCTGCACTTTGGTCATAATATAAACTTGTTGTACCACCCGAAACCCAACATGCTCTATTTGCTTGCACTAATAAATTTACATGTCACGGAGACTACACGACATTTAACTTCACTGCGAACATGTCAGAGCGAGACTGTTAAGTTGCACTAAAACTTGTTCAAGTACACTATTCATTCACGGTTTGATTATCAAACAATTGTATGGTTTGACCTAATTTAATTTTCCTATCTATCTTTACGCGTGAAAAACTTTTTTTATATAATATGATGAAATATTGTGTTCACACTCGGTTTTAAGAACCAAAGCTTAAAGCTAATCGCGAATTCAAGCCTTTTATATCTTTAACGTAACTTCCTATGGTATTCATTACAAAATTCAATGATTTTGTTTTTTTTTTTAATAATTTATGGCCGACATCCTGTAGAAGATTACCTTATATTATGTATAGAATGCTTATTGATATTTGTAGCATCAGAAAACCACCAATGCGTGCATTTGCACTTAATAACTTAAAATTGCAGTTTTGAGGGTACACCGTAAATTTATCGATAGTTAATCATAGTTAAGGTATTATGGTAGACCCCATACGTAAGGGCCTTACAAATAAACATGGCATGACGTCGGAGTAGTTGAGCAGTGTTTTTTTTTTAACTGTCATTCAAATGCCTCATATAAAGTGTTACAAAACACCGAATAGTTCCGATTTATGCAACGTTTCTTTGTAATTATGTTTTAAAAAGTTTTGCCAACGGAATAATTAAACACGCGTATCGTAATCCTCCGGTATAAAAGGAGCTGTCAGATTCACAGTTGGTTTCACAGTCCGAATGTCAAAGCTGATCGTGACAGCGTGTTCGTTCTCATTATGACGGTTTGTCACTTTCTATGGGCTTCAGGTTTGATCGATACGCTTTACTGGCTACCAGCTACTACTAGCTTTTACTAGCTGTTTAGTTACGGTCGAAATTAATAAACAATCCAATCCAAAACCTTTAGATAGCAGTTTTATAGAAGTACTGTTCTTTTCCTACTCTTCCCTGTCGATACGAATGACGTTATTTTTTTTTTAAATCTGTTTAATATCGGGCGTTAGAGTCGTACCGTTATGTTATTTAGCATAATAGGAGACGCGTACCTTTAACATAGACGTTAACTTAAATCCTGCACGTATTTATAACATAAATTTTCGTAATGTCACACTGAACTACGCCTTTCCAAATCTTGTACTCTGTATTTCAATGTTCTATCGGGACGAGATAATTAAATAAGTTATTGTAAGAATCTGTAATAGGCATAAGAGAAATGCATTTTGTTCCGCGGACTTTTGTTGTAAACGTATTAAAGACCGTAGTATTTTCGTAGTACTTATGTACAACGTTCCTTTTAGTGCAGGCGGATAAGCTCTATGGTGTTTTTTCAACTGACTTTACAAATACCATTGTGGCAGGCTGAAATCTTTTTACTACTGAAATAAAATATAGCCTATGCCACTTCAGGATAAAATAGCTTTCTAATTCCAGAGTTTAGAGTTTAGTGTACATTTTTTTGGACCAGCACTTCCAGAGTTACGATCATATTCGTCGTCATAATGTTTTACTCTGGAGGAATTGAGAGCTCTTAAACATCACGCTGCTCATATGAGGTAAGTCATTTCTCGTCTCTTGAATATTTCCCAAATAACATTAATATCGGTGCAGAACTTTAGCCGGTCTTATGTAACCAAGGAAATTGATAAGACATAAGAATTATTGATTTCGTCACTATCCGTAATTGAAGGCATTTTTTTTTTTTTTTATACACCTCAAGTTAGCCATTGATGGCATCACACCTGATGGTAAGTGATGATGCGGTATAAGATGTTAGCGGGCTAACCTGTTAGGGGTATGGTTAACCCATACTCCTAATTGGTTTCTACACGAAATCGTGCCGGAACGCTAAATTGCTTGGCGACACGTCTTTGTTGGCAGGGTGGTAACTACCCACGGCTGAGGCCTCGAACCAGACCAGACTCGAGCCAGGAATCGAACCCAGGACCTCCAACTTTATAATGCGACAGCGCGCGCCTTGCTTTTCGGATTTTGTCGTGTAAAAGAACTAGAGTTACCGACTCAATGCAAATATTCCTATGGACGTTGAGCTCGTTATGTCCAATACATTGAGATCTCATGGCACCACCTAAGATTTAACTGGTGACTCATCATCGGAAAATAGAGCGTTAATAGATTTCCCACTAGATGGATAGACGGCATTAGCAGAGTTGCAAGAATTTCCAGGTCAACAACAGGATCAGACTGTGGAATTTAGAAGTCCCTAATAGTCCAGAAGCGGACTTCCATTGTTTGATATGCGGCTCATATCTTTTTGTATGGTCCATTGCTCTCGTAAAAATATACAACTGTTTCATAACAATCTTAAACCAAAGCGGGAGTTTTGCATGCATTTGTTTGACAAAACTTGGCACAGATCTGAGCGTGATAATTCTTGCTGTCACGATAACTTACTGCTTGGTTTACATTTCCTTCATAAAAATTAAGCTGGCATAATTTCCACCGTCTCATAAAATAAGAGGAAGTTATATTGTTTTTTATTTTTACAAAAAAAAAATATTAAACAAAATATCTCAGTTTTTCGGGACCTAATAAATATGATACGTCGAGTGTAAGTTAATGAATATCTCAGTATTTCAAGGTCAAGTAGTTCCGGGTGAGATGTTTTTTGCTGTAGCATGTAATCGATGATTCCAGATTCATAATCAAATGTTTCCGTTACTATATTCATTAGATATTATTGATGCAGTATTTAACAAGGTCACAGAGCGTATATACATAGTACTCCGATATTGAAAATATACAGAATTAGTCAGTGCTTTAGTGATATGGGAACAACTGTGTTCACCACGTCACCCTATATCTTAGCACTACCACCAACAAAAATTGTTCATGCAATACCTTTAAACCTGAAATGTCTATCTGTTTTTAATTAAAAAAATAATGTTTAATGACTTCATAATACTGTTAATGATTCTTTTTTCAAACATTAATTAAGAATAAACATTATTATTTAAAATATAATATTTTTACCTATTTATTAATTACAAGAAAGTTAAGATGAATAAGATATGTCTATAAACTCGCCAACGTCGTGTAACTTCGATACAAGTAAGTATAAAGATACCTACTTGTCTAAAGAGTAGTATGGTATTGTAACCCTAGTTTAAAAATTAAAATATCACTTGCTTCAACAGTGAAGGAAAACATCCTGAACCTGAAACCTGCACACCTGAGAGTTCTCTATAATGTTCTCAAAGCCGTGTGAAGTCTGCCAATCCGCACATGGCCAGCGTGGTTGGGCTATGGCCATACCCTTATCATATTGAGAGGAGTCCCGTGCTATGTAGTGCCGGTAATGGGTTGATCATGATGATGATGATGAACCCTAGTTCAGCCTTTGTGTAGATTAATTATCAATTATTGTACTTTGCGAAATGTAATAACTTATTATGCAAAAATCTTCTTTTACATTTAGTTCTGCATAATCAACATTTTATAGATCACGAATGTAAATCGTAATCTAATATAAAAGAAAGCTAAAATGCAAGCAAAAGTGAGCATTTTTGATACTTGTATTTCGAAGAGTGAATCTTTACATTTCCTATCGACATACGTGTGAAAGGTTCGCCGAGTTCTTTCCCAATAAAATGATCCGAATTCTGTTAACACACCATATAAATAATAAATCTTATGCGTTTGTGATAAGACACAGTTTAGTTTGATTCCATTTTTCTATTAGGTTAAGTTACAGATTATTAGACGCACCTTAAAACAATAGTCGCAAGGTTGAATTTCCTGTAACAAGATTCGTATTAGTTTAGGACTGCATCTGAATTTTAGATTGAAGGGCCAGTTTGGACGCGCGCCAAGGTTCGTCGTCTTTTTTAGCTAATGCATAGATTGGGTGCTAGTGATTCTAAGGCGTGGAAAATTGAGAAGGAAGAGCTTTCAAATAGAATATCTACTTTGTGTTAACGGTACAGAGATTTTTAACAGATGATGATATCTTCGCGCCCGCGATTAACCCTGCGTACGTTTTGTAAGATATCTGACGACCTAATGGCGCAGCGCGTGCGCTGTTGCATTTTAAAGTTGAAGGTCCTGGGTTCGATTCCCGGCTCGAGTCTGGTCTGGTGGGAGGCTTCGGCCGTGGTTAGTTACCACCCTACCGACAAAGATGTGTCGCCAAGCGATTTAGCGTTCCGGCACGATGTCATGTAGAAACTAATTAGGAGTATGGATTTACCATACCCTAACAGGTTAGTCCACTACCATCTTAGACCGCATCATCATTTACCATCAGGTGAGATGCCGTCAAGGGCTAACTTGTAGTGTATACAAAAAAAACAATATTATAATCTATATGTACTTATTTCATGCTATATCTTAAGGTTGATATTATGGACAATTTATATGAGTATTTATATAGCAAGTTCATGTGTAAGCAATTGTCAGACGCGGCTTTAGCCTAAAAGCTATAATGTATTTTAACGTCGGCTATACCTACATAAAAAGATCTTTGACCTGAAACCGTTCGTTATGCAGAAAGTTATTATGTCTAACAAGAAGCAATGCAACTGATTCTTAATTAGTGTCCATAGAAATGAACTTAATTACAGGTCCAATCTAATAATGGTCTGCCTTTCATCCTATTGCGTCATGATATCCTGGTACTTTCATTTTGTGAATCAAGTTTTTCAGTGACTTCTAGCAATCTAACGTTATCGAAGCAGGCGCTATCTTGCGGACGTACAAGAGTTAATATAACTGCCCTACCCCTAACAGGTTAGCCGGTTACCAACCTAGGCTGCTTTATCACTTACCACCAGATGGGATTTTTTTATATATATACTTAGATGCTAAAAGAAGGCGGGTGTACGAATGTAAGAAACACGAAGTGCGAAAAAATATATTATTGACTATAAGAGATAACAAGGTGATAACAAAGAAAAAAAAACCGGCAGTGGGGGCTTTTATTAGATCTGGGCGCGATTGGAACCCTCTTAGCTTTATTTTTAAGTTGGCGAGTGTAGTTATCACCATCACCTCACGAATTAAAATAATAAAAAATATATTATCTATGAACGCTTCAGATACCTGTAACTAAAATAATGAAAGATATGTATATTATAGATGTTTACATAAATAAAGCTATTTAGAATTTATAAAATTTATAACTAAACTTGCAGTTTTTGTTGGTCTAGTATCAAGAATGTTTGACTTAAGATCAATAGTATTTGACTTAAGTTTTGGGTTATTTGTCAAGAAATTTTCAGCACCAAGTTGGCTTTCTTCCAACCCTATCCCTCTGAGAGTAGTCAAGCAGTCGTTTCCGTTTATTATCACAAACACTTTGATAATGACCGACACATATACTCTTAGGACGGTTAATATATTTCATCATTGATAATAACCGGGTCTTGAGACGTAATGCACTTTGTGTGTCAGATGTAGAGGAAAAGTAACTGTATCTCAACCAACCCAAATTTTTTTTACGCCTTGTGAACTTGATATTTGTAGTTGCCTTTTATAATTGAATTTAAGTATCTAATCTACTGTTTACGAAGATTCTTTGAAGCAAATGAACATCATTAATATTAATAATAATACTTCATCATGATCAACCCATTACCGGCTCACTACAGAGCGCGGGTCTCCTCCCAATATCAATACAAAGTATTTTATAATACGAGACACAAAAGATGGACCGTTATGTGTATGTTTATAGCACCGTAACTCATAAATCGATGTGGATACGGTTTTTTAATTGAAAGCTAATTTCTTGGTTCTTAATCATGTTTCGTGAAAATTTGTGCAGCCATTTACCAGATTTGTGCTATTAAATGGAATATTTTATCAATTATGTGTAAATTACAATAAACAAATTGTTTTATTTCAATTATTTTTTTAATTATAATTTACTTATTTGTTAACTCGTGTACAATACTTTTGTTCGATAAGGCAGCTTTAGACTACACCGATCAGTATTTCGTAAGGCTTGATTCTTTTTGGCCTTGCTACGGTTTCGGAGCAAAATATCTTTAATAAATCTTTGAAGAGGAATTTGTATGCATGAGCCGCCACTTTGATTCGCCGGATGGCTTATCGGTTATCCTGTATCCTATTACAAATTCATGAACGTCATACGTTTAGAAACGACCGCCGTTTTTATTATGTACACTTTGATCAGATAGAAAAGAATTTTCACTTGTTTTAACTAACTTCTGGCTTGTATATTTTGCTGAATTACGCTACAATATTATTTATATCCCGAAAGCATTTTCTTTCGACAGGGAAAAGTAAGAAACATAGTTAAACTATCTTGATAAAATAACGATTTGGAGCGATTTTAGATGTTTAATTTCCGGCGCTGATAACCCTTTCTCTTGACCCCTTGTTATTGTTATATAGTTTTATTTATTGAAATAATTATAAATATTTGATATATTATTGTATAGATTGGTATTCTTTAATAAACAAAAACTAACTTGACGATGGCAGCTAGCTCATAACCTAAACATACCTACTGTGATAGAGAATAACTATTACAATAAAAACACACACACACACACACAACCACCCACACACACACACACACAACCACCCACACACACACACACACTATCACTAATAATCACAATTGAATTTAACTTTTACTATATAAAGCACTAATATCAAAATTTCTGTACAGATAAAAGTACAGACATTTAAATTTATATGTTGACAAATAATCTTGCCATTAAGAAATTTTGTGCTATTGTTAACTTGAAAAATCATTAATTGTATGGTTTGCTTTACTAATTTATTTTATAGCAACATTTTAAGAGCTGAAATTTGTACTATGTTTATATAAAAGCCTTCTTATTTCTCGGCTGGAATTTAAGTTGAACTTCATCCGGCTTTGTAATGAAAAATACATTAAAATAACAGCAACTTTACTTTTTATACCGCGTATCCATTTTAATGTGTTTATATTGCGAAACTATGCCTACAATTATTTCCGTTTTTATAATTATATTTAATCACATCATCGTATGGCCTAGTAGCTTTGATGGCGTAGTGTTTAGAGCGTCCGCCTCCTAATCATAGGTCGGGGGTTCGAACCCGGGCACGCACTCTAACTTTTCAAAGTTATGTGCGTTTTTCAGCAATTAGAATATCACTTGCTTCAACGGTGTAGGTAAACGGTGAACATCGTGAGGAAACCTGCAAGCCTGAGAGTTTATAATATTCTCAAAGTGGTGGTGGACTATGGCCAAACCCTTTCATATTAGGAGGAGTCTGTAGTGAGCTGGCAAAGGGTTGATCATGATGATGATGATATCGTCGTATTAACTGCTAGAGTTCCACTGCTTGGCAAATCTTTGGATGGATGGATCAAATCTATGTTCAACGTCTGTGACTCGTTTGATCTCGTCTATACCACAAATTTTAATCAAGCTACGTTTTCAGGTGAAGATCTTCATTAGCCTATAACTTTTGTGATTTAAGCACCAATTAGTTCAACAAAATACTTGTCTCGCAATACCTCTTTAGCACAAAAGGTAACTCTTAAGTTCTTTAATTTAATGGTTTGACCACGTGGAAATACTTCGGGCATGGCTTTTTGCCGTAGTCTCTGAGTGTCTTCATTATCAAGCATAAGTGACGACATGTCGCTCCTATTTCATTTCCCATCAAAGAGACGTTAGGTTCTGCATTAAGAACGCGTGGAGCCTTATCAATACCAACATGTTTATTTGATGTTTAAATAACTCACTGATTGTATTTTGATTTGAATAATTTCCATCGAAAAAGGCGATGAAAAATCTTCAAATCAAATTTATTTATTCAAATGGGCCTATTTACATGCAATTTGGAATCGTTCGTGAATAACGTTTTATTCATCATTGTTAGGCGAAAACAATTAATGATAATCGTTAACTTCGAATCTACGATGTATTAGATATAATTACTAAATATATTATATATTTTAGGTTGAATTCATGATCAACCCATTGCCGGCTCACTACAGAGCACGGGTCACCTCTCAATATGAGAAGGGTTTGGCCATAATCCACCACGCTGGCCATGTGCGGATTGGCAGACTTCACACGCCTTTGAGAACATTATGGAGCACTCTCAGGCGTGCAGGTTTCCTCACGATGTTTTCCTTCACCGTTGAAGCAAGTGATATTTTAATTTTTTTTTTAATGGTTGGATGCTTTAAGGTAATTAGACAAATACGTTTTAAAGTAAACACAGAAATCATTTGTATTTACAGATGTACATTAATTATTTGTATATTCAGATGTATATTAATTCAAGAAAATACAAAATATCGTGCAACACTATTAACTATGCGGTCACTGGCATGTGATTATAGTCGTTAGAGACCGCAAAACCACATTGGAGCGGCGTGGTGGATAAATGCTCTAATCACTTCTCTTTAAGTAAGTAAGTACTTGTATAGTAAATTTGTTTTGCAGAAGCCAAAAGAAGGTAGGGAGGGAAATGGACTATCATACGAACATTATAGATGTAACATTTTGTTCCCTTTGTTTCTTCGAGCCCTAAGGCTCAAAATTTATTCTAGCAGAGCTTCTTCCCGAAGCTCGCCAAACAGCCCGGTTACGCTGTGGCAAACAATAGGGTTCACACAGCTAAAAGACAGTCCGAAAGAAATAAAAACTTTGTGGCTGCAGGCTGCATATTTCGTGGTAGGTTGAATTATCTGGCCACAAAATGTTTGACTACCTCCACCAATTCAAAATGTCAATTCAAAGTCCAGTTTAAAAAATTACATTGTTCTCATCTACTTGTAAGTTATTTATTTATTTATTTAAGACAGGGTTACATATAAGAGAAACAAATAATATATAATTTAGCCGGGTAATAATAGTTATCTGGCTAAATCATTTTAGTTAACTTCCCCACAATAATTAGTACTAGTATTAACTAACAGTTGCATTTAGCCTTCAATTCTTTCGACATAATTTACGTTTATTTATAACAACTGAAACTGAACATAGACCTTATATTGAACCTAAAACTAAAAATCTTAAAAAAATATTATTATTTACTTAGTCAATGCTACTCAATACTACGTTTTGACGAGAGATAACCGAATTATCATGATTAACCCATTACCGGCTAAATTATACACTATAGAGCACGGGTCTTCTCTCCACCACGCTGGCCGTGTGCAGATTGGCAGACTTCACACGCCTTTGAGAAAATTATGGAGAACTCTCAGGCATGCAGGTTTCCTCACGATGTTTTCCTTCACCGTTGAAGCATGTGATATTTTAATTTTCTAAAAACGCACATAATTCCGATAAGTTAGAGGTGCGTGCCCGGATTCGAACCGCCTACCTCTGATTAGGAGGCTAACGCCCTAACCACTAGGCTATCACAGCTTCTAACCGAATGCCCAGCCGGAAAGAAAATACCGTATTTCCATTTATTATTATTATTCGGTAAAGTATTATACATGAAACATTTTACACGAATAGATTTGATATAATATCTTACATACTTTAAACAACACTCACGCCTGAAAAATGAAAGGTGCGCACAAAAACGAAACGAGGTCATTCGTTCAGTACATTTTACTGCTCATATTTATTTAATACGGGGGGGGGGGGGGGGGCTTATAAGAATATCGATTCTTTAAACTCCAAAAATGTCTCAAAAACTAACGACGCGTGTTAGCTATACAATGTCGGAGGCTGTGCTTTAAAATCAAACCGAAATTTCGATACTTCCATAAAATTCCTTCGTATCCGTTACACGTAGCGACGTTGGATGTAACTCAATTCCGCCACAGATGAGAATCGAGACTGGAGACAGCTCACGCTCATATTCGTAGTCTCAAACGTCTCTTTTTACGCCTATTACCCGCGACACGCTACGTAACCTCCCGACGTTTTAGGCAGACCCTCCACCAGAGATATAATGTAAGAGGGATATATGCGAAAGTGGAAAAACAATATCTTTGATGTTGCACTGCCTAAATGTTACGTTATGTGTGTTTATTTTAGTAAGTGCTCAGTTTTTTGTCAATACAATAAAATAACCTCCATGAAAAGGAACAATTTGAATACGATTTTTTGAATAAGGTACCTATATATTTGTTATAATATGCAGGAAGTTATCATATTGTATTGTCTAAATTATATTTTAGATATGTATTATTTGCATTTGCAAAAAGCGGTGATAGCCTAGTGGTTAGGGCGTCTGCCTCCGAACTAGAGGTCGGCGGTTCGAATCCGGGCACGCACCTCTAACTTTTCGGAGTTATGTGCGTTTTTAAGCAATTAAAATATCACTTGCTTTAACGGTGAAGGAAAACATCGTGAGGAAACCTGCACGCCTGAGAGTTCTCCATAATGTTCTCAAAGGCGTGTGAAGTCTGCCAATCCGCACATGGCCAGCGTGGTGGACTATGGCCTAACCCTTCTCATATTGAGAGGAGACCCGTGCTCTGTAGTGAGCCGGTAATGGGTTGTTCATGATGATGATGATGATGATTATTTGCATCGTTATGTATATACACACTAATAACTACATGCTACTAAATATATAAAATATAAAATATCTAAAATATAATTTATACAATAAAATATGCTAAATTCCTGCATATAAGAAATATGTAGGTTCTGCATATAAGTTGCAAATATATATATATATATATATATATATATATATATATATATATATATATATATATATTTTTATTTTTTTTGCAACTTGCGTGTCACTTTTAATTCATCAGCTCCAAAGAAAAAAAAGAAAAGATCACTATTAATGATAAAGGCGCCAGATTCTGTTTGTTTTGCAATTTTCATGTATGTTATGTCCTATAGTCCTATATATTGCAATAAAGTTGTATAAATAAATAATGTTGATGTAGTATGCGTGGCGCCTACCAATCCGTACTTGGCTAACGTGGTAGACTACAGCCACAAACCTTTCATTCTGAGGGGAGACACATGCGCTGTACTGGGCCGGCAAAGGGTTAAAAATTGTAAGATGTGAGTAAAGTATTAAATTAGCAATTTTGAAGTACTTTGAAATAAATTTCAGAGTTTCGATACTTTAAAAATTGAAATCCGCCTTCAGGTTTTTATACGTAGATACATGTAAATTCAAATTCAAATTCAAAATAATCTTTATTCAAATAGACCTTAAAAATGCATCCAATCCAATTTAATAATATATACCTTTGAACTAAATGTCGGTACAGATGAGAAAATAAACTAGATACGGTTCACGCTTATATCCGTTAAGAAACGTTTGAGACTTCAAACGTCACTTTTAACGCCGCCACGCTATGTTATCTCCGAAATACTTTGAGCTCAACTCAGGGAGTATGTGTTTGGAAGAGAAAAAAGTATGAGTTTTGTTTTAACATTGTACAAAAAGATGGGTGCCGTGTTTCCGGCGATTGGATTGGTGTTTTGATAAAAAAATAAAGAAAAAACAGAACCCGTTTTCACATTAAAATAAATAAATAACTATCACGCTTTGGCCGACCTGGCCATACAAAAAATCTATCTCTTAGATAATCTAAAAAACTGTCTCTTAGATAGCAGAGGGAAGTGGCGAATGCTTGTGAGGCGCATAGATATGGCTTCAAAGACATTAATTGGTGATGACCCTGACCGCTCTGCAAAGAGTTTAACGATGAAGAAGAAGAAGATAATATATGAATCGTCTCGTAATCGTAAGATGTACAAGCCAATGTATAAACCCACGTTCTTTTTGCAGTATTAAGAAAGTAGTTTTGTATTTATGTATGTTATATATCATTTTAATTTTTCAGTAAATTTTTACGTACGCAGTTCTCTGCTGGGTTTTAAATATGTTTTAAGGTTGTAGACAACAATTGAGGGATACCATAGTGTTTTTAATGTGTTCATTTTATCTTATATTAGCTTTAACCAGGTTAGTTGCTTGTAGGTATATACTTAACCTCTAAATACGAACAAGTTATCTACCAAGTGCCTTGGAGATTAGTTATAGCCTTGCTTAGCACGTTTACAGCTATTATCACTAACGTGTAGTTGGTAACCGTCGTTAATCACAGTCAATCCGCATTGGAGCAAGGTGGAAGCTATAAGCTCTAAAACCCTCTTATAAAAGAGGTGGTATTCTCTTATCAGTAAGACATTAACAAAATGATTAGTTATATTTAAGATCTTATTTGTCAGGTGAAAAAGCAGCTTTATTCGTATTTTGCATATATGAAATTTTCCCCCCCAAAAACGTCGAAGTGGAGTTGCTTTGAAGTATCCCGGTTGTCATATTTCCGTACAAGATAAGAACCTTTTAAGAAAATAATTTAAACATCAACACTCTAAGAAATTGTGAGAGAGTTTGAATTACGTCAACATACGCCAAAATTAACATCAAAAGACACTGGATACTGTAATAATGTTCTATTTTAGTCGTAATGAGCTAATCGAAAATTATGGGCGCCGAAGCTATCACTAGTGGGCAATTCTAATTACATTTTTAACTGCAGTTTGCTACATCATTTTATATTAAAACGACAGTTTACAAGAAAAAAGATATTACGATATTAATATAGTAACGATTTTTCTTAGAGAATCTTTAACGATTACATAAACGATAAAAAAGCTTGGGTGTGAATTGTTCTTACTTCATAGCCAGTTATAATTTATTATCGACTATGTGTGATGGTGATAACAAAGAAAAACCCTCCTAGATTTAGTTTTAAGTTGGCAACGGTAGTTATCACCATCACCTCGATTGCGGTCGAGTGCACAAGTGTTCCCGTGACCCATCCACCAGGCGACGCGAAGGAGCATCGCTGGGTTTTAGTGGGTATTCTGGTCACCAGTCTGGCCGCCGGGGAGCCCCACATACCCCATCGGAAGCGGCGCAGTCTTGCCTGCGTCGCTTCCGGAGGGGATGCGTAAACGCATTTCCCAACGGGGGAAAAAAAAACATCTCCTTAAGGAATAGGGTAAGTCATTATGTCACAGTGGCATCAAACAGTAAAAATAATCTAGCTAGAATTACTCCTATAAATAGATTTGTGTCTCAGCCTATAATAATATATTGAAAAAGCAAAACTAGATAGTTTTTTATTTTAAACTCCGCTGTATCGCTTAAGCAAAAGATTAAACAATTTTATAATTTATATATTATTATTTGTAATTTTAATATAATAAGTCTGTAAGTGGGGTTATATAAAGATATCGTTAATTTTTTATTTAAAATGTTTTGACAACGTTGGGTACCTATTAAATAAATAATTTCATCATATCGTATCTCCTTTGCAAAGTAAGACACTTTATAATTAACGCTTATTTTATTCGCATTCGAGTATTTAAGCGAAACTTAAGAACGATTTGAATAATCAAATATAAATCTAGACATTACACCACTGTCTAGACAACACAGCAATTACTTACTAAAATACGCAAGTACTGTACATTGGCCTTGTTTAATTAATATAGCTAATTGAAATGTTCAGTTAGAACAATCACATGGGGCGAACTAAGGTAACAAGAGCTCCGAAAAGTCATACCCATTAAAGTACTCCAAACAAAAAGAGGCTCTTTGTCGGTCCGACGCTGAACAAGGCGTTAATTAAGATTTTCCCACTGAAAAACTCGAATAAACTAAAACTTGGATACGAATGGTAATTGAATTTAGCGTGAAGTTTGCATTCACTGCTTTTAACTCCAATGCTCACTCTCTAATACTCACTTTTATGAGATGGTTCTGCCAGCTAGAAACTGGATTCACTGATTTTTTGGATCGCCGTTAAGGTAAACTATATCATATAAATATATCATGCACACAGACATATACAGAACCAGCGACAATGGAATCCACGTGTCTCCGGCAAGCGCAGCCTTAAGTAAGGGTCCACATACCGCTGACGCCGAAATTTATTTGTCTTTCACCAATCTTAAAATGACTGTAGCGTCATCTAGTAGAAAAGATTATACTTTCAATCATTGGTATTAGCAATTTAATAAAATATGAAATCAATAATTTACTTGGTCTTCCAGTTGGCATCTCCTGAAGTGTTGGAGCAAACCTAACGTTACAGCGTTAAAATATTTATAGTGTGGTGTATCCATATATATATATTATGTATATGGGTTTCATAGTACATCTACAAATAAACGCAATGTTTTATACACTGATACTTCTTTGCTTCATTCTATCCCAAAAGAAAGAAAAAGCATATTCCGTCCTCGTGCTGGGATATCACGTAAACCACGTCAAGCACAGATTCTTTGACGCCCAGCAGTTTTATTTTACCGTCGTGGTTCCATCGCAAAACGATGGCATCAAGAATACCTAAGTGGGTGATACTTAAACAACTTAACGAAACGTTTTCATCCACGTTCATAATTAGAACTTCTGAGGTACGGAAATCCCTTCAGGCACTCGTGTTTTCTTCTAAGTATAACTTACGTACCTTCAAAGCGCGTAAATCTAGACCGCATTATTGTCTCAACAGACAAGCTAATAGTCTACCGCAAGTCCATTTCAGATTAAAAAATACTACTCATACGGGTGTGAGGATAAACACGTGAACTGAATAATATATGCGTAATGTAATCGAGCCTTTTAAAAGGCGAATACAAGGGAGCCGCATCAGAATTTCAAATTCGCCATTCCCGCGGGTACTTTGATGTGGCGTCGGCAATTTAGCAAAACAAGTTTATCGCGATCGATAGGCATGCGCTAATTTTATTGGAATCCCTTGTGTTTGGTAAATTATTACCGCAATTGTAGAATATGCTCCAAAAATTGTATTATTATTGATCTCTTTAGATTAGAGAAATGTTTATCGCCTTGTTTATATCTACCGGTAGAACTCACGATGCAAATACTTGCAGCTTAGTAGTCCGTTGTTAATTTTTTCGTGTTCCACTACTGGGCTATATCTAGCCTTAAAGAAGAAAGAGATTTTGGTTGCAGACTCTCCGTAAAACAAAAGTCGTCTCATGCTTTTTACGAACACGGTGTGTTTCTGTAGTTTTTTCTTTCTCTTTTAACTTTTAGCTTTTGGGAACATTTCATTCATTTTATTTTTAAAAGTAACTGGATGTGGGAAGATTCTTGTAGCAGGTTTAATGTCATCTTTTGGTGGGTTTTGTTAGTAAAATGGGCACTAATTCCGTTACGTAATTTCCGTTATAAATGCCCCCTTCATGTTAATTCTTCTATCAATTTTGATGTCTCACATCTGCCAGGCGTCGCGTGGTGCTAAATTCAATTTTATTAATATAATTCAATTGTTTCCCAGCACCGTAACAGTACCCTTAAATCGCATTTCCATACGACTTGGTAACATTAGATTTTCAAAAATAAAGTAGCTCTTATTATCCCAAATACATTCTGAAAGCCATAATATTATCATAGGGGCTCCCTCGCTCCGATGTTGGTATAGAATTTCGGCGACATTATTAAAATTTATGACTAGTTTTGCATAGCTTACGGATTTTATAGGGATAGAGTTGCAAAAGTGTTAGCTCCCTGAGGTGAAGTCAGTTGCCACATGCCACAAAATATGCTGATAGTGTGGAATATTCAAATTGGAGTTTATATTTCTAACAACCTACGTGGCGTCGCAGTGAGCACCTATAAAAACGGGTATCAATAAGGCAATATAAATTCAAAAAAATTCATCACTTAAATTAAACTGCCTCATTTCTCAACAGGCTGTTATACTGGTATACTAATTAATAGATTATCTCAAGTTATTTTTAAATCAAAATATGAATTTCATAATTATTTCCATGGCGTCACCTGGACCGAGGTTTCAGCTGTAAATCACCGCTGCACGCTTTCATGATTGGCTTTTATGAAGGCTTTTAGCACAATGCTGAGCTGAAACCTTTTACTAGGTTGTGTCACGAATGTCAAACGTTATTCTGGTGCTTCTGTTATGAGCTTTTGAGTCAAATTCTCAAGTAAGGCTAGTACACACTAGGGGTAGTAACACCTAATGTTAAAGGCGTTGTAATGTGTGATATAATTTATTAATAAAGATATTTTCACTTCTACTTCTCAAAACAAAGTACAATATTCTAATTCTAATTGATGAACAGCATGGCCCACAATAAATAATAATAAACAGATTTGAAAGACCATAATTTTTATGCAGCCATTGTTTTTTTTAAACTAAATTTTAAATTGACATTACGATAGTTTATTAAACTATACACTACCTTCCATTATCTCGCTTCAAAATGACTCCGTAGAGGATGTCTGGAATTCGTTTATTTAATTTATTCAACAGGCTACAGAAAACACTAAAAACTATAAGAAGAAGTGGAATTGTACAATACTGCAGACCCCCTTGGAGGTGGCTACAACATGCTTAAAAACTACTTAGAGAAAACAAAAAAAAAACACATACAAAAACCTACTATTTATAAAACAAACAAAACTATAAAAAACTTATATTAAGAGGAATAAAAAGAATCTACTATCTATGAAATTTTGCATATGGACAAGAAGTGTGTGTTTTTTTTATTTCGGCAAATTATCGCCCGATATATCCAGAGTCTTTAGCGATAAGACGCGATTTAAAGTTATTGCATGTTTTTTTTTACCCTTTTATATGTGTGTGTAAGCCAAAAGACCGGTGGACGCTGGAGTCACAAGATGTAGGAATAATTAATCAGAAGCATTCGCATTGGTAGATCGCCAACTAGATGAAAATACAGTTGGTCCAGCAGCGGACGACCTTCTGTTAATATCATAGCCAAGTCAATCCCCCACTGTAGGGTACACATCTGTCTTCGCACTAAAAAAAGAACATATAGTTTTTATACTCTAACTGGTAAGAGGGCTTAGGAAAATAAAAGTGATTATCAAGCGATGCGTGTCCAATAAAGTGAAAGACCAAAATTCATAAAAACCAAAATCCTTACATCTATAATTGGTCACCCACAAAGTTATCAACATGGGCTAGTGCTTTACGCATTTAATAAAATATGCCCCACCGCAATTCGACCAGACCACTTTCATTAATTCTATCATGTACTTCAAATAAAAATAAATAAAATATAAAACTACTTCAAATATACAAAGTTGGAGGTCCTTGATTCGGCTCGAATCTGGCCTAGTGGCTAGATAGCACCTTACCGACAAAAACTTGACGTCAAGTTATTTAGCGTTACAGCACGAGGACACAAAAAACCCATTAGGAGTTACCCCAACAGGTTAGCCCGTTACCATCTAAGACTGTATTACTTACCATCAGGTGAGATTTTCGTCAAGGGCTAACTTGTAGTGCATCAAAAAAAAAAGTAGAGTTCTGTGTTTCTGCACATAGATTTTAGTAGTCGGATGAGTATTGGTAACCCAAAAAGGCTTTATTGAGAGGTAGCTGTCGCATTTCCTGAATCGAGTTAGATACTGCCCGTATCGTCAGCCGTGTTTCAAGCTCTTTTGTTTCCTGAACTGAACTGAATAGGAAGCCATATGCTTGTCTCACTCACTGCGTCGTAATATCATAGAAACATCTAGCTACGAGAACAATTTCCGCTCTGCCTTTCACTTTCATCCAGAAACACCGTTTGCTTTAGTTTTTATTCAACTTCATCCCATATTCAATAAAAACAATTAGATATGAGCATTTATAAGCATGATATACACATGCCGCAAGCAATATAGTTAACGGTCTACCCACTTTCATTAAGCAGGTACGGATAAGAATAATCCGGTTAGACGGGACGATAGTTACATCCGAGCAAACTGTTGGCTTGTACAAATTATACGGACGAGGAACATAATGGAAATGTTATTGCTCGGGTTGAGTACCCCATAATAAGTAGTGTGATTTCTTATTATAAGAAACATAATATAGATATAATATAAAATCAAAAACAAATTAGTTTTAACTGTACACGGTGAGAGGCTGTAATGCGTCTAACCGGGTTTACCAAGTGGGGTATTTTTAGGAAGCTTACACTAAGACTACATGGTATCACCACCATATTATAATATAAGTGTAGCTGAATGTTCACCCACTTTCATTAAGTGGTACAAATAATCCGGTTGGACAGTATTCTCACATCCAAACAAACTGTGGATTTGTATGATCAAATTATACGGTTGAAGAACACAATGGAAATGGTTTGGCTTGAGATGAGCACATATAATTAGGGTTGTGATTTTGTCTATCCGTGTCATTTACAAATTCTTTTGTTTTCTTTAGAGAGTGAACTTTGTTTATATACTATGATGCAATCTATGGTACATTTTAGCGGGCTAACATGTTAGGGGTATGGTAAGCCAATACTCCTAATTGTTTTCTACGCGATAATGTGCAGGAACGCCAAGTTGCTTAGCGACACGTCTTTATCAGTGGTAACTAGTCACGGCCGAAGTCTCCCACCCTCCCACCGTAACAGGCTAGAGCCGGGAATTAAAACCAGGACCTCCAACCTTATAATGCGACGGTTTCTTTTATCCACTACAAGTTAGCCCTTGACGGCAATCTCACCTGATGGTAAGTGATGATGCAGTCGAAGATAATAGCGGGCTAACCTGTTAGGCGTATGGTAAACCCATACTCCTAAATGGTTTCTACGCGACATCGTGCCGCAACGCTAAATCGCTTGGTGACACGTCTTTGTCGATTGTTTAGTCTATCGAACCCGAACTACAAATCGGTCTCTTACGAGCTTATTGATATACCTAAAACACTGTTTGGAATATAAATGGAAAACCAAAAAATAAAGTATGCTGTACAAGTTAAATGATAAAAATACGTTGGTCCAAACTTTTATTAGGCACGAACTTAAAATATAATTATTAAAAAATCTAATTAGAAATAAGTTTAGACTTAACATTAGTTACAAAATTAAACTAGAACCATAAAAGTGTGTAGTTCACGAATGTTTCTTAAATTGTTCCATGCCTGTAGTGAACACGTAGTGCAGTACAATAATAAAGTTAGCGTTCACCCGGTCTTATTAAGCAGGTACCACAATAATCCGGTTATACGGCTACTGGGCAAGGGAACAATAGTTAAACCCGGACAGACTAAGTTGTTGCACACTGGTTGCCTTAATAATAGCTTGTAGAGTTTAATTTCAATACTTTTTGTCTGGTTGGAGACTTGGGCCAAGGCTAGTTACCATTTAAGCGATGATAACGTGTCATCTTTCCGTATATCACCTAAATATGGGATTGATATAATTGATAACTGCCATATCTTATGAAAATAAGCTACTACGTCATCACTTACCTTAAGGTAGATAGTTATCAAAAATTTCAAAATTCAAAATAATCTTTATTCAAATAGTCATTAAAAAGGTACTTTTGACGCGTCAATAATTTACATAGTAGTTATTTCATGGTGATAACTATATTCATAAACTTAATACTAAAGCTATGAGGGTTCCAAACGCGCCCCGGTCTATAAAGAAGCCCACAACAAACTTAGCCGGCCTTATAAGTTAAGTTTTAAATTGAAAAACAAATACATTTTGAAAAACAAAAACATTATTCAAGGTCTTTCTATAGTATAAGGTCGCGTTGGTTTATGGATTTATATGAAAATCGAGCCAAGGACCTTGGTTTAACATCCGGATTACATAAAGAATTATTTGTACTTCTTTTGGCTTTCGAAGGTTTACTTTTGACAAACAGGGAATTTTATTACTGTTATAGGTCTGCCAGTACTCGAAAACCGACCAGTGTAATATTATATATGAAATTATTACCTTCATGCAATTATTCACCTTAACAATCCTAAATCTACCTTTCCTTTTGACGACCTCCGTGGTGCAGTACGTGCGCTGTCGCATTATAAAGTTGGAGGTCCTGGGTTCGATTTCCGGCTCGAGTCTGGTCTGGTGGAAGGCTTCGGCCGTGGCTAGTTACCACCCTACCGACAAAGATGAGTCGCAAGGTGATTTAGCATTCCGGCACGATGTCGCGTAGAAACCAATTAGGAGCTTGGGTTAACCGTACTCCTAACAGGTTAACCCGCTACCAACTTCGACTGCATCATCACTTACCATCCGGTGAGATTGCCGTCAAGGGCTAACTTGTATTGTATATAAAAAAAAAAACTAAAACTCTTCAATAAGGTTTACGAAGTTTTCTCTTCTCATATTAATATATACAAACCATCATATAACGACCTAAAAAACAAAGTTAAAATTTTTGGATTTATTTTTATAAACAAACTTATCGATATTATAATTATTATGGAAACTAGCCACCAACTGAAATAATTATAATATTGCTAGTCCTTTCCTTAAGCAGTTACTTAACTAGAATGAAAACGTAGGACATTGAAATAATATAGTTAATGTTCACCCGGTCTCGTTAAGCAGGTACCGCTATAATCCGGTTATACGGCTGCTGGGTATGGGAGGCGATAGTTACATCCGGGTAGAAACAGCGTACGTTCGGCGCGTGTGGAGCTTTCAAATTATTGTTGTATTTTACACCCGTTTTCCAAACAGAGAACAATGGGGTATAATAAGGCTTTTTCTCAAGATAGGTAACGAAATGAATAATAATACAATAATATTTTCTACCAAGACTTAGACGTATCTATTAATGATTAATGAAAAAAAAAACAATCGATTTACAATAAAAAGAAAAACCGGTACTTAATTACGTTATATATTTATTAAAGATGCATGATGATATATTAAGCTATGAATAACATTAAATTCGTGTGCTTTACTTTTCATAAAAAATAGTTTAGAGTTATTATGAATTCGCATTCCGTTCTGCCTACCTTCTTCCATCTTACTGCATTTCTTCTACCTTCATGTTTAAGGATGTAAATATGTAGTGCACGATAAAGAAAAAAATGTTTATTACTAATAATCTGATTGTTGCTGTCTGTGGAGACATTTTGCTGATTTAAATCTTTCACCGATCATCCGCAAAATATCCACCAACGAGACCGATCTTCATTGAAATAAACAAAACAAATTCTTTGGAAAAAAATAAAATAAAGAAGTCTTATCTTCAAAAACTCCATTGCATATACTAGTTCCACAGAAGTGTAATGTAACAACTTTGCACCGAAATTTCAACATTCATTATGACGTCTGATCATTCGAGGATAGCTCAGCAAAATTTCAGTCGCCAGGATTTTATTTATAATTGTTTTTTTCTCTAAGTTGGATCGTTCTATCAGTCAAATTTTTTAGAACTGACTATGAGCAGTTGTGTTTAAAGTTAGATATTATGTCGTTTATGAAAATCCGATTGGACATATTCATATTTTTGTTATAACGGGACTTTTATGGGAATTACACCCAAGAATTCTTTCGTGTCGAACTCAGTAGTGTTTATAATCTAATATGAAAATCGGTTCAAATATTTAGGACGTGTTTTTGTACGCCTGTTTCGTAAGGCGGATATAATCCCGTCTGTTTTGTAACAACATAGCTTGTTTTAATTACCCACGTGGTTTACATAATTCGTTATATCATAAAGTGCTAATAAATAATTCATATCTGGAAAAGTTTTGAGGTGGGCAAAGTTAACACTAGCCTGGTCATATCTACGGTTTTATTGTGTTATTAAAATAAATACTTTACTGATCAAATTACACTGATAATATTTAAAAAAAAACGCCACGTGCGAGATGTTATAACTCTTTAAGCGTAGTTACCCTTTGTATCAGACTTATAATAAGCAAGTGTCCGCTACGCGGCCGCAAAATACGGGTCGTGAGGCGCGTCCAATGGTCCTGGCGCACCTCGGACGGAGCTTGGGGGTCAATATAGGCCCCCCGTGGAGGGTCTGCCTCGGCGGACGCCGAAGGAGCATCGCTGGGTTTTAGTGGGTATTCTGGTCGCCAGCCTGGCCGCCGGGGAGTCCCACATACCCCGTCGGAAGCGGCGCAGTCTTGCCTGCGTCGCCTCCGGAGGGGATGCGTAAAAGCATTTCCCAGCGTGAAAACGGGCCGAAAATGAAAAAAGGCCGCAAAATACGAATATTCACGTAAAATTGATTTCTGGCCCAAACGATCTAACATGCCATTTCTATCTACACTAGAAAAATCGTGTATATCACAATAATATTCAGGTGTAACAAGTAAAATACTCCAAACTGTTCTCAAGTTTTCTGTACTTGGCCAGTGTAGTGGACTACGGCCATTACCATTTATTTATTTTATTCCACTGTGCTAACCCCTGACGGCAATATTACCTGGTGATGGCAGCGGGCTTAGCTATTATGAGTATGGCAGTTATATTAAAACTAACTATTAATAAGGTAAATAATACAGTTACAGGAAACACTCGTAGAAAGATTTACAATATGTCCACATACTAACATATTGTAGTCATCAATTTATTATTATTATTTTTTTTATTTATTCTTTATTTGTACACCACATATTAATATGAATAATAAGAAAAACAAGAAAAAACAGGATACAAAAGGCGGCCTTATCGCTTAGCGGCGATCTCTGCCAGGCAACCTTAGGATTAGGAAAAAAGAAAGTAGGTGGCGTAAGTGGTAATATAAGAAAAACCCTGCATACTAATAACTACATACTAATACATACACCATTTTACATATCAATGTAAAATGTATTCAGTCATTGTAGATGTAGTCACCCACTGGCTCACTACAGTGCGCGGGTATCCTATATTGCGTTATAAGGTCCTTATATGGTGCTTGGTTATTGTCCTTGCTCGAGTCTGGTCTGGCTAACAATACAATGGCTAACTTAAAATTAATAAAACAAAAAAGTGAAACTGCATTCAGCTTAAACTTGTCTTAAGCTCGACCTCCGTTTATAAAGTTTCGCATTATAAAGTTGGAGGTTTGGGTTCGATTCCCGGCTCGACTCTGGTCTGGTTGGAGGCCTTGGCTAGTTACCGACAAAGACGTGTCGCAAAGTGATTTAGTGTTCCGGCATGATGTCGCGTAGAAACCAATTGGGAGTGTGGGTTTACCACACCCCTAACAGGTTAGCCCGCTACCATCCTAGACTGCATCATCACTTTCTACTAGTGTATAAAAAATGCCTGCCTAAAATGTGTACCCTACAGAACTCGACCGGAGTAATCGAGAAATATATAAAATAAACTCATTAAGAAAGAAACACAATCATTATTTGGTCGCTAAACTATGAGTTCGAAACTCTACCAAGCCGCAGAACAAACAATATGTACCGCATCTGAAATTCAAATGTGACACCGTTTTCAACCACTTATTTAGAGCAGCAAGACATATTTCAAGTTCGCATTTCGGTGCCTTTGCGAGATTCCGCGCTTGAATTCAGGCCAAGTTTTTCTTTGAAATCGAACTCACTTATTTTCCGTGTCTCAAACTCAAATTTTCTAATATTGACCCCAATCGTCTTTACTGTTCCAATTATTACAGAATAATTTCAATATTTCAGCCTAAGATGGTAATGGGCTAACCTGTTAGGAGTATGGTACAAGAAGCGGTGATAGCTCAGTGGTTAGGGCGTCAGCCTCCTAATCAGAAGTCGGCGGTTCGAATCCGGGCACGCACCTCTAACTTTTCGGTGTTATGTGCGTCTTTAAAAATAAAAAATAAAAATAAAAAAATTAAAAATATCACTTGCTTCAACGGTGAAGGAAAACATCGTGAGGAAACCTGCACGCCTGAGAGTTCTCCATAATGCTCTCAAAGGCGTGTGAAGTCTGCCAATCCGCACATGGCTAGCGTGGTGTACTATGGCTAAACCCTTCTCATATATTGAGAGGAGACCCGTGCTCTGTAGTGAGCCGGTAATGGGTTGATCATGATTATGATGATACGCCTAATGGCTTTCTACGCGACATCGCGCCGAACGTTGTTGCGACAAGTCTTTGTGGATAGGGTGGTAGCTAGCCACGGCCAAAGCCTCCGACCAGACCAGACTCGAGCCGGGAATCAAACCCACGGACCTACAATTTCCAAATGTGACAGCGCACGCGCTGCATCACGGAGGTTTTAAAAACGTCGTGTTTTTTTGATCTTACAGTTTGCGATTTAGGCTGCGATCTATAGAGTTACAAGTCATAAATGTATCTCGCTTTAACACAAACTTTTTTTTTTTTATCCACTACAAGTTAGCCCTTGACGGCAATCTCACCTTATGGTGAGTAATGATGCAGTCTAAGATGGTAGCGGGCTAACCTGTTAGGGGTATGGTAAATCCACACTCCTAATTGGTTTCTACACGACATCGTGCTGGAACGCTAAATCGCTTGGCGACACGTCTTTATCGGTAGGGTGGTAACTAGCCACGGCCGCAGCATCCCACCAGACCAGACTCGAGCCGGGAATCGAACCCAGGACCTCCAACTTTATAAAGTGACAGCGCGCGCGCTGCGCCACGGAGGTCGTCTGACTGAACTAAGTGTAAGTACACTCTATTGATCTCAGTCTAAAACATTTAATTAATTTAAGAGAAGTTAAATCTCCAATTCGAATTGAATTTACATTTTTGCAATGTCACCTTTTCTCAACAACCATTAGAATGGCAGGTAGTTAAAAATTTATTGAGCCAAAACTTGGGGTTTCAAGAAAGGGTTTTGTAGAGAAATTATATTTAGCCCATTGTGAAAAAAATGCGTTGTTTATTATACGTCAGTAATAATTATAACATTGAAGTTACATTTATTAATTACTAGCTTCTAACTGCGGCTTCGCTCGCATATAAGCCATTAAATAAGTATCAGAGATAACTATATTTTGACAAACCATTTTATTAGGTTTAAAGATCTTTATTCTCAGAAGAAACAATTTCACTTGATGAGAAATTAATAAAATAAAACAGTTTACAATAAAAAAAAATAGTAGGCCAAAAAGTGGCGTGTTTACAAATTTACACAATGCTTTTTAAGTTTATTTTTTTTTTTGAACGCTGTAAATGACTTTTCGCAAAAAATTTCTTTAGGTAAGCTATTATACATTTGTGCTCCCTCAACCTGTATTGTTTTACTGCCATAATTTGTTCTAGTTTTGTATAATCTTAACTTATGTCTATTTCGTGTGTTTAAATGTGATTTGGTTTTAAAAGTAATTTGTGTGTGTATGGTTTCGGTTAATATTTTTCTAATCAGTATACATGTTTTAAATTTATATAATTGGTTAAGGGAAAGTGTGTTAGTTCTTTTGTACAGTTCTTTAGTTGGAAAACGATAATCTAGGTGGAACAGGGTTTTTAATAGTTTGTTTTGAGATATTTGAAGAATTTTTAGGTTTGTTTCATATGCACTTCCCCATATTTCTATAAGGTATTCTAATAAGGGGTTCACTAGTGATTTGTAAATAATGGTGCGGACTTTTTGAGGTATGCATCGAGTGGATCTACGCAAGGCGCCAGTGAGTGATGCTATCCTACCTTGGAGGTATTCTATATGGCTACGCCACGTTAATTTAGAGTCTAAAACTAAACCAAGGTATTTTTCTGTATCAGAATGTTTGAGTACTTGATTATTTATCGTTAGCGGATCAAAAGTTGGAATAATTTTATTTTTTGCAGCAAAGAGCATAAAGGAAGATTTAGTAACATTTATTGTTAACAGGTTATATTGAAACCAATCGTTTAAAGAATCTAGGTCGCTTTGTGCGTCAGATATTATTTCGTGTATTGAATTACCAAAATAGAATATACATGTATCATCTGCATACAATGATATTTCTCCGGTTAGCCCTAGAGTACCTATGCTATTTATGTAGATCAAGAACAACAAAGGACCTAAAATGGATCCCTGGGGAATACCACAAACAATTTCTTTTGGTTTACTTTTAAAATTTTCAATTTTTACTATTTGTTGTCTATTTGTTAGGTAAGATTCAAAAATTTTCAAAGCCGATCCAGTTAGGCCAATAGTTTGTAATTTTTTTAACAAAATAGGATGAGATACAGTATCAAAAGCCTTTTTTAGATCAATAAAAATGCCTAAAACTAGATTCTTTTTATCTATATTCATTTTTATTTTTGTTATTAAGTCAATTGTTGCCGAAAGTGTATTTGATTTGTTTCGAAAACCATATTGTCCTTTAAATAGAAATTTGGCATCTGTTAGATAATTATTTAGACGTGTATATAAAACTTGTCCAAATATTTTAGACATTACAGGTAAAACGGAAATAGGACGGTAGTTTCCTGGATCAGTCTTTGAACCTGCTTTATAAATGGGGCTGACTTTAGCTATTTTCAAACTGTCCGGGAAAACTCCATCTCTCATACACTTATTTATACATAAACTTAAGTTCTCACTGATAAGATCATTAATACATTTTATTGACTTAGGGGTAATACCATCAATGCCTGTACTGGCATTAGCTTTCAAATTATAAATTATCTTTTGTATTTCTTCTTTAGTGCATGGCTTGAATTCAAAAAGTTTATTTGTTTGTGTGTGTGAAGTTGATTGGCAATAGGCAATATTAGTGGTACTGTGATATTTTTGCGGTATTTTATTGGCTAGAATTGTGCCTATAGTAGAAAAGTAACAATTGAAGGTTTCACATATTTCTATAGCATCAGTGATAGTTTTAGCATTTACAATAAGTTTTGGGGGAGCACAGTTACATATGTTTTTGTTGTTAGAAAATATGTAAATTAATTCCCACATTTTTTTGGGTTTGTTGTAGCATTTTGTAAAAGCATTATAATAATATTCATCCTTTGTATCTCTTATAATACTTCCAACTTTATTTCTTACTTTGTTAAAGTCATTTTTTAAATCAACATTGTTACTGTCTTGCTTTAAATTATTCCATAATGTATTACGGTTTTTTATTTCACCTAATATCTGCTTATTTATCCAGTCATCTCTGGGTAAGTTTTGTATTTTATATTTAATAATTTTATTATTCTCTAAAGAATTCTTTATTAGGTTTTCTAATCGATTATAATCGTAGTCCATGTTTTGAATATTATTTATAGCCATGTCTTTATAAAGTGCATCATAATTTATTGCTTCGTATTTCACTTTCTTTTTAGGTTCTTTTCTATATTTCTTAAACTCGCAATAAATTTGTTTATGATCCGATAAAGGTGAGTCTATTATGGCTAGATGGAAATCATTACTAGTGTTTGTGCAGACATGATCAAGTATTGATTGAGACGTTTCTGTCTCTCTAGTGCAGTATTGAGAGTCAATTTTATTCAGTATCTTAAAACCAGATTCCTGTATTAAATACTTATAATTTTTACTGCATTTGTCATTATGTAAAATATTTATATTATCAGTTAAAAAAAAATCACCTTCGTTTCTCTTTTCAATCCTCCAGGAATATGTGTACAGAGTTTCATTCATTTAATTCAGGTAGGAGAATAAGTTGCTCATACGTGATAAAAACTAACAAAAACCAGCGAAATTGCAAAATTCCTTTTTTATTTATTCCCACATTTTTTAGTCTTTAAATTAGTATCACAGAATCAAAATACTCGTACATTATTCTAATTAAATTCTTTTTGATATAGAAAATATTTAAAAACGAAAAACGAGTCTAATATAAAATTAATATCCGCGCCGAAAGATAAGTGATACCTACGGAATAAAATCGAGCCTTTCAAATGGCGAAAAACAAGGGAGCCGCATCAGAATTTCAAATTCGCCATTCCCGCGGGGACTTTGATGTGGCGTCGGCAATTTAGCTAAACAAGTTTATCGCCGATAAACACGTGCTAATTTCATTTACATACACCGCGGTTCGAGGACAAGCGTTTTATTACAATAATTTTATAGGCGCAGGTGAAAGCAGGCATACGTTTTCCAATTGAACAGGCCATTTCAAAAAGGGTACAAGTCTTTAAATTTCAATTGATCAAAAGTGAAGTATTGTAAACTTTTTTTTTATGTTATGTTGAACTCTGACATAATAATAATAAAATAATAAATATAAAATAATAATCATTTATTTCAACTTAATACAATATTTGTTAAACTACCCTGACCCCCAAACTTCTTCTTCTTTAAGTGCCTCTCCAACTAGTGAAGGTTGGCAGTCAGAATGGCATATTTTGCCTTGTCTCTCGCGAGGCTGAAAAGCTGGGCGGCACTCGCGATCCCAGTCCACTCCCTGATGTTTCGCAACCAAGACTTCCTCTTGCGACCGATACGCCTCTTTCCCGCTACTTTGCCCATCATTATAAGTTGCAGGAGCCTGTATCTGTCGTGCCTAAGCCCCAAACTAGGATACATAATATAATGCATTATTCAAATAAATATTTAGATTTTTTTATACATAAAATAAAACATTTGAAATAGTCTGGTTGCGACTAAATTAAGGAATCAGTCATTTGAAAATCATCGACAGTTTGCTTCTTTTTATTTCTAAAGATCCAAGGTGCTGGAATGGACACTCCGCAACGGCAAACGTAGCATCGGTCGACCCCAACTATGTGGACAGGCAAAATGAAAGGAGTCGCAAGGAGCCGCTGGAAACAAGTGGCCCAATATCGTGGACCTTGGATCTCCCTTCAAAAGACCTATGTTCAGCATTGGACGCCAATGGGTTGATATGATGATTAAGTGATGTTTGGCGACCTCCGTGGCGCAGCCAGTTTGTTGTTGTATTATAAAGTTGGAGATCCTGGGTTCGAATCCCAGCTCAAATCTGGTTTGGTGGTAGGCTTCGGCTGTGGCTAGTTATCACCCGACAAAGATGTGTCGCCAAGCGATTTAGCGTTCCGGCACGATATTGCTTAGAAACCAAATAGGAGTGCAGGCTTGCCATACCCCTAAACCGTTCGCCGTCTACCATCCTAGACTGCATCGTCACATACCATCAGGTAATATTACCATCAAGGGCTAACTTGTAGCATATAAAAAAAAGTATAGATAACATTCTACATTGGATATACAAAAACGAAAATATCACACTTGAACCGCGATATCCGGAGAAATGCAGATTCAAATACCACTGGTTCTAAAATTATTTTCTGAACTAAATGACACATGGAAGCGGTGATAGCCTAGTAGTTAGGGCGTCAGCCTCCTAATCAGAGGTTGGCGATTCGAATCCGGGCACGCACCTCGTAACTTTTTGGAGTTATGTGCGTTTTAAAAAATTAAAATATCACTTGCTTTAACGGTGTAGGAAAACATCGTGAGGAAATGCATGCCTGACAGTTTTCCATAATGTTCTCAAAGGCGTGCGAAGTCTGCCAATCCACACATGGTCAGCGTGGTGGACTATGGCCAAACCCTTCTCATATTAAGAGGAGACCCGTGCTCTGTAGTGAGCCGAGAATGGATTGATCATGATGATGAAATTACACGTCGTATTTTTTTGTCATCGTTCAAGCTGGTCTCATTATGAAATTGTACGAGGTAAATAAGAGATGACGCGCTTCGAAACTTATAACAAGCCTAGTTCCTGCAGCGTGATGTTACAAACGAGCCTTGGCTAAGTATAGATAAGGAAGCAACTGTGCACTAAGTATGGTTAACGATAAGTTACTTTGCACACCTAAGGCTGATTTTAGTCTCACAGTCGGCGCTGATGGGCGAGATATATAAACTTCTAGGAGGCGTTTTTGAAAGACACGTAGCTATTAGCGCGCATGGTGGTTAACGCCGACGCGTGACGCGTGCATCATTGCACGAACGCCTTTGCTTTCAGTGAGAGTTCTAGTGTAAAGCGGACGTAGTCAGCGTGTACAATCATGGCCAATACAAAGTAGTCGTGATCGTCGTGATCAACCCATTCTCGGCTCACTACAGAGCACGGGTCTCCTCTCAATATGAGAAACGTTTGGCAATAGTCCACCACGCTGGCTATGTGCGGATTGGCAGACTTCACACGACTTTGAGAACATTATCGAGAGGAGACCCGTGCTCTGTAGTGAGCTGAGAATCGGTTAATCATGATGTTAAGACATACCGCCAAGCGATTTGGCGTTCCATTAGGATGCCGCGTAAGAACCGATTGGGAGGATAATTCTAGCCAGCAAGCATGCTCCTCCGGTGCTGCAGATGTTAATTCACTTGACATCAGTTGAACCGTCTCCCTTGGCCACAACGTAGGTATAATATATTTAAAAAATCACGAAATAAATAAGAATGTTGCTGACGGACAAAATCTTGACCCAACTTTCTAAAATTGAGATCTATTGACCGATCTGACGAGTGCGCAAACGTTCCCGTGACCCAGCCACCGGGAGACGCGAAGAAGTATCGCTGGGTTGTAGCGGGTATTCGAAAAAAATAAGTAAAAAGTTCCTTGCAAAGTTAGTATTAACCACAAGCTTCTCAATTCTGTCTAATTTTTGTTTTACGAAATGGTTGAATATCACACAAAAGAGGCAAACAAAAACATTCGTACGCCTCTGTTTTTGACATTCGCGATTCTTTTGTAACATTTCAGCACGTGAAAATTCGTTTGAAACGCAAAATTGGAGGCAAATTATTCGTTACACTATTAACATTGTGGATTTGAAAAATCGCGGAGAATTCAAAATTGTGATCTACTTGCTATTGTAGTGCTCGCGACTTGATTCGCTTGTTACTTTAAACAACCTATTTTATGTCTTCAACATGCAAGCTGTCAATTTTTACAATATGTTTCAAGAACATTACAATATTGAGTATTCAATATGTTAATTTAGATCAATTCCACTGTAGCGTGTGGTAGCGTGTTGCATAAAATCTCGTGACTCTTTATTTTAAAGTCTACGGCGGGACAGAAATTCTATGCTCATCTCCAGGATGAAACCCATCATCGTTGAGACAGATGCAGTGTTTAACCAATAAAACTAAACGTCCACTAATAATGAGATAATAATAGTAGTATAATCATATAAAAACTAAAGCTTTTAACGAAACACAGTCTCCAATCCCAACTCATTTCACTGTGTGAATAAAATATGAACACAATTATTCTTAATAATATTTCCATTTTTTTTTTGTTTTTTTTTTTACTTAATTTGTTAGGTAATTAACGATACAATTGGTTGTATTGGTATTGGAGTATGTGGATGTATATATGAATTTTCACATTTTATATACTGCTCCTGATTTAGGTATACCTTTATTTTAGGCAAATCGTTAAAAGATTGACTCAATCAACATAGAGCTCAAACCGAACTGGATGAATCGAGCTGAAATATCTATAGCATATAAGAGATGACGCGTTTCGAAACTTCACACAAAAGAGGCATCTATTACCTTGGCATTCCAAGGTAACCCTTGACTAAAAAAACACGTCTAACCTATCACCTTCAACATATTATGTGCAAGACTATTACCTTAAATCCCTAGTGCATGTTATCAAATCAATAAACGTCTCATAAAATTACGTGTTAATCGTATATATTTGTATGAAGTTACCAAACCATATCATTTTTGTCCTTCATACATAATCACAAATTACATGAACAACACTGTACACTAGATGACTTAAATATTCGTTGAGCAACGCTAGGATCTGCGAATCATTTTGTATGCAAAGGGAACAGTTTCAATTACGCCTTACAACAAGGTCTGTACCCTGCAGTAATGCGGCGTCTATATGAGCGTATAAAGGCGAAACCATCCCGGAAATATTCAGATGAGCAATAAGATAACAGACCTATGGAAACGGAGCGGTGAGCTACGTATTATGACGCCGGAATAATATTCATGCTAAAACAATGTGTAGTTAGTGTTACATAATACAGAAAATATTACTCAACTAAAATATTAAGAATTAAATTGATTTCAATAACACAAAATTATAGTATATAAATTAAAAATATATAGCAGAAGCCTTTTTTTTTCGTTGGTAAGTCCTCATGGATATATCTGCACCACGGGGAGGCACAGAGGTTATGTCAGACTCCTACTGACTGAAACCCCCACGTGTTCCTACTCACCGCTGTAAGGTGAAGTCACGGGAAAATTTTCGCATATCACCGCAACTCCACCAGCGGGTGTCCACCGCAGCAGACCCTCCTCGGGCACAACGTGCCCAGTTTCGCCGGTTAGAGGTGTGCCGGAACAACAGCACACCAGCCAACTTGAGGACTGTATTGTGAGTGATGGACAACCCTGCTTCCATCGCCCACAAATCTTCCGAAGGCACAGGAGCATGAGAAATGGATGAGAACCCTCTCTGACCGTCCATCGCCGACGGCAAGCGCGTCGAACGCTCGCCGTCCACCGCGGCCCACCAGTCCCATACCTGGACGGGCGACTAACTTCCAATGGGTACGACCAGTCACAGTTGTAACCCCCACCTCCAGCAGCTCCAGCAGCAGTCCCATACCTAGACAGGCCTTCCACCACACGGGATGATTCACCACCTGGGTCATCCACAGCGCACTCAGTTTGATCAGAGGGACGCGGGGAGAACCCCACTGCGTCGGGTCATTGACGAAGGCTACTGTCCTGACAAACTAAAAATAGCAAAAATAAGACCTATTCTTAAAAAAGGCGGGAAATCTAACGATCCCAGAAGCTATCGACCGATCGCCCTATTGCCGGCGCTATCAAAAATCTTTGAAAAAACCTTGTCAAACCGCGTGTATAAATTTCTAGAAAAATATGATATTTTAAATAAAAATCAATACGGCTTTAGGAAAAACAGCTCGACAACGCTAGCTGTCTTCAAGTATATACAGGAAATCCTAAACTGTTTAGAAAACAAAAAGTACGGTGTCGGACTGCTACTGGATATGACTAAAGCATACGACAAAGTTTCACACAAAATAATGCTCAAAAAACTATATGATTCAGGCATACGAGGAAATGCTCACCGATGGCTGGAAACCTACTTGAAGGATAGACAACAACTCGTACAGGTGCAGTATCGCGATGAACAGACAAACGTAATAAGCAATTTTGAATCAGACGTGCGTATTACGAATTGGTCTATACCACAAGGAAGTGTCCTTGGATGTATCCTATTTTTGGTATATATTAATGATTTACCTAATATTATAAACCCGCACTCGCGATGCATCATGTTTGCAGATGATATATCAATACTATCCATGTGCTCGAATGGGACAGATTGTGAAAACCTTATCTCGGAAAACCTAGAAAATATTCAAAATTATTTGCACTTAAATAACCTAGAAATAAATTTAAATAAAACTAAGTTAATACAATTCAGACCGCATCAAAAACAATCACTGAACCTAAAATCGCTAGCAACTACTATAAAAATTAATGAGGTCAGTGACTTCACCCTTCTCGGCCTAACGATTGATACCCATCTAGACTGGAAAAGCCATGTTTACAATCTAAGTGTTAAGCTATCGCGATTTGTATTTGCTCTCAGTATACTGAAAGCAAATACAAATTACGAAACTGCACTCTCCGCGTACTATGCATATGCATACTCTTGGATCCGATATGGGATAATCCTCTGGGGTGAAAGTACCAATGCAGAGGATATCTTTATCCTCCAAAAAAAGTGTATCCGCATCCTAATGAACATAAAACCGCGCGAAAGTTGTAGACCGCACTTCCTAAATAAAAAAATTCTTACTTTACCGTCAATCTATATAATGGAAACAGCTTTATTTGTGAGGAAGCACTTTAATCTATACAAAACAACGGAGAATACAAAAAAACAAGAACGAAGCACACGTCGCAAAAATAAACTTGCATACCCCATATGCAAACTAAAAATTTTTACCCGCGGCCCATTATATAGATCGATTCATATATACAATAAATTACCAAATAACATAACTGACGAAAACAATTTGACGTCCTTTAAGCGCAAATTAAAAGAATGGCTCATCCTTAGAAGCTTCTACAGGATAGACGAACTGTTCCAACTTCCAATAAAAGTTCCTTAATTTTTATTAAATACTTAAGGCCTCAATTGGACATCAGCCTATGCGTAACAATTAAAATATTAAATGTTTAAATTTTTATTTTTATTTTTTGACTCATTGAACTTTTACTGTTATTATTTTTAATTTTATTTTTAATTTTTAATTTTATTTTTTTTTAATTTTTTATTGTATTGTTTAACATTGGAATATGACGAATATGTATAACAATTGTACTGTTTGCAATGCCCTGACCGGGCCTCATGTCTGTTGGATGTGGAAGCAAATAAATGAATAAATGAATAAATGAATTAGCCATCGGCTAACAAAAGAAATTGTTAACCGATGTTACCAGTGTGCACCGACCTGAATGCTGCTCTTCCCCCCGGACGAATCAAGAGAGACCCATAGCACCGTTACCCGACAGAGTTACCCGACCTGGCACCCCATATAGCAATGGCCTAACGTATTTAACGTAACTCTGTCTATAAATATAAAATGTACATCATCATGATCAACCCATTACCGGCTCACTACAGAGCACAGGTCTCCTCTCAATATGAGAAGGGTTTGGCCATAGTCCACCACGCTGGCCATGTGCGGATTGGCAGCCTTCACACGACTTTGAGAACATTATGGAGATCTCTCAGGCGTGCAAATTTCCTCACGATGTTTTCCTTCACCGTTGAAGCAAGTGATACATATTTTTTTTTAAACGCACATTACTCCGAAAAGTTAGAGGCTAACGCCCTAACCACTAGGCTATCACCACTTCGTGATTCCATTTAATGATTCTCCTTTAATAAAGGAATTAGGTAAGAAACATAGGTAGGCTATCGCTGCTATTCACCCTCTCGTAAAGCGTGCACCTAATACTGTGTAAACAGAATACAAGCAAGTCGGCTTTATTGCTAGTAAATGCAGATAGCGAGCTCCTCAAGAGGCGAAATTAAGCTCTATTTAGAAACGCTGTGCCATGCTTGATTCGATGAATTAAATTACATAAAGTCTCATTGCGGTCGATGCAGTTAAATCGTTTGCTGAATTAAACATGTGGGTAGCAGAATTAATATATTGAATGAAAACAGTTGCTTGGAAAGGATTTAACTATTATACATTCAAAAAAAGCAGAAGCTGAATCTAAAATACATTTTGTCTGTATATCAAAGCCCATCTTAATCAAGGAATGTAATAACTTTAAATATCAAAACATTATTTTAAACAATTATTAAATGAAATACTTGAGATAATTTTTAGACCAAGTGTGAGGTCTATAAAGCGGGATTAGTATTTTTTCTGATTTAGGATAAAATTAAAATGAGATAACGCACCTACAACTTTTCGGAGTTATGTGCGTTTTTAAGCAATTAAAATATCACTTGCTTCAACGGTGAAGGAAAACATAGTGAGGAAACCTGCCTGCCTGAGGGTTCCCCATAATGTTCTGAAAGGCGTGTGAAGTCTGCCAATCCGCACATGGCCAGCGTGGTGGACTATGGCCAAACCCTTCTCATATTGTGAGGAGACCCGTGCTCTCTCATCTCAGGATTGATCATGATTAGATAACGCTATATGTAAATTATAAGTCTGTCTTGTTTTAACACTATATTTAGCTGAAAAGTCAAAGTACGCTCTATGGACCTTACCCCATGTTTTGTCTTTCTCAAATCTCTCCTATTATAATTACATTAAAGACAAAAGGTGCAAAATGCATCAACCGAAAACGTTGAACATAAAATAGACGTACGTTCATACGTTTACTTCGTATAGGTATTCAGTACAGCTACGGGAAAACAAAAGGCATGAAAGTCGATTCAATGTACGCTTACGTACAGTATCTACTTCCATGCTGGAAATGCAAATGCATGCTCTGGGGGGAAGCAACTCGGAAACCAAAATTTATCCGAGAACCGAGAACCGAGCACCGACACTGGTGCAATTCTCCTTCGCATATAATAGTAAATTCTAACATTCAAACATTATGTGTAGTTAACTCAGTAACATATTCTTTGTATAATAAATTATTGTGATATTTTAAAGACGACCTTGGCGACCTCCGTGGCGCAGTGCTTGCGTTGTTGTATTATAAAGTTAGAGGTTCTGGCAGATGACGAATCAGGGGTATGAATTTATTATACCCCTAACACGTTAGCCCGCTACCATCTTATACTGCATCGTCACCAAGTGAGATAGACGTCAAGGGGTAACTTGTAGGGTATAAAAAAAAAGGAGCAGGAGTTAATTTGCGGAAGTTTATGGTATAAGTTTATGCTGTAATCTGTATTTTTTTTTATTCACCACAAGTTAGCCCTTGACTGCATCTCACCTGATGGTAACTGATGATGCGGTCTAAGATGGTAGCGGGCTAACCTGTTAGGAGTATGGCAAACCCACACTCCTAATTATTTTCTACGCGATATTGTGCCGGAACGCTAATTCGCTTGGCAACACGTCTTTGTCGGTAGGGTGGTAACTAGCCACCACCGGAGCCAGAGCAGAATCGAGCCGGGAATCAAACACAGGGCCTCCAATTTTATAATGCGACAGAGCACGCACTGCGCCATGAAGGTCGACAAATCACAATTAACCTTTGTTATAGTATCTTAGTATTTAAATACTAAAATATCACTTGCTTCAACGGTGAAGGAAAACATCGTGAGGAAACCTGCATGCCTGAGAGTTCTCCATAATGTTCCCAAAAGGCGTGTGAAGTCTGCCAATCCGCACATGGCCAGCGCGGTGGACTATGGCCAATCCCTTCTCATATTGAGAGCACGGGTCTCCTACCCGTGCTCTGTAGTGAGCCGGTAATGGGTTGATCATGATGATGATAGTATCCTAATCTCTATTTACTGTCTTTTAACGAATCTAAAACTTATAAAGCACGAGTTCCACCGTCAGAGACGTAGACACTTTTTTGAATAGAATTTTTGAGGGTGGGGTCGCACCGTTGTAAGCTACGCTATGAGAATAAGTCTTTGAGCGGAAGCCAGTTTTGATCCTAAGCATGCGCATTATTACTCGAAATCCTTCCTGCGTGACCTCCCTGGTGGAGTGTGGAGTGGTGAGCGCTGCCTTATAAGTTCATCATCATCATCATTATGAACAACCCATTACCGGCTCACTACAGAGCACGGGTCTCCTCTTAATATGAGAAGGGTTTAACCATAGTCCACCATGCTGGCCATATGCGGATTGGCAGACTTCACACGCCTTTGAGAACATTATGGGGAACTCTCAGGCGTGCAGGTTTCCTCACGATGTTTCCCTCACCGTTGAAGCAAGTGATATTTAAATTTTTTTAAAACGCACATAACTCCGAAAAGTTAGAGGTTTAGGCCCGGATTCGAACCGCCGACCTCTGATTAGGAGGCTGACGCCGTAACCACTAGGCTATCACCTTATAAGTTGGATGTCGCGAATTTGATCATCGAATCAGGAAAAAAAAACTGAATTGTCTGTGTTCTGTTCTGCTGGAAGGGTATGGCAAAGGCAGGTTAGGTAAAGTAGGTAGTGAGTACAGACAGTATAGATGATTTAAAAGTTAAATAACACTAAAAAAATCTGTAGCACATGGCATAATACTAAAATTCAAGCCAAATTTTTTGAACGCTTTAACAAACTATATCTTCTCACGATCGCGCAAACCACCATGAGCTGTGGAAGACCTCACAAATCAGGTTGATAACTTCTATGTCAACATTGAGCCCTTTAATATTATTGGGGATTTTGAAGTATATTTTGAATATAGCAAAAATGTATAAGATGAATTTATAACAGAAAATTAAGGTACTTTATATACAAAGGCACGATTTCGTGATGTCTTTCTATCGAAGATCTTTTTAAACAACCTTTAAGAGGAGTAGGTTTTGTTGCCGATGTTATTCCACAATTCCGAACATTTTAAAGAGATTTTTCACGAATTTCAATTTAAAATGGCGGTTCTTTTAAAATATTTGACTTACTCGTAAATATTAAAATGAAACACATTATGAAAGACGGTTCACATTTTTTCTCTTTTATGGACAGAAAAGTTTACAGATCCCCTGGATTAGGTTTACTTCTAAATATTTTTTTTGGTTCCTCAGTAAAAAAGATCTGTCCATCTGTCAGTATGTATGTAAGAGGCATTTTCTTAAAAACTATAATTAAAATTGGTAATAGTAAATTGAGTTACAAAAGAAAAAAGCACATCTGTTTGGTGGGAGGCTTCGGCCGTGGCTAGTTACCACCCTACCGACAAAGACGAGTCGCTAAGCGATTTAGCGTTCCGGTACGATGTCGCGTGGAAACCAAAATGGAGTGTGGGTTTACCATAACCCTAACAGGTTAGCCTGCTGCCATCCGAGACTGCATCATCACTTAGCCGTCAAGGGCCAACTTGTTGTGTATAAAAAAAAGCTTAGAAAGGTTATTCTTGGATTATGTCTTCGAGATCAAGTCAGAAATGAGGAGATCTGAGGACGAGTAATTTCCCAAGAAATGTTGAAATGACTACGTAACCTCACCGGTAAACGTAGAGAGCATACACCCCAACTTGGTGGACAGAATAGGTACATCAAACGAGTCAAAGGAAATCCGCTGGAAACAATTTTTAACAGCGGATTTCCTGGGACTCGACATGCCAAGACCGTGGAATAAAGAACTTCTCATAAAAGATCTATCTACTCTAGATGACTATAATCGGTTGAATTATTAAGATGTCAGTAAATTAACTACAAGGTATGCATGAAATATATCAGAATCAGATTATACTCATTAATATATAATCTTAATTACTAGCGGTTGCCCGCTACTTCGACATCGACTTAAAAGGTAATATTTAAAAAAAAATTGATGTACATGGTTTTTATTTATTACTATTAATACAAATTTTTGTATCTCTATCTCTAAAAAAAAATTTCATACAAACTTCCAATCCCTATTTTACTTTGAATTTTCAAATATCCTTTCTTAGCTGCCATCTCTTAACTATCAACTGCCTACTTGCTAAATTATAGCTTTATACGTACAATAATTTTTGAGATCTCGTGTTTAATCAGTAAGTATGTATGTAAGTAAGTAAGTGACCTTTCGCTTTTATATATATAGATATTATGATAATCCAGTAATGTCACTTAACATTGAATATTTTACCACTTATCACTAAACACACTTTTAATTTATTAACATTCGTTACCCTTGTACCTTGAACTACTATCGGTGTGTGCCCAATCTGCCCAGTTTCCTATGTGAGAAAACGTGTCTAAATACGTGTTAGTTTTTCTATATACCATATAACCTAACCTAACGTTTTATAAACAAATCATAACACTTAGCATAAAAATGAAGTATTCAGTTGAATGTATGACATTTCTACCTGCGCATAACGATAACTTTTGTTTGAAGTTTACAAAACAGAATATTTTAGGGGTCCTTTATTTTCAAACTACTTACGTTACTCTGTACACTTGATGGGCTAATATATTTATATTTATGAATTATAAAACTGAACAATTTGTTTTTGGAGGCATTTTTGGTTGTGTGGGCTTATTTCTCTGTCTGTTAATCTAATTTTTGCCTTTGATATGCTATTTTAAATCACGCTTTGATATTTACCAGTCAAGAATACAAAGTAACAGTTGATAGTGGCTTAGGGTAAATTATATATAATAACAGTATTAGAAGTAATACGCATGTGAAGTCGCAATGAGCTGCTAGTACAATTTATATAGGGTTATTCAACTTCAACCTAAAACTGAATGTAGGTATATAGGATTATCCGTGAAGGGTCCCGAAAATTCGTGACCAACTCATGATAATCATACTTTACTCAGTTTTAATATTCCATTAAAACTTGGGGTGTCCAAAGTAATCCAGATTAAGCACTTATTGTACGAACTTCATATAGGTACTCTACAATATTATGGTAATTCTAATAATATTATATATTATTTAACCTCCAACCCACATTAAAGCAGCGTGATGGGTCAAAGCGTTAGACAAGGATGGTACTGATGTTTTATGCCTGAACCCTAACCTAAGCGATACCTGCTTTATTATTGTATAAGTTAGATATTATTATATTGTGTCAAATTATCACGTCCATGATTTTACCAATATTCAGGCTCCCACTGAAAACCAGATGTGCGGCTTGTTACAGCTGATGCTAAGTGGATTGCCTTTATTAGGTCGATATCAGCATAAGGTCAAATGATATAATATGAGCATATGTATATCGCACCAAATAAAAAACTTTTTCTTTCTATGCATCTTTCTTTCTTACAATACATAAAAAAGTTGTGCTATAATCAGATTATAGTTACTTATTACTTACTATGATTATAGCTTATACTTTGGTATATATTTGTATGGTGGCCATCCTTTTCTCTTCATGGAACTTTAATATCCAAGGTTTAAACCATCACAGTGTACTCCAGTCTATATTCCAAATCGAGCTCCTAGAAATTGTTATTGCATAGCGAATAACATAAATAAGTCCTTTATTATTTATTGTTTATGAGAACTGGTCAGCCCTTCGGGTCGAGTAGTTACATATATTTAAATAAGACTATTAGATGAGGTGATATGGATTAGGTATTTGGATTATAGGATAAGATAATGGAAGCCTGTGAATATAACATCTGTTCTTTATACCGCATTTACGTTTAACATTATTATTTACTAGTTTGTACTCTCGATAAAACTCTTGGCCCTTTAAAACTTGCGCGGGTCATGGGTCCAATACGTAGCAATTTAGATCATTTTTTCATGAAGACTCTTCATGAAAAAATGATCTAAATTGCTCGACCTATGCAACCTTAGACTTCCTACCTAAACAAGTTACACTGAACGATAATCCGGCGACATTGGGCTCTATTGCATTCAATGGATTCTATCATATTATATTAATTAAACCGGTGGCTGGGGTGTTTAAGACTTGGTAATTGGGTTATGGATAAGATGACGAAAGTGTAACTAGCCAGTTTATTGTTATTATTACCAGGTCTTACCATTATTGTATTCTAACACGCCCGTGTGCAAAATAAATATATATAAAAACCAAAAGAGATATAATATATTTAAACACTTCAAAATAAATAAACCTACTTACATACACATTACATAAATATATATTTACACCGGGCGGAGGATTACACCCCGGCAGGGGAAACCAAACGGCCGGGAATCATGGAAACAGGTTGAGAAACTGGCGGACTATCCGAGTTCAGCAACACCACCTTTTGCATCCTGGCTACGAACGAACTGCCACGGAACCCCAGTCACCTCAGATGGTGAGTAAGGCTAACTGGAATCAACCCATTCGCAGATATGATTGGGATGGTTTCAGCGGACTGCACATGCCGCATGTCGGAAACCTCGTGAGCCAGATCGAGAAACTTGCGCTTTTAATCCGTCTCCGCTCTTACGAGGTTTTCGTCATATGGAATGGTGATATCCACCAAAAACACCCTCGACTGTGCCCGGTACACCACCACGACGTCAGGTTTATTCGTTAGAATAGTCCTGATGGACTGGTCCCAATAGAGATTACTATTATCATTATCATTATTTAACGTCACAAACAAACTTCCAATCCAAGTTCCCAACTATCTCCATAGTTCGACCCTTAAATCATCATACAACCCAACAGTTTAGAGACGTGACGTGCTCATTAGACGACCTCCCTACGATCCTCCTTAATTTTGTTTACTAGGTGCAAATAACTCTATTTGCGAGCCCGCCCTTTATAAGCGGTTCTTAACTGTAATTAGCTTTATATAATTCCAGACCGTAATGGCGACGATGTCTCAGAGTAACGACTTCCTGTGCGAAATTGTGGTTGGGAAATAATGGTTATTGCCAGTCGCGTTTATACGTCAACGGTTGCCACGCAGCTATTTTGAGAGGTGTTAAAAACGATACCGTTGACAGAACGTATCCGTTATACCAGATCATTTATGCCGCATACAAATTGTGGAGCTATCTTAGAGCTATTGTGTTCCCTCAAACGGAGTCGATTTGGAGTGGTAAGTTTTTTTATCCAATACAAGCCCTTGACGGCAATCTCACCTGATGGTAAGTGATGATGCTGTCTAAGATGCTAGCGGGCTAACCTGTTAGGGGTATGGTAAACCATACTCCCAATTAGTTTCAACGTGCCGGAACGCTAAATCGCTTGGCGACACGTCTTTGTAGGTAGGGTGGTAACTAGCCACGGCTGAAGCCTCCCACCAGACCAGACTCGAGCCGAAAACCCAGGACCTCTAACTTTATAATGCGACAGCGCGCGCGCTGCGGCACGGGGTTCGTCGAAAACCCAAAATCCGACAAATCTTTGGCCAGATTTTGCCAGTTTTAAGGATTGCTCTTTTGGCATCCGTTATAAAAAAGTACATATATGATTGCGGGTGTAGACAATAAATAGACTTCACCTAAAGATTGGAAGTGGCGAAGTTAAAACACTAGAATAAAATGCTTATCTATATATATTTCATTTCAAGTCCTGACCGACTGAAATGTCAACGAACAGCCTAAACTGGTTGAAATTTTGTGAATCGTATTGTTTAATGACACGATGAAATAACGTAAACACGCTAAATAAGGGGTTTAATTGGAGGTTCGAAGATAGCATGAAATTATGTAATTTTTTGAAGTTATGGATACTCCATGAAACCTGAAAAAAGCTTTCACATATTAAAACTGAGCGCGGGCGTCCCAGTTGTGTTGCTAAGCTAATTAAATCGCGCCAAAATTATGTAATGGCACCGGGTTGATAGTGAAAAAATTGCAATTAAATTTGATTGAGGCCACTGTACTAACCAGTTGTAGCCGAGGGGAGGATTGTTTTTTTTTCGAGGATTTCTCTAACACCGCTACGGGTTCAAAGTCTGCTTTCCTATGACCATAAATAAATCTTATTTAGCTGAGCGAGGCTTAGGGGAGAACTGTTTTTATACGGTCAGTTATACGTATATACTCGTATATAAACAGCTCTGGATTAAACTTAAGGTGCTTCTATCAAATAAGGTAAAAACAAAAAATATTGACTACAAAGAAATACTTCGATAAACAATAAACAGCAAGTATAATTTGCTATATTCCGCCGACAACCGGGAGATTTGTATAATATAATACCACACAAAATCTTCCACTAGAACCTCTACGCATGTTTCGACCCGACACCGGATCATCCACAGGAGATGTTGACTTCACAAGCGAGGATGATCCGGTGTCGTGTCGAAACGTGCGTAGAGGTTCTAGTGGAAGATTTTGTGTGCTGTTATATTATTATACAAATCTCCCGGTTGTCGGCGGAATATAGCAAATTATACTTGCTGTTTATTCTTTATCATGGACTTCCGCAAAGTAACGCCTGCTTCTATTCATTATTTAATACTTGGATAGTTATACCATTTCATTGTAAATAATTCATGTCTACTGGTTGTCTCCTAATTAGATCTTTTCACAAACGCTTTGAGATCTGTTGCATACTAAATTACTCCCATCTAAGAAATTAGTTTTGATTAACCGAAAACTTCATCCTTATTGCTTTGCTGGGGATATCGCAGTTTGTATATTCAAATAGAAAGGAATAGTTATTGTAATGTTTGTTTCTAAAGAAATAAATGTGTTTTGTTTCCTGTAAGCCACACGGTGGATGAATTTCCATAAATCTCTAAACATGGGTTACTTGAAAATAAACTCTTTACAGTTTTGTTTGTTATTAACACGCAGGATTCAAGCATTATGTGTGTACAAAATTCATGAGTGAAACAAAAAAATAAACCCACATTTGCATTTATAAAATTAGTTCATCATGATCAACCTATTGCCGGCTCACTACAGAGCATGAGTCTCCTCTCAATATGAGAGTTTGTAAGGGTTTTGCCATAGTGAGGATTGGCAGACTTCACACGCCTTTTAGAGAACATCATGGAGAACTCTCAGACATGCAGGTTTCCTCACGATGTTTTCCTTCACTGTTGAAGCAAGCGATAATTTAATTGCTTAAAAAAACCATAACTCCGAAAAGTTATAGGTGGGTGCCCAGGTTCAAACCCACGACCTCTGATTAGGAGGCGAACCTTCTAACCACTAGGCTATCACAGCTTCCACTAGGGTATCAAAGCTTCTATATTAGTGAGGACTATTTAAATAGGTTATTTTGCCAAACTCAGAGATCACGATCAAATAGTGAATCCTAGCCAAATCCGACCTACGTTATAGAGAGAGAATAAAATTGTAGTTGGTATATCCAGGTAGATTGAAAATGGTTTCGCTATACCCCGTGGGATCCGCCGATTTGCTCCGTAAAATTTAGTGCATCTCGAAACTGAACAACGGGTTTTGAAACACTGCAATGGAATTCCGAGCTGGTGATTCTTTAAACGCATAAGTTGCATGATAGAAAGGGAATTTCTTAAAAGACTATCCCTTCCTTTTTATTGAATATTACGTGGAAATTTATTTTCTTGGACCACAAATTTTATAAAGGGGTACGTAAAAAATCTTATTTTTTTGCTTACGCTTTTTGAATGAAGCAATCATTACATAGATTATGAGAAATTATTTTTGGTTATGTGTAATTGATAAGCCCAAAAAGTACGGGATCGATTTGAACAATTATTTCATCATTAGAAATAAATTTTACTCCGAAGTAACATATTACATTCATATAATATGTTCATTGAGTAATTACCTGATTTATTTAAACCTGATATTATATTTTTAAAGCTAGTCAAAAAAACCGCTTTATCCGCGTGTGAAAAAGTATTCGGAAGTATCTCAATTTATATCATTATCCACAATAAAGAATTTTATGTCAAAATATTTAAAAATTGAAAATGCCTTTCAATCGTCATTGGTGATAATTTATAAATTCTAACGGAAGAAAAATATTGTTATTTGGACATACAGTTTAAAATAGAGACAAAGTATAAAATTCGTACCAAAGGGGATAACGTTTAGGTATTCGTGCACCGCGCGGTATTGATATGATATAACAAATAAAAACAGGGACACGGTGAACGTGGATTTTAGTTCCTCCTAAAAATTTTTTCTTTACTTTTTGTGTGAGTAGATGATACATCAGAACTTAAAAATATGATATATTCATTTGAATTCAGTTATATGTATTGCTAAAATCTAACTCGTATTTGACTAGTCGGTTTCTCTTTTAGACGAGTAACGCAAAAAATATAACTTTTTAACTGCCACATGATGTAGGTGGCCTACCTACCTATGTGATATTTCATGAAGGCACAATTTAAGGCAGAGGCACACCAAATGCGGGATTGTAATGACCCTATAGCTGATCGAGCTATATAATCGATTTAATAAGAAAACCCAAAACGTGATTTGATAAGACACTGCCAGTTATCAACTAAGTATAAATTTATAGCCTTCAAATATCCTAACTAAACTAAAAGATCTAGTAAATATTTCCTTTTGACATTTTTGAAGTGAAAACTTCTTTAGCGGCGTTGAGCACTTTTTCTGTAATGGGTATAAAATCTTAAACTCGCGTCAGGACACGTGACCTGATCGAAAAAGCGTAAGACGGATGGAGAGTAGACAGCTATCCCCTCTCTACGGCGCGGCGAAAATGTATGCCTGGGCCTACTGTTTCGTTTAGGCAGCGCAGGGCGCTTGCGCGAATGTTCGTGTATGTTACAGCGTGCCACGCGCATCCATGGATAGTTCTGGTAATGATGATGGTGAAAAAGTCGTTGAAATTATGGATGAAAGTTGATTTTTCGGAGAGATAAACTTTTTAATGTAAAATAATTGTAATAGTTTTAAAGTGTTAAATTTTTAATGTAATATAAATTGTCATGTTTGTGTACGATAGCGCAATAAATGAATATTGTATTCTACCACATAAATGATAGTACTTTTATACTGATAAAGCAATTGGTGCAAAATTATTCCCTAACCATTCCAAAATATCAAACATGCTCAACGTTAATAATCAAGTTTTCACTTCTGCCGGCACTCCCGGAGTGCAACCCGTCTTTTTTTTTTTTTTTTCAGGCCTACCTAGTTACTTAAAAGAAAACTGCGTAAATAAACAAATATAATGAATTAAAATTACAAGTAGGCGCATATAAGTTCCTATGTTTAGCGGTGGCAGCAACAAAGCGGCGGGACAAAGTTCGATGCCTGGTACGTTTCGTAAATTATAAGGAGTTATGTGTATAAATAACACTTGCTTAAATAGTAAAGGTAAAGGCCATAGTCAGAAATCCTCAATACGAATGCAAATGCTCAATGCTCAACGCCCTAGCCTGAAATGGTCCTGGTTTCCAGCATAAGAACGGAAGAAAATCTGATAATTATGTCTATTTTTTGGAAAGCTCTAATACAACAGAGGTTTTTTCATACGATGTTTCGCATGCAGGTTTACCACCGAATTATTTCCTAGTCTCACGGTAAATTATAAGATTGGTAATAAAACAACACCGTTTATATTCAAAACTATTAATTCACTATTAATCTCATTATTTCTTATAGATATTATGAGTAACAATTTAACTTTTTTCTAGTTGTCAATTTATTTTCCCAAAGAAGTGTTTCGCAATGTTTGACTGTTATTTTCTTTGTTGCAGGTAAATTATAACAATACGCTGAGGTGGAAACAGAGAGCGTATGTTACTGCGTTACTTTTCGTCTCTGATGACACATAAAAATACCTGATACCTAAGGCTCCGCTGATTAGGTGAGTTTGGTTGGAGCGTGATTGCAAATGTCGGTACGACATACTTCTTCCCATGCAATAAATATTCAAAATCAAGTTTCACATTCAAATAATCTTTATTCAAATAGTCCTTTTAAAGGCACTTTTGACGCGTCAATAATTTATAAATTATTGATTTGATGGTGATAACTACATTCGTAAACTTAAAACTAAAGCTATGAGGGTTCCAAACACGCCCCGGTCTAAGAAGAAGCCTACAACAAACTTAGCCAGGTAAATTTTCTTTTTGTTATCACCATCTCACATGCCACTTAAAATTATGTTAAGAGCTTATCTTGTTAGAGCAATATTTCATAGCCATGCTTGCTTATCTTTTACATAATCCTTTACAATATAGTAGGACTTTTCTATAAGCTTACGTTTATATAAACTTTGAACTTAATGAAATAGAAGTCTCGTCTTTAGCATATCAGGATTACACAAACTAGTAAAAACTATTCCATGTAACCCTTCGTTAAATTAACTGTCATCCGTTACATTAATGAAGTTGAAACAAATTCACGTACACAATAAGATTTAATAAGTAAAGTAACTTTAGTATTGAAGGTATTGACTATGGCTTGTGTTTCTTGATGCATAAATCTTTCTTAACTCTCGCTTACATCTTATTTAGAAAGACTGACTTCAGGCTGGGCAAGTGGTTTTTTATAATCATTCAAAAATAGATCTGAGTACTCGTACTCTAAGTAAACAGTGCATTCTATCAACAGTCCACTGCTGAACATGGGCCATTAAAAGAGATACCTTTCAACGTATGCAGCGGGGTAGAGAAATCCAAGATTCAGGATTGATCAGGTTTTTTTCGATTCCGTGGCGGTTTTAATGGAGGTCCTGTGTTCGATTCCCGGCTCGAGTCTGGTCTGGTGAGAGGCTTCAGCCGTGGCTAGTTACCATCCTACCGACAAAGACGTGTTGCCAAGCGATTAAGTGTTCCGGCGCGATGTCGCGTAGGATGCCAATTAGGAGCGTGGGTTTACCATACTCCTAACAGGTTAGCCCGCTACCATTTCAGACAGACTCATCAGGGTGAGATAGCCGTCAAGGGCTAACTAGTCGTCCACTAGTTATATTATAACTGCAATAAAAATTGGATTGTTTGCTACCATGACCACGATGCCGCAACTACACATGTTTGATGCTAGAAACCTGATCAATTATTTTATTTTTCATACACTGCAATACAGTATATAGGTCTGACCACTAATCTTGCTATAACAACGACATAGCTATCATATTGGCAAGCTTCACATACATTTCTCGCTACGCATTCTCTTTACGTGTGGTGGAAAGGCGGCCTTGGGCCAGGCGGGTATATTTTTTATCCACAAATAAAAGAGAGCGGAGCGCTCACGTCGGCAGGTAAACAATAAACTGGTGATATTAAATCTGGGGATAAACGACTTTACAGGCGTCATTACATTGCTTATCCCTTCTGTGTACCTACCGTTTTTGGGGCAAAATGGAATTTCGTTAATAATTAAATTCCACTGTCTCACATTAAGTGTTTTTATTCAATCCCATTATGTAATGTGAACTTGTATAATGTTTTTTTGTTTTTGTTTTATGAATTCAACGACGTACGCGTGGAATTTTGCCTATCGTATCGGATCACGGCTTCTGCCTTGCTCTAAGAATTTATATACAAATATCTCTCTCTCTAGTCGTTCCTTCATTACAGAAGGTCGTGGTCCTGGTGTCCTTGCAACCTCGTGCGGATTAATTGTTTCTACTAGCTTCTATCAGAGGCTAGTCTTGCAATTGTGTGAAATTTGCACTTAGAGTCCCTCAGCTGGTCTGTCCATCTGGTTGGTGAGCGGCCTCGCGATCTTTTGCCGTCTGTATTGCCTGTCACAATAAGTTTTTCTAGACAATCACTCCCATGTCGCATAATGTGTCCGAAATAGGAGAGCAGTCGTTGGTAACATATGGAGGAAAGTCGTGTTTTTATCCCTAGCTGAGTTAGGATGGACGCGTTCGTGCGCTTGGCTGTCCAAGTCCAACATGCGTCTCCAGAACCACATCTCGAACGCGTCTGTCCTTTGTCTTTCCCTCGCCTTTATGGTATATACAAATATACAAGAGTAAAAATTGCTTATGCTCACTATTGTTTAGTCCTTCTGTCTCGAACACGTTATACTTTTTTAAATAAATCAACTTGGAATACCGACGATGTGATATGAAGATGAAGTTTCCGCATTATTTGTGAAAAACTGAATTTCACGTAGATTAGCTACGACTGTAGTTTAAAATGCAACAGAAACTTGAACATAAATCGAATCTCAAACAAGTTTCCATGTTTCTCTCATACAAGTGTATGTGGTAAAAGGGAACGTAAACGCTATTTAGATCCTCAAACGTTGCTTATTCCACAGGTATTTTTGAGAACCCTTTATCTCCTATGATGTCACGGGCATCAACTTCAAGCTACTGGTCCTTAAAATATAATACCCAAAAATATCTTAACCGTATGCAGGGAAAAATCTCAGTATTCACCGTCCGTTTTAGAAAAGCCGGTTTCCCAATGGCTTTAGAATAACCACCAAGAATTACATTAAAAACAATATCGTTGTGGTACAGACAGACATAATCGCACCCCCGGGTTTTACGTAATATACGAGGAATTACACACACTCAAAGATATTCAAACGTTTGTATAAGTGCTATTCGACGAAGAGAGGCTTATTGGCAACTTCTGTGTATTTTCCAAAATTATGTGATTAAAGTCTCCAAAGAGAGACTTTTTATTGTTCTTTAGTTGTCATGAATTTTACCAAAGCCGCACTGGATAAAGAAAAAAATGTGATGATTTAGCAAGAAAAAACTTGTTAGCTTTTGCTTCAACCCACACACGTCTATTATACACGGTAAATAAAGTTGTAATATTGTTTGAGGCCTCATATCTCAGTTCTCCGGGCTATGCACTAAAGGGTATATAGCGATAAACACAGTCAATATTGATCATATCAGAGCAAATTTTTAAATACATAAATTAACGCAAACGATCAGTCACGTGTTCTTTCTTCCAAGGCCCTTCTATTCTCCAGGTGAATCTCTTAGAGTAGACCCAGATATTACAAGATCAGATTGCTTGTTTTTCCACGCTATTTGCTTAACGAGGTGTGGGGAGAGCAATTTTTTGGGCAATTTATTCTTGGAGGGAATTATTCACTCGTATATTACAATGGGATGGATTTATTGCCGAAACTCCGTACCTGGCCTCTTGGGTATTAAGAAGGGAGCAATTGGATATTTTAAAATCTGATAGGTGTAGTGCGCCGTTTTAGTGTGAGGTATGAGGTTCAGCTGGGCAATGGTTTTTCTAAAAGATTTCTAGCATAATCATCATCATCATCATTAACAACTGATTGACGTCCACTGCTGGACATAGGTCTTTAATGCTCACGGTCTTGGGCCGCTTGCTTCCAGTAGCTCCCTGCGACTCGTCTGATGTCGTCTGTCCACCTAGTTGGGGGTAGACCAACGCTACGTTTACCGGTGCGGGGTCGCCATTCCAGCACCTTGGGACTCCAACGTCCATCGGTTCTCCGAGCTATGTGCCCCGCCCATTGCCAATTTCAATTCATACCAACATATTCTAGCATAATACAAACTATGATTTATTGCGTCTTGGTAGGATTATATAGGATTAGTTTTTAAAAGTTTCAAGTGCGATGAAAATATTGAAACTGTATCTAGTATGCAAGCCAGATTCATAGAATGGCAACATAATCCATAGAAAGGCAACTTTCCATAGTTTCTGTCTGTATGTATCAAAAACAAATGTTTGTTTATGAGAAAACATCTACTAAATAATCGTCAATCAAGCAATATAATTCCGTCAGATATAGGTTCCAAATATGAAAAATATGTTGAAAAGAAATATGTACAACAATTCAATTGCTTAGTGGCATGATGTAACTCTCAGTGATATACCGTAATAATCTATATATTTTTTGGCGAGAATCCATTAATATAATATAATAGAAGCGGTGATAGCCTAGTGGTTAGGGCGTCAGCCTCCTAATCAGAGGTCGGCGGTTCGAATCCGGGCACGCACCTCTAACTTTTCGGAGTAATGTGCGTTTAAAAAAAAAAAATTAAAATATTAATTGCTCCTACGGTGAAGAAAAAACATCGTGAGGAAACCTGCACGCCTGAGAGTTCTCCATAATGTTCTCAAAAGTCGTGTGAAGTCTGCCAATCCGCACATGGCCAGCGTGGTGGACTATGGCCCTTCTCATATTGAGAGGAGACCCGTGCTCTGTAGTGAGCCGTTAATGGGTTGATCATGATGATGATGATGACATGCGCTACAAGTAAAAACAGAGCAGCACAAACAGTAAAAAATAAAATGAAAATTAAGATTTATTCGTTCACAAAAATACTACAATGGATAAATAGCAGCTTCTGTTCAAAAAAGCACCTGTACCTATCAGAGATTTACAATGAATGCGATGCGAAAAATAACTCCTCCATCTGCTTGTCAGGTGAAAGAGTTCGGAAAATGCGTGGATGTTTAGGCTTACTAATTTTGTGAATAAAAATATATTACAACCAAAATAACCTAATATGGCGGTAATTCAGCTAGCAAAAGTATACCCAAAGAAATCAAAGGTCGAAGTTCATATTCAAATTGAAGATTGAAGATACGTTATGCGATAAAAACCCTTTATAACATTTTGACTTTGTATCAACAGAAAGAGTACAGCCTTTCAAACGATTAAATAATTTTCCAAATCTATCCGCGAAGGAGAAATCAGTAGTCCAACATAAAAATAGAAATACAGTGGAACTTACAACCTTCTTTTAGCTGCCTGCTTACAGAAAAAAAGGAAGCATCTACTAATGCCAGTGTTATTGCATTACTCACTATTTTGTTTACAAACTTTAGCTTCACTTCAAGTTTGTTTCACCAGAGTTACTCGTAGTATCTAATTAAACAAAAAGACCAAATGGCGAAAATTGCAAAACGTTTTTCCCACTTAGCTCACTCCCTATTACTTTGTGAACTTATCTCGGAATTGTACGGTCTTATACCTACTTCAAGTAAAAAGTTAGCGTTAACTTTAATAAGAGTGGAAAAGTAAAATTTGATACATACAAAACCAAGGTTTGCTAAAAAATATAGGAAAAATTTGTTTTTTTTTTTAATAACGCTGGGTGTCGTCATAAAAAGCCAAATCGTTTAGTCCAATAGTTCTAAAAAAAAAAAAATCTCTTGCTTCAACGGTGAAGGAAAACATCGTGAAGAAACCTGCACGCCTGAGAGTTCTCCATAATGTTCTCAAAGGCGTGTAAAGTCTGCCAATCCGCATATGGCCAGCGTGGTGGACTATGGCCAAACCCTTCTCATATTGAGAGGAGACCCGTGCTCTGTATTGAGCCGGTAATGGGTCGATCATGATGAATAGTTAGTTCTATGCGACTACCATATATTTTGATTTCTTGAATAGCCCTTCTCCCACACAAACTTTAAACCATTTTAACCAAGAGAACGAAAAGTATTTTTAAAGAGATAAGCCGATATATTTGTGTATGAACCATAATGTACCGCGGATAAGCTTCTTTATGACGACTTAAATGCGCATCATCAAATGAAATATTTATTTGCAAGTTCTTTTGAAAAGATATAAATATTTTCTGAAAAACATTCTTGTGCCAGATAGCAGTGAAAACTAGCCCGCATGTGACCTATATTTTCAGTCAGCGGGAAAAATTCTACAGCATAATTACTGCGTCGATGAATGGTAACGTCGCCATCAGTCGTGAAACTAATTATATTCATTCATAAGTTTCAGCGAACGATATTTTATAAATACGGCAATCTAGTTCGCGGAAATATACTTCTTTTTAAACGGCCGCCCAAAAAAAGTCTTGTAATGCCTGCAAGGTTCATATATGAATCATCATCATCATCATCATCATTTCAACCGATAGACGTCCACTGCTGGACATAGGTCTTTTGTAAGGAGTTCCAACGGCCACGGTCTTGGGCCGCTTGTATCCAGCGGCTCCCTGCGACTCGTTTGATGTCCACCTTGTTGGGGGTCGACCAACGCTACTGTAACGGATCCGTAGAAGGACCAGAGTTACCCACATAGCTCAGCGAGTTGCGAAGTTGAAGTGGCAATGGGCGGGGCACATAGCTCGGAAAACCGATGGACGTTGGGGTCCCAAGGTGCTGGAATGGCGACCTCGCACCGGCAAACGTATGAATTATATATGTGTATAATTCATACCTAATAATAATATAATATCATCATCATCATCATGATCAACCCATTACCGGCTCACTACAGAGTACGGGTCTCCTCTCAATATGAGAAGGGTTTGGCCATAGTCCACCACGCTGGCCATGTGCGGATCGGCAGACTTCACACATTTTTGAGAACATTATGTAGAACTATTAGGCGTGTACGTTTCCTCACGATGTTTTCCTTCACCGTTGAAGCAAGTGATATTTTTTTTTTTTAAATGCACATTACTCCGAAAACTTGAGGTGCGTGCCCGGATTCGAACCGCCGACCTCTGATTAGGAGGCTGACGCTCTAACCACTAGGCTATCACCGCTTCATCCATATAATATAATATGTTGTAATATGTTCATATATGTATGTGAATTTCTTTATTCCACCAGAACTAATAAATGTCTTAAATCATTCTTTATGTTTCGGATATTTTTCATTTCAATTGTAATTTAAACTATATATGCTGCCATGTCTGTACATTTATGAGATAAGCCTTTTTGTTCAGAAACATAATATGTCTGATTTCTACCCAAAAACAGCTAAACAGTAAATTTCAACACAAGGTATCCTCAGACTCATATTCCCTAACTCTAGAGCTATATCTTTTAGCAAAAGTTGTTATAGCATGTCTTACAAAATATATAACAAATCACCTAATGAGTTGAAAGAATTACATTAAAAAGTATTTAAAAACATTTATCAAATAGATAAATGTTTTTGTTGTTTAAATGAATTTTTCGATACAAAATGACATAGTTAGAATGATATAGTTTATTTTTTGACATATTTTGTTAAGCGAATTACACATAATTAAAATATTATTTTTGCACGCCTACCCGGCAGATTGTAAGCAACTCTAATTAAATGTAACACCAATTAACCGACTCAATCTATGCAAAATAAATGATTGATTTGATTTGATTTCATATAAGTTCTGTAAAAATTTCGAAGTATCATCCTTCACAGGATTTTTTTGAGTCCCGTCCAATTCAATTACTTTCAATTTTTGGTTTGACCGAGTCGATTGTACTTCATTGACGTTATTTGCGAGTGCCAATCTCCTGTCAGTTCGAGGGGTTCGTTCTCAAGTCGTTGTGGAAATTTTCTAAAACAGTCGTTTCGGAGATCCTATCGCTAAAGACTGCGGAGTGGAGTTAGAGTGAAAACAATGTAAATCAACGTCCAAAGTTTAGAAGTTTGAATATAAATCTTTCGATTTTGGCTTAAAGTTGTTGAGGTTTGGATGATGTTATGGTTATAGCAGCGATGACTTGTTTGTTACAAAGCTCCCTGTCTATCCGGGTTAGGGATTGGAAGTGTTAATACAAAAACAGTCTTGTATTTACTAGTAACATCACTGTTTTAATTTTTTTTTAATCCACTACAAGTTAGCCCTTGACGGCAATATCACCTGATGGTCAGTGATGATGCAGTCTAAGATGGTAGCGGGCTAACCTGATAGAAGCATGGTAAACCCACACTCCTAATTGGTTTTTACGCGACATCTTGCCGGAACGCTAAATCGCTTGGCAACACGTCTTTGTCGGTAGGGTGGCAACTAGCAACGGCCGAAGCCTCCCACTAGACCAGGCTCGAGCCGGAAATCGAAACTAGGACCTCCAACTTTAAAACGCAACAGCGCACGCGCTGCGCCACGGAGGTCGTCAAATTCAACGTATTACTGGACGAATCCAGGTTACACAAATACATAATACGAACAAATTTAATACCCCGCGTACACTATACTTTGACTGATTTTTTTAACTATTGAAGTAACTTCGATAACTACTAGCCTCTCTAACTTTTCAATGTTAAGTGCGTCTCAGGAAAAACAACTTGCCTAAATGATGAAGGAAAACGTCATGAGGAAACCTTCATGACTGAGAGTAACAAGGACGTGTTAAGTGTACCATTCGGTAATTGGCATACCAATTGGTGCAGCATAAATTTATCTCATTCTAAGATGAGAATCTTGAATTGGGCCGGTAATGAGCCAATAATTATGATAATATGTACAGTCAGAGTGAATTATACGTTTTGATATTAAGTTCTGTAGAACGAGTGCGGAGGATCTGATCTTTTAACCGTCATATAAATCATTGAATAGTGAATCCTATGAATTTCAGGGGAAACAGAATCTCCCAATCAAATTGTCTAACGATTAGAAAGCATTATCATCGGTTACGAAACCAATACCGGAAGTCGTGTGAGTAAAGCAAATATGGCGGGCGGATGTGGGTCGTAAGTCACGCCACAGATCCCCCGGTTGGCTTCCGGCGCTGTTTGATTCACGAAGTGACGACTCCGGGACGATCACGATTTGTTCGCGTGCCTTTTGGAAATTTACTGCCTGAATTCGATTTATTACCACCTTACGTTTTAGTGCATGCGCTGGAATTGGGGATTTCTAGCGTGAGTTTGATTTGAATTTATAGGTAATTTCTCGCCTGTTTTCTAGGATCTATTTGATTATAATGTTTTTTTTTGAACTATAAATCACCACTAAAGTATTTTTCGTAATTTACAGCCTTTTAAATATCTAGCACTAGTATTCAAAAATTACTTTTAGTTAAATACCGCTACAGCGTGACATAATGGTAATTTTATCTCATAAATATCATCATCATCATGATCAACCCATTGCCAGCTCACTACAGTCTCCTCCCAATAGGAGAAGGGTTTGGCCATAGTCCACCACGCAGCAAATGTGCGGATTCACAGACTTCACACGCCTTTGAGAACATTATGAAGAACTCTCAGGCGTGCAGGTTTCCTCACGATGTTTTCCTTCACCGTTGAAGCAAGTGATATTTTAATTGCTTAGAAACGCACTTAACTCCGAAAAGTTAGAGGTGCGTGCCTGGGATCGAACCCCTGACCTCGGATTAGGAGGTCAGGGGTTCGATCCCATCACCTTAACCACTATCTATTACGGCTTCTAAATATACAACTCACAAAATAAATTCTATAACCCCCAATGCAAACTAAAAGTCTAATTATAATTTGCTAATCACGCGCAATTTTTATGCCCCACTTGGGTATCCTTGATAATATTCGATTTAAATGCCTATTTCCCTCTTTTTGCATCGCACTTTTGGCTGCACTGCTTTTGATAAAGCATATCTAGGAACCATCACCAAAAAACAAGCTTACAATAGAACAGCATCCAAATCGGTTCATTTGATTAAGATCTACGGTGCCACAGACAGACAAACTAAGCGGTCAAACTTACACACTCACACCTCTCTTTTGTGTCCGGTTATAAATATAATATTAAACATATGTTTTTTTTTGTTAATTAACAAAAATTCATGCAAAAATATTATGACACAATCGTTTTTTTTACTTGATATTGCTATTTCTTTAATTTTAAATATATTATCCCAGCGAGCGTATAAATGCAGCTTCACTTTAAAATCTTATAATGTACCATTTTCCAATAATAAAATGTTTAAAGCACTTGACAAAATTACCCACCAATATTTTTGTAAAATATAATGATATTTGAGGTTGCCAATTTTGTTAGACCGAGCAGTCCATCAACTAAAAGTTTAGCTGGGTCCAATTTCTTAAGATGAAGGTCCGATTTAATAATCGTGAAATAATAATAATTCTTGGCAGTAATAGAGTAAGCTATTAGTGTGATATTCAACCGTGAAATACCCAAGAGATTAAAGGAAATGGGAAACGTTCTTACTACGTAATGAATAATTATTTAGTAATTTATTATAATTCGGATAGGCAAATTTGACTGCTTGGATTACTTTAAATAATTGCTTACAATAATTGTATAATTTAAGGGTCATCTTCATAGTCAATCCATCAACAGCATAAAAGCCGCTACCGTTCCTAATGCCTTCTTGCTGAACTATAGGGCATCTCCATAATATGACCTCTGCATTGCTTATACAAATATTGTTGGAATTGACTATGTTAAGAGTCTCTAGAACTAAGATATCCGGAGCTAAGGAATACCAAAATTACCGGTATGTTTGTTTCAAAACCGATGGCTATTGACGTGGGCTTGAGTAGAGACGGACCGGTTAGCACAATGTCATCATCATCATCATCATGATCAACCCATGGTCGGCTCACTACAGAGCACGGGCCTCCTCTCAGTATGAGAAGGGTTTGGCCATAGTCCACCACGCTGGCCAGGTGCGGATTGGCAGACTTCACACGCCTTTGAGAACATTATGGAGAACTCTAAGGCGTGCAGGTTTCCTCACGATGTTTTCCTTCACCGTTGAAGCAAGTGAAATTTTAATTTTTTAAAACGCACATAACTCCGGAAAGTTAGAGGTACGTGCCCGGATTCGAACCGCCGACCAAGCACAATGTACGACAACATAAAATCCACCGAATAGTTTCTATTGAAATCGTGCCAGTACAAGTTTATTAAGTCAACGCTGTTTTGAAGCGGATTTTATTACACGAGGCGGTAAATTTTGGATGTTGAACGAGCCCCAGTACCTACACGATAGTTCGCTTCGGAAAAAATACTACTTATATACATTGAGATAAAATAGATTAGGTGTAGGGGTTTATCGTACCACCAAAAGGCTACCCTGCTACCATCTTTTCTAAGGTCGGTTTCCTCGCGAGGTTTTCCTTCATCGTTAAAGCAAGTGATATTAAAATTCTAAATTAAAAAAGCAAGTCGTACTGTGAAGTTGGTTGTGCCGGTTCAACTTTGATCAGGCTTTGGCCTTGGTTGGTTACCACCCAGCAAAGACGTGGTGGCACCAAATGATTTAGCGTTCCAGCACAATTTTGCGTAGTAACCAATTAGAATTATGGTTTTATATTACCCCTAAAAGGTTTGCCCATTAGAGGTAATTGCATTAGTGGAATCAAATGAAAAAGGCCATTGCTGGATTATAGGTTTAAAAGCAATTTTCACACGCTAAGCTTGACGACCTCCGTGGCGCAACGCGCGCGCTGTAGCATTATAAATTTGGAGGTCCTGGGTTCGATTCCCGGCTCGAGTCTGGTCTGGTGCTGCCAAGCGATTTAGCTTTCCAGCACGATGTCGCGTAGAAACCAATTAGAAGTATGGACTAACCATACCCCTAACAGGTTAGCCCTCTACTATCTTAGACTGCATTATCACTTACCATCAGGTGAGATTGCCGTCAAGGGCTAATAACTTGTAGTAAAGAAAAAAAAAAGCTGTGCTATGATATTGTGCTTCTAGTTTCCAGCGACTTCCAGACTTCCATGTCTGGTGTCCACTTTGTGGGAAACCTTGTTCTACCAACCCTGCACTTTCCGGTAAGAAATTGCCTCGACAGTGTATCTTCGATAAATATAATCTAACATACTTGAGGAGTCACTATTACTTTTTTATGAAACAGTATATCTTTGCTTCGCGTACAAAAAATACATTAACGCTCTTTATACACGTCTGTATTACAACGTAATGTATGGAGCTCTTTTGTGAATAAAACATAATATATTACACGCGAAATATATTATGTAAATGCGCTCCACATTGGACTAAAAGAGCCTCGGCCTGTTTTAGCGCGCACACTTATAAATCAGGTTTATGTAAACGTTTTAGGGGAGGGGAGTTCAAGATATGTGGTATGAAGGATTTGAATAACGACAGTTAAATGTACCGGATTGTTCGATATGATCTTTTTTATTCGTTAAGATTTAAACACATACGGCAGCGTGAGTGATTAGCCCTTTACTATAGTATATCTACGTGAGTATTACTTTAGTTTTAAATAAACGGGTGTGTAACAATGACCTCATAATATTGCAAATACCAATTGATTTATTCGGTTATAAAATAGCTGATGCCTGCATCTAAGTCTTCAGTTTAATGGTTTTTTGTATATGCTGCACGAACAAAACGCGTTTCCGGGATAAATAGTAACCTATGTATTAATCCAGTGCATAATCTATCTCCATTCCAAATTTCAGTAAAATTCGTTCAGTAGTATTTGTGTGATAGTGTCACAAACATCCATACATCCATACATACAAATTTTCCTTGTAATATTAGTAAGGATACTGTGAGAGACTTACAAATACCCAATACATCTAAAAGAGCTACATACATTTCTCAGAATTACAATTATGAAGCAACGATAAGAAAAATCCGATTCTGAAAATTTCTCCACCCACAAGCCTCAAGTAGCTTTGCTCTGCTAATGTCATGTAATATTCTGCGCTCAGAAGTGGGATACTAATAGGACAAGGATTGGTGAAGAAGCATTGGTGTTAGTTGTAAGAAAAATTATAATTAACATACATTATTTTTAATAATAACTTTGAAGCCTGTCTTATTGTAAAATAAGTAAGATTTAGTGTTCCAGTACAATGCCGCGTAGAAACAGTTAAGTGTATGGAAGTATCCCTAACAGGTTAACCCATACCATTCTAGACTGCATCATCAATTACCACCAGGTGAGATTACCGTCAAATGCTAACTTTTAAAAATTTAAAAAAAATGTGCAGAGAGCTCCTTCTTTTCTAATAATCCTTAATATCTATTTTATTCGTACAAGTGCAAATATTATATTACAATATTTTGTATTTCTGCACTTTGCCATAGTGATAAACATTTATTTCTTTTTGAAAAAAAGAAATAAATGTTTCAGTATATTCTGTAATGTACGGTACGATTTTTTCCGATGCACATTTCATATAATATAACTCCCCTTTGTTGCTTGGGGAGATAAAAATAGAGTGCCAACAGATTACATTATCCGAACTTTGAGGAACACAGGCAATATCTCATCAAGCGTATTAACATAGCAAAAGCCGGAAGTTTGTTTACGAAAAAAAGCTCAAAAACTCGTGGAAAAAGCAGGTTTTGCGAACGACAAGCTCTCGAAGCGTGCACGATAAAATTGTTAACAAACCAACATTTTCACTTGCTATATCCTCTATTTCAGTGGTAATAGAGAATAAAATCAAATAGCAGAAGAACTTGTACGAAAATGTAATAGGTTATAATGACGCTGTTTCATTAAGAGTTAAAAATTACGAGGTTGAGTACTTTGTTAACGGCATTAGACGTTTTGTTTACAAGTGACAGTTATCGAAGGTAGATCATCATCATCATGATTAACCCATTACCGGCTCACTACAGAGCACGGGTCTCCTCCCAATATGAGAAAGGTTTTGGCCATAGTCCACCACGCTAGGCGTGTGCGGATTGGCAGACTTCTCACGCCTTTGAGAACATTATGGAGAACACTGAGGCGTGCAGGTTTTCTCACGATGTTTTCATTCACCGTTGATAAGCAAGTGATAATTTAATTGTTTAAAATCGCACATAACTCTGAAAAGTTAGAGGTGCGTGCCCGGATTCGAACCGCCGACCTCTGATTAAAAGGCTGACGCCCTAACCGCTAGGCTATCACAGTCGAGATCGAAGGTAGATAATAATATGTAATAATAAAGTGCGCGCTATCGCAAGCTATGTTCATAATCATCACCAAATTGAAATTCAAATAATCTTTATTCAAATAGTCATTTAAAAGGCACTTTTGACGCGTCAATAATTTACATAGTAGTGATTTAATGGTGATAATTACATTCGTAAACTTAAAACTAAAGCTATGAGGGTTCCAAACGCGCCCTGGTCTAAGAAGAAGCCCACAACAAACTTCCGGCTAAGTTTTTTTTGTTATCACCATCTCACATTATCAATAATAAATTGTAGTACCTATGAAGATTTTAATAATAAGAATTCACACCCAAGCTTTTTTATCATTTATATAATCCTTAAAATCGTAATATGATTTTTCTATAAGCTAACCATTGGCGCCATTAAAGACTGACTAAAAGGACGTTGATATCTCTGATTCAAAACACGTAATTACTAGTATTAGAATCTGGGTGAAATGAATAATTACTTCGTATTTATAACTATCTTTAATGTTTTGACGTTAAACAATTACTTTTAGAGTAACATAAACAATTATTCTCAATTTATCTAAATCAACCGCGCTTGTATCACGTTCTCCAAAACCGCGGCAGCCTCTTTCCCGCTCTTTTCTTAATCTTCCCGTCATCCACGTTATTTTTTCTTTTTCACATTACGTTCGAAAACCGAAGCTATCTTCTTTGTATCTTCTTTGCAGAGAGCACTGATGTGTCTTGATTGAGAAATTATATGCGTAATATAAATATTAAATTAAGTGAGCTATAATATAATCTCTAACACCAGGTTTCATCAATCTCACAGACATTTTTTTTAAACGAATTAGTTAGAAAACCCTTATATAGACCTACTAGTACCGCCAATTAATTGTATGGGTTTACCATACCATACAGGGGCCCGTTACCATCGTAGACTGCATCATAACCGAACCTGATGAAATTTCCGGCAAAAGTTGTAGTTGAATAAAAATAAAACTGCCATGACTTTACCTCTGATTTTATTGAGACAAAAGAAATAAAAGTAAAAGATAACCTAAAATTATTAATCAAAAACTACCTAGGTACTACGCATAAAGGCTATCATTCAATTGTGTTAGAATATAAATAATATTCTGAATGAGTACATAACTCTCTAGGCAGGTACATTTAAGTATGAAGTCCTAAGTCCAAATCACAAGCGAATCGGTATCCAAGTTAAAAGCGGTTGTCTTAGAACGTAGGCAGGATAATCAGTCCAGAAGGAAAATCCAAATAGTTATGAATACACAAAATCGCAGAAAAGTTAAATTCGCGCGTTTGAATTCGCAAGTACAACAATAAAAATAATAAGCTAATATATACTGAAAATAATAATATAATAACAGTCTATAGCGCATAACGTATTGAGAGTGTACGACGACTTATTTTTTAAGCAATAATATAAATTACTTTTTTTTTACTCCGATCTTCTAGAGCTTCGATATTTTTTTATGTAAACATCGCTTAATATTATAATTATAATTAATATAAACTTGCGTATATACGGTGCTTTATTACTACTTAAATTATGTGGGCCGTTGTTCGCCGTGTTCCTTTGTAAATAAAATTATACAAACAACTGGGGTATTTAGAGAAACTTTTATCTGAAAACTGAATATCCAATGGTGTTTCATGGCCATTATCAACCTATGGGTTGATAATAGCCATGAAACACCATTGGATTGGCCAGTTATGACTGGCCTATTGTTACAGGGTACGAGCTCAAACACATTTAGGATTCTCAGCTAAACCTTTTTTTAGTACGATGTTTAACTACACTGTAAAAGCAGTGATTTTTATTTAACATTAATTGATCGGAAAAACTGAACAGTTACAGGTACGAGTCGCGTATCCAATTCTCATTTCTCTACCCAAGAGGCAGGCCTTAGTTCAATCACTACCCTTTCTTATTGAAAAATTATACAAATAAATGTTGAACCTAATTTCCGAACTGCTTTGTTTGAAAATTGAATTACAAAATTTTATGAATGCATCAGTTCCGCCATCTCTAGAAATATCACCCGTAACAATTTTATAACGCAACTCTTTCTCTGTTACTGTATACCAACATCCTTATAGTAAAATAACTCAGATGCTTTTACGGTGATAACTAATATGGGAGAATCAAGTTTTCCGCTTTATGGCCGATTGGATGGGGTGTTTTCTTTTACTGCGATAGTTTTATTTTGAAATAACTGGTTAAGTACATGTCAAGAGACGTGTAGGGACGGGTTCCGTAGGCATCGCTATGATGAAACCTTCGTTTACAAAGTATGGTATTAAAAGATAGAAAAGTTCATAATCATGATGAATCTTAATTTCTTATGAATCGCGATAACAGACAAATATGTACGGCATATTCTGGTAGATCTGTGCGGTTAGGTTAATAATATAGATAGAAGTAATTATAAACTCAGAATTGCTTCATTTTCGCGTACCTATTAGCCAATTTCGTTTAATGTTTAGTGTAAATCATACAGCAACGTGTGATTTATTACCTGCTTCTCCATCCAAGAAACACTAAAAGTTAACCATTTTCTTCAATCTAAACTGATGGCAAGCGATGCGGTCTGCAATGATAAAACTGTATCAAGGTATGGCGCTACATTACTTGTCGGCACGTTTTTATAGTATTCGTTCAAAATAATTTACCTCATAAATAGTTTTTCATATTATATTTGTTGTTAACCTAATATGATGAAATTATTGGGCTCCTTGTTTTGACTACGGAACCTTAAAACGCTCTAGCCCGGAAAAATATTTGAATATTCGCTTGAAAGGGTTAACATATTATCGTGTTTTTCTATTAAATTTATCCTTTTTCTACGGATCTTCCTTAGGGAGGCTATTGAGTATATTTTAACACAGATGCGAAAATAATATTTTGTTTCCGTGATAAGTGGCACTCATTTTTGTTAGAAATTATATGAGGTCCATACAATATTTTTTTCTTCTGTGTTCCACTTCTTGACAGCTTCTCGATGGATTCTGGCTTCTGGACCGGAGTCCTTAAGTCTAGTTAGCCTTGCTCTTTGTTCTTAACTTTTGCTAGCAATCCAATCACTAGTTAACACACGCGACTATGGGTCGTACTTTTTGTGAAAGTCTCGATCAAAAGAAACAGTAAGCTGGAAAAAGCGCGGGGCTGCATCAGATCTTGTTTAACTCTTTACTAAGCTTTAGTTTACTAAACTTTAACTACACGTTAACACTGATACCTTCCATACAAAAGAAAATTATTTGTATTTTCTTATGAATGGAATGTTTCTTATGTTAGGTGTAGATGTAGCGATTTCCAAATAATTTATTTGAATACGTATTACAAGTTATCGGCTGGTCTAGAAATAGTAGTTCATAGAAGAACAAACAGAAATTATTGAAAAAAAGAAGCCATCCATGCCTAAGGATGTGAAATAGGTTATAAAAGCTTGTACAATATAACATCATAACAATTATGAATGCTCTTTTCTCCATAAATTCCCTCTCCCTCATTTAATGTATACGCCTATTCACTCAGCAACATTTACCTAAGCACTTAGGGATACATTCTTGACGCTGGCTTTACAATTCTGCAATAAAAGCATTCATTACCCGTAACACGAGAAACTGGAGCCACGGTCGAACCGACATTATACTCACAGGTAAGGCTGCTTAGTAAACACACGGTGGAAAGAAAACGCCGCGTTTCTTCTGATGCCCGTCGATGATCCGTGCTTAGTTCGAGGAATAAAATCGTATGTTTGTGGTTAGGACGTCCGCCTCCTAATTAGAGGTCGGAGGTTCGAACCCGTTCATACACCTCTAACTTTTTGGATTAACATGCGTTTTTAAGCAATTAAAATATCACTTGTTCAACGGTGAAGGAAAACATCGTAAAGAAACCTGCATGCCTGAGAGTTCTCCATAATGTTCTCAAAGGCGTGTGAAGTCTGCTAATCCGCACATGGTCAGCGTGGTGGACTATGGCCAAGCCCTTCTCATGTTGAGAGGAGACCCGTGCTCTGTAGTAAGCCGACTATGGGTTGATATTAATGAATGTAATTAAAGGAGGATTACACTACAAGTTAAAGCGTACACGTGAGTAAACCAATCCCGTATGTTGTCAAACAGCCTTCGTTTCACTCAGTGCTTTGGGACGAGAATGGACGGGACGTGTGGTAGGCTTTAATTACGCTCTTAACGATCACCCATTATGGCTATGACCATAGAGACTGTAGTAAATGTAAAGCCCGACTTTTGTACAGTCTAACTTTTCAGCTACCAAGAAATTGTACGGTGTCTTTAGAAACTATGACTTTGAAACTCGCTTACCCATATCGCCTTAGCATGCTGAGAACGAAAACATACACGAACCTAAATAAAATTTAATTGGACGTTGGATTTGTGTATAGTGTGTAAAACGGCAAACTGCTTGCATGCTGACTGATTAGCGCATAAAGCCTTTGAATGAAAAATAAGACAAGATTAAAGTTATCACATTATTTTTAAACGAATTCCTAAAAGGAGATTCGGTATTCAACAAGAATGTATTTTATATTATTGACTATTCGTAATATCTATTAGTATGATCATTATAAGGGTTTTACCTTTTAAATTCATAATTCATTTAACAATAGTTAATAGCACAAGTACTTTTGAAAGTCTGATAAGAGTAACTCCACTAACGATTCGGAAGGCAGATTTTACCCAAGTAGATGAAACTCAGTAGTTGCTCATTGCAACATCATTTTATAATTTAACGTAATTTTTTTCAATCCTTTAAAAAATTAAATAAAGGCTTATTTGTATGTATTTATTGCTTTACATTTACGTCCACTTAAGATCCTCATTAGATGTTGACTTCAGGATGATCCGGTGTCGGGTCGAAACGTGCGTAGAGGTTCCAGTGGAAGATTTTATGTGGTGTTATATTATACAAATCTCCCGGCTGTCGGCGGAATATAGCAAATTATACTTGCTGTTTATTGTTTATCATGGACTTTCGCAAAGTAACGCCTGCTTCTATTCATCACTTAAGATTAAGCAAAAGTTTTATCAAAATAAATTTTAAGCTTTCAAGATAGCTCAAGTGTTTTCAAAAGAACCTGTGTAACTTAAGGCCAAAATTCTACGGGAAACCTAATAAGCTTTTTGTGTAGTGTTTTGTTTTGTTTAAGTGATGATGCAGTCTATGATGGTAGCGGGGTAACCTGTTTAGGGGTAAGGTAAACCCATACTCCTAATTGGTTTCTACGCGACATCGTGCCGGAACGCTAAATTGCTTGGGCGACACGTCTTTGTCGGTAGGGTGGTAATTAGCCACGGCTGAAGCCTCCCACCAGACGAAAACTTTCTACTTTGTCTTTAGGAATCAGGAGGACTTTGATCTTCGTCTATATAATTTCCTTTACGATAGATCTGAAGTACGTTTTTAAATATAATATTACTTTTATCACAACCCTTCAAGTTGAGCCTAGATACTCAATAACATAATCTAATAATAGCGAGCCATAATAACAATTTCTTTTGTTCTTTGTAGAAATTCAACTTAACCTTTTTCCACTTGAAAGAGAATACCTATTCTGTATGGATCTCTAGGTAGGCTTTAGTGTATAACAGTAGTCACCTTGTGGTTAATATTTTTTAGTTCAAGCAAGGTCGATTCCTGTTACGCACCTTATCAAAGCTTATAACTTTTTTTAACTTAAAAGGTAAACATCTTGATGAAACCTGTATAAATGAGAGTTCGGCATTTACACGCCTTTGAGAACATTAGTTCTCAACACACACCCTCTCTCTCTCACACACACACACGATCACACACTTTGCTGTACGGAGAAAGCTTTACAATTTAACAAGATAATTAATATCTTGTTTCATTGTAAAGCTTGCTTAAATTGTTTGGTATCTTCATACCTTCAAACCTACTGTTGTAATTAGTAGTTGCATTTAAGTAAATTGTTAAGCGGGATTGCATTCCTATTTCGTCTTGTTTTAGTACTAAGTCTGAAATGTTAAATTATATTGTATGTAACGCTGTAGATTACAAATACCTATATACCTATACTAGCTGTTGCCCGCGACTTCGTCTGCGTGCGGCCAATGCCCTGCTTCAGAAAGTAAGCTACAGGCAAATGTTAAATTGCGTTTGTCAATTTTCGTGTTTCTAAATTAAAAAACAAAGAAATTTCATACAAACTTCCAACCCCTCTTTTACCCCCTTCGGGGTAGATTTGGATGAAAAAAAAATCTAACCTTATACTTACGCCCTAAAAGAAACCTATTTTCAAAACTTCAAGCTTGTAGACTTCATAATAAAAAAAATAGCAAAAACTATCATCCCCTATTTTACCACCCTTAAAAGGTAATATTTAAAAAAAAATTGTTGTACATATTTTTTATTTATTATTATTAATCTCAATGCAAATTTTTGTGTCTCTAACTCTAAAACCAAAGAAAATTCATACAAACTTCCAACCCCCCTTTTACCTTCTTAGGGGCGGAATTTTCAAATATCCTTTCTTAGCTGACATCTCTTAATTATCAACTACCTACTTGCTAAATTATAGCTTTATACGTACAATAGTTTTTGAGACCTCGTGTTTAATCGGTATGTAAGTAAGTCAGTATGTAAGTATGTAAGTGACCTTTCGCTTTTATATATATAGATGAATAAAATAAAAGTACTTAAGGTCTGGTCTAATACAATACACATGAAGATTCCTTTTAGTGGTCCAAGTTAGATCGTTCAATCAATCACATTCGCCTTTTAAACATACCTACAGATATATCTGGTTGATAAATATTTTTACTTGAAGACGTCCCCTATTGTAATTCACTTGCTACCGAGGTGTTTCACTCGAGCAAGCGTCATCAATCACTCTAACTTGTCTTCACAATTTGGTCTCGACTCTTGACTTGGAGCAAGTACTTTCACGCTGAGACGAAACTGAATTAACCTAGAAAATGTTACCGAAAATCCTAATTTCGTTACGTTTGGAAAAACTTAAATTGTTTTCAATCTATAAATCTAATAGGAACGTAAACTTGTGTTTCTATAATGTGTCTCTTGTAACGTTGGGAGGGGTTTTTAAGTGATAGTATAAACCAAACAAACGATTATGCAGTGACTTCGAATTTTGTAGTTAGATTACAATTTTATATAAAACTAGCTATTGCCCGTGACTTCGTCTGCGTAGAATTGCCGATTTCCCTTGAGATTGAGGTTACCCGGCCAATGCCCGTCAAATTGCCGAATTTCGTGTTCCTAAATTAAAAAACATAGGATTTTCTTACTAACTTCAAACCCCTATTTTACCCCCTTCGGGGAAGATTTGGATGAAAACAAATTCTAACCTTATACTTACGCCCTAAAAGAAACTTATTTTCAAAATTTCAAGCTTGTAGACTTCATATTAAAAAAATAAGTAAAAACTATCACCCCCTTTTTTACCACCAGGTAATATTTAAAAAAAATTGATGTACATGTTTTTTATTTATTTTTATTAATCTTAATGCAAATTTTTGTGTCTCTAAATCTAAAAACAAATAAATTTCATACAAACTTTCAACTTTTACCCTTTTACCCTCTTAGGGGTGGAATTTCCAAATATGCTTTCTTAGCTGACATCTCTTAACTTTCAACTACCTACTTGCTAAATTATAGCTTTATACGTACAATAGTTTTTGAGATCTCGTGTTTAATCAGTATGTAAGTGACCTTTCGCTTTTATATATAGATAGGTAGGTACTGTACGGTACGGATACCATCCGTTTTCGTACCAAAATGTAGCCTACCCTTTCCCAGGATGTAATCTATCTCAAGCGGTAAAATGTAGCAGACAAATATAGTTTCTTTCAAATTTATAACATCTATTAGGATGGCTATTGATAGAACTGTTAAATACAGTTTGTTTATATGAAATATTAATTATTTATTATTCTAGATAACCAAATAAACATGCTCGATACAGACATGAAAGGTTACCTCGCCGCGCCGCCGTCCATCATTTTTTATTATCCCAACATTTATACACTGCCATAAACCAAACATTTGTACACGTTGCGTTTTTGTATGAATTTATTAGTCTTGCATGTTGTGTTCTTTTATTGAGACATGTGAGGGGAACGATGTAATGTTTATGTTTTAATATTGCACGCCATTTATAAAAAGATTTTATTTTTAAATGTGCTTCATCTTTAATATTAAATCTGCTTATGATTATGAATTGCTCTATCTCCATAGGTACTATAGTTTATTATTCATTATGTGAGATGGTGATAACGAAAAAAAAACCCGGCTAAGTTTGTTGTGGGCTTTTTCTTAGACCGGGGCGCGTTTGGAACCCTCATAGCTTTAGTTTTAAGTTTTCGAATATAGTTATCACCATGAAATAACTACTATGTAAATTATTGACGCGTCAAAAGTGCCTTTTTAAGGACTATTTGAATAAAGATTATTAAAAAAAAAAGACTTCAGCTTATCAATTTCTCAATTATACACGTGTATTGTCTTATTTGAGTTTAATTCGGCATGCATCTCTTACTTTTAAAAGTGAAGTGTGTCTCAATCAATTAAACATCATGACAGCTTTAACGATGAAGGAAACCATCTTGAGGAAACCTGCATGCAGAATTCTCCACGGTTTTCGTTTTAAGGTGTGTGAAGTCTACCAATCCAAGAAAGAGAGGGTTTTTTACCGTAGTCCACCACGCTGGCTAAGTGCTGGTTCATGGACTTAACACGCCCTTGAGAATACTTTATATCTTCACTACAGTCTCTTGTACCCAGTTTTCCCGCGTTTGTTTATGTCACCGCTAACGCTAGTAATATTAAATTGTGTTAAACGTACGTAATAGCCAATAGTTAGAAGCGTGTGCCGGAGATTGAATTTGAGATCAGAGTCTCAATCACTGCACAACCACAACAAACGAACCTGAGTTCCATGTAGATATACCACATAAGTTTTTCTGTATATTATTCACCTGCACTTCAGCCACTTTAATACCTACTTGTTTATTAATAACAGAAAAATATATAGCGGACGCAGCGACCGACGGTGTTCTATATATAACAGACGCGTGCCGACAAAACAACGCATGGAATCGCGCGGCAGACGTCTGCGCGCGCGCACGCAAGTTTACCCGACCGAGATCAAATCGAAGTCAATACCAGTGTCTTACTTATCATTGACGAATTATTTGTGTGAAATGAGCAACTTATTTATCAGACAGTACTTCATGTCATCAGTGAATAATTAATTAAAACATGCCACAGTTTTATAACACCTTCCGTTATAACAGTGATGTACTTTTTAGACCATTTAACAGGTGAAGATGGATTTGTTTGCGATTACTGTGGTTTCGATTCGTGCGGTGCATTGTGTTGTGTTGTCGTGAAATGTTCTCCGGCTTCAAATTGGCGAAACAGAAGGGGAAAGAGGAGGTCTATTGCTACAGGAGTGTTAAGTCCAAACCTCCAAGGACGCCGTCTTTGGCGCGGAAACATCAAAGACGTAAGTCAGTAAACTCGTATTTAGGACTTTGAAAAATTCAATAAAAAAAGACCTACTTTAATACTTACTACTCCCAGGTTTTTGATGGAAGAAACTCTACTACTTTTTTTTTGCATGGCAGATTCAATAAAGAAGAAAGCCAGTAAAACAATTTAGCATTCGCTTGTTTCTGACATGATGACAAAAATAAACAAAGTAAGCGGACCCCTTCTTACCTCGTTTAGTTGCCTGTCTCCAAGCAAACTTGTCATTGAGTAATAATGGTCTACAAGAGTGATGTACTCGTAGCAAATCGGTTAGAGGTCGCTTTAAGTTACTGGGTAACAAGTAACTTGTATTGTCTTGGATCACTTAAAGCCCACCATAATTTTCTCCGTCAAAATGATACATTTGGACCCACTAAATTGAAACAGCTACATTTAGAATTGTCAATTTAGTGTTACAACAACAATTTCTGTTATAAGTGTCTGGCGCTTGCTTTGTCAATGCACGTTGATTTAATAAAACGACTTCAAAGTCGTTCTAATTAGAAAATCTGTAATATGGAACAAGATATGACGCAAAAACACGTTTAACGCTATGTGCTACGCTTTAATGTCTTCAAACGTCGCGAGATTCCTTGCTGGAGAAATAATAAGATCTGATCAATCTAATCTTCAGATAGTGGATTGAATTTAGGTGCGACATCATTATTAACATAGAAGAGTAGGAATATGTCAGCACTATTAAATTCAACCTTCTATCTAAAGATTTTGGATTAGATGGATTACTAATTTCAGCCATATGTATACATAATTTTTGTCGCACTGTCGCGATGGCCAATTTTGTCTTACCCGATACAATAGACGTTTCATTAATAAGGTAAAGTCAGTCAAAAGATTCGGGATAATGTTAAGAGTAGTACCTACGGTTGGAAAAGATTTATTGGTACAGAAGCGTGTAATCTACGCTGCCATGGACCCAACATTGTCTCTGAAACATCAAAGATGGCTAGAAACTTGGCAGCGTAAACATGGACTAATGAGCTAGTGTGTGAACTTCAGATTAGGCGCCTCGTTAATGGCATGTGCCGAATGTATTACTACCAACTTTCTGTTGATATTAGGACGCCTTTGTATAGATATTTTTTGCAAAATACAGTACCATTATTTGGTTAAATATTAAGTTTTTGCTAGCTTAATAGAGAAATCATCAAAAGATTTTATCCCTTGCTTGTTCATTTAAAAAGCTTTACAGCATTCTATTGTTCCGGCTTTTACGTGTATATCATCTTTCTGTATAATAGTTACCCGATAAATAAGCTGATCAAAATACATACGAAGAGAAGGAGCGACGAAAAGATTATTTGTGCTACTATATCCATGCATGAAGCTGTGATAGCCTAGTGATTCGGACATCCGCCTCCTAATCAGAGGTCGGGGGTTCAAATCCGAACACGCACCTCTAACTTTCAAAGTTATGTGCGTTTTTTTTTAAGCAATTAAAATATCACTTGCTTCAACGGTGAAGGAAAAACATCGTGAGGAAACCTGCAAGCCTGAGAGTTATAATATTCTCAAGCGCGTGTAAAGTCGGCCAATCCCTAATATGGCCAAACCCTTTCATATTGGGAGGAGACCCGTGCTTCGCAGTGAGGCGGCAATGGGTTGATCATGATGACTGTATCCACAGTATATACACATAAGACTCTCCTTCGCTGGGTCAAACAAAATATAGTTTTCGGCTAATTGTTTAAACTAGACTTTAGAGTAGGGTTAATTAGGTAAGTAGGTATTAAGCATTATATTATTTTTCGTTGTTAAAGACTTAGTTTCTATTTTTCATTTTAAATAATATTCTATATTCTTTGCTTCAGAAGATACAAGAAAATTACAACAATAAACTAACACTTCCTCCTCGGAACAAGCATTTTTATAATCATTAACATATCCTTACTGCTTTCTAAAGCCACAGGGCGGATAATTTCAATTAATTTAATCCGAGTTACAAAAAAAACTTTATTTTCAAACGGTTTAAATTTAAACTATTTCCAGTGGCCTCCACTAGGTGACCTGTATCGCGGAGACCATGTTATTTAACAATTTTTGATAGTCAAAAAAATATAAAATTACAATGTACATATAAAATAAATACATATATATTCAATATCTTTATACTACTATTATTTGTGCTGTGTCTTGGTATGTTAATGTTTTTAGCCAGTTTGTGACGGCAAGATTTGCCTGTTTAATTGTGAGGTGTTTCAGGCTGTAATACCTAGCAACAAAGTTGTAGATTTTGGCATAAACATAGGGCGTGAAGCGTCTAGCAAAAGCTGATCTTGCAGCTGGAAAATTGATCTTCAGTACTCTTCTCTTAAAAATGTTGTCTACGTTTGGAGAATGAATTTGGTTGGTACTGATCATATCTTATCAGATAAACCAGCCCACCTAACAGATTTTTTCCGACTCAGGAATCGAAGCCAAGGCATCTATTCCTTAGTCAAACATGCTAACCACAAAACCAATGGGGCATTTGACCGAGCATTATTAAGGTATTCTAATGGATCTACAATTCCGTAACATTCAATAAACGTTCAGTTCCCGGGATATAAATAGGTTGTATTTGTAAACAAACAGTAAATCAGACTCCACGTGCACGCGGCGGTCCCTGTGGTCTAATGATTAAGACAAGGGTTCTCAAATGATTGATGCATTGTCCTTATATTATGAATAATTATTACACTGCAAAAAAAATGGCTACCAACAATATTTTGTTACTCATTATCAAGTAAAATTTTTGCATAACTTTGTAATATAACTTTATCACTGATTTTAAAATCACAGTGAAATTCAGAGATTCATATTCAAAAAGCATTTTTTTGACTATCATTTTAAGTATGTTTTAAATATTTTGACTTTATACTAATAACATACTCGTATATGGTTTGTCGGTTCTAAGTTAATATGCTTATTGGAATCGAACATTGAAATACTTAAATAAGTGATATTGTTGGTGACATCATGCGTTCGTCTGGTGCTCTTTAGCACCAATCAGTCGGAGCTAATTTGTTTATTCAATGACCGCGTCAAAACGTTTGTGACTAAGACAGAGATTTACCTCACTGTCAGTCTGTGCACAAAACGATTCTTTTATACCATTCAAGGCCTATTTATGATTCTTAATACCTTAATTTATGGTCGTTACTGAACTTGTATTAAATTTAAATCAATATAATACTAGTAAAGTATATATAAAGAACAGATATAGATTACTTGAGAATCTGATCTAGCTAGTAGCTTGATCTCGGTTAATAATCTACTTCAGTTTGGATTTCCGCATTTAGGAGTTGTTGGTGCATTGAAACACTGTACTATCAGAATAAAATGTTATTATCCTTATTTTAGAGATAAAAATTAAACATAAAAACACAAGAATGTAGCTTACAACTATTTTAATACCAAAATAATCTCTTTACTTTATTTCCCTTGATAGGTAGTTATTAACTAGACGTACTTTAATGAGCCATTAGAGAAGAAAAGTCTGCTAAGTTACTAAGCTAATGAAGAATTCCGCATTACGATCCAATATAAAATAATACCATTACTAAGACATTATTAATTCAGCAAGTTTTTTTAGAGAAAGTTTCTACTCTACCTTTTAAGTTTCACGAGATACAGACCGCTGACAGACACACAAACGAGTTTGTTATAGGGCCCCAGTTGGCATGATACGAATTTCTACTAAAAAGAAGAAATCTAAATATGATTTTAAACATATTCATTTTCAAACTTGTTACGTATATACTATACTAGCTGGCGCCCGCGACTTCGTCCGCGTGGAATAAGTTTTTAAAATTCAGTCATAATAAGTTGTAAAAATTCCTACGGGAACTCTCCTATATTGTCACTCTCCAGGTCCTTAACTATACTTTCAAAAATCACGACGTGATTGAATGATGGTCCATTATATGATTTTAAAAAATCGATACACACATGGAAGAAACACTTTCATAAGTCTTAATTTAAACTCCCTAGTAGAGTTTGGTATCACAATATTGTATACGAATACATTTACAGTACACATTTTTTTTAATAAATTACGTAAAAGTAGCTTCTGACATCAAAAGGGTTGGAAACCCTTGATCTACTGTTTAAAGCTTGTAACATGGTTGTAACTTTACTGAACGTAAATCACCGGAAGCGAGTACAATCTGCCATGTGTAGACATGTAGAAGTACAATGTCAGCATTAAATATCTGTAGGTTTACAAAATGGCTTGTGGTTTAGTTTGTATTCTATTTATTTGTAAGGAAGTATGATTATATATCTTTTTATATATATCTTTAATCTCTTTATATATAACACGTATGGATTAGTTTGTATTATATTTATTTTGTAAGAAAGTATGATTAATAATCTTTAATTCAATGACTTCAAAGAATTACATATAATTATACTCGTATGTTTACGTAAATCTTATATATACAATTCTCGTGTCACAATGTTTGTTCCTATATTGTGGGAATGGCTCGACCGATTCTTATTAAATTTTTTATGCATATCCAGTAAGTCTGAGAATCGGCTAGTATCTATTTTTGCCTAAGTGATAAGGGGTGTCCACCCCAAAATTTTTATTTTTATTTTTTGGATAATTTTGTTTATTTTATTATTGTATTACGTGGCTTTGAAAAATACATGCAATCTTAAATTTAATTCGTCATGATTGAAATTTAGTACAGAACACATTAGGCCTTCATCCATATCTACAAAATATTGACAATTGTAAAACTGTTGTCTTTTACCTTTATACCACTGAACAGATTTCATGTAAATTTGGCATCACCTCATCAGATTCAATTCTTAACTGCATTGCGACACAGAATATGTTTCATCAAATTGACGGATTCTTATGGGACTTACTGACTATCATTACCCACTACGATAAAGCCGGGCGCATCAGCTAGTGATTTACGATTTATATAATATTTTGAAACTATTCGCAATAAAATTAACATAAACAGTTTATATTCTTCGAGGTTTAAATAAACAGAACACCGTATAAATTCAACAAAATAAACTGACAGTAACAATAAAGGTTACGCTACCCGCGCAATTTCCTCTCATGCGAACGAAATAATTCAAATCATATTTTATCTTAGATTCTAACGATTATATTTGGATTTGTTTTTTCATCGGTATTCATCGAAAACTCTAAATCAACCACGAATAATTATAACAATTGTGCTGAAAGTTCTATATTTGAATCTAATTTGCAGAGCTATCTGAGTGGTTTATTTCACAAAGGAATTAGCTTAAGTATCATTATTATATATGTCGAATCAAGGGCGTCCGAGTTGTTTTTAGTAAGAGTGACGCTTTTGTTTACTTTCACTCATAGTAATTAAAACCACAACATGCGGGTTTACACTTTTATTGCGCCATAATTAAGAGGTCCGAACGGTCCGATGACTCGAGCGAGAATGCTAATAACAAAGCATGCTTGTACAAAATTGATTGCTACCGTCTAAATTGTGTTAGCAAAATCATCAAGAGTTCAAATGTGGATAATTATTGAATTCTTGAGGTTCTTGGCGCCGCTGAATGAAGTTAATAACTCCTTCGCGCCGACATATATATTTGTTAACTTCTTTTTCTTGGATGCAAAACTTATTTTTTTATTTTAACATTGCATACCTCGTTCACAATGCATTAACGTTCTGCATGTTAACTTTTAATGAAAGCATGTTCTTAAGCCACTATCACGCACGACTGGCAACTACCGGCAAGCGTAATCTTAAGGCTGGCCTACTATTTTGTAATGAGTGCCTTTTAAATTAAATATAAACAGCAGTCAATGCTAAGCGCCTTCTCGTATGTTGACCTAATAACCCCTCTTAGAGATCTGGCTTTCGTATCTTAATATAATTGATATGTATTTGAAAAATACCAGCCATTCTATTCATAATGCTGCGTGTACTTAAATATTGGCTAACTTTGAAACTTATATAAATAATTTCGACGAGCTGCATGGCGAAGCGTGTGCGCTGTCGCATTATGAAGTGGAGGTCCAAGGTTCGATTCCCGACCCGAGTTTGGTCTGGTGGGCAGCTTCGGCCGTGGTTAGGTACCCTACTCACAAAGACGTGTCGCCAAGCGATTAAGCGTTCCACTGCGATGTCGCTTAAAAACTGATTATGAGTATTAGTTTAACATCAGGTGAGATTGCCGCTGAAGCTGTGATAGCCTAGTGGTTGGGACGTCAGCCTCCTAATCAGAAGTCGGGGGTTCGAACCCGGGCACGCACCTTTAACTCTTCGGAGTTATGTGCGTTAGAAACGCAATTAATATCACGTTTTTCAACGGAAAAGGAAAACATCGTGCGGACACCTGCATGCCTGAGAGTTCACCATAATGTTCTCAAAGGCGTGTGAAGTCTGCCAATCTGCACATGGCCAGCATGGTTGACTATGGCCAAACCCTTCTCATATTGAGAGGAGACCCGTGGAGCCGAGAATGGGTTGATCATAATCATGATCATGATTCCGTTTTCTATCGTCTCACGGGAACCGTTTACTTTCCCGGGCCATCAAATATCTTATGTGTGTCTCCAGATAGCCAACTCTCTGTAATCTTGGCAAACCAAGATCGATGTTGATATTGTGATGATGTTAAGCGTTAAACAGATAACAGCTTTTTATAGTCACTCGTGCTGGTTCCCTTATCCGAATAAAATTAATCTGTCTTACCACTCATTTTCTATCCCTTGGAGCTTGGATACCTCCAAGCTCCAAGGGATATATAAGTTGTGTAGTCTCATGTCTTATTTAAGAAACAGTTAGAATGAGAGAAAGTTACGTGTGAGACGTAAGTCTGTCTCGTTCCAACACAAGCGTTGGCTGAACAAAGTCAAAGTACGCTATGTAAATCTCAGCCTTAGAATTTCTTGACAGAAAACACAAGGCAAAATAATTGGTCTACTTGGGAAACGAACCCATGGAACCTGATCAAAGAGGCTCTCGGCTTTGTACCTTTGTAGAGGGCTTCTTCTTAGTTAGACCAGGGCTCGTTTGGAACCCTCATAACTCTTTTTTTAACCGACTTCAAAAAAAAGGAGGAGGTTCTCAATTCGCTTGTAATTTTTCTTAATGTTTGTTACCTTAGAACCCATTCATGTATAAAACTTAAAAATAAATTTTTTTGGGTGTCTACCCTTTCGTACTCAGTTGGTCTCATTGTTATCATATCGAGATACGATACCTTCAAATATTATAAGCACACCTACAGGGTTTTTGTATTTTTTTAATCGAGAAATATCGAGAGCAAATGTACAAGTTGAAGACCACGGATCTTCACCGAAATTCCTCCCTTCCCTCACCCTTAAAATACTTGTTTCGAATACTTTAATATCGTTGCTGAGAATCTATGCTATGAGTTGGAGCTGATGGTGCAGTACCAGGAGGACTTCTAAACAATTATCGTCCTTGCATTGAGCATTAGCAATTGAAATTAAGCTATCTCAACTTAAACATATTACGACACAGTAAAAATAAAAAAATATATTCTAAGATAATAACTGTTCATGCCTTGCACATTAATAAAATATTTCTTTATTTTAAAATTTTGCAATTGTATTACTTATAAGTAGCTGTCACTAAAGCTAATATGCTGATTCCGAAGAGATTTCAAAAATAGCTTTCTAAAAAATAGTTGGCTCGCAAGTAATATTGATAACGTTTTGCGGTGTCAAAACACATAATGCAAAGTTTTATGTCTAGACGAGCAAAAAATAAGAAAAATGACAACAGACGAACGGATGCGAAAAAATTATGACACTTCGTGTTTGTCTGACGAATTCTGGAAACCACGTTCCGAGACTTCCTCTATTTGTTTACGTGGCCCTCGCCGTGCCATAATTAGGGTCAGTTGCGCAACATTCTAATATTAGTCAACCCTCAATGGATGGCGAAGAGATTGTTAAAGCGTCTTAGGACGCTTTGAGACAAGCTCACGGGCGGTCCCGATGCCCGCTCAGTGTGGACGAGCGTTATTCGTTATATTCTATAAAGAGAATTATAAAGCGAGCATTTCAGGCCTATTAAAGTCCCAGACGCACAGGCCTCTCATTAAAATTTTTTTTAATTAATTTAAAATAGCAACTCTAATTCACTAAAAATTAATATTCATGTAAACACGTATTTATGAAGCGTTGATATATAATATATGACGAGTTAAGGCCGTCCGAGTTGGTTTTTTAGTAAGAGTGACGTCATTGCTGACGTCACGCTTTGGTTTACTTTCGCTCATTGTAATTAAAACAACTTGTGGGATTATTGCTACAATATTTAAGAGGTCCGAACGGTCCGACGTCGCGAGCGAGAATGCCACGAAAGGCAACGTACAGTTGTCAAAAGTACACTTTTTTTTGTTATCACCATCTTACAAACTCAATAATAAATATTGAATAACTGTGAAGTTAAAGCATTGCACACAATTTTTTTTTATCGTTTATGTAAACCTTTATATCGGAATAGGATTCTTTGATAAGCTTACCTTTTTATCAATACTTTCTTATTTTTACTTATTGAGAGACATCACCAAGATTTCAGTGGGTAAATAAAATAAAAATTCCAGAGAGAAAATTACAAAGCTGTTCTAATAGGGGTTGACGAGTTTTATTGATTGGTATCACATTTTAGTGATAATATAACCCAAACATGCACATTATGCAGTTAAAATCCTAAAATTAACTTGGAACCAAAAATGGTTACGCATTTTATAACTTTTGACGACAGCGGTTTTTAGCACTGGGATCTTATAAAATATAATACTTTGGCAGGAATCTGTATCATTTACCTACTGTAGTATATCATGCGGGTAGTTTAATAATAAATTATCGTTTTTCTACATGGTGACAGCGGTGAAAGTGTTTAAATAGATTTTAAACGTATTAAATTTTATTTGAGTGATCATTACAATTCGTTGTCGTAAATAGTGTAACTTAAAAAAAATAAAAAATAGAAATAGCCTCCGTCGGAGAGAGCTGCCAATCGATTGAATGTTCCATTCGATGTAGTATGAAAGCAGATTAGTTAATTTTAACTGCCAGAACGCAAAATAACGAAGAAAACATTGAATTTTGACTTAGAGGTTTTAGTCCAAGGCCAAACATTATTATTGCGGACAAGTGCGCGAGCGTTCCCGCGACCCAGCCATCAAGCGACGCTCAGGAAGATCGCTGCGTTTTAGTGGGTTTTCTGGTCACCAGGGTCCGTCTTACCCCACCGGCAGCGGTCCAGGTCTGCCTATGCCGCTTGCGAATGGGACGCGTAAAAGCATTTCCCAGTGTTAAAAAAAATATCAAGTTTACATTGGGATCGCATTTCCAAATAGGCCAAATCCCTAAATAATTGCTCAGCGATCCCTACGGCGCGGTCTTTAGCTAGAAATCATTTTTACGTCGCTTACGGTGACGCATTTGGCAAATGCCGTGGAAACCGCTTATCACCCAAATGTTAAATGAATTTATTTCCCGGTTTTATTTACTGAGCAATAAATGTGGACGTCCTACTGCTTTTTGTCATCGAGGGATACCGAGAAATAGTGGCCAAGTTTTTTTTTGAGATTAGTTATTAGGAGCGTGCGAGTGAAGTATTAATATATATATCGCTTCGTGCGTAAATAAAGGGGTTTTTGTTTCTGTTTTAGAAAAAACAATATTGTGCTCTAATACAAGTTCCGTGGCTAGTTACGGGCCGCCAAGCGATTTAGCGTTCCGGTACGATGTTGCGTAGAAACCAATTAGGAGTATAAGTTTACCATACCCCTAATAAGTTGGCCGGCAACCATCTTATACTGTATCAGCACTCACCAGGTCAGATATCCGTCAAATACTAACTTGTAGTGGAATAAAATGCATGAGCACACCATTCTGTTAGAAATCCTAATTACCATTCAATAGATAAAGCTAATATATTTGTATTAATATTAATGTATACCAATGTAGAAAGTGTTAGTATACTCATTACCTACAAAGTGTATGATAGGTAGGTCTAGGAATGAAGTGGGAGTAGAACTTTGATCTTTCTTTACTAGAGAATCAACGAGTCACTTCATTCCTATTAATATATTACCATCGAAGTGACAACAACTTAAGTAAAAACGAATGAAGATCATAGTTTTATATAAAACTATAATCTTCATTCGTTTTATATTTCTTTTAAAAAATAAAATACAAACATACCTACGATATTCTAACAATTCCTTTTAAGCTATTTTTGTTTCGTCACCCAGTACTTTCTGTGAATATGTGATAAATGATGAAATTAAATAAAATACTTAAAACTATTGTTAAAAATTATTATTATATATAATAATTTTTAATCTTTTTTTTTATTATTACATTATTATAAAATAAAAAAAAAAATAACAATACTTTTTAATCTTTTTTTAGTAATTTCATCATATATATTATTGTTATGTTTTGTCCAACAAGACTTTTTTTTTATAATCAGAAATATCATTATTCTAATACTACCTTACTTTCACCATACACAAATCTTTACGAAAAGTATTTACAGTTGATATACGATACCCAGGCTTAATGATGCAAAAGTCTCTACAAAAGGTCAGGGATTCGGAAGAGGTAGCTAGCCGTATGACCATGCGGGTCCAAAACCCTTAGTCCAACTTTTTGGTCCAAGACAAACGACCTTCGGACGTGCCCCGAAATCGTAACAAAATATGCCCGAATAAATTTCGCTCCATTCACGTTTCTTTCGTCTGTTCTCGGCGTCAACACCTTCAGGAAAATGAAAACGATACATGCGAAATAAAAGTATTAAAGAATTGCCACTTACTTTCCTGATTGAATTTCGTGGGAGAAATATATCGTCGACTTAAGTGTACACGTTACGTTATTTATTTATGAATGACAGTTATTTGGTTGCCTGTTACCGACTATCAGATTGTTCATCGGATAAGTATAATCTATATATATAAAAATCAATTGCTGTTCGTTGGTCTCGCTAAAACTCGAGAACGGCTGAACGGATTTGTCTTATCTTGGTCTTGAAATGTTTGTGGAGGTCTAGGGAAGGTTTAAAAGGTGAGAAAAATTCGAATAATTGCCGGTAAATCCCTAAAACCAGCCCTTTTCTTTTTCCCATATAAACGTTCTCTAATAAAATGTAAAGTCAATTTGAACTTTATTTCTATTCAATAAAGTTCATATTAAATTATAATCACTCGCTGTTGTCTAAGAAATCTAGGTGGGTTCCTAACTTCAAAGAGTCAATTTGCTATTTATATTTAGGCAATATTTTATCCCGGTATTTCCACGGAAACGAAAACTACGCGAGCGAAACCGCGGGTCTCAGCTAGTAATGTATAAGGATGCTATTTTTTTTTTTTTTTATCCACTACAACTTAGCCCATGACGGCAATCTCACCTGATGGTAAGTGATGATGCAGTCTAAGATGGTAGCGGGCTAACCTGTTAGGGGTATGGTAAAGCCATACTCCTAATTGGTTTCTACACGACATCGTGCCGGAATGCTAAATCGCTTGGCGACACGCCTTTGTCGGTAGGGTGGTAACTAGCCACGGCCGCAGCCTCCCGCCAGACCTAATGGGGCTGTGACGATTCTTCAGCTCGGCCCGCTTCCTCACATACGGTAATCTTGCCTGGTGGTAAGAGATGTTGCAGTCTCAGATGTTAATGCGCTAACTTGTAAGTGTTATAGTAATAATTCTACGCTACAGCGTGCTGAAACCCTACATCAATTGGCGACACGTCTTTGTCGGTAAGGTTTTTGACGACCTCCGTGGCGCAGTGCGTGCGCTGTCGCATTATAAAGTTGAAGGTCCTGGGTTCAATTACCGGCTCGAGTCTGGTCCGGTGGGAGGCTTTGGCCATGGCTAGTTACCACCCTACCGATAAAGAATGTACCGTGTCGCAAAGCGATTTAGCGTTCCGGCACGATGTCGCGTAGAAACTAATTAGGAGTAAGGGTTTACCATATTCCCTATCAGGTTAGCCCGCTACCAACCTAGACTGCAACATCACTTACCACCAGGTGTGATAGCCTTCAATTGCTAACTTGTGTAGTAAATTAGTTATCTCGAGTATGCCGTAATTGGGCCAGTTCTTAGTTTCTTGAGCGACTTACAAATCGGACTTTTCAGATCATATCATAACTTAACATTGTATTAAAATAAGCAGAGTAATATATTTTTTTTAATATTTTATACCGCACACCATACATTTCCGGATCACAATACATTTTTCGATAAAATTACGTAGGTTTGTAATTAGTGTCACAAACCACTAAGAACTTGCACGACAATTAAAGAATTACCAATAACAACGCAATATAAGTTACTGTTACTACTCCAGAGAGAACTTAAGAAATTTATATGTTTTATCTAAACAGCAATTAGGTAGTTTTGGAGGCTGTTATATGTAAATGATCTTATAAATTAGTCTTTAGTCATTAGTCCACCAGAGAAACCAAACTAGAGAAAATAAGCAATGAAGGTACGGTAACCTCTCTTTAATTGTTTTATGTTTGTAGTGCAAAGTTGGCAGGTTTTAAAGTAGTTCGAAGAAAAAGATTTTAAATTTTTTCTGTTGCAAAAATGATAAAACTATTTTTACCACCTGGATGCCTGGTCCTCTTCAACCACCCGCTATTCCAGGTCATTTCTAACACGCACCTGCAAATTGTGGAATCAGCTTCCATCGTCTGTGTTCCCCAATGGTTATAATATGGGGCTCTTCAAAGGGCGGATTAACAAATTGCTCAAGGGCCAGCAACGCATTGGCGGTTCCTCTGGTGCTGCAAATGTTCATGGGCGGCGGTAATCACTTACCATCAGGTGACCCGCCTGCTCGTTTGCTCGCTTTGTATATATAACAAAAAGAGATATTCTTACGTATCGTTTAGAGATTAGTGTACCCTCTGCAGAGTTGGCATCGGAACATTTTTTTTTAATTTCTCTCACAATTATAGTGAATTCTTTGAGGACACTTTTCAGTTTAATTTTATAAATTAGTAAGTATTTCCTCATTTTATTAATCAAGTTACCGAAGTTCAGCGAACACTTACTTATAAAATTAAATTGAACTTCCTTGTCTCATAAAACACTTCTTTTTCGTTAAGCGACTGTAGATGTCTTGTAACTTAGTTTCTTTTCTCGTTTTTTCTCTTTGCATATTCTGCTGCATTATTACTTTCTTGGTACTAAAATTCCTTAATATAAATTATCCTTTCAGAGATTCCGTTTCATTTCCGCTGTTGACAGACGCTTTCCTTAGTCACTGGCTTTGTGACTTGTTGAATGCAAACGATTCATTTCATTTATTTCATACAATGCTCAATACTGTGTATACTGTGTATAAATTATTTGTTAGTTTTTTTTTTGTTTTGTTTGGCAGAAATTAACTGCCATTTGCAACACAACATGGAAAATTTTGTAAACCAATAAAAAAGTATATTAGTATAAAGTTTTTTTTTTTTTGAGGGTTAGTGATGATGCAGTCTAGGATGGTAGCGGGCTAACCTGTTAGGGGCATGATAAACCCACACTCCTAATTGGTTTCCGCGCGACATGCCGACTGCCGGAACGCTAAATCGCTTGGCGACACGTCTTTGTCGGTAGGGTGGTAACTAGCCACGGCCGAAGCCTCCCACCAGACCAGACTCGAGTCAGGAATCGAACCCAGGACCTCCAACTTTAAAATGCAACAGCGCACGCACTGCGCCACGGAAGTCGTCAAAATAGTCGTCAAAAAGGTCGTATATATTGGTAAAGTAATTTCGTACGTATGCAAAGGTGTCTCATGGTGTAAGTAATCTCTTCTCTATTCTCCATTTTAACATCGATTCTTTTTTATTTTATTTCGTACTTTAATAGTGTTTATTTGAAAGTAGATAGGTAACTAAATAATTGATGGTCGTTGAGAATTATATTTTATGAAAAAAAAAGCACCAGTGAGTTTATTTTTTAATTTATTCTGGAAAATAAACCAAATATAAAATAGATAAGAATAAAAAGAAATAGAGAAAAAATGTTCTAATTCTAGAGTGATTAAAAAAGATTAACAGATAAGAGTGTTGAAATAAGAAATATTATGAAGTGTTTCTGACGTTGTGACAAACAACGTAAATAGAATTTCCCCAGAGTTACGTAACATGTTTTAAATAAGAAAAAGAAAGTCAAATATAATTTAGGAGCTTTAATATTTGAATGAAGGATCACCGTAAGATTCAATCCGATGTTGCGTCTAAAAAGGATCTGTGCTGAGTCAAAACAATCTTATGAACAGTCTTATTTTGGTCCCATTCGGCCATCTATTCTAACAATAGTCTTCCTAAGAGGAAATGGAAGATTTTGGTTGACATTTTTTTTAATATTGCTCGCATTCCGTTAAGCTTTATTATACTAACCTTTACATATTGTGATGGATTCTTTACTGTTTTATATTAAATGTAATACTTACTCACAACTAAAGAACTGTAGTTAATTATGAACTAACATTTTAATCAAGTGCATTGAGTACTGTTACAGAATAACAGAATTGTAACAATTGTAACTACATTAAATATATGCGAGTCACATGTGTTAGAGTTAGACTCATCGTGTGAAACTGAACTTCGTATGTTATTAACTTTCAATTGCCTATACTATACGAACCCGCGACCCATTACGCACGCCATAACGAATTGAAATGTTGCTATCATAGAGTTTAAATAAAATATATTTCAAAGTACGGTTTCAGTTTCAATTTCAGTAAAAATTATCATCATATAAAATTTCATGATCTACCCATTGCTGGCTCACTACAGAGCACGGGTCTCTTCCCAATATGGAAGGGTTTGGCCATAGTCCACCACGCTGGCCATATGCGGATTGGCAGACTTCACACGCCTTTGAGAATATTATGAACTCTCAGGCTTGCAGGTTTCCTCACGATGTCTTCCTTCACCGTTGAAGCAAGTGATATTTTAATTGCTTAAAACGCACATAACTTTGATAAGTTAGAGGTGCGTACCCGGATTCGAACCCCCGACCTCTGATTAGGAGGCGGATGCCCTAACCACTAGGCTATCACAGCTTTCATATTAAATTTAGTAATCAATGTTCCTAGCCACGAATCCAACACTTTTAATTTGAAAAAAAAATACTGTATTATTGTATAATACAATATTTAAGAAGCTGTGATAGCCCATTGGTTAGGACGTCAGCCTCCTGATCAGAGGTCGGGGGTTCGAACCCGGGCACGCACCCACCCATTGCACGTACAAAGAAATATATATATATAATAATATATATATATATATATTTCTATATAATAATATATATATATATATATATATGTATATACACTTAGGACTATCAATGTATACTCACTTACAGGCTAACTCGACATGCGTAATATAAAACGTCTAAGTAGTAATCTTAAACTAAAACATTTTTTGCCATAAAAAAAGATACTATAATAATGTACCACCATTAAATGAGGTATTTAAAAAGCCAAAATACCAATTTTATAGTTAATTCTTACTCGCGCAAAATATTCGTCAAAATTGCATTTGAAATAGCAAAACCCGTTTTAAGTCCCCCGTGTTGCCAGTCCATCGCATCGTACTTATTGACGTATGCACGTTCGTTATGAATTGTCACATGTCATGTCATGGCTCAGGGGGAGAAAAATCTGTTGTGTCGCCATAAAGTCACGGTTACATTTTTTCATTTCACTGCGAATTGGGCCATGAAGGCAATCGAACCTAGAGGATAATGTAGTTTAAGATGGTAATGGGCTGTTATATACCGTCCGTATCGGACCCTACGATACAGGTAATCACCTAGTGTGGGGTCCACTGGCTAATATATTTATAAAAAAAAAAAATGTATGGAATAGCTGTTTCTAACAGAGATCTTTGACTGTTATTGTTTAATTTTTGTAAGAATTCCTATGTATCGTCTCAAATTATTGTAATATCTTAGTAGTTAGTTAAATAAAAATACATTATTATTATTGATACATTATATAAAACACCTAACCCTCTATGTCTATGCAGCATCGTACCGGTATATAATCGTTTATCGGCACAACTTTGTTTGTTAGGTTGTGGGTTACAGATCCCGGAGCCTCCCACTGTTTTATGCTGATGGTCACCGGGGGGTTTTAGTGGGTAAAAATCCCACATAACCCGAGCTTTTCCACAAAGCAATAGTCGGGTATCTCACTAGGAGATTTCCCCCCCGTAAACAAAAAAAAAAAGGTTGTAAGGTTATGACCTATAAGCTAGACAAAAATTATAAAATTTTACAATTTTTTTTTTTATCCTCTACAAGTTAGCCCTTGACGGCTATCTCACCTGATGGTAAGTGATGATGCAGTCTAAGATGATAGCGGGCTAATCTGTTTGGGGTATGGAAAACACATACTCCTAATTGGTTTCTATAAGACATCACGCCGAAACGCTAAATCGCTTGGCGTCACGCCTTTGTCGGTAGGTTGGTAACTAGCCACGGCCGCAGCCTCCCACCAGACACCTGTGCCAGGGATCAAACTCCTGATATCCAAATTATAGATCTACAACACTCACTACTACGCCACTTTGGACGCGGGTCTGAGAGTAAAGTGTATAGTGATAATTATAAGTGTATAAAGTAGGTTTTCGAACAAAATGTAACTTGGAACTTAACTACTTAGTTTTCAAGTTAACAGTCTTCTACTAAATTAACCAAACATCTAACGGCTAAGTCTAAGCGCTCTGACTGCACAACTTTGCAAAGTTTTAGTTAGTAAAGTAATTAACTGAATGTAATTCAACTAAGCCACTGTTATTATCTTCATCAATATAACTTATCATCATGTTAAATCTAATTATTATAGGACTTGTGAAGCTATGATAGCCTAGTGGTTAGGACATCAGGCTACTAATCAGAGGTCGAGGTTTTGAAACCGAGCATGCACCTATAACTTTTTGGATATGTGCGTTTTTTAGTAATTAAAATATCACTTACCTCGACGGGAAGGAAAACATCGTGAGGAAACCTCCCCGCATGAGAGTTTTCCATAATGTTTTCAAAGGCGTGTGAAGTCTGCCAATCCGCACATAAACGATGTCGCGTAGAAACCAATTAGGAGTATGGGTTTACCATACCCCTAACAGGTTAGCCCGCTACCATCTTAGACTGCATCATAACTTACACTAGGTGAGATAGCCGTCAAGGGCTAACTTGTAGTGTAAAAAAAAAGGTAGTAACTAGCCATGGCCTTAGTCCCCCACCAGACCAGACCACCCAAAATTCAGTAATGACAAATTTCAGAATTGTCTCTGCCGGAATCGAACCTCCCGTTTATAACGACCGTGATGTCGTGTAGAAACCAATTAGGAGCATGAGTTTACCATACCCCTAACAAGTTAGCCCGCTACCATCTAAGACCGCATCATCGCTAACCATCAGGTGAGATGCAGTCAAGGGCTATCTTGTGGTGAAAAAAAAAAAAAAAAAAAGGAGTAAATACCATAGCACTATAAACTGCGCCCGGAAGGTCGTGATTACAATAAAAACAGCAAACAAGCCTGTGTGAAATAGCAAGAATTCTAATTGCGAGAAATTGGTACTACGCAAGGATGTAATTCATAAAAACCAACAGACTATCGAACAATAGGTTTATTGGTACTAAGAGAAGCAATTTTCTAAGGTGTTGAGGGAAACATCAGAGTAATGAGAAAGTCTCAGCAATAACGGAAATTGTTAATGGAATTAACCATGTGAAATTAATTAACACGATCACTTCACTTGTAGTGCAGTGGATGGAATCGGTAGGCGTTATATAATAGAACTATCTTTAAAACAGTTTTATCTTTAACCTCCTACGTAAAAAAGTGTGTCTGTCTATGGTATTGTACCTCTTATACGAGCGAATTGATTTAGATCAGGTATTTTGTGTTAGAAAGCTAGTTTTGTGGTCTTGATTTTAAATGTGTTTGATCAAATTCGGTGCAGCCATTAACTAGATATGTGTGATTAAGCGAGTATGTATAATCAAATATTTTCAAATAAACCAAAGTTTATCAAATAATAGCACACGTGTATTAGACGTTGTATTTGCGTTGGGTTTTTTTTGATATTTTAATTCAATTTGATTGTTTTATTTGATAACCACCTCTAAGCACAGCGCGCGCGCTGTCGCATTATATAGTTGGAGGTCCTGGTTTCGATTTCTGGCTCGAGTCTGGCCTGGTGGGAGGCTTCGGCTGTGGCTACTTACCACCCTACCGACAAAGTTGCTAAGCGATTTAGCGTTCCAACACGATGTCGCGTAGAAACCAATTAGGAGTATGGGTTTACCATACCCCTAACAGGTTAGACCTTACATAGTAAATTACTTTATTTGAAAGAAGAACAGTAGCAAAATTAAAAAAATAATCCTTAATTTGTTGGTCAGATAACTGAAATAATTTAAAAATATTAAGATTTAAGGTTTACGGGCTTGTGAAAGAATTGAGGCAGAACTCCCACGCGATTCAGCGGGCTGGAATCATGCCACGTAGGTATCACCTGGTTGTTATTTACATGGGTTCATTGACCTCTGTGAACCCTTCAGCGTCCGAGTTCTCCTTCGCGTAGGTATATCGAACATAATCCATCTTCGGTCACCCATATAAAATGGAAGATTTTTTTTTTATTTGGTTCGCAACAGCTTAAACTTATACAAAAATGTACAGCATATCAAGGCCAAAAACAGTGCTAAATTATCTAACAACTAGTTACAGCTACATAAACTAGGTAAAACTAAATCAGGTTAACATTTTAATTAAGTTAAAAACTTGTAACAACCTATGATCATCATCAAAGCAGAAATTCAATTATACTCAACCAAACTTATAATGTAATTAAAGCTTAATTTTAATTTAATTGCTGGTAATGGGTTGATCATGATGATGGTGATTAGTTTAATATAACTTATTACTGCTACACCATGCTTAGTATTATTTATATGTAACCCTGTCTAAATTCAAATAAATTAATAAAAAATAAAATAAATGATATTCACCCTATCCTCACGAAAGTTGAACTTAACTTACCTGATTTTACTAAATAGATCTATAATATAATAAAACTGTAACAGGACAAATTCTGCACATTCAACATATTTTGAAACTCTAAAATTTGGCTACTGATTCCAAGATAGATTTACACCATACTTAGGCTGTTATGACATATAGGGTTCCGCTGGCAACCTTCCTGTACGGAACCCTGATAAGTATCTAAATAACAAATACCAACTCTGTCAAAAAATTCGTTACCACTTACAACTTATTGGAATTTCCGATTTGATGGAGATATTTAAAAACACGAGAATAAAATGCACGGAGAGATTAATTAAATGTTGTTGTCAGAGAGTTTTATTTCCCGCCCATTCAGGTAGAAATACGGGTAGAATGCATACAGAATCCAATTATTCCCATCCAGCGGGTCCGCATCGCATTCAGAAGGAGCGAAATGTAAGTAATTGGGCTTATGATAATGAAGTCTGCACCCAACCATTGCCACAGCCAGTTATTTTTTACGGCCACTGCGAAAATAAATTATGATAATCCAGATTAAGTAGAAATTGCATAGTGTACTTAGCGAAATTAGAAACCCAATTCGGAAAACTTTTTAAAAATTATTAAAGTTTTGTGGATGACTTTCTTTTGTAGAAATTTCGCTTTAAAATTGAAAAGTTTTTAAAATAAAAGCAGTTACATTTATCGTGATATTCAATAAACAGCAAGTATAATTTGCTATATTCGAAAACTTTACTTTTCGCGCTTGTGAAGTCAACATCTCCTGAGGATGATCCGGTGTGGGGTCGAAACGTGCGTAGAGGTTCTAGTGGAAGATTTTGTGTGGTGTTATATTATACAAATCTCCCGGCTGTCGGCGGAATATAGCAAATTATACTTGCTGTTTATTGTTTATTATGGACTTCCGCAAAGTAACGCCTGCTTCTATTCCTTTTTTTATCGTGATATTAACACAAGTAATGGTTAAAGGATTAATATACTATTCTTATAGTTAGCTATTGTAATGATTAGCTCTTTTCTATTTCAAAGATGAATAACAGAAAAGTTTTTAGCCCGAACTTTTAGCGAAGATCTATTGAAGAACTCCTTCTTCAATAGATCTTCGCTAGAATTTAAATTGAGCTGGCAAAGTGGTATGAATACTGAGTAGATTATTTGACGCCACTTTAGATATGTTGGAGATTCATAATACATAACGTCTTATTAACAATAAGGTTTAGTACAATATATACATGTGATTGTCGCGGGGGGTTAAGATAAAGGGCAGTCCCACATAACCTCTAGTCCTGCCCAAGGGACGGAGGTAGCAATAAAGCTTTTCCACCACGACAAAAAAACAAAGGGGGTTAAAGATAAAAGTTCACTGACTCCTTTATATTCAATCTCGATTTTAATTGAAAAACGCAAAATTATTTTGCACTTAAATGCATTGGAAAATTAATTTAATCTTGTTATTTAAATCAGAGAATTTTATTTCCCGCCCATTCAGGTGGATTTACGCGTTGAATGTATACTGAATCCAATTATTCCCATCCAGCGGGTCTACATCGCTTTCAGGAGGAGCGAAATGTAGGTAATTCGGCTTATTATAATGAAGTCACCCAACCTGCGCCTCAACAGGATTTTTTATGGCCACTGCGAAAATGAATTATGGTAAACTAACTTAAGTAAAATTGTAGTGTACTTAGAGAAATTAAAAATCTTGTTCGGTTAGCGTATTTTTTCGTTTAAAATTATCTCTTTACGTTAGTACATTACATGCATTGACTTAATGTTATTGCCATATTTATGGTTCAGTACCTACTTCAAAACAATAAACAGCAAGTATAATTTGCTATATTCCGCCGACAACCGGGAGATTTGTATAATATAACACCACACAAAATCTTCCACTATAACCTCTACGCACGTTTCGACCCGACACCGGATCATCTTCAGGAGATTTGACATCAAGTCAACATCTCTTTGTGTGGTGTTATATTATACAAATCTACCGGTTGTCGGCGGAATATAGCAAATTATACTTGCTGTTTATTGTTTATCATGGACTTCCGCAAAGTAACGCCTGCTTCTATTCATTATCGGTACCTACTTCACTTTTAAATCGTTCATTCTCATATACTGAGCGGCACGGAATGTGGCCCAAACATAAAAAAACCGATAACATGCGATTTTGGTGAATCGTGAATGAGAATTTCAAGTGGAGGTTGTCGACACGTTTGTTTTTGTTGATTTAAGAGGTTAAGCATAAAAAAAAGGTTATTTTTTTTACTTCTGTGACGTTTAACGTTAATTTGTCGCTAAATCGCATGAAACACAGGTGAGTTAAAATTCAATATTGCATTTTATTGCTGGTGCATCTTTATTCATTTTGTTTCTTAATTAATGTGTAATCTTTTTTTACGTTCAGAATCGGAACACTAAGCCTTTAACTCAAGCTCAAGTTGCTCAAGCTGTGTTGCTTCGGAGTCAAGGGTGAACGGAGGGAGAAATTGCTGAATTGTTAAATGTACCGCGTACAACCCTTAGATACGCCTTGAAAAGGTACGATCAGACCGGCCTGTGCACGAGGAGACCAAGAGGTGGCGGAATCAGGTGTACATCAGCGCAGGACGAGCGATTTATCACTCTCGCAATTTTAAAAAATTGGGTACTTACTGCAGTTGAAATAAGCCAGCGACTGCAAACGGCAAGAGGAGTCAATGTTAGTGAGCGGACGATAAGAAGGAGAATGAATGAAAGGAACGTGCGTGCCCGAAGACCAGCGCGAGGTCCAGAACTGCTCAGACAACATCGCTAGCACGACTTCGGTTCGCTCGAATTCATGCGAATTGGACTCACGAGCAGTGGAGTAGAGTTTTTTGGACAGATAAATGAAGAGTGGCCTTAAGAGCTCCAGAAGACCGTGAACGTGTATGGAGACGGCGTGGAGAGAGATTTCTGCCAATCACCACCAGGCAAACCGTAAGTTTTCACGGTGGATCCTTTGTGGTTTGGAAGGGATAAGTACAGGCGCACGTACAGAGTTGGTGGTAGTTGAAGGTCGTTTGACTGCAGTCCGATACATTGAAGAGATCCTTAAAGATCATGTTTTACCTCATGTGGAATTCATTGGGCGCGAAGAATTTAAACTAATGCAAGATAACGCACGATCACCCACTGCAAGATGTGTCAACGATTATCTTTCAGAGGTAACAATTCCTAAATTGGTGTGGCCATCTTGAAGCCCAGACATGAATCCAATAGAACACGTCTGGGACATGCTCAAAAGATGCATCCGAGGCAGTCCCAATCCCCCAGAGTGCTCTGAAAGACTCTCAGTGCTCTGAAAGCCGCTCTGGTGGCCGACTGGGAAGAAATACCCCAAGTGGACATTAAAAACATTATCCACAGCATGCCTGATCGCATGCAGGCGGTCACCAGGCCCCGAGGAGGTAACACGCGTTATTAATTTTAAGTAATTTTAAGGTTTAATTTGTAAAATTCATTAATAAACATTAGTTAAATTTGGAGTTTAATGTCTTTTTTTTTATTTAACAAAAATTATAATAAAGTTATCATGATTTTTGTTTAATAATCATTGCATTTAGGATTTCAATAAACAATTTAGGTTTTCAAAACAAAAAAATAGCCGTTTTGCGGTTTATTTTGATAATTACCCACAAAATGCATTTGGGCCACATTCCGTGCCGCTCAGTGTATTTAACCAATGATCTTTGAAGCGAGACCAGCCTTACCTTAGACTTAAAACAGCTAAAAGGAGACAACGTTTTGTGCTCGACATAATTCTGTCCCGTTTCAACAATGACTTTGGTTTTACACGATATCAGCCTAACAGGGTCTCAATGAAGTTTTCTCGCTAAATAATATAACAATAATATAATAACAAGAATGGTTTTAAGAGCAGAGATTTTTAGAAACATGTAGATACCTTTTATTATAAAACTCCTTAGTTGTAAAACTAGATAGCAATAACTCAAGAGCTGGATGGTTATTGCGAACGAGTCGTTACAAAATTCAGTTTTCAGTTCAGTCCAATGAAATTTGTGAAACCTCCTTTTCTCTGTTGGCAAATAAATTTATCGCTGGAAGTAGGTTATACTCGCACAGTTGCCGTTTTTGTTTGTTATTGAATTTTCTGTTTTTATCGAGTGACCTAGGTCTCTTTTGGAATTTATTTGAGTTGATTTGCTCTTTGAATTATCGCCTGTTGGTCCGTCCAGTCTAGTCAAAAGAGGCATTCCCCTTCTGGTTAAAACAATTCAAAAGTTTCAGTGATGCCTTCATTCACACATCACAAACATTATTTAGCAACTTGTTACGCAGGCATAGTCGCCGGAACTAATAAGTATGCCTGCAAAACCTGTACCCACGACAAAATACCGCTGACACAGGTCCATTACAAGAAATATTAATACGATCGGCCGGCATCGCTTGCGCGACGCCGTGAGACAGATAGAATTAAGCCTTAGAATAAGATAGTAGAGTAATCAAGTAAAATAAGAACTTTTTTTAATTTTGGTAGAATAAAATAGTTAATAATAATCTTCTTTAATTTGCACCCCCTGCTGCCGTCCCGATATAATTAACTCACAACTTTGCGAGAGAATGCTCAGACAAATGTATACCTATAGAATAATATATACACCGACAAAAGTTTCTCCAAGAGTGTACTGTACGTATTTAGGCATACTTACGTCCACCAACTACATGCAAATCGATTGCATTCTCATATTTGTTAGGACCGCAGCAACCATAGATCTTCCGAGCTTTGTGCTCCAGCCCTAACTGTCCCGAGCCTTCGAGATGTATTGACGGCCTCCATGGCGCAGCGCGCGCGCTGTCGCTTTATATAGTTGGAAGTCCTGGGTTCGATTCCCGGCTCTATTCTGGTCTGGTTCAGGAATTGAAAACCGTGATAGCTGTCAATTTCTCACCCACCACGATATTCAAACTTCTGTATCGTTAATCTTACCACTAAAGCAAATTATAAATATGTCATTTGATTCATAAATATTGCTTTTTCTACTATTAAAAACTCTATTGTCATCGAAACCTTGGTCATCGGCCAAGATATTAATTAACTATTAATTTTAATGTTATTAAATAACACTTAAATATGAAGTCTGGTGGGAGGCTTCGGCCTTGGCTAGTTACCACCCTACTGACCAAGACGTGTCGCCAAGTGATTTAGCGTTCCGGCACGATGTCGTGTAGAAACCAATTAGAAGTGTTTAAGATACGATACCTATCAGGTTAGCCCGCTACCATCTTAGATCGCATCATTACTTACCAAGAGGTGAGTTGGCCTCAAGGGCTGATATGTGGTGAATAAAAAAATCGGGAATTCTGAATGTCATATATCTGATTTCATCAAGAAGACAGACTCCATATATAATCATATATATCAATCCGGCGCACTACAGAGCATGGGTCTCCTCTCAATATGAGAAGGGTTTGGCCATAGTCCACCACGCTGGCCATGTGCGGATTGGCAGACTTCACACGCCTTTGAGAACATTATGGAGAACTCTCAGGCGTGCAGGTTTCCTCACGATGTTTTGCTTCACCGTTGAAGCAAGTGATATTTTAATTGTTCAAAAACGCACATAACTCCGAAAAGTTAGAGGTGCGGGCCCGGATCCGAACCGCCGACCTCTGATTAGAGGCTGACGCCCTAACCACTGGGCTATCACCGCTTCAAAAACTGGATACCTCAGTCTATCGTTGGAGTGATTCTGAGCTCTTTTTTATTTATTATCCTATACGTTAGACTACGTTAAAAAAAAAAACCTGTCAGCTCAACCATAACTTGCTAACTGGCAAACTGCTAAACATGTAATGCTAGAAACCATTCATCTGAAGAAGTAAATCGGATCCTTGACTCTGTTAGCGCATTGAATTTGCTCAACCGTTTAGATGTGAATTAGGCACTTGATTTTGAACTCATATGGTACGTTCAGCATGCGGCTGTGAAAGAAAATGAGACTTCGGGCCTGGTAATAGCAAGATATACACACTAGTGTTACCATCTCAAAGCCAAGAAACCGCTAAAGTTGGATTTATACTATTTCTAGGCCACAAAAAACTTAGATATAATGAAGATCATGTACAAAAAAAAACAATGTTCTGTAATCTGCCAGTGAGTAAATCTGATCAAAAATATATAAATCAAACAGTCTGTTTACAATATAGATAAAAGAGAAAACTTAAACTTTAATCATAATTGAATATAACGTAAACAAAATATACATTTTCAATATCAAAATTACACATTATTAATAGTCAAAGCTACAATAGTCAATGCCTATAACAACATTATTATTGCTGATGGACTAACGAAATCTAATTGGCTGAATCTATTAACTTCAAATTTTGATATGTCAATCTGTTCGTCAATATTTTTTGAGTAACTAATAGGTGTATTAAGAATAATTAATATTATAATTATTCCACCCCTAAGAAGTTACACAATGAAACAAATGAATGTCCTTCATTTTTAATTTATGTGAATTATTTATGAACAATGAACATAGATGTCTACCACTTCGTAGCTATCTAAATACCAGTAAATCGGACAAAATTTTGTAATTTAACCCCTTGCTTTGAAATGCCGCCAAATCTGGTTATTATCGTTAACATGACATACTGGTAATTATCAAGTTGCCATACTGTATTAGAGCAACGTGCAGCGTCTGAGCACTAAATACCGCTACCGAAGAATCTATATATATATAAAAGCCAAAGGTCACTTACTTACTTACATACTTACAGATTAAATACGAGATCTCAAAAACTATTGTATGTATAAAGCTATAATTTAGCAAGTAGGTAGTTGATAGTTAAGAGATGTCAGCTAAAAAAGGATATTTGGAAATTCTACCCCTAAGCGGGTAAAATAGGGGTTGGAAGTTTGTACGAAATTTCTTTGTTATTAGAGTTAGAGACACAATAATTTCCATTAAGACTAATTAATAAAAAATATGTACATCAATTTTTTTTTTAATATTAACTGTTTTTTTTTTTATTTTTTTTATTATGAAGTCTACAAGATTGAAATTTTGAAAATAGGTTTCTTTTAGGGCGTAAGTGTAAGGTTAGAATTTTTTTTCATCCAAATCTACCCCGAAGGCGGTAAAATAGGGGTTTGAAGTTTTTATGAAAGTCCTGTTTTTTAATTTAGAGACACGAAAATCGGCAATTTGACATTTGCCTGTAGCTTACTTTCTGAAGTAGGCCATTGGCCACACGGGAAACCTCAATCTCACGGGAAATCAGCAATTCTACGCAGACGAAGTCGCGGGCAACAGCTAGTGTTAAATATATGATTCGTATTTTGGCATTATAAAAGTTATTCAACACTTCATGAAGACGAGTCCGTATAGGTGACAGATTAGTTATTAGTCTAATGAATATTTGTATCTGGTACGTTCATAATATTGATATCATGGTTACCCTACGTAGGAGTCATAGCTATATTAACTGAGCACAGCTGTCGGCTCAAACCCGATTGTACTAACTACTGTTGAAGTTGGTAAAGACGTTTAACTTGCGTGTTGTATAAGCGATTAGCGAAATAAAGTTTGGCAATGCAAGGTCGGGTTTGAAATAATTAATTTCGCACGACTAACTTTGAAATTATTTTGCAGGAACGTATTTGCTTTCAATTTCAACTAGATTTGACATGAGGATTTTTTTTTATTTATGAAAACCTAAACTACCTTACCTAACTAACCTTTTATTTTAATATAGTGAAATCCAAGTTTGTTTTTAAGCAATTAAAATATCACTTGCTTCAACGGTAAAGGTTCAGGTCACAACATCCTAAGGAAACCTGCATGCCTGAGAGTTCTCCATAATGTTCTCAAAGGGGTCCGAAGTCTGGCAATCCGCATATCGCCAGCGTGTCGGACTATCTCCAAACCCTTCTCTTATTTAGAAGAGACCCGTGCTCTGTAGTGAGCCGACAATGGCGTTATTATGATTATGATGAAATTCCAAGTTTGGCCGCTTTGGTCTAATGGTCGATGTGTCAAACGAACTTCCTAGGTTGTATGTCTCGTGTACCATATAAATAACATTTTAATGTTTTGCTAACCTAGCCATTTAGTTTGTTAACTTGAAGGCACAGTAGCTTATGGTTTTAAGAAACTCATAACTTCAATTGTTTGTTCTGAGCTGTCAATGTTTGACAGCTATACAAAGAGTAATTGTCCAGTTAACATAACAGTTTACAACATACATGGTATATAACACAAATCAATAAATAAGTGTTTCTAACAGTTTTTAAGTGTTTTTGTTTTTGAAGGTTTTTGAAATAAATACTCAATTTTTAGTAGGTATTTTTTTCACTATTATGTTTCATAAATTATAAAAAGTTATCTTAGATAATGGCACGTGGATCTAATCTCTCTTGATACCTAGCCCAGCTCATAAGCTAAATAAAAGTCATGATATGAGAAGAGCAATCACTATCCGTCGACCTACCGTGCAGTTTTCCCGTGCCTCTAACAAAATAAAACAATATAAACAAAATATATTTTTCAATTTACATGTCTGATTCGGATATTTACACAGAATAACACATGGCGCAGTCAAACTGACGACTGGAAAAAGTGAATTCATGAATGAAAATACCAAATATCTGATGTTTTTAACAGACCCTACTGTTGATGTTTTAATTAAGATATTTTTGCTGTTATTGAATTTTCCTAAGATTTTTGTTGAAGCTGAAAGGGAATATTGTTCTTCAAAAGATTTTTATTAATCTAACCTTTATTAATCATTGAGAAAAAACAATTTACAAAAGGCTAACTTAATTATTAAAGGTATTGATTATCAGTCTGATGGTAAGTGATGATGCGGTCTAAGATGGTAACGGGCTGTTAGGAGTATGGTAAACCCACAATCCTAATTAGTTTCTACATGACATCGTGCCGGAACGCTAAATCGCTTGGCGACACGTCTGTGTCGGTAGGATGCTAACTAGCCACGACCGAGGCCTCCCACCAGACCAGACTCGAGCCGGGAATCGAACCCAGGACCTCCAACTTTATAATACGACAGCGTGCGCGCTGCGCCACGGAGGTCGTCAAAAAATTGTAATAAGAAAAATAAAAAAAGTTGTAATGTGCAATAAAGACTATCTATCTATCTATCCCTCACAGGTTAGCTCGTAGCTTTCTTAGACCGCATCATCACTTACCGCCAGGTGGTTACTATTGCTATTAAAGAAAAACACAATGAAGTAGATTTTGAAAAGCACAGCACAGACTTAACAGTGCTTTTTAGATTTTTAAGATATATCTTATATAAGTTTTTAATACACTTAAACAGCGGGCCTTATATGGTCCATTATAAAAATCAAAGTGTGGTTACGCGTAAAAACCTTGCAACTCGACATTGATTTAACAAATAGGTATTCCAGTATGGTCTCGCGCAGTAAATAACTTGTATGAGGGATGTTAACCCTTTAATGCGTGTTTTCGCGCGCCTAATTACCCGATTTCTCATAATTATGCCGATAGCCACGACGTTATTTTAATATAAATATGTTTTGATTAAAATATCGGGTTATATACGGACGGTTTTTCGTATGCAAACGGTTTCTTCTGTCATCAACTCATGCAAATGCTCAAGCGCATTCAAATTAATCTGTTTAAGACACAAAATACACATTTTCATGCGTAGGTTATAGTTGTATATCCGACTAGCTGACGCCCGCGACTTCGTCTGCGTTGAGTGAGTGTGTTGAAAATTATAAAATATTTTCATGTGCAACGATCTACGAAAAAGGGTTTTTTTTTCCTTCCTGTGGAATAAGCGACGTGCGTGAATGTAGATTATCCCATCCCATAAATTTAATTACGTGGAAGTTTGCCATGGCTATAGTTTGAGCTCATCAAAGTGGAATTCAGTTTTTCACAAATCCCTTGGAATCCATGGATTTTTCCGACGTAGTGGATGTGTTAATCCATGGTATTATCTGTCCCCGTAATTATCCATGGTATAGCATATCTAGGAGTTGAGTAACTCCGCCGTGAAGGAGTAACAAACATACACACATTTGCTTGTATGATAATTGTGATAATACACTTCTCGCGCCTAAAATAAGATATCTCTTCACGTTTTTCATCTTTGCGATAGTCAAAGCTATTTTTTACAATACATTTTTAAGTATTTTTTAAGTTTGAATAAAGAAACAATTAAGATCACATTTTTAAAATTTTTAATTAATTAATTTTATAATGAGAAATTTTCGAGTCACTAATTAAAATTCTAATAGTAACAGTGTAATTAGTTTAAAGTTCTCTTATAACGACGAGTCTTCGTGGTATTTTCTTTTTGTACACCCAGAAATAAATTAGTTGACCGCGACTAGGCCTCCGTCGCATTGTGGTCTATTCCCTCATATATGAAAACTTAAAAATTTTATTACGATACAAAAAATTATATATACGTTAAAAAGCTTTGGTGTGAATTGTTCTAACTTCATATCTAATTATTATCATAATTTGTTAATAGTCCTTTAAAAGGCACTTTTGACGCGTCAATAATTTACATAGTAGTGATTTGATGGTGATAGCTACATTCGTAAACTTAAAACGAAAGCTATGTGGGTTGCTCTAAGAAGAAGCCCACAACAAACTAAGTCGGGTTTTTTTTTACTATGTGACTATGTGAGATACTGTTTGTTGTGCGCTTCTTCCAGACCTGGGCGCGATTGGAAAGCGCTTTAGTTTTAAATTGGCGAGTGTAGTTACCACCACCAGCTCTGGAATTAAAATATTAAAAATATATTATATATGTACACTTCATGATAACCTGTAATTGGTTAACATGAGTAAAGCTATTTTGTTTTAGTTTTTTAGTCTAAAGTGAGATTATTTTAAATTCATAGAAATAGCTATGCATTTCGTTAGGGGTTTTACCCCCAGGGATGGGTCACCCTACTTCTGCTGCCCTAATACGGACCTGGCGCTCCTTCGACTGTCACATGACGTCACAAGTTAAATATAAAAACCTAAACACGGTTAGTAAACTGCTGTCGTTAAAATTTAGTTTTAAAAGTTTATTTATGAGAAACGCCAGAATACATGTTTTAAAACACTGATTCTCTGGCTGATAGTTCAACGCGTAGTTTAAACCAATGATGAATCGAGCTGAACATGACATAAAGAAAGCACTAAGAAGGATATTTTAACATCCATCCCGAAGTTGACGTATTTGACGACCTCAAACGACGACGATTATAAAGTTGGAGGTCCTGGGTTCGATTCCTGGCTCGAGCCTGGTCTAGTGGGAGGCTTCGGCCGTTGCTAGTTACCACCTTACCGACAAAGACGTGCCAAGATTTGGCATTCCGGCACGATGACGGGTAGATACCAATTAGGGGTATGGATTTACCATACTCCTAGCAGGAAAGCCCATCTTAGACTGCATCATCACTTACCATCAGGTGAGATTGCCGTCAAATTGTGGTGGATAAAAAACCGTTAGAAAAAGAATTACATTAACATATTTGTGTTTGTTCGTGTATTTACAAGTTAAAAATGTGATTTAAGTCGATCGGTACACTGGGCAGATAAAAATAAATACTTTATTACTATAGTTTATTATTTTTGTGAGTTTAAATTTAACGTTAGTGACGCGTGAAAGCACGTTAAATGCAAAGTAAATGCAAAGTGGCAAAGTAGGTACGTATATTGCAAAATACTTAAACAAAATGCTATATGCAATTTTATGCAGAGGAATACTTTATAAACACTTTTGCACAGCGAAAATGATGAACGATATGTATTTTATTAAAAGCTCTGACAAAGTGCCGGGTGCTATTAATTTAATGGGTTGAGAATAAATGACGTACACTGCTTATAATATTATTTTATATTAACACAACACAATTTAACAAGTTACTCGTACCTATACTTAAAATAATTAAAAAATACAAATATACTTATACACCTATAAAATGTATTCATATTACTCACCCACTCACTCACACTCAAACACACACACACATCCATACACACACATATCCACTCACCCACACACCCATCCTACTCATTTTTCACTCTCATGTATGAATGTGATTAAGTCGTAACCTTAAGGCATAATAGTTTATTTTTTATTGCACAATTGGAAGGGACTGACCCCCAAGATGCGGGCTATCCTAGTTTGGGGGTCGGGGTAGTTTAAGAAAAATTGTATTAAATTCAAATAAATGTTGATTTATTTGAATTTAATACAATTTTTCTTAAATAATATTATTAATTATAAAGGTAGGTACAATTAATCTATACTATTTACAATTACTAATCGCTTTAAGGTAACTTTGAATCACCTTAAATAAATTTTATTGCAAATATATACTTACATAAAATTGAAAGGGTTGGGTTGTGAGTTTTGAGAATTTTAAATGAATTGTCAGTATTAAGTTTTGTATTTACAATACTTAATATTTTCGGAGCAGACACGGGTACCGAACCCAACCTTATAATCTTTATATGCTCGCAACCATAGAGCAGTTTTCTACTATCGAAACACTTTAACATCACAGTAAATTGAAACGTATCTATACAGCTTTTAAACTCAAACTCGCCCAACCTGCCACCCAGCACAAGTTTGTAAAAATAGAATAAGTGGTACGGAAATTTCGAGTCTAAACCTTTAAAGATAAGGTCCATTATTCTTTGAAGTGAAGTGTTTCGATACTCGAAATCGACTCCAAGTTTGCGAGTGTGGAAATATTATACAAAGCCCACATATTTTAAACCAACCATGCAAATTACTAAAACCTATGTAGTAATTTTTTTTTTTCTCAAAAACACGTTAGCCCTTGTCGGCTATCTAACCTGGTGATGATGCAGTCTTAAATGGTAGCGTGCTAACCCTTTAGGGGTACGGTAAACCATATACCTAATTGGTTTCTACGCGACATCATGCAAGAACGCTTAATTGCTTGGCGACACTTGGTCTTTGTCGGTGCCAAAGCCTTCCACCAGATCAGACTCGAGCCAGAAATCGAATCGAGGACCTCCAACTTTATAATGCGCCACGAAGGACGTCGTCTATACTGGATGTATAGGACCGACGGTATAGATTATTACCTAAAGTCTACACCCTAGATATAATTATGTGCATATTCAATAATCCGTCTAAATTGAAGAGCCGCTGCAGAGTGATTCAATTTGCACCCTTTTAGGAGAAATGGCTGGTTACTCAGATCCATCTCGTTCCCGGGAGATGTGCTACTTACTAACAGCGTCTGTCCGGGCTAAATCCAGGCACGGTTAGACGTTATTGAAAAATGAACGAAATGATTTAGTTCATTCGTACTATTAATAAGGTTCTCTTCAAACTATGAATGCAAGGTATAAAGATTTTTAGTACCATCTTTTGTGAATTCATTTTAAGTGTACACTTATCAATTTAGTCAATGTTTAATGTAACGAATTTATTCGGTTGACTCCGCTGTAACTTAAAGTGTACTTATAACATTATAAATAAATTAGATATTAAAAAAACCCCAACGGACATAAGGCAAGTTTAATTGTAATATAATTTGATAATATTCAATTATTCGTCACTACTTATGGGGGTACCCCAGTCTGAAATGACTTTACCGATTTTGATGAATTTTTGGCTTAAAAATTATAGCCAACTGGCTGTTGTCTATATATATTTATATTTTTATATATGTGTGTGTGTCAGTGTGTGAATGTGTGTATGTATATAATATGTGTGTGAATATAAAGGACCACGACTCCTAGTATGATGATAAAAACTGTAATAGCAGAACTAAGTCTCAGGTCAAATCATACCACAGTTTGATGTTGTGAGGATAAATGATTTAAGGCACAATTAATACAAGCGATTTTGAACTTAATTGTCCCGCATACCTATCCTGGTCGCGTCCCTAATACAATAATCTAGTTCTATTGTGCAATTGTCGCCCCATGGCGAGTTCGTGCGACGCGAGAATCATACTATGCTAATAACAGCCATCGCGTGACTGCCCTAACCAACCAACTCACTGACTGACTCATACGAGTCATGCGAAGTGTTCAGTGTGACTCAGAGTTCGTTGTATTTTAAAACTATCAAAACATTTGCTGTGAACACATTTATTAACCAGACCTAACCCTTTAATTTGTTACGCCATTACAACGTAGCTAGAACTGGGAACAGATTGATTCTTAGCTTAGAACAGTACTTGTTTAAAATCAAATCAAAAATAGTTTTATTAATTTAAACCTATTACCGGTGTCTATGACTCGTTCATATCACATTTTCCATTATTTTTGTTCGTGAAATGATGGTGCTAACTAAATAAATTGCGCCCATGTAGAAGAAGAAGACCACATGGTCCTGGTTTGATTTACTATTGGAACCAAGTTTTTGTATAGTATTGGGTAGTTCTTACAAAAAATTCGCAGTGATTAAGAACGTACCCTAGAGAATCAGTCCCCTTTCATCATCATCATCATGATCAACCCATCATAGACTCACTACAGAGCACATGGCCATAGTACACCACACTGGCCATGTGCGGATTGGCAGACTTCACACGCCTTTGAGGACATTATGGAGAACTCTCAGGCGTGCAGGTTTCCTCACGATGTTTTCCTTCACCGTTGAAGCAAGTTATGTTTAAAAACGCACATAACTCCGAAAAGTTAGAGGTGCGTGCACGGATTCGAACCGCCGACCTCTGATTAGGAGGCTGACGCCCTAACCACTAGGCTATCACCGCTGATAGCCCTTTTATACGATATTTATGTGATAATAATCATAAAAGCTTACCAACCCGCATTAGACCAGCGTAAATTATATATAAAAAAATTACCAAATTAAATTTCAGGGATGTCTCTCAATAAGTTCAAAGTTTATAAAATACGTTAGCTTATAGAAAATTCCCATAATAGTGTAAAGGATTATGTAAAGGATAAACAATCTTGTGTATGATATACAGTTCTAATAAGATAAAGCACTTAAATATTTTAGGTGGTATGTGAGATGGTGATAGTAAAAAGAAAAGTAACCGGGCTAAGTTTGTTGTGGGCTTCCTCTTAGACCAGGGCGCGTTTGAAACCCTCATAGCTGTAAGTTTACGAATATTATAAAATTACCCTTCGTTAGTGAGGTGTAATAGCCTAGTAGAAGCTGTGATAGCCTAGTAGAAGCTGTGATAGCCTGGTGTTTAGGACGTCCACTTCTTAATCAGAGGTCGGGGGTTCGAACCCGGTCACGCATCTCTAACTTTTTAGAGTTATGTGCGTTTTTACGCAATTAAAATATCACTTGCTTCAACGGTGAAGGAAAACATCGTGAGGAAACCTGCATGCCTGAGAGATCCCCATATTGTTCTCAAAGGCTTGTGAAGTCCTCCAATCCGCACATGGCCAACTTGGTGGACGTTGGCCAAACCTCTTCTCATACTGAGAGGAGACCCGTGCTCTGTAGTGAGCCGGCAATGGATTGATCATGATGATGAGTGAGGTAGGCGGCAATCGTACGCCTGTCGCCTGTTTTAAATGTAGCTGATCACACCCTTTCAATATCCGATGGTTACAAATATCACACCAATTTCGAAAGGTGCGATTATATTACGCGCAAAACCACCCTACCATTCTATTTGATCAAAATTAATTGGCACACGAATGTTTCGCTATAATTAATTGCGAATCATTTTCGGTAACATATTTATTTATTGCGTAATACCTAACGCTCATTCAGGAACACGAAGAAGAGACCTTAACGAATCTACGAGTATATATCCGCACGTATTTCAGACCCAGCAACGACGGTGATTTTAATTGAAAATAATTTAACAAATAAAAGAATAAAAGATTGACCTTTTTGTTATGGATCCAGCAATAAATTTTTATATTTATTTATACAAAATCAGTTATATTTAAATTCTTAGAACTATTAATTTATTCAAGACTTCAGTGTAGTCTTATTTTTATATGTTGTCGACATTGTGATGTAATTAGCAGTGACAAAAGATATTAGGCCCAGTTAAATAAATACTACCCTTAGCTCTAGCAATGCTAGAGAAAAATTTGATAAAATATTACAAAGACAAAACTTTGATAAAATATAACAAGCCTTTGAGAACATTATGGAGAACTCTAAGGCGTGCAGGTTTCCTCACGATGTTTTCCTTCACCGTTGAAGCAAGTGATATTTTAATCGCTTAAAAACGCACATAACCCCGAAAAGTTATAGGTGCGTGCCCGGGTTCGAACCGCCGACCTCTGATTAGGAGGCTGACGTCCTACCCACTAGGCTATCACAGCTTTATCATAATATATCGAAATAATATGCCGAACCAAATAACCGAAGCATGGTTCATTTCACGCCATTTTATCGTAATACTTGAAAACTGAATTTCATAAGGCCCAACGGTCCAGTATATCGTCAGATTTGATTTGGTGTCTAAGGTAAAGAGATGCCGTGTCGCTTTTTGCTAACATCAAACAAATCATTTAGGTTTTAGTAAATAGGCAGTTGTAAATGATCGTACGGGACGATTTATTAAATAATCACGTCACGTGTGTGGCCACCGTCTGACCTGATTCACTAAAATAATATGTCTGCATCAAGTGACATGAATTAATCAGGAAATTGCAATTTAAAATACAGTTTAAATCTACCCAATGAAAATGTTTATCGTATATGTGAAAGTAGCAATTTTGGTTTGTGAAAGCACCATTTTCACGCAACAAGTGAAGAGCGTGACGAAGACGTATTTTGTACTTCTACTACTTTTAACCCACAAAATAAATCTACGTTGATAAAGTAACAGACAAAAAGTAGTATTTCAAATTTAAGTTAGATAGTACAATGAGTTGGTCTGGGTCTGAGTTTTTATTCTTAAATCTGGAAACTTTTAGGAATTTAGAAAACGATGTCCATCTTGGTGTTGGAGAGCACGTTAATCAATCATACCCGATTATTACCACTATGACCACCTCCGTGGCGCAGTAGGTGCGCTTTCGCATTATAAAGATGGGAGGTCCTGGGTTCGATTCCCAGCTCAAGTCTGGTCTACTGGGAGGCTTCGGCCATGTCCAGTTACCACCAATTACGAGCGTGGTTTTACCCTACTCCTAACAGTTTAGCCTGCTACCATCCTAGATAACATCATCACTTACCACCAGGTGAGATAGCCGTCAAGGGCTAGCTTGTTGTGTATAAAAAAAGACGTTTTATTAATATGTACCAAAATAGACCATGAATAGTCTAATCCCTTGATTATTTTACTCCTACTATGGATAATCATGAATATTCTTAGTTCTTACATAGACTAGATATCTGCCCAGAGCATCCATAAGTGGTTAAAACTTAGTCAACTCATAAGTAACGTTTTTCATCTGTAATATTGATTGTGACCACGAATGTTTGGAACTGACATAACCCACTTCCAACTTGAGTACCTTGAGAATAAAAGTCAATTGGCATATTCTAAGTAAGCACGCACTAAGCCAGACTTCTTCATTGCTTTTCTTAAGTGCAAACCTATTACGCATAAAAAAGAAAATCAAAACCATTTCTGCTTTAAATTACGTAATGTAAACAACAAACAGCAAGTATAATTTGCTATATTCCGCCGACAACCGGGAGATTAGTATAGTATAGTCTTTACTTTTCGCGCTTGTGAAGTCAACATCTCCTGAGGATGATCCGGTGTCGGGTCGAAACGTGCGTAGAGGTTCTAGTGGAGGATTTTGTGTGGTGTTATACTATACTAATCTCCCGGTTGTCGGCGGAATATAGCAAATTATACTCGCTGTTTGTTGTTTATCATGGACTTCCGCAAAGTAACGCCTGCTTCTATTCATTATTACGTAATGTGGCCAACAAAATCTTCCTGTAGATCTTCCGAGAAATACTTTTTTACGTACATTTTGCTCTAAAACCGCATCCTAAAGAGCTGCACAATAATTGCAAAAACATAAATTATCGAGACCAGTGGTAAGATCAATAATTAAAACTTCACAGTATATACGAATGCTAAATTTGAGAGCCATATTCACGCGGTCGGCGGAGATAGGGCATTATTTATGGACTCTCAAAACTTCCCCAATAAGAATTCTGTAAGATTGCAGTTAACACTGTGTAACGTTTAAACTTGTTTATGGGGAAGGAGGACTTAATAAAGATTAACGACATGTTTGTTGTTACAGAAGTTAAAGCTGGCGTGAATTTTTACTTGGAGTTATTGCGTCACGTTTTCGAGACTAACTTTTTGCATAAAATGATTCTTTTTTAAACTGCCATAAGTCGACTGGAATCCAACTTTGTGTGACATTATCTCTGGCCAAAATATATTTGAATGACGTGAAATTGGACGCATCTTCCTAAAAGAGCTGTAAATAATTAACGAATAGTATTTTTGTTGCTGTAACCCGAAAGGACTATGTACGCCTAACAAATGAATATTTGTTAGACGTACATTTGGTATATTTGACGCCTAAACTTGATAATATCAAATTATTATATAAAATCATATTGTTATTTCCAACTAAGGCTGATCAGCATGCGCCTGTCTATAGAATATGCACAATTTTGAATGATTTTAGGAATATCTGCGACATCTCCTACAGTTCTGTGGCCTCCTTTAAAAACCAAGGAAGACTGTCCATTACTGCATTGTAGGTATAAATTGAATTATTTAGATGTAAGGCTAATTTTGAGGTTGCTGTGGTCATTTCTAAAAAATCACTATCTCGTGTTTATTCTTATGATTTGTTTTTTGTTGTTTTTATATAAATTGTGACTAGTTTAATGATCCAATAAAAAAAATATCTCTTAATGAATAGTTTTAAAACTTTTTATTATGAGAAAACTATTAGTTTCCAACAGGGTTAAGAAAAAACTGATAAAGATGACGGTGAAGTCTCAAGCAACAGCGAGTTTTCATAACCATGTCATTGGACTTACTTACCCACACCTGTGTCCCATAGTTCAGATTTTTGGTCAGAAGCAAATGTCAGAACAGAGGAACACGTACCGAGTCGGAGACGGTAATGGAAGCACGTAGAAAGTAATATAGGTTGTCCTACGCGACTTTTGTATATCTGGGTCAGCTGTATCGATACTAATATCATAAAGTGTAAAACTCTGTTTGCTAGTCACCTTTTCACATCTAAACCGTATGACGTAACATTTAAAAGATAGTGCATCATGTTGAAGGACATAGAATACTTTTCCCTGCGGAAAAATCTACCATTTATACATCTGCGTGATCATTTTAATCTAATAATGTCATTTCTAGTCTACCCCACGCTAGTAAATGCTAATCCTGATAAGATGAAGTCGCGGGCACCAGCTAGTTTGTTATAAAATTGTTTAGAAATACCTTTAAATGAATTTCTAATTTTATGCAGTTTAGTAGAATGGGACACAAGTTTATTACTAAAGAGCACATCACGCTTGTCCAATATGGGTTGGTGAGTTTTAATGATTATTATCACATGTATACAAACGGGATCGATTCTGTATGGCAAGATCCTTAGCACCGCGAATTTTTTATCAGACCTACCCAGTACTATACAAATACTTGGTTCCAATAGCAAATCAAAGCAGGTCAGAGAAATAACCAATACTATAACCAACGCAAAATTAAATTGTATATTAACACTTGTGCAGAAAACAGGTAGCAATTTTTTTTTATGACACGCCCACGATCTATCAGGGTGTCTGTCTAAATGTGAGACAAAATGTAACGCTTTGTCTCTTAGACTATAAGTAGATACTCATCATTGCTAATAGTCGTGTAATGCAGTTCTGTGAGGAAGTTAATGGCAGCGTTGTCTAGCGGAATCTCAATTACTTCACAATTTAGTCCGAAGAGCTGTTATGTGAGGAATCCTAACCCATTTTATGAAACATTTACAGCCTTGTTCATATTTATTATACACGACATATGCCCATAACATCCGTCACAAATAAAAATAATTAAAAATAATAATATTTACAATTAACAGCCTTATATACCTTGTAAAGTGTTCAAAATTGATCAGTAAGTTTCCTTGTTATGCGAGGTGACGGCATGCTTTCGAAAACAATGAAGTTACTAAACTACTGGTAAATTATATTTATGATGCTTAGCTAAAAGTTATAGAGATTAATATCGATATTTATAATTTATGAAATATTGGACTGCATATGAAATGAATATATACTTTATTGCACACCATATAAAAAAAAAAAGAAGAAACACACAGAAAAGAAGGTAGGTGCAATAGGCGGCCTTATCGCTAATACGTGATTTCTACCATCACGACCTGGGATAACATATAAAAAAGGCAAGGTTGGGGTGTACAATTATATCGAATTATTTAGCTATAGCTTCAGCTTTCTTACTAGTTATTCCAAATAGATTTGTACTGATATCTTTAATTGTTTTTGCTTACTTATAAATCAAACAAAGCATGAACATTTATATAAAAGGAGCGCTAATACTCTTGACATGGAAACATTTAGATGAGCTACATTTTATCGGGTGTTATTACATTTTGAATGCAAAGGACCATCTCTTAGACTACTATCTTGTTAGGTTTTTATTTTCCCATTCACTCATGTGAAAATAAGGATAAAATGCACACTGAATCCAATTATTTCAAACCAACGAACTTGTATCGTGTTCCAAAGGAATGAGATATAAGCGCAATGCTTATGAGTCCTAGCTTTGAGATAATTAAGTTAATCTTGACCCTTAATATATTTCTCTCCATTAATATTTGCTCTTAGTTTTATTATAAGTGATACATATTTAGATCACATAACAATATATAGAGTACAACAAGGAGGTATATTAGATCCATTCCTGTACCTATTAGACAACCGTGATATCGGAATATTCAGTGATGATATCACTATTATAGAAGTTCGAGATGGTTGCAAAGAAACAGTAAAAAAGTTCCAAAATGCAGTCTATGGACAACCAATAATTGAATAACGTTAAATCAGCAAATATTACTTAGGCGTAAACGGTCCTTTCGGGTTACAGCTCTTTTAGGATGACGCGTCCAATTTCACGTCATTCAAATATATTTTGGCCAGAGATAATGTCACACAAAATAGGATTCCAGTCGACTTATGATAGTAAATAAAACACTGGAATACACAATTAAGGAAGATAAATTAAAATGCAATTAATATATCTGGATGTATATTTCAAAAAATATATATACAAATTCATGCATATATTTAAATGAATTGAACCTTAAAATTTGTTTTTACAATACACATATATTGTAGAAAGCACCAAACCGTCAGGCTACTGGCTCTAATCCATGGGCCTATTCTTTGACCCGTCACAAATGACCCCGAGAACGTGACTAGAACCCTCTCCAAATAAAGTCGTCCCTCGATTTTATAGCCCATGTTTTTTCACGTCAACACCTACAGGAAAATGAAATTGATCTTTTTCTTTATGTAGGTATATAACTCTCATAGAAACATACATATTAAACACAGAAAAATATTCCCATGAAATGGCTCGTCAAATTTCGATGGGTGATGGTCTACATACGATTTCCCATTGTAGGTGTTGCGACCATTAGAAGTCTGTTATTTTTTTATTTTCAAGACAGTGCAATATCTTTTTGGTGCACATCTTACAATCAAATTATAATATTCCTTGATCTTATTACTAATACTTCAGAATTTATGTTACTTCAGTGTCATTATCAGTAGGACCACTAAGAAGTTCTTTAGCTGTAGATGATAATGCAGTACTGTTAGATGCTACTAAATTAAACTATTCCATATCCCACCACCAACCTAGTTCACTGATGCCCCCGACACTGCAGAAGCGAATTTTACTCCTCTTCTGGACGCCTGGTATTCTTCTACCATCCATAATATCAGCTTCTACTTGTCGCGTATTGTCAAATTGTGGAATAAACTTTTGTGGAGGATTTTTTCAAACAGCAGTTAAATAAAATCCATTGTTAACTTTTTGATTGTGCAGATGTTTATAGAGTAATCATTTTACATCAGGTGAAGTGCTATTTGGTAAACTGACAAGGGTCTTAAAGTCTGATAGTAGAACGTCTCCACGCTGGTCATTGTATTAAGTGCGTGTTCGCGATTTGTCTTTGCCTTTTAATCAATTCGCTGAAAGTTTTTCAAAAAGACAACTATTGTTGAAGTTATTATTTGTATAGTATATGATAATAATACGTTACCCAAGCCCTAGTATATAACTAATGAATTGAAAAAAATAGATAAACAAAACATTCCAAACGTAAGAAACCCAAATACACAAAATATTGTGTCACAGATGAAAAGTAAATTTAATTTTTGCTGCCTATTGCAGGTTTCATAGATAGAGCTTTGAAAGGATTAAAGGCTTGTGTAAAGTAGTTTTTGGATCCAATAGACTTTGGAACATGGCTAGAGTTTGGCTGTTATTGGCATAACTGTTCGTGTTTGATTTATATTCGTTAGCAAATGCTACCTAAGGCATGATGCAATCGGTTTAATTTACTATTACCAAACCCTTGAGTACACTGTGTATTTAAATAAATTCTTTATGAAAGATATGTCATTAGTTACGAAATGCATGTATTTTTATAAGAATTATTGTTTGCTTTATGATATATGATTTTAGGATTAAGGTTATTAAAAAAAAATACAATGGGAACAAGCGACGTTGACCTAAGTAAGTAAATAGATGGGTGAGCAATTTTGGGTCTGAAACCATCTTCGCCTTGGACCACATTGTTTAGATGGTTTCAAAATTCATAACGGGCATAGGTAGAAATAATTAAAAAATTTTATAAACTTAGGTATATATATTTGAAAATCAATAAGTTGACATTGACTTTGACTTTTATAGAAGCGGGGGAACAAAACCATATACCTTAAATGGTGCTGAACTCACATGACCTATACCACGTTTTAAAGGTAATATATAAAAATAAAAGTTTCATAACTAACTGACTGATATCAACACACAGCTTAAGCCACTTGACGGATCGGGAAGATACAAGATAGAAATAATAATATAGGGTAAATGAACTTTGTGTGAAATTTAAAGTTAAACGTGAGTGGAGCTGCCAGCATAAGCCTGAATAAATTAACTGTTAACAATTGGACCCTGTCCCATGAAATTTCTGTCTTCGCCAAAGATAAATAAGCAAGTTAAATTACTGTCACAGTTGTCAACTACTTAAACCTGGTCGCAATTATATCTATCTGTGGTATAACTCTAAGGTTTGTGTGTGATGAGGGTTGACCGGACTGTGTATAAATGGGACGTCTTATGCTTACCCCTTATTCCTAACTAAGGGTGTTTTAATCAAGATCTTTAATAATGGCGGCCTTTTGGATTTTATGAAGGATCTTTCCTACGACTAAGTCCGCCTTTTTTTCGATTTACTAGAAATAATATGCAGTGGATTCATAATAATAATTCATAAGTTAATTCGAGATAACTAGGCCATAAACGTCATTTAAATGCTACGATTTGTTTGTAAGACATTTGTTTGTTAAAACCCGTAGTAACGTTACCTGTATAAAAAGTATCTTATGTCCATCTCTTAGCATGCTATATTTGCATAAAGATCGGTGCAGGAATGAAGCCGGTAAGGAACGAACAAACTGAGAAATCGACGCACTTTTGCATTTATATATTTTGTATCTATCATCATCGAATTAATTGGTACCCTGCTTTTTCAAGGATAGCGATTGCAAACCCAGGAATTGAGTGATATTTTAAAAATGAGTTTTTAATGCTGGTTCTGTATGTTTCTCTGAAATCTGAATAGAATTACTGCGGGTAGTCTTGCAAAAACAGCTAGTATCCACTTATGTCACTTGCGCATACATTATTTTTAATAAGAAAAAACCAACACTCTTTCGCATTAATTGCATAAGTTGGGATGTTTCATTTCTCACGCATTATGAATTCTGCATTATATTCATGTAAATAAGCATATAAAAGACGTGTTTGTGTTAAAATATTCAATTAATTTTACTAAAATATTTGCACATAAATATTTAGCAATTAATTTGTACTGACAATGGCGCACTGTTTGAATAATGTTAGGTTTAAAATTAATGACTGATTAAAAACGCTTTCATAATAATTATTACTGGCATGAAAATAATAGCGTTATGATTTAAATTGTTGGTGCGTACCTTATATTATGATCACTCACGTCATGTTTGTTTAATCATCAGAGCTATTTTTGCACTAGTTTAGGGAGTCAAGTTCATTTTTCGTGCATCCTTTTAGTGTATCATTGAATCTTACAGAGTATTTTTTATTAGATTGAAAAATAAGGCCTGAGCTCCGATGTTGGGTATTGATTATTATTGATTATGTGAGATGGTGAAAACAAAAATAAATTTTACCTAGCTAACTTTGTTGAGGGCGCGCTTGGAATCCTCATAGCTTTAGTTTTAAGTTTACGAATGTAGTTATCACCATCAAATCACTACTATGTTTGACAACCTCCGTGGAGCAGTGCGTGCGCTGTGGCATTTTAAAGTTGGAGGTCCTGGGTTTGATTCCCGGCTCGAGTCTGGTCTGGTGGGAGGCTTCGGCCGTGGCTAGTTACCACCCTACCAACAAAGACGTGTCAAGCGATTTAGCGTTCCGGCACGATGTCGCGTAGAAACCAACTAGGAGCGTGGGTTTACCATACTTCTAACAGGTTAGCCCGCTAACACCTAGACAGCATCATCACTTACCACCAGGTGAGATAGCCGTCAAGGGCTGACTGAAAAGTGCCTTTTAAAGGACTATTTGAATACAGATATTTTGAATTTTTTATAGGTTGTTAATTTGAGCACTGAAACATCGAACTCGTCTAACGTATAAGTGAATAAATCTAAAGCGAGCTCTAGTAAGTCAAGTTAGTGAATCACTCGCTTCTGGCGCCTGGCACGTGTGCTATCTTTAATTCAGTGGCTCAGACTTCTGGAGCGATAGAGCTTAACGAGATCAGGTGAAGACTGGCGAATCGATACCAGAATGATATAAAAGAATATTTTCTTACGTTTAATAGCAGATCTTTTTTTTTTCGGACTGTCTATTAGCTGTACAAACCCTATTGGTTGCCACAGCGTACCCGGGCTGTTTGGCGAGCTTTGGAAAGAAGCTCTGCCAGAAGAAATTTTGAGCCCTAGGGCTCGAAGAAACTAAGGGAAAACTGCCTAAGGGGGCCTCCTTTGAGGCCGAAACTCGGCTTAGGCGTCGTTTGGGATAACGGGGGGGTCGGACGGTGAGTGGTCCGTACGTCTCCGAGGCCGTGGATGGAGCCCACGTCCGGATGACGTAAGATAGCGGGGACCTCGTCTTCGCGCGCGAAGACGGTGTGTAGCGTATGTGTGGTAGGTGGTACGAGTGTGTGGTCAGTAGTCATCTGATCGTCAGGTCTAGGTCGTACGTTTAGGTCTCTCTTTCGGAGAGGAGCGCTTAGGTCGGGGGAGTAACAGATCTGTGATAGCCTTGCGGTTAGCACGTCCGCCTCCTAATCAGAGGTCGGGGATTCGATCGCGAACACGCACCTCTAACTGTTCGGAGTTACGTGCGTTTTTTAGTCGTTAAAATATAATTTGCTTAAACCCTGGACTTATGATACTGTTGATCAGTAAGCTAACGAGAAAGTATAATATATTTTAGAGAATAGCTTGAATGTAAATGTAGATAATACTGGCGCAAAGTTTTTGTAGAAAAAAAAAAAAATGTTTTGCTTTTGTACTTGAAAACTGGTAATATTGTTTATATTGTATTATATAAAAACTAATGTTTCGATCTGAAAATACCGGATCATCTCTCACTTAGCTTCAGTGAGTTTCACATTGTATGAAAGTCTGTATAGATAATCTGTATAGAAACATTAACACGGAACACTTAGCACATAAGTATGCAAAGGCGGCTTTATTGCTTAAGCAGTCTCTTCCAGATAACCACTGGAGAAAGAACTACTACTTTTAAACCAATTTCTTTAAACATAAAAATATTTTCATTATAATTAACTAATAAAACAATTAAAATATTGCCTGCTTCAACGGTGAAGGAAAACATCGTGAGGAAACCTGCACGCCTGAGAGTTCTCCATAATGTTCTCAAAGGCGTGTGAAGTCTGCCAATCCGCACATGGCCAGCGTGGTGCACTATGGCCAAACCCTTCTCATATCGAGAGGAGACCCGTGCTCTGTAGTGAGCCGGTAATGGGTTGACAAATTAACGAGTACTTTGAATATTAACAATTACACTTTAAATATTTGTATAAACAACCAATATATTCAACGTATTTACATTGAGAATGTATTTCGGGGAGAGTGCCGTTATTTTACGGCCTTTAGGGATTCAAAAATCAGTCCGTCTGCCAAATCCTCTTTAGCTTACGAACAAAAAGTAATCCTTCATAAATTCATAAAATTCAATGAAAAAACACCTTTTTGTTATAAAAATAAGTAACAAAACGGCGTAAATTTTACTATATTTTATTCATTGACTAATAATCTCTCATGCGATACAATACAATTAGGAGCGTGGGTTTACCATACTCTTAACTGGTCAGCTCGCTACCATCCTAGACAGCATCATCACTTACCACCAGGGCATGAGATAGCCGTCAAGGGTTAACTTGTAGTGTATAAAAAAAAGACCGTTTGAGTTCCTAGGGTTCTTAATTCGGTATTAAGAACAACACTCGGACACGTGATCAAACCTACGTATCCTAAAGATAAACCTTATGCACCCGTTTTGCAGTCCCTCCAGTTTAATGGGCATGGGTCACTGGCATATAATAAGTGGAGTCTGGAAATCCCTAAAAATTTTGTGCCAGTCAGCAGTCAACTTCAATCCGTTGAAATAAGATAAGGAAATTCTGCAGCCGGTATTGGTAACAGATATACAGTGTTGGTATCTTTCAGAGTGCATTGCGTCCGTAGTCCACCACGCCTGCCAAGTGCGGATTGGTAGACGACACAAGCCTTTGTGAAAATTATGACAAACTATCAAAAAGTTATATTTAAATTGGACTAGATAAAAAACTGCGTCTTTCATAGAGGTTGTGTTGTGGTTCATAAACTGTGTTTATAACATCTCGTACTATATTTACGAATACGTAAAAATAAAATGAGATCGTTTATCTTATTTCTTTGACATAGGATATTCCCGGCGTTTTGATTGCCGTCGGATTTCCGCAGTCCGCTGAAGATCACTACCAGTAGCAGAGTAAAATGACTTTTTTTTTTTAGAAATACGAGTAAATCGTACGTCTTCATTTTGCAACAAATTTTGAAATGTAACATGTTTGTTGATGTACAACATCAAACTGATCCATATGGCGTCACGACAAGAGCCATAACGCTCTTTTCAGCCGTCATATCTAATATATATGAATTAGAATTTTTACACCTGCCAAGCGTCCCGTGACATATTTACTTTTGTTTTTCCTCTCTTTTTTATAAACAAGTTGTTTCAAATACTTGTTTATGTATCATACAAGTGATATTTTATTTATAAAAACGCACATAACTCCGAAAAGTTAGAGATGCGTGCCCGGATTCGAACCGCCGACCTCTGATTAGGAGGCTGACGCCCTAACCACTAGGTTATCACCGCTTCCATATGCTATATTTGCATAATATTACATAAAGATCGGTGCAGGAATGAAGCCGGCAAGGAACGAACGAACTAAGAAACTGACGCACTTTTGCATTTATATTAGTATTTTGATTTAGAAATACGCTGTATCTATCGTCATCAAATTAGTTGGTACCCTGCTTTTTTCAATGTTAGCGATTGCAAACCCAGGAATTGACTGATATTTTCAGAATAAAAATGAGTTTATAATGCTGGTTCTCAAGCAGATGGACAATATTTGTTTAGCTGAGATTGTTCTTAGCTTTGATTCAAGTGAATCTTTCTATAGTATATTAAGTAGCTCAGTAATTCTATTTTGGCTATTAAAGGAATGTAAGCCATAAGTCTAAGTTAATAGAAATTTATCGTCTCTTGTTGGTTTTGTGGATAGGATAGTGTTCCTTTAATCCAAGTTTAACCCCGAGCATGGGCAGAGTGGCGGGCCAATACACTATAACCTATTTCCCATGAAAACGGATGTAGTCCCAGTAGTAGATACATAAAATAAGTTTATGATAATTTATGAGCATTTCAATGCATATGTTTTATTCGTTTGCGTAATAATAATTTGATAATGCATCTAGCAACGTGTTCCTCATATCTGAACTAATTCCGTATTGTTTTATTTTTACGAACATTTTTTTATTTTTGACGACCTTCGTAGCGCAGCGCGTGCGCTGTTGCATTTTAAAGTTGGAGGTCCTGGGTTCGATTCCTGGCTCGAGTCTGGTCTGGTGGGAGGCTTCGGCCGTGGCTAGTTACCACGCTACCGACAAAGACGTGTGGGTTTACCATGCCCCTAACAGGTTAGCCCGCTACCATCTAAGATTGTATCATCACTTACCAGGTGAGATTGCCGTCAAGGGCTTACTTGTAGTGGATAAAAAAAAAGAACATATAAACTCATAACACAATAGGTAATTGATTTCTATTTAAAGTGTCTTAATGCTAATAAATAAGAGTTAAGCACTTAAAAGTCGTTCAGCTCAAATTGTAAATGCTCTCTCAGAAAGAACATTGGCTAAGTGGATTCCTTGAATTAAAGATAGTTCACGTTCCTTGAAAGGTTAGCGCAGATACCAGACAAGACAGTGCCAAAATTATCTCCTATTCATAAATCATTACACAGGAAAATCATATAGAGATCTTACGCAAACAAAGCAGCGAGTCCGTAGGCTGGCCGTTTACGAATCGCGCCCTGTTAAGTCGGTGACGTATCACGCGAACGAGCTCATGATTAAAAGCTCTAGATTGACTTTGACCTGGTAAAGCATACTACCCTTCTTGTTCAGTCTTTGTTTTTATTTTAAATCAATACTATATACTGATTGAAACACCAATAAAATAACACTAATATTACATTTACTAATGATTATGTTCATTATATATATCACATATCAATTCTTCAGACACCCCTCCCGGCGTAAGAGTCACTCCATTGAGCGACTTGTCAGCAGGGCAAGGTCACCAGAGGGCAAGGAAGGACACCCATGCGATGAACTGACCAGATTAAATCTGTTGTCGGCGGTCTTTTACACGAGTGTACCAGGCTTTTGGCCAGACGAGAGAAGTGGCGAATGCCCGTGAGGCGTATAACATCTATCTTCAAAGACGTTGCTTCGTAATAACCTCGACCGCTCTGCCAAGAATGCTATCACGGAGAAGAAGAAAATAACACTTAATAACAATTAATAATTTTGACGACCTCCGTGGCGCAGCGCGCGCGCTATTGCATTATAAAGTTGGAGGTCCTGGGTTCGATTCCCGGCTCGAGTCTGGTCTGGTGGGAGGCTGCGGCCGTGGCTAGTTACCACCCTACCGACAAAGGCGTGTCGCAAAGCGATTTAGCGTTCCGGCACGATGTCGTGTAGAAACCAATTACGAGTATGGCTTTACCATACCCCTAACAGGGTAGCCCGCTACCATCTTAGACTGCATCATCACTTACCATCAGGTGAGATTGCCGTCAAGGGCTAACTTGTAGTGGATAAAAAAAAAAAAAATATATATATATTAATTATAAAACGATAAATTACAGACTATGCATTTGATTCATTACTATTGTATCTATATTATACTATATACTACCAAGACAGTCTTATGACTGTCTCAGTGAAATAGTATCTCTAAATTGTTCTATAAATTCGAGAACGTGCTTAGCTCTAATGCATTCTGATACAGAATTGCGATCGGCGTTAGACAATCCACTTTCTCCCCCTCTGTTCTATTTCATTTGCAATTTATCGAAAATCTATCAACCAAACTAAAGTACCCCACTTTCAACCTAGGCGTAGATTGAATTGTAAGCTCTCATAGGTTTTTTTGGAAACAAACTCACTTGGGTCGTTGTTTTGTGATACATAATTATAAATAAAGAAAGCGTATTACCGTCTAGTTAGTTATAGTTCTCTTGATTATATTATTATCGTTATAACAATCTGGTTTCCTTTACGGCGTAAACCTTTCCCAATTAAGCCGAAGCTTTCAATTTTCCTTTAAGGCGAACTAGTTTATCCGATTAGCCCAATAGTATATTATATATTTCTACTAGACTACTACTTGTGAAAACTTATTTTTTTATTTGTTAATAATTTCCGGTTAAACTGCAGAACTGGTAATATCAAAATTCACGATATGTTAACCCTGGTTAAGATCTGATTTAACATGATAAATTCGAGGCTTACATACGTTGTGAATCGGTCTGTGAATAAGAAACTCGTGGAATCTTATCACTACACTACCTAACGGGTAGTAAGAATCTAGACCCTACAGAGACTCCATTCAAAAATTTAGCAAAAACAATCATCCCCTATTTAACCACCCTTAAAAGGTAATATTCAGAAAAAATTGATTTACATATTTTTTATGTATTAATATTAATGCGAATTTTTGTGTCTCTAACTCCAAAAACAAAGAATTTACATACAAACTTCCAACCCCTATTTTTCCCCCTTAGGGGGCGAATTTCCAAATATCCTTTCTTAACTATCAACTACCTACTTGCTAAATTATAGCTTTATACGTACGTACGTATAATAATTTTTGGGATCTCGTGTTTGATCAGTAAGTAAGTAAGTAAGTACGTCAGTGACCTTTCCATTTTATATATATAGATTAATACACACATAAAATATTACATTCCATATTTGTACTTCAACATTTTTTTCCCCCTGTGAGCACCAAAATATATATGTTTGTATGTATGTAGGCATAGTAAAGTGATGAATGATATCCTTATGATATTGGCTACGCAACTTTCTTAATTAAATATAAATAAAAAAATTACAAAAATAGACTGCGAGAAGATTGCACTAGATTACGCTAGGAAGGTCTTCGAAACCTTAAAGTTCTATTACATGTGTATTAAAGATAATAATGTTGACATTTGAACCGTACATCTATAATAACCTATTGATTAATTCGGATGCCAAATTACCTCAATACGCGACGAGATGACAATCGGAGTAACAAATAATAGTGTAGTCAGGGCCAAATCCTATGATCCTGACTGTACTGCAATCAATGCATCAACTGTATCGTTTCAAATGCAAATGCGGTTGCGGCCTGAATATTTTAAGATGTGTGTCAGATACTACACAGAGATCTCGTGGAAAATATCGAGAAGGTAATTGGAATGCATTGAACATTATATTTCTTTTTCTCTTCCTAATCCTAAGGTTGCCTGGCAGAGATTGCTACTAAGCGATAAGGCCGGCTTTTGTATCCTGCTTCTTCTTGTTCTGTTTTTCTTATTATTTAAATTTTTTTGTACTTTTAAAGAATAACTAAATAAAAAAATAAAACATCAAAGTCTTACTCGGGTAAAGTTATTATGACCGTTTTTTGTCGTAGTGGACAAGCTTTGTGACCAAGCTTTGTGACCCCTCTCCTCGTTGCGGTATACCCGAACTAAACAACACCACGGCATGTCCCTCTCGCTGGATTTGCTGAACGCCCGGGGATCCCTTTGTATACTTCCCGGGCGAAAGTTAGTACGACCTGGGGTATCCGTGTATTTTATCGGATTTTAGTTGGTTTTAGGACCAACTATAGATCCTATAGATCCCCAGGACCCGAGTTACTATGAAATACTTTGTTGAGGTCGGTTTTCTAATTGATTCAAAAATTTTGTTTTTATAAATCCCATTAGAACAACCTCTGGTGGTTTTTCTAAGATAAAATTGTATTATGTCCATATTTGGCAACCTCCGTGGTGCAATGTTCTGGGTTCTGGGTTCTGGGTTCGATTCTTGGCTCGAGTCTGGTCTGGTGGGAGGCTTTGGCCATGGCTAGTTACCGACAAAGACGTGTCACAAAACGATTTAGCGTTCCGGCACGATGTCGCGTAAAAAACAATTATGAGTGTGGGTTTACCATACCCCTAACAGCCCGGTAACCATCCTAGACTTCATCATCACTTACCACCAGGTGAGATAGCCGTTAAGGGCTAACTTGTAGTGAATAAAAAAAGAATCTCTTAATTGCAAACCTTCTATCTCTAGTATATGGACTTTGTAAAATCCTTAAACATGTATCTTTTACTTAACATCGGCATTTTAATTAGTAGTGGGTATAGTAAATTATGATTTTAAAATGTTATTCTTAGTATTATTAATTATTATACTCGTAAATTACGTTGTACAGGAGTTCCGATCTTTGTTACACGCAAATTCGTTAGCATCATAGTTCTATTATTTTATCTGCTTAATGTGTAAATATGTGAACATATCCTCTACTGCTAATAATAATAAAATTCTTAAGGTATTTTCATCAGCTAGTTTCGAATAATATTGGATTCTTTAAAAAAATATCATCATAAAGATTACTGATAGAACAAGATACCGTCAACTTTACCTGAAGAACATTTTTTGTCTTATTAAATGCCATTGTGACTGTTATAAAAATTACTTTCATTGAACATACTATGATAATTCACTAAAAGAATAATTCAAATTAACTTTTACAACATCCCAATATTTTCTTTGTAACCATGGATGGTATAAAGCAGTAATCTATGAAACGTCAGTTTACTGTTTCCAATTGGAAGTTAAATATAAAAAGAAATCTACCTTCCAAATTTGAATTACGTAGCCTGGATATTTCTTAACATTTCCTTTATTTATTTATTTATTATTAATACACTTACAATATACATAAAAAAGTGTCACATTCACCGGTATGCGCATCAGATACAAGTGTACACAACATAAAAAATAACAAATTAGGTCAAATTAAAAACAATTACAAATAAATTAAAAGAAAATAAAATCTACATATTTTTAATATATTTAAATGTTATTAAATTTAAATAAGCAACGGGAGACTCACCAATCATGCCATAGAGATAGATGAGTTTCTTTCTAAACACAGCAAATGTGTCGTGGAATATGTCAATGCCAGGTACAGTCTGAGATGTTTCATTATATCTAGCACAATAATTTATATACTTACGGAACACGAATTTAAGCTTTAGTTAAAAAAAAACCACTAGCTCTTCAACTATAACGTTTGTTGTGCAAATCAGGCTGCATCGAGAAGAGATAGAACCTATTATGTCATTCATGAGTCATTGTAATATATGCTCAATAGAAATGTGAGCCAGAGCCAGCTTTTTATAGCAAGGAACTACAATTGTTAAGACGAATCGATATCTGAGAGAAAAAGTTCTTTCATCTCACACAAAGAGCTTTAAAGCACTGATTACTGATCTTTTACAATATATTTCTAAAAGACTGAGCATGCCTTGCAAACAAGCCACATTGTTAAATTTACTAGCGCGGATATTCAATTTTCTCACTACTCCACAGACAAAATGCAAACAATTAGTAACTGTATTGTTATTTTCACCATATTATATAAATATAGATGCAGTGAGTATATCAAATCAAATCAAATTAAATAATAAATAGCTTTATTTATGAAAACCTATTACAGGTATCTATGAATCGTTAATATACAATATATTTTTCATTATTTAATTTACGATGTGATGGTGAAAACTACACAAACTTAAAACTAAAGCTAAGAGGGTTCCAATCACGCGCGCGTCTAAGTAGAAGCCCACAAAAACCTAGTTTTTAACCGTTTTTTTTTTGTTATCACCATCTCATACTAAGTTAGAACAATTCACACCTAAGCTTTTTATAGTTCATATAATCCTTAATATCGTAATATGATTTTTTTATAAGCTTACGTTTTATGAAAACTTTGAAATCATTACAGATATGTCCAAGATTTCAATAGGTAATTTATTATAAAATAAGAGAATGCTATAAGAAAATGTTGTAATAATAATTAACGAATAAATATTGGAAAGGCAATAAATGAATAGGCAATAAATATTTGAAACACTGACTTTATTGTATTTGCTTTAATTATCCACTTTCGACTGCGCAAATTTCCACCATACAAATGCGATTAGGTAAAAACTGTAAGCCTTTTGACGCTAGGATTTATTTACAGCATTTAAAGTTTGGTATAGGCACACTGAAAATGATGATGGACTCAATGACTTGATTAAAATCAAATTGCAACATGTTACCGTACACAAAACATGGAAAATAATGAAATTATGATCCCAATTCACGGCCCATATGGCCTATTAGGGAATAAACGGGTAATTACCGCTCATTAAGCGCTAATATCGGTGGCCACCGTAACTCTAGTGTTTGCTGACATTTGTTGTTATAATGTGTGTTTTCCCGTACAGTTATCATTATCTGTATTTATATGTTTAAACATGATGTTCATTAAGTTGATCTTGATGTCTGGAAGGCTTCAGCCGTGGCTAGTTTACCACCCTACCGACAAAGAAGTGTGCCAAGCGATTTAGCGCTCCGACACGATTTCGTGTAGAAACCCATTAGGAGTATGGGTTTCCCATACCCCTTATAGGTTACATACAGCCCGTTACCATATTAGACCGCATCATCATTTACCATCAGGTGAGATGCTGTCAAGGGCTAACTTGTGGTGTATAAAAAATAAAAAAAAATATTAAAGCAACTTAGCCCATCAGGTTTCAACCCTCATTGGTGCAGCGTGGCGGCCTATGCTCTAATAGATTCTCCTACAAGAGAGGACGCTGTACCCAGCAGGTAGGACGTTGGTAGTTCAATCATCATCATCATCATCATGATCAACCCATTACCGGCTCAATACAGAGCACAGGTCTCCTCTCAATATGAGAAGGGTTTGGCCATAGTCCACCACGCTGGCTATGTGCGGATTGGCAGACTTCACACGCCTTTGAGAACATTATGGAGAACTCTCAGGCATGCAGGTTTCCTCACGATGTTTTCCTTCACCGTTAAAACAAGTTATATTTTAATTGCTTAAAAACGCACATAACTCCGGAAAGATATAGATGCGTGCCCGGGTTCGAACTGCCGACCTCTGATTACTCCTAATCTGACGTCCTCACCACTAGGCTATCACAGCTTTATACAATATTGCCTGCATACTTAAAATATCAATTTTACCTGTTCAGTTAAATCCCTCTTTAAGTCTTTCTCTTATTCGGTTCATTTTTAAGTATTAAATGCTTGAACGCTGGGGACACGAGCAATATCGAGGCAACATTTTATTCTCAGGCCCAGTTTGTGGTCGCAACGGCTTTATGCCCCGTTCGACAAAGCCATTTGGTACACATCCAAAGCGCGCTCAGAATGTAACAGCCTCGTAATATTAGTGATTGCGTCCAATACAATAAGTATTGGACGGTATGCAGAGGCAATTGATCGCGGCGTATCGGTGTGTAAACATAACGTTATTTGGTGCACGTCCAAAGCGTAATGTGCTTGTTACATCACTGTACCGGTCTAGTATAGCGAGCATTGCATAACAAATAATTGTGTTTTACCGTGTAACGATTTGTGGAGGATCCGTTTTTAACCGGATAACGGCTTGAAGTTTCAATTTGGCTCGGTTTTTAAACTGGAAACAAAAAGTTATCTCGGTTGGTCTTCTTGTATGAACGACGGCATGGACATATTTTTTTTTATCATCATCATCATGAACAACCCATTACCGGCTCACTACAGAGCACGGGTCTCCTCACAATATGAGAAGGGTTTGGCCATAGTCCACCACGCTGGCCATGTGCGGATTCACACGCCTTTGAGAACATTATGGAGAACTTTCAGGCGTGCAGGTTTCCTCACGATGTTTTCCTTCACCGTTGAAGCATATATAAGTGTGTACAATAAAGTGGGGCCTTTTTTTTTTTTTCACGCTGGGAAATGCTTTTACGCATCCCCTCCGGAGGCGACGCAGGCAAGACTACGCCGCTTCCGACGGGGTATGTGGGACTCCCCGGCGGCCAGGCTGGCGACCAGAATATCCACTAAAACCCAGTGATGCTCCTTCGCGTCGCCTGATGGCTGGGTCACGGGAACACTTGTGCACTCGACCGCGGCGGGGCCTAATGTTTCCGTTCTACAAGACATTATCTGAATAAACCTAAAAATATACGCAAGTAATAAACATAACAATACAACGTAATAATTTAGTGAAAAATTGCCAAGGGGAGGAAAATTGAAAAGATTTTTTTGTTCAACCTCTAATTTCGTACATGTCTAGACAGGTTATATTCGAACAATCCAGCGAAAAATACGGTCGAAATGTCGTCAGGAGACAGACATTTGGCATTTTCATCAACTTAAGAGCAAAATTGGTACAAGTGACTCAAATTTCAACAAGGTTTCTTTTTAATAAAATACCCACTTTCTCAACCATTTTGTTCAGGTTTGTGTTTTTTATTCGATTAAAAATTAGCACTCGTCTGCATTCTCGAAATATTTTATTTTATATTATTTATTAGGCACATCGACGGCTTGTTTTCTGACTATATTTAGTAACACATAGGATCTAAACTGTGTGACAAACCACTAAAAGACATGCACAACAATGCAACAAGATTTTTTTTTTAACGCTGGGAAATGCTTTTACGCATCCCCTCCGGAGGTGACGCATTCAAATCTGCGCCGCTTCCGGCGGGGTATGTGGGACTCCCCGGTGGCCAGACTGGCGACCAGAATACCAACAAAAACCTAGCGATGCTCCTTCGCGTCGCCTGGTGGTTGGGTCACAGGAACCAACCAAGGCTAAGTCTCATAAAGTTATAATGTATAATGTTATAATATATAATATATAGTGAGTAACTTGATGAACGAGCACTCCTCAATAATAAATATATATATTTTTATTGACCCTCTTATGAACTTTCCAATTATTCAAAAGGAAGAAGTAGGTATAGCGCCTGAATAAATAAAGTTGTTTACTCACATATAAACCTGAATATGTGATGGTTATGCAAAACGGTATATCATCTGGGGCCTTCGTCAACTTCCACGGAATTAAATTGGAATGTAAGTAAAAGAAAATAAGTGGTTACTTGCCTTTGTTTTAAACAAAAGCTTATAGAAAAGTGTCATTTGAAAATAAAGGATTAAATATATGATTAAAAAATTGCTAATGAATTATTGGTCTAACTCGTTAAAGGTGATAATGTGAGATGGTGGTGGTGCTAGTCAACATAATAATGCATTAAACTTTTCGATTTAAAAATGTCCGTAAAACTTAAAAGGTTATAAATTTGATAAGAAGCACACTTCCTTAGTATCAATTCTTGTTGATTTACAGGACTGTACACGCCTTGTTTACAAAAAAAAACACTTCTCCAATATCTATTCTCGTATATCTATATGATTTTACACACCTTTGAAAAACCATAACCTTGGAGACCACTTTTCGGTACCAACACTAAACAAGAACTAAAACAAAACGATTAACGACAACTAATTTATAAAGGGCCGATTCGAACGTCATGTTTTCCGTTTTGCTTCATTTAAATCCGGTATTTAAAGAAAACAGTCAATTGAGATCCTTTTTTTTTTAATAAACAAAAGTATATATACACAGTACAGATTAGCACCGAGGACAAGCCTCTTTGGTTTTTTCGGTGCCTTTATTGTATAATTAATTATATTCCTTGTATATTAATAATAAACAAATAAATAATAATAAATAAATATAATTATATTTTAATTTAATGATTAAGTTATTATTAAATGTATGTAAATTAAATGACAATAAAATCTAAAACATTTGGAAATCATGACAAATTAAATAATTTGAACTTTACACGTCTCATTTTTATGTTCATAAATACATTTAAACACACTGTGGGTTTAAATATATTTATTATACCTTTTGCAACTTGAATTAATATTAATCTATGGAGTACTACTACATAGCCTAGTTCTATTCGTAAAACAGTTCCAGATGAGACTAAATCACAAATCTCTTGTAACCTTTTCGCATTTATACACTTTCGTATTTATAACATTTGTGGGAGAATAAGAATACAGTACACATCTAGTTCTTAATATTCTTTTTGCCCGGTACATTGAGCAAAGCGCCTGTGTGTTAAATGGATATTATCTACGGACACTCAGCAATACCACCCTATAGAATAGCATTTCTCGCAACAACTATGTTACTCCGGTAACTCTGTTATTCCGCTAACTCTATTGCTCCGCTTCTCTCTACACCATATTCATTTAAAAGTTCCATTAAAAAATAGTCAAAAACGAATCCTTATGGAGTTACCTTGTTGTCGAAACCTTATATAAAAGGTCAATAGTAAGGCTTATATAAACGAAAAAAAACATTGGGTGTGAATTGCTCTAACTTCATAGCTACTTATAATTTATTATTGATAATGAGAGATTTTTGCTCCGATACTGTATAAGGAGTATTCATTTCGCAACGAACAAATCCTTGGACAGTCAATTAATAATATACCAATGCGTTCATCAGATTCAAACTGATTGATGTCTACACTTCTAGACATAGGCCTTACGCAGGTAGTGCCAAATTCCACAATTTTGGGCAGCTTTTACACAGCTGTAAACTGCGACTTATTTTACGCTGTCAATAAACTTACCTAAAAGAATGAAATAAAACGAAATGTTTTTGTCCACAGGTCGCTCAGAGCCAGGAGTAGTACCTTCAATAGTGGGCTTCACAAAAGACTCCGTGGCCCACGAGTCAGACCGACTGGCCCCTGGGGACAGGATATGCAGCGTCAATGGTATATCCACCGCAAGGTTGACTAATGAGGAAGTTCTGCGGTTACTGGACAATGTCGAGGAGAGAGCGTCTTTGGAAGTGGAATATTATATGCCTAACTATGGTGTGTATATTTTATAAAATGTAAAATTTATTTTAGTAAAATGGTTAAATATTAAATTTATTGATACATTTAGCTTTATATGTGTCAGATAATTTGTTAAACTTATTAGCATTTTTACAATTAATATGGCAATAGTTAGTGTGGGCAAAAAATTAGTTTGGCCATTCAAAAGGGAAATGCTGCCAGTATCTTAGGTAATCTGCCTCGTTCTGGTGGCATTGGTTTAATGCATTACATAAACTTAATTTAACTCACTTAATATGCCAAAAATAATTCCTATTTAAATATTGAATGGCTTAAAAGAAATAATAAAAAATATTTTTATCTCCAATGTTTACGACACAAAGATTTGGTATTTTGAAATAATTACGACTATGTTAGCGATACACTTAAGTCTTGTTGAGAGACTCACACAGCGCGAAATACCTTTTTATTTCTCAAATAAGGGACATTTCTCTAAATAAATAGATAAACGTATACCAAGCATTTGAACATCCAAAAGTCCAGACTTGTATAGATTTGAAGTTTAATATAAAAGTAGAAATAATTGTACGTAATTTATTGATCGTTAAAGAAATGTTCAGTACTCGGGCGTAGTACTCTCCCGTTTCCATCCCGATGTCTCGCGAGAGAACGCTAACTCATTAATTATTTCTTAGTTATTCTCAATAGCGCCGTAGTATCATCAGGACACGAACAGATCTTCAATATCAGGCTTCAAACCAACCCTTAAGTTTCAGTCTATCAGTGCATATTGTAGCAGCATGGGTCTGACTTATATATCCCAGAATTCAGACAATCAATGTGCTCATCATCATCATCATGATCAACTCATTACCAGAGCACGGGTCTCCTCTCAATATGACAAGGGTTTGGCCATAGTCCACCACGCTGGCCATGTGCGGATTGGCAGACTTCACACGCCTTTGAAATCATTATGGAGAACTCTCAGACGTGCAGGTTTCCTCACGATGTTTTTCTTCACCGTTGAAGCAAGTGATATCATCATCATCATGAACAACCCATTACCGGCTCACTACAGAGCACGGGTCTCCTCTCAATATGAGAAGGGTTTGGCCATAGTCCACCACGCTGGCTATGTGCGGATTGGCAGACTTCACACGCCTTTGAGAACATTATGGAGAACTCTCAGACTTGCAGGTTTTCTCACGATGTTTTCCTTCACCGTTGAAGCAAGTGATATATTTTTTTTTAAAACGCACATAACTACGAAAAGTTAGAGGTGTGTGCCCGGATTCGAACCGCCGACCTCTGTTTAGGAGGCTGAATCCCTAACCACTAGGCTATCACCGCTTTTACTAAGAATGACGCTGGTAGCATCCCTGAAGTCACACGTAGAATGTTTTTTCAGCTATAAAACCACGTTCAAAAACATTTCTCCTAACATCCTTATAAAAGGAGACATACAAAAATCCTGTTACACGATGGAAGCCCCGGTAACAAAGTCCCAAAATAAAACGCATTAACTTGTGTGTACATGTTTGTGCGGCTTTTGGGTTTGTAACTTTTTGACAGGATGTTGGATTTACTGTACACGTTTTGTTTGTTTTCCCTCCTTTATTTTTCTGCGGTTTTCTTGTATTCCGTCGACTGTAGATAGTCTATGTGATAGGAGCTTTGTTGACAAGTTTTCCAGTTGGCAACTTGAATTACTTGTACAGTGAACATTTAGCTTAATTTATTCCATTATTCGTGCCTATCAGAGAAATCTATACGATGGAGCGTATAATTTACTACTCAAACTTCGTTCCCGTTGTAATTTTGATGTGAGCACTGACTGAAAATCAAACCAATTTTTAAACAATTGGAAGTTGTGAAGTCAACAACTCTAGAGGATGCTCCGGTGTCAAAACCAAATGTGCGTTGAGAAGACTTTCTTGAAGATCTGTATGGTGTTTATTTATACACTGCAAGTTCACACGCCACAATATATCATCATCATATAAATATATCTACTTTATAATGATGTGTGAAAGATCCTTTTTTTTTTTGGGACTTTATCCCGTTATCTCCTAATAAAACATAAAAAACTTATAAATAAAACAAAATTGTAAATTGGAGCCCTTGACGGTAATCTCACCTGGATGGCATGTGATGATGCAGACTAAGATGGTAGCGGGCTAAGCTGTAAGGGGTATGGTAAGCCCATAATCCTAATTAGTTTCTACGCAACCTCGTGCCGGAATGCTAAGTCGCTTTGCGACACCTCTTTGTCAGTACTGTGATAACAAGCTAGATCCCGGAGCCTTTCACTGTTTTATTCTGATGGTGACCACCTGGGGGTTTTAGTGGGTAGAAATCCCATATAACCCGAGATCGTTCCCAGCAAGTTGAGTATCTCAGTAGGAGATTTTTCCCCCGTCAACAAAAAAAGGGTGGTAACTAGCCACGGCCAAAGCCAACCAAACCAGACTTCAGCCGGGAATCAAACCCAGAACGTCCAGCTTTATAATGCGACAGCGCATGCGCTCCGCCACGGAGGTCGTCGTGTGGTGTATATAGATAGATTGAAGGTATTATAATTGCATCAGACAGGATTGCCAATTTTACACGGATTAAAGCAAATTAAGCTTAAATTATTAAATTATTTGAAGCGGTGATAGCCCAGTGGTTAGGGCGTCAGCTTCCTAGAGGTCGGCGGTTCGAATCCGGGCACGCAACTCTAACTTTTCGGAGTTACGAGTATGTGCATTTTTAAAAAATTAAAATATCATGAGTTTGTGATGAGAGTTCTCCATAATGTTCACCAGCGTGGTGGACTATGGCCAAACCCTTCTCATATTGAGTAGAGACCCGTGCTCTGTAGTGAGCCGGTAATGGGTTGATCATGATGAAAGCAAATTAAGCTTATATATAGTTCGATGTATTGTTCAAGTTAGTCGTAGTTCGCATTGTTCCATGGACTTCTGCAAAGTAACTCTGGCTTCTTTTCATTACTGACGGCTTGATTCTTTGATCCATCCTACATATTTTTTGTGGGATAAAAGTATGTGTGCATTCTACACTGTGATCTATCCTATTGGCAAATTTTGTCCAAATTATAAAATCGTTCTGGCATTGGCTGGCTTGAGTAACAGACATCGATCGATTCAAAATTTCGTATCTATAATAGAATTAAGATATGTTATATAAAGGATGACCCGTTGAACTCTGTTCCAAGTAAAATTGATTTGATTTTAACTAACCATATAAGATTATTGATCATAGAAAGTAATCGGAAAATTCCTCTACGAAATTACCAAATTTGATGTTTCGACTCAATGGTTGCTCCATTGGGATATTCCAAATTAAGAAAAAGTTTTAATACGAATGAAGCCAGATATTTTTCGAGATAAACGCACTGCACTCGATCTTTATTTTAATAGACGAAATAAGTAGATAATATATGAGATATAAAAAAAGCGGTGACAGCCTAGTGGTTAGGGCGTCAGCCTCCTAATCAGAGGTCGGCGATTCGAATCCGGGCACGCACCTCTAACTTTTCGGAGTTATGTGCGTTTTTAAAAATTAAAATATCACTTGCTTTAACGGTGAAGGAAAACATCGTGAGGAAACCTGCACGCCTGAGAGTTCTCCATAACGTTCTCAAAGGCGTGTGAAGTCTGCCAATCCGCACATGGCCAGCGTGGTGGACTATGGCCAAACCTTCTCATAATGAGACCCGTACTGCGAGCCGGTAATGGGTTGATCATGATGATGATGATGATATGAGATACGAAATAATTAATATATGCGCAACATCATACAGATCTTCCTAATTATGCTCTGTCTGATCTATATTAAACGTGAAGAATTAACATTTATTACATCAATCCCTGTTGTTCCAGCATCCCAAAACTCACTGTATATTACAACGAAGCTAGCAGAAGTTCCGGTTGAGAAAGTCAACGGATCACTAGGTGTCACTATACGAGGGGGCCTACCAGACAATTCGGCTCCTAGTGCGGACCTGGTGCTGAACAGCAGGTCTTTGGATGCTCTTCCTCTTGTGGTCACACACGTGAGGCCTGGTGGAGCTGCGTATAATACTTCTAGGATAAAGCCTGGTGACAGACTGTTAAAGGTTGACCATGTAAGTAATTAAAGTACTTTTCCATAAAAATAAAATACTAATGTGGGATTTTTGTTCTCGATTCAAGCGAAAACAGCACGAGTTGTTATAATTTGACACACATTTGAATTAATATTATAGGTAGGTATTACAAAAAATATAGTGAACAACTTTCTTCAATATATATATATATATATATATTTGTCAAGGTCTGTGATACAGCACGAGCAATTTCGTATTTTAAAGGGGAGTTCCTGGGTTCGATTCCCGGCTCGAGTCTGGTCTGGTAGCAGGCTTTTTTATTTATTTTTTTATTGGATCATTAAACTAGTCTCAATCTATATAAAAACAACAAAAAACCTTTCAGAAGAACAAACACGAGATAGTGACTTTCTAACAATGACCACAGCATGCAACCTTAAAATTAACCTTACATCTAAATAATTCAATTTATACCTTTAATGCAATAATAGACAGTCTTACTTGCTTTTTAAAGGAGGCCACAGAACTGCAGGAGATGTCACAGATATTCCTGTGATCATTCAGCATTTGTACTGTACTGTAGATGTAATCTACTGGCAAAGACCTACTCCCAACCAATCATCCAAGGCTGTTACCTGAATGTGTTCATTGGTAGCCCCTTTGGTGCTGCCGATGTTCATGGGTGCCGTTATTACTTGACATCATGTGACCCGTGTACGTCTACCCACTATGTAGATATAAAAAAACAAAAAATACCTTTTTATAATTTTTCAGATATCACTGACAAACAAAACTTTATCAGAAGTCCACCAAATCCTCCAGAACTGTCCGCAAGTGACGAGTCTTACCGTAGAATACGATGTGTCCATCATGGAATCAGTGAAACTGGCGACTGGACCGTTATTGATTGAAATCGAGAGGCCGTGCAATGAGGATTTGGGATTATTTTTAAGCAATCAGAGATATTCCGATGACGTATACAGTTCCGGCTCGGACACTTACCAGAGGGTTGGAACCTGCAATGCGATTTATATTGACAGTATATTACCTGCTAGTATAAGTGACAGGTGAGGTGATTTTTTCAAGCATCAAAAAACACTGAAAGCCAGGGTGGAAGTGGTACCAGAAGAGTGTGAATAATATTATAGTGGAATATGAGAATTCAAGGTGGAGAATCAATGACCTTAATACCATACCATACCTTTTTTGTTTTGGAAATGGATCATTATAGTTAGAAATCGATATTCTGAGTGCTACTCTTGTCCACAACTACTTTAAGTCCACCTACATCCCGGCTTTTAAATGCATTCCTTTGCATTTACCATTTCCAAAAAAACAGATTATGTAGTTTTATAATAATATGTAGTTTAGTTTTTTTATAGATACAAATCAAACCAATATAAGACTTAAAATATACATATAGAAGGACATGTAGCTATACTTATGCACACGAAGAATAAACATATGGCTTATAAATAAACGAAAGGGTTAAAAATAAAAATTCTTATTTGCAGCACCAATTTCTTTAAAGTTTCCTGGTTGATTTGCGTTATTGTTCAGCCTGTTTTCTAGCCAAATACCTATTTGTATAAAAATATTAATTATAATTAAATTAAGTATAATTTCATTAACATATATTCGCACATAGCATCGTATATTCCGATCCTAATTAGTAACCTGACATCTGTGATCAATTAAATCTCATTTATTATTCAACAAAGGAATACTTGAGTAACAAACACTTCTGCCTAATTATAATTATAGTCTTGTCATTTAGAATCAACAAGTTAGGTAAAATAACCAAAATCATAAAAGGTTGAATACCTTACTAGTTACTAGACGGTTCGACGTAATTTTTTTTGTCGCCCTACCCATTTGAATTTTACAGTTTATATCTATTCTTTATTTGCTTTGGTAAACCTTTAACCATTGCTTATACATAGGATTTAACTTAGTTCTATGTATACTCAATACAATTTCAAATTAACTAATATCAAATCAAATAACTCGGTATAATTTTTATATAAAGAAAAAAGGTCTCAATTTCATCAACTTACTACTTTGAAGAATAGCTAATAAATAATTGGATTACATACCGTGAGAATTTGTCTTATTTTCAAAATAGTTTGAATAGAAGTCCCGGTGAATTGTTTATTTAAAGTTTCATTCATCCCCAAAGCTTATTATCCTAACTCATCCCATAACGAAATTATTCTAACGAAGGTAGGTATAACTGAATTAAAGTTTGGTTTAGTTAGATCCAATTACTGCATTTGGCAGTCGAAATTCATCTAATGACATGCAAATAAGCTTTCCAACTAGTATTTTGGTGTGTGTGCTGATTACAGTAGGTATTTGCAATACTATTGGTTTTCTATATAGGTACAAGTCAGGGTTAAATTAGGTAACTTTCAATTTTGAAATCAATATATTTAATTAATTGGACTGGTATTATAATATGATAAATGGATTATATGACAAATGACATCGTTACGTTCATGTAGTAGGCAATTTTAAAACTATAATCACTAATCGAGTAGAGCTTCTTTTAAATATGGGGTCCTAGTACTTCCTTTCCAAATAAACTTGTTTTACATTTTTTATTGCACTTACTGATTAGGTAGTTTATAAAAAATAATCAGGTTTGGAGGTCTTGGGTTCGATTCCCGGCTTGAGTTTGGTCTGGTGGGAGAGTTCGGCCGTGGCTAGTTACCGCCCAACCGACGACTTACTTATACGGACGTGTAGCCTACCGTTGCGCTAAACTATGAGCTATACGTGATAAAACTCCTATACTAACAGGACAACTCTCTACCAACTTAGGCGACATCATCTCCCACTACTAGGTGGGATTGCAGTCAAGGGCTTACTTGTAGTGAAGTAAAAAAAAAGAATCAATCCACATACAAAACCCTCCAACTTTTAATTATGAACTATTCCAATGAAACTTATTGACATTATTCGGTTGCAAACCATTTTTTTTCCAGATGCGGTGCTCTTCACCCTGGTGACCAACTGCTCGCATTCGATGACCACGTAATAGATGGCAACAACTACACCGCGGAAGAGGTTATGTGTTACCTGGAGAACTGCGAAGCTGGCTTTACGAGACTTCACGTCGCGCCCAGACATGTTCTAGCACATGGGGGAAGGTTTACAAGAGGTACTTTAATTTTTGTAGATTACTCCTTAAGAATCGACTTTCATATAAGGTCCCCGGTATGGAAAAAATATGAACAGTAAAATCTACTGAACGAATGATCTCGTTACGTTTTTGTGCGCACCCTATTCTGCGCACATTTCACTTTTCAAGCGGTGAGTGTTCATGTATCATAATTATGTCAAATCTATTTTTGTATAATGTTTGATGTATAATACTTTACCGAATAGTCATAATAAAACTAAAATAAATAAAATATACACATAATTTAGGTAATTTCATTGATTTATTTATATACTGTTTGATATGGTATTAATCTTTTTCTTAGGCATTTAAGCCTTTTTGTGCCTATTTAGACATTCCATTTAAAGAAGTATAGTCCATTAGTGCACATTACATTTGCCTGTTTTACATGAATTACAATAAACTAGCTTACTAAGTTCACGGAATAAATTTGATTATTTAGAAAGTTAAACTGCTCACTTCTATAAAGAAACCTTCCTGATTCAAAAAGATAATCGCAATCTGTCTTATGGGATATCATTACGCGAATAATGCTTCTCGATATGTATCATCATGTTATATATTAAAGGCCTATTAACCTTACAAAAATAACGTAATAGAAATAACAATTTATTTGTCACAATAAAAAATCAGTGCACGATTGCAGCGCCGCGTTACTTTTATACTTGTAAAACATAATTGTTAAAAAAGCTGACCCGAATTGTTGCAAAATGTATGAAACCGGAGTGAAACCGGTACATCAGCTGTTATTATACTATGACACATATAGCTAAATGCAATTTTAATGCTTGTAAAAGTTTATATTTTTTGCATTGGGGATAAAAAAGGCAAGTCAATATTTAAGACGGGAAGTTACAACATTTCTCAATAGATGGCGCTGAACACGAAGCACTTACGTATATAAGTTTTAAATTAAAACAAAATTATTTTTATCAACGCGAACGATAAAGCGATTGATACGGTACTTAAAACCACCACCCTACTTAAAAGCTGTTAGGCGGACGAAAGAAAAGCTATTTTACTATGTTAAAGACAACAGATCGTGTTTCGGAAAATAGTACCTTACATGGACTCCTAAGTACAGAGGAATAAATAAAGGTCGTTTCATGGTCGATGCAACTAGGCCAAACTATTTGAAGCAGAATTCTATTTATCGATATCGCTCTAAATTTTATTAAACAGTTTCTCCTCTTGACGATAGATGTCACTGTATGTTCTATAGGTCGCGCTATCGAGTGGTTCATTCAGATAGTATAGATAGGATTGAAATCTATTTATAAATTGACAAGTTAGCGTTTCGATGGAAGCGCGTTAATCTACTTTTTGTAACGTAATTGTACAATGTACAATAACGTCATAAATAAATCGGTGGTAATTAATGGACTACTATTATTAATAGTAAACATTTCATGTTATGATCACATTATTATGATTATTAAAATTAAAATATATGTTTGGTTAATAGTTTTTCAGTACATAATTCGCCCAGTTTTAAGCTTAGTACTTTTGTTGTTATAGTTATATTACATTCATATTTATAGACCAAATAATGTTCAATGGGGGGAAAAATACTTGAAGAGCTGAGTTTACTTTTGTATGAAACTTATTTGCACAGGACGTCTGTCAGCTCAGTTAATAGGTAATATTACAGACGTTACTTATTATGGAATTTTCAAAACCCTTTATCTGATAAAAAGTAATTAATCAGTAATCTCGTAAAGAATGCTTAGCATAAGTACGTCTTTTGTGCATTGTTTTGTTGTGCAATAAAGTTCATAAAAAATAAGGATATAGTCATCAGTTTAAATAATGATCGTGTTAAAACTTAAGGTCTCATGGCCAAGTTATCATCATCATCAGGTCATTAATATCTGCAACTAATGGCACTTATCTTTGAGTTTCATTGCGATGATGGCAAAGCCTTCTTTCAAATCCGAACCGAACCTATGATAATATAATATTTATGATGAACTATATTTTATGATTTAAACTAATCTCCAGGCCACACCAGGAGTCCATACCGCGTCACATACGTTCCGAGTTGATTAGAATGAAATTAAATCTGTAGTGAACAAGCATCGACTTTCATTAAAGTAGTTCAAACTTTTCCTTATCTATAAATTTGTTTCTGTAATAAAAAACACCTAATTTAGAGAAAATACCCACTGAATAGGTTCCTTACCAACAAAGTTCAAAGTAATCAAGAACTCCTGTAAGAAACCCAACATTGGCATCCCGAAAACAGATTATTCGCATAGTTTTCGCTGTTCGCAATAAACTTAACCAAGTCAAACGAAGGCGTTCGGAGGCCTATAACGAATACTATAGGAGGGGAGTGATAACGGAGTTAATCCTTTGACAATTACGGGGAGATTGCGGGGTATCCACCAATTTAAGATTTCGCGGGATATCGGGCTTTGACAATGGCCCAATAAAACATAAAAATCAGGACGCTAAGCCGTTTATAATATGTTACAGACATTAAATGTTTTATAGCTTCTTACATTTGCAAACCGCTTCGCTTACGTAAATTACGATTGTCGACACTCTTATATAAATTTCAATAGCCCATTTTCCCCTAGTATTTAAAATTATATTTTCTTAGCCAACGCCTGCGTTATTATGTATTTTTTTTCTGTTTACCAAATTTTTCAGTCCAGTTCAGCTGCGCATTTATAGATCAGTGAATCCGTCATCTTTCCATATTGTACATGGTAGATTTTTAATATAGCTTGGGATGTTTTTTAGCTCACATATACGAGGAGCTTTTTTATATATATTATGTGAAATTTATGTGCGGGTATGTACAATTTTTGTATATTGATCCCTTCTTCTCCACACATTTTACATTGCCTTAGTTGCTGTTGGAAGTGATTAACTACCAATGGCATTTGTAATATTCGCAGTGTTTTCGAGATAATGCTTGTGTTCTTACCTAGGTACCTCTAGTGAGACGTCGTGAGTAGTACACGTACCATTTTTTTTGAAACTTTATTTATTTGCTCACATATTACAGTGTCCGATAAAGCTGAGACCTTCTGTTAAGTATAAAATTTGTGTCAGAAGGACTTGCTTTTCCCATTATAAAATATTCAATATACATAAAAGGTTAAACAAGTTTGTGTTTTTTTTTATCTACTACTAAAGCTTACTTACACACATTATTACATTACAGGCATTATAGTAGTACAGTGTAGTAGTAGACGAATATGAAATGCCTATTTATGTCCAATGTTTCTGCCACATACCGTGAAGGTACGAGCTTGAAACCCCGTGACCTGAATCAGGCCTTCTTAATCAGATAACCAACTGAACATCTTTGGCTGGTTTCATAGGTCTAGGTGCCCTGAGCCAGAAAATCCTGACCTTGATACCGAATGATATACTAAATCAGAGCGTTGACTGCCTCGAACACAATTCTTAAGCTTCTGTAGTTTGGGACTTCTTGTTTGTCCCAACCTTTATGTGGCTTGAGTCCGTTTTCTTTGTTTTGAGTAACCAGGATAATCTGTTTTGGGTCAAATTATAAACGCGGTCCAAAGTAACTTAAATTAGTATTCTCGTACATTTCTGTATCCTAGTGTATGTACGGGTTCGTTACATGGGTTTGACAATGAAATACCAAATTATATATGTGCCAAGTATTACCTTACTACCTTACGCAGCTATCGAATCGTTTCCATCGATACCATGTTAACCATTACACCGATAGTATTATATATTGTAACAGTACATAGAGAATGAAGCTGTGATAGCCTAGTAGGGTTAGTAGTTAGTTAGTAGTCAGCCTCCTAAACAGAGGTCGGCGGTTCGAATCCGGGCACGCACCTGTAACATTTCGGAGTTATGTGCGTTTTTAAACAATTTAAATATCACTTGCTACCACGGTGAAGGAAAACATCGTGAGGAAACCTGTACGCCTGAGAGTTCTCCATAATGTTCTCAAAGGCGTGTGAAGTCTTGAGAGGAGACCCGTGCTCTGTAGTGTGCCAGTAATGGGTTGAACATGATGATGACATAGAGCATTAACTGCACTAAAGTTATAGAACTGTCTATGTAGTTAGAAGTTTAATCCATAGCATAAGAGGAAAGACTCATCTATTTTTTGTTTATTTATAAACTAAAAATAGATGAATCTTTCCTCTGAAAAAAACTCTGAAACTAGTGAAATGATGATTAATAATTCATTCAGAAAGCTAATTAATACGAACAATAACAAACCAGTAGCAATAGCAGTAATTTTACGTTATTTTATCCTCGTGCTCTGGTATGTTGGATCTAAATACTATATATTAAAAAAAAAACTGTTTTGGCACATCTTTATTTGTATAAGCCAAAATAATTCACCTTATGTCGAAATTAATTCTATAATTAAATAGTGATTCATCTATCAACAAAGAGGAATAAGGCATTTTTAAGTTACGAGAGGGGAGTTTACGTCTATGTGTGAGTAAGCTCGTATTATGATAAATAACGCACGTGAAACCGAGGGGAACACTACAGTTAGTAAGTAAGTAATAATATAGGGGACAAAATGAATCGTCCATTCGTTCATTCATAATAATCAAGCCGAGCTTATTAAACGAAATGATAGAAACTTGCCGAGCTTAATCCTATTATGATGAAACACAATATTGGAACGCAGGAATATTAAAGATGAGGAAAAAAATATTTAATATCATTATCCCATAAAAGAGAGATGCCATTGTGGAATGCGTATGATAGGAAACTTGTAGGAAACAAAATTACTTTTCTATCACAATATCGCAATAATAAGATTCTTCAATCTTCTCTCTATAACGTTTGCTTTTATTTTTATGTTCTCCTTGGTAGCGATACATATGCACAGGGGCCTAGTAGCTTACTTTAATACCACCGACATTGACGTGCCGATAAGTGATTTAGCGTTCCAGTACGATGGTACCTAGAAACCCATTAGGGGCGTTTAATATAACTACCATACTCCTAACAGATTATCCGGCTTAATTCACTTATCAGATATGATACTAGTCAAGGGGCAACATAATGTATTTAAGAAATCATCACCGGCAATATTTAACCCTTAATTTGACTATGTCCGCTACAACGAACAATCAAATAAAAAAAATCTGGCGCGTTTATGAAAACTTCTAAATAGCTTAAATATCTTACAAAAACTTTAAAATGTATTTCTATTACGGTAAAAAAATAAAAATCTCGTTTGACAACACTGTATCTCTCAGTATGTGACAAAATGTCGACGAAACACAAGCCATCCGTTTTACTCGGGGTATTTATAATTTTTTATAAAGGTTTTACTAATAAATGTGCACGTTTGTTTACCGAAATAAGTTACATATATTGTAATTTATTGAATCATTCATAAATCTTGTAATTTTGTATGGTTTTGGTGACTTTTTTTACTAAAAACAATTTTTGTCCGTCACAGCGAACAAAATCAATTTCATAAACAGTTAGTGTTTGCATGATTTGTCCGCCACAACGAACATTGCCAAAGGTATTGCGGGCTAAACATGTATTGGGATGATTACTAATATTTTAAATTTACATTATTATTTGTACTTATTCAACACTATTTAACTTTTGGTTGTGGATTATTATTACTCTTTTTTTTGCGCTTGTTATCAGCATTCTCGTGGTAAAAGAGTATTAGCATTGGTACCAAAATTGCATAATCCATCTGACACAAGTGACCAGTCTGATCCGGAATGTGAACTGGACCATAATTCCACACACTATTCTTCTTCTTCCGCGCCGTCTTTGGGATCCATTGCGGAACTTAATATTTCTATTTATGGATTAGATTCAGAAGATGAGCAGAATGCTCGCGTAAGTCATGATGTTACCGATGAACCAGACATAAATTTGAATTCTTCTGTAAATTTTATTCCATTTACCCCAATCTTGCAAGAAATTGACGCAGGTAACCATCAGAATGTACCTTTAACGCTTTCAGCCATTGCATCATTCCCAATTAGTCTAACCACACCAGCAATTCTATTTACACCAGATATTGTCTCACGAAAAACGAATACACGTAAATCTCGAAAAACGAAATCTAAAAAGACAAATTTATCACCTGCTAAAAAAAGCGAAGAAGACGAAAAGGTTTCAATTGAATTACAATTGGAAAAGAGCATCATTCCATCACAGAGTAGTAACAGGAAAATCTGACAGACCAAGAAAATTACATTGAACCTGAAGCAAATGCATCGCCTATGACTTTTTTCAAATGTTTTTCTCAAAGGATGTTACAGATATTGATATTTGCCTGAATAATGCTTGGCTTGTTTATCGAGACCAGTGTGGGTCTGGAAGTAAAATTTCCACCTATGTTCCTTCCTACTTTGGTATATGAAGACCTACTTTTGGCCAATCAAAGTGCCAAAAGAATCAAAGGAGAACACTCAAAAATAAACAAACCTTACGCAGCAAGACCTTCAAGCCCTGTGAAATATGATGATGTAGGTCATTTCCCGTCTTTATGGATGAAGGACGTTGTAGATATTGCCAGAAAAAAACAGTTCTTTTTGTATAAAATGCAATGTCAGACTTTGTTTTGTAACTGGCAAAAATGCCAGAAACTGTTTCCTCAATTTTCATACAAAATCAATGTGTAATTCCATAACAATATTTTTTTTTAATATGTCTGTCCTCAAAATACTTCAAATTTTTATTTACCGCATATTTAGTATTGGCCGCTACGCCGGACATGTATATTTATAACTACCATGTTACATAATTGTCAGTGTCCGCCACAGCGGACATCGATTATCTCAAAAATGGAAAATGATATATTTTTTTTGTTAATTTTACAGAGATCCTAATGTATATACAGACATGGGAAAATAACAGAAATTAAAAAATATTTGAAAAAACATCTTGTCAAATTAAGGGTTAAGGTACAGAGTGACTCGGTGAGGGATGAAAAGAACACTCTACGTGTTTATTAGTATTAGTATAGTATTATTTAGAAGTTATTGTTGACAAAAAAAACTGACATATGTATTCACGAATGCAGGTATATAATATGCCTACATTCAGTATATATACATACATAGATTTAAACATAAACCTGCAAACATTACACTCCATTTTCGACAGTTCATTAAAAGGTATTCATCAAATTATTCAATTACAGAAAACTCGATGTCCGGTGCTTCGACGTTGAATCCGAAGAAACATCGACAAAGGAACTACAGGCAGAGTTCCATGCCTAAACTAGGCTTGCAAGATGATTACGGTAACTTACAGTGCTTTTAAAAATCACCCCATCCGGCCATATATTAAAAAAACGCTGTATATATTTGAAAAAATTTGACAATCTATAGCACCTACATTGACTTCGCTCAGAAAAAAAGTGTTAAAAGAAACCAGATTTAGGTATATTGGAAACATATATTTTTATCTTAAGTCAGTGGTAGTAAAGAACGCTTTATAGCGTACGAGTCAATAAATTCTTTTTAAAAATCGTATCGCTTTTGTGGAATACAAATATAAAATAAAGTTTAAAAAAGAAATTTGGAAATATAAAAATAATTAAAATTACTTTAATTACCCGAAACTCGCTCAGGTGTAACCATCTTAATGTTAAAATATTTAGTAAAGATTAGATTAGAAAGTAGATTTTCTTGGTAATCATTAATAGGAAGAACGTAATTGGAAAAGTAAAATTATTTATCGGAAACTTGGTATAAAAACTGTGAGTTATGTCACTCCTAAAGCTCCGTTTCAATGAGCAAATATTTTTTTTATGGAAAAGGCTTTGGATAAGGGCGAAACAATATTTGCTTAGGATGGCCCCTGTCATTTGTGTTCTCATTAAAGTGTGAAGTTTAATACTTGTAGTTAGGGATCAGACCGTGTGTTTTGGGTGTTGGGTTAGACTCTTCTGAATTAAAGTTTACGAGGGTAGTTACACAACAACATGGTGAAATCGGCGCACTTTACCTATTAATATAGATAGAATACATGTATCTAATTTCGCTGCTCAGAAGGTAGTATTTTTAACTCTCAAATGTTTAAATTTTACAAATGTATATATATAGTTCTATGTATAACTTTAACATCTATATTATAACATATTGAATTAAAACATTGATTGACTTTTTAAATATAATACGTATATTTAAAAATTTATTTATTTATTCCTTATGTGAGATGTTGATAACGAAAAAAAGAAAAACCCCGGCTAAGTTTGTTGTGGGCTTCTTCTTAGACTGGGGCGCGTTTGGAACCCTCATAACATAGCTTTAGTTTTAAGTTTACCAATATAGTTATCACCATGAAATATGTAAATTATTCGTCGCGTCAAAAGTGCCTTTTTAAGGACTATTTGAATAAAGATTATTTTGAATTTGAATTTTGAGTTATACTTAATACGTAACAACGTAACGTAAATTTTTATAACGACACGTAATTGACGACATAAATATTGTTATCTATATATTGGAAGAAAGGTTTCCATGTAACTGGCGTATTTATTTAAGTTATTAAACTATCCTGTTCCTTTTTCCGTTCCGTATTAATTAACGTAGTTTTATCTGAATTTAGATGGTCAGCAAAATTACATGAACATGGGCGTATGTCGGACAGAATCGTTGAATATACAGCTGGAAGTGCCTCCAGGGCAAACTAGTGGGTTGGCGGTGCACGATGAAAACGCCGCGTTAATTATATCACATGTTGCCCCTCAGTCAACTGCCTATCGGTGAGTATATAGTGACACAATGTAACATATATGGTGAGCTCACGCCACCTTCGTTATAGTATGCTTGCCTGGTATCAAACCGGTCTGTGGTCTTTTATCATGAACTCACCCGTGTAAAGTAATATAGTTAAAATTTAAAAAATAAGCGATTACAATTTGCTAATGGTCAGTTAGTCGGTCATTTGCAATAATTATAGGCGACTAGCTGTAGCCTGGGACTTTATCTGCGTTTGTTATAGTTCTTGCAATTCACGAAGGCGAGCGGGATTTACTAGTGGTAAAGACCTATCTGTATATGTGTAACAGTGTGCGTGAGATCGAAAGCGGGTATGGGTAGCATAAAAAAGTAAAAATAAACTATAATTTATTATACAATATTTTTTGTTGCAAATAAGAAAAATAATAAAATCACAAAATTTCTAGGTTAATTTAGTTCGATTATCAATCATCTTCGTTTAAACTATCACTGTTACTTTCAAACTGATCAGTACCACTGTCACTTGATTCACCACATTCACATTAGCGATAATTGCTCGTCTCTAAAACTAATAAAACATACGATTAAATATCCAAAACAGAAAATTGTTGCATTTCAAAAAACCTTTTCGATTCAACATGAAAAAAATGCCTTACTTCGCTATGAACAACTTTGCGTTTTGACATGCTGACAGTACTTCGTAGCAATAAGCGTCGTCGTGGAAACAATACGATATAGACACGCACACTGCAGCAATGTGCATATACACGTTCAACCACTAGTAAAGCTCACTCGCCTTCGTGAATTGCAAGAAGTATACCTTTCCGAGAGAAAGTAGCCAATGTATCAAGGCAGGGTACAATCTATTTTCATTCCAAATTTCAGTTAAATTGGTTCAGTAGTTATTACTTGAAAGAGTTAGAAACGTCCATGTATCACACAAATAAACTTGCGCGTTTATTATTAGTAAGGACTAAGGATTAGTGTTCCAATATCGCATGTCAATTGCTGATGAATGAAATATTTCTGAAAGTAGCATTATATATCTATCTACCTGCAGCTACGATTTGTTTGTAAGTTTTGACCCATCATATGGACTTTTATTGTTTTTACGAAACAATAAATAAAGTACAATAATAATTGTGAGTGCAAAGGTTATGTATGACATGTTGCTATTTTCCTACGACAGGCGTTAAGATCAGAAATCAAATGATTTGTATGCAAGTAAATGAGTAAATAACCCCAGAATACTGTTAATCTATCTAGCTATATTTTTAACAAAACTATAAATTGATTGCTGTTCAATTTTGAAAATTTTAATATTTAATTAATATTTGTCCGTCTGGCGATTCGCGCCCGAAAAAACTACTAACAGGATGTATGTGCAATTTAGTGTATGTATAGCTGATATTCTGGGTCTAGAGCTCTATCTCCAAAAATAATAGCTTCTTCAGAATAGGGAAAAATAAATACTTTTGCAATTTTACTTTTTTCTTTATTAAAAAGTTTTGTTTTAATTTTGTAAAAAAATATTGATTTTTACTCTTAGCTTTAGTTGGCAAATGTTATTATAACCATCATTTCACGAATAAAAATAATGGAAAATGTGATATGAACGATTCATAGATGCCTGTGATAGGTTAACATGAATAAAACTATTTTTATTTGATTTGTTGCCCTCAGTTTAATAGTTAATACTATTCATCTGTATATATGGATATGCTTTAAACTTCCAAAGTTGATTGTCTATTTACGTCTTTAATCAAAGTTACTTATGCCCACGGATTTTTTAAGAAAAACCTTAATCTTTGCTTACCATTTCACTCGTATCGGCTGGTGAATGAACGAATAAATTAATGAATGCACTTGTATTGTACCCCACCTATATACAAAAAGCAAATACAATAGAGCGCTTAGACCAAGTACAATTTATCGCTAAATAGCGATTTCTTCCAGGCAACCAAGCGCGCAAAAATAATATTCGATAGCTGCTTGGTAGGTCGACCGAGACGTGTCGCAAAAAGACTTAGCATTCCAGCACGTAGAAACCAATAATTAGGAGTGTGGTTTACCATACTCCTAATAGGTTAGCCCGCTACCATCCTAGAGTACATCACAAATTACCACCAGATGAGATGGCCGTCAAGTAACTTGTAGTGTATGAAAAAAGATGGTACAACATTTAAAAATAAAGAAATAATTACAAATACTTTGCGTTCATAAAAAATATAAAAAATGGTGTTTAATAATTTGATTGTGATACTATTTCTGTGTTCGTCTCTAGGTCCGGCTGCTTGCAAATAAGAGACAGGGTGATGTCTATAAACGGCCACGATAACCTCACGGTAGATGTAGCAAATGAAATACTGCAAAGGAGAAACGACTCGCACAATCCAAAATATCTAACTCTGAACGTCGAGTTCAGTATGCCCAATACAATAGAAGCTTCTAGTGGTGTATTCAATGTCAAACTAGCGAAAACTACCGCTGGACTGGGTGTTACTATTACAGGTGAGAATTCCCTAATTTGCTTACATTGCTAGTGCATTTTTCTATCCAATTTTTAGGAAGACATATCTCAATTTAGTTAAGGCCTGCATAAGCAAGTCCGGTACACTATAATAGTGTACCGGGCTTGCTTAGTTAAATGCCGATGCTGTATTTAATGTTAAACTAGCGAAAACTACCGCTGAACTGGGTGTTACTATTACAGGTGAGAATTTCCTAGTTTTGCTTACATTTTTTCTATCCATTATTTAGGGAGAAATATCTAAATTTAGTTAAGGCAGGTACACTATAATAGTTTGCCGGACTTGTTTAGTTAAATGCCGATGCTGTAATTAATGGTAAACTAGCGAAAACTTACCGCTGGACTAGGTGTTACTATTATTTATGTGAGAATTCCCTAATTTATCGTTAGTACATTCTTTCTATCCATTGTTTGGGGAGAAATATCTTAATTTAGTTAAGGCCGGTACACTATAATAGTGTACTGGATTTGCTTAGTTAAATGCCGATGCTGTATTTTTTTTTTAATATCTTTATTTATTATTAAGGACTTTTATATTATAAATATAAATGACAGTCCTATCTTATCTTACTATAAACTTATATCTACGACAACTTGCACAAACAACATCTATTCTTAACTGAGAATTTGATTTCCGTGCAGGTTGTAAGCAAAAACTGTTGACTAATGAAGAGCCTATGGTCATATCAGATATAAAACCAGGATCAGTAGCTCACCGTAGTGGCGCCCTTGCTCCCGGAGATCAGCTGCTTGCCATTAATGGACAGCCATTACACAACTTATCACTGGTAAGTAAAGTTTTAAATTATTAAGTTTAGTTAAGAAAATAGCGAAATTGGGATTTCCAGCACGCACTAAATATTCTAATTATTAATGACATTATTTTAAATAATCAATTTAAATTCATCATGATCAACCTATTGCCGGCTCACTGCGGTCTCCTGTCAATATGAGAAGGGTTTGGACATAGTCCACCGCTCTGCCCATGTGTGGATTGGCAGACTTCACACGTCCCTGAGAACATTATGTTAAACTCTCAGGCATGCTGATTTCTTAACGATGATTTACATTATAATGTAAAATTTTCATGAAAAATCAATAAGCATCTTAAAAACTAACATTAAAATCTTAACATTAAAATTAGATTTTTTGTTGAATTGACATTTCTAATAGTTTTTTTATTGATAAAGTGTATAGCCATATTAAATAAAATAATAAAAGCGCTTTACTCAAATTGAAATTAATTATTTATTAATTGAAATAGGTACTGATGACGAACTTAACTTTAAAAAGAATACAAAAATGTGAGTGTGTAGAATATTTTTAAAATTTTATATCCTCACATGTATCTATAAAACTAAGGTGTAAGAAAGTTTCAAAATATAATTATGTAACTTTTACAGGATACCGCCTTCAATATCCTCCAAAACTCTCCCGAAGATATTATAACTTTGAAGATCCGAAAACGTGACCTCACGGAGGACTGGTCGAACATCCATAAACACAATGCTAAGTTAACTTTACAGAGCTTCAGCAATATTGAAACGAAAGCGGTGGTTCACAGCGGGGAAGACTCGGGGCATCACACGGACAGCCCGAATAATAGTGCTAAGGAGAGCGAGCGAAGTCACGGCAGCGATAATGGTAACACGGCAGTCTTTATGGTGGAAATAATTAGGCAGGAAAACGGACCTCTGGGCTTGACGATTGCTGGTAGTGAGGATATAACGCAGCCTATTCTTCTCAGTGGTCTAATTGAAGGTAATTTTTTGAATAAACTATTTAAATTGTAGATTTTTTTTTAATTCGGACTGACTATTAGCTGTGCTAAACCTATTGGTTGCACAGCGTAACTGAGCTGTTTGGCGAGCTTCGGAAAGAAGGTCTGCCAGAAGATTTTGAGCCCTAGGACTCTAAGAAACTAAGGGAACGTCTGCCTAAGGGCAGGGCTCCTGTGAGGCTCCTTAGGCGACGTTTGGGATATTGGAGGGGCCGGACGGTTAAATTGTAGATGCTATTTAGTTTAAACAAGGAACTGGATAATTTACAAGGATTCACTAACTTGGCACTGTTGGCATATCAACTGATCTACGCAAGTAATGAAAAATGGCGAAGAGCAGTCACCAGACAAAAACAAAGCAAGGACACGTTGGGATGTAATAAAGAATGGATAACTCAATATCTTACTGGAAGCGTTTTTTGAAATTCGGATTTGGTATTTTAGAATACCGGACATGTAATTTTTTTTTTCGGCACCTATACTTTACTAAAAACAATTTAATATAACTATTTATACAAAATTATTATTAATGTTAACGAGGTTAATCTGAAAATATAAACATTCTTAAAATTCAATATGCAACGGTCTGGATTCGTGTTTCAGTTGTTTCCGAAACAATGTAACGCGAACCCAAGCGATATTTAGAGTAAACGCGCTAAATTGGGGAAAAAATTCACTATGCGCGCCTTCATGAGTATTTCCTTTCTATAAACAACTCTAAATCCGAACCCATCGAAGGCTTCTCTAGATATTGTTAAAAGCTTCTCGCTAAAAGGCTATTGAACGAAAGGACTTTTCACACAAATTTGAGTCGACATGCAATACGGCGGCAATATCTTGAGCTAAGTCAAGCATTTATATACTCTCTTTTTTCACTGATGATTAATAGAAATTAGACATATCTTTAAATTATTGGAGGATCCAATATAAATCAAAATTGAGTTGTGGCTGGGATCTGGGATCTTCTATCCTAGAGATATAAAAGATGTATGTATCATTTCAGGACCACCAAAAATCTCCCAATTTCAAACAAACGTTTAAAAAGTTGGCCCTTGAAGGGATGGTGAACCCATACTTCTAATTGGTTTCTACGCGACATCGTACCGGAACGCTAAATCGCTTTGCGACACGTCTTTGTCGGTAGGGTGGTAACTAGCCACGGCCGAAGCCTTCCACCAGACAAAGTGATACTTTTGCATAACCATGGAGTACTACAACACATTAATTTATCCAATCCATATCTAAATAAAAGAGTTGGATCCAGTGCCTTATCTCAGGTGTTCGTAGTATTGGATACAATTTATTCTTGTGATCCAAAGACTGCAATGATAGTTTCGTTTTGTTATTGGCTTTACTTTTTGTTGCACGCAGGTGGTCTTGCGGAAAAATGTGGCAAGCTGGCAATAGGTGACGAGCTTCTAAGTATAAACGGCGAAAGCGTGCTAAACAAGCCACTATCTGAAGCAATTAAATTGCTACAGCAAAGTGGAATGCGGGTCCAGCTGCAAATGTGCAGAAAAGTCACAGGTAAGGTATTAATAAGAAAATAGAGTAGGTGAAGTTTATTTTCGCTTCCTTCTTCATCTTCTGTATTCGTATCGCGTTTGGAACCCTCATAGCTTTAGTTTTAAGTTTTTTTTTTTTTATACACTACAAGTTAGCCCTTGACAGCAATCTCACCAGATGGTAAGTGATGATGCAGTCTAAGATGGTAGCGGGCTAACCTGTTAGGGGTATGGTAAACCCACACTCCTACTTGGTTTCTACGCGACATCGTGCCGGAACGCTAAATCGCTTTGCGACACGTCTTTGTCAGTAGGGTGGTATTTTACAAATATAGTTATCACCATGAAATAACTACTATGTAAATTATTGACGCGTCAAAAGTGCCTTTTTAAGGACTATTTGAATAAAGATTATTTTGAATTTGAATTTGAATGACATAAATTTAGATTTTCATAATATTACATTTTGAAATGATTTCTTCGACGAAGATTTTTTTGGTATTCTTGTATAATTTAACTGCAATTAGTTTTTGTATTTTGTAGTATTGCTTTCTAAAAAACAATAAATAGGAAATATTAGTACTACAAAAGTTCATTGTAAAAAATAATACACAATCACTTACAATAGCAATCATTTGAAAGGTTAGTTTCAACCATTACGAGTAACAAAAGAATATCGTTTATTTTTTTTACTATTCCTTCTCTTTTATTTCCTTCGAGTTAGCCTCGGGCTGCAATCTTACCTCGTGGTAAGTCATGGTAGCTGGCAAACCTGTTAATATGGTTTATGGCAGTGATATAAATAATCTCGTCCCACAGTAAGACTTTTCTTATTAAAACGCCAACGGCGTCAAAAAAGAAGAGTCACTTTTAATAATGAAACTGGAATAAAATTAAATGTCACCCTAGTATTTATATCCTGAATTAATACTTGAGAAGCATCCTTTAGCAGTTAGTAGCTGTAAAACGCGTTTACCATCATTTATTCTGTCTACAATATAAATCAAAAGTACTGTTTCTTATCAAGTGATTTTTTCAATCTGATGCTAACCGCAAATAAATATAAGAATATGAATTTCTAATCAATTTATTAATTAGCATTATTGTAATTTCTTATATTAGCAAACTAATTATATTTGAAACATTAGTACAGAGACTCATTAAAACATAAATTTAAATTCAAAATAATCTTTATTCAAATAGTCCTTAAAAAGGCACTTTTGACGCGTCAATAATTTACATAGTAGTTATTTCATGGTGATAACTATATTCGTTAACTTAAAACTAAAGCTATGAGGGTTCCCAACGCGTCCCGGTCGAAGAAGAAGCCCACAACAAACTTAGCCGGGAATGAAATGAAACTTATGAATAAAAAAAGACGTGTGGCACTCGGTGACTGCCGCGGTAAAGCTATTGCATGGCTCGAACCTACGATATTCTGCACAAAAAGCATACGTGATAACCACTATTCCACGGCAACTGTAATGGCCGTGGCGAAATATCTATATGGTAAAAAGTATCACCGCTGTGCCCGTCGGAGTGGGGAGCGTGAGGTTTTTTTTCGTTACGGAATTTCTGGATTCGGTCCCCGCGCTCAAGGCCCTCGATAGAAGCTATGCAATAGCTTAAAAACGTCTGCTTGAAGAACATATGTAAAATATTAGCCTATAACGTAATAAAACTCTGTTATTCTATTCTAACGTTTCACTTGTATTAGTACTCGTATTTTTATTTGTATCAAAAAAAGTGTTCCTCACACTACACAATTATCTTAAGTTAGAACAGGCGAGCTGCGTTTTCATATTTGATTGCCAATTTGGCGTTAACAAACGGAATCTCGGCATAATGAGTTTCATTTCGCTCGTAATAAAAGTTACGACCTGCTGTGATTGCTTGGAAGTCATTGGGATCCGCGGTCAAACAATTTAAGTTTTTTCATTACAAAAACTCAACCAATGTCGCGTTATTGGCACAATAACCAACAAAGTTCCACAGTATACTGTACAAGACGTTGCGACAAAGTTAATATACGGAATTTAATTCTCGCGCAAGTTTTCGATTAAATTGTGAGGTTTTATTAGTTTCAACCTTTTTGCACAATTTGTTTTTGCTATGTTACTTTGTAAAATATTAACCGATTTTAATGTCTATTTCATATAGTCAAATAGCTGTTTCGCGTGGATTTACATGCTTTTACTTAGAATCGTGACGTAAAGTAGTTTAGAGAAACCCATAGCTAGATTTACTTATTTAATCTATGAACGAACGAATCTATGAAGCGAGGCTTAAAACGAAATAGACGGTCAATAATTTTCCATTTTACAGGTTCCTCGGACTGTGCAGAATCTAGTATGAGAGATTCTAGCCACTCTACATCAAGTCCAGGATTATCTAACGACAGTGCGGTGGAATCTTGGGATCAGAACACACCCGTACGAACCAGTGCCAACTGTGGTACGTGTATTACTAACGGATACAACTCGGTTGAAACAACATATACATAACGGTTGAAATAACATATACATATACATATATATATATATAAAATAGTCTACTATTGATTAACACATTAACACTAGTTTTTATTCTGGGTGAATAGTTCTGACAGGATTTCTAAAACATGATTTTTGCTTGATGTACTACAGCTAATAGCTGTAGTATCCCATTGGAAACTTCCTCGACATTATATTAATATGTTGGGAATGGGAGCGGGAGTAGAAGTAGGGAGTGCTTTTTCTACAGAAATATTCAAAACCATCAACTCAAGTCGTGGCCATCAGCTAGTATCATATTTCTATATTATCAGTTCAGAGATTATCTTTAGCTTTGATCAAAGACGCGCTTAGCTACGATCTTGAATAGTTATAGGAATAATACTTGCAAATGAAATTTTCACCGAAATACTTCGCGCATTTACGGGCTATATAAGATAAAAGATGAGCTCATGAATTCTTCATTTTCGTCCAGGTTGGAATAGCTAATAATATCTTTCACGGTTCGCTTTATAAAGACCTTTTATTATGAACTGGATTCTTTAGTTTATAAATCATCTGTGCATCTCTGCTTTGACTTTGTAACTGATATCTATAATGAAAACGAAATATAAATGGAATCGTTTTAGTAATTCAAGAAATGAGTGTGAATTGTAAAATAACATCTTAGTGTCATCATCATCATCATGATCAACTCATTCTCGGCTCACTACAGATCGCGGGTCTCCTCTCAATATGAGAACGGTTTGGCCATCCATCACGCTGGCCATGTGCGGATTGGCAGATGCACGCCTTTGAGAACATTATGGGAATCTCAGGCGTGCAGGTTTCCTCACGATGATTTCCTTCACCGTCGAAGCACGTGTTATGTTAGTTGCTTAACAACGCACTTAACTCCGAAAAGTTAAAGGTGCGTGCCAGGGTTCGAATCCCCAAACTCGGATTAGGAGGCTGAAGTCCTAACCACTAGGCTATCAGAGCTTAGTATGATCACGGTTCTTATTTATATTATTATAGCATTTTGCCTCATATGCAGTACGCAATATCCAGAAAAACAACCTTTTCATTTATGTATATTTCATTTCCTGTCCAATTCCCAGGTAATTCGGAGGTAATAGAATACGCGGTGCCGGACAAAACTCGAATAATTGATAAGCATCCTTACTCGCCGACGGACGAAGACAAACTAATGGCGTCCAGTTTCAACGCAGCTTACAACGTTCACGACCTGCCCTTACCCAACTACTCGCTGAACAACTCCCTCAAGACGTTCCACTATGAGAATACGCACATCATCCCCGAGAACACGTTGAAGAATAAGCAGAATATAACCAGAGAGGACGACGTCCAGCAGATTGAAATATTGACGTCGAACATGAAGGACTGCCAGCTACATAACATGGAGAAGAATTCCTGCAAGTGCGACTACGTTCAGATGGGGCCATACGGTGTGGTTTCGCCGAAAATCCGGCGACCCAACTGGGACAGTGATTATTTAAATAACGGCATTTACACAGTGACTACGCCGCAGAAATCACCCCACAAACCTAATATTCCTGGCACGAGTTTCCAATTTTCCACAAGTCCTATTTATGAAAATGACGCGCCGAGTAAGTCTATTTGATGTTATTTGACAATTGAAATATACTTCTAGCATAAACCCAACCATGCCGTGTCACCGTTTATTAAAACCCACAGTTTAGTCCACATGCACACATTCCTTAGTTACCCTAAATAGCGACCTATTACAATTATTATTTAAATTAATATCACTAAAAAATGAAAAAGAAATTAATGCAATTTGTGGGGATCAAAAATAAGGTAATGAACTAACTGTAAAGGTATTCCATATATTACACACAAGACCATATTAAAAACATGCCACCACACTGGATCATGTTAAATTGATATATCGAAAGATATTCTTCATCACATAAGACTAGTTCATGATATAAAGAAGTATGACTGCTAGCGCTTGACAATGACAGCGCTGGACGGAATCAAAGGACTCTCATAGACGCCATAACGCTTTATCCTTACGTGACGATTACTACCAGATAACTTCTACCGCAAGCCACGTTTGCGATCATCATTCCAAAAATATATTTCATAAGTACAATGCTAGCTAGTTATCTCCTATCCGCAAAGACATTATTGTTAATGTCTATTGTACCCAGATTTATGCGATACATAATGCGTGATGTATTACAATATATCTGTTCCAGGTCTCTATAGCAGCGATACCCTTTCCCCCGCGCGTGGATCCATCCATCACGTGATTTTGTACAAAGACGCTATTTACGACGACTACGGCTTCTCAGTCTCAGACGGATTATACGAGCGGGGGGTATACATAAACCGGATAAGAAAGGGCGGACCCGCCGACATCGTTGGTTTGTTGAGGCCGTATGATAGGATTTTGCAGGTAGACAACATTTGCTTTTTTTACGGCTATATTATGTAAGACACCACATAAACGCCTGATGTTGGCCTAACTTATTAACTCCTAACGATTATCCTTTGAAGCTGTGATAGCCAAGTGGTTAGGGTGTCAGTCTCCTAATCAATGGCCGACAGTTCGAATCCGGGCACGCACCTTTAACTTTTCGGAGTTATGTGCGTTTTTAAACAAATAAAATATCACTTGCTTCAACGGTGAAGGAAAACATCGTGAGGAAACCTGCTCGCCTGACAGTTCTCCATAATGTTTTCAAAGGCGTGTTAAGTCTGCCAATCCACACATGGCCAGCGTGGTGGACTATGGCCAAACCCTTCTCATATTGTGCGGAGACCCGTGCTCTGTAGTGAGCCTGTAATGGGTTGATCATGATTATCTTTTCCGATGCTCATGTTGGCTCGACATTCGGAATGGGTTTGCCTCATCAAACTCATGAATGTTACGGACCCCAAGCTATATAATTTGGCTAAAATAGGATGGTCCACCCAGCGTCGACTCGAAGCATTTCAAGTTAACTACTCAAGCAACGATTCAATTAATTAATAATTACGGATAACCAATACCTAATACATTTTTTCATAGCCAATTTTTAACGTTTTAGCTAATATGAATGTTTAGCTTTTCAGGTTTCACAATTTTCATAAATATGTAGTTTCAAAACAAGATACGTCTTTGGTCATTTGCTTGAGTCAAATTTATATCTGTCAAAACTGTAACAGGACGAATTTTGTGCATTCAATATATTTTGAAAATTTTAATTCGAGGATGCTTTACTATCAATCCTGAGCCCAAAACAATTTATTTTTATTTTTTTGTCTGTCTGTCTGTATCTTGGCCGCGCATAACGCCGAAACTACTGGATGGGTTTGAATGAAATTTGCTATGGGAGTAGCTGATACTCCGGTTCAACATATAGGATAGTTTTAATTCCGGAATTCAACAGGGTTCCTTTGGGAGATGGGATGGAAGTCAAAATGTGTAATGTAATGTAATATGTATTTAGTTGAAATTCATTAACGCGTACTCCGATTTCACTCTTTTTTTTTTGGCTAGAAAGAAGATACTTTATTTTTTAAACTGCCAAAGTTTATGATGTTATTTTTTTTACAGGTTAATGGTACGCGTACTGTAGACTACGACTGTTGTTTAACAGTTCCTCTTATAGCTGCAGCTGGAGACAGACTCGAAATCATAGTACAGCGGATGGCCACGTCACGAGTACGTATTGAAACTTAAAACTAATTTAGAGCACTTTCAAGGCATGACTTCTTCTAATGCGGAGGAAAGAAAGTGATGTCACCAAAAGAATGTTATATATGAACGTGGAAGGGCAAAAGAGTAAAGGAAGACCAAAGAAGAGATGGATGGATTGTGTAAAAGAGGATATGCGGGTAAAAGGTGTGGGTAGTGAGGTGACGGCTGATAGAAGTGAGTGGAAGAAGAAGACGTGTTGTGCCGACCCCACAGAATGTGGGATAAGGGCAAGAAGAAGAAGAGAAAGGAATGACTTCTTCGTTAAGATTTAATAAGAGCTCGTTTATTACTTCGCGATTACGCAGACTTGAGGCAATTAAAAGAGATAAACAGATCTAGAATAGTTTCTCAGACATTTTCTTTCGTCTTTAAATAATATCTCCATTAGATTTAACTCCCATCGTATAATGAAAATGACATCAATGTTCCATTTAAATACAGGTATATACCTAAATCAGGGGCAGTAGATTATATTGCGCAAGTACAAACACACATACATACATACATACCACATATTCACCATACTAACCATACTCACCATTAAAGTGCGTTTATAAGTTACTTTACAAGTTGTTTATGTACTTATTTTGATGCTTGTTTTTGTTTAATAAAGAATTTATTATTATTTATTATATTTTATTATTTTCGTATAAAACATTTATTTTATTTTTATTATAGCCTTCGTATTACGTAGCATAAATATATCTAATTTTACTTTTTATTTAATAAGGTGCAAAGTACAAAATGATGTAACGAATATTATAAATAATGCAATTCGACCTTAAAGCCATAGTTTAAGACTATTTAGTGAAAATTAATTTAAACACGTACAAGCTTCTGCAACATAAAATCTACAAGCTGCTAACATAAAATCAGTGATGTTTTTGTAATTTTTTTTTTTTGTTTTTGACGACCTCCAACTTAATAATACGACAGTGCACGCAGCGCGTTCCGGGTGCGTCCTGCGTCAAGGTCCTGGGTTCGATTCCCGGCTCGTATCTGGTCAGGTGAGAGGCTTTGGCCGTGGCTTGTTACCACCTTACCGAGAAAGACGTGTCGCCAAGCAATTTAGCGATCCGGCTCAATGTCGCATAGAAACCAAATAGAGTATGCGTGTACCATACCCTAACACGCTAGCCCGCTACCATCTTGGACTGCATTATCATTTACCACCAGGTGAAATAGCCATCAACTTCAAATCAACTGCTAATAAAAAAAAAACATTTGGTAGTCTTAAGCTCTCCCGCGATGATGGTGCCTCGAGACACCGATAACTATATTATTATCCGATTACTATTGAGACACATTTCGGGTCGAATTCCATAAAAGGGTATATAGATTTTTGTTTTGTGTATTTGTTCACATACGAGGCATCATATTTTACGTATATCACCAGGAACGCCAACCATAAGCATAAGCTCGTACTAGTACATTATTAAGTAAGAAAAAATCTGTAACGATAGGTATTAAGAAGAAGAATATATACTTTATTGCACGCTCTAATGATAAAAGAAAAACTAAAAGAGTAAGCAAAAAATGAAGGTGAACTTTGATCAAAGGAACCTCCAGCACAAGATCGCAATATTGTTATAAGAACATATAAATATATATATATATATATATATAAATCAATTGCTGTTCGTTAGTCTCACTAAAACTTGAGAACGGCTGAACAAATTTATCTTCTCTTGGTCTTGAAATGTTCGTGCAGGTCCAGGGAAGGTTTAAAAAGTGAGAAAAATTCGAATAATTACCAGGAAAACCCTAAAACCAGCCCTGTTATTTTTTCCCTTATAAACGTTTTATAAATAAAATGTAGAATCACTTTGAACTTTATTGCTATTCAATAAAGTTCATATTAAATTATAATCACTCACTGTTGTGGAAATGGGTGAAACCGCGGGTCATAGCTAGTGCTGGATATAAATACTTATATACAACATTAATTTATAACTACATAATGGGTGTATCTAAATAAATAATGTTAAAGTGGATAATGGCAAGATAATACAAGTCTACGTTATTAGTAATTACTGAGAGTATTAGAAAATCCTTAGATCAAAAGGAAAGGTACAACAAAAAAGTATTTTAAGAGAAGAGCAAAGCTTTCATATATATGTAAGCTTATAATGCACGACTCTTTGAAGTTAAGACTTATCCTTATTAAAGTTTCATCAGTCATCAGAACCGGAAAAACAGAAAAATAAATGCTCGGGTGCGATTCACAAGCACAAACAGAGAAGGGTTCCGTAGAACCAATATTACCGTAAAATAAAACACGAATTTGTGCCAAAAGCCAGTTGAGTTATTCATAGAAAAAACCACTTCCACATTAAGTCAGATAAAATTAAATTGAGACAATTACTTATTAAAGACAAGTTGAATCTTAAAGTTATTAATTAACCTACTAAAAATAAGCCCTTATAAATATGATGTTTGACGTATGTAACTCTAAAATACATTAAGAGCAAAGAAGACTGTTTAAATAATGAATAGAAGCAGGCGTTACTTTGCGGAAGTCCATGATAAACAATAAACAGCAAGTATAATTTGCTATATTCCGCCGACAACCGGGAGATTAGTATAGTAGTACCACACAACATCCTCCACTAGAACCTCTACGCACGTTTCGACCCGACACCGGATCATCCTCAGGAGATGTTGACTTCACAAGCGCCAAAAGTAAAGTCAACTTTACTTACTTTACTTCAGTTTACTTTTCGCGCTTATACTTGCTGTTTATTGTTTACTGTTTAAATAAACGATAACCCTAATCCTTGCCTTAATGTATTAAAAAACCTGAAATGTAAATATTACTGTAACGTCAATACAATAAGAGCAGTTTTCCCTAAACAAATAGCTGCCAACACGCCGCGGTGTAGCTATACCTTTTCACGTGTGAGTGGTTTTAACGAATTTTCCTTAAGGCTTTCGTTTTGCAAGCATTTTTTCTTGTATAAAAGATACTTGCAAAACATTATCGTGCCTCTGAAATATTGGGATGTCAATTTTTTTTTTGGACTGACTATTAGCTGTACTAACCCTATTGGTTGCGACAGCGTAACCGGGCTGTTTGGCGAGCTTGGGAAAGAAGCTCTGCCAGAAGAAATGTTGAGAAACTAGGGGAACGTCTGCCTAAGGGCGCCTCCTGTGAGGCCGAACCTCGGCTTAGGCGACGTTTGGGATAACGGAGGGGTCGGACGGTGAGTGGTCCGTACGTCTCCGAGGCCGTGGATGGAGCCCACGTCCGGATGACGTAAGATAGCGGGGACCGGGGATGTCAGTTGAATTGTCCAAAGTATATTAACATTCATAGCAATTATTGTTACTCAGATTCAACAAAGTGTTTTAATTTAAAAAATCATAATCATGAGCATAAAGTTTAAAAAATCATAAACAATTTATCGCAAACCAAACATGGGTCTTCTTAAACGATGTTAAATAAATTGTCAGGAAGTGATTTCTTAAGCTATAAAACCTTGCATGGAATTGCATACCAATGGTTTAAAAAAAAATATATATATATATATATATATATATATATAAATCACTTGCTGTTCGTTAGTCTCGCTAAAACTCGAGAACGGCTGAACAGATTTATCTTATCTTGGTCTTGAAATATTTGTGCAGGTCTATGGAAGATTTAAAAAGTGAGAAAAATTCGAATAATTGCCGGGAAAACCCTTAAAACAGCCCTTTTCTTTTTCCCATATAAACGTTATCTAAATAAAATGTAGAGTCAATTTGAGCTTTATTGCTTTGCAATAAAGTGCATATTAAATTATAATCACTCAATGATGTCTAAGAAATGTAGGTGTGTTCCTAACAATTTTATTAACACTACACAAAGTTCAAATTCAATCATATCTATCAAAATAGTCTTAGCGTGCACTTTGGAGGATTTAATGTCGCTTTCCGAAACTCAAAATGTGTATTCGATTTCATACATTATTTTTTTGCGAGACAGGAGATTTATCCTGTGATTATTTTAAGGTCGTCGGTTTAGTATCCATTGTTTCGTGATCGGGAGACAAACAAACACACTTTCCTGTGAAAGTCTGTCTGTAGTGTCTGTACACTAACTCAACGTAGACGAAGTCGCGGGCATCAGCTAGTATTATATATGTATTAACTAGTTAATTGTATGAGACATAACAACGAAATAACTTTTGTAATAATATAACAAATGATATGTGTTTGTTGCAGGACCTCAAAAATCAAAGACTGGAGGATAGTTCAAGCCCAAGTGATAGTAGTATCGTGACTAAAACTATTTAGTGTATAACCCGACTTTAGTGAAACTACACCAGGAACACTTGAAACGTTATGTTTTAATTTACTATTTAATTTTACTGTATTACCTAATGTGTACTTACAACTTATAGTTAATATTAATAAATAAAGTTGTGTATTATATTAAATATAATATTAATGTAATATTAATTAATATCGTTTTTAATATAATGATGTAGGTGTTTTATAATGCTCAAGTCGTCTGGATTTATTTTTAACAGTATTTACTTAATAAAATTAGTTTCAGTATTGTAAATCATACGCATTAAATCTCGTAACACATCTAAATCTATTTCAAATCTGAACTACAATTTGAACGTTTCTGAATAAATGTGTCAAATTTGATATCATAAAAAACAATGATATTTTGTGCGTAATCAAGTTTTTTATGTCAAAAAGAAAGCCTCTTTAAAGGAATCTCAGTAAAGGATCTTTTGAAGCAGTAATAAATTCAAAATTCGTAATTTCGTGTCAATCTGCGACATGTTATATATATTTGTATAAGGAGCTAAATCCCAATTTATTATCCGTTTTTAATTTTTTATTTCCGATATTATATTTATTAAAACAGGTTTATAGATAATGGTTAAATACCTACACTTAATATTTAACCTACCCACTCAGTGTAAATGATTACATAATATTTCAGAACTTGTATGCGATATTATATTGTTGTATGTATGCATTTATTCGTCACAAAATAACTACATAGGAAATAATGGTAATTCCGGTTCCATTTATGGTGTTGCTGTCAGTTTGAGTAAAAACTCCTCTTTGTGGTTGAATTTGTTAGCATTCAATGTAAAAGGGGTTTTAATTATTGAGGGAGTTACTCAAAATATTGACGCTACGACAACCGGATTTTGTCCTAATTAAATCTATTCTTAGTTACCGACAAAGACGTGTCGCTCATTAAATTTAGCGTTCCGGAACGATGTCGCGTAGAAACTAATTAGGAGTATAGCGGTATACCATACCCCTAACAGATTAGCCCGCAACCATCTTAGACTGCATCATCACTTACAATCAGGAGAGGTTGCCATCAAGGGCTAACTTGTAGTGAATAAAAAAAAATGCAACGAAACTGCCAACTGACTGCCTGCTACCTCCATTGGACAGACTGAGCGAGCATTCAGATTGCTTGCAAGTCCGATGTTAATATGCTAACTGCAATTTTAAAGCTGTGCTAACTTTACACAAACATGACTAACTAGCAAACCTTCCATTGTGCGATGCAACAATATAGTTTGTAAATTAGGATCAGAGATATTGCCGGCTATATTTCGGTCTGGATATGCGCCAAACAACGCTATCTGTAGCTCGGAAATCTTCGGAAAATATTGCATTTTAAAATTTGTAGCACAGTGCAGTACAGAATCGTACCACAACATTCATATAAAATGAACACAACAGATCGTACAATACGTAAAGCATAAAGTTAAAATATGTATACGAATCAAGAGATAAGTTTATTTTTAAAATAGCCAATAGCGACAGATGTTGAGTTACTTTGATATTTCGTAAACGTTTTCTCGCTTGTGGTTGTAAGGAATAGAGAACGGGAATAATATAGCGAATAAATTCTGTAAACTTTCTACGTTTCTTGTTTATTTCTTTCGTGACCTCATAAATGGGATTTATCTATCGATGCAAGTTTCTTCTTGATAATTTTAAATTGTTATATCTTTCGTGAAACAGTTCTATCTTTTACGGTTTGGTAAGAAATGTTGTATGTGCAAAGCTATTATATATTTATTTTGCACATCTATTATACATACTCGAGCCAGTTCTTATTTTATCCTTAAGCAAGAACCTTGGCAACTTCAGACTGTTTAATTGTTACACACTTCTTCTCTGATTCGCCATTTGCTTAATTACTTGCTGTCGTTTCTTAATTTACATGTTTATCTTTTTTTATTTTTTTTTATCGTGGATAAATCCTCATGGATACCTCTGCACCACGGGGAGGCACAGAGGTTATGTCAGACTCCTACTGACTAAAACCCCCACGTGTTCCTACTCACCGCTGTATGGTGGAGTCACGGGAAAGCTTTCGCATACAACCGCAACTCCACCAGAATTTTTTTAAATTTACATGTTGTCGTAAATAAGCGCAACAAAGTATCTCAACTAGTATCTACTGTGTATTATAAAAATCTGTGTTTATTTATATGTTTTTTTTCCTTAAAAATATCTGTTTAAGCGAGATTTAAAATCGAAAGTATCTATTTATATTAGAATATAAAACCTCTTTCGTAATTGGTGTCGTTCAAACGAAACTCGCTAAAGTTGATGTAAGAAATAGATTACAAAAATGTCAAATGAAATAAAAGCTGATAATACTAATGACTGTAGATTATATACTGTACATACCTAATAATAGAGGATTAATTTAAAAATACATTAGCAACTTTATTAATACTAAAATAACCACGACCTTCATAGTTCGTCTTATTTAAAAACAAATAAATAAAAACTAACTAACCGACTTGTTGGTTAATGGTCGACGTGTTTGACTACGAGGAGGTCCTGGATTCAATACCTGGCTCAGGCTAAAATTTGTTGAGTATTGTATTTATTTTGTTAAAAATAGTCAATATCAGCCTGGAGTTAGAATATTGGCGACGTACATCCTCATGCCTCAGAGAGAACGTTAGACTTGGATTCTGGATATTTACGCTAATATGTGTTAATAATCTCTCTCTCTCCCACTCATCTGGGTTAGAGCTATGGTATCTTACTCGCGCTTTTACTACATAGAATTGGTCTCTTTTCAATATGAGAAGTGTTCGGCCATAGTCCTACACGCTGGCGATGTGCGGATTGGCAGACTTCACACGCCCCTGAGAACATTATGTAGAACCCGTCACCGTCAAAGCAGGTGATACTTAATTACTTAAAACGCACATAACACCGAAACGTTAGAGATGCGTACCCTGGATCGAATCCCCGACCTTTTTTTTTAGGGGGTGAAGTTCTAACCACTAGGCTATCACAGCTTATACTGTGTAGTGTAGGCTTACACAGTACCTATTATTTAATACTAACCTATAAGGTGGAATAACTCAGTATTTCTAAACACCATATACTTAAAAAATATTCTTATTATATGTAGCATTATTGTTATTAACAGACTGATAGGGATTGTAACAGATATTGAGGTAGTAACTATAATAATATAAAGTAGAATACGGATTTTTATTCAACTACTTTTAAATGATTAGCAAGCAAGTTGACGTTATGATAATATTATCCTGAAACATACTTATAGCCAACGAAAATGACATTATGACATTAATATTACTAATAATATTAGCGGGTAATTTTCCAATAAGAATGTCAGCATTTGTAAAATGAATGTAAATTTCGATAGGTTAACAGATATCCAAAGAATAATGTAGTTTTAACAAAATAATGCTGTCATGAATTTGTAAAACTAAATGTACCTACCTACCTTTTAGTAATATAAAATTATATATCAATATATTTATATTATAATATCATGTTTAAATGTATAATATTTATTTTAATTCTCACACTTATTCAACAGATGCGTCTCATTTCTAAGAAACATAAATTATATTTTAATTTTTTTACCGTAATATCTTTTATTAAATATTTAGCAGATTTTACCGTTTTCAAAATATTTATAATATGTATAAAGTTATAGCTTTTTAAATTAATATAATATTTTGAATGAATGATGAAATATTAATATAATATTTGCAAATTACGTATAGACAAAATTTTTATAAGAAAAATATTATGTAGCTATCTAAAAATTGTTACTAATTTTCTAGTTTACGAATATTTGATTGAAGTTCTAGTATACATTACTTGAATAATCTATTGTTGTTTAGGCAATTATTTATTTTTCAATGTGGTAATACAACGCAATTTAGTGACTTGAACATTGTAATAAGCCGATGACGTGTAGATAGCAATTTTTACATTTTATTTTTATACCTTTAACGTAAGAATAATTTATATTAATTGTCAATTATGTATAACTAATGAGGTATAGAAAGGAGCCTAGCTGCATTCGACTTAATAAAATGATATGCGTGATTGAATTTGTTGTCTTATTTTAATAGTGGGTCAATTCTGTCCAACATAAATAATTAAAAAGGAAGGAGGTATAATCATTAAATAAAGGGTCAAAACGCATTCTTAGCCAACGTGTATTAGGCAGGTTAACCTAGAAACTTCCTTACCTTCTTATCAACTGCCAGCAAACACCCTCTCTCACGTGCAGGGGCAAATGCATTCATATGGACTTTAAGTGAGGGATTTACTGCTTTCGAACGGCAAGCTTTTTTTCCTGGAATGTTATTTACTAAATTTCATGAATTTATAACATAACAAAAAAATTTAACGATTGTTCTAATCATTTAATAATCAAAGCAAAATATCGGTTTACTTCAAAAGCAGTTTTGAAATAGAGATTTATGGGTTCCAAAATAAAATCATTACAATAAACTCCAAAATACTTGAAGATATACGAAAATACGATCTGCAAAAAAAATAACTATATCCCTTAAATTTAATCGCATCGTCAGCAAGATGCTTCTGCCAAATATGCTAAATATTTTGCTAATGAAGTTCCTGCCAAAGAACACGATGATAAAGCAATATCGTTCCCATTTTTCATTGTTTCCCATAAACAATGATGCGGTATAATCTGCTTATCATCATTACTAACAATAGGATCACAATAAGTTGGCATTACTCACGCGTCTTTTACTTCGTGTAAGCTTGACTGGATTTGATTCGAACTTGGACTTGTAGTTCTGTCCTTTTCATGATGTTCGCCATTTCAAAGGATAGCACTATTTGAACATGTCAATTAAATTTAGTTTAGAGCTACACAACTGAATGGTCTCCAATTAGGAGTATGGGTTTACCATACCCCTTACAGGTTAGCTCACTACCATCTTAGACTGTATCATCACTTACCATCAGGTGAGATGCCGTCAAGGGTTAACTTGTAGTGGATAAAAAAACAGCTGGTGTAAGACGGTGTCCCGCTCACTTAGTAAATGAAAACGTCACGAAAAATGAGATCAGGTAAAGGCATTTCTTCTTACTCAATAGAGCAGTCAGTTAACGTCAAACCACTTGAAGCGGTCACATCAATCTGGCACAATCTAATTACAGCTGTTACCACCGTAAGTAATTGTCCAATCAAATCTAATGAAGCTATCACTCACCATTAATGGGTTATCGATGAAGACGATGATAATCCCTTTGGCGGGTTGTTTTTATTTGGTATAACTTTTTTGTATACTTCGGTATCTTATTGTGTTGGTATATTCTATTGCATCTACAGTTTGGAATTATTCTTTACTACTATAAAGTTCAGTGAAGACATAGCTATGTCTTAGAGTTACGTTGAAACGAAACGAAATAGGAGAGCAGGCGTTACTAACATATGAAGGAAAGTCGTACGTTTCAACGTAATTTAATATTTTGGATCCTATATCTCCCTCCTCCAGAGATGTGTTGCTGGAGACGCATGTTGAGGATTCCTCGGACAGCCAAGCGCATAAACGCGTCCATCCTAACTCAGCTAGGGATAAAAACACGACTTTCCTCCATATGTTAGTAACGCCTGCTCTCCTATTTCGGACACATCATGCGACAACGGATTGATGATGATGATTGATGACTGTCTAGAAAAAATTATTGTGACAGGCAATACAGGTGGCAAAAGATCACTAGGCCGCTCACCAACCAGATGGACAGACCAGTTGAGGGACTCTAAGTGCAAATTTCACACAATTGCGAGCCTCTAGCCTCTGATAGAAACCGGTGGAAACAATTAATTCGCACGAGGTTGCAAGGACACCAGGACCACTACCTTCAGTGATGAAGGAACGACTGGAGAGAGATCCCCCTCCCCGTATTTTATATGAAAACTTTGCACAGTTATTTATTTGAAACTATTGTTCTTTAAAATCAAAAATGTGCGGGAAAATAGTTTTTCATTATTACAAAACTGCAACAGCCCACCAATGTTAAACTCCTTTTCCACGTAAACTCTATGGATTCCTCAGACTGTCATCAGATCAGTACGTCTTACATTGGTTCATAGATCACAGCACTGATTCATTGTCGGACACCTAGACACGATGCCAAGTATTTCGAGCTAGTAATGACGACTATGAAGCCATCATGTATAATATATTTTTTATTATTTTAATTCGAAAGGTGATGGTGATAACTACATTCGTACACTTAAAACTTAAGCTACGAGGGTTCCAAACGCGCCCTGGTTTAGACCACAACAAACTCAACCCCACTCTACTCACTTTTGTTATCACCATTTCTCAGCATATACATACAACTACCAGCGTCGCGACCAATATACCGATACCAATGACGCGAGGTTGTAGCATTCCATATGAATCTAAATTAAACAAGTTGGAATTCAATTGACATTTTTAATAGTGCTAAATTATTATTAATTTGCGTTAAAATCCATTATCCTGCTGCCTACAAAGAGCACCACTTTTATTGGTTTTATTTACTCTTAACGGATCTCTTATATATTACTTTTTCTTCTTCTTATAATTAAGTATAAAAATCAATTTTCATACGTGCGTTTCTATAAACTCGAAAATAGCTCGACAATTTTCATTTCCTTCTTTTTAATTGTTTGCTTCCACAAAATATACTCGAAATTGATAATTTTGGAATAGAATCGCCTTTTTGAATCGCTTACACCAGATGGCTTTCTTTCAATGTTTACCCGTACTCTTACTTTAATAAATGTAAATGAAATGAAAATATACTTTATTGCACACCATACAAAAAGAAAAAAACTAAAGAAATAAACACACATAGAAAAATAAATAGGTGCAATAGGCGGCCTTATCGCTAATGAGCGATCTACCAAGCAACCTAGCACAAATTAGGAATAAAATATAAAGTAAGGCGAGGTTGGGGTGTACAATCATAAAAAGAAAATATAAGGCTAAATATAGGTACTACTTAAATACATATATACGAAACAATAGTTGTAATAAAAATAAAATATGTCATCAATTCAGATAGGAAAATAAGTATTATATATGTCGGCGCGAAGAAGTTATTAACTTTATTCAGCGGCGCCAAAAACCTTAAGAATTCAATAATTACCCACATTTTAATTATTGATGATTTTGCTAACACAATTTAGACAGTAACAATCAATTTCGTACAAGCATGCTTTGTGCTATAAATACGGGTGGTCGATGCCTTTCCCGGATTCTCTCGCTCGAGACGTCGGACTGTTCGGACCTCTTATTATCGCAATAAAAGTGTAAACCGGCAAGTTGTGGTTTTAATTACTATGAGCGAAAGTAATCAAAATCGTGACGTCAGCAATGCTAATGTCACCCTTACAAAAAACAACTCTTGATGCGACATATATATGAAAATGAATAAAAAACATAGTGATAAAGGCAAACAAGATTAACAGTTTAAAATTTCTAAAATAAATAAAAGAAACAAAGAAGCTGTATATTAATAAAGAAAACTACAAGGCATTGCAACGCCAACTAGCGCTGCATAACGTCGGAATAGTTGGGAGTGTTTCGCCACACTTCAACTGTTTGGGTATGCCAAAATACTGCATAACTATTCCGAAGTTATGACACGTTTAAGGCCCATAATCTTTATCTTATTAACGCGTTGTTTTGCCACCTGTTTCTACGTTTGTTTAGCCACCGCAGAAACGTATTTCGCACTCCGTTCGTCCCGTTTTAATTATAAAGTTTTATACACAATGCTTTTAGTAACAAGTATAAAGTTGAAAATATTCAAATGAAAGACAGTAATTATGCCTAAAGTTTGTCCCTCGGACGCTTTAGCTTGAAGAATCGTTTCACACAATCCGTCGGGCGTTTTTTTTAACAGTCCGAATTTATTCAACTCTGACGTATTATGAGGCTTCACTAATAACTTTTCTGTACCAAATAGCAAAGTCAGTATTTACTTTCAGCAAGAATAAGTTGTGTAGATGTTTGCAAATTTTTTTCATCATAAATTCTATTTTTCCGAATAATAATATAATATCTAATAATATTTATTTATTTAAGAAAAACATGTACACAGGTTTTCATAATAATCAGGTGTAATCATAAAGTCGTAACTTGCGTTTTTCGGTTCACTAAAGCCTTTGACATTTGGCACTTACACAAAATACTTACTTAAAAGCTAAATAACTACTTATAAATTAAGATCATTTAAGTAAATATAGGTTATTTCAAAACTAAATTTAATAAGTAAAAACCCTTTCATTATTTTTTTATTTTTATAAATGCAGTTTTAGAAATTAAGGGAACGTCTGCCTAAGGGCGCCTCCTTTGAGGCCGAACCTCGGCTTAGTCGACGTCTGGGATAACGAAGGGGTCGGACGGTGAATGGTCCGTACGTCTTCGAGGCCGTGGATGGAGCTCACGTCCGGATGACGTAAGACAGCGGGGACCTCGTCTTCGCCGGCGAAGACGGTGTGTAGCGTATTATTGTGTTTTTTTTTTTTTTTTTTATATATACAAAGCGAGCAAACGAGCAGGCGGGTCACCTGATGGTAAGTGATTACCGCCGCCCATGAACATTTGCAGCACCAGAGGAACCGCCAATGCGTTGCTGGCCCTTGAGCAATTTGTTAATCCGCCCTTTGAAGATCCCCATATTATAACCATTAGGGAACACAGAAGATGGAAGCTGGTTCCATAATTTGCAGGTTCGTGGCAGAAATGACCTGGAATAGCGGGTGGTGGTACGAGCGTGTTGTCAGTAGTCATCTAATCGTCAGGGTCATGAAGAATATGTTTAGGTCTCCTCTTTCGGAGAGGAGCGCTTAGGTCGGGGGAGTAAAAAGAAGCCGCCACTACCAGAGGGTTGGGGTGTCTTGATTTCTCGAAATAGCTTTTCGAGAGTTTCTTAAAGTGCTGAGCGATAGTGTTTAGTTCTAGGTCTCTATGCAAGGAGGTACTTATAATAAATATCTGGTATGAAAGTGACATCTATGGTGAGGTGGTTACCATTTTTTTAAGGCTTTCTTCCATGGTCAATTTTACATCAATACAGAAATATAGAAGCGGTGATAGCGAAGCGGTGATAGCCTAGTGGTTAGGGCGTCAGCCTCCTAATCAGAGGTCGGCAGTTCGAATCCGGGCACGCACCTCTAACTTTTCGGAGTTATGTGCGTTTAAATGTCACTTGCTTTAACGGTGAAGGAAAACATCGTGAGGAAACCTGCACGCCTAAGAGTTCTTCATAATGTTCTCAAAGGCGTGTGAAGTCTGCCAATCCGCACATGGCCAGCGTGGTGGACTATGGCCAAAACCCTTCTCATATTGAGAGGAGACCCGTGCTCTGTAGTGAGCCGGTAATGGGTTGATCATGATGACAGAAATAGTACGAAATAGATTATGTGCTATTTCTCTACGATTGTTTAAAACACAATGATTGTTTAAGAAGCCCCGCATTAAGTAGCTTTAATGCGATTATTTTCTTCACAGTTTCACGGAGCTCTGTTTAAAACACTTTGCTTAGAGTTGCATAGTTCGTGAAAGTGTTTTGAAGGTGAGACCGTTTGCTGAAATTTAATTACTTATCTACATTGAAGTGTACGTTTGTGTTACTAAATGCTGTTTGCCTTCATACTTTACTCGTAGTTTAAATGTTTGTAGGCAAACGTTCTAGTGCGAACAAGGTAAATTTATAAATTTAATTTATAACCAAATAAATTAGTTACAACTTTTACTGAAACTCGAACTATCTGAACGAAGAGTTCTAGACGCATACCGGGGAAAAAATATGCTGTTATTAAATGACAATGAAATAACTGAGAAATTAAGCTAGACTAAATCTATTCACAGGGGTTCTGAAAATTTCTTACTGGCCTATTATTTTGCCTGGGAGTCACTATCTTGTGATCCTTGGTTGAAAAACAGTATACAAACGAGGCAGTTGGTCCTAAGTCAGTTCAAAAAATAAATTCCTTAATTGATGCTATCTGTATGTATGCTAAATGTGCCTTTATAAAAAAAAAACTTCGGGTCACTACCGCCTTGATAAGGTAGCTCAGGGAAATTCAGTAGGTGAAAAAAGTATCATAATAATGATGAATGAATGAAATGAAATAAATAAGGGGAAATTCAAAATTCAAATTCAAATTCAAAATAATCTTTATTCAAATAGTCCTTAAAAAGGCACTTTTGACGCGTCAATAATTTACATAGTAGTTATTTCATGGTGATAACTATATTCGTAAACTTAAAACTAAAGCTTTGAGGGTGTTCCAAACGCGCCCCGGTCTAAGAAGAAGCCCACAACAAACTTAGCCGGGGTTTTTCTTTTTTTTTCGTTATCACCATCTCACATAATGAATAATAAACTATAGTACCTATGGAGATAGAGCAATTCACACCCAAGCTTTTTTAATCGCTTATATAATCCTTAATATCGTATAATTAATTTACCAACGTACCTTTTTCAATCAAAAATGTTTAGATCCGTAGAAAATGGACTTACGGATATTGCTCAACGATAAGGTAAGGCTACTGAGACAAACACATGCAAAAGCGGAATCTCACCAAAAAATTAAAATGGAAATCCCTCCAGAAGCCTTTTGTCTGATGAATATGACCCAGCCGAATATGACTAAGGCAAATTGTCGAACGTTGCTTGAGTTTTCAAATAAAATCAGCATCTGCCGCGTTTTTTACAAAAAAAAAAAGAAAAGCTTTTAACGAGTGTATCTTTTATTTGAATGGAGCAATAAATGGATCCGATGCCATAATTGCAGCCATTTTTTTCGTGATAGCGAGTGCAATTTTGGTATATTGCGTCAATTTAATGTAACGATATAGTGATTTTTGTACATTTTAAAATTGCAGGTTTGTTTGCCATTCCTACCACCTCATAGTGCTTATGTCGATCGACAGAGGGATATCGATGTATCCTTTAAACGAAAGACCAAACAACCTCATCAGCACTTTTATTGTTTCATAGTTTTCCGATAAGCGCATTATATATATGCTATATTCGTTTGGACCATCCAGCGGTTAGTATGATGGACTTTTTCAATAAATTTTGCAACGACCTCTGTGACGCAGTCGCATTTTAATGTTGGAGGTCCTGGGTTCGATTCCTGGCTCGAGTCTGGTCTGGTGGGAGCCATCGGCCGTGGCTAGTGGCCACCCTACCAACAAAGACGTGATCGGCGAGATGTCGCGTAGAAACCAATTAGGCGTGTGGGCTTACCATACCACTAACAGGTTAGCCCCTTACCATCGTAGACTTACCCCTTACCATCACTTACCACCAGGTGAGATAGCGATCAAGGGCTAACTTGTGGGGCATAAAAAAACGATTTCTGGCACACGAGTGTCTTCTTAGACACAGGTATTGGCCGTTGTCCATAACACTGGCTAAGTGCGGAATAGTAGACTTCACACGCCTTTGAGGACGTTATGAAAGACTCTTAGGTATGCAGTTTGCCTCAGATGATTTTCTTAACTATAAGAGATTTTGTTATTTAATTTCTTACCACTATTGTGTTAAATTTTTCAATTTCAATTACTTTATTGCAAACTCCATACACACCTTAATTCCTCAAATACCATTTAGATACAACTGAAATTCCATGAAGACAAAAGCCGAAGATAACAAAGTGTTAATATCCAATACGTAATCAACAAAATTAAAATTATACATAAAGAAAAATAATAATTGAACTTTGCGGTTTTCAATACAACATGAATTTATTCCAGCGCAGATAATTAATGCATTTAAATGAACTTATATTTTCCATTTATTAATTAACAAATTTAATCATAATGTTATTAAAATTTAAAATGGATAACGAATGATATAACTCCTGCGTACAAACGGAGTATGATTTTAAATTTCATCAATCATGCCTTATTCTTTGCAAAGAGTTTTATTGCCATGGCTTTAAAGTTCACAATTGAATGATCATAAAAAGAACTACGTAGGTAACTAAGTTGTAGGTATAAGTGAGTGTTTAATTGTATTTTATTTATTTAGAAATTCCTCGTATCCAAATCAATCCGGAACTTTCCTTTTTTTGTACTGTATTTTTGGACTGATGCTGATTAAAGAGTCATCAAGAAGTGTCTCATTCTAAATCCCTGAACGATAAATATTCACAATGACTTATATTTAAACAACAATATTTTACGAAAATGTGAACAAGGAATATTTTATATGAGATAATATTTATTTTTCTTTAAGCTTCAGTTAATCAAGATATACTAACTATATACCTATATAAATATCAACCGACTCAAAATACTTCATTGCAATATCATCTTAAACATAAAACAAAAGTAAATCCCTTTCCGTGCGAAATTTGCATTATTTCTATCCAAATACGCTGTAAGGGACAAAGTTTAATGTGATATTTAATTCTTATAAAAAGTAATATTTTTATCAGACTATAGCCATTATGACCTGTTATTAGGAGGAATAATTGCGGGAATATAGAAACTTTGAAATAAAAATACGCGAGGGAGGTGAGTTTACGTGTAACATTTATAAACAACATACTAGGTTTCGACACTCTGTTAAAGTGGGAGAAAAAATATATAGTCAAATCACCCGTTTAAAAGCTATTGGCGAAAGGCATTAAATAAAAAACGTTGTATATAAAGAAAAAATTAGTTACTTATACCAAAATTACATATTATTTTTCTCCGTTGCGCTTTACCCGTCCGAATAGATCAGAAAAAGATGTCAAGACATGTCCTACACGGATACAATTTACCAACGACTTGCACACCAACTGTATCTTCAGATTCTACCAACCAATATATACAGTTGTAATAACCCTTAATCTTAACGGTATAAGGGTTGTTATCGCTCGAATGGTTTATTAACAAATTTGTGTCGTAGTAATGGCCAGTGGCTCTCTCCAGAGACAGTGGTGACATGAACAAATTAGGGAACAATGGGCAATTAAGCTAGTTCCAGACACTACGCGTGTTCCAATTATTTGAGGATTTCCTCGGATATGTTACTGGGATTGTGGGTTTATTTGAATTGGTACGGCTTTAATCTAAACTACTGAAATGTTGAAGAGAACCGGGCTGTATGTCGCTGAAATTGGGATTATACTGATAACGTTTGCACTCACAGAGAATGATATTATTAATGCTTATTGTAATAATAATACGTGTTGGAGAAAACACATGAAATAGTAATATATTTTAAAGAGTGCGTAGTTATTATATTAATCTATATATATAAAAGCGAAAGGTCACTTACATACTTACATACTGATTAAACACGAGATTTCAAAAACTATTGTACGTATAAAGCTATAATTTAGCAAGTAGATAGTTAGGAGATGTCAGCTAAGAAACGATATTTGGAAATTTCACCCCTAAGGGGGTAAAATAGGGGACGGAAGTTTTTATGAAATTTCTTTGTTTTTTAATTTAGAAACACGATAATAGGTAATTTGACATTTGCCTGTAGCTTAAAACCTCAATCTCACGGGAAATCAGCAATTCTACGCAGACGAAGTCGCGGGCAACAGCTAGTTTATAATATAATAATGTAGTATCGACCTGTCTGGCATCATAGCGACCTAGCCATTACGTACATACTAATGTACTTATTGTTACAAGTTAGCCCTTGACGTCATTCTCACCTTTGATGGTGCAGTCTAAAATGGTAGCGGTCTAACTTGTTAAAGGTATGGTAGACCTATACTCCTAATAGGTTTCAACGTGACATCGTGTCGGAACGCTTAATCGCTTGGCGACACGTCTTTGTCGGTAACTAGCCATGGCCGAAGCCTCCCACCAGACCAGACTCGAGTTAAGAAACGAACATAAAACTTACGAACAGGCTTTAACACTTTATAATGCGAAAGCGCGCGCGCTCCGCCACGGAGGTCGTCAAAATGATTCCATTTAGAATATTAGATGGTTAGGTACTGTTACGGTATCTGTTGTACACAGATATCTGAAATCAACTATCAACTAGGTCTAAGAGAAGTGTTGCCATTTCCACAATGTTTGATGAGGCAGAGTATCAATTTCTATGTGATGGACGCAAGCCTGCCACTTATCTTCATCTGCGACTAAGCGCTATCCGACTGGTGGGTTCCAGTATCCCACTTTGCCTGATCTTGTACATCTGATTTGTCGAGTTCTTTCTGCGAACGGACGCGAGTTTTAATTCGCTGCGCTTTTTTCTCTTTACTTCGTGAGCAACCTATTACCGGCTTGTTGAAGCAAGTGATATTTTTTTTTTTTTTAAACGCACATAACTCCGAAAATGTCATGACATGCCCGGATTCGAACCGCCGACCTCTGATAAGGAGGCTGACGCCCTAACCACTAGGCTATCACCGCTTCTCTTTACTTACTTTAATATTTTTGATGTTACACGTGTTCAAAACTGTAACATCTTCTCAACTTACCTTCGAGTATTCCAAAAATTTGTGTGAGCATCTTAAACACTCAAAAAGTCTTTGAACTCTATTTTCGTTTTGTTATCTTTTAATTAACGCTGGGGTGGTTTAATACAATGGAAAATTAGGAACACCCAAAGGAAAGCTGAAAATCGATATTCTTTATTGTCGATGAAAATTTGTCACTTTCATTGCTTCCAGAGATTCGATAAGGACTGATCAAATCACTTTTTGTTATATAGTTATCTAAAGTTATATTACAATTAAAATTTTTATGATTTCATTGCCGGCTCACTGCAGAGTCTCCTCAACATGAGAAGGGTTTGGCCATAGTCCACCACGCTAACCACGTGCGGATTGGCAAACTTCACACGCTTTTGCGAACAATGTGGAGAACTTTCAGGCATGCAGGTTTCCTCACCGTTGAAGCAAGTGATATTTTTAATTGCTTAAAATACACACATACGAACCCCCGACCGCTGATTAGGAAGCAGATGTCCTAACCTCTTGGCAATCACAGCTTTTTTAAAATAAACTTTGTTTGTAATCTTTTCTTACATAAAATACTGTGAAGTTTGTATATGTTTAATTTTACTCACAAACAGACCGCAATGGCGCGCGGGTACAATACACCGCATCTACGATTACGAATAATAAAAGCCCCAGCTTTTCGTGTGCCAATTTCCACACTACAATGCAATATTAATAATTTCAAAATAAAGTTGATCCCACATTGCAGCAAGTACCGCAAGAAGAGCTCTGGCAGACGTGGCCAAGTTACCCACCTATTCATCAGTAGTCTTTCAGCATTTCACTGTTGCGTACAGGTTTACTCTCTCGTACGATCTCTCTCTATTATATAATAGGCTAATTAAGCTATTATAATACCTTGCGTTGCGGTTTTTTGGGTAATAACAATAATCACTGAAATTCCATGTTAGTGACCAGGCATTATAAATTAAGTTATTCCTGCGCACTCTTTGGTCTCTTGCATGCATGATATAAATGCAAAGGTGATATTATGACGTCACCTAAATGGTCATCATCAACTCCAAAATAGTTTCTCACTTCTAAGCTCATGCCTCTTCTCTTATACTATGAGGAGATTTCGATTTCGTTTTTCAGCGAGCAATATATCGTCGGAAGTTAATAAATACTATGCTCAAAAATAATAATTACTAAATTAAATACTCATCTCTGAGCTATGAAATGCCGGCCGCACTACAAAATGCCGGAAACAGAACCATCTGGAGAAAAATCGTACGAAAGAAGGTGATCCATGCTAAGGATCGCGAACCCTCAGTAATGAGGATGACGATACAGAAGAAGATGCTATGAAATGTGTTAAAACATATAAGTAAGACGTTGCACGCATCAAAGTTCTATGGGCCTGGATTCTGGAAATTCTTTAGCCTCTGCAACTTAAATGTACACCATAATCAGTGAATTTGGTGAAATTGCCTTATGAGGCTTATATAAATTTGCGTCAGGTTTGGTGCCTTATTCAATCGAAACCACACAAGTATTCCGTACCTTCTATGCATATGAAAATTTAACGAAAAAAGCTTCGCGCAGATTCTCGCGGTTTGTGCAGCAATGTACGATCAACATAAAAATACCTACTGCCGATTTGGCTCAGTCTCACCTCTTGTCAAGTAAATAACACTGTACGTTTATATATAAGAAGAAAAAAAATGGACTGTAACGCACTGAACATCAGAAGTAAAAGTAAACTTGTAGTACCGTTTAGTAGGCTGCACAAAATTAGTAACTCATTGAAAGGAAATTGTATTTTATTTTATGATAAATTACCTATTGATATCTTGGAAATGTCTATCAATAAGTTTTTATAAAACGAAAGCTAGTAGAAAAATCCTATTACGATATTAAGGATTATATAAACGATAAAAAAGCTTGGGTGTGAATTGCTCTATCTCCATAGGTACTATAGTTTATTATTCATTTTATTCATTATGTGAGATGGTGATAACGAAAAAAAAAGAAAAACCCCGGCTAAGTTTGTTGTGGGCTTCTTCTTAGACCGGGACGCGTTTGGAACCCTCATAGCTTTAGTTTTAAGTTTACGAATATAGTTATCACCATGAAATAACAACTATGTAAATTATTGACGCATCAAAAGTGCCTTTTTAAGGACTATTTGAATAAAGATTATTTTGAATTTGAATTTGAATAAATTATTGACGCATCAAAAGTGCCTTTTTAAGGACTATTTGAATAAAGATTATTTTGAATTTGAATTTGAATTTACTTTATATTGGTATTGATAATCTTATTGTATAATTTTCAAAAAATTCACTGTCCCGGACTTACACATTAAATGTACACGACGAAACACTAATACAATCTTATTCTGAGCCCTTTAACTATCACTGCTAGCATTCTTGAAAGAAAAATTGTAGCCTAACAATTTCAAGCCCTACCCAGCATCTGATCTCAAGAGATCATAGAGAGAGATCTGACACATCTACAAGTAGACCATTAAACTTTAAAAGATCCTAACGAAAATATATTTAATTGGTAAATTTAGCTTGAAGTCCTAAGTTTATACTAAAATTAATTTAAAAAAGGAAAAAATTCTTTGTTTTCTTATATTGTAATCGATATTGATTTTAATAATACTTTCATTATCTATCTATATATAATATGTATAAAAGCGAAAGGTCACTTACATACTTACATACTGATTAAACACGAGATCTCAAAAACTATTGTATGTATAAAGCTATAATTTAGCAAGTGGGTAGTTGATAGTTAAGAGATGTTAGCTAAGAAAGGATATTTAAAAATTCCACCCCTAAAGGGGTAAAAAAGGGGTTGGTAGTTTGTATGAAATTTCTTTGTTTTAAGAGTTAGAGACACACAAATTTGCATTAAGAATAATAATAATAAATAAAAAACATATACATAATTTTTGAAGTGAAAACTTCTTTAGCGGCGTTGAGCACTTTTTCTGTAATGGGTATAAAATCTTAAACTCGCGTCAGGACACGTGACCTGATCGAAAAAGCGTAAGACGGATGGAGAGTAGACAGCTATCCCCTCTCTACGGCGCGGCGAAAATGTATGCCTGGGCCTACTGTTTCGTTTAGGCAGCGCAGGGCGCTTGCGCGAATGTTCGTGTATGTTACAGCGTGCCACGCGCATCCATGGATAGTTCTGGTAATGATGATGGTGAAAAAGTCGTTGAAATTATGGATGAAAGTTGATTTTTCGGAGAGATAAACTTTTTAATGTAAAATAATTGTAATAGTTTTAAAGTGTTAAATTTTTAATGTAATATAAATTGTCATGTTTGTGTACGATAGCGCAATAAATGAATATTGTATTCTACCACATAAATGATAGTACTTTTATACTGATAAAGCAATTGGTGCAAAATTATTCCCTAACCATTCCAAAATATCAAACATGCTCAACGTTAATAATCAAGTTTTCACTTCTGCCGGCACTCCCGGAGTGCAACCCGTCTTTTTTTTTAATATTACCTGTTAAGGGTGGTAAAATCGGGGATGATAGTTTTTGCTTATTTTTTTTATTATGAAGTCTACAAACTTGAAAGTTTGAAAATAGGTTTCTTTTAAGGCGTAAGTATAATGTTAGATTTTTTTTTCATCGAAATCTACCCCAGTATCCTATCTAGTATATCGTTATGATCAGATATAATTTCTTACCCATATAGTTATGCAACCACTACGAACTGTGGCTTATCGGCGATAAAGACGCGTGGTTTACGACCCGTGCTCAATTTGTGTGATACGATAATCTCCCGCCACGGGTATAAGCGAAAATCGATACACGATAAATTAATATCAATAGGTATAGTTGACTAGTATTTACCTGCTACTTCGTGCACGTATACAAAAGCAGTTAGACTTATATATGACGGCGCCTCCGTCGATAATTGGTACAACAGGGGCTTCCGCTAATTAGTCATGACGTCACACTCACATTCTTGTAGCGTTCGATGGTCAGGCATTGATTTATCACTAGCCGTAGATAGAGCACGTCATACAAAAACAAGGCGAGAATTTGTCACCAACTAACTATACATTCCTACATATCGGTATATCGATGTATTACAACCCGTCTAATACACTAGACATCTGGCCGTTATATTATCTATACGCGCGAAATGCTTTGTAATTCATTCGGATTATACGGCTCGAGTGTTAGAATCGGTGACTTTCGTCTAGCCTTGTCACACACTGGGGGAAAGGAGTGCACGTGACGCTATTTGTGCACTACTTTTCCGTCCCATTTTTTGAGCGTTAATGATCGATCTACGGTTAGTGGTAAATTAGTAAGTAGTAATTGTGTTTAGGCCATTAAACGATACAAAACGAGCAAGCTTTTTATTTTGGGGCCCTTTGCTAGCCGTGTCCAATGCACCACGGCCGTGTAATATTTATTGTTTTATTTAATTTATTGTGATTCATTATAAAGATTAAGAGTTGTGCAATTTGCACAACTTTGAAGAGTGTTTCATAGTTTCTTTTAAAAAACAGATATAGGCCTCTGACCCTTCATATATTTTCAGATCAACCCATGAACAACTGCCTGTAGTAGGTACAAGTAGTTCATAGTGATTTCTTTACATATTTATTTACTTCTCTCACGATATTACAGCAATATCAGGCCTCTATATAAAGCTATTTGAACGGAACATGATGTGACGGGGGATGTCCGCTTGTCGGACATTTTTAAATGAGCTTCGAGGGGAAGCATATTCGTTATCATATAGCAAACGTCGAAAATAACACTTACAATTATTAAGTTGGTGCATTTCCACATTTTTAAAACAAGGAACTAAGTTACAAATTAATATGCAGACACAAAATGTATTTCAAAATGCATTGTTGTTTAATGTTTCAAAATGCATTGTTGTTTACTGTAACATAGAAGCAAGTATGATTCTGTTACCCTATCGTTGCAAACAAACAGTTACATGATAATTTATATGTGTTGAATTTTATAATTTGTCTATTACTTTCCTCGTGTTTCTGATGATTTTCTATAAAGAAAACACTAGTATAAATAACATATTTATTGATCAAATCTATAATATACACAAAAGAGAAAGTCACTGACGTACTTATTTCTACCCTGAAAGCCATAAAAAAAGGGGTTTGAAGTTTGTATGAAAGTCCTATGTTTTTTTAATTTAGAGATACGAAAATTGGCAATTTGACATTTGCCTGTAGCTTACTTTCTGAAGCAGGGCTTTGAGCGCACGGGAAACCTCAATCTAACGGGAAATCAGCAATTCTACGGAGACGAAGTCGCGGACAACAGCTAGTATTTTATAAATGGATTCAATAATTTTAACCTTATTAATTTCATGGCAAGTTGAAAACGTGTTTCTTAACAAGATAATAAGCAATATAGATTATTATAATACAATGGATTCACAGAACAGTTAGTAAATTGCTAAGTCATTGTCGATTTATCACTATTTTAAAGTATAATTATTCATTAAAGGACACAAAAGTCTAAATATATATAATAACTATTCCTGTGATATTAAACTTTAATGTCACACCGTGTGTATAACGGCACAGGTTTGAACAGCAACTGGCTGGATGGATCCACTTGCACTACATAAAATACGCATGTTATTCATTCTCCCTTAAACAAATCGGTCAATAGGTGAAAACGCGCTACACGAAACATTAACCTGCTCTTTATTTGCAAGGACACAAAGGCCTTCATTTACCTCCTATTACGAACATTCACTGTTCTGCGATGCCGATTTACCGTGTCAATAATGCAAGACTATACCGTAACACCATTTTAATAAAGGCTATAATTTTGACAAGGCAGAGAATAATGAAGTCGTTGGGTGATTGATGTATGTACTCTGCTTTGTGCTTGTCATCTCATTATGTCACCAGGTATAGAGCTTACGTGTATACGTATGTTGAATTTAGACGCCATGTTGCAATTGCAACGTTTTCAAATGTCAAACTTTGGCATATACATCCTGACCTTAGTTTTACAAGGAATGAATATCGATTAATTGACCTAAAATATCTATGAGAAAAAGTTTTCGTATTTGTTTTTGGGGCATCCAGAACTTTGAAAAGTATTAACGGGATTTTATAAGTACCGTACGTAAAAAAATTATAAACTCAGTTGACTAATGCAACACCGTATTCAGACATGAGGTGAGCAAAATCAATGCTAACCATTTGTCTAACTTAGAATGTTTATTCTTTTAATTGTAATTTAATGTATACGTATATATTTAATGTACATTCATATTCTTATTATTATTTCCCACTAAATATAACAAATCAGAGAAATAGTAAAACGTGCACCATAAAACATTAACCTGCTCTATATTTGAAAGGACACAAAAGCCTTCATTTACCTCCTTTTATGCGCACTCACGGTTTCGCACGGCCGAGATACGTTGACAGTTTAATGCAAAACTGTACCGTAACGCTATTGTAATAAAGACTGTAATTTCAACGAGGCACAGAGTAATGAAGTGGTAGAAATATGTATGTACTCTTTATCTGGTTGTCCTCTCATTATGCCACCAGGTATAGAGCTTACGTGTATTTAGTCATGTTCCATTTAGGCGTCATGTTGAAACGTTTGTAAATGCTCATCATTTGCATATTATGCACTGTGCTTTAGGTGGGATTTAGGATAAAGCGTCACGTTGTTCTGAAATACACTTGGATAAATTTGCAAAGTCCATGCATACCATTATGAAAACAGGTACTTACATGGTGTAGCGAGTGAGCTATAGTATCATAGAGTCCCGAGTCCTTTGCCCAGCTCGAGTCTAGTCTAGCAAAAGGTTTCGGCCGCAAGTTACCACTCTACAGGCTAGCAACGTCATACCGTCAAGCTATTAAGCGTTCCGGTATGATGCTGTAGATATGGATTAGGATGATGGGTTAAAGTTTCCATACATCAGTGACTCCTCTGGGGCTGCAGATGTTCAAGGGTCGCCCTTCGGTCTATAATCAATTAATAACAGGTGACGCATCGGTTCGTTTTCCCGCAATATACGTAGGTACGAGTATATGTATATTTTTGGCGAAACAGCGACCCTGAAAATTGCCAAAAAGATAGGTTGCATCCTGGAGTCGAGCCAAGGAACACTTTAATATACTTGGAAAATAAACTCTTTTCGCTGGTTCAAGGTTAAGCTTCGCGGTCGAGTGCACAAGTGTTCCCGCGACCCAGCCACCAGGCGACGCGAAGGAGCATCGCTGGGTTTTAGTGGGTATTCTGGTCGCCACCAGGGAGTCCCACATACCCCGTCGGAAGCGGCACAGTCTTGCCTGCGTCGCCTTCGGAGGGGATGCGTAACCGCATTTCCCAGACTGAAAAAAAAAAAATTTTAATTACTCAGGTATTATATAATAGAGGTTGAGATGGACGTGGCTTGGCAGCAATGTGATGAGCAAAAACAACCTTGGCGATATTATTTTAGTCCGTAGTAGGCTTACTCCCATATCCTACTGAGAAATAATGCGGGCAACTCAACTTGGATATAATTTATAATATTAACCGACTTATTCTTCTCAAATATATTCGAGAGGAATAACCGCACAAACTTTTAAGAACAAAAATACGCAGTGACAGCCATTAAAACAGTATTGGGCGTGCTATTAATTCAGATCAAATGACCTGAGAGGTTAGTATCGCTTGGAAGATTATATTTACTTATGTCCACCCGAATTGAAAGCCGAAGATTTATTCACTACGCATCATTTTTATAGGATAGAAACTGGAATATACGTTTTTTGAAAATAATATCGTTTCTCTAAATTGTACGTTCATAGTTATGCAAAAAGATCCAACCCACATTTAGAAATATTCAGCTTGGATTTTGGATCCAACCCACATGTAGAAACTTGGGTTTTAACGTTTCACTTATTTTTGTCAAGTATGTCTGCTATAATAGAGGTTATTGGTAGTAAAATGATACATGAAAAAAAGGCGGGAGACTTCGTACCTATTTGGCGGGCGCGGTTTTTTCACGCTTCTCTTGAATTAATGTTTGTTGGCTAATTTTGAAAAGGACTGGTATTGATTGTGTTGTGGACATTAGTTTTGGTGCCGTTTGTGTACTGGTTAGTTTTTGAATGGTTAACATGTATTAATTTGGGAAAGGTTTGAGGGAACTGCGACCACCATGCGAAGTTCCCACCCTTTTTCCCATAACTTCAATACTCTATTGCTACAAACTTGACATTGGCTAATCTGTGTAAAGCCGTAAAAAGAGGAAAAAAAATGATACAGCCTTTGTATATCTGGGATCTTTTCTCTGACAGAAAATGTCTAGTATATCACTTTATTAGGCAAAACTTAATTTAGGTGCTTATGTGAATTAAATCCTTATGGCATAGTCATTATGATCAGCCCATTATCGGCTCACTACAGAGCACGGGTCTCCTCTCACTATGAGAAGGGTTTGGCCATAGTCCACCACGCTGGCCATGTGCGGATTGGCAGACTTCACACGCCTTTGAGAACATTATGGAGAACTCTCAGGGGTGCAGGTTTCCTCGTGATGTTTTCCTTCACTGTTGAAGCAAGTGATATTTTAATTGTTTAAAAACGCACATAACTCCGAAAAGTTAGAGGTGCGTGCCCGGATTCGAACCGCCGACATGTGACGACGCCCTAACCACTGGGCTATCACCGCATGGCATAGTTAACATATAAGAGATAAATTTGCGGAACGGACGGAAACGGAAGAACAACCTTTTATAATTCCTGGCCTTAATTTATTCCTATTTCAATTCGTGGAATTTGGTTTGTCTGTTATACACATTAAGCTAACAGCTACGTTTGTATGTGCCGATGACGTTCCACCCCGGAGAGTTCCCGCAGCACCCAATCAGAGGCCTCATTACGGTTTGGCATTAGCTAATTTTGCCCGTGTTTCCTAATTTACCTGTACATAAATAGGTAACCGTTTCGTTCGTCTAGTGGTTATAATGTTTGACTACAAATCGAGGTTCTGGTTTCGATTCTTTTAATTATTTTTTATTTGAAAACACAATGGAATTTGGTCCAATCGAATAGGAAGCTGAAGATTTATTCACTAGGCATCATTTTATAGGATGGAAACTGGAATATACGTTTTTGGAAAAAAAAATCGTGTCTAAATCGTACGTACATAATTATGCAACAAGATCCAACCCACATTTAGAAATATTTGTATTTTGACGTTTCTCTTCTAGTGGTTATAATGTTTGACTACAGATCAAAGTTCTGTATTCGATTCCTAAGTTAGGCCTGAAATTGTAAGTTTATTTTTCTTATACTCTCAGACCTTGGAGAGCAGATTAAACCATTGGTCTCGGTTATTATCACAAATGTTTGCTTACGATCTTTAAAGCTCAGCAACCCGCCGGAACGGAAAATCGTGGTTGATCTATGATATTAAATTCTTTGAGTTTGGTTCTGTTTTATATCTGTAGTTTATGGTACCTATTTATTATTTATCAATTTATTTTTTAACTCCTTGGTTTATTAAATATGATGTGGTATGAACTCTGTCTGTTAGGACGTTCGCGTCTAACTTCCGGAAGTTATGTGTTTTTTTAAGCAATTAAAATATCACTTGCTTGCATCCCTGAGAGTTCTCCATAATGTTCTCAAAGGCGTGTTCAGTCTGGCAATCCGCATATGGCCAGCGTGGTGGACTATTTCCATAACCCTTCTCATATTGAGAGGAGATCCGTGCTCTGTAGTGAGCCGCGAATGGGTTGATTATGATGATTACGATGAACTCTGTCGCAAACATTATCAAAACTTTTGTAGATTTTTTTCTTGTTGTTTGAACTCATATTGACATTTATATTTTTGCTAGGACTGTTCTATTCTTCGCACAAAATAAAAATTAACTCATTTAAACATATTTATCTTTTCGGGGTTCTTATTAACCGTTCTCGAGGGTCACGGTTGGACGGTGAATTTATTTTCACTGGATTTTGGGACCCTTGTTATCTTCAAAGAGAAAGATGTGATTATTCTTTAAAACAAAAAAAAAACCTTTTCAGACATTTTATCTGACCGTTTTGGGTGATGAGTATTTATTGCTTAGCATTTGCCTTAACAGCGAGTTCTAAATAAATTAAATTTAATCTTCACTGACAAACCTATTAGTAAGTACTAATAAGAATTAAAAGTCAAAGAGACGTCAGTTTGATGACCTCCGTGGCGCAGCGCGTGCTCTGTTGCATTATAAAGTTAAAGGTCCTGGGTTCGATTCCCGGCTCGAATCCGTTGTAATGGAAGGTGTTGGCCGTAGCTCATTAGCAGGGCACGATAGGCACGATGTCGCGTATATACCAATTACGCGTCTGGGTTTACCACATTCTCTATCTGGTTCGCCCGTTGAAATCTTAGACTGCATGATCACTCACCACCAGATGAGATAGACGTAAAGGCCTAACAAAGGTAACTAATAAATTTAATAAATAAGGTAAAAAAATAGTGTTATAAAATAATATAAAAATAAAAGTCTATTTTGCTATCATAGCAATATGCTACAAGAGAATAACGCGAAACCAACTAATACCGCAATGTAAATCTACAAATACCTATCGTACAAGTATGAGTTCTACAGTCGACCAATCACAAGACACTTGGTCAGACTGATGCGTTCTGTGATTGGTCGCACACAGGAACGATAAACAAAAAATAATTTGGCAGTTTCCACGTGGTCTAGTTAAAAGTAAGTTATTGGAACGGTCAAACTAGGACAGTATGGATTTGTATTTGTGATACAACTTGATTAACACTATTTTATCAACAAAATTATGTAAACGACCTAATAAGGTGTGCAAATTTCATTCATTCAAAACGGTTTACTCGCCTAAAGCCTAAAGCGCTAAACATACGTTTAACCCGTTGACATAATGAGAGGACGATGCGCTTTAAAGCGCTTAAAGCGGTGCGCGAGTACAACGCTCCACCACTTCATTAACGTTGGTACATTTATTCACAATGCATGTAATTTATAGTTCTTATTACTAAAGCGATAAAAGCGATTTTTCAATAAACCTTTGTGTGGAATAAACGTGAGCTCGCATAATAGTAGTTAGTGGAGGAAAAGCATTTATGCCATTTTCTGTGCAACGAAGTGTTTTTTAAGACAATAAAACAGGTCGTGAATTCTATTCTCAGTGCCACCAGAGTGTTTTAGTCCCCGCCTGCAACTAGGCGACTGAGAACACAAGTACGTGTAATTTGGCTTAACCGTCTAGGAATCATTGTATGTCAAGATAAATTATGATTTTGATCCTTTGCCTATTCTTTCCTTACTGGTAGACTAGACCCACAATCACATATTAATAAGATAAGACTTGGGCGGACGCGGCTCCCTTAAACCTTTCCCAAATTCATACTTGTTAACCATTCTAAAAACTAGCCACAACACAACCAACACCAATCCTTTTTTAAAAGTAGCCAATAAATACTAGTTCAAGAAAAGCGTGAAAAAACTGCGCCCGCCGAATACGAAGTTCACCGCCTTTCTCCGCGTGGCGTTTATATTACTAAAATTCCCGCAGGTATTTTTTTAAATTTAAATGCAATCAATAAAGCCATGCGTTCTGGCATTTATTTATTTTTTTATTAAGGGCACTTACAATAAACATGTATAACAATTTAACAATACAGATTACAAAATATATACTCATATACATATGAGTGAATTTGTATATAATAAGTGAACATAACATTGGCAACACAGAACACGAATTATAATAATGTAAGTATGAATTAAAGTACAAAGAAATTATTGTATTAAAAGAAATGTTATATCTATGTGAGCTTTTTTTAAAAAACCGGGTAAGTATCGTGAAAAATGGCGAGGCCAGGCAATAAACAACATTTCATTATATTCCTTTCTTGACTTGATTCCCTAAATGTTTCCTAGCGAATTGTATATGGAACCTTTTGGCATATTTATTCAACTTAATACAGCGTCACTTCATCCCCTGTTCATTTTTAAATTTACCTTCATAAGAGAATTTCAATCTCATCAAATAGTGTTCCATATCTTAAACATTAAACAAAATCTTAATTCCCCCATTCCATCCGTGAAGCAAATTTGGGGGTAAATCCTCGAATGCTCCCAAGGCAATATTTAGGCTTAAGCGGGGCTTTATGCCTCTAAAATATATCCAGTATAACCGCCAGCCAAGCGTCGTTGGGTACATTCCAGATACGGGAGTATCTTTTATACGTTTTTGGTTAAATACTGCCTACTTCTTGTACCTACATCCGAGCGGTATAATGAAAAATATTGTTAGTGTATGAATTAAACTGGTAGATCCCGCTGTCTTATGTAGGTATATAAAATATACATTGTAGGAACTGAGGGATTTAAAACTAGTATTCAAAACTCAACAATGTAATTCAAAGTATTTTAACTAAATTGTATGCTGACGCCAAGAGTAGTTATTTATATTTGAGTTTTAACTTACAGGCAGACATGGATGGATATACAAACCGACATACGGGTAGATAGCGAAAGTATTTAACAACACAAATACGAAATTTCACAGTCACGGTTACTTATTAAAATATCCAATATTGAAAAATCCAATTGATCCCCAAAAGAGAAATAAATGCTATAAATCCACTAGGTACCTCAAAAGATCTGTATAACTAAAAAGGGCTTATGCCCTACAAACTACAATCTACAAACTCTGTGTAGTATGTGCACGTGAAATGCATTTTTTAAAGTTTACGTAGTCTGGACACCTCTATAAGAAATGATACGGCGAGAATATAGCATCCCTTTCTGAAGGACCAAGATTTTTCGTTTTTGGAACGAACCTTTTACGTGCGTTTATAATATAATGAAATTAAAGTTGAATATCACTGCTTTAACAATGAAGGCAATACCCTATGCAAACCTGCATGCCTGAGATTTCTCTATGATTATCTACAAGCCAAATAAAGTCCAATACCCGAAAACCTGAGATATGTCACGCAACCTGTAGTGGGCTGGTAATGGAATGTCAATGATGGTAGTACATTTTTATCGTGTTGTGGTTAAGAGATTGAACAATGTCCCAAAATGAGAAACAATATTGATTCAAGCAGCCGGGTCCTCTTTGATGTTTAAAACTAAAAGAGACGTTAAAAAGCGCTTCTGCTGAATTCCTTGCAGACTTCCATAGAATCTGGTCCTCCAATTTGACTCAAACAGAAATACTTGCCATTACAAAGATGATTATCTTACTTACTTAATCAGCCTATAGACGTCCACTGCTTTTCCGAAAGCCCGCCACCACTCACGGTCCTCCGCCTTCCTTTTTTCACCCGCTACCAGGTTGTCGAACCAGCGGGCAGGAGATCGTCCTATGCTATGATTTAAGCTGTGATAGTGACTAGTAGTTAGGACGTCCGCCTCCTAATCAGAGGTTGGGTTCGATCCCTGCCACACACCTCAAACTTTTTGGAGTTATGTGTGTTTTTAAGCAATTAAAATATCACATGCTTCAACAGTTCACGGAAAACATCGCGAGGAAACCTGCACGTCTGAGAGGCCTCCATAATGTTCTCAAAGGCATGTGAAGTCGGCCAATCCGCATATGGCCAGCGTAGTGGACTGTGGCCAAACCCTTCTCATATTGAGAGGAGACCCGTGCTCCGTAGTGAGCTGGTAATGGGTTGATCATGATGATGATGATGATGATGAGATCTGATTGAAATATCGCTCATAGAGACTGCAAGTGCAGTGGCCTAAACTTTATGACAAAGCTAGCGAAAAATAAATAAATATTATAGCCAGCGTGTATGCATAATGCTCCCTAATGACTATTTAATGATACTCGGTACAAATGCCGGCAGCGACATGACAAATTGAAGCATGTAGGTATTTCTTAACATAAGGCCCCATATATAGGCCCCTAATTTGCATTCCGTTTTTTCTGAAAATGAATTATGGTTTTTTTGACAACGATTGCAAAAAGAATCCGCAATATGATATATTATATGTGAATATATATGTTATAGATAGACATATCGTTTTGGGAATATATTACCAGACCAGTATTTCTGTTGGTCATAATACCAATCAAGTAAAACTTACTCGTAGCCTTATTCTTTAAGTTAGCGAATGTATATGTCGAGTCAAGGGCGTCCGAGTTGTTTTTTTGTAAGGGGGACGTCAGCATTGCTGACGTCACGATTTTGTTTACTTTCGCTCATAGTAATTAAAACCACAACTTGCGGGTTTACACTTTTATTGCGACAATAACTAAGAGGTCTGAACAGTCCGACGTCTCGAGCGAGAATACCGCGAAAGGCATCGACCGCCCGTAGTTATAGCAAAGCATGCTTGTACAAAATTGATTGTAACTGTCTAAATTGTGTTAGCAAAATCATCAATAGTTAAAATGTGGGTAATTATTGAATTCTTGAGGTTCTTGGCGCCGCTGAATAAAGTTTTCGCGCCGACATATATATCTATATATATAAAAGCGAAAGGTCACTTACATACTCACATACTTACATACTGACTTACATACATACTGATTAAACACGAGATCTCAAAAACTATTGCACGTATAAAGCTATAATTTAGCAAGTAGGTAGTTGGTAGTTGAGAGATGTCAGCTGAGAAAGGATATTTGGAAATTCCATCCCTAAGGGGGTAAGATATTGGTTGGAAGTTTGTATGAAATTTCTTTGTTTGTAGAGTTAGAGACACAACAATTTGCATTAAGATTAATAATAATAAATAAAAAACATGTGCATCAATTTTTTTTAAATATTACCTGTTAAGGGTAGTAAAATAGGGGATGATAGTTTTTGCTTATTATGAAGTCTACAAGCGTGACATTTTGAAAATAGGTTTCTTTTAAGTATAAGGTTAAAAAAATTTATCATCCAAATCTACCCCGAAGGGGGTAAAATAGGCGTTTGAAGTTTGTATGAAAGTCCTATGTTTTTTAATTTAGAAACACGAAAATCGGCAATTTGACATTTGCCTGTAGCTTATTTTCTGAAGCAGAGCAATCACGGGAAATCAGCAATTCTACGCAGACGAAGTCGCGGGCATCAGCTACCACACAATAATGTAATCATTAATTGATTTGATCATGATTCTGATTTTTACTTAGCGAATCTCCAATACACTCTCAATCTTTAAGCGCTCTTGAATTTGTATTCTAAGTTCTAAAATAAACCACACTACCGTAGCCTTATACGCTGTTGAATGCGATGCACGAACCCCGCATAAAACTTCTCCTATTCCCAGTTATAACGAGTACACAACGTGTAGGGGATATGCACCACTAACTACATACTTGACACATGTTTTACTTCGAAGCAGGAACACTTTCCAGAAGAAGGCTGCACTTAGCTGGTCGCACTGGAACAGTCAAGTATTTCACATAAAGTATCACTCGACACTTACGTTTATTTCGTTAATAGGTATACAAATAGTACTCAATAAACGTAGGCGTTTTAAGTACAATCATTCTTAAATTTTAGAGGCATAAGGTTACAATATCAGATTTATATATATATATAAAACTACTACTTCACTTGGATAAAAAAAAAGAAAATAGATAAAGGAGTAATAAATTTGCTGCCAATTTTAGACTGGTGGTGGTGGTTATTTATTGACGAGTGCGCAAGCCGCATTCGTCAATAAATAACCACCACCACCAGTCCTCATCATCATCAGCATCGCTGGGTTTTAGTGGGTATTGTGGTTGCCTCCCCTCCGGAAGCGTACTGGAGAACCACTTCCGAAGGGTAGGCGTAAAAATTTTGGGTTATCAACATCAAGAATATTAAAAAAAAAATCCTCACTTCTTTACGCCCTGTCTACTTCCCGAACAGCTGGCAATGTGCAATCTCGAATACGAGCGGTCAATAAACCCAGTCAACGCTCACACAAGAAAATGGCTCTACGCGACTAATGGATTTCGTTTCTTGATATAATTCTAAACTATTAACCCGTTAAAGTGAACTTACTACCAAAACGGCTGTCATCAGGTTTTTTCTTACTCTATTAATTAATTAAACAGAAAAGTAACTGAAAACTATTTATTTCGTGTATTTTTTCGTGCATCCGAATGAACCTGGATTGAATATCATAATAATCGACCTTATTATTTCTTATTTTTAAGTTATCAGTATATTATGATAAATGAGTTTATCTTACTATAAACAGTAGAAATGAGCAAAGCCGAATACGGCGTAAGGAGGTAGTAATTAATAGTATGAAAAACTCGACTCGAAATTAAAGCATATTTGATATGAAATTAAAATTGCGTGGTACATATTGTATAATGAGTGGACCACAGAAACACTTTTTGTAGTTTGTCACAAATCTCACTGGTTTGTGAAGGCCATAATATATCTACTACCTGCGATAGATATCATGTGCCAACTAAAACTTTAAAACTCAGCTCAAAAAGTTCAACAAACACCACTCGCCTACACGTTAGCAAAACCAATACCGTGCTATAGGCGAGGCAAGCTAAACTTTTTCACTGGGAACTCGTAACGAGTTGTCGAAACTGCATAGTTATACATCCTCCCACTCGATTTGCGAGTAGCGTTTAACCGCGCTTTTGTTGTTTAATACCTTGTTCACTCTGTGAATGGAAGCGGATGATAAAGTGACAAAGCTTTATTTTATTATTACGTTAAGTCGATAGGTTATCTATAGTAGTTAGTTTATTTACCTTGTACACCCCTCATCATCAGCATCATGATCAACCCATTACCAGCTCACTACAGAGCACGGGTCTCCTCTCAATATGAGAAGGATTTGGCCATAGTCTACCACGCTGGCCGTGTGCGGATTGGCAGACTTCACACACTTTTGAGAACATTATGGAGAACTCTCAGGCGTGCAGGTTTCCTCACGATGTTTTTCTTCACCATTGAAGCAAATGATATTTTAATTTTTAAAAACGCACATAACTCCGAAAAATTAGAGGTGCGTGCCCGGATTCGAACCGCCGACCTTTGATTAGGAGGCTGACGCCCTAATCACCAGGCTATCACCGTTTCACACCCCTGTATCTCAGAAATCACGTTAAACCGTCAGTTCTGGTTATTATAACAGGTTTAAGACTTTTAGAGACTTTTCCCGGTTCTTAATGTCCGAAATCCACACCGAAGTTCGTTTATACGTACCTTATGGCTTAGGGCAATCGAATGTGGATATATCTACTATCTAGTAACATATAGTATATCTTACTAACAAAAAAATTAAATGTATTATAGGTGCTATTTACGATCTTTCTAAAGTAATCTTCTGTCTGTTTTCTAACCGTTTGCTTTTCGGAATGAGTTGCCAAAATCAATTTTGACAAGAGCTTTTTTACGCGGTTAATATGCGAATAAATCGCTTGGTGAAACGTCTTTGTCAGTAGAGTGGTAACTTGCCATGACCGAAGCCTCCCAACAGATCAGATTCGAACTGGGAATCGAACCCAGGACCTCCCTCTTTATAGTGCGAAAGCTCACGCACTGCGCTACAGAGGTCGTCTAAAGTCTCGCTAAAAAGAAGGATAATTAATTTAAATTTTTACTCTTTTATCTCTAACGTCAAAAGGATGACTGAATGCATTTCGTTATTTCTATTGGTACAGTATTTTTCAGCAATCAGTGATAACATTGACTGGTGTTTAAAAAACAAAATAACATTATATCAGCGTGAGCATCTTAGCTCTCAAACTCTCTCTCCTATGAGAAATAACAGAATCCAGTAGAAAAGAAACATTAAAAGATCATCATCATCATCATGAACAACCCATTACTGGCTCACTACAGAGCACGGGTCTCCTCTCAATATGAGAAGGGTTTGGCGATAGTCCACCACGCTGGCCATGTGCGGATTGGCAGACTTCACACGCCTCTGAGAACATTATGGAGAACTCTCAGACGTGCAGGTTTCCTAACAATGTTTTCCTTCACCGTTGAAGCTTTTTTTTTTTTTAAAAACGCACTTAACTCCGAAAAGTTAGAGGTGCGTGCCCGGATTCGAACCGCCGACCTTTGATTAGGAGACTGACGCCCTAACCACTAGGCTATCACCGCTTCCAAGATAAGAGCACATATTATTATTTTAATATACTCACCCTTTTGATTAAACTCTCCACAGCGTGTAAAGCGAGAACATCCTAGCAGCCTAAGGAAGTTAATGCGGCAGGCTTCAGCGGGTGCACCATACAATGAAAGTTTAAAATTGACGGCATGATCCTATGATAAAAGGATGAGCTATTTGCTGTTTGAAAGCCTTAGTTGCTTTGTTATGTGTGAACCAAAGAGAAGTTAACTCCATAAGGGAAGCTACTATATGCAACGACCCCTCTTACGAAGCATGAAGACCAGATGATCGCATAGAACATTGATTTACATACTAATAATACGTGTAATTCCTAGCACAGTTCAAGAGCGACTGAAAAGAGATGGCGCTGTTCCATACTTCCGTATACTATGTATTTCAAATCAAAAATAACTCTAAAATCCTTTATTCCTATTATATATAAATCCTATATCTTATATTATATTATAAATGTAAAAGAGTGGATGTTTGTTACTCAATCACGCAAAAACAGCTTGACGGATTTGGATGAAATTTGGCATGCATGTAGCCTTTAACGAGGAAAAGAACCTACCTACCTTTTATTCCGATTCCTTAAGTAGTTCCCGAGGGAAAATTGAAAATTGTTTGCGAGCTAAGCCCTGGGCATGCAGCTTGAAATTTGGTATGCATGTTACCTATGCCATGGAAAAGGACATGTTTTTTCTATAAAGATCTCTCAAATACTTGCAAGTTTAAAAATTGTTAAAAAGCGAAGCTTTAGACCCAATTCTGAAGTACACGCAGATGAAGTCGCGGGCATAAGCCAGTACATTTATAAAATAAGATTATTTCTTGCAATTAATATAAAATATAGAAACGTTATCTTCTAATCGATTTTTAAGTTAAATCTACCGGAACGCTAAACCACATTGGCGGCATGTCACGATCGTGTGCCATAGAGGTCGTCAAATTAAATTCAAATTTTTCTAATTCAAATAATCTATTCAAATAGTCCTTTAAAAGGTGCTTTTGACGCGTCAATAATTTACATAGTAGGGTTTTGATGGTGATAACTACGTTCGTAAGCTTAAAACTTAAGCTATGAGGGTTCCAAACGCGCCCCGGTCTAAGAAGAAGCCCACAACAAACTTAGCTGAGTAAATTTTCTTTTTGTTATCACCATCTCACTTAAACACACATGCCACTTAAAATTATATTAAGAGCTATCTTATCAGAGCAATATTTCACACAAGTATTCATTAGTCAAAACACTAAATACATAGTAGCATATGTAGATTATTTTATTTATTCATCTTTGAAATAAAATTATACATAATATGTAATGGCTCTACAACTATGCGCTACATTACAAAATATGTAATTTTATTATAACCTAAAGGGTAAAAAAAATCTAGTGGAAGGGAAATCAATTTCTCAACTCATATTAATCATTATTTGCTAGCACATTCCAATTAACTGATTACAGAGTAGGGCACGTAATTTGAGCTTAGACGATCCCTATTAGACCAACAAGTCACTTTTATCTTTTATCTACAAGGCTGTGGACGCTAAGTCTCTCCTTAGAGTGTAACTAAAGGAACCTACATTATATAATATGCGAAATACTACCGCTAAGCTGGATTAAACGTAATGAACGTTCATTTTACTTGTCGCATATATCTACGCACTTTAACTTACTCTCGTTGGTGACTAGCGGACGTGAGACTTGACACGTCTCATATCCGCTACGACGAAACGACACGCTAACAACATGAAGGCACCGTCCGAACCCCCCGTTATTCCAAACATCGCCTAAGCCGAGGTTCGGACTCACAGGGGGTGTCCTTAGGCAGACGTTCCCTTAATTTCTTCGAGCCCTAGGGCTCAAAATTTCTTTGTCAGAGCTTCTTTACGAAGCTCGCCAGACAGTCCAGTTACGCTGTGACAGCCAATACGGTTAGCACAGCTAATAGACAGTCAGAAAAAAAAACATGAAATCTTTCGGTTGCTGGGCGGCTTTGCAAGTTGTTTATATGGTGAAACTGTATATGTTTCCAACTTGTAACAAGATGTTAAGCTATTGACAACAATCAAACCAAAACCAAAGCTGCCATTTGCGCTGTAGCGTTGGCGGCTTTTCTGTGTAAGAAGCCCTTGATATATTTTTATAATTTGAAAACAAATGCTGACTGACGCTACGTTAACGTAGATACAGATGTTGTTTTACATAAATCTCTAATATATATTTACTACCTTTTACCAGCTGCTTTGCTCGCATTAAACCTATTAAATATGATTCAAAAATCAATGTATGAAATGACAACTTTTTTTTAAACAAAAAGTTTCCCATGCTACTTATAATACCTCCAAGAATATCTGTGTTTCAGGACGAGTAGTTTTTGCGTTAAAGCGCGCCTGCATACCTACATTCACATTTATAATATATAACATATATAATGTGTACATATATTATAAAGCGAAAATTTTTTTTTTCATAATTTCTTTACCGTTACAAAACTAATCTCAGGCATACCATAAACAGGCTAGCCCGCTACCATATTAGACCGCATCATTACTTACCATAAGGTAGATGCCGTCAAGGGCTAATATAAAAAAAAGTTTACTTAAGAGATATTATTGTGTAGATATTAAGAATGTTTGTAGACATTAAGAGTACCATGTTAGTATATCATCATCACTTACCATCAGCTGAGATTCCGTCAAGGGCTAATATAAAAAAAAAAGTTTAGTTAAGAGATATAATATGTTCAAAAGAATTGGCATCTTGTTCAGTTACTGCGGCAGACGAAGTACTAACACAAGATATTACGGTTACTTAATCCAGTAGCGTTAACTGGACACAGTCGATTATTTTAACTTCTGGACACTCGAAACTAGACTAAGGATTTAGTGCTTGTGTCTCGTCAGTTTCACGATGAATGCGACTAAAGTATGGGTACAGTACAGTTGCATAGTAATATATTAATGTTGTTTGAGCCTGCAACTGAATACAGTTTCTAGTTGCTTAAATGCATAATACGTGGGAAGATTAACCCACACATAAAGTTTTTTTTTTCTTTTTATCCACTGCAAGTTAGCCCTTGATGGCAATCGCACCTGATGGTAAGTGATGATGCAGTCTAGGATGGTTGCGGGCTAATCTGTTAGGGGTATGGTATACCTATATACTCCTAACTGGTTTCTACGTGACATCGTTCCGAAACGCTAAATCGATTGGCGACACGTCTTTGTCGGTAACTACGAATAGATTTTATTAGGACAAAATCCGGTTGTCGTAGTGGCATTGGTTTCATTGCAAACACATCTAATTGGTTTCTACGCAATTTCGTGCCGGAACGCTAAATCGCTTTATGACACGTCTTTGTCGGTACAGTGGTAACTAGGCATGGCCGAAGCCTCAGACCAGACCAGACTCGAGCTGGGAAACGAACCCAGGACCTCCAAGTTTATAATGCGACAGCGCACGCGTCGTCGAAGTGACGCCGAAGTGACGCCGAAGTGACGCCGAAGTGACGCTATAGTGATGCCGAAGTGATGTCGAAGTGCCGAAGAGAGTGGATGGCAAAGTCGGACCGTGCGTGATCTCGTTTGGAAGCGTATACTCACTGTTCCGCAGTGGACTTCCTAGTCGTTATTACTCGTTGTTTTTTTAATTAAATACGAATTATTGAATTGACAGTAAGATCCACACAATGCATGCATTTTAGAAAACGTGATCACAGACCAATAAGTTTTAAAGTTAAGACCGTGTTTCCATTTTCATACGTTATCCAACCTCAAAAAATGAATGCAGTCGAATAAATTATTAAAAGCTAAGCCAAACATTGAAGTTGTTCGGGATCGATAACTAAATGAGAAATAAAGAAACCAGGAAGTGGAATATAAAATTTGAAACCCTTTTAATTTTTTTAAATCACTACAAGTTAGATTGATGAGAATATCACGTGAGGTGTGTTATTATGCAGTCTAAGATGGTAGCGGGCTAACTTGTTAGGGGTATGGTAAACTCATACACCTAACAGGTTTCTGCGCGATATCGTGCCGAAACGCTAAATAACTTGACGTCTCGTCTTTGTCGGTAGGATGGTAACTATCATGATCAACCCATTACCGGCGCACTACAGGGCACGGGTCTCCTCTCAATATGAGAAGGGTTTGGCCGTAGTCCACCACGCTGGCCATGTGCGGATTTGCAGACTTCACACGCCTTGAGAACATTATGGAGAACTCTCAGGCGTGCAGGTTTCCTCACGATGTTTTACTTCACCGTTGAAGCAAGTGATATTTTAATTTTTTTTTTAAACGCACATAGCTCCGAAATATTAGAGGTGCGTGCCCGGATTCGAACCGCCCACCTCTGATTAGGAGGCTGACGCCCTAACCACTAGGCTATCACCGCTTCTATCAATCTTCTTCAATTTAATAGTAAAAAATACGAATTAAATTGTAATAATTTTTCTCACAATTAATAATTTCAAAATTGCTAGTTAACGCCCTGAAGAAACGCGCTTCTGAAGAATATCTTTTTAACCATAAATATATAGTTTTTTTCGTGAAGAAAAAGACTATAACTATAATGAATAGAAGCAGGCGTTACTTTGCGGAAGTCCATGATGAACAATAAACAGCAAGTATAATTTGCTATAATCCGCCGACAATCGGGAGATTTGTATAATATAACACCACACAAAATTTTCCACTAGAACCTCTACGCACGTTTCGACCCGACACCGGATCATCCTCAGGAGATGTTGACTTGTGAGAAAAGTAAAGTCACTTTACTTGTCTTATCTGTACTTGTTTGAGTATAACTATGACAATAGAGCTTAGAAAAAAAAAGATACAAGAATATCCATTTATTATAAGAAATCGTAGCAGTGGATAAGTCGCAATGGAGATAAGCCCACATGTCGGCTAACAAGACGTGGGCAAGTTTGAAATTGGTCGTTTGTTGAAAATTCCGCGAACTGCACAACTTGAATGTCGCATCGGCGACTCTAATCCCCCCCGCTTTTGTCGGGCGGCGAACTTCGGAGGCCCAACTTCGGACATTTGATCCGGAAGGGGAAATTGTTTGATTCTGTTTGTTGAATGCGGTTTAAATTCGAAATAAATAACATTTACTCACTGCAATGTAAACATGAATATTTTTTTTTTTTTTTATATATAATTAAACTAATAACTCTTATTTTAATTTTAAATTGACATTATTGTTTTTTTCGTTGTAAGATTTTTGTTGCACGCCTTTTACGAATGTGTTAGGCTACCCTTTAATCTTAAGATCTTGATATGAATGTACCACTTTCATGCAATAAACAACATGCATGCAATATAAATTTTGAATTTAAAAAGAAAATTATTTATTACAGATTGTCAACGTATCATAACTGGCGTTTGACCCTACATGTTAATTTAACGAATTCATTGGTAATAATAGCTAGGACTAACGGCTAAATGTGATCGCTGGGGCATTGGCAGTGGACGAAGCCAACTTTCTATCACCAATTTTCCTAGTACTGCAAAACAAAAATCCAATACATAGAGGTCGGTTATCGAATTCAGGACCTCGTCCATCCATCGTCAAACACGCTAACCACTAGACTAATGCTAGCTTTTACCTGCGGCTATGATCGCATTGAAATCATTAAATAAGTATCAGAGGTCATTATATTTTATACATTTTAACAAACCATTTTTTTTCTTTCGTATTTTATTTTTAAATGATAAGTATCCTATGTTACTTCCAATTCGTCCAAGAATATGTATGAAGTTTCATGACGATTGGTGGAATAGTTTTTACGTGAAAGCGTTACTAACATCCATACATTCACATTTATAATATGAGTAAGGTGTAAAGTATGAGGTTGTATTACATATTATTAAGTTAAACTCAAATTCTAATTCTTTAATTTCGGTCGAGTCTGTGTTGAGTCGAATTGGTGTGCCAATGTCATTCTGTTAATTTTGCTGTTACTTACGAAACTTGAATAAATTACTAAAAATCGATAAAAAATGCGAACGTGCTAGATTCATACCAGGGGCTCATAGACAACTACGACTTGATTTTAATCGACGTGCGTTAAATTCCGAATCGAAATAATCGCAGTGTTAAAATAAATCTGCATTTGCCTGTTCTGTTTTATTACGGCATTCAAACAAATTGATCGCGATGATTCCTACAAATATTTTTGCATTCAATCCTGTGAAATGGATTGGGAAAGCGCAGATTAAAGATTTCCTCCAATACGGAAATTTTAATGGGAAAACTGATGGAATAAAGTTATATTTGTATAACATCAGAATATTTATTGACATTTTAATAAATTGTAAGATTATGATACTCATTTGAGAGCTATGCTAGGAGTATCTCTACGTGATCAAATCAGAAATGAAGAGATCCGTAGAAGGACCAGAGTTACCGACATAGCTCAGCGAGTTGCGAGTTGAAGTGGCAATGGGCGGGGCACATAGCTCGGAGAACCGATGGACGTTGGGGTCCCAAGGTGCTGGAATGGCGACCCCGCACCGGTAAACGTAGCGTTGGTTGACCCCCAACTAGGTGGACTGACGACATCAGACGAGTCGCAGGGAGCCGCTGGATTCAAGCGGCCCAAGACCGTGGCCATTGGAACTCCCTACAGAAGACCTATGTCCAGCAGTGGACGTCTATCGGTTGAAATGATGATGATGATACTCATTTTATGTTAGTCATATTTACATTAAAAATATTTGTAAAAAAATCAACACAGTTATATATATGCAAAGTATTCATGATCGCCTTTGGATAGCCAACTTAATTCTTAGGCAAGCTTATTGAAATTTCTTTAAAAAAAAACCCCAAAGTCATCACCAAAAAGACACAAAACTAAGGCTTCTACTTTATTACAGCTTCGTTGCTCCAGTCACTATACCTCTAGACTTGACAAGTTCACTTACGGATTACTAGGCCTTCGGTACAAATCCCGAGTCACGCCAAAATTGTTAGGTTATCCTGAAACTCTCAATCGTCAGCATTATCACTACTTATTCCTAAACCAGAGACAAGAGACGTGCTTTAGCACGTTAACTTGTCGGCTGCAATTTTGCAACACGAGATATTCTTTTCCTATCAGAGGCCGGTAATGAGCGGTAAATCTCTTAGACACTGGAGACTATAACGATGATTCCCGTATTCAAATACAAAATGAATTCATTACTTGTATGTAGCCCTTGAAGCGGTGATAGCCTAGGAAGCGGTGATAGGGCGTCAGCCTCCTAATCAGAGGTCGGCGGTTCGAATCCGGGCACGCACCTCTAACTTTTCGGAGTTGTGCGTTAAAAAAAAAAATATCACTTGCCTCAACGGTGAAGGAAAACATCGTGAGGAAACCTGCACGCCTGAGAGTTCTCCATAATGTTCTCAAAGGCGTGTGAGGTCTGCCAATCCGCACATGGCCAGCGTGGTGGACTATGGCCAAACCCTTCTCATATTGAGAGGAGATCTGTGCTCTGTAGTGAGCCGGTAATAGGTTTATCATGATGATGATGTAGCCCTTCCTATCTAACGTCTAGTCTATATTTTATATGTAACCGCCGGTTTAGAAGGCATATTTGTAAAAGAGCCCGGCGTGTAAATCGACGGATACAATGGAGTAACGTACATGGGGAGGATATTGCAACGGATAATACCTCTGAAATATATGAAAGCGTTACATCTAAAGTACACAATACACGCTGGCAAAAAAACGTTAACACGTTAAAATGGAATCGTTCACCAAACATTTTATTATTTCAAATACGAGGCCCGAGATCCTAATGGAGTGCGTTTATCGCTGTTAATGTGTTGATGCCGTTCCAACAGCAAACATTTTTAGAGTTCCGAAGTCATGCCAAAATAGTAATGTCAAAACAACCCCAATAATTACGACTGTCCATTTCTGCAAACTTTTTTTAATGATTCAAATTCAAATTATCTTTATTCAAATAGGCCTTTAAAAGGCACTTTTGACGCGTCAATAATTTACATACGTAAACTTAAAACTAAAGCTATGAGGGTTCCGAACGCGCCCCGGTCTAAGAAGAAGCCCACAACAAACTTAGGCAGGTTAAATTTTACTTTGTTATCACCATCTCACATGCCACTTAAAATTATATTAAGAGCTATCTTATTAGAGCAATATTTCACACCCATGCTTGTTTATCATTTACATCATCCTTTACACTATATTAGGACTTTTCTACAAGCTTAGCATTTTTTAGCAATTTGTAAATAACCTGAGTTTTCACATAGAGTTTCAAAGGCGATTGAAATATCGTATTAATTTGCACTTGACAGCATTGTGGGCTACAGGTCACAGCTCTTCTCATGCTTAAAGGAAACCAGCGTGGGCTGTTTCTATTGTGGGTTGATTATGATGTTTTTTGACCATCTCTTATTTACAGTCAATTTAATTGAAGATTTTTAGTATTATATAATATGAAATTTAAAGGACCAAAGATGTTCTATGAATCATCATGCAATACGGTATACGATGCACGAGCGATGAAAAATAAATGGCATGTGCAGATAGAGTTAGAAAGGTATCGTAAAATGTTTTTTTTTGTTTTACTATAATTTTTTTTATTTATAATTTCTGGTGAGGAATACCGCGGGTTATAGCTAAATAAAAATTCAGAAACTTGCCGTTAACCCGTGTCTATCGTCGTGTTTCAGCACAATATTTCTATTATTTGCCTCTTATTACATAAAAGCAACGCAAAAACTTTAAACTAAGTCAAGTAATATTGAATTTCCTTGATATTTTTGTAGTTAAACTCGCCGTAATATAAGCTTAATTTGACTGTAGATACTTAATAAGGCTCTACTTTCATAACGATTCAACGTTAACTGACCTAAAAAAAAAGTTAGGAATTCCTCAATCTCTTAAAGTAGTTTCCGTAATAAACAGCTGCGGAAGAAAAAAACTTATTGGCAGTCCGCGCCCCATGGACATTACACTGAAGATAAATTGGTAGGCAATCACCCTTAACGAGGAGCTAGGGATTTATCGGTGGATTACAGAGGGCTAATGAATTAAGCGCCCTTACATTACTGTTAAATAACGAATTTTTCTTTTAACGCAAACACACGTGCGACTATTTCAATATCAATATTCACTGCAGAAAGTTTTTTTGGAACGAAGTTCCTTACGGCAGGCTTGGAGGAGCTAGGGAATTTGCTGCGCGATCGAACTGAAAAAAATGTGATAGTAAAACCGTAAGAAAAAGTTCGTGGAATAAAACCGTTAAATGAGACGTGCGCAGGCGCGACAGTCGTATACACAAGCGAGTTGTGTATAATACCTTTCTCTTTCTCCCTCTTTCTTTTTGTTCTCTCATCCCTTTGTCTATTCTACATTAGCTGAAGGAACTTCGTTCCTACCTGGTGTCCCACGACTCCACATCTTTTTTTTAATCTACTACAAGTTAGCCCTTAACGGCAATCTCACCTGATGGTAAGTCATGATGCAGTCTAAGATGGTAGCGGGCTGGCCTGTTAGGGGTATGGTGAACCCATACTCCTAATTGGTTTTTACGCGACATCGTGCCGGAACGCTAAATCGCATGGCAACACGTCTTTGTCCGCAGGGTGGTAACTACCCACGGCCTCCGTCCAGACTAGACTCGAGCCGGGAATCAAACCCAGGTCCTCCAACTTTATAATGCGACAGCGCGCACGCTGCGCCACGGAGGACGTCACAAAGTGTGCGTTGGGACTGATTTTCCATAATATGTCGTAATATTTTACCTGTAAAGTTTTAGGTCTTGAAAAGTGTCTTGTGCTTGCACCTAGGTACTACTCGTAGTATAGTTTTCTTTATCATTTCAATATTAAGATACCAAAATTCTGCGAGAATAAACTCCTTATGGTTAATAATTATCTTTAGCTTACTAACTAGATGCAAGAAAATTATAAAATTATATTTACCGGTTCTTTACGAACAACGTCAACGTATATGAAGGTAAAAGTAGAATGAATGATTTCGTTGGTTCAATGAGCTGGTTCTTGTAATCGAAGAAAAAAATGGGTAAATACGTGGACTTAATTTTGCTGTTGACAGCCAGTTCCAAAAAAGTATTTTTTTGCATTTGAAATAACATTAAAAAACTATCGTGCCAATCACTTAAAATTATCATTCTACAATAGCGCTTAAACACGGCAGTTTTATTCGTAAATTAAACTCGTATGTTTCATAAAATAATGATGCATTCATTAGAAGATTTTGACCTACAGCCGCTGGTATGTTTTATTAAAATTTGAGATTAGTAATAAAGTGCTTTAGTGAAAGATTTCTTTTATGTTATTGTTTGAACAAGATGTGATGAAAGAAAAGATTAACAATTTATACTTACTTAATTTAAGTGTTTAGCAAAAAAATGGTTGGTCATGGTCATTAAGTAGTTATTATTTTAGACTTCTTCTGTATTTTGAAAAAAAAAAACAATTCATAAACGTCTATAGACACGTGTCACTGTCATAGTCTATAAATAACATATCATCATGATCAACCCATTATCGGCTCACTACAGAGCACGGGTCTCCTCTCAATATTAGAAAGGTTTGGACATAGTCCACCGCGCTGCCCATGTGTGGATTGGCAGACTTCTTACGCCTCTGAAAACATTATGTTAAACTCTCAGGCATGCAAGTTTCCTCACGATGTTTTCCTTCATAAACACGCCATTTGACTTCACATGCGAGAGAAGTAAAGTCACTTTACTTTTCTCACTTGTGAAGTCATCATCTTCTGAAGATGATCCGGTGTCGGGTCGAAACGTGCGTAGAGGTTCTAGTGGAAGATTTTGTATGGTGTTATATTATACAATTAATTTCCCGGTTGTCGGCGGAATATAGCAAATTATACTTGCTGTTTATTGTTTATCATGGACTTTCGCAAAGTAACGCCTGCTTCTATTAATTATTTATTATTTGAATTAGACGAACAACGATATACCAACCTAATTATTATTTTCTTTATATATAATTTTGTATATGAAAGACAAAGGCGTAGAGGAAGACTGAAAAAGAGAAGGAAGAATTGTGTAAAGAATATGGCTAGTGACGGCTGATAGGAGTGAGTGAAAGAAATCGTCTTGTGCCAACCACACATAATGTGGGATAACGGCAAGAAAAATAGAAAATAAAACGCCGATTAGAATTAATTTATGCATTTATTTATTTATTTAATTTTTTTATATAACTTTATTGCAATCTATAAGGCATAACATACTCTATAGGATTATAAAATCTCTCATTTATGTTAGTGTCATCCTGAAACATGCCGAAAATTGAATATAAGAACTCGTTTAGCTTATGGTTTCAACTAGAATCCATCGTTTGCTCGGTATTCGCGAGCACGCGAGCCAGTACAATTTAGCAGCTGAATTAGTTTGTTATGCAAACAATTACTTATTAATTCATTTTCATACTCATTTAATATTATGACTTCAAATATTGGCGTAACTTATCAAAAGGTCCTCATTTAGAAACCCTGCAGCGTTTCCCGTAGATTAAATTTACAAATTGGCCATTAATTTGCAATTTTAATTAAGGCATTTGAAATAATTTCGCCACCACAGGTAAATCTAGCCAGTTTAATGTGACCCATATCGCTCCGGTTTTAATTCCGTTGTGTATATTAATAAATTTTTGGGACGTATGAAATATTCATTTCAATTTTGAACAGAGCAGTTGAAATTTGGTGTTTCATCGTTGAGTGTTGATTTGATCAATAGTCGATGTTTTTTCTGTTGTTAAAAAGTGTCCCTGGGTTAATTTACGAATTTGGTGCGAGTAAATAATTGCATTACTTTAAAAGTTTTTAATTTCCTCCTTGGCGCAGTGAGTGCGCCAACATTATAAAGTTGGAGTAGAATGTGACAAAATTATAAAGTTGGAGATCCCGGGTTCGATACCCGGCTTGAATCTGGTCTAGTGGGAGGCTTCGGCCGTGGCTGGTTACCGACCTACCGACAAAGAAGTATAATTTTGCTTAATACGTAAATTATAACAAATATGTAAGTAAGGCGAAAAAGTATATTAAATTAAATTAATTAAATAATAATACTGTTGAAAAGTATATCTATCTAGGCTCCGAAATATGCAACGATGGGAGTTGTGTCCCAGAAATCAGGAGACGCATTGCGATGGCGAAAACAGCCATGACGAGCTTAACTGGAATATGGAGAAATCGTGGTATAAGCAACAACACCAAGAGCCGTCTGGTCCGTGCCTTAATATTCCCTATATTCATGTATGGGGTAGAAACATGGACCATAAAGGCGAGGGAAAGACAAAGGATAGACGCGTTCGAGATGTGGTGCTGGCGACGCATGTTGAGGATTCCTTGGACAGCCAAGCGCACAAACGCGTCCATCCTAACTCAGCTAGGGATAAAAACACGACTTTCCTCCATTTGTTACCAACGACTGCTCTCCTATTTCGGACACATCATGCGACGTGGGAATGATTGTCTAGAAAAACTTATTGTGACAGGCAATACAGATGGCAAAAGATCGCGAGGCCGCTCACCAACCAGATGGACAGACCAGCTGAGGGACTCCAAGTGCAAATTTCACACAATTGCAAGACTAGCCTCCGATAGAAGCCGGTGGAAACAATTAATCCGCACGAGGTTGCAAGGACACCAGGACCACGATCTTCAGCAATGAAGGAACGACTAGAGAGAGAAAAATAATAATATTTAATATACTATGGCTATTTTTAAGATAAATTATTTTTTTAGTAATACATTGAAAAACTACATAATATTTTGAAATATTCAACTAATAAAATTTACCATACACAAATAAGAAACCGTAATTGTTAAACTGCATATCTAGTAAATTATTGATCAAACATAGTGTTTGATCAATAATTTACTAGATATACCTAGGTATCACACGAACAAATTCAGTATTTTTATGACTTTCTCATCCCCTATCAACAGCGATTCGACTCGAACAAAAACTCAAACTCCCACAAACAGACTTTTTATTATTTTTGTGGCATTATATAAAACGAAATCCCAATTTAGCAAAGAAAGAACAATTCGGACAAAATAATAAGAAAATTATCGAGGAATAAAAATGAACGCTTCGAGCTTCCCTAAAGCAAACTTTGTTAATGAACAAACCTCTAATTAAGATGGATTAGAAAAAGAAACGATTTCCCCTTAGACCTCAGTTGAACTGAGAATTATTCATAAAGTTGCAATTCCTTATTTGTTTAAGACAAGCGCCTTTAAATATCAGACACGCAAGTTCCTTACTAATTTGATGAGAACCTTTGATAATTATGTCAATTGTATTAAGATATGAATAATAAATATTAAAATTTCGCTCCATTCCGTTCTGTCTACCCACTGAAACCAAAAGACATCCCAACGGATGAAGAAGCATTAATAGACCATTAAAGCTCTCAATCCGACACCCCAGCGCTCTCGTAGTTGTGCCATCTTTTTACTCCCCCGACCTAAGCTCCTCTCCGAAAGTGGAGACCTAAACATATACTTCATGACCCTGACCATCAGATGACTACGGACAACATACTCGTACCACAATCACACGCTACACACCGTCTTCGCCGGCGAAGTCGAGGTCCGCGCTATCTTACGTTTTCCGGACGTGGGCTCCATCCACGGCCTCGGAGACGTACGGATCACTCACCGTCCGACCTCCCCCTTATCCCAAACGTCGCCGAAGCCGAGGTTCGGCCTCACAGGAGGCACCCTTAGACAGACGTTCCATTAGTTTCTACGAGCCTTAGGGCTCAAAATTTCTTCTGGCAGAGCTTCTTTCTGAAGCTCGCCAAACAGCCCGGTTACGCTGTGGCAAACAATAGGGTTAGCACAGCTAATAGACATTAAAAAAAAATACAGTTCTGCGTCTGCGTTTTCAGGTAAAGTTACCATTTCAGTGATATAATAATAAGATATCACTGCTACAGAAAAAAGTTAAGTTTACGAATGTAGTTATCATCATCAACTCGCTACCATGTTAAAAAAGTATGTACGCATCAAAAGCGCCTTGTAAAGATCAATATGAGGGTGATTATCCTAAACCTCCTAATCAGAGGTTGGGGAACCCGGGCACGCACCTCTTACTTTTTGGAGTTATGTGCGTTTTTATGCAATTAAAATATCACTTACTTCAACGGTTAACAAAAACATCGTGAAACAAAAGGAAACCTGCACGTCTGAGAGTTCTCCATAATGTTCTTAAAGGCGTGTGAAGTCTGCCAATCCGCACGTGGCCAGCGTGGTGGACTATGGCCAAAACCCTTATCATATTGAGAAGAGACCTGTGCTCTGTCGTGAGCCGGCAATGGGTTGATCATAATGATCTTAAATCTAATTATTTCTCACAGATTTTCTCCCTCTTCGTCATTGATTTCATCATGCAAAGATTTTCCTTAGCTTGAATGATAACGTGATTCTGATACATTAGTTACTCCCTACAAAATCTTTTGTGTGTCCAACCACGACCATCGGTTGATATATCAATAACGGTGAGTAAGTAACTACGAGTAGAGTTCTTTATTAAGATCGAACATTGTTTAGGACTGAAGGAACGAGAACTATACAGGGGATTTATTACATAACATATTAATAGAAGTAAACCTAGATGTTTGATATTCACAGTCGATCACTCACAATTTTATTGTAATTTAAATTGTTTGATTTTATCCTCCTTTAGCTAGCCTGTAAGTGGGGTCGTCCGGTAAGTGTAAAACGGATTCCCCGAACGTCCAGCAAAACCAGCGAGAAAGACATGCCGTGGTGGTGTTTAGTTCGGGTATATCTCCCTAAAGGGGTGGGAGTCCCACATAACCTCATCCTGCCCAAGGGACGCAGGTAGCCCTAAAGCGACAAAAAAAAGCCTATAAGTGGGTTATAAAATGTTATTAAGTTGCACGTAATAATATACGATAAGATAATATTTTATTGTTTAAAAACGATTTACAATATATATAATTTGTCCCTACCCTCTGCACTAGGAAAACCTGTATTGCAGAGGGTAGTTCCTTCCAGGGATATAGTACATTTATGGTTTATTGTTATATGGTTTATTGTTCTGAATTGAAATAATTTTATATATTGGCTTTCTATTACATAAATATAATACTAAGAAATAAGTTAGGAAGACGGATAACTCTAAGCTTACCAAACACACAATCCCAAAAAGTACTGTAATATAAGATTCTATCACATGTGAGTACCTACCAACTATGTAAAACACGAAGTAATGAAATGCTTGCTTTACGAGTGCTACGAGTAAGTAATTCGGTGAAATGATGTAGAATATTGGTAGAATCTACAAATATTCGAAGCGCGTTGCTTCGGTAGACGACATTTCCGTTTTGGTATTACCTATTGTAAAATGTAAAGGCGAGCCCACACGCCAGACATTTTCTTACACGAACAAACGAAGCAAAAAAAATGAGCAGTATACTACGATTTGAAGATTTTATATATTTTGCTGATAAGAAAAATTTATTGTTACAATAATTGTTGTTGATCACTTTAATGAATATGACGGCAATCAGAGAGCAGCGCCATCTAGTTTTGGAGTCATGTACTACAGACAAGAGAGTGGCATCGCCCCCTCTCTTTACGCAACACTAAGTGACGTATGCAGGTTCTTATAAGACTCACCGGCGCGGGACGGCGCATTGCATTGATAGCACTCGGTCGGGTCGGCCCGGTGGTTGAGCTGCGGTGGTGCATTCGTACTTGGTGGAGCGTATAGTCTGCTCCTTATAAATTACCATACTTATAATTGTAGCTCTGTTCTACCAAGAGTGTCTGGTCTCTTCGCCCGAAACTACCCACGTCTACCTAAATTACCGACAAAGACACGCACCCGCCCGTAGTCATCCTACAAATAGAAGCATGCGTTACTTTACGGAAGTCCATGATAAACAATAAACAGCAAGTATAATTTGCTATATTCCACCGGATCCGGTGTCGGGTCGGAACGTGCGTAGAGGTTCTAGTGAAAGATTTTGTGTGGTGTTGTATTATACAAATCTCCCGGTTGTCGGCGGAATATAGCAAATTATACTTACTCTTTATTGTTGATCACTTTTAGTATATTTTGATGATAAGAAAAAATAATTGATATACTGAGATGTCCGGTGATCGACCGGCATATAATTCGCCTTGAGAATAAAATTGTTTGATTTTAAATACACCAACTGTCAATTGCCCAATTTGTTACTTAAATAGAAATAGGTGTTTGTCTATTGCAAGATCAGTGAACGTCAAACGGGGTACAATACCCCTAGACACCATTCAACTTAACTTGAAAATGTCAAGTGGCATTATTGCAGGTAGTATTTTACATTCGTGTTTTACCCTTTTTCTTATGTATGCAATGTTTCGTATACCGGGGCAAATGAGACTTAACTACAGCGTGAGAAAGTTTCGTCTTCATCCCAGTAACCGGCCACGCTACGGCTGCCGGGGCAAATGTCACTTTTTTCCTATCTGCCCTGTTACCGGGACCGAGAAGCCGGGGCAAATGGGACTCTTCCTTGAGCCTGGTACAGTGTGAACACAAATTTAAATTAACTTTAAATCTTCCATTCCATTGTGCAAAAATACATGCAAATCAGAATTATCATCATCATCATCATCATCATGATCAACCCATTACCGGCTCATTACAGAGCACGGGTCTCCTCTCAATATGAGAAGGGTTTGGCCATAGTCCACCACGCTGGCCATGTGCGGATTGGCAGACTTCACACGCCTTTGAGAACATCAGAATTATACATATCTCTTAAATTTTAAAAGGTTTTTGAGAGTAAAAAAAAAAGAAAAAACTAAAAGTGAACACTTCAGGCGAGCAAGTATCAATTCGAACGAGTATGTGTGGTAGGCCTAAGGTCACAATCGGACCGATAAGTGGCCAAGAACTGGGGCGGAGCTCATTTGGGTCGGATTAAGAATTAATTCGCCCCGGGCTACAATGGTGGGGCGATTAATTTCTCGCGCCCCTGGATTAGACCATTCAGCCATCGGATTGAATTTTAATTGGAACACCTGATTTAATTCTCGGATTTTGTGACAGGCATTGTGTCAGCTCGCGGTATAGTCGTTCATAAAGCTTTGATTATAGCCCGTGGTTCGGTGTGGTTATTTTAATTGGTGGCGTGTTCAACGAGCACCGACTGGATATTCGGAAATTTATAACTGAACTTGTATTATATTAGATCGAAATTTGATCTCGCTTTTCAATCGACTTGTAATTTTCATATTAAGAAAATTTGGAATTAATATTTAATTATTAGAATATGAAGCTGTGATAGCCTACTGGTTAGGGCGTCAGCCTCCTAATTAGAAGTCGGCGATTCGAATCCGGGCATGCACCTCTAACTTTTCGCGTTAAAGTTATGTGCGTTTTTAAACAATTAAAATATCACTTGCTTCAACGGTGAAGGAAAACATCGTGAGGAATCCTGCAGGTCTGAAAGTTCTCCATAATGTTCTCAAAGGCGTGTGAAGTCGTGAAGTCTGCCAATCCGCACATGGCCAGCGTGGTGGACATGGCCAAACCCTTCTCATATTGAGAGGAGGTCCGTACTCTGTAGTGAGCCGGTAATTGGTTGATCATGTATTAGAATATAAAGTTTTCAAAGCACCAGCACTGTGTTGGAAACTATTACGATAAAAACTCAAAAACTACTTTTAAAGAACAATTTCTAATAAAAGTTTTAACAAAAATGTTACCGTAGCAAATACTTAGATTCACTACAGGTATGATTTTGAACATCTCAAGTCCAGTTAGGGTTTCTGAGTACTCAAAGATGACACAAGAAAAAAACATACAAACTAGGTATTATAAATTAAAGTAGTATAATGTTATAAATGTTAACGCATAGGAAGAGATTATAATAGAATTCCACGTAAGCTCTGTCTCATAGGAATTTTAAGAGTAGTTTTGTAACTTTTTGGAATATCTTCTTTTTCTCGTTCTTCTCCTTATTCCACGCTATTTGGGATCGGGAAAACATGTTCTTCTTCCACTTGCTTCTATCAGCCGTCACTTCACTACCTACACCTTTTACTCGTGTGATATAGGCTAAATTAATAGCAAAAAAAGTATTAGATGCATAGCACGTAGCTAGTGTCTGCAACTTAGAATTATATTTTTATTTTTAATATATTTATACTTCGAGGTTAATCGAACTCCCCCCCTCTAGAAGGGTGAGCAAAATCCTGACCACTATTTAATAAATATTGTGAATGTGAAAGTGTACATTTAAACTTGTTAGTTTAGTAACTACGTTCTGGTCAACCAAATCACTATTACCAACAAAAGTCGACGCGGCAATAGCAAATATTCTAGACTTGAATTTTTTATCCTACAAAAGATACACTACATTTTACTTAAAATAAATAACTTTACATAACAGCCTCCTACTCAGAGGTCGGCGGTTCGAATCCGGGCACGCACCTCTAACTTTTCGGATTTATGTGCGTTTTTAAAAATTAAAATATCATTTGCTTCAACGGTGAAGGAAAACATCGTGAGGAAACCTGCACGCCTGAGAGTTCTCCATAATATTCTCAAAGGCGTGTGAAGTCTGCCAATCCGCACATGGCCAGCGTGGTGGACTATGGCCAAACCCTTCTCATATCGATAGGAGACCCGTGCTCTGTAGTGAGCCGGTAATGGGTTGATCACGAAATAACTTTAATGGTCACGGACCAAAGCTGATATAATAAAATATTGAAATAATTTTTAAGTTTCAGCAGCTTATAGCTGCCTCATGAAACTTTGCTCTGTTTGAATAAATTATATAATAGGCACTGTATGTACGCTCGAACAAATTTATACATTCTTGCATTCAACGATATAATCCTCTTAGACGAAGATGTAGAGTATATTATAGGGACATCGTTACACCAAGATTTAATCATTATTATTTACCTTCTGCGTCGTTGGTCTAGTTAACATTTAAGACCGGATTGCGGGTTTGATTCCCGGTTTGGCCAAGAATTCTTAGGTATTGTATTTATCTGTTAAAATACTCAGTTTGAAGCCTTAAATACATGTAAAACAACAAGTAGGAAGTAAAATAGCATCCCTAGTATCAAGATTAAATTAAGAAACGCCAATTATTTTTTTGAGGATTGTTTTTTCTCTTTTGTTTTACTTAAGATCATCTAGTTTAATTTTAAGTTATTATTATTATTTCGAACGGTTTCTAACGGTTTAATGCATCGAACAGTCAATATTGTACATTAGGATATTTTTGTATTGTAATGAAGTATGACTATGCAATTTTTGTCAGTTTTGCGAACTAATAAAAAAATACATAATATATTATCTAAAACTACCGTGAAAACAGAACAAGGTCATAGTATTTTTTTATTTCATTATAAGTTAACCCATGACTTGAATTCAAGCAATGATGCACTCTAATCTTAGGGGTCTGACTGTTATATAAAATCTTTAATGAATAGGTTTGGTTCTACGTAGCATCGTACCATAACGGTTGTAACTTATTTTAGCCGAAGCCTGGCCTGAAGAGGCCAGGCAGAAATTCCAACGGTTCGCCTGGGGGGGTTGGAAAAAAACCAACTTAATGCATATTGTGAAGAAAATGAGATGAAATGAATTCCAAAACTCTTCACGTTTTGAATTTTGAGAGAGAAGCTTCAATTTACCTATTTTTGTATTGTTCAAAATAATAGGTTTTGCCGCAACGCCGGTGTTTGCATTTTAGAGTGGAAATGCGATGGATATTACGATCTTGTATAACAGCTAGTAGGGTGACCAGTTCGGTCAACCTAATGCGATAAATTCAACGCTGTTACCCTATCATAACCCAACTTCACCACAACGGCTGTTTTATTGACATTAGTTCTGACTCTTTTTCTAAGTTTCGGTAAAAGATTATAGTATCATGGAAGTCTTGAGTATTTTCTAAATCTCAAAAGTCTAAACAATTAGGGATATGGAATTGACTATAATATATTGTACTCGGTAGTTTTGAGTCATAGTTTATATTCTTTCTTCGTGTCTTTTTATTGTCATGTTATTTCTTTATTATAGCCTTATTTATAAATGTTGTGTTTTTTAAATGGGCACTGCATTTAGTGAGTTGTTAAGAATAAGTACTATTTTTTAGGAAATAATGTAAGTATAGCTATAAGTAAACCAAATAAATAAAATAAATTGTTCAATTATAAAAGCCTTAAAACTATAATCGTTCTGTTCTTAACATTTTAACTGGATCAATCATTCGCTTGTACTGTAAATGTACATTTTTTAATTGACAAGGGATGACAATAATCTTATCAATTGAAATAACCAATTATATGCTGTTAGAGGTAGGAGAAAGAGGTCTTTAAGCAAAATCTCTATATAATAACCTACGGTATGACTTATGCCTGGCGAGCACTACAGTCAGTTACTTTTAATATTTCAGAACCAGTAAGACAACGCTAATAGATTTTTATCCAATTTGGATACGTCATATGGTCTTGATATGATTCGATGTGACCGTATTAATCTGTGTTGTCAATGCTTAACGTGCGTGCACATGTGTTCTATTTTCCTCAAAAGAAATACTGAAGCACCATCACAGGCTCAACAGCTGTTTTATTTAATTCTGGTATTTTCTTTAGATCTTTTAACCACTGTGTCGGTAATCTTTAGGCTTAACGATTAGTATGGTTTCATGATATTAAAATACATTTAATCATATCATCTGATCAGTGCTCTGAAAACAAGACGCTACTTACATGTAAAACAAGGATTATATTGCCTTGTCAAGGATTATAAAACTACTGCCTTGTTTGTCTGGTGTCAGTTTTGGCGACAGAAAATATATAGTTACGTTAATAAGGGAACCCTGTTAGAGCGCTGTAACCCTGCGAGGAGTGGGTTATAAATCGGTTGAAAAGAATCGGGTTGATATATTTTATAAGTGTGCTCACTTGTGGATTTTACTCCTAGAATTTTATAACGCGCTCAAAATCCTTAAGTTATAATGGTCAACCTACGTTCAGACGTGTATTGTGGCTCAGAAATATAGAATATATTTTTATCAGTCCATTTTCTGCAAAAGGAATTTCGCTGAACACTCTCTCTAGCACGACTCGAAACTTTTATGAGTTAAAAATATAATTGAGTTGTAAAGTTAACATTAGTTAAATTAACTGTTGTCTGTTGTGGAATAAAATAGTATTCTTAAAGTTATAACTCGAGTAATACTTTCATAATTCTTTGATATTTAACTTTTGTGCTCGATTAACTTACTTCAATAAATAACAAAGTATATAAGAATCCACTTATGGCCACATTGTTAAAAAAAAACGAAAAAAAAAATCTTCTTATTGAAATTGGACTTTATAAGGTGCTTCAAATTCAAATAATCTTTATTAAAATAGTCCTTTAAAAGGCACTTTTGACACGTTAATAATTTACATAGTAGCGATTTGATGGTGATAACTACATTCGTAAATATAAAACTAAAGCTATGAGGGTTTCAAACGCGCCCCGGACTAAGAAGTAGCCCACAACAAACTAAGCCAGGTAAATTTTCTTCTCGTTATCACCATCTGACATGCCACTTAAAATTCTTTTAAAAGCTATCTTATTAGAGTAATATTTCATACATTATTTATCAATTACATAATCCTTAAAACTATACTAGGACTTCTAAAAATTTACTTACTACTTCTACATGCTTACGTTTTATATAAACTTGGAACTTATTGAGAGACATCCCTGATTTTTCATTTGGTAATTTTTATAAAATTGTATACAATTACCTTTGAATGTATTTTGTTTATTAAGTAACTCTTAAATATTGCGTGATCATGGTCATCATAATGGTCAAACCATTCTCGGCCCACTACAGAGCACGGGTCTCCCCTCAATATGAGAAGGTTTTGGCCATAGTCCACCACGCTGGTCATGTGCGGATTGGCAGACTTCACACGCCTTTGAGAACATTATGCAGAACTCTCAGGCGTGCAGGTTTTCTCAGGATGTTTTCATTCACCGTTGAAGCAAGTAATATTTTAATATTTTTTTTTAGAAACGCACATAACTCCGAAAAGTTAGAGGTGCGTGCCCGGATTCGAACCGCCGACCACTGATTAGGAAGCTACGCCCTAACCACTAGGCTATCACTTCATTAATAGCACATCACCTGTTGTAAAATGATTTCTTCATAAACATCTGCACAATCAAAAAGCTAACAATGGATTTTATTTAACCGCTGTTTGAAAAAATCCTCCACAAAAGGTTATTCCACAATTTGAAAATGCGCAACAAGTAGAAGCTAATATTATGGATGGTAGAAGAATACCAGGTGTCCAGAAGAGGAGTGAAATTCGCTTCTACAGTGTCAGGGGCGTCAGTGAACTAGGTTGGTGATGAGATATGGAATAGTTTAATTTAGTAACATCTAACAGTCTCTCAGGCGTGAAAATTTCCTCACGATGTGAACCTAGTAATATTTTATTGCTTAAAAACACACATAACTCCGAAAAGTTATAAGTGCGTGCCCGGTTTCGAACCCCAGACCTCTGATTAGGAGGCTGACGTCCTAACCACTAGTCTATCACAGCATATCTTACGTGATGACGATTTATTTATTCACTGTGGTAAGTGTGAACTATTTCGCTTTGTTTAACTCGGTAAGTAGGTAAAACTATAAGCTCCGGACGTAGTGTTTCCATTTTTAGAATGAATGTAGCACAGTAAGAAAGCGCAGCGTGCAAGTTATGTCACTCCAGGCCAGGCGGTGCACTTGATGTCTAAAAAAGATGTCATAAGCGAACGCGATAGCAGCCGCCTGGAAAGTAGTGAACGATGGCCTTTGTTCTTGCTTGCAAGAGCTGAGCAGTAATTTGCGAAGGTTTTTTTTTTGTTTAATTATGCTCTTTATTACAGAACTACTTGGACTATTTGGAGTCTAATAGAGTATATTTATGCAGGTTTCCTCACGATGTTTTTCTTCACCGTTGAAGCAAGTAATATTTTAATTGCTTAAAAACGCACATAACCTTGAAAAGTTAGAGGTGCGTGCCCGGATTCGAACCCCCCGACCTCTGATTAGGAGGAGGACGTCCTAACCACTAGGCTATCAGAGCTTTTATATTGGAGTGCTTCACATTAATAAGCGCGTTATTTCATTGACACTTATGCACTGCCATTTAATAGAACTACATTAAATTATCAAATCACATTTCTTGGATGTCTATATAAATAAGTTAATATAAATGTTTGTATAAAATGTTAGCTACTAAAAAGGTCTTAACATTGTTTAAAGGATTATGTAAATGTTAAAAAATCTTGGGTATGAATATATGGTATCTAACAAGATAGCACTAAAGTTTTAAGTGACTATGTTAGATGGTAATAAATAAGAGGGTACTTAACAATTGCGATAGCGATTGCGATTGCAATTGCGAAAGCGATTGTGATAGTGATAGCGATTGCGATTGTGATTGTGATTGCGATTTTATTTTTATAGTAATTTTGATTGCGAATGCGAATGCGATTGCCATTGCGATTGCGATTGCGATAGCTAACAATTTTTGGTAATAACTTATAAGATGCAATCCTCGTAAGTCTCGCTTGACTTGGGATTCAAACTCACAAGACCTAGTGATCTATAGTTAAAAATTGTCAACGAGGCGAAAAATTGTCACTAAACCTCAGTACTAGAGGCCTAGAAATATTAAAAAAAGGTATTCTTTATATAAATTTTACTTTTAACAGGCAATTTTGTTGCGCAGGCACACAATTATTACTTTTTACATTGTATTAAAAAGATGACGTATTAAAACGTGGACACTCACGGTAGGCCTTGTCCAAAAGTTCAAAATCGCTCAGCGTGCTATGGAAAGGGCTATGCTGGGCGTTTCTCTGAGGGATAGAATCCGTAACGAGGACATTCGTAGGAGAACGAAAGTAACTGACATAGCCCAACGGATTAGCAAGCTGAAGTGGCAGTGGGCGGGTCATATCTGTCGTAGAACCGACGGCCGTTGGGGCAAACGTGTTCTGGAGTGGAGACCGCGTACCGGTAAGCGCAGCGTAGGACGACCACCTGCTCGCTGGACCGACGACCTGAAAAGGATCGCTGGTGGCGGGTGGATGAGGAAGGCGGAGGACCGTGTGTGGTGGCGCGCTCTCGGAAAGGCCTATGTCCAGCAGTGGGCGTCTATAGGCTGATTGATTGATTGATTGATTGATTAAAAAGATGACGATAACTTCATTTGTTAACATAAAACTGAAGCTGGTCTAAGAAGAAGCACATCCAACTTAGCTGGGTATTCTTTTTGTTTTCACCATGTCACTTATAACTATTTAAGAGCAATTTAGGAGCAACAATTTTTACTTGATCTCTTTTATTATTTATCTAGTCTTTTATATTATAACAGGACTGTTCTATTTCATATAATTCATTTATGTGATATTAAAATAAAAATCTAATGGGAATTTCATTGTCTAATCTAGATTCTCTATCACAGAGAGTCGTAATTAAATACTTTACAGCGACGTCCCAGCTATAGTTAATCTTCCTTGACTTATCCTCGCTTTGATATCAGGTAAGCAGAATAATCCTATAAACTAGCTTAACTCAATACGAGTGACTGAATATTTAGTTACGAGAAATAGTGTTTTGAAGTGGTAACTTCCACATTGCTTCAGGGCTTAGAAAGCTTGAATACGGTTCACGAGGTCTTGTTTTCGAGGTGGACCGAAAATTGTGAGGGTTGTTTGTATACACTCCAAAGTAAGTTAAACTTGGTTGATGATAATACAGTCCAAAATGGTAGCAGGCTAACTTACTCAGGATAGCAGTTATTAAACCCATCAGTTTCGGCACTTGTTTTATAGTGGACCCCTCTGGCACAGTAGCGAGCACTGTAATAAGTCTTAAGTGGTAGTGAGAGTGGTGAGTCTCGAGTTCGATTCAGGCAGCGTAAATTTGGGAATTTATAATTTCTATGGTCTGGTCTGGTGGGAGACTTTGGCCATGGCTAGCTACTAACCTACTGGCAAAGACGTGCCGCTAAGAAATCAAAGAACCCTTAATCGCTTGGCAACACGACTTTGACGGTATTGAGTGTTATTGTTCAATCATTCTTAGGTGCCTGGATAGTAATGAGGGGTGTTTTTTTTTTTATCCGCTACAAGTTAGCCCTTGACGGCAATCTCACCTGATGGCTAGTGATGATGCAGTCTAAGATGGTAGCGGGCTAACCTGTTAGGGGTATGGTACACGCATACTCCTAATTGGTTTCTACACGACATCGTGCCGGAACGCTAAATCGCTGGGCGACACGCCTTTGTCGCTAGGGTGGTAACTAGCCACGGCCGCAGCCTCCCACCAGACCAGACTCGAGCCGGGAATCGAACCCAGGACCTCCAACTTTATAATGCGAAAGCGCGCGCACTGCGCCACGGAGGTCGTCAAAATCGTCGTGTCCATCTAGAGTAATGTGCTGTAGCGGAAAATAACCAAAATCATAATTAAAATAATTGGAGCCTGTCCTGATTAGATCTCCACCCACTCTTGACTTGAAAGCTGGATCTGCCCTTGACTACAATCTCACCTAATGGTAAGCGATGATACAGTCTATGTTATCAGGCTGAGCTGATAAAGCTGTTCATATCCCTAATCAATATGCTCCCAGTCTGTACCTAGCGGACGGATTCTAATGGGATTATGATAAGCCACAATATATGAGCTTCAATAGATAATTTTCTTGATTATAATTTTTTAATAGTATAATATAACATATTACTCAAATTTTAAGTATGACACTTTTGTAGTAACAGAAGATATCAAAAGTCTTTAAAATTATCTAATGGACTCCCAATTTCTCCAAATTTCTGTCGAAATTCGCCGCAGTTTTGCTTGAAAAAAATATTTTAGCAAACAGCAATCAGCGCCCGTCCGTGAAAAATTTAGCTCTTGTTGGTTAGATGCAGGTCCTCACATAAATTGGCGAGGCGCCGACGGATTCGGAGCATTAATTTGTGGTAAATCGTGTGGAAAATGGAAATTTTGTGCAGCCTCTGGCATCGCGGGAGGCAAACTTAACTTAGCCGGTGGGAAAAGCAACTTCGAAACGTAACTGAACAAAGTTGAGCATTACACACTTGTAAATACGTCTGTTTTCCATAGCTGGATGCTTTTGCTAACTGTAAATGTATTTTTGTAAATGATGGCGTCAGACGTGATAGGAATATTTCGTTCGTATTTAATGAGAATCAAGTTGTTTTGTATTTTTTTGTGTTTGTGTGTGTGTGTAAGAATTAATCAAATATCGTAAATCATAAAGGGTACCGGAAGTATATACATCTATATCTCATAAATATTTAATTTATTTTTTCCTGTAAGATTTTTATTTCAGTATAGTCTTTTTAGTATACAAAACGTTAAATGTCTACTGCTGGGGATAGGTCTTTTGAAACAACTTCTGCACTCCGATCTGCATGAATCTGTGTCACCTTACTTCTCGCATTATGTTATCAGTAGATAATAAAAACAGAGGAAATAATCCTTATTATAAATTTTCAGCCTTTTACTCCACTGCCTACAACTGTCATCCACTGCAAAGGGCACGGCCTAGCACAATCGCAAATTCTTAGTGAATGATAACAGATGTTAGATATAAATACCAGCGGTGATGGCTTCACGTGGGAAAAGGTAAAAGAAACCTCTAACCTGTTTCAGATATGGATCTTACTTAACAGTATAGATTAATCCATATTGGTGCAGCTGTATTCGCTCCACGATTTGGATTGATTTTTATACAGACAAAAACGGATACGTTTTTTTCATCATCTTCGAAAGGCATCAGCTAGGATAGTTAGAGCATTGTGTTCTCTTGATATAGCTGGTAAAAGCTCAACTACATTGCCTTGACCTTCTCATATTATGTCACTTATAATGAAGCCGTTATGTCAAATGATACACTGTATAAACCTTGCGATTATAACTGATGATACATCATTATCATAACTTGTATCAAGAAACTGCCTCGGATTTTTTTTGACGACCTCCGTGACGCAGAGCGCGCGCGGTCGCAATATAAAGTCGGAGGTCTTGGGTTCGATTCCTAGCTCGAGTCTGGTCTGGAGCTTTGGCCTTGGCTAGTTATCACCCTACCGATAAAGACGTGTCGCCAAGCGATTTAGCGTTCCGGTACGATGTCGTGTAGAAACCAGTTAGAAGCATGGGTTTACCCTATCCCTAACAGGTTAGCCCGCTACCATCGTAGACCGCATCATCACACACCATCAGGTGAGATGCCGTCAAGCGCTAACTTGTGGTGTATAAAAAAAAAGATTCATCTGTTCAGCTAGTGTAGGGCCTATGTATGTACATCGAATGTAGAGCCTATTTATTCTGCTTTTTTGAAGCGTTGTTGCGACTCAAGGACCATGGGAAGTCTATTGATTCTGGATATTGTTTTTCTCATTGTCATTTTGGTTTCGTTGTTCGATTAGGTGTCAACGTTCAGGTCTTGTACGGTTCTCCTTATTCCTGATTTCATCACCCTAATCATGAACCTAGAGGGAAGAAGTTACCAATGTTTCATGTTTGGCTTGTAGAGGGGTGACCATTTTTCGCAGTCATTAGTTTCTTTGTTTTTACACACTACAAGTTAGCCCTTAACGTCATCTCACCTGATGGTAAGTGATGATGCAGTCTAAGATGGTCACGGGCTAACCTATTAGGTAATCCTAACCGGTTAGCCCGCTAACATCTAAAACCTATACTTCTAATTGGTTTCTACACGACATCGTGCCAGAACGCTAAATCGCTTTGCGACACGTCTTTGTCGGTAGGGTGGTAACTAACCACGGCCGAAGCCTCCCACCAGATCAGACTCGTGCCGGAAATCGAATCTAGGACCTCCAAATACGACTGCGCCACGGAGGTCGTCAAAAATCTTCATTGGCCATATAAACAGTGAAGAGGATCTCACGAAATGATCCAGTCCAAAAGGCGTATCTAACGATTAATATCTTTGACCATTATAATATTCACTATTCAATATGATTTCGGTAACGCAAACTAATCTCCTATACGAGGAACCTTTGTCCGTATCACAATAGCATCATAAATTAAATCTTATAAAGCCACATGACTCGCGTGTTCCGGAAAACTCAGTGTCATGTCCATTGAAAAGTTACATTTGGGGTTGCGTTTTTTAGAGGACGCAATTTTATTTTTTTGATGTGTAGGGGGGGTCAGTGTAAAGCTAAAACCAAGTTTGTGGGGTCGCCACCCTTGTCCCACGGCCGCCATCTTGAAAATAGGGGTTGAAATGGTTTTTACGGAATATCTCTTAAACTATTTTTTTGATAAAAAAAATTTATTAACATTTTTTGTTGCAAATTAAATTCTCTACAACTTTGGTCCAGTAACTTTTTGTCGTAGAACTATAAATAAAAAAGTTATAGGTGAAAATGTTCAGAAATTCGAAAAAAAAAATTATATTTTTCGATATAACTTTTTTTTTATCATTTTACGAAAGAATGATCTCAGACCATTTTTGTTGATCGTTTTTTAAGGAATAACTTTTATTAGCAACATTTTTTCATTAAGTCAATAGCTAAGGTTTTACAGCGCTCCGAAGTGAGTACTATTTTTCAGTACTCACTTCGGCGGTTCATCGTCAAAGTCATTTTCATTTATTAATTCTGAGAGCTCCATTACGTTGCTGCAAGTCTCTCCAGAACAATGGAAGCACACTGCAGAACATTTTAGCCCTGCTTTTCGACATCCACACATCGCTCCGCAGTTTCCTTTGCATTTGCAAAAGATCAATTTTAGAAGCTCAGGGTGTGCTGGAGGTTTAGAACTCTGCACTGGCATCAATAATTTTCCACTTTTTTTCCAGCCCCAGTCTTCAGGATCAATGTAATTACCAAGCCACGACTGGACCTGATGGTAGACTCGTAAAGTATGAAACCGAGCTGTGTCTTGTGTTGGAGGAAGTGAAGATAAGTTAAATGTACTTTTTGTCACTGCCTTGGTGCATTGTTTGTATCTTAGGCTATCAAGAGAATTATCATCTTTATTACCACCGTATAAAGAGATAAAAAAACGTTCACCAATTACAATGAGTAAAGCAGGGTCAACTCTCTTGTTGAGAAACAAAGCCGTTCCACTTGCAGACTCTAAATGTTTTTCCAGGGTTTTCAAAAATTTCATTTTACCGATATTGTAAGGAGCTGAAGTTGTGTCACATCCTGAAAAAGCATGAAGAAACAGCAAGTTGTCCGCAATGACATCTCCGTAAATAAAACCTGACGCACAATATAATTGTTCTGCTGTTCGTCCTTTTGATGGTTTCAAAAAAAATACATTTGCTTGTTCTCTACCAAGTGCTGTGAGCAATATCAGTATGTCAATATCTTCAGCTACAATAGTAACGGTATCGAATAATGGAGATGCAGCAAGAGCAGAGCGAACGATAAGAGTGTCTGCATCTGATTCTGCTTGGTCAACAGTGAAACCTTTTTCCGAGAATGCAGAACAGTATTCGGAATTACTAACTCGGAAACGGCCATCAAATTTAAAATTATTTTAAAAATCAATAATTGTGAAATTCTGTAATAGAGTGGAAAAGAGTCAATAATTAATTATTCATAATTAAAAAAATTATAATAACAAAATTAAAAAAAAAAAAAAATAACAGATATATGTATAGTTAAGAGTACTGAAAAATAGTACTCACTTCGGAGCGCTGTAAAACCTTAGCTATTGACTTAATGAAAAAATGTTGCTAATAAAAGTTGTTCCTTAAAAAACGATCAACAAAAATGGTCTGAGATCATTTTTTCGTAAAATGATAAAAAAAAAAGTTATATCGAAAAATATAAATTTTTTTTTCGAATTTCTGAACATTTTCGCCTATAACTTTTTTATTTATAGTTCTACGACAAAAAGTTACTGGACCAAAGTTGTAGAGAATTTAATTTGCAACAAAAAATGTTAATAATTTTTTTTTATCAAAAAAATAGTTTAAGAGATATTCCGTAAAAACCATTTCAACCCCTATTTTCAAGATGGCGGCCGTGGGACAAGGGTGGCGACCCCACAAACTTGGTTTTAGCTTTACACTGACCCCCCCAACACATCAAAAAAATAAAATTGCGTCCTCTAAAAAACGCAAGGTAAGGCCTAAAAAATGTAACATTTCAATGGACTACTAGGAAAATAGAATGGCTATCTCCACTATTTTAGGCTGAGTGTAGGAAGCTAAAGTCGCATAACCTGAAGAACTGATGGACGTTGAGGTCCCAAGGTGCTGAAGTAGCAATCCAGATAACAAAACGCAAAACTCTCTGCTAGATAGACAGACAACGAATTTTTTTTTTTTTTAGATTAATTGTAGTGACAGAAAACATTAAAATACGGAAACCTCTTCAAAAGTCCATAGGTGGATATATCTAGCCTGGTTGCGGTTGTGTGCGCGAGCGAAACCCGTGACCCGGCCACCAGGCGGCGGGAAAGGATATGCACCGTGGGGGTTTAGTCAGTAAGAGTCTGACATAACCGCCGCGTCTCCTCGGACGCGGGGTATCCATGAGGACTACCCACGTTAAAAAAAAAGGTGGACATATCTAATATCTACATAATCTGTAGATTGAATTACGACAAAAGATCTTAGTAATTCTTCTTATTGTGTCTCCTTACTGTGATGGGTTACCTAGAAGAAATCGCTATGGAGCTAGGCCGATAAATTGTACACGCTGGGTTTATTTATTTTTAAAAAAATATGTTTGTTCCGCTGTATTTTGTGCAGTAAAAGCAATTTCATCCATTTAGAAAAAGCAGATGTGATTGTCTTTCTTACTACTGCCTGTCGTGTTTGAACGAAATCATAACCCAAGGCAGCGTAAAGAAAAATATTTTTTTATCAGATTTTGGGGATTTTCACTTTGCAAATTGTTTGATTAAATACAAATGACAAGAGAATAAATTTATTCATTTCAATTCATTGTTAAATTGGAATAACTAAAAGGGTATCTAAAAATTAATATCTTATCTACCAACTAATATATAAAAAAAATAATACTAGGCTACGGTTTGCAAAACAGTCCTGGTTTTGCAATCATTTTTTTTTTGTCCGTTGTTAAGAAAGTACCGTCTTTCATTGTTTTATAGAAAATCGGTAACAATCAAAAATACTCCCAAACCTTCCCAACGTCACCCTAAGTTGAGGTCCGAGTCTCACAGGAGACACGCTTAGGCGGACGTTCCCCAGATGTCGTCGAGCCCAAGTGCTCTTCTCTCAGGCTGAGCTTTATGCTTGCTAAAAACCCCCGGTGACGCAGTAATAACTAATATGGTTACCTACAACCGTCCATTCGAAACTTACTACCACTCCCAACTTATTACTATAAATGTAAAAGAGTAAGCGAATATGTACTAAGCTTTATCGTCAACCGACGCTTATGTAAAAGCATTCGGGTATTTATGTACCCTGTGGTTCGACATCTTAAAGAAAGATGACAAGTATTTTTTTTCTATATTAGGTTCAATATCTTTCAAGTAAGCGCTTGTTTCTGTAATACCTGATATCAATCAATCAAACTTTATTGAAACAATCCTTTAAAGTCACTTTTGATGTGTCAATAACTCAAACTGCAGTGCGTTTATGGTAATAACTACTTTACTAATAAACTTAAAACAACATCTGCGAGGATTCAAACGTGACCTAGTCTAAAAATAAATTGGTTAAGTACCCTCTCTTTTATTACCATCTAACAGATACACTTCAAACTTTAGTGCAATCTCGTTAGAGTTTTTTTTTTATCGTGGGTAATCCTCATGGATACCTCTGCGCCACGGGGAGGCACAGAGGTTATGTCAGACTCCTACCGACTAAAACCCCCACGCGTCCCTACTCAACGCTGTATGGTGGAGCCACGGGAAAGCATTCGCATACAACCGCGACTCCACCAGCGGGCGTCCGCCGTAGCAGACACTCCTCGGGCACTGCACTACGTGCCCAGTTTCGCCTGTTAGAGGTGTGCCGGAACAACAGCACACCAGCCAATTCGAGGAACGTACTGGGATTGATGGACAACCCCACTTCCATCGCCCACAAGTCCTCCGAAGGCACAGGAGCAAGAGGACATAAAAAAACAGGTGGAAGAGAACCCTCTCTCGCACCCGAACTTCTATCGCCGACGGCAAGTGCGGCGTACGCTCGCCGTCCACCCCGGCCCACCAGTCGCACACCTGGACGGGCCCTGCCCACCAGTCCCAGTCTGTACGGGCCACTAACTTCTCCACCTCCAGCAGCTGACTGCCGCCTACACCCGCCTGCCAGTCTCATACCTGGACAGGCCTTCCACCACACGAGGTGATGCACCCCCTGGGTCATCCACTGCGCCCTCAGCTTGGTCAGAGGGACGCGCGGAGACTCCCTCCGCGACGGGTCATTAGCCATCGGCTAACAATATCGCACAAAAGAAATTGTTAACCGATGTTACCAGGGTGCACCGGCCCGGATGCTGCTCTTCCCCCCGGACGAATCAAGAGGGACCCACAGCACCCGGGCACACGTGGAGGTTACCCGACCTGGCAACCCAATCTCGTTAGAGCAATAATTCATACCCAAGATTTTTTAACATTATTTTACATAATCCTTTAAACAATGTTGAGACCTTTTTACTTTATTTGACAATTTTTAATCAAATTTTATATCAATAAATAAAAATTCTGATTTAATGTTGTCTGGTATCGTGCAATGTAGTTTTTTTTTATCCACTACAAGTTAGCCCTTGATGGCAATCTCACCTGATGGTAAGTGATGATACAGTCTAAGATGGTAGCGGGCTAACCTGCTAAGGGTATCGTAAATTCATACTCCTAATTGGTTCCTACGCGACATCGTGCCGGAACGCTAAATCGCTTGGCGACACCTCTTTGTCGGAGAGATGGTTACTATAGCCACGGACGAGGTCTTTGACCAGACAAATAGTAGTACATTTTTACTTCTATTAAGTGGCAATGCATAAGTGTCAATGAAATAACAACAAGAAATAACATAAAAAGGTGATCTTCAATAAATATTATTATATATGTGATAACAACTGACGATATCTTAATGTGATAATCGGGGTATATACATAGCTCTCTATATTTATGGCTTAAAACTACTATTTCAATCCTGAGTTTACGCTGCAAGCAATAGACGACTTGGGGGCGCTATAAAAGTAGATAATTTCAGGAGTATTTGACCCCAGGGTCTACTTCAAAAGCGACTTTATCTGTTGTCATATTCTGTTGTTAAGTAAACTCCATTAAATGCACTCATAGCAAGTTGTATAGCTACGTACATATGTTATTGACCTAAGTTTTACTCATTAGTTGCCACTAGTACCACCGACTAGGTCAACCAAATGAATTTCACGTTCAATCTTCTTACTTCCGTTACTCTCTAATTTCGTAATCTCACGATCATGAATCTCATTACTATAACATCATAATAAAAATAATGTTATCACAGGAGACCGAAGAGCTGCGGGCTACCTCGGACAAAGTGTTAGTCTAGCTATTCAAAGGGTGGACGCTTCCAGTATCCTCGGAAACTTGCCTGAAATGGTAGCCTGTTAGGGATATGGTAAACCCATACTCACTCATTAGTTTCTACGCGATATCGTCCCGGAACGCTAAATAGCTTTGCGACACGTGTTTGTCAGTAGGGTGGTAACTAGCGAGGGCCGAAGCCTCCCACCAGACCAGACTCGAGCCAGGCATCGAACCCAGTACCTCCAACTTTAGAATGTGACAGCAAGCGCGCTACGCCACGGAGGTCAATGGTCGCAAATTGCAGGTAACCCACTTTCATTTTCATCATAATATGTTACGAATGTTCACTAAGTAAGACTTATTCTATCCAATATTTAAAGCTAGAGTATACTCCACACGTAAGTTCCTGTAATAAAGAGTATAATTAAACAAAAAAAACCTTCGCAAATTACTGCTCAGCTCTTGCAAGCAAGAACAAAGGCTATCGTTCACTGCTTTCCAGGCGGCTGCTATCGCGTTCGCTTATGACATCTTTTTTAGACATCACGAGCACCGCCTGGCCTGGAGTGACATAACTTGCACGCTGCGCTTTCTTACTATGCTACATTCATTCTAAAAATGGAATCACTACGACCGGAGCTTATAGTTTTACCTACTTACTGAGTTAAACAATGTGTAATGTATACTTACCGCAGTTTATTGATAAATCGTATCACGCAAGATGGTTACTAAATAAACTAAATTCATTCGAAGGTAATTGTATACAGTTTTATAACAAATTACCAAATGAAAATTCTGGAATGTCTCTCAATAAGTTAAAAAAAAAATAGGCACAAAAATATATAACGGTGAAGGAAAATCTTCATCATCATCATCGTGAGAAAACCTGCACGTCTGAGAGTTCTCCATAATGTTCTCAAAGGCGTGTGAAGTCTGCCAATCCATACATGGCCAGCGTGGTGCACTATGGCCAAACCCTTTTCATATTAAGAGGAGACCCGCGCTCTGTAGTGAGCCGGTAATGGGTTGATCATAATAAAGTTCGAATAGTGTAAAGGGTTATGTGAATGATAAACAAATATGGGTATGAAATATTGATCCAATAAGTTAGCTCTTAATATAATTTTAAGTGGCATGTTCATTTCTTGTTATCACCTGGTTATTTCTTGTCATCTGGTGATAACAAGAAGAAAATTTACCTGGCTAAGTTTGTTGTGGGCTTCTTCTTAGACCGGGGCGAGTTTGGAACCCTCATAGCTTTAGTTTTAAGTTTACGAATGTAGCACCAAATCGCCACTATGTAAATTATTGACGCGTCAAAAGTGACTTTTAAAGGACTATTTGAATAAAGATTATTTGAATCTGAATAAACTGATTGGCATTATTTTACACGCATACAAAACTATATTCTAAGAAGCAATTGGCTGGAACTTCGTATTTGCCGAACGCCCCGGAGGACTGGCGGCTGCCTTGCATATCAACGATAATAAAATTATTAGAATCATATAGATTTGAAATTATAATTTTTATACACTTTATTCCATAAATAATTTATATTATAGAAATTTTGTATTAAACATGACACATTAAAAAGGATTGCTATTCCAAAAAATTAAAATCTACAAAATCTAAGCCGGTATGTTCATTCGTGGACAGATAGTATATGCGCCTAAAAATCGCATATATACTTTTTTATCTTTGGACCAATGGTGGTGATTGTCTTATTACCACTTCACGTTAGAATGCCGAAGTGGATTATACAGATTTTTTAAGGTTAACTTCTTCTTTTTCTTGCCCTTATCCCACATTATGTGGGGTCGGCACGACACGTCTTCTTCTTCCACTCACTTCTATCAGCCGTCACCTAACTACCCATAGCTGAGGTTAATATTAAACATAATTTTTCAATCCCGATAATTTATATTTAAGCGAGTTTATTTGTGTTTCTATCATATTAAAAGTTACACAATTATATATTAAACGTTATCGTAAATAAAATTATTACAATACGTAAAACTAGTAAGATTATGTCGTGTGGATCTAGTTAAAAATAAACAATAGGTAATAAGAACGATATTTTCATACACACTTGACACGTATCTTTATTGGCTACACTGAATAATGTAACGAAATGCTTAAATTATGTAGTTTAATTTAAAACATTAAAATTTATTAGTGGGTTCAAAGTTCGTACACATTTTCATGATAGAGGTTGAAAGGGGAGCTCGTTTATTAATTAATCTACCATCTAATTCTCAGCTCGGTTTCATATTTATACCAAATTTAGGACTGAACGGTCCACCCGTGTATACCCTTGATTACCCAAAGAGACGCTTCTGTCTCTTTAATTTTATTGTATGTAGGAACACTAGAATTTGTTATATACATTATTTACAAACACTCGACATACGAACGATCAATATAAAAGTTAAACCGCTAATTACCTATAATTAAACAAAACGGTTGTGTTATAATTAAATGTATAAAATTGCATATTATAGTAGATTATCTATTGATTGATAATATTAATATTTAAGATGAATAAGAACTTATAAACTAACTTTACATTGATATCTTTAATAAGTACCTAATTTAGATAAACAAACACTATTAACTGGTAATTTCTCGCAAATTCTAAGATTGTCTCACACTAGATACGGATGGAAGTGCAATTTTGCGCAAGTCAATTCTTAGACCTCGTTACGGTTGACCCGTTACAAAATTTCAGGCACTAAATTGTTACCCATGTTATGGCACTTGCATTGGTTAATGTAAAATAAAATATAAATTCAGTTTAACGGCGAATTACGGAGCTTTTCAAAGGTAAAATTTTGTGGTCCGACAAATCCGGTAAATCGCTCGCCGTGAATTTTGAATGAGCTTATGAAAGCGGCATACTTTTTTTTTAACGCAAAGTCACCTGATGATGCCCGAGTTTTGCATTTTAACCATTAGTTTTCTTATGTGAGCGCATCTTTACGCGCCTTGCGGCAAAATCGACCCGCATTCAAACAATCTGTTTAGAATTTCGTTCTTACATAAATTCTTTTCCGATGCAAATAAAACACCTTAAAAATATAGTGATTTTATTCACATCTCAAAGTTCTAGAATCCTTGAAAATTGCATAAATACTTCCAGTAAGCTTAGACTAAGAATCTACCATTTTATATATTTAGAGAGTGGTAACGTATCCCTATACGTTTTTATTAAACGCAGCCTATTGCAATAATATAGTAGCGCATTTTGTTTTTCTCTTGTCCACTTCAAGTAAGCCCTTGACGGCGATCTCACCTGGTGGTAAGTGATGATGCAGTCTAAGATGGTAGCGGGCTATTCCGTTAGGGGTATGGTAAACCTGTACTCCTAAATGGTTTCTATACGAAATCATGCCGGAACGCTAAATCGCTTGGCGATACGTCATTGTCGGTAGGGCGGCAACTAGCCACGACCGTAGCCTCCCACCAGACAAAAGTTAAATATGTATAGGTTACACGCATTGTTAACGAACGTTGCGTTTTATAAATATGTGTCCGCCATTACAGGATTCCCATGTGAAAATTGGGTCAATGTGAGAGTTGCGTGAGAGGGGAATTTTCATTTAACTGAAAAATAAACGTCAAATCTGTATACATACTCATGGTGACATGAAGCCTCTTGACATATTTATAGACTATACGGAAATATAATAATGAATAGAAGCAGGCGTTACTTTGCGGAAGTCCATGATAAACAATAAACAGCAAGTATAATTTGCTATATTCCGCCGACAACCGGGAGATTAGTATAATATAACACCACACAAAATCTTCCACTAGAACCTCTACGCACGTTTCGACCCGACACCGGATCATCCTCAGGAGATGTTGACTTCACAAGCGCGAAAAGTAAAGTGAAATAATATAATTAGTAATAATATTAAGGTAACGATTACAAACCGACCTACCGATTTTTGACGACCTCCGTGGCGCAGAGCGCACGCTGTCGCATTATAAAGTAGGAGGTCCTGGGTTCGATTCCCAGCTCGAGTCTGGTTCAGGGAGGCTTCGGTCGTTGCTAGTTACCACCCTACCGACAAATACGTGTCAAGCGATTAAGCGTTCCGGCACGATGTCGCGTAGAAATCAACTAGGTGCATGGGTTTACCATACTCCTAACAGGTTAGCCCGCTACCATCCTAGTCAGCAACATCACTTACCACCAGGTAGGATTGCCATCAATGGCTACCTTGTAGTGTAAAAAAAAAATTTAGCAAGTAGCAGCACAGGTACGGCAAATTACATCCTTTAATTTCTCAGCATACCTGCAGAGCTTCTTTAATCTATTCATTTAGTTATCTATCATCTTCTGGCCAAATAATAACAGTTAATAAATAATAACAGTTAATTACCACAAAGGGTTGTCCGAAGGAGATCGCCTTAAGCAATAAGACCGCCTATGTGCAACATTTTTTATTTTTATTGTTTTGGCTTTTTTTTCTATATTAATATGAAAAATATTGGAGCTAAGTAATCTTTTATTGTAAACCACATCAAAAGATAGACAACTAAAAATCAATAAAGTAAATAGGTATTGTGTAGTGGAAGCCTTATTGCTACATAACAAACCAAAGTTTTTTTTTAATTCTCTACAAGTTACCCCTAGATGGCAACCTGTCTCACCTGATGTAAGTTATGATAACGGGGTAACTAAGAAGATAGCGTGCTAAGAGTAAGCTAGACCCATACTCCTAATTGGTTTCTACGTAGCCCCGTGCCGGAACGCTAAATCGCTTGGCGACACATCTTTGTCGGTAGGGTAGTAACTAGACACCGAGCCTGCCACCAGACAGGACTCGAGCCGGGAATCGAACCTAGGACCTAAAACTTTATAATGCGACAGCACGGAGGCGTCAAAAGAAATGTTTTGCCGATTTGTCAGAGCGTATTTGGATACTGTTTATATTAATGTAGGAGGTAAGTTACCCGTGATTCTTTAAATTGAATCGATTCATAAATATGAAACAAAAAATGTGAATGTAAAGAATCGAGTCAATTATTTGTTGAAAAAAAATGCTATATAGTATTGTTCAATTGATTGGGCAAAAAGTTTGGTCTACTTTATTATTGTTTGTAAAACGTTGACAATTGAACTGAATTTCGATGACGACGCCAGTAAATCATCACCCACATCCCGAAAGGATGTAATAAAATTTCCTGAAAAATTGCATTCGGTGATTTACCAGACGTAAATCTTTTTATAACAAAAGTGCACCTACCTCAATAAAGGGTATTTTTAAATTTTTTTTATTTACGTGTATCTACTTGGCAATATTATGGATTGCAGAGCTCATCATTACTCACAATCAAGATCTTCGGGGAGCTTATTTTTCACCGTCACACTTCACGCTGTAACTTAATTGGGATATGGTTCTTTTTTCTGCAGTATAACTGTAGTGACCTTAACATAGTTCAAATAAATAGATAGTGTTTTATGACGTTTATCCCAAATATAATTTATTTGTGTACAACTATAAGTTTCAGCAGCTTCAATGTTGCTTTCAGTAGATGAATGTGCTCTTAGCTTTGACGTTGGGCTTACGTCGGAGAATCAACAACGCGCAACCCACGCAAACGGGATATGTCATATTCGGTGTTAGTTTGTATCAGGTAAAATATTGGTCAGGCATGCAAGCTGCATGCTTGTAATTAAAAAAGGCTCCCTAGCGAAACTTTTTAATCATTGTCTGCCAAACATATTATAGAACATCGGTAATCACCGTACCGTAATAAAATGGTGCAAGGATTTATGAACATACATAAAAACACCCCCCCGTCAACTGCAAGTTAGACACCTGTGTGTGCCACGTCGTTTTCTTAAATGAAACAAAAACGTGTTGTAATACAAAGTCTTTTGTTGACTGGTTAAAAAATATTTACTTAGTGGTAATTTTCTTAGATTAGATTAGATTTTTTTAATGGTAGCCCATGGCGAGGTAAAACCATCAAACGTAATGCCAACTAATAAGTCTAACACTATATTGCCACCGTAAAATTAATCCCACTTCTGATAGCAAATTATAAGATAGAGAAAGATTCAAATCAAAGTAAACAAGTCCATTCAAAGCATTTTATTTGAATCATGTTAGATTGTTTGAAAACTGCAGCAATACTACCAATCACCAATAGTGAACATGGAACAACGTACGGAGGTACAATGTACGGGGTGGAAGCCTGGACACTAACTCCAAATATGACTTACTTAAACTCATAATTCAAGGCAAAATAAATGGCAAACGAAGACCTGGCCGAAGACGAACATCCTGGCTTAACCTTTACCAGTGGTTTAATATGAACTCAAGATCATTGTTTAGGGCGGTAGTGAACAAGATCCAATTCGCCTTAATGATTGCCAACCTCCGGTAGGAGATGGCACTAAAAGAAGAAGGACTATAAGCATACGCGACGCAAGGCGATTTGAAATCGACTAAAACTGACAACTTCCGCTATACCAAAAGTGTATGACTTAGTAGGATATATTGCTAAGGTTGGTATCATAGAAAGCCTTATCACAAATTCATAACATAAATTGGAAACGCTTTCGGCACAAAGTGCAAGGACCAACACACACACATGAACTTGTGTACGTAACAGATGATTAAAAGCATTGAATTAATAAAGACGTGGATGCGGCCGACGTGATCAACGGACGTTGGTTTACAGGTAGTGTATGGCCATTTGCCGAGCAGGAAGCAATAGTAGAGCTCGCTTTATCGTTTATGTTGCTATTTGTTGTAGTAAAAATAATGTTTTGAATTGCATGTTTTTAAGAATCCTGATTGGAACAGAAGAGAAGGCCAAGACTAAACCTGGACGTTCATCTGCAAATTTCCAATTTCAAGATGCGCCCATTTGAGTGAGCGTCTTGTGCCACAAATATAGCAATGACCTGGTTTTGTAGTGATTAATCTGCTCTTAAGTGATAATAACAAATTCTGGTTTTGCATATTATCAATAAATTATAAAGATCTTATAATTATGAGTAAACTAAATCATAAATATTCCATTGCTGGCCTAGTGACCCTAAGAGGATCAAAATTTTCTAGATAAAAACTGTTAACACTTCACTTCTATTAAGTTTTTTAATTGATCATGTTAAGACCACTTTATCAAGAGACAAAAAACTTGCATAGAACGCTAAACTCTTGCTCTATCAAATAGAAATGGGCTCCAATTCTCTTGGGTAATTGGCAATTCGCAGAAAGAAGGTAAGAAGTAGTGACAAAACTATCATTAAAACTTTATTCTTTTAGTTTAAACTTTCACTTTGAAAACATCTATCTATCTATAGATCTAGGAAGGTATAATGGATATAATGAAATCAAAAGCCTGATTTTTCATTGTGAAAGTTGCTTTTTTTTTTTTTTTTTATCCACTACAAGTTAACCCTTGACGGCAATCACACCTGATGTGAATTTTAATAAGCTGTGATGATGTCATATCTTTTAACCGAGATCCTTTCGCTTAACAGTGCGTGCGCTGTCGCATTTTAAAGTTGGACGTTTGTTTCTTGGAGTTGGAGTCTGGTCTGGTAGGAGGCTTCGGCCGTGTCTCGTTACCATCCTACCGACAAAGACGTATCGCTAAGCGATTTAGCGCTCCGGCACGTTGTCGCGTAGAAACCGATTAGGAGCGTGGGTTTACCAACCTCTTAACAGGTTAGCCCGCTACCATCCTAGACAGCATCATCGCGGTAACCAGGTGAGATAGCCATGAAGAGCTAAGTTGTAGTGTATAAAAAAAATCCATGATATGCTGATTTTTCCGCTAGTTTAATGTCCGATTTCGGTAAAACATACATGTTGTATTTCCATATCCCTGTTCGTTTCCGCAACATCTATCCTCCGTCACTCGCACACACAGTCACACACGAAATACAGAGTCAAAAAAACCGGCCCTTGTTGGTTATATGGAAACCTTTTAATGTCTAAACCAATTTAGTGGACCTCTCCTAAAAGTTGTGTATGATCAGTTTAATTCATATCCCAAATTCACACAGATGTATGTATATGTACCTCAGAGCATTGTATTCTATAGATAATTTATAGGACAAAAGTTATTCGAAACAAAGTGTAGTGCATCACGTTTTCACGTGCATTGATAGAAGTGATATTTTCTCTATTCATCATCAACTTTCAGCCGGCTCACTACAGAGCACGGATCTCTTCTCAATATGAGAAGGGTTTGGCAATAGTCCACCACGCTGGCCAAGTGCGGATTGGCAGACTTCACACGCCTTTGAGAATATTATGAAGAACTCCCAGGCATGCAGGTTTCCTCACAATGTTAGAAACCTGCATGTTTTCCTCTAACTTTTCGGGAATCCGGGATCGAACCCCCAACCTCCGATTAGGTGTCGGACGCCTTATCCACTAGGCTATCCCGGTGTGATGGGCTAATATAGGAGGTGTCCACAGTGACAATAACTATCATAATTTCAAGGTCACAATACAAACTCTCTTCAAAATCTCGTAATAATTGGGAAGTACGCTTGACTTTGTAGTGACTGTGAAAAAAAAATGGTCCTTTTATTTTTCAATTTAACTTTACACTGCATAATTCTTCGGGCTCGCCCCGGAAATCCAGCGTTTCCCTTAATTGCAATAAGTCAGCCCGGGTTTATCTCTAGCAACAGTTCACCCCGCACCCCGAAGTGATAATTAACGGAATATCGTCTACCTAATTAATTCGCGACGCGCGCCGAATTCACACAAATAAGATTATTGCCTCAGTTTAATTCTAAGAAGATACCTTCCTACATTTTAGATTTAGGCTCAGGCTACATTTATAGTTTTAAATAATTCAGACAACAGATTTATCCGTTCACTAAGTTTAGTTCTCGATAAATTACGGATTTATCAATATAATTTTACTATTGGAGATTTTTTATAAATAAAATATCACATCATTTATCATTACCGGCTCACTACAGAGCACGGGTCTCCTCTCAATACGCCTTTGAGAACAATATGGAGAACTCTCAGGCGTGCAGGTTTCCTCACGATGTGTTCCTTCACCGTTGAAGCAAGTGATATTTTAATTGTTTAAAAACGCACATAACTCTGAAAAGTTAGAGGTGCGTGCCTGGATTCGAACCGCCGACCTCTGATTTGGAGGCTGACGCCCTAACCACTGGGCTTTCTTTATCACATGATATTTTTTATTGAGATGGTTATAAATAAAAAAAGCCCGGCGAGATTTGTTGTGGGCTTCTTCTTAGACCTTGCTAGTTTTAGTTTTAAGTTAACTCAAAGTTTTATCAGGGACTTGTATATGGTGAAAGCCAATATCGTATTTAGAGCCTTAGTTAAAATCAGAGAAGAAACAATAAAATATTCTGTTTTACGATTAACATTATTGTTTCAATGGAATGCAATAAAGATAATTAATTAAAGCATTTAAAACGAAGAACTTGCAAATATTTCAATTGTACAATATACTCGTATTAAACCTTGGTTTCATCCTTTTTCCCATTAGTAAAAGAGGTGGTAATTGTTTGACCGATTTATATCTGTGTGTTTATGTAACTGTAGGCAGCTCTAACTTAGAACTATGTTTTACTTTTGTTTACCTTTTTTTTTTTTAAAAGCCCAGTCTATTTGTTTTAAATTAATCTAAAGCAGTAAGTGCCGTCGCTGATTGGGGATGCACATTATTTTTATATTTAAGTTTAAGGAGGTTTAAATACTATCAAACTAGTTCAATGTTTGGGAGACAGACAATTGTAAGACCAAAAATGTAGCACATTCTTGGAAATAAAGATATTCTATTCTATTCTATGATTTCTATCAACTTCCCTCATTTGCATGCCATTTTCGACTATAATGCGCTTGCTCTGTTAATGGACCTTTAATTCGTATTTTTCCCAAATGGCAAAAAGATGGTTGAAGCGCCGCCGAATTGCCTCTCTGTTATATTTTCATCTGTGATATTAAAATAATAGTAACGAAGTTTTTCTGCTTTACGTAGTATGGCTAAGTAGGCCTTAGCCATACTACGTAAACGTACTACGCAACATATATTAGGGCAGTTTCTGGAAACGTCCCATACACTTTCCATTGGATAATGTATTCAATCTCGAGTATACGATGTTTTGAGAATAAATATAATACATCGGCGTCGTCGTCAATAATTTTTTAGCATAATTTAAATCTTTAATTATTATTATTTTTTTATGTACATTTTTCTTGCACGCGTTTTAAGGCAGAATGTGTTAAGCTACACTATAATCTTAAGATCTTTATATGAGTGTACCACTTTCTAGCAATAACTGAATTTGATTTGATTTTCATATTCGTTTAATTTCCTAAAAGTTAAAGTTAAAATTACGACTGTTTACAGTATAAAATTACTTCCGTCAATATGTTATGTAATTTGTCCGGAGTAGGTAACTACATAAGGTAGTACATAATTAATACTAGAACTGTGCTTGAGTTAAAATAATCTTGTAAGGTAGCACCAATTTTTTGCCTAGAATACCCGTTTCTTATTGATTTCCCAAAGGGCAAACGCTAAAGAATTGATACAAGGCGTCAAGAACTTTTTGTTCACACAATGTATATTTATCCTGATATAAATATTCTATATTGAATGCCGAAAATTTTTTGACAACTTCATGCCAGTTTAATAGATAGAGATTTCTCCATAAGTCATAAAAGGTAACAATGAATATTGCCTGACTTTTGTATATCATCTGTGGTCATCGGTCATTTTTGACAGATTTAAGTTTTTCCCTTTAGATGTATGTAAATATTTCACATGTGATTTAAAAGCCATTTTTATAACATACATGTTATAAAATATCTATTAATTAATAATATTACATAATGAATTAATATTTATAAGATTTTTCTTATAAAACTAGGTAGGTACAGTATTCAAGTCAAATAACCGTGAAACGTAGTGCACTTTGAACCGTGCGTAGCATCGGTTGACTGGTGACGTGATTGTGGCTAATCTTTATTCAAACTAATATTATTAATGCAAATATTCAACTCAATATCGTGTATTAGTTTTGTATAATATTAGTTGTAAGGTACTAGAAGAAGATGGAAAAATTACTTTGAAAAAGATTAAACAGAATAATTGATCTAATCGCTAATATAATACAGCCTATATTACGCGGTAATTCATTAATTCTGAGATTACCTATTACTATTATGAACTCAGTTCTTATTATAATAATACTGCAACACCCTATGACCATATGTAATCAACATCCCAACCAGTCTTAATTTAGTTCGTGGCACAAATATTAAGCTTTATAGCAGGGTTGTGACAATTAAACTTATATTTCATCATCATCATGATCAACCCATTGCCGGCTCACTACAGAGCACGGGTCTCCTCTCAATATGAGAAAAGTTCGACCATAGTCCACTACGCTTGCCATATGCGGATTGGCAGACTTTACACGCCTTTGAGAACATTGTGGAGAACTCTCAGGCATATAGTTTTCTTTACGATGTTTTCCTTCAACGTTGAAGCCAGTGATATTTTAATTGTCTAAAAACGATCTCCGAAAATTTAGAGGTCCCAGGATCGAACATCCGACCTCTGATAAAGAGGTCAACGTCATAAACACTATCACAGCTTAAGACATATTTTTTGTGTAATAACACATATTCAATTGATAAGGTTTCTCTTTCCTCTAATTCTGTGACTTAACTGAACCCTTCGCTATTAAGCTTGTATCCATTTTGCCACTAAACGTGGTTGCTACACGTGTAGGTACAACAATCGCCCCCTCGCCCGCCCTGAGGGAAATCACAGGTAAACGCCACAACACTGTATTTCGCATTTCACATTTTTACGGATTAAATACGTCCCGGCAGGTACGTAAAAACTCGTGCCCACGTGTACATTCCAATATTGATTATGAGAAAGGGTAATCGGTTTCATGCCAGAGACGTAATTTTTTGGAGATGAAGATGTATTTGTGAGTTCTGGCCTAGGGTATTGACCGCTACAATCTTACACTGCATCATCTTTCATCACTTACTACTATGAGAAATATCACTCACGGGCAGAGAGTAGGCATATAAAATATTATTGTTACTGTTTAAAATTTGTTTTGTAAAACAGTAAAGATGATAAGTAGAAGATTTAAACATTAAAGAAGGATTATATCATATCTCATAATTGTTCATAACTTTCTAGAAGCGTTTTACGAGTACTTCCGAATGACGTTGAATATTAATAAAAATTTAAATTTCACTTCTGGGAACTTTATTTATATTATTATACATTACGGCTATTTGTTAAAATAGAAGGCATTTGTCCAATATATTACGATAATTATTTTCCTAAAAACTACTTGGCCAATTTTAATTTGACTAAAGCAGTTTTTTGCATTATATGAAGTTTAGCAGATTAGACATACCTGTTGAAGTCTATAGCAGATAACTTATCGGGGATGTCTCTTAGTGAGTCCAAGGTTTATATAAACGTAAACTTAAAGAAAATAGCTTTTAGTAGTGTAAAGGATTACGTAAACTATAAAAAAAGCTACGGTACGAATTATTGCTCTTTTATAATTTTAAGTGGTCGTGTGGGTTAGTGATAGCTATAATAAAACCCGGTTGTGCGCTTGAGAAAGCTTAGAAACCTCTGTATTCTTTGACTTGTAGCCTGTGTATTCCTTAAGTTGAAATTAATGCATAGTATTAGAATAAAGAGTTCACATACTAACTACGGTAAAATGTTGAGGCGTCAGAGGCGTCTTTTTCCTTCGCCTATTAATTAATCGGTTTTTATTAAAATCAACGTAAACTTATTTATGAAACCCAGGAAAATAATAAGGTCTTTAAAAAGAAAGTTTAAAAAATAAAAAAACAAAATTTACTTTCGTTTATTATCAGTTCTACATCATGTTATTACTGTATTACTATTGCTATAAGTTATCGCTATTGTTTGCGAGTAACTGCTTGTTCTGCATTGACAATTTCTTCCTTTCTTTTCATGGTCCATGGATGTAAAACTCTTGCTCCAACAATGCTATAAGCCTATGTCCAGAGTTTGTAAATTAATAGTCTGGGAATGAATTGATTAGTCTTACTTGGAAGTCGGTTAGAAAACCTATTATCAATAATTTAACCCTCCTCACCAATAGTCACTGAAACTAACACCACAGAAATCTACAATCATAATATCTTCACGGACATTCACTTGTTTTCCCCGCAACTTGTCAGATATAAATCAAACTTATTGTCTTAAGGTTTATTTTACATGGAAGAGATTCTGGACATACCAATCGTGGAATAAAGAAAAGGGCCGAGTCTTTTGTTGTAGTTGTCTATATTCTGTACTAGGTAACAAAAGTTACACCGTATGAGGTAAAAAATTATAAACCTCTTTATGCTATGATATAGTTATCTGTATTTAACGCTATAATAATCTAAGTGGTTAGATATCACAAGAAACGTATTTACCCGCATTAGTAAAATATAGAAAACTTCGTATCAAAGTCGCGAGCTCTATCCGCCAAAATTTTATCAAAATCATAACCTAATAAAAGATACGCGGTATTTTATATAAACAGAACAAATTGGACGGAGTTTCCACAATTATAAATATCCTACAGATTTTGTCTATGGCAGTAAAGTGAGGGTAGTTCGTGTGCCTCGGGCATTTTCGTAATCACAGTTTCACAATTCTGGGCACGTGTCTACTTGCGACAGAGGAAATAATGGGGGACGAAATAAGGGGATGACTCCTAATGACCGACGATGCTAGGCGACACCGTGGGAAAAATTACAACAGGTATGTTTTTTTATTGAGTAATGTAACTTTATAGAGGTTACTTGGATAAAATTCCGTTTATTTTTGAAACTTCTGGATGTATTTAGTAGTACAATTATAATCTTAGAATTTAAACTGTCGTGAGTGAAATTCATATCAAAATTATACACGACTGGACTCATTCCCTCCAACATTCTTATAATAACGATAATCATACACGGGTTCTATTTCATTTATTCAGTAGATTTACTTTTTTAACTTAGAAAAAAGTAATAAACAAACCACTTTCCGTAAAGACAATTTTCGTGTCCATTTTTGTTATTTATTATATAGCTCAGCTGAAATTACGCCGTAGGGAGATAAAAACATAATAAAAATACTTATAGTATCTTATATTAAAGAGAGTTTTTTTTTATTTATTTAGAATACTAAAAAAAAAAAACAACGCCATCTACATATAAACCAATGAACTAATTCTCATAAATGTCACCGCTGCATGGTTCGGTTCTATGGAGTTTCACCAAATGTTATTATCGTAGACTGGTAGATGTAGTTTTAACGATGAGGCTGGAATTTACTAGCCAGTGTGTTTTTTTTATTGTTAAATGCGAAAATATATTCATTCACAAAGTAAAAAGAAACGAGAAATTATCATCGACCCAATCAGGCTTCATCTTTTATAACATAGAAAGGGAAATAGGGAGAGAGAGAATTAGACATAAGCGTATGTCAGATTGGCAGTTGGTTTTATTATTCATTGTTATTAATTCAATACTGTTTTTAATTATAACTAAGCTCTTTAACGCGCTCGATGTCTTTTTTTAAATTCGTACCGGTGGATATTTAAAAAACAGATAAGTGTAAGTAAGCGGGACATTAACAAAAATGTCAACACAAAAGACTTGAAAACTAAAGCTTATATGTTGAAAATGATTAAAAACTTATTTCAGATATCACATATTTATTATTTACAATCTGTGCTCCGTGGTGTCGCATTCACTCATTCATTCACATAATAGTGAAATAATTCACTGAAATGTTTTACTTATAAGAGATAAATTTATTATGCTATCACAAACTTTTATTTTGAACCGTTTGTAAATACTTTTCTGTTTACGAATCGCACATGGAATAATGGGAATTTTTTTCCAACTTACTTGACACTATTTTTATTGTTACACAATCATCATCATCATCATCATGAACAACCCATTCTCGGCTTACTACAGAGCACGGGTCTCCTCTCAATATGAGAAGGGTTAGCCATAGTCCACCACGCTGGCCATGTGCGGATTGGCAGACTTCACACGCCTTTGAGAACATTATGGAGAACTCTCAGGCGTGCAAGTTTCCTCACGATGTTTTCCTTCACCGTTGAAGCAAGTGATATTTTAATTTTTAATGATGTTACACAATACAACACATGTTTATAAATTATAGCGTTTATATATTATATGTTATTCTAATGTGAATCGCTGATATTACGGTGATATACGGTTTTATTAACATCCGTCAAATAAGTGAAGAGTTGCAAAATTTCAAATATGTATGGATATACTCGTATATACAAACTTTGGAATTCATAATATTATTAATATGTTGAATAAAACTAGAAGGAAGTAAAATATACATTCAACATATACGGTGAGTGACGGCTTGTGCCTCTGCGGTCTTCTAGAAAGAAGAATTCTTTCTTTCTAAATATATATATAATGATAACTTTTAATTCAGATTATTATATAGAAACAGATAGATTCAACGTATGGTCGCTCATGAAACAGCAATACCCAACTTTATTTTTCTAAGATTTTCTCCAAATTTAAAATAAAAAAATAGGGAATGCTTAAACTGAAAAACACATGCACAGAATGAAATCAAGTAATTTTAAACAGTAGGAATAAGACAGAATCCATGTCGGATTAAATAGATGAAGCCATGAAACAGTATGAACATGAGACAAAGCGTCGTGTTTAGAAGCTGTGATTATTGGTTAGGAGGTCCGCCTATTGGTTAGGACGTCCACCTCTTAAGCAGAGGTCGGGGGTTCGAACCTGGACACGCGGACACATCTAACTTCTTAGAGTTATGTGCGTTTTTAAACAATTAAAATATAACTTGCTTCAACGGTGAAGGAAAACATTGTGGGGAAACCTGCATGCCTGAGAGTTCTCCATAATGATTTCATAAGCGTGTGAAGTCTGCCAATCCGCACATGGCCAGCATGGTGGATTATGGCCAAACCCTTCTCATACTGAGAGGAGATCCGTGCTCTGTAGAGAGCTGTCAATGGGTTCATGATGATGATGATGATCCTGTGTACAGGTATCAGGTTCTTAGGAACCTGATTTCTATCAGTATTTCTGTGTTATTATTTTAGTAACTTTAGCTTTTGTTTTTTAGTCACATTTAGGGAATAATTTCCTGGCAATTGAAGTCGGGCTTGACTACGCATGCTTTGACAACTTACAATGATCTCGACTCAGGGTTAGAAATTATCAAAGGTTGTGCAACACCAGGTGGTGGGTTGGAACAATGTTTGCCAACCAGCTCCTTAGCCTCATGACTCTCTTTTACAAGTTCACTAGCTAAGAAACCATATTTTCTAGATTATAACGCTGCCTTATCTATAAAGTCTATATTAAGTGATAATCACGCCAAATTAATACAAGTTTCAATTACGAAAAATAAATGTTTTGCGTGAAAATATTTACATAATTGTATAAGTTATATTGTAATTTCAAATTATTCATAAAATGCACTTAAAGGTGAAAAAAGGTGTATTTGTGACACGTAGAATAATTTATCGATTTATTAATGATTTTTGTACGGTGTCTTTGTAAGCGAAAAATGAATCGATAGTACCCATTTTATATCACGATCCTTCGCTGATTATAAACTGCTGCTATCCTATAGATAAAGGTTAAAATTTGAATATATAATGTTTTATAACATAAAATAATATGAAACATATTTTTATTGGCCAAGTGCAAGTTGAGTGCTCTCGAAGGGTTCCCTGCCAAGGTGTAAACACATATAATTGACATTATTATATCGTACGCTGAAGAAACACTTTTGTAAATTAGGCACAGTCTTTAATTTTTTTTTTCTTTATTATTTTAATGGTAAAATTTGACATCGGGATGGGGTAGTAAAATTTGAAATCCATCCGTGGTTCTATGTTTAATTATTTATTTATTTGCGCTTATAAACAAAGCCACAGTATAATATCATAAATATAATGAAAATGTATTCCATATTGGTATCTTCAGTTTGTTTGTAGCTTTACTACCTCTTTATCTTTAGTATGTAACATTGAATGATCTCTAAATTTTTGTTTTGGAACAACTTTTAATACAATCGAAACCAACAAGGAAAATTTCTTTATCTACTACAAAAATGCACATTGTGCAAACATTAGCTCTTTATCTATTTAAGTTCATCGAATAGGACAAACATGTAGCTGGATGGAGTCTTAGTAACGGGATGCCTTTGACACCTATATATTGTATAGAATCCTTAAATTAGGAATTTAAAAACGAAACATTAGATTGTGAAGGTGAAGGAAAACGACCTACACGCTCGAGAGTTCCCCATAATATTTTCAGAGGCATGTGATATTTTATTTCGTTCTCTTAAGCCTCATGCTAAGAGGAAGACCTTGATCTGTAGTGGGCCGAAATACCTAAATCATTAACAAACAGTATTAAAACACTCAGAAAAAAATATTTACTTCACTGACATCAGGTTATGCGATCGCCTAAACTGTGGCCATACATTTTACATCCTTCATTACAATATTATTACTTAAAGTGACTTATTTCCAATCGCATTTTTCAGTTGCGATTACCGAAACATGGAGGAATTAGTGGTGGACTTTAATAAAACAAATCCCGCATGGGATGAGCATGAAAGTAAGTCAGCAAAAAATTATTATACTATGTCATTGTCATATCTAAAGTAAATTATAGCCTACAACTAGGACAACGAAACGGCAATGGTTAGAATTCATAGCAGATAGAAATATTGCTTAATCGCGACTGGTGAGCATTGTGGTCTTACAAGCGAGATGTCCCAGGTTTGATCCTCGGACATTTTCTCTGATCTGATTTAGTGGGTACTACCACACTGGCAAAAATATTCCACCTAGAAATTTTGCATTTTGGAACGATGCCGCGTAGAAATTTTCCTATATATTATATTTGTAATATCACTAATTTCAGAGCTTAGCGATTACAAATAAACGAACATATCTTTTCTCCCCATAATATTATAATAGTATAGAATAGATTAACATGCAGGACCTTTTACTACATTAGTAACTGCCATACTAATGCGCACTGTTTTAATTCCTCACGCCAACAATTGCCGGAGAGACATTGCTTTCGCGATAATACCAGCTTCCAAATTATAAATATTTAGAGTCATCATGATCAACCCATTGCCGGCTAACTACAGAGCACGGGTCTCCTCTCAATATGAGAAGGGTTTGGCCATAGTCCACCACGCCTTTGAGAACATTATGAACTCTCAGGCTTGCAGGTTTCCTCACGATGCTTACCTTCACCGTTGTAGCAAGTTTCTTCGCTTAAAACTTCCAAAATTTAGTGGTGCGTGTGCAAGTTTCTTCGCTTAAAACTTCCAAAATTTAGTGGTCCGGCTTTGAACCCTCCACCTCTGACGCCCTAACCACTAGGCCATTACAGCAACCTTCTTTAAATGGATAGGATGTGGAGAGTAAGAATATTAAAAAGTATACTTTTTTTTTTCAGAGCTAATCCAGGGATGGGTTCTTATGCGTTCGCCGATTCCTCTAGCGACAATAATGATCTCCTATTGGTTATTTGTATTGAAACTAGGACCAATGTACATGAAGAGTAAAGAACCTTACCAAGTCAGGAAATATCTGATTGCTTACAATATATTGCAAGTTGGCCTCTCCATATACACAACTGTCGTAGTAAGTGATGGTCATATTTTAAGATTGGTTAATAAGGATACATGCTGGGTTCAGCATCTGAGTGTGACAAAAGTAACCTAATATTTTGCTGCGGTTTGCTATCCGTATTCGGTAGCAAGCTGAAAAAATGAAAAAAATGAAAAAAAAATTATTCAAAAAATACGTTTTACATAATATAACATTTATCCGTTGTTGTGACATCCTTTTAAGTAATTATTTTACTTGTGCCAGGGTGTCCCGCCTTCCGTAAAACGTATATAATATGTATTATATGTGTATATATTCTTATATATATAAAATCAAATCAATAACCAGGAGAGAGTGTGTGTGTTTGTGTGTGTGTCTGTGTGCGTGCGTGTGTGTGCGTGTGTGTTTGTGTGTTTGTGTATTTGTGTGTGTGTTTGAGTGTGTGTGTGTGTGTGTGTGAGTGTTTGTATTGCGATTGGAATTTTACTTATTTGCTTCGAGTAATGCCTCAGTGTCTTCATATGTTAGTTTTCCAAGCCACTCAGTTAGAGTCTTTTTAAGCTGGTAAATACTAAGTGAGTGTATAATAAACTGTTTACCTTCCTGTAGATATAAGTCGATTGTCTAGTATATTGTTTTTTTAGCAAATGTAGTTTTTACAATATTTGAACCTGTTCTAATGTTTATTCTCCTTTTCGTCTTTGTGTTTATATCTATGGTTACTGTTTTATGCCTCCTTAATAATAATTTATATATATATAGCTTTCTCACACTCAACAAGTTATCTATGGAGTATAGCTCAATTGTGGGGAATCGATATGGTTTGCAGTACATTACTTTTAACAAGGCGCGTTGACTACGTTCTAATTCAAGGAATTTAATTTTTGATGCTCCTCCTCATACTGGAACGCAGTAAGACAGTATGGATTTAGCAAGAGCTGTATAGACTTGTTTAACAACTTTATTTGTTGCAACATGTCTTAAGATTTTAAAGATCCAAATCAATTTTCTAATTCTGCTAGATATTAGTTCAAGATGGGAATGCCAAGATAATCTTTGGTCAATAATTATGTCTAAGTATTTGGTTGAGTTTATTTTATCAATGGTAGGACACGTACAAATTACGCTCTGGTCGTCACAGTAATGTATTTTTAGATTTGATGTAATTGGTTGACTTTTATTATTTATTGCGAAACATATATAGTTTGTTTTATTAGTGTTAAGTGTGAGAAAGTGAGCATTAAGCCAACTTGATATTTTTCTTAAGCCTGTTTCGGCAGCGCTATGAACTTCTATCCAAGTTTTCCCATGAAATACTATAGCAGTGTCATCTGCATAAGAGTAAATATGTCCAGAATCTATTTTAAAATCACATAGGTCATTTATGTATATTAAAAAAGGCTACTAAAGCTGTAACAGTTGTATTTGATATATTCACAGAATTGTATTCTATTGCAGCTGTAAAAATAGTATATATTATATTTATACTTTATTACATTTTTTCTCACATTGGAGGATTTCTGGAAGAAATCTCTCTAGACACTTATTTTTTTATGTTTACTTAGTTGAGTTTTTTGTACAAAATAAATAAATGAATTGATGAAAATAAAAATACAGTTGAAAATTAAGTTAGCCAGGCTAACTCTAGAGACGTCCTAAGCTATGGTTTAGCTATGTCTAAATGAAAGCTTAAAGCTTTACATGAGAGCGAAACTTAGCTAGCCTATGAATTGTGATAATGCAAGATTAGTGCGTTACATGAATTTATCACAGTAACTACAAGCAGTTCGGTTTCTTTAGTTTTAATGCTACCATTTATGGCCAGTCAAGGTAAAACATTGTAACTAAATAATATCACACTAATATTATAAAGGCAGAAGTTTGTATGTAAGTGCGTATTATGTTTGTTATTTTTTAGAAATTTTGATTGTAGATAGATTGAACCCTGGATTAACACTCAGACTACTTTTTTCTGCTTTTCTTTTTCTATGATTAGCGCGGAATTTGTAAAAATAATAATAAATAAATAATAAATTTCACGTCCAAGCGCTGCAACTATAGATTTAGTTTCAAATATCAAACTTTTCAAAATTAGTTTTGTATGATGGAAAAGGGAGCAAAAACGAGAACATGTACAGGTATGAGAAAGGGGGTAATCTTCAAATAAACAAACAAAAAAACGTTGCTTATTACGCAGGAATATTTAAAATCATTTTTGTACGTGTACTAAGTCACGAGCATCATAAATCAAAGGTCAGCGAAGCAAATTATAATTATGTTTTACCTACAATTGAATTTAGATGGAGCGATTGGCATATTAATTGTTTTCATTTGCCTGTTTTTAAATACTGTTGTTACATTATACTGTTACATTGTCAAAATACTATTGAACCGTTTTGATGTTATTTTTTGTATTGCACATGTTTGCTTCAAGGTGTTGGTCACCATGGGATGCAACAGAAGTTTGTTTTCGTCGAAGTTTTAAATATATTTTTTTTTCAATCGAGCTCATGCACGGCTAAAATCTAGACTTGTTTACGTAAAAGCGAATTCAACGTAACTATTTTCTAGGCGGTGGATATCCTGCGAACGCATAGCCTCTTCCCATCGATATGTCCTGGGGATCCAATAGAATTCAGAACTTTGGTAAGAATTTTAAGTTATTACAAAGTATTTTCTACTGCCAATACAAGGAATAGGGCTTTTAATTGCATGAGACTTTTCCATTACTTTTAGTAATGTTGAACTGAAAGCAATAACCGGAAAAATAATCCCATCTGAATTTGACAAACTGGCTTATATCTTTAGATGGATGACATAAATCCTGAACAGTCATCGGACAGACAAAACTGCTTGCACTTTTGTTGATGTCCCTTAGGGTATTATATCATCAGTATAGTAATACTCAAATATTCAAACTTTACTTTGGAGTAACATAAATCAGTGTCATATTAATTTGGAACTGTCAAATTATGACGTTTGACATTCCATATGAAAACTATAGATTTAACTATCATGAGACGTCAGTGCGACATTGACATGAAAACTGCAATAAGGCTACAGGGTTTTCAAAATGTTAAATTTATCTGATGTAACCAAGAGTAACTCGACTGTCATTTCAAAACACAGCTTCTACGGTTCTTAGGACAACTGAAAAGCGGCAAAGAAAACCAACCTGCTTCTCGTTTCTTTACTATAAAAGAGTGACGGAAGCCAACTACCTAGTAGCACAAAATAAATAAATCGGATGAAGATTATTAATTATCGTAATTACGTGTTACAGCTAACAAGAAGTGGTCACACGTATCTACTTTCGAAGATCACGGAACTGCTGGACACAATTTTCTTCGTTTTGAAGAAGAACAACCGACAGATAACATTCCTGCACGTGTACCATCATTCGATTACAATAATTATAGCGTGGATAGCCATCAAGATAGATTCCGTGAACCCCAGCGCGGCATTCATAGGTGCTGTGAACGGAATCGTTCACATCGTCATGTACACGTATTACGGCCTATCAGCGTTTCCGAGCATATCCAAACATTTGTGGTGGAAGAAATACATAACCACGCTTCAACTGGTTAGTATTTATGTATCCAAGCTTGTTCTCGATGGCATCTTTGAATCAATACACTGTGTTCTTATATGTCCTGAGTTTAATAAACATTTTGGTCGAATTTGAAAATTTACACGACCCATATACATCTCGTCTCATTGTGGGAGTGTTTTAATCGTAGGCGAGCCAGGCTAGAACACTTAAGGGTTTTCTGTCAATAAAAGGGCTTTACGAGATCGGAGTTTGATAATTAACAAATAAGTAATACATGCGAAAAAAGTTATAAATATGTTTTCTTGGAACTGTGTTGTGGTAAAAATAATCCGATAATTGTATTCAGAAAGCACGCTTTGTCTGTGCAAAGTTTTTTCAATGTCAGTTTTGCTATTGATTCGCAAAGAAGTATCAAAGTATATTTTTTGTACTCCTACGAAAGCGGTATCTGAGTGTACGGGATAAAAAGTGTCCTATTTATATTTACATTGCGGATAGACTGGTCACATCATGTTAAATGATCGCCCATGAACATCTGCACAACTAAAAAAGCCAATGGCTTAACCCATTCACCTCATCGCTAAATCGCTTGTCCGTATGTCTGCCACTAATGGCACGTGATCATCATCATGATCAACCCATTGCCGGCTCACTACAGAGCACGGGTCTCAATATGAGAAGGGTTTGGCCATAGTCCACCACGCTGGCCATGTGCGGATTGGCAGACTTCACACGCCTTTGCCTCACGATGTTTTTCTTCACCGTTGAAGCAAGTGATATATATTTTTTTAAAACGCACAAACTCCGAAAAGATAGAGATGCGTGCCCGGGTTCGAACCCCTGACCTCTGATTAGGAGGCCAGCCCTAGGACGTCCTAACCACTAGGCTATCACAGCTTCCACAGCAAGGTGGATAAGAGCTGGTAATAACATTTGTATTTATAATATACAATTATTGTTTCAGATACAATTCTGTGTTATTATGATACACCATTTTGTGTCATATAAAATCGCAAGATGCAATGAGCTAAACGTCGTCTTCCTGGCGGTAATCTTTCACCTGTTCTTATTCGTGTACCTCTTCATGGACTTCTATTTGAACACTTACACTAAAAAACAAGATAAAAAAACTGACCTATCAAGTTATAATATACCTAAAGACAAAACTAATAACAATAAAATAAAATATAATTAAGTTTCAGTTGTTTTAATAAATAATTCCTATGTCGTATAAAGTGTGCGAAAAATGCAGCAGGACGATCGAATAAAAATATTCGTTACGTGTACAATGCAAGACTTTGCAAAGATGAGGAGTAACAGGCTAGCATGGTATGGTCATATAATGCGGAGGAACGAAAGTGATGTCACCAAAATAATGTTATATATGAACGTGGAAGGGCCAAAGAGTGGAAGACCAAAGAAGAGATGGATGGATTGTGTAAAAGAGGATATGCGGGTAAAAGGTGTGGGTAGTGAGGTGACGGCTGATAGAAGTGAGTGGAAGAAGAAGACGTGTTGTGCCGACCCCACATAATGTGGGATAAGGGCAAGAAGAAGAAGAGACAATGCAAGACTTTAAGTACGTAAAAATATGTATGCATAAAAAGGCTGAAAGCAAAACTTTTTTAAAACTAAATAGATAGTTTAAACTATCATAATAAAATAAATATTTAAACATCAACTAATGAATTAACGTCAGAGAAGTATTCGTAAATAAGTCTAGATTCGAATCCATCTGCGCTCTTCTTATTCTAGATCTAGTTGTCTGTTGACGTTTATGCCATCTAACTGCGACTGCCAAGGAATGCCCTCCCGTATTCTGTTTTACCCACCATCTAAGTAATAGGAGGACTTACGATCATACCAAGTGTAGGTACAAACAAACACTAACAAATATAAAATTATACCATTCAACGCGCATCTCCTAGTCAAATTGGTAATTCACGTTCTATTAACTTATTTTGTAACACCTCTTTTGTGTATATGCAATAAATATTATCCATATATAAATACTAGCTGTTGCCCGCGACATCGCCTGCGTAGAATTGCTGATTTCCCTTGAGGTTGAGGTTACCCGTGCGGCCAATGTCCTGCTTCAGAAAGTAAGCTACAGACAAATTGCCGATTTTCGTGTTTCTAAATTAAAAAACATAGGACTTTCACACAAACTTCAAACCCCTATTTTACCCCCTTCGGGGTAGATTTGGATGAAAAAATATTCTAAACATATACTTACGCCCTAAAAGAAACCTATTTTCAAAATTTCAAGCTTGTAGACTTCATAATAAAAAAATAAGCAAAAACTATCATCCCCTACTTTACCACCCTTAACAGGTAATATTAAAAAAAATATATTATTTATTATTGTTAATATTAATGCAAATTTTTGTGTCTCTAACTCTAAAAACAAAGAAATTTCATACAAACTTCCAACCCCTATTTTACCCCCTTAGGGGTGGAATTTCCAAATATCCTTTCTTAGCTGACATCTCTTAACTATCAACTACCTACTTGCTAAATTATAGCTTTATACGTACAATAGTTTTTTAGGTCTCATGTTTAATCAGTATGTAAGTATGTAAGTAAGTATGTAAGTGATCTTTCGCTTTTATATATATAGATTATCTATTGTAAACAGTTTTAAGTTAAGGGCCCCAGCTAGATATCCAAGAAGGCCAGTAAACTTACTTTTACATTTCCTACGACTTTCTACAGTAATGGGTGCTAACTCGCCAGTCCCAAGAATTAGTCAACTTTTTAATAACCTTCATGAACCAGATCTGCATTGTAAAAATCTGGCTGAATTTCGAAGGTCGGTCCTAGTTGCTTTAAGTAAATTATAGATTAGATTTTTTATTTATTTTTGTTTTAATTAGTTTATTTACTTTAATACTTGTTTACTCACTTCTGTTTTTTTGCTCTTGTTATTTCAGTCTTTTTATTAATTAGTTTTCCGCCATTGATGTAATACACGTTTTGCATGCGGTGTTTAATTAGCCTTTAATTAGCTTAGTATTTAGCTTTAATACCTTATTATATAGCAATTATTTTAGTCAGTTTACAGTGTTAGTAATTATTACAGTGTCTTAAGGTAAACCCTAAATAAATAAATAAAATAAATATATTCCAATTCTGATTGATTCTGCACTTTATAGAAGGCATATCACTAATATCTTATTATATATAGCTTTTGTGATTTAATTAATATTTCTTGCGGAAAAGCATGGGGAAGACCAGAATAGCTGCTGGAAACAGTTTCTGGAACCTTTCTTTTAAAACTAAGTTGGAGTTAATTTGTAGAAGCCGTCGTCTAAGGTAAAAGCGTTATGCCCCTACTGTACGAATTGTGCGGTCACGTATTAGTTAGTCGTAATCATATTTTTTACATCCTTAGAGGTAGTAGTTAAATGAACTTATATTCCGTTGGTCAGAGAAGACGTGAAGGTTGTTGCGACGTTGAAAAGAATGGCAAAATTAAAAGGCGATTAATAAAAAGATTTTTAATAACGATAATAGTTTTCATAAAATATTATTCGTAATATCACATTTTTGCTATTTTATCACTGAAACTCGCGGCTCACCTTTAGCTAATTTTACAGTTATAATGAAAATCATTGATAAGCCCTTATTTTGTTAGTACAACTTTATCATTCTTTAAAAATTACGCTTCTATTAACTGCCTTAAGTGGTGAGTGCAGTGGAGTTCACGTGAAATCACGAGGTCTTGGGTTCAATTCCCCAGCTAGATATCCAAGAAAGCCAGTAAACTTAATTTTACATTCCCTGCGACGTTCTACAGTAATGGGTACTAACTCGCCAGTCCCAAGAATTAGTCAACTTTTTAATAACCTTCATGAACCAGATCTACTAAACTTAGTATAGTAATTTTCAGTTGAGCAATTTTCAGCATGGCCAATGTTCAATAATTAGTCCTTATAGCCCCGTAACTAGCATAGTAGCAACGGTGAGGGTCAATTCTCTAATTTCATTTTTTAATATGAGATATAGAAGATAGCAGTGGGATATTATGATGACGATAGTAAAAATCGAATCATCAAAAATAATCCGACATTCGTACGTTTCGGTAGAGAATAAGTCTGAGATCCATAGAGCGAACTTTAACAACTGCAAGATATTTAACGTTGGCTAGTTATAACCGTTTCTGTTTGCAATTCAAAGGGGGAACGCTGCCAGTATCTTCAGAACCTTGCCTAAAGGGACTCCATTTAATAATATTGAAACAGCAAGGATTTATTAATAAGGTTTCTCGGAATTGATAATAGATGGCACCACTTGTATTTTGTCTCGCGCTATCGTTTGTCCTTACTAGAATGTATAAAGGTGGAACAAACCATTGTTAAACGACATCTCTCACTCTTAGGGCATTATAGCGACGGAGCTGACGACTACCACAGAGTGCACTCCCGAGCTTGTGATTACCAAGAGGATCTACCTAGCGTTGCGGACGACTCCCACAGACGGCCCATCGCTATCTAGACCGCTAGTAGTCTCCTTCTCTACCACTTGTATTGTAGGGTTCAGTATCAGTGATAATATAACTGTTACCCCGTCACTCGGCGTTTCATTAGTCCGATTTCCCCCCCCCCCCCCCCGCGCTTTGCTTCGTTACAATATATTTTAGTAATTATATTAAATTTTTTAAGATTTTTAGTTTTAGATTCAATTTATGGTTTATTTTAAGTTTCAGATGCTATAAATAAATTAAATAATAAAGCTTATGGATGAAACCATTTAAAAAAGAAAGAGTTAATAAAACTGTTTCTTAAGTCAGAGGTAACATTTAGTGCACTTTATAGATCTCAACCTTAGGGCATTTTTGGTGATGTAAAAAAAAACTACAGAAATTAATTTACTTTCACAGATTTTTCGTAGTATTTTCCGACGTCACTATTGTTGTTATTGTTGAATTTCTCGATTTTTTCTTTTGATTTCATGTAGGAGTTGACGTAAAATTTACCGAATAGATAAATGAATAAGAAACCGTTGATTAGAATCGTTATCATCAAAGTGTTGGATGGAGGGCAGCCGGAGTATTTCAAATTGGCGACAGCATGCACCAACACTATCACGAATTGTATCTGAAAAGGTAGAAATAAAAAAAATATAAGATTCAAGCAACCCTTTTAACGACCTATACCTAGACCTAGACTTGCCCCAGGAGAGGCATTGACTATCATCATGATCAACCCAATGCCGGCAACTACAGAGCACGGGTCTCCTCTCAATATGAGAAGGGTTTTGGCCATAGTCCACCACGCTAGCCATGGCGGATTGACATACTTCACACGCCTTTGAGAACATTACGGAGAACTCTCAGACATGCAGGTTTCCTCACGATGTTTTATTTCACCGTTGAAGTTAGTGATATTTTAGTTGCTTAAAAACGCACATAACTCCGAAAAGTTGAAGACCCAGGATCGAACCCCCGACCATTGACTATGTGAGATATTAATAAAAAATAAAATAAGCTAAGTGATACGTTTGTTGAGGGCTTCTTCTTAGACCTGGGCGCGTTCGGAACCCTCGTAGGTTTAGTTTATAGTTAAACGTTACTATCCTTATCAATTCACGACATAATAATATAATGAAGAATATATTATGTTTATATTTTATAGATATGTATCTGGTTTACGTGAATAAAGCTATTTTTAAATAATGAATAGAAGCAGGCGTTACTTTGCGGAAGTTCATGATAAACAATAAACAACAACCGGGAGATTTGTATAATATAACACCACACAAAATCTTCCACTAAAACCTCTACGCACGTTTCGACCCGACACCGGATCATCCTCAGGAGATGTTGATTTCACAAGCGCGAAAAGTAAAGTAAAGCTATTTTTGATTAGATTTGAGTTATCAAAATTTGGTGGCTACTTACTACCCCTACGAGTCTTCTATAACTACTTCTGTGATGTATGTAGGTTGTATATATTTTGTATATCTTTTGTCTGGTGTCTAATGCTATGTCAGTCGTGTGGTTATTATAGTTTTAAAATGAAGCAAGCCAACGTCTCTTATTAAAAAATCCCTAATCCTGGTATTCCTGTTCCCGCTGGACTAAACATTACAACTTCGTTTATGATATTCTATTATTTAATTTTCATAATAATCCAGAATAAAAAGTGACACTCACCAATTGCATGCTAGTGATATACTTCTTCCACCAGAGGTACTTTTCCAGATTGGGGAACGCTGACAATCCGTAGTAAGTGTACATTATAACGTGGACGAAAGAATTAAGCGTTCCCAAGAACATCGTGCTGTAAGTGGGCTCGTACTTCAAGGTTAACCAGGTACACCACATCATCAGGGAGTGATGGTACACGTGGAGGAAGGTGATCTGGTTGTTCTTCTTGCGCAAAACGAAGAAGATCGTATCGATTAACTCGGAGACTTTCGCAAAGAAATACAAGTAGATGCTCGAAGTTATCTGGAGAAAAATTTAAACAATTATCATCATCATCATCATCATCATCATCAACCCATCTCGGCTCACTACAAAGTACGGGTCTCCTCTCAATATGAGAGATTTTGGCCATAGTCCACCCTCTGGCTATGTGCTGGTTGGTAGACTTCACACGCCTTTGAGAACATTATGGAGAACTCTCAGGCATGCACGTTTCCTCCCGATGTTTTCCTTCACCGTTGAAGCATGTGATAATTTAATTGCTGAACGCACAATACAAAACGCACAAAACTCCGAAAAGTTATATGTGCCCGGATTCAAACCCCCGACCTCTGATTAGGAGCTGAGGTCCTAACCACTAAGCTATCACAGCTTCACTAGAACAATTATAATTTGACCAATTATTGATGAGTTTCGTGGCGCAGCCTAGTAGTATGACACACTGAAAAAAAGTTTGTCTTAAAAATGGGAGTTTAATGTTTTATTCCGGTAATGATTAAAATATACTCAGTAAAAAATATTTTTATCTTAAAACATCTATCTATGCGTTGGGGTTTTCCGCTTACAAACTCAGTGTCGTTTAAATGGGGTATAACCATATCGTTTCTCACGACAGGCGGCACGTTTGAATCGTGGACAGGAAAATATGTTAATTAACTACTCATTTATATTTCACAAAACGGAAATGCTTTGATTTCAATTTCAGGGTCTTTTAGGTGCATTAGTAACACTTGTAAGGTTAAGAGGAATCTGATATTAAAAATCAATATAAAATCATTTTGATTTCACAAAGCACGAAATTATGTTCACAATTATTGTAAAGTGGATACCAAGAACGCACTCTCCTCTCAGAATAAAGAGAAGGGCCGAGAATGGCTTAGGAAGTCGAAAATGCTGGTTAAGTTAAGATTGGTCAGCTTCACATTAGGTATGCAGGCTTACAGATATTTTGCAATTGTTAACGCAAATAATGTTCATTTTCTTGAAACGAACATAGCTTTGACATGTTAGAGGTGCTTGCTCATTATATCACTAATACCTGACCTGGCCTATAGTTATCGAGATTTCATAATTTTTTTCATCTTCTCAAGGTCACCTACCTAGCGGGCAGGTGTTTGTACTCCACTGTATTTAGTTTCGACGCTATCAGTAGCTGAAGATTGGTGATAGTTACAAAGTTCCTGTATCCTATTTACACATTCGTGTAAATCATCATGATCAACCCATTACCGGCTCACTATAGAGCACGGGTCTCCTCTCAATATGAGAAGGGTTTGGCCATAGTCCACCACGCTGGCCATGTGCGGATTGGCAGAATTCGCACGCCTTTGATAACATTATGGAGAACTCTCAGGCGTGCAGATTTCCTCACGATGTTTTCCTTCACCGTTGAAGCAAGTGATATTCTTATTGTTTAAAAACGCACATACTCGTAACTCCGAAAAGTTAGAGGTGCGTGCCCGGATTCGAACCGCCGACCTCTGATTAGGAGGCCGACACCCTAACCACTAGGCTATCACCGTTTCGTGTAAATAAGTGCGCTTTATTTAAAGGACTCCATAAAATCAATGGCTATACCAATAATCGATAACTAAGTAAAGTGTTCATTGGAATAAGTTTCCAATTATTTTTTATTCATGTGTCAAAATTTCATTATCTGCTACTTTTATTCTTTTTCAGACGTTACATACGAATTCTCACACATGGTTCTGGAAAATTGGTTGCCCAAAGTTGCTTAAATTTGACGAGCTTTGATTTGCTAGCAAATCTAGTATATTGATCGAAGCACTCACCAAATAGCGGCTCTCTTTTGTCTCCATGAGGCAAGATGAGCACAATAGTCCATTAGGCCAAATAATACCTGTACCCTGAAAAGTATAATGACAATATAAAATAAGTAATAGAAAATGTAACTTAAACGTAGCCTTTTTGATATATTTGGTTAGCAAATTAAATTAGGTTACTGAGTGGGTTCTGAACGGAGATACTGGATACGTTTCCTGAAACCATGAAAACTCAATTTTTTTTTTTATTCGATTAAGAAGCAGTCAGAACCTGCTTAAACCTGGATCAGCGTATTAAGCTGTTGATCTGTGTTATCACGATTATGTGATAAGGAGACTCTTATTAACTCCGGTAACTCGCATCAGAGCAGATGGGTCCATGCCCATAGGATGACCGTTATTAAACAATCATGTTATGAAAGAAGAGGCATATGCAGTGACATTACAAGATTATCTTTTTTTTTCTTTTTGGGGAGGACTGAATACTTAACTAAAAAATAACCTCCCCAGCTCTTCCGAGTCAACCCGAAACCGACTTCAACTACTAAAAATATACTAGAAAGAAGCTGCTAAAACATAATTATAAAAATATATAGTGAATACTTACAGTAACACTCAAATATACCGAGAATAGTACTTGCAAGGCGTTGTATATTAAGAGTACATTAGTGAGTTTGAATGGAGGTCGATTCTTCATATAAACAGGTCCCAATTTTAATACAAAAAGTAGGTACATAGACGTAATGAATATTAACAGGAACGGGGTCCTCATGAGAAACCAATCGTCGACATAGTCCACTGAAAAACAATTAAATTTTATTAAAATTTTACTAAATTACTCGTGTAACAACTGCAATAATTGTTCAACTCGTAGTTGAAAAAAATACTATCATAATTTTGTTTCCTAAACATACATGTTCTTGATATTATATTTAATATGATTTTTAGTTTTAGGTTCACTATAAGGTTTATTTTAAGTTTAAGTGGGTTGGGTGGTTGTACTTGGGTTCTATTAATAAAAATCTTTAAACCCATGAAAATAGACCGGTCAAATCCATTCAACATATTATACTAATTTATAAATGCGAAAGTATGTCCCTTAATCATTTCATAAAATGCAATGCATCTCGATAAAATCTGGTAATATAAAATCTTATTATATCTGATGGGAGGCTGCATTCAAAATTAGTTACCATCTTACTGACAAAGACGTGTCGCCAAGCGATTTAGCATTCTGGCATGATATTGCATAACAAATTAGGAGAATGGGTTGATAAAATACTCCAAACAGGTTATCCCTTAGGATGGTGCATTCTGAGATAGCAGCCGTCTAACCATAGAAAGATGGTTCACTCAGCCTATGGTAATATGATAAACCTATTGTCGGCTCACTAAAGAGCACGGGTCTCCATTCAATATGTATATGAGAAGGGTTTGGCCATAGTCCACCACGCTGGCCATATATGGATTGGCAGACTTCACACGCCTTTGAGAACATTATGGAGAACTCTCAGGCATGCAGGTATCCTCACGATGTTTTCCTTTACCATTGAAGCAAGTGATATTTTGATAGCTTAAAAACGCACGTAACTCCGAAAGTTAGAAGTGCGTTCCCGGATTCGAACTGCCGACCTCTGATTAGGAGGCTGACGCCCTAACCACTGGGCTATCACGGCTTCAGTTTTATAACTATTATTGAGAAATGGGATAGTTTAAATCTAAGTGTTTTATTGTGCGTCTGTTTGATTAAACTCCAACGCGCCGTTACTACTGATCCGATATAACTGAAATTATTATTTTGAGATTACAGCCTGGAGTAACGCATAGGCTATCTTTCTTCCCGGGAAAATCTATATTTCGGGATTATTTCGCGGGATTTGAGAATAACTGTATATCACGTAGAGATGATGAGCTGCAAACCTCTATTTATTTTTTTATTTAAAAAATATGCAGTATAACTTCTCTAGTTGTAAACAGATAGATTCAAATTCAAATTCAAATTCAAAATAATCTTTATTCATATAGTCCTTAAAAAGGCACTTTTGACGCGTCAATAATTTACACAGTAGTTATTTCATGGTGATAACTATATTCGTAAACTTAAAACTAAAGCTATGAGGGTTCCAAACGCGATATTCATTCAACTAATATAATAACCCTTAGACACAATTATTTTGCGTCGAAACATAAAATTAGCGTTAAAATTAACAGTTCTGTTAATACGTACTACCATAACGTGGAAAATGATTCATGAAGCATTCAGCATCATTACGTAAAAAAATAATTTAAAAGTATTTGCATATAGACTTCCTTATCTGGTATTATGATGTTAATGTACTTAGCATACGTATTAAATACTTATTCATTGAAAAGATGAACACAATTTACTACTGCATATTTAAACTGGGAACTGTATGTATAGCATGTTTTTATTCTCTTTTTATAGTTTTACACAGATTAGCCAATGTCAAGTTAGCAATGGGGAATTGAAAAAAGGCGGAAAATCTCGCACTCGGCGGACGCTTCTCCCTCAAACCTTTCCCAAATTAATACCTGTTAACCATTAAATAAAATAAGCCATTACACAAACGACACCAAAACTATAATATCACACGATACCAAAAATGTAATATCCACAATAAAACCAACACAAATCCTTTTAAAAAATGGCCAACAAACATTAATTCATGAAAAGTAATTGCAGAAGTCGTATAACATGTCTTTTTTTTTCGTTTTATGGCTTTGCACAGATTAGCCAATGTCAAGTTTATAGCAATGTAGAAGTTAGGGAGAAATGGCAGGAAACTTCGCACTCTGCGGACGCGGATCCCTCAAACCTTTCCCAAATTAATACCAGTTAACCATTCAGAAAACTAGCCACTACACAAACGACACCAAAACTATCCACGACAAAACCAACACCAGTCCTTTTCAAAATTAGCCAACAAACATTAATTCAAGAAAAGCGTGAAAAAACCGCGCCCGCCATATACGAAGTCTCCCGCCTTTCTCCTATAACATGTTATTTTAGCTTATGTGTAAAGCCTATAGATAATAACAGAGAAGTGTTCTGAAAGGGGATGCAAAGCCAGCGATCTTCTATAAATACGAGTTCTTATTTTTCCTTTTTTTCTATAGTTAGTGATTGATATTTAAAAGAAATATAAAATGAATAATATATAAAAGATTTTGTGTAAATACCTTTACCACTTTTGGATTGTTTTAATCTACATTGTTGACAATAATAAAACTATATCTAACAATAATAGAGCTATATATTTATAAATAGAGTGCATGACTGCCACATTTTTGCTCAAAAGTATAGAAATAGGAAAAATAAATACGATTTTTTTTAATTGACTTTATAATCTGTAAATATACTTAGAAAAGTATCTCATTTAAATACAAAACTATCGGAATGATATTTTTAACTATTTATTTTTTACAGACCATTTTTAATAATTTATTGCTCACATTAAAATTTTGAAATTAAATTTATTATAAACATCATTACCTTTTCCTTTGAAGTTCCATATTTTTTCCGATATCGTAGCATTATTAGCTATTGAGCTAAGATCCATTTTCTTTTGCCAACCGCTATTTATATGTACAACAACACCTTATTTCTCAATAAATCACAATACTATTATAATACAAATATATATTTGAGCAATTTTAATAAAACAAATTTCTTAACGAGTAGACGATTTATTAGAGGTCTTCCTATCTCTACATTAGACTCACAAATAAACTGTATATTTCAATCCACAATGAAAAGACTCTGTTGTATAATTAAACTGCTCAAAATTTCGCAAGTTAATTGTATTGTAATGATCGGATTGTTTTATAGAAGGGAAAAATAACATTCCATAGCATAAGTGGTTTTTTATAGCTAGTTTTAGACCGAGCTTATGTGCGTCAATGATTTGGTATTTTATAGTTCACTTTAGTACTTCTGATTTCCCTCTACTTCGATCGATTTAAACATGTTATTTTGGACTTTGGCGTAACTATATCATTGGGGTACTCTTTAGCATGGTTAAGTCATTAGGTCACAAGTCAGGCCAACTTAGGAAAGGAAGGCATTGGAAGGTTAGGTGCCTATCAGATATTCCCTTTGAGCTAACTTTTTAACAGTATTAGAAACTTTCTGCTTCGTTCCTTAGCAAGCACGTTAAATCAGTCTTAACTATTGAATCATTATCAATGTTGCAAATATCATCAAGAGACTTTTATAAAAAAAAGCATCCCAAATTAATAGGAATGGTATTGCAAGGTACATCATCATTATCATCATGATTCAGAGCACGGGTCTCATCTCATCATGAGAAGGATTTGGTCATAGTGCACCACGCTGGTCATGCGTGGATTGGCAGACTTCAACTTTCGAAGTCATGTAAGAAATTTTAATTTTTTTTTCTCCACTACAAGTGAGGCCTTGACGGCAATCTCACCTGGTTTAAATGATGATGCAGCCTAAGATCGTAACGAGCTAACCTGCTAGGAGTATGGTAAACCCATACACTTAATGGGTTATATTAAATATTTAACACTTTAACGAAAAACGTCCTGAGGACGTCTTGAGAGTTTTTTTATAATCTTATCAAAACCATTTGGAGTCTGCTCATCGCCGTAGATACCTACTATGCTTTCGAATGTTGATAATGATGCTTATCAGGAATGCATCATCATCAAGTAAGTTGTGATTGATTTCCAATAACACTTGTTTAAAAAACATCTTGATAACCGAACTTGTACGGTATACCTTTTAAACAGATCTGCCAAAATACGCTCAGAATTTCACAGTATCAGAGCATAGTCAGCAGTATGAGGTTTTTTTATACACTACAAGTTAGCCCATGACGGCTATCTTATCTGGTGGTAAGTGATGATGCAGTCTAAGAAGGTAGCGGGCTAACCTGTTAGGGATATGGTAAACCCACACTGCTAACTGGTTTCTACGCGACATCGCGCCGGAACGCTAAATCGCTTTGCGTCACGTCTTTATCGGTAGAGTGGTAACTAGCCACGGCCGAAGCATCCCACCAGAACAGACTCGAGAATCGTACCCAGGACCTCTATTTTTATAATGCGACAACGCACGCAATGAGCCACGGAGGTCGTCGAAAGTCAGTCAGGTTAGGTGACCTGACTGACTTTCCACTTTAGACTGACTTAACTTTGGACTTCCACCTTATAAGACCTGAGGTCTTATAAGGTGGAAGTCCAAAGTTTGATCCCTGACAACCTATGTGGCGTGGTGCGTGCACTGCCGTAATATAAGGTGGTCCTGGGATCGATTTTCCGGCTCGAATCTGTTCTCGTACCACCATACTGGCAAAAACATATTATAACCAAGCGATTTAGCGTTCCGGTATGCAGTAGAAACCGAATAGGAAGATGGATTTAGCCGGCAACGCATCGCTGGCTCCTCTGGCGATTCAGAGGTACATAGGCGACGGTAACCACTTAACATCAGGTGACCCCTCTGCCAATTTGCCCGCGAAGTAACATAAATAAATGTTTTTAATGACATCAATATCTAGGTTTACTTTATTATAGTATTATAAATATAAACTTTAGTTTTAAAGGTATAACTTAACGCACTGATAAAATTTAAATTAACAAAAAAACGATGCAATTGCTTGAGTCATGTATCACTTGAGATCATGATTCAATTATGAAATTATGACTTCTATCTAGAAATAAATTTATCACTAGATTGAAATTATCACTTCATAATTACATCTTTACGCCTGAAAAAACACAATAGCAATATTTAATATGCGCGTTGATTTATAAATTCGCAGGGTAGGCGAGTGATGGGAAAATTTTCTGTCTGGCAGGTATTCTGAGAAATTGCTTGACACAGAAATATTATCAGAAACGCAATAATAAGATATTTATGTTATTATGACCATACTGGTAGCGGTACTCTGTGGTCTTCTTGTAATTATTAACACCTACGGTTAACCGCGCTGACGCAAGAACATTCTTAGGAAAGAAAACGTGAAAACATGCGTAAACCAATAATTATTACCGCCAACGTCACGGTACTCAAAAACAAAAAAAATAATTTATTCAAATAGGCCATTTGAATAAAATATGCTTAGTTTTTCCTCTTCTGTGACGTAGGTGTACCTATGTAACGCAGTAACTATTTATTGAGTTTACCCCTTAAGAAACGATTTTGTAAAAGGCCCCCGAAATGAAAAAAAATTGAGATAATCAGCAGTAAAATCTACTGCTGATTATCTCATATTTTTTCATGAATTTCACGAATTACCTCGTTACGTTTTTGAGCGGAATCTATTCTGCGCATCGTTCAGTTTTCAGGCGTGAGTATTGTTTAAACGTTAAATCTATTTTTGTGAAATGTTTGATTTTAAAACTTTACTGAATAGTAATAATAAATGTAAATTGAATAATAACATTATTAAGGTATTTCCATAGAGTCGTTGATTTGCTATTTGATATGGTTTTAATCTTTTTCTGAAGTAGGTACGTACTAGTAAGCCTTTTTTGTGCCTATTTAGACACACATTTTTTTTTAAATAGTAACACCGTTTGTAAACACACGGGTCATCTGATGTTAAGTGATTAGGATTCCTGTGCCTACCTGTGGGACGTAAATAGGATGATAATGATGATTACATTGATGATGATGATGATGTACTTATCAAACTGTACGCGTGTTTAGTGCCACAATTCTACGGGAAACTTGTTTATGTTTTCCAGTCAGTTCATTTTGCGGTAAAATTTTTCTGTTTATATTCAACTTGAAGAGCACACCTATAAAACGATACAAAGTTGCTAGCTTGTAATCTTATGTTGTGACGCATGGTAGGATGCAATCTATGACGAAGAAAACATTTCCATTCCAATCAAATAGTTTAGCATTCCAAAAGAATTTGCAACCGGGTTTTTACAAAATCATATTGCGGTTGATCGATCTTACACTTCATGGTTAAGTATCAAAAATTCTTATGAATTATATGACGTCGGGACCTTGTTACTTGATTATCACTAGTAGCTAGTTGTAGTAGTGCGTATCACGCACTACAGCGTGATATCTGGCGTACATAGAGTTCCGTACCTATTTATTTTTATCATTTTTGTACGAAATCGGTGTTTACAAACACTTTTATAAGAGGTATAGAATATTAAGAGGTAGGAAGATATAAGTTGTGAAAGCCTTTTGGTTAGGACGTCAGCCTCCTTGTCAGAAGTCGGGGGTAAGAACCCGGCTACGCACCTATAACATTTCGAAGTTATTATATGCGTTTTAAGCCATTAAAATATCACTTGTTTCAACGGTGAAGGAAATCATCGTGAGGAAGCCTGCATGCCTGAGAGTTCTTCATAATGTTCTTCAACGCGTGTGAAGTCTGCCAATCCGCACATGGCCAGCTTGGTGGACTATGGCCAAACCTTTCTCATATTGAAAAGAGATCCGTGCTCTGTAGTGAGCCGAGAATGGGTTGATCATGATGATGATACAAAGGAAAGCTTATAAATTAAAAAAATTAATTAAAATTTAATTTATAACATTTTAATATTGCCGTTAAACTCATTATTTAATTTAAAGTCACTATTTTGAATGACTAGCTACGTCCAAACAGAGTGGAGGTTAGCCCTCGAGCGGGGTCGAGGCGCCATCTTGTTTTTCACGCGGGAAACATGTGCATGTTTTGCAACGTTGGTTTTGTTTTTGGTGATAATTGAAAAAAGGCCATAGATATGTGCCGCGAATCCGCTATTCTGATTTAATTGTTTGATTTAAGTACTTAATTATTAAATGTGGTGTAATTATTCCTATAAGCATTGTAAAAGTTGGATTAATAAAGTGTACGAAACTGTTAATATTTTGTTAGTGATTGCATTTAACCCTGATGACGCACACTGGAAACGTGTACGATGACAATAAAGATCGTCTTTCTCCGACATATATCTATATATATAAAGCGAAAGGTCACTTACATACTTACATACTTATATACTGATTAAACACGAGATCTCAAAAACTATTGTACGTATAAAGTTATAATTTAGCAAGTAGGTAGTTGATAGTTAAGAGATGTCAGCTAAGAAAGGATATTTGGAAATTCCACCCCTAAGAGGGTAAAATAGGGGTTGGAAGTTTGTATGAAAATCCTTTGTTTTTAGAGTTAGAGACACAACAATTTGCATTAAGATTAATCATAATAAATAAAAACAAGTACATCATTTTTTTTTTAAATATTACCTGTTAATGGTGGTAAAATAAGGGGATGATAGTTTTTGCTTATATTTTTATTATGAAGTCTACAAGCTTGAAATTTTGAAAATAGATTTCTTTTAGGGCGTAAGTATAAGGTTAGAATTTTTTTCATCCAAATCTACCCCGAAGGGTTTAAAGTTTGTATGAAAGTCCTATGTTTTATAATTTAAAGACACGAAAATCGGCAATTTGACATTTGCCTGTAGCTTACTTTCTGAAGCAGGGCATTGACCGCACGGAAAACCTCAATCTCACGGGAAATCAGCAGTTCTACGCAGACGAAGTTGCGGGCAACTGCTAGTATATTTATATATATTTTTTTAATCTTCAAAATCAATTAATCGTGATACTTTATATGCCCTTGCCGTGCTGTGTTCTTTGTAGAAAAAAAAAATCTGACAAACGTGTAGATGACTGCACCCAAAACCCTCAAACGTCATCCCGAGAAGGGACCGGTGCCCTATAGTAGGCCATATGGTTGAATCATAACGATAAAGCAGACCTGGCTAGTTTAACTTCGGGAAATCAAATCCACGCAAACGAAGGCTAAGGTTAAAACTAGTAGATAGTAATGTCGGTGATAAACTGTTATGATTAACGTTATAAGAAACGTTAGCAACCGGTTAATGACGCACTGCCCTAAATTCAACGAAGTAAAGGGGTTTTTTTCAATAGAATTTAACATGTTTGTGACACGTTCACCATTTTAATGGAAGACTAAGATATAGGATTTTTTAAGATATAGTTAATTTCGCTTTTACGCGGTTTTTTACCGGACCGGTTTTTTAATGCTCTCGGCTCTCGGCCCTTTAAAGTGACAAGGGTCCGACACTTAGAGGCTTTGCTAGAGGATCCCTAAAAAATGCATTGCTGGTTTATAGCCGAAATTAATATTTAATCCAATCCAAATTGATACAAAATCATCAGACAGCAGCTCGAATTTAGTAGTGCAGTCATTTTCTTACTCTTCGCTCGACAAGGATGACGCTTCTAAATTCAATCTGTCAACTGAAACGCGATAAAAAGTATCCTATGTCCGTCTCCTGGTTCTAAACTACCTTCCCACCGATTTTCAGTCAAATCGGTGCAGCCGTTGTTGAATTATAAATAGTGTAACTAACACGACTTTCTTTTATATATATACGAGTAGATATAGGATATAGGATTGTAACTTTAAATTATCAGTTGGAGTAAGTAACAAACCTCTAACGTATCAGGAAAAAAATACTTCTCTACAGTCTTCTAGGAAATCATTAAAAAAACTAAATTCAAGAGGAACGATGAATTCCAATAAATTATTCATAATTAATTAACCACAACTAAGCATTGCTGGAATTACCTAAAGATAGAAATTCTGGTTGTTTCATCCATCCCACTATACCCTACTATATTAAACTACCACTGGGGGAACAGGCCGTCTCTCTTGTAAAACGTAAGAAAGAAAAGAGAATCCACTTAAAGAAGTGAAGAAGAATGAGCAATTAAAAGATCCAATGATAACCCGGACAGTTGGCTCAAGATGCTCTCCAAGCATTGGTTGCGGCATGGAGTTGGACCCGGGACACCACAAATTATAGATATTTTTTACGACCTTCGTGGGACACTGCGTGCGCTGTCGCATTATAATGTTGGAGGTCTTGGGTTCGATTCCTGGCCCGTGTCTGGTCTGGTGGGAGGCTTTGGCCGTGGATAGTTACCACCCTAATAACAAAGACGTGTCGCCAAGCGATTTAGCGTTCCGGCACGATGTCGCGTACAAACCAATTTTACCATATCCCTAACAGGTTAGTCCGCCACCATCTTAGGCTGCATCGTAACTTACCATCAGGTGAGATTGCCGTCAAGGGTTAATTTGTAGTGTATAAAAAAAAACTAAAGCCCTTAACAGAACTATGCAATACCTAACCCACCTGAATCGGACCCAGGACCTCGTAATCAAACAAGTCTACCACTAAACCAACGAGGCAATAACTTCTGTAAGTGTATAATTTAATGCGCAATTAAGTTTATATTATAATCATAATTACGATGTACTCGTATCTCTGACTAACAAATTAAATCATATTTAATTTCCTATTTAACTAACTAGCTGCTGCCCGCTACATAATTCGCATTTTTTACGGTTTAGTTAAAAACCCAGGATTTATGGCTAACAATATTTAATTAATTTACAACAATAGCTTTAATTAACAGTAGGTTTAAGTGGTATCAATATGTCTTATATACACGCAATCTTTAAACGAGATATTCACCCCCAAGACGTCGGATTTATTTGAAACTACGCACAGCTATCTAGGACCGAAGACAGCGCGACGAATTTTAAATGATAACAATATTGCCGAATATGCTATTAGTAGTAGAAGCGGTGATAGCCTAGTGGTTAGGGCGTCAGCCTCCTAATCAGAGGTCGGCGGTTCGAATCCGGGCACGCACCTCTAACTTTTCAGAGCTATGTGCGATTAAAAAAAAAAAATTAAAATATCACTTGCTTCAACGATGAAGGTAAATATCGTGAGGAAACCTGCACGCTTGAGAGTTCTCCATAATGTTCTCAAAAGCGTGTGAAGTCTGCCGCACATGGCCAGCGTGGTGGACTATGGCCAAACCCTTCTCATATTGAGAGGAGACCCGTTCTCTATTGTGAGCCGGTAATGGGTTGATCATGATGATGATGATGATTTTGATTTTAATGTAAATCCTGTAGTAAAATTTTCGAGCAGCAGTTTTGCCGTGCATAGGTTACAATGAAACATAACAAGTTAGTATAAAACTAAGTCATTTATGGATTCCTAAATAACTTTATTCGCCATTATAAATACCTTTTCATGTATCACATTTTTTTGTATTCTTTCTATTATTCTATCCTTTATTTATCTTTGTTAGTTAAGATTCCATTTAACATTTTGCTGCCGATATTGACACTATATTCGTGCTGCAGTAGAGGGCTGTTCGTGCAATTTATTATATGGCTCCAAGAGAGTCATTAAGAAAAAAATTCAAGGAAGTTAAAATAATGAAATTGCATTGCCAATACAAATTTGAAAATTTAATGTATGTCCACAGAAATATAACAAAATTCAATAAAAAATGCGATTGCAACAATCTTAACATCAGAAGTAAAAATAAACTTGTGTTGCACGCTACTAGACTATAAAAAAATAGAAATTCATTTAAAGGTAATTGTATACAATTTTATAACAAATTGCCTAATGAAATTTCTGGGATGTCTCTCAATAAGTTCAAAGTTTATATACAACGTAAGCTTGTAGAAAAGACCTACTATAGTGTAAAGGATTACGTAAATGATAAACAAGCATGGGTGTGAAATATTGCTCTAATAAGATAGCTCTTAATATAATTTTAAGTGGCATGTGAGATGGTGATAACAAAAAGAAAATTTACCTGGCTAAGTTTGTTGTGGGCTTCTTCTTAGACCGGGGCGCGTTTGGAGCCTCAGAGCTTTAGTTTTAAGTTTACGAATGTAGTTATCACCATCAAATCACTACTTTGTAAATTATTGACGCGTCAAAAGCGCCTTTTAAAGGACTATTTGAATAAAGATTATTTGAATTTGAATTTGAATTTAATAAACAAGTATTAAACTGTGCTATTGAATAACAAAGGTTCATTGTCTTTGTGTTTCTTATAACAAAACCAACTTATTTCAGAAATTTGCCATCCAAATAATAATCATACAATTCAAAATTCGATTTTCTTTAGTATGATTCTTAGATAATTTATGCAGTTTTTACACGAATAAAAATTTTCATATAACTTCTGCTGGTGGCATATTATAATAAAGCATATGGTTTTAATTATTTTATAAAATATGATAGTATAAATAGTTTTAAATCCTGCTCATAATCATGGATTCTTTTCTATAATTTATCAATTATGACACTAATATAATAAGGGCGAAAGTTCTTAAATAAGGGCGTATGTTTGTTACCCGAGGCAGATAGATTATAATTTGAAATAACATATAAGCTTCTTTTACATCCTGAAAAAGTTAGTGAGCATTCGACAATTAGATATTCGACAATTTTAACAATAGCTATAGTTTGCTATAGGAAACTTTCTTGACTTAAAATTTAATGTTCAAAAAACGTTGCTTATTTCACAGGAAATTTTAAAAACCATTCATCAACGGGAACAAAGACGCGGGCGGGCACTAGTCTTATTCGCATGAAACTGGACAACAGACAATATTTGAAACATCCGATTACGTAGTTAATGAAATTTTCAAATAATGTTCAGCTATGATTTGATCCCTGATCCCTCCGGTACTCCACATGTATTTGAATGAAAATATGTATTTGACTGAAATCCTACAATAAATAAATTCTTTCAAATATTCCAACCAAATAATAAGCCACCCTTACCCCTGAGCTTTAAAAATTCAATCCGGAGGTCAAACAACATCAAATGTTTTGGCTAAATGTGTATAAACACAGTCTGTTTGATCTGACTCAGCCGGCCCATTAATAACCATCTACAAATAAAAACCACCAAAATTTATTTGCGAAATAATTTCCCATTTCGGAAATAAATTTTTTAAATAATTTTCCATATTCTGTTTTCCGCTTAGCAGGCTCTGGTCAATACGAGAGACGCCATAATTATCAAAGAGATACGTGAATGAGTAAGCGGTGATAGCCTAGTGGTTAGGGCGTCAGCCTCCTAATCTGAAGTCGGCGATTCGAATCCGGGCACTTTTCGGAGTTATGTGCGTTTTAAAAAATTTAAAAATACCACTTGCTTCAACGGTGAAGGAAAACATCGTGAGGAAACCTGCACACCTGAGAGTTCTCCATAATGTTCTCAAAGGCGTATGAAGTCTGCCAATCCGACTATGGCCAATCGGACTATGGCCAAACCCTTCTCAAATTGAGATTGCTCCGTAGTGAGCCGGTAATGGATTGATGATGATGATGATGATGATGACGTGAATGAGAGACATTTTGCATTCGGGATGCTTTTGTTTTCAATCACGTCACAGCAAATAGGTGTAAAGGGTTTCAGTGTAAAATGACGACCCAGATAATTGTATTGACTTTTTTTTACTTTTCTATAATATGTCTTGTAATAAGGCTTTGACGAGTGAGTGTCATGCGTGAGATATTTTTTTTATACGCTACAAGTTAGCCCTTGACTGCTATCTCACCTAGTGATAAGTAATGATGCTGTCTAGGATGGTAGCGGGCCAACCTGTATCGAGTATGGTAAACCCATACTCCTAATTGGTTTCTACGCGACATCGTGCCGGAACACTAAATCGCTTGGCGACATGTCTTTAAGATAAGATAAGATAAATACTCTTTATTGCACACAAATTTTAAAGAAAGAACAACACAAAACACTTAACACATAAGTATGCAAAGGCGGTCTTATTGCTTCAGCAATCTCTCCCAGACAACCCTAACGAAAAGAATTAATTATAGTATGAGGGTAATGGTGGTAACTAGCCACGGCCGGAGCCTCCCACCAGACTAGACCCGAGCCGGGAACCGAATCCAGCACCTCCAACTTTATAATGCGACGGTGTTCGCACTGTGCTACGGAGGTCTTCAAAAACAAAAACAGAGAGATACATAAATAATGCTTATAAACGCTGCTCTAAGGCAAGTCTATGAATAGAAACTCTCAAGATCTCCATTGTACTCGTAAGTGGTAATAAATGTCATTGACCGCTTCACGTAGTGGTTTGATTTTGGATATTTAAAATTGTTTAACTGTGTACTGAAGCGGTGATAGCCTAGTGGTTAGGACGTCAGCCTCCTAATCAGAGGTCGGCGGTTCGAATCCGGGCACGCACCTCTAACTTTTCGAAGTTATATACGTTTTTAAACAATTAAAATATCACTTGCTTCAACGGTGAAGGAAAACATCGTGAGGAAACCTGCACGCCTGAGAGTTCTCTATAATGTTCTCAATGGCGTGTGAAGTCTGCAAATCCGCACATGGCCAGCGTGGTGGACTATGGCCAAACCCTTTTCATATAGAGAGGAGACCTGTGCTCTGTAGTGAGCCGGTAATGGGTTGTTCATGATGAACTGTCTCCGTTTGGGAAGGCTTCAGCTTTCGAGATGAGGAATCCCGATGGTGTAAACTTCTTAGTTCGGCAGATGTACCCCTCTGTTTCAAGTGCACCTTCGGAGTTTCGCAGCGGCACACTAATGTGCCCCGGAGTAGGATCGTGAAAGTTTACAAAAGTGTTTCTCTAATCCAGCCACCTGATAAGGAGTCGGAAGAGTTAAATTCAGAGAGCTAATATTTCCTGATTTGATGTTACTCATCATCATCACTTCAACCGATAGACGTCTACTGCTGGACATAGGTCTTTTGTAGGGAGTTCCAATGGCCACGGTCTTGGGCCGCTTGTATCCAGCGGCTCTCTGCGACTCGTTTGATGTCGTCTGTCCACCTTGTTGGGGGTCGACCAACGCTACGTTTACCGGTGCGGGGTCGCCATTCCAGCACCTTGGGACCCCAACGTCCATCGGTTCTCCGAGCTATGTGCCCCGCTCATTGCCACTTCAACTACGCAATTCGCTGAGCTATGTCGGTAACTCTGGTTCTTCTACTTTCTACGGTTGATGTTACTCATTTATATATTATTAATTCAGAAACTGACAAAAAATTGCATAATCGTACTTCACGTAAAAAATGGGGTAAAAACCGTTAAAAATAAAAATTAACTTATAATTTTTATTTTTTATAACTATTTTAATATGGCTTGAAGACAAAAGAATTCGAATAGCCATTGATGCCAATTATTAATACTCGCTCCAAAAATTTAATATATCAATCCGCGAAGACTCTGGTGCATCTGCATCTAGAAGATACAGATCTCTCTGGTCTGGTTGGGTGTTAAAGCGTTTGCCTATAACCATCTTCCCCTTAGACGTACCGCCGAGGGATATAGCGTTGCTGTGCAATGCCGCGAATAAACCTATTAGGCGAATGGGTTAAATTGAAGTGTTAGCCCCTCCCATGATAGATTGCATCATCTCTTCTCATGAGGTGAGATTATAACCAAGGGCTGGAGACCATCAAAGATATTCAAAGATAGTTATGGTGTGTCGTTTCTAAATTCCAAGAGATTCTTTCGGGCTTCCAAAAGTTCCCCATTTGGATTCTTTGTTTTAAAATAGCTACTTGTATGGACTATTGTTTTTTGTACTCAAAATATTGATTGTTCGTCAGTAATCCTAATAGACTCTCCTATTATTACAAAGAAAGCCGAATAATCATCATTGTTAAATATCAGCACTTAAGCTTTACGAGAAATAAAAAATAAAGAAATAAAAGATGAGGGTTAAATAAATAATATAATTTCATTGAATACTCGTTGGATTAATTACTAAACATATTGGAACGAGGAACCTGAAAACCTTTTAAAATATATACATAGAAAACTTTTAATTTTGCATCCACTCGCAGCAATTGAGAATATTGTAAAAACATCTGGTCACCTTTTTACAAAGAGATAATCAACATTAATTTAGTGCGCACTTAAATTTTCTTTGTTATTCTGAACCCCTAAATTACCAGAATAGTTTTACTGAAAGCGCTATGAACTACAAATTAATATTAAGAATTTACAACAGATATTTCAATTCCTTATTATATGCACAATATGATATACACACCGTTTAAAATTAATTTTACCAACATCGTCTTCTTCAAGTACCTTCTTTCTTTTTCTTGCCATTATACCACATTGTGTGGGTCAGCACAACACCTCTTCTTTTTCCACTCTTTTCTTTACCATATCCTCATATAATTCTCATATCTTCTTTACGCCTATAATTATGTTATCACTAGAACGACAAGCATTTATAATTTCCTTTAGGAAGTGAGCAGATGATATCAAAAACCTAACTTCTACCTCATTATCCCAACCCTACTTCTCAATCCTTTGATCCTTTGCATCACAACAACTGTACTGAACCTGTGATAGTATAGTGGCCAGGTGTCCGCCTCCTAATCAGAGGTCGGGAGTTCGAATCCGGGCACGCACCTCTAACTTTTCGGAGTTATGCGCGTTTTTAAGCAATTAAAATATCACTTGCTTCAACGGTGAAGGAAAACATTGTGAGGAAATCTGCACGCTTGAGAGTTCTCCGTAATGTCAAAGGCGTGTGAAGTCTGCCAATCCGCACATGGCCAGCGTGGTGGACTATGGCCGAACCCTTCACATATTGATAGGAGACCCGTGCTCTGTAGTGAGCCGGCGATGGGTTGATCATGATGATGATGATGTACTGAACCTTATGTTCACATTCTCCAAGCAATATTAACATAAGGTAGAGGAATAAAGAGCAGAGATCCTCCAACTGCTTAAAGTGCTGCTTGAATTAAAAGTCACTGTACCTTACTTCTTTAATAACACTTTTTGTATTTAGTTAAGAAATTTGCATAAAGATTACTTACTTATTAGCTATATTAACATACTTTCACAATCCATTTTTAGTATTTAACAAAATCATAATGAGATAAGAAAATAAAAATGGACACCAATCAAGAATGGTTTGAATTCACTTAATATACACATATAATATATATAACTAAATTATACCTCTCCATAATTTAACTAGCCAAATCCAACACAAAAGAAGAGAAAAAGGTTGTTTGAGAATTCAGAGTTTTACTCGTATGTTCAGTTAATATATCTGAGTATCTTATTTATTTTATTTTATTTTATTTGGCAATCTTAGCAAATTACAATCCTTATAATTAAATCTTAACTTAATTATAGAATACTATATCTAATTGTAATTCTAATTGACTGCACAGCATGACAAAGGTTTAATATTAACAAATTACAGAAATATAAATATAAAGTTAGGTGTAATACTTACTGTTTACTTAATTACTTACTTACTTTATATTTTATTCCTTATTTGTACTAGATTGCCTGGTAGAGATCGCTCATTAGCGGTAAGGCCGCCTATTGCACCTATTTATTTTTCTGGGTATGTTTATTTCTTTTTGTATGGTGTGCAATAAAGTATATTTTCATTTCATTTCATCATTAATCCTATCACATTCAAACAAAATTTCTTATAGTGACCGTTAAATATATCAATTTTGGAGTCTTTACTGATAATCTCATTGTATAAACGACAGATTCTTACAATGGGATTATAGTACGAAGTATTGTTTTTACAGACCTCAATAATAAATATCTATCTTAAAAATTTAATGTCCACCAGTTGATGTTAAGATTATAATGGCATATGGCAATGGGGTTTCCAGGTCCAAATACGTCATTAGTCCCTTGTTTGTCAGCGGAACTCCAATATTTGCTACGACAAACAAACAGATGTGCCCTTGAACCTGTGCATTCGTTTTCTGCTCAACGCCTAAGTTTGTATAAACATAAACTCGCGCTAATGTGAACCGGCGATCATAATGATTTGAGTGTTGCCTCGCTACGCAGCGCTGGATTCTTTAATCTTGAATTTTCGCGACAGTTCAAATATACTACAGTGTCGGTAGATGTGCTGAAAGAAAGTTTTTAACAGTTTTTACGTATTGTTTAAAAAGGTAAGTTGTTACTAATTTATTTTATAATAAATGCAAAATTTAACTGGTTAAATAAACATAGTTTTGGTAAAAAAAAACCCACGTATTTTAAACTCAAATTATAAACTCAAAGAGAAGATGAGATGAATTCTTCATTCAAATTCAAAGTGAGGGGTAGTGTTAACTTATAAAATAGTTATTTAATTCATTTCAAAAAGTAGAAGATATGCAAAATGCAAATTAAAGTTATTACCTTATTCAGTGGAACTCGCAGTTATTTCAAGGGAAATTAAAATATTTTAATTGAATTTAGAAAATTCTGTCATCGATTTCCATGCGAAATTAAATGTAATATTATATGATTATATATATCATTAAATGATTTGAGATGATTGCGTTGATTTTCAACCAAATAGTATACCGTTTTTAATATTTATAAAAATATCCACTTATGGAAGGTTTGAAATGCAGTTGGATATTTCAGGCAATAATCATGTGTTTGTTGTTTTGTATCGTTATCTTGAAAAGCAACTAGGTCAATATTGATGCGGTCATTATTAAAAGTAATTCTAAAATGAGACCTATGCTATAATGCAATTTAAATAAACATAGAAACATACAAACTTGAAGAGTTATATTAAAACTAGTTTGTAATGTTAAATTTAGTCTGGTCTGGTGGGAGGCTTTGGCCGTGGCTAGTTACCACTCTACCGACAAAGACATGTCGCCAAGCGATTTAGCGTTCCGGCACGATGTCGTGTAGAAACCAATGGGATATGGGTATTAGGAGTATGGGTTTATTATATCAGCCAGATGATAGTCCGCTATCATCTTAGACCGCGTCATCACTTACCATCAGGTGAGATGCCGTCAAGGGCTAACTTGTTGTGTATAACAAAAAATCTTAGTTTCAAATGACTGCAAAGTATATTTTTAAACACGTGACGATACAATAGATGTTATGATAAATTGATGCACGTTTCTTTAAACATAATAAACTATGACTAAGTTTATGAATGAGATCTTCTGAGATGACCATTTAGCTATTCCCACGGCTTCGTTCGCTTTGAAATGTAACGTAATTTTTTCCGGGATACAGAGATAGCCGAGCCATAGCCTTCTACATATTCTATAAGATGCATATTATAGATATAATAAAAATTGTTGAATGAACAAATCGGTTATAGAATTAGTTTCGCTTTCATAGATTGACTTCGTCCGCGATTGATCGATTTTCGAGAATCCCGTGAAAGCTGTATTGTATGTATGTAACTGTACATCTTACGTATGCCCGAGGATGCTCGAGGATGAAAACTTTACTCAAATGTTACTGATGTTTCATAATTATAATTTATTCCTAAACCGGTGAGAATGGTCCCGAATGGTTTTCTGGGGAAAAATAATCAATGTCCATCTCCAGCAAATGTTTCCTAGGGATTCCAAAAAAATATGCTTTCTTATGGACGGGTTCACAGCTAAACGAATTTTTGCACTCTGATAGCTTCAAAGGCGGACGGACATAGGACCTTTTTTGTTGTGGGAAAACCAAAGGTAACCGTGAAATTTTTAAAAAACCAAAACAAACTCGGGTAAAGTTGGCAACTGTAATTAACAGTAAATCATCATCATCATAATGATCAACCACTGCCGGCTCAATACAGAGCACGGGTCTCCTCTCAATATGAGAAAGGTTTGGCCATAGTCCACCACGGCCATGTGCGGATTGGCAGACTTCACACACCTTTGAGAACATTATGCACCCTCAGGCATGCAGGTTTCCTTCACCGTTAAAGCAAGTGATATTTTGATTGCTTAACCACACATAACTTCGTAAAGTTAGAGGTGCGTGCCCGGGTTCGAAACCCCGACCTCTGATTAGAAGGCAGACGTCCTAACCACTAGGCTGTCACAGCTTCAAAAGTAAATACTTGGTGTTAAATAATTTGAATAGCTTCGACATCATTGGGAATATTTGCAAATATTGTCCATAGTCCCCTCGGAGAAATTAATAATGTATAAATGAAATATTAAGTGTATAAATGAATGAATAATTAAGTAATGAACCACTCTATTTGACGATTCAGAGAAAACGAATGAAAGGTTAATTTACGTTTGAATAACATTATATAATAATAAAATGCATAAACACTTATATTATTAAGATCATTACTGGCTGTGCTTACTAGATTTTGTCAATCTGTGTTAAGGACAGCCAGCCCTCTCCCTCATAAACAAACAATTAAATAAAAATATGATAAAGAAGTTAAATAATATTAATGTTTGAAGAAACCTTCTATTTCATAATATGTTTTTTCGAGAAGAAATGATCTTATTTTCTGTTTACTGAGTTGTTTATTGAGTTTATTGTAAAGATATGGACCAAGGAAGTAGCTAAAACGTTGGGTAAAGGCAAAGTTACATTTAAATAAATGAACATTAATATGATTTGTTGAAATAAATTTCATCAAGTCTCGAACTCAATACAATAAAGTAAATAAAGTTAAATATTTTTAACCATAAAAACTGCCTATATCTTGGCCTTATTTAGAGCCATGAATCAATTCATCTTAATATATAAAAAGGAAATTCGTGACTCACTGACTGACTCATAAACGCCCCGCCTATATTCCCTTGGCCTGAGAAATGCGTAATTTTTGACGAATCCATAAAAATTAGGATTCGGGCTATCGATCAAAAATAATACTTGAGGAAGCAATAACCCGGACGGTCGATGCGAAGCGGTAGGTCAGTTTGTGAAGAATTGCCGTAATAAAATTTAAATTAATGAATAAATATCACCAGAAAAGTAAACCTACACAAATAAAAGTTTAATCAAAAATTTGTTTGGAGGTCATTTTTAATTAAATTTTATACATTATTATTATAATAATAAAGATAAATAATTAAAGTCAACATTTAACTTACAGATTTGTATGGAGTTACAAAATTATGACGACCGCTCGTTTAAATAAAATGACTGCTGCATTAATCAGACCGACGTGTCATTTTTTAAATGAGATCTTAAAAACAACCTTAGTATTACTTTCTATACAAACCAACGTCACATAGCCAATCGTTAATCTGTCATTTTTATGGAAGGATTAACGTCATAATTTGACAAATGCATACAAATATGCTTTCATAAGTGACGTCTGTTTAACGATGTAGGCACATTTGGCTAACTTAAGTTTACTAAACGGAAAACGTAACACAAAAACGTTACTTTTAATTGGACTTTGAGAAAGGCGGGAGACTTCGTATATGGCGGGCGCGGTTTTTTCACGCTTTTCTTGAATTAATGTTTGTTGGCTAATTTTGAAAAGGACTGGTGTTGGTTGTGTCGTGGACAGTTTAGGTGTCGTTTGTGTAGTGGCTAGTTTTCTGAATGGTTAACAGGTATTGATTTGGGAAAGGTTTGAGGGATCCGCGTCCGCAGAGTGCGAAGATTCACGCCATTTCTCCCTAATTTCTACATTGCTATAAACTTGACACTGGCTAATCTGTGTAAAGCCATAAAACGAACAAAAAAAAATTGGACTTTATGTTACATACGCTGCGAAGTTTAGCGCCTTCTTACAAAATTTTCATCCCAGGCGTTTTTTTACAACCAATGAAACATGTAACCTTTAGGGTGCTTTTCCACCAGAGATGTGCTATGCTAAATATGCTATGGATGCCTTTGATATCGACCAATCATATCTTCGGTGCACATGCTAAGCACTGGTGGAAACGTATTCAACTAAGATATATTTTTTATATGGAAGGATGTATGCTATGGATGCCTGCTATGGACCGTCGCGAGTTGTGTAACTATGTTCAGAAAGTAGACGCCATCGTAGAAGCAAAAAGTTATTTTATATCTCGCACATTGCGGCGAAGAAGAACTCAGGTATCTTTAAATGAATTTCTAATTTTTTGTAGTTTAGTAGCGTGCAAGCTACTAAACTACAAAAACTACAAACTAAAAAAAATTACACAAGTTTATTTTTACTTCTAATGTTAAGATTGTTGCATTTTGTTGAATTTTATTATATTCCTATGGTCATACATTAAATTTTCCAATATGTATGCAATGACATTATTTTGACTTCCATAAATTTTTTCTTAATCTCTCTTTTAGCCATATTATAAATTGCACGAACAGCCCTCTTCTGCAGCACGAATATAGTGTGAATATCGGCAGCATTACCCCATAATAAAATACCATGAGACATAATACTATGAAAATAACTAAAATGAGCTTAGATATACCTACATTCATATTTCCTATGGTACGAAAGATCACGGGTACATGACGGCACAGGTGCATTTAACTTTTTAAAAATACATATTATAAGTTTTCATTTCTTTATCGATCAGTAGAAAAATGTATCCCGATAAGTCGGCACGCTATTGATAATCTAGACTCTTAGGAAATTGATAAGAAAATCTCTGCACAACTAAGTATGAAGTAAAACCAGTTGTTTTTATGTTTAATACACCACAATTTAGCCCTTGACGGCAAATATACCTTATGATAAATGATGATGCAGTCTAAGATGGCAGCGGGCTAGCCTGTAGATAAAACCATACACCTGATTGGTTTTGACGGGACATCGTGCCGGAACGCTTAATCGCTTAGCGACACGTCTTTGTAAGTATGTTTGTATGTGTGGTTACTAGCTTCGGCCGAAGCCTCCCACCAAACCAAACACGAGCCGGGAATCAAACCCACGACCTTCATTGGGACTATATTGCGGTGCCACGAATTTCTTCAAAGAATATCTCTCTGTATATGAAAGATTTTGTTTTTTACTTCAAGGTAAGCCTTTATCACTACCAGGCGTAATCGCCTGGTAGTGATAAAGCTGACTAAGATGGTAGCGGGTTTATCAGCTGTTAGGGGTAAGGTATATCGGCTTCACACGGTATCGTACCGGCACGACCGATTTGGCGCTTGGTGGCACGGCTATGCTGGTAGGACGCTAACTAGCCACGGCTGAAGCCTCCCGCTATTGTCCAATATTAACACCAATTAATTAAGAATAGTGTGTAAAATGGTGATAGCCTAGTGGTTAGGGCGTCAGCCTCCTAATCAGAGGTCGGCGGTTCGAATCCGGGCACGCACCTCTAACTTTACGGAGTTATGTGCGTTTAAAACAAAAAATAAATAAAATACCACTTGCTTCAACGGTGAAGGAAAACATCGTGAGGAAACCTGCACGGTTGAGAGTTCTCCATAATGTTCTCAAAGGCGTGTGAAGTCTGCCAATCTGCACATGGCCAACGTGGTGGACTATGGCCGAACCCTGCTCATATGAGAGATGAGACCCGTGCTCTGTAGTGAGCCGACAATGGGTTGATCATGAAATAGGAATAGGTGTTAATAAAAAGATGTGTAAGTACCCGTATCAAAGGCTATAATCATCAAACGGATGTAAGCAAAATATCATAAACACGGAAAACGGTTGGCCTCAAAGTATTAATACAAAGATACGATCTCAAAAATAAAAATTAATTTAATATGCTCAGTTAAAAAAATCTTTTCACAACTTATATACAATATGCTCACGAATTTTAAAAGTAAAAATGTATATATTTTTTTCACTCTATACCACGGTTGGATTGCTCCATTGTACACTTATTTGTATTATTTTTTTTATACACAAGTTAGCCCTTGATTGCGTCTCACCTGATGGTAAGTGATGATGCGGTCTAAATTGGTAGCGGGCTAAGCTATTGGTAACCTATGGTAAACTCATACTCCTAATTGGTTTCTACATGACATCGTGCCGGAACGCTAAATCGCTTGCTGTCAGGTCTTTGTCAATAGGTTGGTAACTAGCCACTGCCGAAGCCTCCAGACCAGACTCGGGCCGGGAATCGAACCCAGGACCTCTCCAACGCGCTGCGCCACGGAGCAATGCCAGTTAACACCGACCGTGAATATCTCCAATACAGAATAAGTACCAATAAATTGCCAGCTATGTTTATTCAGCGCTTAAATTCTCATATCGTAGTCTTGGGTACTTAATGATTAAACAAAAATTGGTGCACCCGATCCTCATATCAACGAATGCCTACAAAAATTGAGCATAAATTAAGGATGCTTAGAAAAACCGGGCATCCTCAAAATTAGAGTTTAATTTAAATATAAAATTTTGTTAAATATAAAAAATCTACCTAATATATTCAACGGTAAAATAAACGTGTATGATATTTTATACACGTAAAAAAAAATTATAAACAATGATAAATTTCAAAATTCAAATTCAAATAATCTTTATTCAAATAGTCCTTTAAAAGGCCTAAAGTGCCTTTTAATATATATAACATGAACATATCATATGAATCTTTAAAAAAAAATATTTGAGTTATGAAGGGATTTCGAAGGGGATCAATGAATGCATTTCTCAGCGTTAAAAAAAATGCCCGACGTCATGTTTCATAGGCGTACCACGAAACTTAAATATTTTATGTTACATCACAATAAACAGTACATACATAACATAGATATACTAGCTTCTGCCCGCGACTTAGGCTGCTTGGACTTCAGAATTGGGTCTAAAGCTTCGCTCGTTAACAATTTTATAATTACACTTTCCCAAACTTTAAGGATATATGTGTATTTAGTTTTAGGCGAACGAAACAACTGCCATTTGACAGGTAGTGCTAAAATAAATTGACTAGTTGAGATCAAAGAATTATTAACATAAAATTAATAGGTGATTATTAAACACAATAATATCTAATCACCTGCTTTAATTACTTTCAATGTGAAACCTTTAATAACTTTTGAGAAATGCACTTAACGATATCACCGTCAATTATGTCTTATTATAAAATGAATTACCAAATTTTGATGAAAACCGGTGGTTTTAGACATTGTTATGAAAGACATCGGCTATGTTGGTGGTTTTACTGCGGTGTAGTGTAACATATATGTGAATACGTTTGGTGATTTGTAGAAACAAAGAATTATTGGAAGCAACTGACATATTGTTCGGTAATTATTATGAAGTTTTGTATATTATATCATCATGATGATCATGGTCAACCCATTATCGGCTCACTACTGAGCACGCGTCTCCTCTCAATATGAGAAGGGTTTGGCCATAATCCCCCCGCTGGCAATGTGCGGATTGGCAGACATCACACGCCTTCGAGAACATTATGAAGAACTCTCAGGCGTGCAGGTTTCCTCACGATGTTTTCCTTCACCGTTGAAGCAAGTGATATTTTAATTGTTTAAAAACACACATAACTCCGAAAAGTTAGAGGTGCGTGCCCGGATTTGAACCGCCGACCTCTTATTAGGAGGCTGACGCCCTAACCACTAGGCTATCACAGCTTTTTAATATAAACTCATAGATTAAATATTATATACTCGTAGATTAAATAGCGCCTTCCCTGCCGCAACGCGTGCTTTTTAATATTATAAATAGGGAGGTAGGATTCCCGGCGGATTTTTTTAAGCTGTGATAATCTAGTAGTTAGGACGTACGTCTCCTAATTAGAGGTTGGGTGTCCGAACCCGGGCAAGCACCTATACCTTTCCAGAGTTATGTGCGTTTTTTAAGCAATCAAAATATCACTTGCTTCAACGATGTAGAAAAATATCGTGAGGAAACCTGCATGTCTGAGAGGTCTCCGTAATGTTTTCAAAGACTTGTGAAGTCTGCCGCCCATGGCCAGCGTCGTGGACTATAGCCAAACCCCTCTCATATTGAGACTAGACCCGTGCTCTGTAGTGTGCCGAGAATGGGTTGATCATGATGATTCCCGGCGAGAGTTTCGTGGCTTCGGATTTGGCTTTTCGGTTTGATGCCACGTAAAAACCGATAAGAAGGATTGGTCCAGCCGGAAACGCATCGGTAGCTCGTATGATAATGCAGATGTTCATGGGCGTCAGCAATCACTTTACATCAGGTAATATATCACCTGATGTAAAGTGATAATATATCACTTGGTGTAAAGTGATAATATATCACTTGGTGTAAAGTGAAGCAGGTTTTTTTATATTTAATTAAAAATAGTTTCGCTTCCGGTAAATAGTTTCATGTGAGTTTGTGTTAATCTTCCTCATTATATGCACGACTAAACGTTTAAATGACATGGCCGGATTGAGTCTAATAATAAATTCATAATATATAAAAGTTGAAGCGGTGATAGTCTAGTGGTTAGGACGTCAGCCTCCTAATCAGAGGTCGGCGGTTCGAATCCGGGCACGCACCTCTAACTTTCGGAGTTATGTGCGTTTTTAAAAAATTTAAATATCACTAGGAAAATATCGTGAGGAAACCTGCACGCCTGAGAGTTCTCCATAATGTTTTCAAAGGCGTGTGAAGTCTGCCAATCTGCACATGGCCAGCATGGTGAACTATGGCCAAATCCTTCTCATGTTGATAGGAGACCCGAGCTCTGTAGTGAGCCGGCAATGGGTTGATCATGATGATGATGATATAAATGTTCAGTTATTATTCATAAGTGAAAATTACTTTCAAAATAAACTGAAAAATATCGATATTTCTTCTACGTGTAACCCTATTTTAATATTATTCCTGAGAAAATTAGTTCAATAACGTATGGTTTATGTATATTATGTCGTATAAATATTAAGGCGCACTTTTTTGTCTTCCATTATACGATCTCTCGCTGTCTTTGATCATTAAACTTAAACGGATGTAAACGCACACTTATAAGCTTTCATATGATGTACTGTATATATAATGAACATTAATATTTTTAATTAGGGCTCAGCTCCATATACATTCCGGCCACGTCATTACACGATTTCATACAACTCCATTTTTTTTCATGCAAATCTACCCTGAAGGGGGTAAAATAGGGGTTTGAAGTTTGTATGAAACTCCTATGTTTTTTAATTTAGAAACACGAAAATTGTCAATTTGACATTTGCCTGTAGCTTACTTTCTGAAGCAGGGCACTGGCCGCACGGGTAACCTAAATCTCAAGGGAAATCAGCAATTCTACGCAGACGAATTCGCGGGCAACAGCTAGTAATATATATTTTTTATTTTATTTATTTATTGATTTTTACATAGAAATTAGTTAGTTTACAAAAATACAGGTGCAATGTTACGTAGGCGATACTTAGGTACATAATACAAAAATGGCTTCAAATAATTTGAATGGATACTTTTGCATGAAAATTATAACTAGGTTTACAAGATCAATTTGATTAAGATATTAAATAGTCTGTCACCTTCAGCTATAAAGCGGTGTAACAAATATGCTTAAATTACGTAGGTACTAGCCACTCAGTTTAGATGAAAAAGGTAACATACATAGACAAACAATAATTTTAAATGCGTACATCCGTCACCATATAATAAAGAGAAAAAATATTCTTTTGTACATAAATCATACAATAGAAAAATCGAAGTAACATATGGCTGTTTTATCGCAAATCAGCGATCTCTTCCAGATAACCCCGAGTTATTCAATAATCAACGTGAACAATCCGCTGTGAGGAAAACTTAACTCCATATACCTACTTACTCTCGTCACAATATAACAATGAAAGCGAGTAACTGTGGGAGACGTTATCAGTTAAAAGATGTAGCGATTTAATCCCAAATCCAATACAATACTAAAATATATCGAAAGAGTTAATGTAGTAATACTATAGACATTAGTTAATATAAAAAGCGGTGATAGCCTAGTGGTTAGGGCGTCAGCCTCCTAATTAGAGGTCGGCGGTTCGAATCCGGGCACGCACCTCTAACTTTTCGGAGTTATGTGCGTTTTAAAAAAAAATTCACTTGCTTCAACGGTGAAGGAAAACATCGTGAGGAAACCTGCACGCCTGAGAGTTCTCCATAATATTTTCAAAGGCGTGTGAAGTCTGCCAATCCACACATGGCAAGCGTGGTGGACAAACCCTTCTCATATTGAGACCAGTGCTCTGTAGTGAGCCGGTAATGGGTTGACCGGTAATGGGTTTATCACAGCTTCACACACCGGGCACAACATTTTGTGATTATGAAAAGAGACCAGAGACCAGGCTATTCATAAGTTGATAATGATTGTTAAATTCTAAATGGCTTTGTTAACATTCTCAAAATTCAGAAATGGTAAATGTCTAAATTTTACCTACCGGGGATCGAACTCGGGATCTAGTACTTATATGAGCAAACCCGTTAAGCAACATGGTCACAACTAGGCAAACGAAAACAAATATTTTACATTGCATTAAATACGTACTCATACCGTGTTACATTTAGTGTAGCATTCAGGGTAAATCAAGTGGGTTTTTGAAAATAATTATTTATTTATTCATATATGCTCCACAAACATGATTAGTACTGCGAGTAGGTTCATCTACGTAAACAAAATAATTAAATAACTTTAATTGTGGGTTTTTTATATACCACACATTCTTACCCCCGGAATGTTTATATAACTAGTCTTTTTAGGTTGTATAATAGTACAAGAAAATAATTGGGAAGAAGGCCTTCCGTTCTTTAAAACATATATAAATTAAAATTCTAATTCTAATAATCTTTATTAATTTTCGATTATTGACGCGTCAAAAGTCCTTTAAAAGGATTTTTGACGCGTCAATAATTTACATAATAGTGATTTGATGGTGATAACTACATTCGTAAACTTAAAACTAAAGCTATGAGGGTTCCAAACGCGCTCCGGTCTAAGAAGAAGCCCACAACAAACTTAGCCAGGTAAATTTTCTTTTTGTTATCACCATCTCACATGCCACTTAAAATTATATTCATCATCATCATCATCATCAGCCAACATTAATCCACTGCTGGCCATAGGCCTCTTTGTAGTAGCGCCAACCCAAAAAAAAAATTAAAAGTAAAAGCGTAAAATTATATTAAGAGCTATCTTATAAGAGCAAGATAGTACAAAATACTAACATTCGTAAGTAACAACAAAGCAAATTAACAAAAAGTGGGACTGTTCACCGTTTATATACCATACAAAAGGTTTCTATTTTATTTTTATTTCATCTTTATTTCATCTAATTGTAAGGATTTATATTATACCTGGCCCGATCCTCGTCTGTCAACTCAACTGTTGGCATGTGATAATTCAGTTTAGAATGGTAGCTAGCTAAGCTGTTAGGAGAATTTTGAATAGTTTCCAATGCGTAACTTTTTTTTTATATTAATTAACCCCAAGCTTTAGGTTCGCAGTACTGACGTCACGTCTGTCTATGTCATTGGCATCTACATACATTAATTACATTGGAATGCATGATTTTTTTGTAAAGTTTTATATTAATGAGATTTTCATTGTTTGCGTTTGCATTTAAGTACTTTCCCAGTGAAATACGAGTATTTAGTATTGAAATATATCCTCAAAATTTATGTTGGTAACAAAGTGCTAGCGCACGTCCCAAAAGTGAAATTCTTATTTTAAATACTTGCCACATATCTATGGACGGGGCGATTCGTTACTCGGATGAAGGTCCTATAACTCGACTGATTTAGTTCTGGGTTTCTTCTTAGACCAGGACGCGTTTGCAACCCTCTTTATGTAATTAACTATAACTAATAACTATTAATTAACTGTAAGTAACTATAACCTCATAAATGAAGATACTGAAAAATATATTATAGTAACGCTTTATTGATGCCCTGACTTGGTGAACAAACAAAAACACAAATTGGATAAAACATTTTTTTTTAATTTTAACTAATATTCAATTCGCGTGTTATCAGCCACTTCTATCGATATGTTACTTTGTTGCATTGGTGACAAATCTGTTGATTAAAAACCGGTTAAGAAAATGTCATGAAATCTTAATCTAGTGTTATTTGTTTTTTTCACAGGAACTAGAACTAGCATAGCATTTAGTTTTAACTTATTGACACTAATATAGAGCTCTTTAATATTCTCTATTTCTTACATCTTTCTTCTCTCTCATGTAACAAAATATCTCGTCAAAAAATATCGAATGGCAACCTAAGTAGTTTAAGTTTTCGTGTTATAAGTAAAGCCAAAACCAAACAACGGCGTCCAACCTGCGTCATCCAATCAAAAGCGTTTGATCAATGCGTGCGTTTTTGATTGGTGGTACCATTGATTTACCACTAGCCGTAGATCAACCATTAACACTCAAAAAATGGGACGGAAAAGTAGTGCACAAATAGCGACGCGTGCACTCCTTTCCCCCAGTATGTGACAAGGCTAGACGAAAGTCACCGATTCTAACACTCGAGTCGTATAATCCGAATGAATAACAAAGCACTACGCGCCGCTATAGATAATATATACGGCCAGATGTCTAGCGTGATAGACGGGTTGTAAATACATCGTTATACCGATATAGTATAGTTGGTGACAAATTTTCGCCTCGATTTTGTATGACGCGCTCTATCTACGGCTAGTGGTAAATCAATGGGTGGCACGCAAAACGCTAACGAGTACTTGAAAGCCACCAAAGACTCGGTTTGGACGACTCCTTTTGCGTGACGTTTGCTAAATTAATAGGATCTAGTGTAACATTCACTAGCACTGTGACCTTTTGTTACTGAAGGCGCTGTAAGTTACGTTGCCACCAGAATATATATGCGAAGCATTTATTTGCAAATTCAAGAAGTAACTCACAAAAAACTACTTTAGGTAAATTTAAATGTAAGTAAACGTTAATTAATTTAGTAACGTCTGTGATTAAAAAAAACTCAATAAAAAGAAAAGACGTTTACCCTTGGTACGTCATTTAAATGCTCGAGATTAGCAAAAGATAGATAGATAGATTAGATATGCAAAAGTAAAATTGACCTAATGACAATAATTTTAGAGTCGATTTTACACGTGTAAAGTAGTGTTATCATCATCATCATGATCAACCCATTCTCGGCTCACTAGAGCACGGGTCTCCTCCCAATATGAGAAGGGCATGGCCATAGTCCACTACTCTGGCCAAGTGCGGATTGGCAGACTTTACACGCCTTTGTGAACATTATGGAGAACTCTCTACACACATTCATAAATTTTCGTGTTATCAATATCTAATGCCATAATTTTCTCTAAATTGATTTTGTTTAAATTGTGAAATGGCCTATGTATTTTGTTTTGTTTATCCTTTTGTTTTTGTGGAACCCTGTATTTATTTCTTGGAAGGCGATGATTACTGCAACACAGTTTATACTTCGGCAGGATCATCGTTTTCATGTGTTCCTTCTTGCTTCCTGTATCTTTTATCTTTATCTTTATCTCAGGCATGCAGGTTTCCTCACGATGTTTTCCTTAACCGTTGAAGTAAGTGATATTTTAATTGCTTAAAAACGCAGATAACTCCGAAAAGTAAAGGTTATTATTATTATAAGCAAACTAGTGTGTCGTAAATATTTAGGACCACGTTACGTTAGTTCACTTTACTCATGCTTTATTATATTCAATGATTTACTGAAATTTTGAATAGTGGAATAGATTAAATCATCACATATGAAACTTTTTATTCTGAAAAATCCATGGTTCTCGTGCAGGTTAATAAAAAGGGGAATATCAGGTCTATGAGCTTCGAATCGTTTTTAAAGTAAAAGTAAATCGTTTGCCATAGTAAACTTCCTCGAAATTAGATTTATATGATGTGAAAGAGAAGAAGTTTTTGTAACTGCAGATTAACCCATTTCTCCGTTCTCTTATTTCACGGGATTTTTTATAAACCCTTCATCTACGCGGACGATGTCAGCTAGTTTAATATAATTTTAATTAAAGAATTGGTATAGACTTAAGACGTAGAAGAGTAAAAGTTAGTGTAGTAGAGCATGGATGGATAAAATTTCAAAGTTTTAATGTAAATATTTTCATCTTTGCAGTTTAACCATGAATGGGAGTGTCAGCCTCCGCTTCCTTGATTGGGACCTCACCAAAAGCAAATGTAAGTTATTAAAACAAAAAAAAAACATATTTAAAAAAATAAATTATTAAATTAAATTAAGCTAAAAAGCAAAGAAATCAAAATGTTATTTTCTACAAAATTTTGTAGTTATTTCTCGCATGAAAGTATCGTAAACCAGAAGGTTAACATGATTAAAATTTAAGGCTTTCACTTACTTTTATCCTTTATAGTAAATAATAAAAGTTATTATTAAAACTCAATACCTATTTATCAATATCAATAAAAAACTCTCGTGATAATTGCTACTAACATTAATTATGAGGTATATTATAAAATTATTACCGCCATTAAATGGTTTACCTATCTGTACAAACTTCAACAAACCTAAGTAACCCCTGCGTGTAATCTTTTATACGTTGACTTTCTTTAATTTTTCAATATTAAAACTTGTCTAATGACCTCCGTGGCAAAGCGCGCGCGCTGTCGCATTATAAAGTTGGAGGTCCTGGGTTCAATTCCCGGCTCGAGTGTGGTCTGGTGGGAGGTATTGACCGTGGCTAGTTACCAGTACCACCCTACCGACAAAGGCGTGTCGCCAAGCGATTGAGTGTTCCAGCACGATGTCGTGTAGAAACCAATTAGAAACGTGGGCTTACCATACTACTTAAAAGTTAACCCGCTACCATCCTAGACAGCATCATCACTTACCACCTCTCAAGGGCTAACTTGAATTGTACAAAAAAAAACTAATGCTTTAGAGTGTGTTAGTTCGTTCGTTAATATTCAGGTGGCAATTTTACCGATCCGTTAAAGTTTGGAACGCATACAGCTGTCGTCCTGGAGATGGGCATAAGATACTAAGAAATGTGGGAAATGTTCCCGGGACTACGGGGTAGCCTTTGTTACCTATGCACGAGTTCCAAGCTAAACTGGATATCGATTTGCATAAAGATAACTTTCGTCTGGGAGTCATACTAATGAAACTTTTATCCCCGAAAAATTATCGGATATATAATTTTTACTAAGCCCGTTGACTATGAAATCAGCTCAAGCAAATTTGAGGTGATACCTTACTAGAGATCTATCTTAATTAGTTCTAAAAGTAAATTAGTTCAATAAACGTAATGAACTGTCTAGTGTCACCCCTTGGGCGTTCGTATAATCGATCCTCCAATATTTAAACATATGGAGCAGGCACTAGTTGTTGTCTGCGACTCGGTCAGCATTTGTCTAGTTCCGGTACCAATACTTGGGTGACAGAGTTCTTTGTTAATAATCCAACAAATGAACGTATTTTCGCATTTTAATAATGAGTTTCAATTATAACTTTAACTTACTGACCTCAGGGGTAGCGTCTGAGTTTTGATTTAACTTTTTCTGACGTATGGCTTCGTTTTATGCCCAACAATGTGACCAAGTTCATAACTAAAATATAGGAAGTTTGTCAACTCGAATCGATACTCGAACTAACACCTTCATCGCTGCGATAGAATAATCAAAATCTGTTTGCATAGTCCCCACGAGATTAACATAATAAATAATGTCGTTTGATCATAGTTTTATGCAGAATTGACACCTTGCCGACGCCGGACCAAAGTTGAGAACATCATAGCAACATAGTTTTTTCCATAAGCACACACCATAAAATATTCTTGAAGTATTTATTGGAAAATGCTCGTTAAATATGTCCTTTTACTACCATGATTTGTAGCTTTAAGGTCACACAAATAGTAAAAATATTAACACCACGTTATCATTATACATGTGTTTAACCAACTTTGCCGGGAGGGTAATGTTTTTCCAGCGGAAAATAATTGTAGGTAAGCTAACTTTAATTACCTAACCTATACAGTATATAAAAAACTATTTTCATTTTTAATTAAAAAAAATTGTAAGCAACAAAATATAACAGCACATTTTTCCAAAGTTCCTACGCACTATATAAAAGCTATCATCATCATGATCAACCCATTAGTGGCTCACTGCAGAGCACGGCTCTCCTCTCAATATGAGAAGGGTTTGGCCATAGTCCACCACGCTGGCTATGTGCGGTTTGGCAGACTTCATATGCCTTTGATAACATTATGGAGAACTCTCAGGCGTGCAGGTTTCCTCACGATGTTTTCCTTCACCGTTGAAGCAAATGATATTTTAATTGTTTAACGCACATAACTCCGAAAAGTTAGAGGTGCGTGCCCGGATTCGAACCGCCGACCTCTGATTAGGAGACTGACGCCCTAACTACTAGGCTACTTCACTAATATTTACGAGTACATACATAAATAAATATTTTCGTTTTTAAACAATTCAAATACATTCTTGTAATTAATGTTGTATGAATAAGAACTTGGCCATGTTGTGCTGATATACTTTTTTTTATAACTCATATTATATAATCAGTAAATTATCTTATTAAAAATTATAATTCTCAGTATATTATTCATGAAAAGAGCGTGTCGGTTGTTTTTCTACATTATAACTTTAATAACCTTGTTAAACTTAAAAACTTACTTACTTACCTAACTACCTAACTAACTGCAACTTTAATGCTTAAATACGGTTATAATACATTTGAATTATTTGGATGAAGTCACACAGATATTATGAAACTAATATATGACGAATATATGACGAAAGTTTGTATGTAGTTGTGTCTATGAGTATTTATGCATATGTGTATATTTGTTACTCCTTCACGTCGGAACTTCTAATCCAATTAAACTGACATTTGGAATGGAGATAGATGGATATTTTTTTCATTTTTAGTTAGCTCTTGACGTCATTTCACCTGATGGTAAGTGATGATGGGTTTCAAGATGGTAGCGCTATTATGATTACATATTATGATATATAGATGGATATCCTGGATTAACACACTGTGGCTGAAATTTTAGAAACTCGCATTGAATTTGCTCGAGATTAGATTTATATGTCAGGATATAGTGCTAAAACGAGAATGGGAACTGGAATAAGGCACGTGATAATTAGCATCACTTGCTTATCCCACAGGTATTTTTAATAACCCTTAATGTGGGCGGACAATATCACGGGCACTATTAGCTATCTCAAGCTAACAATTCACCAAGAATAAATAAATGTATGTGTGTTTGTTTATTTCCCAAAATGGCGTACAACCAAAATTTTATTAAAAAAGTGTTGATACATTTGCCTTAGTTTTGCTAGTGTTTATGTTCGTAATCTCCCAATAAAATGATCCAACATCATTGAAAGTTCTGAACAGAAAATGGTTCGTAAGAAGAATAAGAAAAATTAAAAGAAAAGTAAAAAAGTCTTTTTTTTTTATATGCATAGCGAGCAAACGAGTAGGCGGGTCACCTGATGGTAAGTGATTACCGCCGCCCATGAACATTTGCAGCACCAGAGGAACCGCCAATGCGTTGCTGGCCCTTGAGCAATTTGTTAATCCGCCCTTTGAAGATCCCCATATTATAACCATTAGGGAACACAGAAGATCGAAGTCGAAAGGAATTCTTGATTTGATGCAGCGGTTTAATCCAGCACTGCTGGTGTAAACCAGCAGTGCTGGATTAAACCGCTGCATTAAGTGTTTCAGGTCATAAACCCTATTGTGTGCGAGATCTAACACGTATCGTTCGGGTGCCCGAACGATTTCGAGTCTCAACTCGAAAAAACTAAAACTGAAAATCTTTATAACACATAAGTGTGTTTGTATGTCCGGCTGACGATCAAAACAAGTTTATACGCATTAATTAATGAGGTGTCGTTAGATTTGTCTTAGTTGTGAGAAAGAGTGACGCTAGTTTGAAAAAAAAAACACAGAATCGGCCGCCTATTTACTTTGATTAACTTAGTGAATAATTTACTATTATAGAATTAAACTGTGTGTAAAGAAGCTCTGCCAGAGGAGATTTGACGACCTCCTTGGCGCAGTGCGCTGTCGCATTATAAAGTTACAGCCCGGTTACGCTGTGGCAACCATGGCAACAATAGGGTTAGTACAGCTAATAGTCAGTCCGAAAAAAAAAATTAAAAAGTAGGAGGTCCTGGGTTTTATTCCCGGCTCAAGTCTGGTCTGGTGGGAGGCTTCGGCCGTGACTAGTTACCACCCTACCGACAAAGACGTGTCGCTAAGCGATTTAGCGTTTTGGCACGATGTCGCGTAGAAACCAATTAGGAGAGTTGTTATAATGCCCCTAATAGGTTAGCGCGCTACCATCCTAGACTGCATCAACATGTACAAGGGCTAACTTGTTGTGTATAAAAAAAAAACATTTAAAGCCTTAGGGCTCCAAGAAAGTAAGGGAACGTCTACCCAAGGGAGCCTCCTTAGGCGACGTTTGGGATGACGGGGGATCGGACGGAGAGTGGTCCGTACGTCTCCGAGGCCGTGGATTGGGCCCATGTTTCAATGACGTCATAAAGCGGGGACCTCGTCTTCACCGGCGAAGATGGTATGTTGATATTTTTGGTGTTGTAGAACTCTCAGGCGTGCAGGTTTCCCTCACGATGTTTTACTTCACCGTTAAAGCAAGTGATATTTTAATTGCTTAAAAACGCACATAACTCCGAAAAGTCTGAGGTGCGTGCTCGGGTTCGAACCCCCGACCTCTGATTTGGACGCGGACGTCCTTACCACTAGGCTATCACAGCTGATGGTTGGTAATTTTATATACTTGTTTAAAACGCCACAATAAATCTAAAGATTTTTAAAGCACATAGCTAAGTAGTCATTAGTATATTATACGATAATTACTTAGGAATGTTGAACGATTTGCGTTAAAACCACTAGAATGTTGTTTGGGTATTCCCGTTTAATTAAAGTAATTACCCGATTATGGTAAAGTAATGGTAGCATAATGCACGTGAACGACTTAATCGTTCTTCTTCGCAGTAGCGGATATCTGATTATTAGAATGTAGCGATGAAGCGTATCTGTAAGGAAATTCCGGATAAGCATGTCGCGTAGAAAACGCTGGTTATGGGCTTAATATAACTGCCTTCGTATCAACACCTACTTATGGCCTTTTTTTTACGCTTGGAAATGCGTTTACGCATCCCCTCCGGAAGCGACGCAGGCAAGACCGCGCCGCTTCCGACGGGGTATGTGGGACTCCGGCGGCCAGACTGGCGACCAGAATACCCACTAAAACGCAGTGATGCTCCTACGCGTCGCCTGGTGGCTGGGTCACGAGAACACTCGTGCACTTAAGGCCCAGTTTATCAAAGAAATACTTGAACTTTTATAACCGAACTAGCTGACGCCCGCAACTTCGTCTGTGTTGAGTTAGTGTGTGTGATAGTTTGTTTGTTTGTGTTCCAATAATTTGAAATAATTACAAGATAATCTGTAAAGTATCTCCTTTCTAACAAAAAAATAATGAATGAAATCGAAGTACGCGGTAATGAATTACAACTTAATATACATTTTGAGTTTCGGAACGCGACATTAGATCCTCCAATGCGCATGCGAAGACTATTTTGATAGATATGATTGAATTTGAACTTTGTGCAGCGGTAATAAATTGCAAATTGACTCTTTAAAGTTAGGAACACACCTACATTTCTTAGACAACAGTGAGTGATTATAATGTAATATTAACTTTATTGCATAGTAGTAAAGTTCAAATTGACTACATTTTTTTAGAAAACGTTTATATGGGAAAATGTAAAGGGCTATTTTTAGGGGTTTCCCGGCGATAATTCCTATTTTTCTCACTTTTTAAACTTTCCCTAGACCTCCACAAACATTTCAACACCAAGATAAGATAAACTCGTTCAGTCGTTCTCGAGTTTTAGCGAGACTAACGAACAGCAATTGATTTTTATATATATAGATTAGGCAAAGGAATTGCTACAATGAAGTAATAACCTATTGTGAACATAGATAAGGAAACTTTTGAGTATTATAAACAGCAAGGTTTCGCTGGTAAAGCTCGTCGTTTCCTTCGTACTATCGTTTATCCCACTACATATAAGGGGTCTAAGACTGAGGTACGAGTATGTTTTGTACGTACGTAATGCGGTAGGTACAGAAGATGCTAATCCGGTACATGTAAAAAAAGTGTTTTGCACCTACGTCTTTCGTATTAAATGTAATTAATTATTTGTTTGACGTCATTGTTTTCTAATTGACCTCTTTAACGCATGGTCTGTTTTGAACAAAATGTTTCGGTGCCTACATTTTAATAGATTCCCCACTTACGCACTGTTTTTGCCGACATCTTCGCTCATTATATGATCTTCGTTATCGTGTTTCCGCCTGAACTGACTGACTGACTGTTTCTTCTAAACTGAACGATTTACTATTGCAAAATATTATTTATTATTATATATTATAGCAGAACTGAGAAGCAGTGTATTTCTTTTGCCACTACAAGAACAAATTATAGTAATAAAACTAAGAGGGTGGTGTTTCTTGCAGGGTAGTTATCATCATCATCATGATCAACCCATTACCGGCTCACTACAGAGCACGGGTCTCCTCTCAATATAAGAAGGGTTTGGCCATAGTCCACCACGCTAGCCATGTGCGGATTGGCAGACTTCACACGCCTTTGATAACATTATGGAGAACTCTCAGGCGTGCAGGTTTCCTCACGATGTTTTCCTTCACCGTTGAAGCAAGTGATATTTTAATTGTTTAAAAACGCACATAACTCCGAAAAGTTAGAGGTGCGTGCCCGGATTCGAACCGCCGACCTCTGATTTGGAGGCTGACCACTAGGCTATCACAGTTTCTATTAGGCTATCATAGCTTATAGGGTAGTTATATTATGAATAATAACTATATTACACTAGTTCTATATAGTGTTCTTCTAATGAGAGTTCAATTGTCTCACTAGGTCGGTGTTTCAAAGCTGTACCTTAAAAAGGAGTCTATAAGTGAGGCCATTTTTGTAGGTTCTTCTTATCTATTTAAATGCAAATCTGTTATTGTACATATATATTTATCTTTTTTCTAATATAGCCTTCTGGCTGTATACAAAGGCTGTTTATTCCGGTAAACAGAGCGTGCAATACGCATGTATGCTGAACAGTTAGTGTTTTTTCTTGAGATAAAAACTCACTTTAAACATACTGTAAACAAGGGAACTCGTTAGTTAAAAAGATTTACGATTGAGGCGACGTTTTGAATTTATATATATATATGTTTATAACCTTCCTTTATTTTTTTAACCCGTAGTGGCGTGCATATAAAAAGTTTTATTTACATAATAAAACTTATGGCTATTAGAGATTTTTTCCTCTTCTAACAATATTTTTTTAACAACTATTTTGTTTGCAATTAATGAGTAACTCAGACATATATTTATATATGTAAGAAAAAAAACATTTATAGACTCGTTGGCTCTAAAACTCTAAAATAAAACGGACGTCCCCAGAATACCCCAACAATGTTACATTACAATCAATCAATGGTTTCGGAACGCATATATACATACAAACTAAATATGAATATTTTTTTATGTATATCGATGCAATGGTGTAGATTTAATATATAAATCTCTAATCTAAACTAAAATCTATAAACATGTGTAATAGTTATGTTTTTCTTACTCCAGTCTCTGTGATATAAAAGAGAATGTTTTTTTCATACATATTTTTTTTGTTTCAGATGAAGAAACCGACTCTTTACCCCTTATGGCAACACCGGGGCCGGTTTTGATGATCTTGGCTGTATACTTGCTTTACGTATTAAAGATCGGACCAGCCTTAATGACAAAACGGCCGCCGTATAAACTGAAAACTGCATTAGTACTTTACAATGGGATTCAAGTAGTTGGTTCCGTATATTTAGCGCAAAGAGTGAGTTCCTTTGTAATTTTTTAAAAGTATAAATGTTATAATTAAACGCAATTAATCTATTTTAATATATTAAACGCAAATAATCTAATCTAATTACGAGTAGATTAGTAGTTTGGACGTCAGCCTCCTAATCAGAGGTCGGGGGTTCGAACACGCACCTATAACTTTTCGGAGTTATGTGCGTTTTTAAGCAATTAAAATCTCACTTGCTTCAACGGTGAAGGAAAATATCGTGGTGAACCAGCAATTTTCTCAACGGCGTGTGAAGTTTGCCAATCCGCACATGACCAGTGTGGTGGACTATGGCCAAACCCTTCTCATAGAGGAGACCCGTGCTCTGTAGTGAGCCAGCAATGGGTTGATCATGATGATGATAATTGGATAGCGAATAAAATGACGACTGAATGTAAATTGCAATCGCATACGCATGAAGAATATTGTACCACTTTCCAATATGAAACGTGGCGGTGGATATGCAAGAAACCTGCATACCTTCTGTACAATAATTAAACAATAAAAGTCTATTATTTCATTCACTTATTAGTTAAATTGTCGTTATTGGATAAAAACAGCGGAAAAGATGGCGACTCTAATGAATGAGCAGGCTCATGCCCAATTGTGGGACGCTAATAGGCTTGGGATGATAATTGTTATAGCTTCAAAATAATTGGCATGTTTAATTAATAAATCTGTTATTTACAGTACTTGGCACAGTTAATGCAACAAGGAATATTGCCGAGAACGTGTCACCTTGAAATTGCAAACGAAAGAACAGAGGTATGGCACATTCAAATTTTTAAAACCTTCGCTACCATTTGATGAAGTTTCTAGTAAGAGATGAGCTCCTAATCTCTAGCAGGAGTCATTAACTTTAAATAAATTAGAAGAAATGAGAGAAGAAACAAAACGCATTGTGTAAAGAATGCATCAATATCATTAGTGACTTCAGTTTCTGACAACCTTCGTGGCGTTGTCGCATTATAAAGTTGAAAGGCCTGGGTTCGATTCCTGGCTCGAGTCTGGTCTGGTTGGAGGCTACCGACAAAGAAATGTCGCCAAGCGATTTAGCGTTCCGGCACGGTGTCGCGTACAAAACAATAAGGAGTATAGGTTTAACATACCCCTAACAGGTTAGCCCGCTACCATCTTAGACTGAACCGTAGGTGAAGTTGCCGTCAAGGGCGAACTGTTTAAAAGTGTGCTGTATAAAAAAAGGTAAAAATCTAAAATAAAATACGATATTAATAGAGAACACTGAAGAGATGTAAGCTCTCTTCGTGTGTTACGTTCTATCTTTATAATGGAATGAAGAGAAATATATAGATTTAGTTTTAAGTTTACGTATGTAGTTATCGCCATCGAATCACTACTATGTAAATTATTGACAGGTCAAAAGTGCCTTGTAAAGGACTATTTGAATAAAGATTATATTTGAATTTGAATTTTGAATTTGAATAGGTATCAGATCAGACAAAAGGAAACCTGAAAATCTACGTACAAGATAACAGACAAATTCAACACACACATACCCTCAATCAATTTACGCAGACGGCATACATAATTAGGTGTAAGCGCAGAGTGAATCTGATTATGATTCACCCAATATACCTCAAGTAAACCAATAATAATATTCCCTCTTTATTTCAGATCATCACAAGTATATGGCTATACTTTGCTGCGAAGATCTCTGAACTTTTAGATACAGTATTCTTCGTGCTGCGAAAAAAAGACAACCAAGTCACATTCCTTCATCTATACCACCACTCAGTTATGATGATTGGGACCTGGGCGTACCTGAAGTACTGGCCGTCGACAACCCTCATTTTCATTGGATTCCTGAATTCCATGGTGCATGTCTTCATGTATACGTATTATGGATTAGCGGCTTTAGGCCCTGAAGTTGCTAAATACATTTTCTGGAAGAAATACATAACCAAGATCCAACTGGTAAGTTATATCAAATCAAATCACAATATCTTTATTCATGTAAACCTATATTATATGAATCGTACGTATCACATTTCCCATTATTTTTATTCGTGATGGTGATAACTACACTCTCCAACTTAACTTAAAACTAAAGCTAAGAGGGTCCAATCGCGCTTAGGTCTAAGAAGAAGCCAACAACAAGCTTAGTCGAGTATTTTTTGTTAGCTATTAATTAATTTTGGAATTTGTGATGTTATAATAACAGACAAAAACCTAGCTTAGTTTGTTGTGGGCTTCTAGCGGTAGTTCATCTTCAGTAGCTTTAGTTTAAAGTTGACTGCACATAGTAATCCCTATCACCTCACAAATTAACATTATCATATAGACATGTATGAGTTTTAACTACCTTTTTTATTTTTACTTTATCGTGGGTAAATCCTCATGGATACCTCTGCGCCACGGGGACGCACAGAGGTTATGTCAAACTCTTGCTGACTAAAACCCCCACGTGTTCCTACTCACCGCTGTATGGCGGAACCACGGGAACGCTCTCGCATACAACCGCAACAACTACTAGGTTTACCTAATTAAAACACTTGAATATATATTTTTTTTATACACTACAAATAAGCCCTTGACGGCTGGTAGGTGATGATGCAGTCTAGGATGGTAGCGGGCTAACCGGTTAGGGGTATGGTAAACACACTCCTAATTGGTCTCTACGCGACATCGTGCCGGAACGCTAAATCACTTTGCGACACGTCTTTGTCGGTAGGGTGGTAACCAGCCACGGCCGAAGCCTCCCACCAGACCAGACTCGAGCCGGGAATCGAACCCAGGACCTCCAACATTTTAATGCGACAGCGCATGCACTGCGCCACGGAGGTCGTCAAATATAAAATTTGATAAAATTCCGGCTGGTTTAATGCGAAAGACAAACCTTAAGTTTTCAGCTTAAGTCATTCCACGATTAATAGGTTCTCGTAAGACAATAGAAATGTTTGTTTTAGTGCAACAACAATCAATGTGATGACATTCATTGTAATTGAATATTTCGTAAAAGGGTAATGACATTGCAACGCTATACCTATATTAAGGTAATTAATTCAAATAATTTAACGTTGAATTTCTAATTTAATTTTATGTGTGAGATTTACCATTTCGTTTATTTTATTTATGTTATATTATCCCTTAATCAAATGGAAAACTTTTTAAAAGGTAAATAAAAACTGAGACTGGTTCTTAGGTGAGAATTGCGAGTAGATTTCAAATTTTATGAAAAAAATTAGGAAAAATGGGGGGAAAAGGGGGTTTTGCAGTGTAAAATAATTTCCCAATATTCGTAACGACATTACAAATTATCATCAAGTGGGAAATAATTTCCTATTGTTCATTAAAGGTTACGATTTTTTTCAAGAACATTACTACTTTTCATATACTAGTTCCTCACCCTGCTTTACTTTTCATTTTAGGAATGTAAAATTAAAAAAAAAACGTAACATCCAATTAAAATTTTTATTTATTATATAATTATTGCTTGACTATATAGAACATTTTAAAACAGTACACCAAACTGACCACCTTTTTTGTTTTTGAAATGTGTGTTGACAGTGGATAGTTTTCTTGTTGTGTAGTTATTAATCAGAGCCCGTGCCAGACGCAGTCTAAAATCTCGGTGTGAGTGGAATGTTGCCACGTGGGTACAGTTATAAGTTATATATGCATCAAAGGAGGAGGAACAGGAGAAAAAGAAAATTCAAAACTTTCGTGACTTCCTACTAAATCACAGCCCGATAAATCAGATATGTCAACTAGATCTTCGATATATTCGCTGACTTAGTTTTTTGTAAGAGGTCGTTTTCGATTTCGATTCATGATGCTGTAAAATAAAACAGAATGATCAGTAAATTTAATCACAAACCCACATATTATTGTAAACTGAGCAGACAACAGATTTTATATATATATAAAAAATAAGATTCAGAACTCACAGGAACAAACAATGGGAAATAATTTCCCACTTACTTTCAACCAAAAAAAACTTCCAAATTGTATTGCTTTCTAGCTGAATTTTACGTAATACGTTAGGAAAATAAGTATAGTTTACCATACTATTGAGTAAAAGCACTTACCAAATTTTTTTTATCACAAAATCACAATAATACTTGGAAAAGCCGTTAATTTCAACAAAAAATGACAATGACGGCTTTTGACATTGACGTAGGACAATGTATTTTGATTAATTGGAAAAAGTGTTGCTAGTAATATAAAAAATGTTTATCTAATTTTTATTTCCATTATCATTGCTTACAGTTGGTGTTGCCGTTATAAAAATACTGAAAGTTTTATTTGTAACGAGCAGATGGGAATATATTTCCCTTTGTTTTAATAAGGGTTATACTAGTTCTTTATGATAAGCTTAATTTTGTAGATCCTTAAAAATATTAAAATATTATTGAAATATATCGAAACTTTGCATCGCATATTAGTCACACAAAAAAGATCTTGCAGGTAGTGTAAAATGAAACACTATTTTATAGCATTGGCGGGACCCAGGATTTTTTCGGATATAACGACGACCACCGCGCTGTTATATTATAATGTTCAAGGTCCTGGGTTCGATACCTAGCTCGAGTCTGGTCTGGTAGGAGGCTTCGGCCGTGGCTAGTTACCACCCTACCGACAAAGACGTGTCGCAAAGCGATTTAGCGTTGCGGCACGATGTCGCGTTGAAACCAATTAGAAGTATGGGTTTACCATATCCCTAACAGGTTAACCAGCTACCATCTTAGACTGCATCATCACTTACCATCAGGTGAGGTTGCCGACAAGAGTTAACTTGTAGTGGATAAAAAAAAATCCAGATTATAAGTTATATCTTGGACAAGTTATACATGGTTCTGTGTGCCGTTTTCGCGACTAAGCAACCAATAATAGTGTTTGTTACTATATAGCTGTGATAGCCTAGTGGGTAAGACGTCAGCCTCCTAATCAGAGGTCGGGGGTTCGACCCGCGTACGCACCTATAACTTTTCGGTGTTATGTGCGTTTTTATACGATTAAAATATCACTTGTTTCAACGGTGGAGGAAAACATCGTGAGGAAACCTGCACGCCTCAGAGTTCTCCATAATGTTCTCAAAGGCGTGTGAAGTCTGCCAATCCGCACATGGCCAGTGTGGTGGACTATGGCCAAACCCTTCTCATATAGAGAGGAGACCCGTGCTCTGTAGTGACCCGAGAATGGTTGATCATGAAGATGACAAACTAAGATATATACATTTGTTACAGATACAGTTCGTGTGTATCATTATACACTACAACACAGCAGTGAGATGGTCAGAGTGTCCGCCATCCAACGGCGTATCTACATTCGTGGGCTGCAACACGGCCTTCTTCCTACTCTTATTCTTGAACTTCTACCGACAAAGTTACATTAGGAGAAATAAACAGAAATGCAATGGAATTTCGACACAAAACTGTAATAAAGGAGAATGTATAAATAGTATTAAAGAAGATTAAATTAAAAGCATTTTAGTTAATAGAATAGCAAAAGATGAATGGAAAGGGATTACAAGTAATGTTTGATTGTTATTTAATTACTTTAATTGATATCAGAATAATTAAGCAATGAATTTGTACCAATCATTTTGGTAACGAATGTGTCGGACACATTATTTCAAAGATTTTAGAAGAATAAGATCTTGGGCTAGTAATAGAACATCTAGAAATCTAGAAATCGGTAGCCATAAATCTCACAAATACTTAATTAACAACTTAAAAGTTGTACAATAAAATATTCTGATTCAAATAATGTGATGTAAATACACCTTCGGAAAATAAAACCTTTTTCATTGCGATTGCTATCGAAGATGACATAAAACCTCCGCGGTTGACAAACCTCTCATGTAAATAAGAGTGGTGTTCTTAATGGTTTAACGGTAGGACCTGATAATCAATTCATCATACATCATACATTTAAGTCTTGCCTTTGTCTCCTTAAAATCGCCTTTCTTATATATTGTTTTATTATTTATAGCTTAGTGTCTCTTGAAGAAAGTTTCTTGCATCATGTACATAGTAAAAAATAATAATATAAGTTTAAGTTCTAAAATATTACTATTTATTTATTTATTTAATAATTTTTTTTATATATATTAAAACTGTTCATTCACTCAAAAATCTACACATAGGTTGATATGCGGTTAAAACAATGCTAAAGATTGTTGAGAATGATATTGGACATTGTTTATTTTCACGGCAAATTATTCGGAAAATGAAGATTTATCTCACCCCATTTTTTTTACTAAAAAAGCAGCGACCCCCATACATTCTGATGTCTGATATTTCTGTTTGAATTGGTGCATCCATGTGAAGCTTGAGGCTTGTAAATTTGCCATATTATATTCCCATTAATCTATCCGGTCCATTATAGATTTCCTAAATGCAACTGATAGTTCCAGAGATTAGCACGTTCACACAAACAAACAAACGAATACTTCAGCTTTGTTATTATTACAGATACAATGTATTAGAGTAATACGTGGCAGTGGAAATACTTTGGTAATTTAATGCAATGGATGTACGCTGACGTACTTACCGAATGTCTAGAATGCACAACAGAAACCGAAAGAAGCCGATGAACCCGGTGAACTTTTTTTTTTCACTACAAGTTAGCCCTTGATGGCAATCTCACCTGCTAGCGGCCTTACCTGTTAAGGGTATGGTAAACTCATACTTCTGCTAAATCGCTTGACGACCCGTATTTATCGGTAAATATTAAAAAAAAAAAAGGAATTATGCCAATGATTTTACTAAGAGTTAATATAAGAATATTAACTTTTTTTTTTCATTCCAGTAATAAAATACCTCTTTAGGGATTACAAGATTGTTTAATAAATAATATAGAAATAAAATTCCACCAAGAATAAACTTCTAATTTTACGATCAGTTAAAAATAACTATTTTTTACAACTAAACTCACTGAATGAATTCACTTGAATCTCATTAAATTATATAAATAGCAAAGAAAAGTTTAATATAAGTACTAAACAGCAAAATTGCATAATTGGGGAATAATCAAGAATTCATAATAACAAAAAGTTGAAATAAACTAAAAATAACTTTAACATTATCATACAAAAATATTTGAAGACAACCATAACACTAACTGCAGTTTAAATTGGCAACCGAAAAGAAGGTTAGAGATGAAGTTAAAATTAAACTGTTATTTTCAACAATTCCGCGCGTATACAAATCTTTCTAAAATCTAATATCAATTCGTTACACATTAATAAGGCTGTAGATTTCTTTCCTTTTGTTCTATTTTTATCTTTGACGACCTCCGTTTCGCAGCGCGCGCGCTGTTGCATGTTGGAGGTCCTAGGTTCGATTCCCGGGTCGAGTCTGGTCTGGTGGGAGGCTGCGGCCGTGGCTAGTTACCACCCTACCGACAAAGGCGTGTCGCCAAGCGATTTAGCGTTCCGGCACGATGTCGTGTAGAAACCAATTAGGAGTATGGCTTTACCATACCCCTAACAGCTTAGCCCGCTACCATCTTAGACTGCATCATCGCTTACCATCAGGTGAGATTGCCATCAAGAGCTAACTTGTAGTGCATAAAAAAAAAAAAAATTACCTATTTGAAAAATAAGATATACTTTGCTGTCAAATTATAATCATCTATCTTACTCGTAAATGAATGCTAATCTTACTTTATATCTCTAAAGTCTTATGACCCCTTTCCTAAATGACCTTGTGTAGTACTCGCGGATAATTGACCTTCATTCCAGATTTTTCAAAAGTAGCGCTTCAATGGATGCACCTCAACTTTTCTTAGATGTTATATATTGTTAAAAAATCGTTATTTGTATGGGCATACTTTAATAAGATCAGGGAATCAAGTAAGTTTAATATTATTTTGACCGTTCATATCACATTTCCCATTAAGTTTACTTAAATATTGTTTTTTTGATCAGTTTTGTGAAGCTATTTTCAATCCTAGGATAAAATGACTGAGCAATCAATTTTAGAGATTTTTTCACAATCACCGTCACTTATATCGTCAAATAAATTCCTCAATAAAACATTATTTGACTATTAAATGATAATATTGAAGGTTATGTTTTTAATAATGTCAAGATTAAAAAATATTTTACATATTATTAAAATAATGTTCCTTGGTTGTTATTTTTGTATAAACTTGTAATATAAGGTAAATTACTGAATATAATTTTTATATAATAACTCATACTTTTTATTCTTAACCAGTAACCTGTGACTTCGTACGCGCAGAATATCTATATTTATATTAACCGGGGAATAAGGTAAGTAGCCTTATTATTTAGTAACTTAAAAACCTGCCTGTGAACGTCTGTAGAACTTCTGAAGATCTTATCCAAGCCATCCAAACAGATCTAGACTAACGTACGAAAGATTTCCAAAATAGAAAAAATACGTCGTACTCACGTAAATAAGCACGTGAATCCAGCTTAGCCGATTAGCTGATTTGTTTTAATGGCATATGGCCAATGTATTTTGTGTTTGTTTATTCTTTTGTTTTGTGGAACACTGTATTTATTTCTTGGAGGGTGATGATTACTGCAACACAATTTATACTTCGGTAGGATAATCGTTTTCATGTGTTTAAGCTTCTTGTATTATTATATTTAAAATAATCTTTATCTTTAGCGTACCAAGTTAATATTCTTTGACCTATCATCTCCTGGTAGGGATACCGTTATCTCTTGTGTGGGCTCTTGGATGATACTGGATATCATCCATGAGTAATTATGAAGAGGATGTGACGTCATGTGTTCGAAGAAAAATAAACGATATTGGCAGTTGACGAGTCAACGTTTTAACCAAATTTAAAAATTAATTAAAGATTCACGCATCTACGTGTTAGCAAGAGTAATTCCGTGAACAAATAACGATTGTAACAACCAATATTTGGCACAGCTAGCGCGGCTCACAACGACAAATATTGATTCAGTCGCGGACAGTTTAGTAACGTATTAAGTCTGCCCACTTATATATTTGAGTCGAGATGTTATTCACTGTCTACATCTTCATCAGTTAACCCTTGATGAACCCTCAGCTCGCGGGTTAATCTATTATGGGTATGGTGAACCCGCTAACATCTCACTGAAACTTTTTAGTCAACGGCTTTTAACAGGCTTATAATATATGAAAGCTTTATAGATGCAATAATTTTTCGTATTCTAGATAATTATTTCAAATCAAATCAAAAATAACTTTATTCATATAAAAACCTATTACAGGCATCTATGAATCGTTCATATATATCACATTTCTCATTATTTCTGTTATTGATGGTGATAACTACACTTGCCAACATAAAACTAAAGCTAAGAGAGTTCAAATCGCGCCCAGATCTAAGAGACCCACAACAAACTTAGCCGGTTTTTTTTATTATCATCATCTCACAAAATCAATAATAAATCATAGTACGTATGGAGATGGAGCAATTCACACCCAAGCATTTTTATCGTTTATATAATCGTTAATATCGTAATATGATTCTAATATGATTTCTGTACAGTAAACTCAAACTAAAAGTAACTCTTAACTTAGGTTACGCTTTTGGGGCATTGCAACAAACCTAACCTAACTTGTATGTGAATGTATTGTTGCATGCATTCTTATCTACTGCGTCATATGAGTAGAAGGATGTTCGGACAGATGATCAGATAAAGGACGCACAATTTCCATTGTTGTTAAAAGTGTATGTACAAGAAATATTTACCGTCATAGTGTGTGTTAGGCAGATGCATATCTTTTGAAGGTCAATCCCAATCATTCATATTTGAACTCTTTACTGAGCGCTAAAGGTCACGGTTTTTACTGGTTGTTAGATAGACCTGGATCTTCTCTACTGAAATCTTGGATCTCTCAATAAGTTCATAGTTTTAGCAAAATTCTATTATGAATTGTGCTAACATCCTAGCTAATTTAAGTTAATTATTGACTATCGGAAGCGGTGATAGCCTAGGGCGTCAGCCTTCTAATCAGAGGTCGGCGGTTCGAATCTGGGCACGCACCTCTAACTTAAACAATTAAAATGTCACATGCTTCAACAGTGAATGAAAACATCTTGAGGAAATCGGCACGCCTGAGAGTTCTCCATAATGTTCTCAAAGGCGTGTGAAGTTTGCCAATCCGCACATGGCCAGCATGGTGGACTATGGCCAAACCCTTCTCATATTGAGAGGAGACCCATGCTCTGTAGTGAGCCGGTAATGGGTTGATCATGATGACTTCTAACTTAAACAATTAAAATGTCACATGCTTCAACAGTGAATGAAAACATCTTGAGGAAATCGGCACGCCTGAGAGTTCTCCATAATGTTCTCAAAGGCGTGTGAAGTCTGCCAATCCGCACATGGCCAGCGTGGTGGACTATGGCCAAACCCTTCTCATATTGAGAGGAAACCCATGCTCTGTAGTGAGCCGGTAATGGGTTGATCATGATGATGATGATTTACTATCGGGGATGGTGAAAACAAAACGAGGAACCCGGCTAAGTTTGTTGCTTTTTCTTAAACCTGGGCATGTTTGGAACCCTCCAACTTATAGTTTTGAATTAAAGAATGTAGTTATCACCAATTAAAATAATGGCATATATATTATAGTACCGGGAGGGTCTTCAGATCAATGTACGAGTAGGTAAATAATACATTTAGTGTACTCAAGAATGGACACAGTAATGTTTTATACGGATTTAATCTGTACCAATCACATCATCTTGTTACTTGGTCAATATTGATCAAAGATCTTAGCGCATATAGACGGCTTTTCTTGAAAATAGATGCTGTCACTCTTTTAAGATCTTTATTTATTTTAATATAAGGTGGTTTTTACGTATCGGTCAACGATGTCAATTAATTTCTAGATCTAAACTAAACTAAACTCAGATGAAGCAAGCAGCTTGAGACTGCATCTCCATATCGGACGCAACTTTACCTCTTAGGAGTTATCAATGCGTGCGCTGTCGCATTATAAAGGAGAAGGTCCTGGGTTCGATTTCCAGCTCAAGTCTGGTCTGGTGGGAGGCTTCAGCCGTGGCTAGTTACCACCCTACCGACAAATACGTGTCGCCAAGCCAAAGCGTTACGACACGATGTCGCGTAGAAGCCAATTAAGAGTGTGGGTTTACCATACCCCTAACAGGTTAGCCCGCTACCATCTTAGATTGCATCATCACTTACCATCAGGTGAGATTGCCGCCAAGGGCTAACTTGTAATGTATAAAGAATTTAAATGAATATGACTTGATTTACCGGTTAAGGATTTTTTTTTATCACACTTGCGTGCCCCAGTATTTCGTACTTGTACTTCTGGTACTAACGACACCGTTCGGTTAAAAGGGTGTTATTTATAATCACTTTTTAATCGCAAAGTCTCTCTAAGCTATCCTCATATTTTATCCGGACCCTTTTGCTGGACCTATCGCTCCTCTTTTGGGGTTTTTTATATATGTGTCCATCTTATCCGCTTGTTAGTCAAAACCCACCCATCAGGATCCCATGATTCAAAGTCGTGTCAATACAAACCTGTCAAGCGACCACATAACTCACAGTTACTTTCACATTTATCACAATGGCGTGGTGTGATAATCGTTTTATTGATCAATAACTTTGACCTTACGGTAATGAACTAAATAGATCGGAATATAATAGATGTTGCGTTGTACTGTCATTGGTTCCCAAGACGTTCATTGTTTTCTCGAAGGGTGTCAAAGGCAACTGAATAATTAGCAATTAATTAAGTTTAGGGTCGATACGGACAATGGCTTTCAATACGTCCGTTCTCAGCGTATTATTTCTTATGCGTACGTACGTTACCCGTCGTTTTTCTGCATATTATGTACGAAAATGCATGCAATTGTTTTATGCTTGCATCTGAGATTACATATGCAAGCTTACTATCAGAGTAACATTGCATTTATATATTTTTTTTATTCCACTAAAAGTAAGCCCTTCACTGCAATCTAACCTTTTTTTTTCACCACAAGTTAGCCCTTGACTGCATCTCACTCTCACCTGAAGGTAAGTGATGATGCGGTCTAAGATGGTAGCGGGCTAACCTGTTAGGGGTATGGTAAACTCATACTCCTAATTGGTTTCTACACGACGACGTGCAGGAACGCTAAATCGCTTGGCGACACGACTTTGTCGGTAGGGTGGTAACCAGCCACGGCCGAAGCCTCCCACCAGACCAGACTCGAGCCGGGAATCGAACTCAGGACCTCCGACTTTAAAATGCAACAGCGCACGCGCTGCGCCACGGAAGTCGCCAATACCTAGTGGTAAGTATTGATGCAGTCTAAGATGAAAGAGGACTAACCTATTAGGGGTATGGTAGACCTGTACGCCTAAGTGGCGTCGACATCGTGCCGGAACGCTAAATCGTTTTGGTGATACGTCTTTGTACCAGACTCGAGACGTTAATATCTATAGTAAAATATCGATAGATTCTCGATATCAATCAATCAATCATAATCTTTATTCAAATAGTCCTTTAAAAGGCACCTTTGACGCGTCAATAATTTACATAGTAGTGATTTGATGGTTATAACTACATTCATAAAGTTACAACTAAAGCTATGAGGGTTCCAAACGCGCCCTGGTCAAAGAAAAATCCCACAATAAACTTAGCCAGGTAAATTTTCTTTTTGTTATCACCATCTCACATGCTACTTAAAATTATATTAAGAGCCATCTTAGTCTATCGAATATTAAGCAAAAACTGGTTAATACCAGTAATAGACCTACCTGGTAATATAGTCTGCATAGGTAGTAGTATTTTATATTTTTGCAACACAACGGCTACAGAACCACAAAGGTCATTGTCCTCCTGCTTGATTTCTCTATCAAAAAGAAAAAAATAACAGCAAAACGTAAGTACGCTATACCCAATGTAGACCAATTTTCTTTACAATCCATTCTTCTAAGCTGACTTTGTTCTAATTAGCCTAAAGAAGTTAGTGCCAAGCCATCTAGGGATTAATTAAGTTTATTTGTAATGCAGTGTCACAATAAATAAAAATAAATAAAAAATCGTGACATTCTTGACCGTATTCTATGCAACCGATTACCACTACAGAGCACGGGTCTCCTCCGAATATGAGAAGGGTTCGGCCATAGTCCACCACGCTGGCCATGTGCGGATTGGCAGACTTCACACGCCTTTGAGAACATTATAGACAACTCTCAGGCGTGCAGGTTTCCTCACGATGTTTTCCTTCACCGTTGAAGCAAGTGATGTTTTTTTTTTTTTTTTAAACGCACATAACTCCGAAAAGTTAGAGGTGCGTGCCCGGATTCGAACCGCTGACCTCTGATTAGGAGGCTGACGCCCTGACCACTAGGCTATCACCGCTTCACTAAGCTATCACCGCTTCGCTTCGCTTATAGGACCACGTAAGCCGTAAATGTAAATGCCAAGCAATAACCAACGAGGTATATTATGTTATGTGAACAATTATTTACGTTAAAATACCAAGACTATCAGAATAACTGAATTCAAGGACTATCAAAGTTTAATCACGTTAGCAATCTATCGGCTACGTGACTGCTAATCAACTACAATTACCACTAATATCATATCATTACAGTACTTATCACTATTATTTTTTTTAATGTTCTTATTATTAGGCTATTAGGTTCTTGAGTTTTGCGGCTTTGCTCATACGTTTGTTTTAGCTCTTGATGCAATATATCATAATGGTGGTATTAGATGCAGTATGCAGTAAGTGTTCCACTCTCTCGTAGTTGCGGCTTCTTTTTACTCCCCCGACCTAAGCGCTCCTCTCCGAAAGAGGAGACCTCAACATATCCTTCATGACCCTGACGATCAGATGACTACTGATAACAAACTCGTACCACCTACCACACAATCATACGCTACACACCGTCTTCGCCGGCGAAAACGAGATCCCCGCTATCTTACGTCATCCGAACGTGGGCTCCATCCACGGCCTCGGAGACGTACGGAGCACTCACCGTCCGACCCCCCCGTTATCCCAAACGTCGCCTAAGCCGAGGTTCAGCCTCAAAGGAGGCACCCTTAGGCAGTCGTTCCCTTAGTTTCTTCGAGCCCTAGGGCTAAAAATTTCTTCTGGCAGAGCTTCTTTCCAAAGCTCGCCAAACAGCCGGGTTACGCTGTGGCAACCAATAGGGTTTGTACAGCTAACAGACAGACCGAAACAAAAAAGTAAGTGTTGCGGACAAGTGCGCGAGCGTTCCCCTGACCCAGCCACCTATTCTGGTCACCACTCCGTTCGTAGGCGAGTCTCACATGCCCCACCGGAAGCGGCGCCTGCGCTGCTTCAGAGTACAGTACAGAAGAGTAAAGTATCAAATAGTGCGTGGGGCGTTAAAGGTATTTCGGGGCTGTTTGAACCCGAAAACTCCTACCTATACATATATATGTAAGGAGGAACAATATATAAAATAACAATCATATGAAATCTATATATCTAATCGGTTTGTATACACGGCTTCGTAACAGAGCGCGTAATTTATTACGTACCTCAAAATGTACCTATTTTCTTCTAATTCAATTATTAGTTAGAAAGACCTCAATTTATCACAATAAAAATATTTCTCGCCAAGTCAATGAACCCTACCATGTCATCGGTCAAAATTGTCGCCGATTCATTTTACCACATATCATATACAAAAGTAACTCAAGCAATATTCCTTGATACCTTTCATTTGAAATATATAAATTATACCTAATTATAAAATGTTAATTGGCAATCAGTCATTCTCTCATTAATATGAGTAACCGTTTGAAAGAAATGATTTGGAAATACCAATAGTTTCGCTTAACTCAGGTTAGGGTTTAAGGAACCATAACATTGGCGTATACAGCCAAAAACCTAATAGGCTATTGTTATATATTGTAGAGGATTATTCGAATAGTTTTTTTTTTTTTAAGATCTCAATCAATCAGCCTATAGGAGGCCTCAGCTGGACATAGGCCTTTCCGAGAGCGCGCCACCACTCACGGTCCTCCGTTTTTTCTCATCCAACCGCTACCAGCCTATCCTTTTCAGTCGTAGGTCTAGGGAGCAAAAGATCATCTTACTCAGCGCTTACGCAGCACGCGGTCTCCACTCCAGAACACGTCTGCCCCAAAGGCCGTCGGGTAAGGTATTGATCTGGGAAAGCTTTAGTATCGTGGCGAACAAAATTATTAACTACAATTCTAAGCAAACACATTTGTGCTATAAAATTTTGGCAGGCGTTTTTTCTGACCTCTTGAATCTTGAATTTTAGGGGCGTTATGTCAAGTACTGAGTTAATAAATGTATGTAATTTTTTACAAATCTGATTGGTACTTTTGGAGACTAAAGTTAAATAGCTGATATAGAATAAGGTTTTTAAAAGAATCCTGTAGCAATCCTGCACTCAAGCAGTGGTGAGTAACCTTGTAGTTTTGATGGAGTTCACAGTTTCTATTGTTAACTAAGATAATTAATCAATATTAAATTAATCTATGGGAAATCTGATTCTTGGGTAACTTATGTGCAGAAAGTTAAGCTAGAATCATTAAGTGGCATATATACTTATTATTATTTTTTTATCTAAGTTAGCACTTGACGGCATTTCACCTGACGGTAAGTGATGATGCAGCCGAATGGTGCTGACGAATACGGAAGAATTGATTTACCCCTAACAGGTTAGCCTGTTACCATCATAGACTGCATCATCACTTACCATGAGGTGAGATTGTACTCAAGGGCTAAAAATAAAAAAATTGGAATACTATAACATAAAATTTATATGATTGCGCCATCCCCAAAGTTGACCAAACAGAAATAAACATTGAAGGTGATAAGGAAAAATTTCTCCTCAAATTTCCAATTATAATAAAGCCATTCTCCAGTATTGAGCTTTACAACACTCGAGAAAGCAGCGTAAAATTATAGTGGCTTTTTCTAGCCGCCATTTCCAATATTTTCATTGCCCTTTTCTATTGTTAGTAAAATTAGTTAGTAAAGAAAAAAAACAATATGTTATTTCAATTGATCATTCAACGTTTTGTCGTCGAATCGATCACAGACTGCCAGGAACTCATTCTTTTAATTACTGTAACTTCTAAACAATAAACAGCGCTTTTACCTTTCGCGCTTGTGGATCGTAACATCTCCTGAGGATGATCCGGTGTAGGTCGAAACGTGCGTAGAGGTTCTAGTGGAAGATTTTGTGTGGTGTTATATTATACAAATCTCCCGGTTGTCGGCGGAATATAGCAAATTATACTTGCTGTTTATTGTTTATCATGGACTTCCGCAAAGTAACGCCTGCTTCTATTCATTACTGTAACTTCTGTATACTTTAGGCATTTGTTCACGTCACTGATTCCAGGTGAAGCACCCTCCATCACCCTTTCCACCCAACCCACCGTGTACCTCGAGTTTTTTGTCGCCCACTGTCAGCGAGCATCTCTTGGAGACATAAATCCGTCAACAAGCTTTGTTCTAAGACTCTCCGGTAAAGGGATGAAATAAAAACATCTGCAAGTAGTTTAACTTTATAATATGATACAAACCCAGCTACGGTATGTAATAAGATGTAGTACTTCTATAACAAGTGTAAAGTTATCTTCAAAATACAAAAGTTTATTTATGTACAGCTAAGTTGATTAAAGCAATTTTTAGAACAAGTTGCCATCACGTAAGTTGAATCAGAATTTCTCATTGAATTAAATTTTCTAAATTTTCAGCACAAAAAGTGTGTTATGTCCAACTGCCGGGTACAAACTATAAATGTGTTAAATTTCATGATAAGCGATTGATGAAAGTAGTTTTAAAAGTTTTAAAAACCCACATTTAAAATATTAATTAGGACATTAAATCACTGTTTTAATTGGGTTTTGCTTCAAGAATAGCTGATGTATAAAAAGCGTAAACTAAACGTACTGTCTTGTACTGTACGAGTGAGTATGTATACGAGTACATGAGCTTTTAAGAAGTGTCCTTTAACAGTGAACCCGAACCCTAAAGCCCGATATTGGAGCCGATCGAAAAATGATGTTATCAGTATTTTTATTTTTTGACATATTATTAACCTCAATTTTAAATGTCATTATTTCGTCGGGCTTGGAAAAATCGATATTAATAAACTAAGCGCACACATAAGTTTAAAAGGAACACATTGACTAAGACCTTCTGTATCATTAAAATATCAACCTATTATAGATCAGATTACAGATTATTTTTAAACGGCAGCGTCCCGAAGTAATAATTTTTTATCAAAATACTTAAATGAAGGCAACTCGAACTATTTTATTACTTTTATAATATAAAAAAATCAATATAATAAAGAAAACACTGGGATTTAACAGTAATTGAGATATAAATAATAAGTTTCATGGATTTTCTAAATTACACCTAATGGTAAGCACAGTACAGAGAATAACTCTGTTGACAATTTTACTTCACGATTTTAAAGATAATAATTTCTGTATTCACATTTTATATCTCATCAACATTATTGCTTCAATGTTAATTCTTGGAAGACATATCTTTAACGACTTACTCTACACGATGTATGATTGACTATAATTTTGCTTGTTTAAGTCCATTGACTTTATTATGACTATAATATTCATAACATTTCAATCTGTTTGTACATTTAAGAACACTTTTTTACTAAGAATATATTGTATTTTTTATCTCTTTAAAAAATTATCGTTAAATCACCGGGTGTCCGTTCGTGAACGTATTTTTCTTAGGGCTTTTCTTCAATTGAGTCTATAATACAAGCGGCAACGCTTGTATTATAGACATCACTTGATTCAAGAGTCTATTACATCCATTCCTCTAAGATATATGCCCCAGCCATTGCCATTATCTCATACTCCATATTTACGCCGTTTTCCAATGAACCCATTTTGGATGAAAAGAACAAATATTGCAAAAATGTACTATTACTATTAACTCAACGTTTTTTTATTTATCACATATATACAATTTTTATAGAAGACAAAACTTTTAAAATATACACAATACTTTATAATTGACAGGTTTGAGTATCGACTCAAGGTAAATGAAATGAATAATGAACATGAAAATGACTTGAATCAAATATTTCAAATGTCTTTATTTTGTATGACGCTCGATATATCATATTATAATGATGTAAGTTGACAGTCAACGCCAAATTTACTATCCACATAAATCCAATGACATATTAGGTGACAGATTTACATTCAGGTGTCGCATTGTGTCTTTATTTATCGTATCATATAAGATTTGTATGTTTACAATTGTACAACAGTTTTCGAATAACGAACACACTGACGCCATTAAACTAGTTTTAGCCAGCACAAGTTTACAAAATAATAATTGGTAGTATGAAATTTTCGACTCTAAACAAAAACAAAAAAAGTCCATTTTACTTTGATGTTATAGTATTTACATACTCGAAAGCGATCCCACGTTTGCGAGCCTATTATACAAAGGCTACAGGACACTGATTGGGTCCATACGTTATTATAAGTAAACAGAAAGTGGTTTTTATCGTATCAAGATATATGCTTCTGATATATAAGCATTACAGCACGCCATTAATTCAGCTTTATTTTTAGGTAGAAGAAGAATATAATAAATATTTATACTGAGCACAAAATTAAGTAATTTTAAAACTTATAAATGAAACGTAAACTTTAAAATTTCAGATATACACTTCGACTTCACCAATCTACACATTTTGAACTACCTTAATCGATGTTTGGCAGTCTTTAAAAATCGACAGATTCATATAGTATATACTTCGTACTCTCCCTTTAACTAGGTTTGTAACAAATATCGTAGGTATATACAAAAGTTAACCAAATAACTATAACTACAACGCTATGTTAATTCATAAAGGAGGCTATAGAAAATTATTTATCACAAACAAATTGAAAAATAGTTTCCTTAGTCAACTTTATTCTTATGACCTTAAGCTATATTTATATTATTGGTAAATGTGACCAAAAATAACATAGCCTTACCCAACAAAATACAGTATTAAACTGATCAATATTTAATATTTGTAATCGTTTTATAATTATTATGCCTAATGGTAACCAATTATGACTATCAAATATACAAACTAGGTTTATTCGTTATAGGTTTGCTCCTGCTCCGTACAGTGTTTATTGTTGCCAGCAGCTGATCGCCGTTATGCAAAAAATTTAATTTGCAAGAGGTACTTAACGCTTCTATGAGAGCTATGAGAAAAGCAACAAAATACTGAGGTTAAACTACTCAGATCGAGCTTTCGGAAATGTTTATCTTTTCACGTGAGCACGGACTTTTAAGGATTAAAGTACATTATTTATTGACACATTTGCATTTTCAATTATACGATTATGAATTCTTCTCTTTTGTTCACATTTTAATATATTCTTGTCGTTTTTCATAAAAGTTTCGCTTTTATTAAAATCAACATTTTGAGACTTCAACGTACTTCAGCCTCAAAACACTCAGTGTTTATTAATAATAAAAAGATCGATAAATTGGCTTTTACATATATTAAAATTAATTCTGACATTTCCATCATGCAATAAAGAATTTGCTTCATTGACATAGATAAAAACTTTCGTTTTTTTTCCAAAATTCGTCGAGGGACTTTATGTTTTACTCAATATTTTCTGAATTACTTGAGAATGGATCTGTGTCTGTATCTGGTATTTTTTTCTTATTCACCACAAGTTAGCCGTTGACTGCATCTCACCTGATGGCAAGTGATGACGCAGTCTAAGATGGTAGCGGGCTAACCTGTTAGGGGTGTGGTAAACTCATACTCCTAATTGGTTTCTACGCGACATCGTGCCGGAACGCTAAATCGCTTGGCGACACGTCTTTGTCGGTAGGGTGGTAACTAGCTACGGCCGAAGCCTCCCACCAGACCAGACTCGAGCCGGAAATCGAACCCAGGACCTCCAACTTTAAAATGCAACAGCGCACGCGCTGCGCCACGGAGGTCGTCAAAAATATATACAAAATATATTGACACGAATATTAATGTATTGAGACATATGTACACAGTGGTGTAAATTCCATTATACTCAAATCTATTAACTAAACCTAATCCACTGGTGTAGGAGTCATGTTATCCATTACCACTGTACACGTTGTAAAAAGTGTAGCACTAGTTTTTGACCCGCAAACTTAGTTTTATAGATTTCTATATGAAAGACTTAAATACAACACTTTGTAATATTGCGTAGTCAATGTCATTGCGTTTGAGAGGGTTCATATATATGTAATGTCATGTCATGTTAGGAGATAAACTTTTTTTATTTACACATTTTCAAATTTCCTTTTTGGCATGGTAAATAATTTTACTAGCTTCTTAGTACAAAACCACCGGCAGGGTACAGTAATCATAACCGTTAATACTCGCATTAATATGGTTCCAAGATATTATTATATACATTACATTGTTAGTAGTAGGTATAAATCACTATATTTACATATTATATGTACAAAAGCAAAATTTATTCATCTTTCTCTTCCGATTTTATAGATCTATTTGCTATACCGTTTTGAATTTTCCCATTGGCTGTTTTGTCTTTACTTTTTCTCATGTGTTCAGGTTTTCCGTAAGCCTTATAATAGAAGTCATAGAAAAGGTAGTAGAAGAAGATCGAGTTGGGGAGGGTGAACACGACGGACCAGCGGGGGTACCCGCACTCGTAGAAGAGAAGTTGAGAAGAATGGAGAAAGGCGATGCAAAACTGGAGCTGCGAAAAGAATGATCATAAATTAGTTTTTTATTTCTTATATACTAAAAGTTAGCCATTGACGACTATCTCACCTGGTGGTAAGTGATGATGCTATCTAGGATGGTAGCGGGCTAACCTATTAGGAATATGGTAAACGCACGCTCCTAATTAGTTTCTATGCGCCATCATGCCGGAACGCTAAATGCTTGGCACGTCTTTGTTGGTAGGGTGATAACTAGCCACGGCCGAAGCCTCCCACCAGACCAGACTCCGGGAATCGAACCCAGGACCTCCAATTTTATAATGCGATGGCGCACGCACTGCGCTACGAAGGTTGCCAAAAATAACAATAACATCATAAAAAAGGGTCTAGCAAGTTAAGATATAGAAGAATATATAGGAATATTGCATTACTTATTCGTGGAGCTATGAGATGGATGAGATTCTTACCTTATACAGATTGTATGATAAACTTTTTACATAAAGATTGAAGTTTTGAATCAATCTGTGATTCAAATCATACTTTGTATTTTCTTATGAAATATTCTTGTAATTTTTTTATTTTTATATACGTACCTATCCGTTTATTGTTTTTTCTTTAAACATTTATTTCATAGTAGTATGAACTTATGTTTATACCTATGTTATAGTGATAACCCTATAGATACAAACGAGCGCCAACCCTACGGATTGCGACTGCGCTTGCGCATTTTCAGCGCTTTGCCAGGTGCATAGTGCAACGTTACAGTGAACATTACTGTAAGTGTCTTAAATTTAAGTTGCCGACGACTTCTTTACCAACTTTGGAAGAATCCACTCGTGTAAATAGTAAGAAGATAGAATGTAAAATTAATAATTAAAGTTTAATTTTTCTTTATCTCCGCCTGGCGACCATTGTATTTCACATTCAATTATTGTTTAATTTGAAATATCTCAAAATATTACTTCATGCTTTTATGAATCAATTAAATGTGTTAACACGAATATTTAATTGTTAAGTATTATCTGAATAAAGATAAAATTTTAGTATTTTATCATCTGACTAGTAAGCTAATACAACTAGACAGATTATAAGATTTCTTAAGATATGAAATCTCAAATCACATCTATATTTAACTGTCCAAAGTTAGAGATATAAAACTCGATCTTTCAACAAACGTTAGATTTAACCATTTATATAATTGAAATATCTTTATAGAAATGTTAACTAATGTTATTAAAGATAATATTGCTGTAATAAGATAGCTCTTAATATAATTTTAAGTGGCATGTGAGGTGGTGATAACATACAGGAAATTAACCTGGCTAAGTTTGTTGTGGGCTTCTTCTTAGACTGGGGCGCGTTTGAAACCCTCATAGTCTTAGTTTTAAGTTTACGAATGTAGTTATCACCATCAAATCACTATGTGCAAATTATTGACGCGTCAAAAGCGTCTTTTAAAGGACTATTTGAATAAAGATTATTTGAATTTAATTAATAAGTGCGTAAGTAAACAAGTAATAGATATGTCATGTTCGTGAGTTTTGATAGTTACTTTGATATTGATGCTTTGGTTTTGATATTGATAATTTGGTTTTTATATTGATAATTTGGTTGCCTAGAAGAGATCGCTATGTAGCGATAAGGCCGCCAAATTGTATACTATTGTGTCTGTTATTTTCTGTCTTGTTTTGTTTTATTTTTCCTTTTTCGTGGTGTACAATAAAAGTGTGTAAATAAATCATCATCATCATCATGATCAACCCATTCTTGGCTCACTACAGAGCACGGGTCTCCTCTCAATATGAGAAGGGTTTGGCCATAGTCCACCACGCTGGCCATATGCGGATTGGCATACTTCACACGCCGTTGAGAACATTATGGTGAACTCTTAGGCGTGCAGGTTTCCTCACGATGTTTTCCTTCACCGTTAAAGCAAGTCATATTTTGATTGCTTACAAACGCACATAACTCCGAAAAGTTATAGGTGCGTGCCCGGGTTCGAACCCCCGACCTCTGATTAGGAGGCTGAAGTCCTAACCACTGGGCTATCACCGCTTCACTAATGTTATTAACGATAATAAATAAGTGCGTAAGATATGTCATGTTCGTAAGTTTTGATAGTTAGTTTGATACTGATGCTTTAAAACATCTGCGCATTTTATAATATAATTATATTAGAAAAATATATTCTTACCATTTGTAAAGTAGTGATGTAACGTTTCCAGAACAAAAATCTTTGATACTGAGGTCCCATGGCAGCCAACATATAATAGGTGTACATGATTATATGCACGAAAGAATTAATCACTCCGATCAAAGTCCCATGGCCCCCCGGGTAGTATTTGGTCGCACCCCACGATATCATCGGCATCACAGTGTGGTGGTACAGATGCAGGAATGTGATCTGTCGCTCCTTCTTTCTGATCACGAAGAAAACCGTGTCTAGTAGTTCAGACATTTTCGCCAAGAAGTATATGTAAACACCTCGCGCTATCTGGAATAGAAAATTTAAACGATTTTTTTCTAACTGCATCGGTCATGGTGAGTATGTACGCTCAAGTCAAATCAAATGTACGTAGATTACGAGATGCTTGATCAAATTGTGGTTCAAACCGCAAATTGTTGGATTTCAGCATTTTATCATCACGATCAACCCATTGCCGGCTCACTACAGACGGGTCTCTCAATATTGTTTGGTTTTGGCCATAGTCAACCACACTGGCCATGTGCGCATTAGCAAACTTCAAACGCCTTTAAGAATATTATGGAGAACGCTCAGGCGTGCAGGTTTCCTCACGACGTTTTCGTTCACTATTGAAGCAAAGAACTGATATTTTAATTGCTTAAAAACGCACAGAACCCCGAAAAGTTAGAGGTGCGTGCTCGAAATCGAACCCCCGACCTCTGATTAAGAGGCAGATTTCCTAACCACTAGGCTATCAGAATTTCATGTGTTATATTAGTTTTATATTTACTAAAGTGTTTTTACCTACATATCGAATGTTATATCGAAATCATAAGTTAAAAATGCATACTAGTTATTTTGGCACCCATACATCTCTCCAGCAGTCGTGGTCTGATTGCTGATTGAAGCTTTGCCTATTCAGCAAGAGTCTCTATACCACCGACGCCGAAATTAATGTATGCCTTTCGCCAATCTTATATCAACTATTACTTATTATTGTTATAGCGAATTCAATCTTCTTTTCAAACGTCCATTTTACAATGAGATATTTGAATGCAGTCGCTATACTATTGGTGATAGAAATAAATTTCGGCGTTGGTGGTATGTGGACTGTTATTTTACCGGGTAGGTAAAGCACTACAGTCGAGATCACTGAAGAGATATGGGATCCGAAATATTTTTGTATGCAGTTAATGTATAAATTAGGTTATCAATTTTAAACATTTTCTTCATCATGTTCAACCCATTACCAGCTCACTACATGCACGGGTCTCCTCTCAATATGAGAAGGGTTTGGCCATTGGCAGACTTCATACGCCTTTGAGAACATTATGGAGAACTCTCAGGCGTGCAGGTTTCCTCACGATGTTTTCCTTCACCGTTGAAGCAAGTGACATTTTAATTTTTTAAAAACGCACATAACTACGAAAGGTTAGAGGTGCGTGCCCAGATTTGGACTAGGAAGCTGACGCCCTAACCACTAGGCTATCACCGCTTCTTTTCATTTCAATTTCAATTTCAATTTCTTTTCAACATTTTCTTATCTCCCCGAAACTCTTTGAAAGCGCGTTAAGTTTCAGTTGCTTCGCTATCTCTTATGTTATAGGTATTAATAATAGTTATCCTGATGGTGATCAACCCTGCAAGCTATAAGCCGCGACCATTGCCACTTCAGCTTTGCGCTCTTTTACCTTTAAAGAAACCAAAAATTATATAGATACGAAAAAAAATTATAAGATTACCCTCATAGCTTCAGGCGTCGTGGAGAAATCAACAGGCTGACATTTCCAACTATAAGTCCTCAACCAACCGGCGTCGAGGCCCTGGAATAAATACAAAACTCAATGTAAATTTTCAGAATTAAACATTTAAAACTCTAGATTCACCCTTGCGTACTGTCAAATGTACTACTTAAATTATCATTAATGCATAATGTTCCATCTCCGAAGAGAACCAACAATATTCTGTTACGAAGCCCTCGATGTCCGTCGATTTGTCTGTCAGTAGGTTATTGCCGACTGGAATTATAAAAATCCATCTCATGTCCAGCTATTCTCCTATGATCTGATGTTTTCACTGGCTATATTTCTACTGCCACTACAAAAAGAATAATAATACAAAATTATGTTGAGAAGCGGTGATAGCCCAGTGGTTAGGGCGTCAGCCACCTAATCAGAGGTCAGCGGTTCGAATCCAGGCACGCACCTCTAACTTTTTGGAGTTATGTGCGTTTTAAAAAAAAATAAAAAAAAAATAATAAAAAAAAACACATCACTTGCTTCAACGGTGAAGGAAAACATCGTGAGGAAACCTGCACGCCTGAGAGTTGTGACTTTTTGGAAGTATCGGAGATAGAAGTAAGCAACTGAAAAAAGGAAGTGTTCTACATAGACTACTTTTCAGGGGAAAAAATTGGATATCAATCAATATTTCAAGGAAATCTTTTTGATTTCTTCTACTACAAGTTAGCCCTTGACCGCTCAATCGCTTGGCGGTATGTCTTTTTTGTAGAGTGGCAACTAGTCACAGCTAAAGCCACCTACAAGTCTAGACCAGGGAAACTAAGAAATGTTTACTTATAAGAAAACCAAAAAACTCAACGCCGCGTCGAGGTCGATCGTCAAAAATATTTTGTTTGCTCATATTGAGATTGCTTGCAAGAAATGGGACGTTTTTTATACTTATGAACCATCAGTAACAGGTCAATAAACTTTGTTTTTTGCACCGGAAACTTGAAGTCTTCGCGTCTTGCCATCGGCACCTAACTGCGATTGAATTTCATTAATCAAAAGTTAACATGTTGATTGCATTTTGAGTGCCTAATGATAGACACGCAAAATAGGTTAACTTACGGTAGTAATACCCAATTAATTTGAAGTTTTTAATGGAGCTTTCTAAATGTTTTTTTTTTTCGTATATATCTACGCTGGATATTGAGATAAAATTTAGATTTAAAGCAAGAAAAATGCATCTCATAAGGCCTCAATACCATTACAATTAAAAAATGATTACTGTTCCAGATTTGTTGCATTATAAAGTTGGAGGTAATGGGTTCGATTCCCGGCTCGAGTCTGATCTGATGGGAGGCTTCGACCGTGGCTAGTTACCACCCTACCGACAAAGACGTGTCGCCAAGCGATTTAGCGTTCCGGCACGATGTCGCGTAGAAACTAATTAGGAGAGAAAAAGAAGAAACTAGATACTAAAACTAACTACTACTAACTAGAAACTAAAAGGTTAGCCCGCTACCATCCTAGACAGCAACATTACTTACCACCAGGTGGGATAGCTTTCAAGGCCTACTTGTGGCGTGTATAAAAAAAAATTAGAACAACCGATAAACCTAAACAAAAGTTTTTTAGCATAATTTGTAATGGTCCGTTTATCCGGGCTAACTTCTGGAACTGTTTAGAACAGAAATTTGGTTCCGAGATGCCATCTTAAGGATGAACATAGTTTACTATCCATTCCGGAAAATTACCCGGGAATCGTTTCTGCGGAATTAAAAAAACTAATCTTAATCTATGCACGTTTTACTAGCTGTGGCACCGTGAAAAACTTTTGTTAAAAGCTAGCTTGGAACTTGTTGATGGTTTTGGGTACTTATGGCTCATGGGATACGCGGGTGAAGTTTGGGGGAACACCTAGTAAAAATCGTAGAATGATACTAACCTCGTAAAATAACCAGCAACTGGCGAGAACTTGAATGAAGTTGTAGACCACCAACGTCTTCTGCAGTTGGAAGGGCTTCTTGTCGGCCATGTACCGTGGGCCCCATTTCAACGTGAAGTACAGATAAAGGCCGATTATAGTTAGCCCCGGTATGGGACTTTTGATGAGGAACCAGTCATTGGTCCGGGGATCTGGAATTTAGAATGGTATAACTTTGTAACAGTCCCCAATACGTTTAACAGTATAATGGGTTGCTCCTTCGAAAATTCTTTTAGCTTGTTTCATTGATAATTTTATTGGATTATTTAAACACAAACTAAATCAATTCAATTGTTCATGCATCACGCAAAATTTTGAAATCAATTATTACGTTTAATTTGATCAAATTCCATTTACTTCCTTTCACCCCAAAAACGAACAGGTGGATGAATTAGGTATAAACGGAATATACCGCAATATATGGTAGTTTCTTTTCGAATAAGCTCTTTCTAAGGCATATGATCTGTTTTAAATTGCAAACGCATCATTCCACAATTTGAAGTATTGGTTTAATACATTTTAAAGCAGCAATCATTTTGAAACGAATAAATGAAGAATAGAAGAATGCAATGGGGGTGAATATTTATCAGAATTTCATCCGAAAATATGAATTGAAAAGGTTTCGCCTTTCATAATATATGAGAGCGTCAAATTTAAAACTGCATAAAATAACATAACCTTCTCGAAAGGTGAGTCTTAAAAGTATTTTAGTTCTCGATCATAACCATATACAGTGTCAAGACAAAGTACCGGAAACTATTAAACCTTGACCTAAAGTAAAATATTTACCACTGGATCCTCTTAAGTGTGAACTGATTACAAACCTTTTACCCAAGGTCAAAGCTGTTCGATCAATGGTGTAGGAAACATTAAACCTAGGTTTAGCTTTCAAATGAGTGACAGTTCTACCTGCGCCGCTTCCGGAGGGTATTGGTAAACCCCAACGTTAAAAAAAGGATTTTTGATTATATTGGTTGCTACAGGATCGGATTTACTTATGACAAGATACTAATTACCAGCTAACTCCACAAACAGACGGTTGTACGTCTTGGCTATGGAGTTGTTCGAAAGCGCCATCTTGCTTCCGCTCGCGTGTTTACTTCCAACTGTCACGAGAGACACTCCCGCATTTTATTGATGACTAGGTTTTGCGGTATCTGGAAGAAAAGAAAATTAAATCAATCAACTTAATCTTTAATACAACTTTATTTAGTAGTAAAATTACGTTAGTCATTTCTTATATTAACGACTTAGATAATGTACGCTTACTTCCGCGGTTGAGACTAGAATATAGTTCTGGGTCATTAGACGTCCATTTCCATGAAATTTATCGTTTCGGCACGATGTCGCGTAGAAACCAATTAGGAGTATGGGCTTACCATAAGGTTTACCCCGAGCAGGTTAGCCCGCCTACCATCTTAGCCTGCATTATCACTTTCAATCAGGTGAGATTGCGGTCAAGGGCTAATTTGTAGTGTACAATAAAAAAAACTAAAACCTCTCAGATTCTCTCACGATGTTTCCTCTCATCGTTGAAGCAATCAAATTAAAGATTGTATTTAAATTTGATTGTATGTAATGTCTTTACATACGATCTGTAATTTGACCATCTTACGCCTTGGAGTTGAATTAAAGAATTTGAGTCCAAAGAGTAAGATTTACCTACAAGCTATCAAATTCGGTTTTTAAATTGACTTTTGAGTTGATATATATGTTGTTTCCAGTTTGAATTAATTTCGCCACAAAATGTAAGCGTTTAAAATGTCATGACTCTAATAATAAATACAAAATTACTACGTAACTTAGAAAGTTATCTAGAATATTCTGAGTTAAATCGATCTATGTGTTAGTTTAGTCAGGAAGCGGTGATAGCCTAGTGGTTAGGGCGTCAGCCTCCTAATCAGAGTTCGGCGATTCTAATCCGAGCACGCCCCTCTAACTTTTCGGAGTTATGTGCGTTTTTAAAAATTAAAATATCACTTGCTTCTACGGTGAAGGAAAACATCGTGAGGAAACCTGCACGCCTGAGAGTTCTCCAGGATAGATTTTTGACGCCTTTGAGAATATTATCTCTTCCAGATAATATTCTCAAAGGCGTGTGAAGTCTGCCAATCCGCAGATGGCCAGCATGGTGGACTATGGCCAAATCCCTCTCATATTGAGAGACCCGTGCTCTGTAGTGAGCCGGCAATGGATTGATCATGATGATGTCTTAGTTTTGTGTCTCCAACAATTAACAGTAGAGTAAACATCAAATAACATAAACGTAGGTTAAACAAGCCTAATAATCAAGACTACAATGGAAAATTTTGCATTCAAAGTCGAGTTTTGAGGTATACAACCGAAATCTAGATCAACGAAAGTGGAGTAAGTCTGTTTGTTTTGTTGTTGTCCATTACGCAACGAAAGTTGTTTAAAGTGGACAGGTGCTTATGTTAAAATTCATCATCTTAAATCAGGCCGTTTGCAACTTCTGTTTCTTAATATGCTTTATAATGTTAATATAAACTGTCTAACTTATACAGAATGTCTAGTGTTTAGAATATTCAATTTAGGATCACGAATTTCTACTAACTTAACAATTCTTCTTGCTTCTTTTTGTTTCTGTTTTTGTTATTGTTTCTACTTTTACTTTTTGTGGTGTACAAATAAAGAATAAATAAATTCTTGATATAATAAATTCTTGACCTATCAAGAATTGTTAGTTTTCGAATTTCCTTTTTAACATTCTTAGTATCAGCATAACATCGTAATCGTTAAAAGCCCGGCTAACATTGAAGAAGCGTGGTGGGTTTCAACCCCATTCTCCGTTGAGAGAGAAGGCCTGTTGGGTATAGGTTAGCTAAAAGTATGTTGAGAATTATGGTGATGACAAAAATGCAACAATAATATAGTTTTAATCACTATATCAAATTCACATTTCTTATGTTTGCTTACGCAGAATGGTTAAACTGAATTAAACTATGTTGATCTTGCATGAAAATGACTATGCAATATTTAAAGAAATAAAATCGCATGTTTTTGTACGCATTCAAATAAGATAAAAACAAACGATATCTAATTATAGGTACTACAACATGAAACTAAAAATAGTTCCTATATGGAAAAATTCATAGGGTGAATTTCACGTCAGTATTATTTAAACTAGCCTTTAGAAGTCCTGTAAATTCAAAAACAAATTACTATGACAACTTGTATGACGAAATAAAATTACGGACCTCCATACTTCATCCCCTTAGAGTATCAATTTTTTTTTTAAATTTGGCGTTGTCTGTTGTCGACATCATAAAAACAAATTTCAGCGATATAAACCGGCTGAAATTTGAAGAGTCAGTCAGTTAGTAAGGAATTAATTTTTTGAGATAAATAGCGCAATAAAAAAATTTAACTAAGAAGATTAAAAACCCATCTTTCAAAGATATCGACGTTGCCAAAGTATTCGTTGTATGTCTGTGGCGTTTTAAGCACTATGCGCTTACTAGCGTTAGTGCGGCATTTGGGAGGGGGGAGGGGGGTAAAACAGCTGATTTATTCGGCAACTAAGCTGTAATACAATTTTCTAAAAGGCTAGTATAGAAGCTTAGGATTGATTGATTCATTAATTCATTCATTACGCCTTGACTTTAAGTCAACATAATAAATAAGTACAAAGTTATAAATTTTTGTTGGTGGTAAGGCAAGCGGCTTTGAGTACATATTATTCATTATTTAAATGTGTAAAGTTATGGTAATAACTACAGTCTTTAACTTATAACTAAATCGAAAAACATACCTCACGCGCCTTGATCTAAAAAGAAGCATATAGCACACTTAGTTGGTTTTTTTGTTTGCACAAATTCATATATCCAATGTTAACCATAATTGGCTATCGAGTTAAAGTTGTCGTGATTATGATTATTATCAAGTAAGAGTTGACTTATTATCAATAACACAAAATATCACATAAACACCGTTCTAAATATCGGAACACTTGTGGTTAAATAATATATCAGGTGATTATTACGTTACGTAAAAAGACGTAGGCTTACATTTGCATCACAAGCACGAATTCATTATCTTTTTTTTTAACATATTCACATGTAGGGGCGTCGCGCGCTGTACAGAGTACCGTTATTCGCCGGCCGGCAAAACATGACCATATTTGGTAATGCGAGCTCGGCGTACGCGCAGCGCCGCGCAACGTCGCGCGCCCCTCGCGCTAGTTAGTCTGGTTCACGATCCGACGGCGAATGCACGCGCAATTTGCACTACATAATTGGTGACCCCGACGTTCAAAGACAGTGGAACTGAAGATGCCGAACCCAGGGAGTACCATTCCGGAGCTGGCCAAGGTTGGAGTAAGGGTGCCACCATTTTGTTCGGACGACCCGGCACTGTGGTTCGCGCAAATCGAGGGACAGTTCGCGTTGGCGGGAATAACGGTAGATTCGACAAAATTTTATTACGTGTCGGCGCAGCTGGAACACCACATAGCCAAAGAAGTAAAGGACGTTATCACTAATCCGCCAGCGGAAAATAAATACCAAAAGCTGAAGACGGAGTTAGTCAAGCGACTGTCGGCGTCCAAGGAAAAAAAGGTGATGCAATTGCTTACGCACGAGGAGCTAGGAGACAGAAAACCGTCGCAGTTCCTCAGGCACCTTCAAACCCTGGCGGCAGATGTACCTGAGGATTTCCTGAGGACTTTGTGGGCTGGTAGGCTACCGACGCACCTACAAACCTTGGTGGCAACACAAAAAAAATTATCGCTAAGCGATGTAGCGGAGCTAGCCGATCAAGTATACGACATCGTACCCTGCACCACACAAGTTGCGTCAACCTCAACAAGTTCACAAGTTTGTATGGCTGATATGTGTAACCAAATAAATGAATTATCACGACAAGTGGCAGCATTACAAGGTCAGTTAAATAATAATAATAATAACTATCGCCGTCGGTCACGCTCGCGTGGTAGAAACTTCGAATTTAATCGTCACCGCTCAAGATCAAAGTCACACGATCCGTCTGTCTGTTGGTACCACAACCGTTTCGGAAATAAGGCTAATAAGTGCAACTCACCCTGTAATTACAAACCACAGTCGGGAAAAGCCTCGGGCAGCCGGAATTAGCGGTAAACGACTGCCACAATGTACCACCGCGCCGCTTATTTATTGTTGACAAGCACACGAAGATGAGCTTCCTCGTCGACACTGGGTCTGATTTATGTGTGTACCCGCGCACGTTATTAAGGGAACAGCGACCGAGGACCGACTACCAGCTGTATGCAGCAAATGGCACGGTGATTCCTACATACGGTTGGGTACACTTACGACTCAACCTGGGCTTGCGTCGCGCTTTTACCTGGAGATTTGTGGTAGCGGACGTTTCCAAGCCAATCATAGGCGTTGATTTTTTATCTTTTTATAATTTGCTCGTGGATTGTCGACAGCACCGGTTAATAGATGGCGTCACTTCACTCTCCGTGGCGGTTGCAGCGGGGAGAAGCAGTGAAGAAATTGTGTCGGTCAAGGCTGTCTCCGGCAATTCAAGGTTTCATAACCTCTTACGTGAGTACCCAGACATCACTCGCCCCGCTGGCATACACCGAAACCCAAAGCACAGTACAGTCCACTATATCCGTACCACGCCAGGACCACCTGTTACTAGTCGACCGCGCCGCCTACCACCAGATCGACTTAAGATAGCTCAAAAAGAGTTCGAAGATATGTTGCAGAATGGAACAGCCCGCAGATCCGAGAGCTCCTGGTCGTCACCACTGCACTTAGTGGCCAAAAAGGACAATGGTTGGAGGCCGTGTGGAGACTACAGGGCGCTGAACGCTCGCACGGTTCCAGACAACTACCCAATAAGGCACATTCAGGACTTCACACACCAACTGGCTGGCAGTAAAATATTTTCAAAGGTGGACTTAGTGAAGGCCTACAACCAAATCCCAGTCCATATTCCAGACGTTCCTAAGACTGCCATTATTACCCCGTTTGGTTTATTTGAGTTTCATTATATGAATTTCGGCTTGAGGAACGCGGCGCAGACGTTCCAGCGCTTCATAGATGAGGCACTGAAAGGTCTGGACTTCTGCTATGGATATTTGGATGACATTTTAATATTTTCTGCCACAGATGAGGAGCACCAAAATCACTTACGTCAACTCTTCCAACGGTTAACTGACTATGGTATCCTTATAAACTCCGCGAAGTGTGAGTTTGGTCAGTCCACCATTACATTCCTAGGTCACGAGGTCAGCGCAGAAGGCATACGTCCACTAGATGACAAGGTTCAGGCGATCGCAAAGTTCCCCGTGCCTAGAAACGTGAAGGAGCTCCGTCGTTTCCTTGGTATGTACAATTTTTATCGCAGGTTCATACCCGGAGCATCCGCAATGCAAGGCTCACTCCACGCAGCTCTAGCAGGTCCTAAAAAGAGGGGGCAGCAGGATATACAAATGACACCCGAGATGATGACAGCGTTCGAGAACTGTAAGTCAGCTATATCCAAAGCTACGATGCTAGCACACCCAGATCCTGATGCAGAGCTAGCCATACACACTGATGCTTCTAACTGCGCGATCGGAGCTGTCTTGCAACAAAGAAAAAGTAATGACTGGCAACCTCTAGCCTTTTTCTCTAGGTGCCTGAAACCAGCTCAGAAGAAGTACAGCCCCTATGATCGCGAGCTCTTGGCCATCTACAATGCGATACGCCATTTTCGACACATGGTTGAAGCAAAAACCTTCGCAGTCTACACAGACCATAAGCCACTCACCTTCGCATTCTCAATACGACGAGACAAATGTTCACCACGTCAATTCAGGTACTTGGACTTTATATCCCAATTTACCACCGACATACGTTACGTAGCGGGACCAGAAAACGTGGTGGCAGATGCATTATCCCGGATTGAGGAGACTAGTTCCATCGATTACGAAGGTCTAGCACAATCACAGGAAGGAGACTCTGAGCTGAAAGAACTACTGGCAGAAGGCTCAACATTGAAGTTAGAAAAGGTAAAGTCAGAGTACCTAAACGCGCCACTGTACTGCGATGTATCGACTGCAAGGCCTAGACCATACATAACCACTCCTTATCGACGATGTATATTCGACGCTCTTCATCGGTTAAGCCACCCAGGAGCCAAAGCCACGACTAGGCTGGTGACAGAGAGATTCGTTTGGCCTGGAGTGAGAAAAGATTGCCGTCGTTGGACAAGCGAATGCAATGATTGCCAACGGTGTAAAATCACCCGTCACACCATCTCTCCGCCCACTCCTTTCTCCTTGCCTACTCACCGATTTTCCCATGTCCACATGGACATAGTAGGGCCATTACCCGTCTCTAATTGTTTCAGGTACTGCCTCACGGTCATCGACCGCTTTACACGTTGGCCTGAGGCATATCCGCTGCAGGACATAACAGCAGAGACCTGTGCCAAGACATTCATCGCCGGCTGGGTTGCTCGTTTTGGCTGTCCAGAGACGATCACCACGGATAGAGGGCGACAGTTTGAGTGTGAGCTCTTCAGGACCATGGCGTCACTGCTTGGCGCGCAACATCGTCCCACTACGTCGTACCATCCTGCGTGCAACGGCATGGTGGAGCGGCTTCACCGACAACTGAAGGCGGCCATCACCTGTCACAGCAACGCACTGTGGACCGAAGTTCTTCCTCTCGTGCTGCTTGGTATACGCAGTGCGTGGAAGGAGGACCTGAAAGCATCTTCTGCAGAGTTGGTCTACGGGGAGCCATTGCGACTTCCTGGTGAGTTCTTTGCTCCAGCTAAAGATCACACTACGGACTACGCAGACTTCACGCAAAGACTACGCCATCACATAGCCCAACTTGCCCCACAACCTGCAGCTTGGCACTCATCACGAACGTTCTACGTGCCAAAGGCGCTGAAGATGACGGACTACGTATATCTTCGCCAGGGGCCTGCTAAGAAGTCACTGGAGGCTCCATACACCGGACCCTACAAGGTTGTACACCGGGGTGACAAAAATTTCACCATCAACGTGCAAGGTCGGGAGTTAAAAGTCGCCATAGACAGGCTGAAACCGGCGCACTTGACAGCAGACAACACCAAGACTGATAACAGTTGTCACACACCAGAAAAGCCACCTGCTACTGCACCGGTAGTGAAGAGAACGCGAAGCGGTCGCGTTGTACGTTTCCCATCTCACTATCGCCCGTAGCAAGCAACGGTCTCAGCCGGGGAGTAGTGTAGGGGCGTCGCGCGCTGTACAGAGTACCGTTATTCGCCGGCCGGCAAAACATGACCATATTTGGTAATGCGAGCTCGGCGTACGCGCAGCGCCGCGCAACGTCGCGCGCCCCTCGCGCTAGTTAGTCTGGTTCACGATCCGACGGCGAATGCACGCGCAATTTGCACTACACACAAATACACGTCCGCTCTCGTGGAAAGCTTTGACGCAACTGAGCTTCTCCCCTTCTCTCGCCAGACGGCTGGCTACAGCCTACCCTTGGCGCCATTTTAGCCGAGGAAGGGTCAGCGAGGGAGGTTTTTTCTACAGGATGTTCTGAAAAACTTATCAGTCAATACATCTTATTAAAAATTCATTCATTTCTTTCTGTAGATATACATTTATCTAATTTCGACTATTGGAATAATTAAATTATTCTATACTTAAAATAATTAAATAGGTGATCAGGAACAAAGTTGTAAGTTGTTCAAATCTCGCTTAAGGTAACCTCATATTCTAAGTGTTTTTTTTTTTTTATGTTAAAACTAAGAATATCGAAACTTTTTTCAATAGTTATTTTTATCGAACTATTAGCTATATTTAGATAGTTTTATTATATTTACAGCATAGGCTTTCGAGCAACGTATCACCTGTGGTGATTATCGCCCATAAACATATGCAGCACTAGAGGCCCCACCAATGCATTGCAGCGCTCGACGATATGGCTTTGCCCGCAGAGTTATAAACTAGCCGCGTCTAAAGCCCCCGACATGCCAGGAATCAAACCCAAGACCTCCCCTTCCAGTAATACTACTGCACACACCCTGCGCTACGGTTCTCGTCAAAAATGATGGAATGACAGTGATGTTTACTTTAATTTAGAAATAATACACAACAACGCTCTATTATCACAATTCGTAGCTCTTCAAAAAATATAGACTATCGAATAATCCTTTACAGATTCCATCGTTACATCCCATACGGAATTCAGGAAATATCTACCGTACAATATTCTGATAAAACATTGTGCTTCGGTTACTATTAGAAAGAAAATTTATTTATTCTCATATGATGTTACACTCAGTATATCTGATTCTAACCAGAAATTTTATGTATATCTGTAATACCGACAAGAAAGAGTGTACTGTTCAGCATATTTCGTGTCTCTTATGAAAAAAACGTGGCTGATTTTCAGCTGAGACCAGAGTGACGCCACAACAACAACAAAAAAAAGTGTTAATAATAATAATTAAAAAAAAAATAAACAAATTACATATAACGGAGAACCGAAGGAAGGAATATAACTGAATGAAGAATATATATATATATATATATATATATATATATATATATATATATATATATACGTATAAACATAAATAACTCTAAATAAATAATAATGGTAATAAATCGTGCCGTCTATTACCGCAACATATAACTATATATATAAAGTGACGGCATTGCAACGTAATTGTATTAACGAACGTAGTATATTTAAGTTTAATCTGTATAAATCCTTACAACTTGTAACGTAGTAATTTTACACCTACTAGAACAATGAGCTCGAATTTTTCCAAGATTTTCGCGGCAAACAACCATTTATGGTTTTTGTTTACTTTTGCTTATATATTTAATAAGACTTCTTTTAGAACATAATTCTTAGTCCATTAATATCAATTTGTTTGCAACCAGGTGCGATAGCCTTCAAGGAATAATTTGTAGTGAATAAAAAAGATAACATTTTTATTTCAGATCAGCCTGTAGTTAGAGTATAGTTATACAGGTTTGTTTATTTTTTCGTTCTTACCCCGTTAGTCTACTGGTATCATATTATGTTTTAACAACTGCTCCCGAGTTCCTGAATTCGATGCCCGGGTCGGTGCAATATTTTTACCGTTTTGCATTTTAAGTTCCAGTCAAAATAAATGAATTGGTTACGTTATATTAACTAACAGGTGGAAAGCTTAGACCGTCCATTATCAATGTAATTCTGATAACGGATGGTATTATGCAATACTGAACAAAGTGTCAATTACATGTCTAAGAGTAGTAAACTAGAAGACAAACTTAAGATTGAGATTGAATATTGCTCTGTAAAGGATGCGAAAATTAAAAGTGCCCTGGCTCGCTTCCTTAAACCATGAGTCAATCGAAAAGCTACTCATGACTGTGGATTAAGGGCATTAGAATCTGAACTTGTTCTAAGTAGCTTTAGCTGAAATTATAAGTGACCCGGCTAAGTTGTTTGTGGGCTTCTTCTTAGACCGGGGCGCGTTTGGAACCCTCATAGCTTTAGTTTTAAGTTTAGGAATATAGTTATCACCATGAAATAACTACTATGTAAATTGTTGACGCGTAAAAAGTGCCTTTTTAAGGACTATTTGAATAAAGATTATTTTTAATTTGAATTTGAATTTGATATATTTGTTTTTCAAAATTTTATCATTTGTAATTTATATGTTTGTTTAAGTCTCAATTTATTTGTCTCTTCATCCGAGTGTCAAGTGTAAACCTAAATTGTTAATAGCGGTGAATTGGTCCCCACGATACAGGATGACCTAGTGTGGGTCCCAACTGATGGACTAAACTTTGTAAAGTTGGTTTTTGGCAAATAATTATTTTTCATTTTTTCATTTCAAAAAGCTAGCCCACTTCTCAGGCTGCAGGAAGCCGCTTGAAACAAGCGGCACAAGACCGTGGACTTGCGAACTTATTTCAAAGATTAGGCCTTTGTAGTGAGTTGAGTGTAGATAGTAGTAGTAGTAGTGGAGTAATCGGTTGAAATAATGATGATTTTAGTTTTTGATTAACAAAGTATTTTCTTTCATAGTCATCACTATGAAAGAAAATACTTTGTTATAATATAATAATAAAGCTCTTTATTATACCCAAGATTAATAGTATTCAAAAAAAAAAACAAAAATAAAAAACATAAAAACGGTGTAAGGGCGGCCTTATCACTGTATGTGATCTCTTCCAGGCTACCGCTATGCAATGGAAACATTTACAATATTGAAATGGTTGGTGTACAAATAAGAGCATAAAAAATAAAATTACATACTACAAAATACAAACTAATTTACATAAATTGCAATAATTATCATATATTGTTATAAATATTCAAATAATATATAAATAGGTATATGCAACATACAAACAACATAACAACAAGATAGTAGCATATAAAGAAAAACATAAAACATGTCTTTATTACTTTCTTATATTCGAATTTGATTAAGGCTTAAGCGCACCGAATAGCAAACCTAACTATTATATTATGTTTTAAAAAGTCAGATCCATAAAAATTTACAGCGAAATATTTTTCAAAACATTAATAGTTTTTTTTTATTCACCACAAATTAGCCCTTGACTTCATCTCACCTGATGGTAAGTGATGATGCGGTCTAAGATGGTAGCGGGCTTACTTGTTAGGGGTATTGTAAACTCATACTCCTAATTGGTTTCTACACGACATCGTGCCGGAACGCTAAATCGCTTGGCGACACGTCTTTGTCGATAGGTTGGTAACCAGCCACGGCCGAAGCCTCCCACCAGACCAGACTCGAGCCTGCGTGGACTGAAATCCGCAGATCCTACAGATTTATTTTGATTCTTCTGGTATTAATAATGATCAAAGTAAAAGCTGATGTAAACGCGTAGTGGTATAGAAAGCAGAATACGAGTCTTGTTTAACACGCCTTTGTCCATATCAATCATCATTATCATTAGCGTACTGATGTATCTCACTGCTAAGCACAGCTTTTCTCACTCAGGAATAGTAAGAGCACAATCTTAACTGATTTTGACAATTCTTTGTTTTATTTATCACAGAAGATCTGTATGTTATATACCATTAATTTAAATCAGTTTGGAATTCTCATAGCTTTAGTATCACCGCGCATATTCAATCATTATTTATAATTAATAATACCTATGAGTTTGTGATAGCCCAGTGGTTAGGGCGTCAGCCTCCTAATCAGAGGTCGGCGGTCCAATCCGGGAACGCACCTCTAACTTTTCGGAGTTATGTACGTTTTAAAAAATTAAAATATCACATGCTTCAACAGTGAAGGAATACATAGTGAGGAAACCTGCACGCCTGAGAGTTTTTTTTTTTATCCACTACAAGTAAGCCCTTGACGGCAATCTCACCTGGTGGTAAGTGATGATGCAGTCTTAGACGGTAGCGGGCTAACCTGTTAGGAGCATGGTAAACAGTAACTGCGAGATTTTGAAATAGCTAAATAAAAACGAAAAAGATGGCGCTGGCAACAAATACTTTCAATAATATTTATAAGGATTGCTCGTAATTTGTTACAAACTAGAAACAAAAAAATAGAAAAAAACTGATTTTAAAAGAGGAAGTTAATAAGATGTCAACAATACAGGGAAAAGTGGTCAACAATATTGCAATCATAAATACTTCTTTGTCAACAATGAAATCATTACAAAATGGAGTTGTCTATCTTGCATAAAAACACTTACCTACGAGTTAACTACCTACGAGTTCCTTATGCACGAGATTTCTTCCGCGTGGATTAAGAATTTTCGAAGTACTGTTTAGTAGACTGCACAAAATTAGTAATTCATTCAAAGGAAATTGTTTTATTTTATCACAAAATACCTATCAATAAGTTATATTTTCATAAAACGTAAACTTTTATAAAAATCTCTTTCGATATAAACGATAAAAAAGCTTGAGTGTGAATTGCTCTAACATCGTCGCTAATTATAATTGATTTGAATGATAATCCCTAAAGACGTCAACGTTTGTTTGTTTTTAAATTGAAGATTATCTCATGTGTCATCCCTGTTCCCTGTCCCGTTTGTGCTCCCTTTCGTAACATATAAATCTTAGGGCCTTTGCACACCATGTTTTTTAAACGCGCCGTTGACGCGATTTCTGATTTTAACTTCATAAATCCGTTTTAAACTTAGCTCTTAAATACACTTTCGCATTTATTACATCAGGGTGATTAACTGATCTTAACTGTCTAGAGGGGGATCCAGCTGATCCCCTCTCTTTCAGCGCGGGATCTCAGTGCGTTGCTGAGGCCAGGGCGGCTGGTAGACGTTCGGGAAGAATACAAAGGGTTTCCCGGGCGTTCAACAAATCCAGCGAGTGGGGCATGCCGTGGTTGTTGAAGTGAAAACTTCTTTAGCGGCGTTGAGCACTTTTTCTGTAATGGGTATAAAATCTTAAACTCGCGTCAGGACACGTGATCGAAAAAGCGTAAGACGGATGGAGAGTAGACAGCTATCCCCTCTCTACGGCGCGGCGAAAATGTATGCCTGGGCCTACTGTTTCGTTTAGGCAGCGCAGGGCGCTTGCGCGAATGTTCGTGTATGTTACAGCGTGCCACGCGCATCCATGGATGGTGACAGCTGATGGCTCGACCGTCTGTGTAGTGATCACATTGTTGTGTATTCGTAAAATTCGTGAATGTAAAGTGCTTAAAATATGGAAATTGATATAGATAAACTTTTTAATGTAAAATAATTGTAATAGTTTTAAAGTGTCAAATTTTTAATGTAATATAAATTGTCATGTTTGTGTACGATAGCGCAATAAATGAATATTGTATTCTACCACATAAATGATAGTACTTTTATACTGATAAAGCAATTGGTGCAAAATTATTCCCTAACCATTCCAAAATATCAAACATGCTCAACGTTAATAATCAAGTTTTCACTTCTGCTGGCACTCCCGGAGTGCAACCCGTCTTTTTTTTTAGTTTAGGTATACCCCACCGATGGAAGGAGGGAGACCCACATAACCTCCGTCCTGCCCAACGGATGGAGGTAGTCACGATGTTTTCATTCGCCGTTCGATATTTAATTTGTTTTTTAACGCACGTAACTCTGAAAAGTTAGAGGTACGTGCCCGGATTCGAACCATCGACCTCTGATTAGGAGGCTGACGCCCTAACCACTAGGCTATCACCGCTATCAATTTAGATACGTGTGAACCGAATGAAAGCTCAGTCAAAGGTGGAACAATTAAAAAGCGCAATACCGACCGACCGTGAACTTGAACTGTTGTCGAAAAGAACCGACAGGTCATTACTCTCACTATCGCATACACAAACATTTGCATTACATCAACTTGTACTGTGCACCCATGTATAACTTTCGCAAGATTCATTCATACTTAAGTTACTTACACGAGACACGACCAACGCGACGTGATCCTTTCAACATTACACGCAAGGATGAAATCGGCAAACCTGAAAGGTCTCTCGTATTGGTTTATGCAAGTGCCAGCAAACTTACTATTTGCAGTGCCCGCAAACTTTAGTGCTATGCAGTAAGCGATATATTTGCTCGGTCTAGATGTCAGGTTTGCTTGTTTCGACACTGCTTCGGTCCGCTGCATGTCCTAAATACCTCGGTCCACAGAATACTGTTCGGAAATCCCTTCCACTCTCACTCATATTACAAAATGATGCGTTAGTGCCTTTTGAGGATTCTCTATAGCTTTATTTGAATTCGTTTAAAACACCTCGTTTAACTTTACACTTTAAAATAGGATTTTGTGCCATCAATTGGTTAAGATACTCGTATAAACTCGTACAACGTTTCTTTAATTGTATAAAGGGTTTTGCAAAGAAAAAGATTTAAGCTCGTTTTACTATGAATTATTTACATAAATTAAACATAAGAGGTGTTACAAAAAGTTTAGCTTTATTTTTTTGGTTCGGAAAAAAGTTCTCTTATAAGTAACTAGCTGACCCGGCAAAGGTTTTTTTGCCATAAATTGTTTCTAATTTTAGTCGAATTAGAGTGAAAAACATTCACAATAAAGACGAAAATTGTTCAGTTTTCGGAGAGGAAAAATGATTAAATTACTAAAATGGCTATTAAAAAATAAGGGTTGATCGTAGAAGGGTGAAAATTGAGGATTGTATGTATTTTTGTACGTTGTATCATAAAAAAATAGAAATTAAAAATTTTGTCTAAAAAATAAAAAATAAAGATTAGGGGTGTACTACCCCTATCATTTAGGGGGATGAAAAATAGATGTTGGCCGATTCTCATAGATACCGGATAAGCACAAAAAATTTCATCAAAATCGGTCAAGCGGTCGTTTCGGAGGAGTATGGCAACGAAAACTGTGACACGAGAATTTTATATATTAGAGATTGTACTTAATGTAGCAGACATACATAGAAGGTCTCTGGCCGAATTCCAGAGGACAATTCATTTAGCTTTAAAAGCATTATAGGTTTAAATTGACGACCTCCGTGGCGCAGCGTGTATGCTGTTGCATTTCAAAAGTTGGAGGTTCTGGTTTCGGTTTCCCGGCTGAGTCTGGTCTGGCGGAAGGCTTCGACCGGGGCTGGTTACCACCCTACTGACAAAGACGTGTAACCAAGCGATTTAGCGTTCCGGCACGATGTCGAGCAGAAGCCAATTAGGAGTAAGAGTTTACCATAGCTCTAACAGGTTAGCCTGTTACCATCTTAAGCCGCATGATCATTAGGTGAGATGCCGTCAAGGGCTAACTTGTGGTGTGAAAAACTACATTTAAGGCAAAAAAGAAGCCTTGTTAGTATATTTTTATTACTAGTTATACGTTAATTTAACACTATTTGCATGCGGTTTTTACCGAGCTGAGCATTATTATGCTGTACCTTTTTTTTTACACACTACAAGTTAGCCCTTGACTGCTATCTCACCTGGTGGTAAGTGATGATGCTGTCTAGGATGGTAGCGGGCTGACCTGTTAGGACTATGGTAAACCCACGCCCCTCAGACCAAGTTACTGAATCGAAGTTCTGAAATGTTTTGGTTGTTGGCGAACCAAATAAATAAATAAAATAAGGTGAGATAAGAGAGGTGAGTCTACTCAAACTTGGTGTTATGGCTTAGAATGATAATTATGAGAAAAATGAGTCATTTATTAAGTAAGCTTACACCCTTCTCAGGCTTTGCGTTCATAAAACTTCACGCTCAGCATAAGCAAGTACTGAAGTGAAACTTTTTTCGTGACTAAAAGTGTGAGTTAAAGTGAAAAAAGAAAATCGAATTCACGTTTTTTTTTTATCCACTACAAGATAGCCCTTGACGGCTATCTCACCTGGTGGTAAGTGATGATGCTGCCTAGGATGGTAGCGGGCTAACCTGTTAGGAGTATGGTAAACCCACGTTCCTAATTGGTTTCTACGTGACATCGTGCCGGAACGCTAAAATCGCTTGGCACGTATTTGTCGGTAGGGTGGTAACTAGCCACGGCCGAAGCCTCCCACCAGACGAGACACGAGCCGGGAATCGAACCCAGGACCTCCAACTTAATAATGCGACAGCGCACGCACTGCGCCACGGAGGTCGTCAAACGTTTCTGATGTTTCCATATTCTTAAGTTGTACTATCGTGAAATAGTCGTATGTTGTATTATTTGAAGTTTAGTGTGTGAATATTACTCGAAGATTAGAAGAACAACAGAGGCTTACCTCTGTCGTTGTTCTGCAAACTTCATTTGTTCTTCTGCAATGTTCATTCGTCAACAGACAAGTTAGATGTAAACATCTAACTTGTCTATACACTGACGAATGATTTCTTGATACTTGCTCCTACTTTATTTATAAATAATATTGAATTGAATGACAGAGAAAAAAAAAAACTTACATTGAACCTAAAACTGATTTTTTTTTTAAGTATATAATATCTTAACTAAAATATTAAATAAATCATCATCATCATGATCAACCCATTACCGGCTCACTACAGAGCACGGGTCTCCTCTCAATATGAGAAGGGTTTGGCCACAGTCCACCACGCTGGCCATGTGCGGATTGGCAGACTTCACACGCCTTTGAAAACATTATGGAGAACTCTCAGGCGTGCAGGTTTCCTCACGATGTTTTCCTTCACCGTTGAAGCAAGTGATATTTAATTTTTTTATTTTTATTTAATATCTTCACTAAAATATTAAATAAATAGTAATACTTATCTATTATTATTATTTCGCACTTAATACACCAAGGCTCAACGTACCATGCCATATATATGTATAAAAATGGTGCGAGTAATTATGTACACGAGTGAGAAGTCATACTTCTTTGGTATCATTAAAAATAGTTTTTAATAGCATGAAAATAATTAATTACAGTAAAAAAAGTTTATTATGAGCACAATTTTTTGCACAAATATTAATATGCAATTTAAATCACTACTGAATATAAATAATTATTAGCTCATATATAATTCCCATTTATATGAAACTAAAACACGAGTTAATGAAGAAACTAGAAACAGGGGGATAAATATTATAAATATGAAAACAAAGATCAGAGGTAACAAGCGTTCCAACATTCACCACTAATAGAGGTTCAATTTCTATTTTATTGGTAGCATTTTCGAGACTTTATTCGTGGTTTACGGCAGAAATTAATAAACAATCAATTAAAATTGTTAGTTTTAGGTTAATCTAAGTTTTATGTTAAATGTTTGATGTATAATAAATTATAATAATATAAAAAAAAAAAAAAAAACAATTATAATAATCTTCAGATAGCAGATTGATTCTCTTCCTTTTCTTACTCTATCCCGTCGATAAGGTTTTTTTTTGTAAACTATAAGTTTTATTACACATCTCACCTGGTGGTAGGTGACGATACAGTCTAGGAATCTAACCCAGAATCAGCAACTTTATATATATATTTTTTATCCACTACAAGTTAGCCCTTGACGGCAATCTCACCTGATGGTAAGTGATGATACAGTCTAAGATGGTAGCGGGCTAACCTGTTAGGGTAATGGTAAACCCATACTCCTTTCGGTTTCTACGCGACATCGTGCCGGAACGCTAAATCGCTTGGCGACACGTCTTTGTCGGTAGGGTGGTAATTAGCCACGGCCGAAGCCTCCTACCAGACCAGACTCGAGCCGGGAATCGAACCCAGGACCTCCAACTTTTTTATAATGCGACAACGCACGCACTGCGCCTCGAAGATCGTCAAAAATTCTATGGCTCTCTAAATTCAATCTGCTATCTCTAGTTCTTGCATTAGATTGATTATTAATTTCGGGTGTCAGCGGGCATTTTGTGTTTTTTGTGTTACTTCAAAAAGTACTAGAATATGGCAGAGATAATTGTCTCACGGCGCGCATCCTAGCCCCACAGAAAATAACGTTGAACCGTTAGAATATCTTACAAAACTGAATTGAATCGTTAATATATGCGTTTATTTCTAAATATAGCACCTACTGTAAAAACATGACTTGATCTCATGAATATTCGCGGTGAAAAAACATATTTTATAATTATTTCTTTAACACTATTCAATGTTATTATTATATTTGTGAAAATGCCTGCCTTGTCTATTTTTTTTCATATTAAGTATTAAATTTATAGATTACGGATAATCGAATTACGAACGATTACTAACCATACGAATTTTTAACAAATAATATCTTTGCTAAGCAGATGACAGATAGGTTGAACAAAGAATACGTAAGACCGTGGTTTACTTGTGTACTCGTGGAATTTAACAGATGTAGCAAAACTCATTTAGGAATAATCCTTCACGTCTCTACACCTGAAAAAACAGTAAGTGACCTTGTACTTGCTGTCATTCCGTCATAATCTCTTATCGAATGCAGTAACTGTGACAAAGCGTGCTGCTTCATAAAGCTACGATATACAAATAACAATTTTAAACAAAAGGCTGTTTTTTATCACATATTATGCATTGATTTTGCATCTATAACTCTCCTTTGTCTCGTGGTTAGATGATGATTGACTACAGATATCTGAGTCCTCGGTTCGAATTCCAAGTGGTTCAAATAATTTAATGCAAGGTGGATTGCCAATAGCAATAAAATTTTAGTCATCATCATCATCATCAACTCATTCTCGGCTCACTACAGAGCACGGGTCTCCTCTTAATATGAAAAGGGTTTGGCCATAGTCCACCACAAAGTATATAAACTTTTAAAACAAACGCACAAACAAACAATTGCCCAAAACGCAAATGTCTGAAATCGAGAATTAAATTAAATGACAACATAATTACTACTAATATGTAAAATATTTTCATGTGCGGATTGGTAAACTTCGCTCGCTTTTGAAAACATTATGGAGAACTCTGGAGGCATGCAGGTTTCTTTACGATGTTTTCCTTCACCGTTGAAGCTAGTGATATTTTAATTGCTTAAAAACGCACATAACTCCGAAAAGCTATAGGTGCGTGCCCGGTTTCGAACCCCCGACCTCTGATTACGAGGCGGACTTCCTAACCACTAGTCTATCACACAGCCACAGCCTTATAAATCTTTAGTAGCAGTCGGGAATGAGAAAATTATACACCACTTCGTGCCGGAACGCTAAATCGCTTGGCGTCACGTCTTTGTCGGTAGGGTGGTAACTAGCCACGGCCGACGCCTCTGGTCTGGTACCAGACTCGAGCCGGGAATCGAACCTAGGACCTCCAACTATACATACAACTGCCAAATTATCCAGAAGTCTAAGTTATTCCTTGATTGTAATCTCACCTAATTGTTTGAAAATTGACCTTGCCGGGATAGAACCCGAGACCTCCCACGTATCACTAAAGTGCCAGAGATATCGATAAAATGCTAAAACTGCATTATATAATAACCTTAATGTATTCTATATGAACTCAAAAGTGTATGAAAACTATTACGAACGATAAATAAGCACAGTAGGTACATTGAATAAGTCACCGTATAAATGATATAATTTACATAGAATCATTGAATTTGCATATCGTGATAAAATAATACACTTACGGGGCAAAATAATGGGGTTTTAAGGGTATATTATATTATCACGATATCATAAATTATGTTGTTATTATTCATTTGATTTATTAAATTATGTATAAATATATATTTAATGTAATTGAATTTATTCTAATATTATTGTTGAACTGATCAGATGAAGCTGATTAATCATAGAAACTTGCAGTACGTTTGAATTATTATTCTTGCGTTTAATGTTTTTCGAGCCACAATATTTTCATTGTAACATTAAACGAAAGTTAACCCGAGTGACCCCAGTTATAACTAGTGAAGTCATGCATATATGTAATCACTAAATTTTTTTTAATCACAAATCAATGATTTTAGATATAATTACGAAACTTCTGAAATTGAACTTTTATAGAAAAACGTGCGCGAAAGCAGACGCCTCACTAGTAGTAGTTTGTTGGTATGTTATAAGGTGCTAATCTCAAGAAATATTACTTTTTACGCATTAATTTTTGGAATATTATATTTTATTGATAGAGAATTAGTACTTAGGAGTATGTAGTGTGTAGTTATAATAATTTTGATTAAATTCTATTTATTATCATTCATGCGTATTATAATATAATGTTGTATGTTTTTATTGTTCATATAGATACTATATGTATTACTTAATATTTTAATTATTAATAGAAATTATAAATATTATAAATATAGAAATCAACATGATAAAAAATAAATTATGAGATAGCTTAAAAATATATATATTCAAAAAAATTGTCGTTGCCAGGGATCGAACCCGGGGCTTCCACACCACAGCGCCACACCATAGCGCTCATAAATCCGCCAGGAGGGTTATCAAAAGTGCGAAATTAATTTGGCAAAGAATGTTGTATACAACATAATTAGCACCTTAAACTTTTATTGATTTTGTTAGATCATAATATATTCAAGACCTTAACGAATAGTAAGAGAAATAAATGATGGGATGATTTATTATGAATCGTTAGTTGGTGTGGAAATACTTGTACATATAAATGTTTGCTATAAAATAAATGTTATAAAATAACAAAAATCCTAATCATTTGTCAAGCTTGTCATTTCTTTCATTAGATATTAATTTAAGTCTTATTTAAAGACCTTTAATAAGACTTAAATTAATATCTTCGTCATATTATGTCTATCTCACTATATTAAAAAGTAATTAATAAGCGTTTTTAGTCGTTTAATCAACACTTAGCTCTTCTTCTTCTTAAAGTGCGTTTCCAACTAGTGAAGATATAATTAATATTTGAAATAAATGCAACGTCATCGGCCACATTTGTAAAATTGTAAAAAACATTTAAGTAAATAGCAATGAATACACTTTAGAAGGTGGGATTAGAACATGCAGAAACATGCCGAAGACCTACCGACATCTTGATTTGCATGTTGAAAATATTCAACGAATAATAATTCATAACAAAAGTTTGAAAAAATCTCATCTACCAACACCACAACCAGGCCAGCCTAACAACTTTACCGGGGCAGTGGTAAATGGAAGCGGCTTGAGGGAGTCAAGGTATTGAACTCAGAGTCACAACTTGGTGGTTTGCGAGTGTCGAAATTGATTTCACTTGTAGATTTATCTGTTGCTCACACGTTCACCAATTTGAGTACGCGGTTAAGGTCGGTACAGATCGCTTCAACTTGTGGTCGCAGATTTTGTGGTCTTCTGCATTTAGTGGTTAGGATGGTACACTAAACATTATGTTATTGACCTAAAATCTACGTACATGCAGGTATGCATGCTAGCTGTGATAGCCAAGTGGTTAGGACGTCCGCCTCCTAATCAGAGGTCGGGGGTTCGAACACGGGCATACACCTCTAATCTTTCGCATTCATCTGCGTTTTTAGCAATTAAAATATCACTCGCTTCAACGGTGAAGGAAAACATCAAACCTGCATGCCTGAGAGTTCTCCATAATGTTCTCAAAGGCGTGTTAAATCTGCCAATCCGCACATGGCCATCGTGGTGGACTATGATCAAACCCTTCTTATATAGAGAGGAGACCCGTGCTCTGTAGTGCTTGCAATGGGTTGATCATGAAGCTATGCAAACACACAGTATAACAAATAATATACTATATATATATATACTCAGAAACCTTGTTAAGCCGATAACCGAAGTAAGCGTCAACTGCTGGGAATAGTTCTCAAACTTACTGTCCTTTATAGAATCGCTATGCTATTTATTCTGCTTGTTCAAACTCTTGTTTTCCCCATATTTTTATACGCTGCGGAGACGTGGACTTTGCGACTAGTCGAGAAGAAGTAGATTGATGCTCTAGAGATGTGGTGCTAGAGGCAAATGCTGGGAGTATCATGGACCGAATTTCGCCCCAACATCTCTATACTCCAAGAAATCGGCATTAAAAAACGTCTATTGGCGTTAGTACAAAGTCGCATCTTAAAATTCTTCGGACACGTCTCTCGGCGTGAGAGTGACTCCATAGAGCGTCTTGTCGTGCAGGGCAAGGTGGAGGGCACTAGAGGTCGAGGAAGGTCACCCATGCGATGGACCGATCAGATAAAGTCTGCTGTGGGCGGTCGTTTGCACGAGTGCACCAGGCTTTCGGGCAGCAGAGGGAAGTGGCGGATGCTCGTGAGGCGTATGACATCTGTCCTCAAAGACACTGCTTCATGATGACCACGACCACTCTGTCAAGAGTGTAACGAGAAAGAAGATGCTATTTATATCTGTATATAATATATACAGATAAAATAAAATAATGACTGACTGACTGAACTAGCAATACTTTTTGGAGCTTACTCGTTAAGAATCGATCTTCATATTAGGCTCCCGGTATGAAAAAAATATGAGCAGTAAAATCTACTGAACGAATGACCTCGTTACGTTTTTGTACGCAACCTATTCTGCGCACCTGTGACTTTTCAGGCGTGAGCATTAAGACGTATATAGAATGACGGATTGAAAATTTTTTAGGTATTTTCATTGATACGTTCGTTTACCGTTTGATATGGTAAAATCTTTTTCTTAGACTAATAAGTCTATTTTATGCCTATTTAGACAGTCGATCTGAAAGAATAAACTCCATTCGTGATTCCTGTTATTTTAACTACAAGTTAGCCTGATGGTAAGCGATGACGCAGTCTATGCTAGCGAGCTAACCTGTTCGGGGTACGGTAAACCCAATCTCCTAATTGGTTTCTTCGTGACATCGTAACGGAACGTTTAATCGCTTGGCAATACTTCTTCGTCGAAAGGTAACCTAACCACGACCGATGCCTCCCAAAAGACGAGACTCGAGCCGGGAATCGAATCCAGGACCTCCTACTTAATAATGCGACAGCGGACGCTATGGAGGTTAGGTAATTAGCTATTATAACGTAAAAAATATTTTTCTCAATTTTCTCGTAAATCGTAAATATATTAATCTACATTATATCATAAATTATTTTATGATGGTTAATCTAAGTTTTATGTAAAATATTTGATGTATAATAAATTATTTTATTATGTATTTCATGAATATATAATAAAATATGTGAATGATTGACAACTTTTGACAGTTTCCTCATGTGTCGACAGTCACAGCATGAATCATTATAAATCCGGTTGCAGATATAACAGACAATAAAACATCATTTGGTCTCAGCGATAGCGATATATTGTGGAAATTATCAAGATCAACTTGATCTTGATAATTTCCACAATATATTTCACTGGAGATGTTACGCGCAAGGTCTTGTCACTTCCTTGCAATTACTTCGCAGTCATCATTCCTTAAAAGTAAAATGTCAAAAGTGTTAACTTGTTAAGTCGTAATTTTCAAAACGTGTGCGATTAAATCAGAATTTAATACCCTTTCTGAGACATAAAGTCAGGGTCGCTTAATAATACTGTCGCTATCATCATCATCAGACTTAAGGGAGGTCATGTACGGTGACTTTTTGTAGAAATTTTCACGCGTTTCGTCAAAAGCGTTTCTGCTTTTAACAGTTTGTAACATTTGCAATACGCGATAGAAGCGTATTTGACATCAAAATAAAAGTGCGACTTCTTGTACTCATATTTTTTTACACGTTATTTTTACGTGACGGGCATTGTAAAGTTTGTGTACAATAATCTACCGCATCTGTACTATACTTATTAGGGATCTATCTGTGATTGTTTAGCCACTGGGGACATAAGGGAATCTATCAGAACAAGCTGATATTAATATAACTTTATTTCTGTTATTGGTGTCACAAAACAACAAAACCAGTAAAAAAGGTTTTTTTTTGTATGAGATAACGTGCATCGTAGACTAACAGTTAAGTAAACAGTAGGTAACAGTTAAAATCACCCGTCTCTGGACCGAGAGCTCAAAAACTATAAAAATAAATGTAACTGAGAAATTAAATAAATTACTTTCCCAAAATTTTCCAAAGAATTTAATGAACAGGAAATGTTCAGTTATGTTTTTAATTGATTTATTTATTGTACCAAATTTGTGATAAAAAACACTTATATAATAAGTATACAAAGGAATGCTTATCTCCATAAGAGATCTCTTTCAGCTTCCCTCAGATTCATTCTGATTATTTTAATTATAGATACCATTTAGACGTCTTCATAAATTCTGGGTAACAAGTGAGAAAACAAGATTTATCGGATCTCTTGACGACCTCCGTTGCTCGCATTTTAATGTTGGTGGTCCCGGGTTCGATTCCCGGCTCAAGTCTGGTTTAATGGGGGGCTTAGCCCGTCACTAGTTTTCACCCTACCGATAAAGACGTGTCGCTAAGCAATTTAGTGTTCTGGCACAATGTCGCGTAAAAACTAATTAGGAGTATGGGTTTACCATACCTCTTACAGGTTAGTCAGCTACCATCTTAGACTGCATCATCAGTTAACATCAGGTGAGAATGCGTGAGCACTTGTAGTTTTTTTTTTTTTAAAGAAACTATTATAGTAAAGTGATATAGTCAGACTATCTCTATAGTAAGTCGATATAGTCTTATTTTATCATACCCACAGTATCATTTCAACGTGGTTTCATGCAACAGTTGCAACATGATTAAAGGATATAATATAACTGCACGGGTTTGAACTCTCACATTAGCTCCGTACTTCCTTGTAATCACAACCTTTGCGAAAGGTGAGAGATCGAACTCACTCAAGCTGTTTGACGAACATAGTAATGTTTTTTACTGTATTTCCTGCTGACACTTTGGTTTTATGGCCAGCATGTAACTACGTATCTTGAAGTCTCGGGGTCTATTTCCGGGTCAGATCAATATAATATGGGTTTGCGTCAACAAGTTCTTTGTACTCCAGGAGCTTGATCGTTGTTTTCAATCAGTCGTTTTATTCGAGCGCAAGCTTACTGTAAATAAAACCATATTAGATGGTAATTGTAAACGTAAGTATATAGTTACTATCTAACACGATAAAATTAGGCTTTAAAGGCAACTAACTTGTTTCGGAGCAAACTCTCGCAAAAGATATGTTAATACGTCATGACAAAATATTGAGTTTCAATAAGTTATCCTTATGTAAATAGTTCCACTGTTCAAATTAAAGATTTTGACGATCTCCGTGGCGTGCGCTGTCACATTATAAAGTTGGAGATCCTGGGTTCGATTCCCGGCTCGAGTCTGGTCTGGTGGGAGGCTTCAGCCGTGGTTAGTTACCACCTCAACGACAAAGACGTGTCGCCGAGCAATTAAGCGTTCTGGCAAAATTTCGCGTAGAAATCAATAAAGAGTATTGTTAAGCTTATGCTTTACAAGTTAGCCCGCTACCATCTCAGGTGAGATTGCCGTCAAAGACTGACTTGTAGGGTATAATAATAAGATAACTGAAACGCTCATCTATGTATATTGAATATAAATAAAGAATTACATTAAATTAACGCATCGCATTAAGATGATTAATTACTTTAGCCGTAAGATATTTATTTTAATATAATTAATGTCAAGAAGCGAAAATTAACACACTCATTATATTAAACGAAAGACATATTATCAAAACAAACTGAACGTAACCTGATGTAATAATATTAAGCCCCGTGACACCGAAACCGAATTAATATTTATATCAATGAATAAGTATAAATAATTTAATATATTCAAATGTATTCAAGTGTCAAAAAAATGTTCCGCATATTGCAAACGCATATATGATCGCGAGATAACTCGTGGTATAGATATTTCATCCGCGTTTTAAAATAGTAACATGAATTCTTCAGTAGCCGTTTGGTTACCTACATCATACTCATGCGAGATTTTTATACACTACAAGGTTGCCCTTGACGGTAATCTCACCTGGTGGTAAGTGATGTGGCTGTCTAGGATAGTAGCGGGCTAACCTGTTAGGAGTATGGTAAACCCACGCTCCTAATTGGTTTCTACGCGACATCGTCCCGGCACGCTTAATCACTTGGCGACACGTCTTTGTCGGTAGGGTGGTAACTAGCCACGGCCGTAGTCTCCCAACGGTTTTACCACAACCCTAACAGATTAGCCCGCTATCTTCTTAAACTACATCTCTTAACCATCAGTTGAGACTGCCTTTAAGGGCTAACTTATAATGTATATAAAAAAATATATATAACTAAATAAATATATGACTCTGTAGTTCCTTATAATGTCCAAATCTCTTTATAAACAAAAAGAAATTATAACTCTTAGATCGGAATTTAGTACGGAATTATTGAATTATATAACTTTACACAAGATAAATCAAATAAAGACTAGAGTCTAATAACCCAGACTCTGCAATTATAAATGACAATGACAATATTTCACTCCATGTTTCTTCATATAATTCAAGCGAATAAAGCACTTATCTCCTCTTAACAAGTGCCACTTGCACTGCAATATTATACTTGCCGAGACAGCAATTATATTATCGAGATCATGAACTGTGTTTGATATCGGAGACGTAACGGAAAAACGGACTTACTTTTTATCTATATAATTGTCTAGTTCTTATTTGAAATGGACCATGAAGCCACGTGGAACCTTGCTGGCGGTCACGGTTACACTGCTATTATTAGAAAAACACTGTAATATAAGATTTATATCAATTTATTAAACGTACATCCGACGATAAAGTTTACGAGCGGAAAATGACCCAGAAAAAAGAATCAGGTTTATGATTATACACCTGATAAGAAAACTCACAGTTAAATCAAATCCAAACAAAAATTATTTTATTCATGTCAACCTAATACATGCCTATATGAATGTGATTGTCTAAAAAGTGTTCATATACTCATAGTGCATATATCTTTTCACAATGTAACGGATGACACATCAGCGAGTGCGCCAATTTGTCTATGCCAAGCAGCCATATTGCCGTACCTTACCGCCATGCCAAAAATTGCCGCCATTATGTTTTGGTACGTCAAACTAGCCAAAGCCCGCCATTTATATGAAAACAATAAAAATATTTTGTTTACCAGTTTTGTCTTTTCATTTTTGTATCTTACTACAATAACTTTAATTCTTGAGGCGGCGGTTTTTTTTTATCCACTACAAGTTAGCCCTTGACGGCAATCTTACCTGGTGTAAGTGATGATGCGGTCTAAGATGGTAACGGGCTAACCTGTTAGGAGTATGGTAAGCCCATAAACCTAATGAGTTTCTACGCGACATCGTGCCGGAACGCTAAGCCGCTTTGCGACACGCCTTTGTCAGCAGGTGGTAACTAGCCACGGCCGAAGCCTCGCACCAGACACGGTGATGACTACATTCATTAACTAAAGCTAGGAGGGTCCCAAATGCACCCCGATCTAACAAGAAGCTCACAATAATAAGCCGGGTTTTCAATTTTTTATCTTCACATAGTGAATTATTACTTAAAATAAACTATGAAGTTAGATCAATTATATTTTATTGTATATTTAAATATAATTGATCCTTAATATAATTATAGGATTTTTCATTTAATCTTACGTGTTATAAAAAATTTTAACGTATCAAGGAACGTCTCAGATATCACTTGGTAATATTATAAAATGATATCCAATTTCATTTTAGTTATAACGCGATAGGGAAAGTTATGCCCGGAGTATATTATGTTCATGAGGTGAGAGATAATCATCATGTTGCTAGTGGTACGACTCGAAGATCATTTGTTAGGGGCTACTGTGAATAAACTAACGTTTTATTCACAGTAACCCCTAAGAGATCGTTAGGTTATAAATTACGTTAGGTATGCATTAGTTATGTTAATGTTCTCAAATAATGAATAGAAGCAGGCGTTACTTTGCGGAAGTCCATGATAAACAATATACAGCTAGTATAATTTGCTATATTCCGCCGACAACCACAAAATACTCCACTAAAACCTCTACGCACGTTTCGACCCGACACCGGATCATCCTCAGGAGATGTTGACTTTGCTTTTCGCGCTTGTGAAGTCAACATCTCCTGAGGATGATCCGGTGTCGGGTCGAAACGTGCGTAGAGGTTCTAGTGGAGTATTTTGTGTGGTGTTATACTATACTAATCTCCCCGTTGTCGGCGGAATATAGCAAATTATACTTGCTGTATATTGTTTAATGTTCTCAAACAATAAATCCGCAACGTAATTATGAGTAGGTAAAGGAATACGTACTCTCTACTTACATGCTCTCGATCTCTTCTATCTTAAACCGTACATCTTTAGAGCCGAATACACTGGTCTTGTAATGTTTGGGCGTGGTCAACACTTGATGATATAACGAGTAAACCATTAAATAGTATTATAAAACTACCGTCTCTATGAATAGATATACCGGAAGATGTCGTAATTTTTACGATGTTGTAAAATTAATTGGTTAACACCTCAAGAGTGATTGTGAGGTTTTTCAGCAGCCGCAAACTGCGGAAAAACGCCGCAACGAAATCTGTTGGACTGAAATTGGAATAACAGCAGTAATGTTTAGAAGAACAATTTATATCTTATATATAAAATTCTCGTGTTGTGACAATATTTGTCCCCATACTCCTCTGAAACGGCTCGACCGATTCTTATGAAATTTTTTATGCATATTCATTAAGTCTGAGAATCGGCCACAATCTGTTTTTCAAACCCCTAAGTGATAAGGGGTGACCACTCCAAATTTTTTTGATTTTTTTTTGTGGCATTAAAAATATATTTAACTTTTCACTCTTCTATCACCAACCCTGACTTTTTATTAGTCATTTTAATAATGCGCATTTAAATATGCGCGAATATGGGTGACCGTGAATTATTTACATGGAAAAACAACGTTTGCTGGGTCAGCTAATGTTATATACGAGTATAACTAATAAATATGCCCATAAAATATTTCAAAATTCAAGAAGAAGATGGCATGTAAATGAGAAAAAAGTAATCTTGTCGTACCGTTTAGTAAGCTGCACAAAATTATGGATTTATTCAAATTGTATATTATTTTATAAAAAAAATACCAACTGAAATCTTGGAGTTTCCCAATAAGTTCAAACTGTCAAAACATAAGCTAATAATATTAAGGATTACGTAAATTTTAAAAAAAGCTTGGGTGTGAATTGCTATAACTTCATAGCTAATTATAATTATTTATCGAGTATATGAGACTGTGATAACAAAAAAAAACCCGGCATAGTTTTTTGTTGGCTTCTTCTTAGACCTACCTAGTGCCTTTCGTACACGAACTACCATATTCAAAATATGTTTTTACGTACATAATATAAACAATTTTTTGTTAAGTTTTTAATTTTGTAACATTTTAATTTTAAACCAACCTACTGAAATATTTAAAAAAATCTACTGAAGGTAGTTTAAAATGACTGAAAGAATGAAGTTCAAGTAGGTGTTGTCTTTTTTTAATAGGCCATACAGTACATAAAAACGTTCTATAATAATATTTTTTTATATAGTTATAAATTTATATCCGCTTTTTTTTATCGTGGGTAAATCCTCATGGACACCTCTGCGCCATGGGGAGGCACAGATCGCTTCTCGGCCTTTTGGCTACGATCACAGTGTAGAATCTAAATTTATATCCGCTGGAAATCAGAAATTGGTAATTTTTTATCACAGTCAAGTTGCGATGAGCCGGTAGATTGATATTCCAAGTGCTTGTTAATTTTTCTGCATGTTCATGATAGGCCTCAAGTATTATCTAACATAGAATTACGGTCAGTGTAATTATAAAATTTTACTTGACCTAAATAAGTAAGACTATTATTAGTGAACATATCGTGCGAAGAAGTTATATAACGACACAAACCGCGACTTCGTTCAGTTCTAATGGTTTTGTCATTTCTTTATGCTTTATCTTCTTCTTCTTGTTCAACCCATTACCGGCTCACTACAGAGCACGGGTCTCCTCTCAATATGAGAAGGGTTTGGCCATAGTCCACCACGCTGGCCATGTGCGAATTGGCAGACTTCACACGCCTTTGAGGACATTATGGAGAACTCACAGGCGTGCAGGTTTCCTCACGATGTTTTCCTTCACCGTTGAAGCAAATGAAATTTCAATTTTTAAAAACGCACATAACTCCGTAAAGATAGAGGTGCGTGCCCGGATTCGAACCGCCGACCTCTGATTAGGAGGCTGACGCCCTAACCACTAGGCTATCACCGCTTCAATGAATGTCAACTTTATTTTCTCCAATACACATTTATACCGCCAAGGGTTTGCTAAGCTGGTTTACGATACTCGAAGATCATTGCGTTTACTTGTGTGATCTCGTACTGAAGGAACACATGTAGGTAGAGTCATGAAAGTAACGTTATGTTATGAGACGCATCACGCTCCAGTTAACGTCACAAAAGTTCTATTACTTACAACATCTACACGTAAAGATATTGTGTTTTCATTTCGAATTGGATTTTTAAGTTAGCCCATACTGCTTTCTCCAAAGGTACCTTTTTTTTACTACAAGTAAGCCCTTGACGGCAGTCTCACCGGGCTAACCTGTTAGGGGTACGGTAAACCCATACTCCTAATTGGGTTCTACGCGACATCGTACCCGAACGCTTAATCGCTTTGCGACACGTCTTTGTCGGGAGGGTGGTAACTAGCCACGGCGGAAGCCTCGCACCAGACCAGACTCGAGCCGGGAATCGAACCCTGGACCTCCAACTTTATAATGCGATGGCGCGCGCGCTGCGCCACGGAGGTCGTCAAACCATAATTGATTAATAATTATTAATGCTATAAATGTTTCTATGTTAAGAACGTTATGGTACGTACGGTGTTGTTATGTCGTTAAGAAACTACATACAACTTGTTAAAACTTTGTTAAATCTCTTAACGTATCTTTTGGAGGTTGGGAACTATGATCGGTCGGAAGCATCCCACCAGAATAATGGATTCCCAGCTGATGCCAAATGGGGAATTTTCACCTTCAGCCACAGCTGGATTCGGTCTAGCAAAACCGTGCTGGTTTTTTTTTATCGCGGGTAAATCCTCATGGATACCTCTGCGCCACGGGGAGGCACAGAGATTATGTCAGACTCCTACTGACTAAAACCCTCACGTGTTCCTACTCACCGCTGTATGGTGGAGCCACGGGAAAGCTTTCGCATACAACTGCTACTCCACGAGCGGGTGTCCGCCGCAGCAGACCCTCCTTGGGCACAACGTGCCCAGTTTCGGCGGTTAGAGGTGTGCCGGAACAACAGCACACCAGCCAACTCCGGCTTGGGATACAGCAGCGTTTCGGTAAGAAGAAATTGGTGAAGATTTATTATAACATTTTCGTATTATGTTTTAAGGCCCATATATATTGTTACAATGTTGATCTAATGGATCAAATTGTGTATTCAGGTAAACTGTGTGATTTCATGGTAATATATTTGAATTTAGTTATCAGACGACGATTGTTTGAGTAGTTACCACAAAGCAATTGCTTACTTTGAATACGCAAGTTATATAACTAGATGGTTAATAATATTTAAAAAAATAAATAAGTAAAAAATACTTAATTTTAGGGTTATTGAAGATTTAATTAATTTTTTCAAAAACCCTAAAATTATGTTGTATTTCAGTAATTTAAAAACTACAACTAGTTATTGTGCCATTCTCATATAAAAATACTTTTTCAAATCGACTATGAAACGTCAAAGAAGAATGAAAGTACATAGATAAAAAATACGCATCGAGTGGAAAACCTCGACCCTTTTTGGCCGTGGATTAGAAACAAAACAAGTATGCCTTAACTCGGCCCAGATTTCATAACGAATAGGAAAGTGGCACAGATGGTCAATAGGAATTCCTTATTATAATTTGTTGGGCCAGTTTTATTTATAAATCATCTTAACCGACGCTATGCTGTGAGGTAGAGAGCGATATACCGACCAATGATTGAATTACTGAATTCATACATTTGTGTGACGTTAATATCATCAGTAATATTACAATAATGTATGAATTCAGATGCAACCCACATTTGCCACTTAAACTCAAGGGGAAAATTAAAAAAACTATCCTGTCAGTAATCAATACAGACCTGTTTTGTTGTATGGGTCAGAATATTAGCATTTAAAAAAATGGATGAAAGAAGAGCAATGCAAACATTGAGATAGATGTGCGTTGTGACAAAAATGGATAAGGTGGGAAATAAATATATATGAAGAATTCCATAAGTAACGCTACTTACAGAAAAGATGAGGAGTAATGAATGTGAATGAAAAGCTAGCATGGAATGGTCATATAATGCGGAGGGAAGAAAGCAATGTTACGAAAAGATATATATTTTATTTGCTAACAATTATAGTCTACACTAATATTATAAAGAGGAAAACTTTGTTTGTTTGGTTGTAATGAATAGGCTCAAAAACTACAGGACCGTTTTTAAAAATTCTTTCACCATTCGAAAGCTACATTATCCACGAGTAACATAGGCTAAATTTTATTTTGGAAAAAATTAGGGTTCCGTAAGGTATTTGGGTTTTTACGAACACGAGGTGTAAAAAATCAACCAGAAAAGTTACTTATTTCGCGTACGCTGCCTAAATTAATTCTTATGAATTTTTACAACTTATTCTGACTGAATTTTAAAAACCTATTCCATGCGGACGAAGTTGCGGGCGCCAACTAGTGGGAAATAATTTTATGATCTCCCACTTTCCAAACTAGTATATACTGTATCACATATACATGTATATAAAAAAGAGTAGGGGAAGAGTGATGGATTGAGAAAAAGAGGATATGCGTGTAAAAGGTGTGGGTTGTGAAATTACGGCTGATAGAAGTGAGTGAAAGAAGAAGACATGTGTGCCGACCAGGATAAACGTAATAAGAAGAAATATTGTGAAATCTGTATTTATCAGTATTAATTATATTTAGTAGGGTATCGTTCTCTTTATATCACAATAACAAAAGATACACCAATGGACTACTTCTGAGATGACGGTATATCTAAGATATATAAGGTCACTTTGTAAGGTAGGAATATATTGTATCATCATTGGCCAAAAAAAGAAAAAAGACATGCCATTTCAACAAGGTCGCATGGAACATCTAGTATAATACCTTTACAACATACTCGGACGTTTAAAACCAACCAAAAGATAATTATGTCTACTCATTTTCCCGTCTTATCTCATAGAAACAGGAAGAGAAAATGTTTAATCATAATTATCTCGTTGCACGCATGCTAGCTCCACTGGTGAAGGCACAAACTACATTCTCTTTAAACTTAAAGTTCCTCGATAGTCTGTCTTCAAATAAAAAATAAAAAAAAGACGTGTGGCACTCGGTGACTGTTGCGGTAAAGCTATTGCATAGCATATTTTATCAACTAAATTATTAATATTTCAAAAACAACAATGAAAATAAAAATATTAAAAATATTGAGGTTATTTTTGATAAAATTCATTTGAAAAAAAGCAAAAGGGAAATGAGTAAAATTTAACTCTAGATTTGATTACAGACAGACAACGGGACAGGTGAAACTATATAAAAATGCTTGTCATAATAATAAAAATTAAAAAAACGTGATAAAAAAAATTAAGACGTACCCCAGGCTCGAACCTACGACTTTCTGCACAAAAAGCATACGTGATAATCGCTGTATCGAAACGCGCGAAATATCTATATGGTAAAAAGTATCATCGCTGTGCCCGTCGGAGTTGGGAGCGTGAGATTTTTTTTCGTTACGGAATTTCTGGATTCGGTCCCCGCGCTCAAGGCCCTCGATAGAAGCTATGCAATAGCTTAAAAATTTAAATATACTTATTTGTGTTAGGTTTACTGCCCAAGAATAAAAATTCCAGGTCACAAGTTGATATAGAAACGTGTAGGTATCAAATTGCATTTAAATCGTTCGTGATTACGGAACAAATATCGACATCCAAATGTTTTGACAAACATGCAAACATATCAAAAATACATTCATAGTTTTTATGTTTTATTCCACTGCAAGTTAACGACAATAATACTGGTGGTAAGTGATTATGCAGTCTAAGATGGTGATGGGCTAACCTTTAAGGATTATAATAGTTTGTTTCTACGCGACATTGTGCCGGATTGCTTGATTACTTGGTTCTATGTCGGTATATAAAATTAATGCATGATGTTTGACAAAATTTCAATTTGTTTCAATCTTTAACAGATTTGTCTTAAAAAATTATGTGCATGTTTATTTTCGTGAAATCATAATTAACCAATCAATCATAATCTTTATTCAAATAATCCTTTAAAAGGTACTTTGGACGCGTCAATAATTTACATATTAGTGAGTTGATGGTGATAACTAAAGCTATGAGGGTTCGAAACGCGCCCTGGTTTAAGAAGAAGCCCACAACAAACTTAGCCGGGTTAATTTATTTTATGTTATCACCGTCTCACATGCCATTTAAAATCATTTAAGAGCAATATTTTATAGTCAAGATTGTTTATCATTTACACAAACATTTATACTATAATAGGACTTTTCTACAAGCTTACGTTTTATATGAACTTTGAACTTATATTTATCATCATGACATCATGATCAACCCATTACCAGCTCACTACAGAGCACGGGTCTCCTCTCAATATGAGAAGGGTTTGGCCATAGTCCACCACGCTGGCCATGTGCGGGTTGGCAGACTTCACACGCCTTTGAGAACATTATGGAGAACTCTCAGGCGTGCAGGTTTCCTCACGATGTTTTCCTTCACCGTTGAAGCAAGTGATATTTTAATTGCTTAAAACGCACATAACTTTGAAGGTTAGAGGTGCATACCCGGATTCGAACCCCCGACCTCTGATTAGGAGGCGGACGCCCTAACCTCTAGGCTATCACAGCGTTCTTATATTTATATTTTATACTTCTTATATTTATATTATAACGTAATTTAATTTAAAAATTAGTTATGTACCGAAAGTTGCGTACAGTTCTTGGCCTGCAGGAAATCACATTCCATTCGAACTGTGATTTTTATTTAGCGATCGAGCATGTAACATAATCACTATTATCTGGTTGAACAAGCGTAATCTCCTTATAATAGCGTAGTTAATCACTTTATTTGCTATATCACTATGAAATACCTATAGTTGATCTAGTTGAAGTGCAAAGTTGATATGAGGACGTTAATGATAATTTCATTCGTTCCAATATGTTTTACACGAAGCAATGAATATTAATATCATATGAATACTGACGACCTCTGTCTCATTATAAAGTGAATGAATGAAGGTCCTGGGTTCGATTCCCGGCTCGAGTCTGGTCTGGTGGGAGGCTTCGGCCGCGCATAGTTACCACCCTACCAACAAAGACGTGTCGCCAAGCGATTTAGCGTTCCGGCACGATGTTGTGTAGAAACTAATAAAGAGTGTTGGCTTACCATTTTCCGAACAGGTTAGCCCGCTACCATCTTAGACTGCATCACTTACCATCAGGTGAGATTGCCGTCAAGAGCTAACTTGTAGTGGATAAAAAAAAGATAGGTACATAGCCTACGCACTTTAGCAAATTAAATAGTTATGTTAAAGCATTCGGAGGTTAGTATTTCATAATATGGAAAACACGCAATATTTCCAATAATTGAGTTTTTAATGTTCAATGTTCACGCACTTGAACCAGCGTAAGACGTCCGGTTTCGGAAACACACGAGTATATCCCTTTTAACAACTTAACAAGAATTTAAAATTATATTTAGCATATTGGTTAACATCATTTGTTGAACACTTATTGCACCATTTTCTAGTTCAGTGCTTTAATTATTTTATGGACACGAAAAAAATGTAATTTTCCACCACTCGCTCTAAAATTTATTAATAAAGTGTATGTATGCACCTTTTATATGGTAGTGTGTCATTATAAAGTTGGAGGTCCTGGGTTCGATTACCGGCTCGAGTCTGGTCTGGTGGGAGGCTTCGGCCGTGGCTAGTTACCGACAAATACATGTCGCCAAGCGATTTAGCGTATCAGCACGATGTCGCGTAAAAACCAATTAGGAGCGAGGGTTTACCATACTCCTAACAGTTTAGCCCGTTTTTACTTACCACTTATACATCATCAAGGGCTAACTTCTAAAGTCCAAAATTTTTTTACGTAATTGTCTAATATTACAAACGCAAAATTTTGTATTTGTCTCAATAAACCGCTCTTAATGGTACGTTATTCTTAATGTTACCATACTCGACTAAGGATCAAGAGGATCGGTTATTCTAAAGTAGTGAGTTTTCTGACAGTACATGTTCAGTACCCGTCCGGAATTAAGAAATTCGCGGAATCCACACCTGTGCTGGAGTAAGGAAATTCGCGATGCCCACGTCTGTGCCGGAGTTAGAAAATTCTCGGTGTCCACTCCTGTGCCTCGTGATAGGCCGTCAAGCCATCGGTTGCAGTTATTATCATTTACATATGATAAGCAGTTTGTCCGGTGGGAGGCTTCGGCCGTGTCTAGTAACCACCCTACCGACAAAGACGTTTCGCCAAGCGATTTAGCGTTCCGGCACGATGTCACGTCAAAACCAATTAGGAGCGTGGGTTTACCATACTCCTAACAGGTTGGCCCGCTACCATCCTAGACTGCATCACCACTTACCACCAGGTGAGATAGCCGTCAAGGGCTAACTTGTAGCGTGTAAAAAAAAAAAAAACAGTGTATTGGGTCTAACCTCTAGTCCTATTTCCTATGTGAAAGGTGGCATGTGTAGGCATTTACTTATGATAATGAGGATGCTACCTTCCTTACGTAATAGTATTTCAACAGAGCTATTTTTAGTATCTAAATGTTTTTTTTTGGTTTTATCATCGTCAATTATCATATATTATCTCAAAATATCCACAATTAACACAGCAATAAACAATGTAACAACTCTTTTGACTTATTAATAACTCTATAGAATAACATAATGGCAAAATTTATTCACAAAAAATCGTTAGGAAGATTGATTATCAATTTACATATAGATAAGAGCTTAACTCTTAGGTAACAATCTATGTTTAGCAAACACAATCCTAGGTCTTGATATGATAAAATTAATATGCAAAAAGTCGAATATTTTATTTTTTCATTTTAATTCATAATTGAAGGTATATTTAATACGAAACTTTATTTGACTTCATTTGCACGTATATTATTGGATTTTTCAGTTACTCTTCTCATGATTAGATATTGTAAACAACCTTTGAATGTTTCCATTATAAAAATAGTATTCAATTAGGTACATATATAAACGGGGATAAATTCATATATTTATAATATTTAGTATATATAAAGATTGTATATTTGCGCCGCTATCCTCTACTATCAATAACTACATTTCCCAAAGATTATCTGGAAGAAATTACTGAAGCAATAAGATCACCTTTGCTAACCAATGTATACGAAGTGTCACATGTTTTTTGTTACTGATTTCTATGCAATGAAGAGTATTATATATAACTATCATATTATGAGTTGAAATATCGAGTTTGGACACATTTCTTTGGTAAGGGAATAAAGCAAACATCACAAAGAGCTAAACTGACGTCACTGGATGTATCAAAAGCTTGTTTGGTTCTGTACCTCATAACGGAAAGAGGACCTTTATGGGATAACTTACGTTTCTATCTGTCCGTCTTTCATAGAGTATCTTCTAAATATATGATAAAGTTTAAAAAAATTTACATAGTAGCTCTGGAATACCTATAAAAATATTTTTCTAACGTATTTGGTACGTTGCTGAATATAAATATAATAAATAAAATTGTTTCGAAATAATAGCAGTCATCATTATACCAGCACATCAGCACTTTTGTTGACGACTCTACAAGTGATGTAAGCTGCCTCAAAGGTAAAAGTGCTGATTTGCGACCTACAAATCTTTGTACTAGTTCAGATGTGGTACGCAATGTTACAATGTTAGCAATATAACCACTAACTGTATAACATAACTGATATGTTAACTTGTGTTTTGCCCCGAACTTACGACGACCGATAAGGCTTCATTCCAATTACTGCATACAGCAATAGAGTTAGGTTTAACTGCGTGTAGTATGTTGCTTATTAGGGTGCCTTATTTAAATTATCACCGTAACCACAAAATTTCAGACACAGCCTCAGCCTTCAGCTTTTCTTCACCATCTCATTTGAGTTTTGTTTAACATGGTTCCCGTCCATGTCTCGGAGGCATTTGGCAGTGGAGAACTACACCCATACATAAACCAAAAAGATCCAGAGTGAAGAACTCAGTAAGACTGAATTTATTGCATTTTTAGTATAGTACATAAAAACGACTTCAACATACCTGTTGTATTATGAATTAGGTAATATTTTGAGTTTTTCATAAACCCCAAATCCAACCCTGTTTTTAATTTGACTACAACAAATTTCCCGAGATTCAAAGATTTATTAGTCAACCTTATCTAAGGCCTACCTGAAACCATCCTAGACGTTACAACTAGTTTCACAAGTTGGCCCCTTATAAACGGGCGATCAACCCAAACAGAAAATGTTCATGAATCATGCACAATCATGTAAAATTCCCCTTCTTATCGATAGTAAAAATTTTAAGTTGTGTGTGCTGAATGAAAATTTATTCAAATGGATGATAGTAGTAGTTGTTGCTTACTGCGTCAATTTGTTGTTTACCGTGTCAATTACACTTAGTTACATTTTAAATTTTTTACCTATATAAGTATGAACATATTTTGTATAAATTGTGTAATCTCTTTGGCCTTGTTTTATAACTTTCTTAATTGTATACCAATGAAATGTAACGCAGTTGATTACTTTCAAATAAATAAATATAAATTATGAGAGAAGAAGTGTGCGCCGAAGGAACATTAATAGACTGAGAATTTTGATGAATTATTAAATTTCAATAATAAACTTATGAATATTTTGTCAGTTAATCATGATATTTTACTCAATGAATATATTTTGTGATAAGCAAGTTGACTCTTACTGACATAAATTATTGAGGTGATTTAATAACCTGTATATTATGTATTTAGTCTAGTGTTTGAATCAGTTTAGAATATTATAGTTTTACATTGAGAAATATTTTTGGAACGATTAGAAAATAAAATAAAAATTTGTAATGGGATTGGTGAGAAAATGCGTATCCCAAGGTAGTTTGATATCGCCAAAACTCTACGGTCTTTCCATTGTCATCATAATTGAAAGAACCATCGAGTTTGTTATGATTGCGGACCACAAACAATTTAATACGTACATAAATGATTTTACGTTAAATTATTCAAGTGTAAAGCTGCTTGAAGTTGCTACGGTAAATAGTCTTACGGAAAGGATTTAGACCTTTAAAGTCCAAAACAGTTAAGGGTTGATCAGCAATTTTGGACTTCGAGATATTATGTAAACAACCCGTGGTGTTACGTAATGATAGTAATATTATAATAGCTTTTGTCTACTTATGTCACCGTTTAGGTTAAATCTCACATGAAATATTTACGTGTTGGACCCATATGTTCACGCAATATGTTAGTTCCACAATGTACATTAGGCTTAATTTATTGTCTGTATGTATAAAAAGGCTCTAGGCACTTAACAGATTTAGCAAACAGATAACTATAATAAAGAAAACGTTGACTAAGTAAAGATATTTAAAAAGACATTCCCCTATGTGCAAATAGGGGTTGAAACTAGGAAATACGATAACAATGACCTCTATCGATAGAAATTCATTTAAAGGTAATGGTATACAATTTTATAATAAATTACCAAATGAAATTTCTGGGATGTCTCTCAATAAGTGTAAAACGTAAGCTTGTAGAAAAGTCCTACTTTAGAGTAAAGGATTATGTAAATGATAAACAAGCATGGGTATGAAATATTGCTCTAATAAGATAGCTCCTAATATAATTTTAAGTGGCATGTGAGATGGTGATAACGAAAAGAAAATTTACCTGACTAAGTTTGTTGTGGGCTTCTTCTTAGACCGGGGCGCGTTTGGAACCCTCATAGCTTTAGTTTTATGTTTACGAATGTAGTTATCACCATCAAATCACTACTATGTAAATTATTAACGCGTCAAAAGTGCCTTTTAAAGGACTATTTGAATAAAGATTATTTGAATTTGAATTTGATCTTCCATGAGAAATACCGTGAAAATTACTGCACTTTAAATATCGTTCAATTTAATTTGAATGTGAGGTTAGTAATTAATAGAATCGTAAATCTTCAAAACAAATTTGAAGATATGTAGTTTTTTTAGCATGTTTACTTGCTTAACGTCAACCCCCTTTTCAGTATGTTATTGGTGGTGAAGTAACCGCTACCGCTGACATCAGAATTGGCACCGTTGTATATTACAATAGTCTTCCGCAAAGTAACGACTGTACTATACAATACTGTTTGTGTATCATCTAAAACAGTCTTTGTAGCTTTGCGGCCAAGATAATTTGCTGCAATCTCACATGGTAGTAGTAAGGTATATAGCAGTTACATTTAACCCATACACCTAAACTGTTCTACGCGGCATCTTACTAAAACGGCCAATTGCTTCGGTGCGACAGCACGTATTTATTAGTAGAGTAATGACAACTCGAGTCTGGTCTGGTGGGAGGCTTTGGCCGTGGCTAGTTACCACCCTACCGACAAAGACGTGTCGCCAAGCGATTTAGCGTTCCGGCACGATGTCGCGTAGAAACCAATTAGGAGTGTGAGTTTACCATACCCCTAACAGGTTAACACGCTACCATCCTAAACAAGGGCTAACTTGTAGTATATAAAAAATAAAATAAGTTAATTAAGTTTAAGTGATAAATATTGGAACCAAACGGTTAAAATTCATGCCAAAAAACAGGGTTAAGGTATGAGCCAAATGGAATGCCAAATTCCATTAAGTGTCGCAAATATTTAGCCAGCAACATCGATTGATTTATGCTTTCATGATTAAATCTTACTACCCTTCAGTCCACCTATTAAAAGCCATTAAGCTTTAATAATAATATTGAATGCAGATTTAGTATTATTTTTATTTATTTACATTTAATTATAATAACAAGTACTTAGATATGATTTAGATTAAAGAGAACCAAATAGGATGCTGCGAAAAGGTTTTAGTTATATTTGCTTTTATTTTATTACTTATCTATATGACCAGCGAGGTCCGGTTACCCTTCTAATATCTTGCCATAACGTTGCTTAACAATCTAACATAATTTTTCACGCCCACCCACAACCCAAGATTCCCTTCTACTATCTATTTCCTACAAATATAAGCGAAGGTATCGAACTGTAAAAACTGTTTTGCAAAGCGATAAAAGACATAGGCGTATTACAACACGTAACACTTTCACCCAAATTAGAACTTGGCTGGGGTACTTGGTCAAAAACCAAATGACCGAGAACGCTTTGAAATTACCACGCACCGTAATTATTAAGACATAATGGTTCCCATACTTTATCCATGGAATAATACTTTATAAGTTGCATAATAATGCAAATTTTGTTTGTATACAAAAAAAATTAAAACTCATCTAAGATGTATTTGAAAAATTACAAACCTCTTTTCCCGGGGAAACACAATCAACTGGAAAAAAAAATTACACTCGCGATCGCGTAATTGGATTTTTTTATACAAAAATGGAGCACGGAAAACGTCAGCCCTTCGCAGTGGTCTGAAAGCAACTGATGCTTCTCGGAGTAAGCTGTGAAGGCGCAGGTTGCACTGTGATGCTCAGCCTATGTCGTTACGCAACGTGAGATATGTTTTTAAGATCGCCCGTCGCTGTTTTCTCTAGGCAATTTTGTCTTTACGGATTTGTTGTGATATCTGATGTCAGGTGTGGCATTCGTTTGCGATACAAATTCTTTGGCAGGAGCCTTTTTGAGAACCACCGATACTGTAGCTGTTTATTGTTCGCGGAAAACGCAGTCGCATGAAGAAAACGGAATCTAGTATACTGAACAACTTTTATAGCGCATGTTTTGGGTATGTTAAAGGATTAAGAAGCATCTGTATATGAACTTCGTATAAAGCATAAGTAAAAAGGGGAAATGGGAAATGGAGAATTTAGTTGGAGGAGTGTGAGATTGATTGATTAAAATTGTGGAAAAGGTGTGCAGAAAACCGGAATTTATCACAGTGATATTTTTAAGGCGAAAGTTAGTATGTATGTTCACGCCGGAACTACCGAACCAATTGATTTTACAGAACATAGATTTTTCCGGGATTTTTTTTATCCCGGAAAAATGTGGTTTCCACTGGATTTCTAGAAACGTGAATTTCATGTCGATAAGCTATATCTCTATTAGTGCTGATAACTAACTTCAGTTTGCATTTTTGCAGTTTAGCCGACCTCCGTGGCGCAACGCGCGCGTTATCGCATTATAAAGTTGGAAGTCCTGGGTTCGATTCCCGGCTCGAGTCTGGTGGGAGACTTCGGCCGTGGCTAGCTACCACCCTACCGACAAAGACGTGTCGCAAAGCGATTTAGCGTTCCGGCACGATGTCGCGTAGAAACTAAATAGAAGTATGGGTTTACCATACCCTAGCGGGATAGCCGCTACTATATTAGACTGCATCATCACTTACCATCAGGTGAGATTGCCGTCAAGGGCTAACTTATAGTGGATAGTAAAAAAGCCGGGGTAGGCTTTTCCATCTAATTGAAATGTTTCCCATTATATATTTATAAATTACGTAAGAACACAATAAACATTAATATTTTTTTTCGGAACCAGATTCTAAAAGTCTACGTAGCTGCTAGTATCTTATAGAAAAAACATCGCTTTAACGTAAGCGTACGTAACATGAATAGACGAAATTGTGTTTATTTGTTTTCTATTAGCCATAGCAATTATACTGGCTTTTAATTAATATTACATAGCTTCAAAGCGTTATATAATAACAAATGGTTACAATAAAGAACCGTTAAATAGATTTGAGGTCAAGGTGATTCTTTGCCTCATAATAACCATTTTTATAGTGATAACAGTATTTATAGATCGATACATAGGTAGTATAAGCTGTGATAGCTTAGTGGTTAGTACGTCCGCCTCCTAATCAGAGGTCGGGTGTTCATACCCGGGTACGCTACCACTAACTTTTCGGAGTTACATGCGTTTTTAAGCAATTAAAATATCACTTGTTTCATTGTGAGGAAACCTGCATAATGTTCTCAAAGGCGTGTTAAGTCTGCCAATCCGCACATTATCAGAGTGGTGGACTATGGCCAAAACCTTCTCATATTGAGAGTCGAGCCGTGCTTTATAGTGAACTGGCAATGGGTTGATAATGATGAAGATGATAATGAAATATATAGTTAGTGAAACAATTACTATTGGGTTGAACATTGGTGCGTAAGTCTTGAGGTCACGATTAATAAGAAATTTAACACATTTAAAGGATCTGAATTTCCCATCGCTGGGCGCACGCATCCCTCTCCCTCTTTATATTTATATAAAGAGAGAGAGGGATATGATTACGTGTAAATGATCAGACCAGGACTACATAAGCCTAAGCAGATTTCAGGCCATCCAAACGTACTATTGACACTTTTTTCATCTCATAACTTAAAAGCTATGAAGGAGGGAATGGATATTGCATGCAATATATGGGATTATTATTTTAAATTTATCATTCACATTCGTTTAGATTCTATATTCTTTGATAATTTTGAAAGGCTTTGTACTCATTTGATAAAAACTAACACTTAACTTAGACACAACTCCATAATTCGGTAATTTAAATGCATTTGACTTAAAATACTACACTAGTTATGACTTGTTTTATTATATTGCAAACTCCATTATTTTACCAAATGGAACTCAAAGATTAAATGTATTATTACAATAAAAGAAGGTTCTATTTGCAGTTTCTTAAATTATTTTTCTATTAATTTCAAACAATAAACTAACTTTTTTATTGCTTAAAAATTTGCCTAATTAGGTATAAGGTTTAAGTTTGCGAAGGGAAAATATTTAACTGATAATTGTTTTATCAGTTTACGTAAATATCGATTTAAACCTCATTAAATAAATCAGCAACAAACTTTTACAAGAAAACTTAGTAATGCAGTGTCATTGTGGTTTTTTTTCCACTATAAGCACCACTTTTTTTACCCCTTGACGGCCTGATGATGCAGTCTAAGATGATAACGGGCCAACTTTTTAAGAGTATGGTACCCATACACCTAATGGGTTTCTACGCCACATCGTGCCGGAACGCTAAACTGCTTTGCGATACGTCTCCCACCAAACAAAAGTCTAGTCTAGTTCCTAGCCAGTTTTATTTACTTACTAACAAACAAAATATGTTTTTGAATGAAAACGATGTATGCCATAAGACACTTAAAAAATTGTACGCGGGAAGATTTTTACTCCGTGACCTCTACAACCTGCCACTCTCAGTGAGCAAATCTTTCGACATATTTTGGTATAGATATAATATGGATAGGTAACGGCTTAGGTTAGGTTATAAAGAAGGCATAAAATACAGACGGGGAGAAATTTAACCGAGCGAAAGCGTCCTTTTTGATAATAACAGATTCTGGATTTTCAATCTGAAAGAAATTGAATGTTTCTACCTTATCATCATCATGAACAACCCATTACCGGCTCACTACAGAGCACGGATCTCCTCTCAATATAAGAAAGCTGTGGCCATAGTCCACCATGCTAGCCATATGCGGATTGGCAGACTTCACACGCCTTTGAGAACATTATGGAGAACTCTCGGGCGTGCAGGTTTCCTCACGATGTTTTCCTTCACCGTTGAAGCAAGTGATATTTTTTATTAAAACGCACATACCTCCGAAAAGTTAGAGGTGCCTGGATACGAATCGCCGACCTCTGATTAGGAGGCTGACGCCCTAACCACTAGGGTATCACCGCTACCTTAATATAAGTAAGACCAATAACAGACACTCGTGTTTATTTTATATATTATACCCGTGTGTGTGTATATATATTATACCTATACTCTATAAAAGGAAAATTTACTGCTAAGCATTTTCAACAACATGCATAATTAAAAAATAGTATAAAACACGGTTGACTATATATATGTTAATATGTATATTTTGTGATATAGACAAGTAGGTCGGGAATCATAGGCTTACTGCTGGCTTCTTTTTTTGGCAAGTCATTCGAGAAAAAAGAAAGGTTGGAAAATTATGTAATTAAAATCCATGTTTTTCCAGGTAGCCGATAGACGACAATAATTTGAAATAAGCGATTATTTTTTTTAAAACCATCTTTAAAAAGAAAGTCTTGTCTCTTTCGAATTAAAAGATAAACAATGAAATCTGCAATTACATTTCAAATCGACTCGAACTAATCACTTCCTTGATCTAAAAATGTATTGAGACACAATGTTCTCAAGCAAAACTCCGGAAAATTCTATTAATATGTAGGCAGACAAAATTGTTATACGTTACGTAAAAAAAGATTAATTTTATTGCCTTGGATTTCTATCATAATCATCGACGGCTAAACGTTAAAATTCAATAATTTATATTATTATCTAACGTTTAGTTTAAGTAAAGATTTGAATATATTACCGACTGCAGCGAAGTGGGGGCGGAGCGTCAAGCAATTGAAATTAAACTCTATTTACTATCAGTATAAGACTGAAATTAGTATACGTGGTTTACATTGACCCTTATACTTACGCAACGTAGGGAATATGTACCATCGATCAATTTAACACACTCACGTCCAAGATTCTGTTGGTCGCAACTAAATTTATTTCTAAATGTTCGGTACTATCCCGTAGTTAGGAAATCCTGTTTTTTTAGAAAATAACAAACGGAGCATGGATCTTTGCTTTCAATCTCTCTGTCCTGCGAGAGAGAAGCCATATTCTCATGTATGGGGCACAAATGAGGATAGATGACGATCTCTCTGATGTAGTTGTGAGCGCTGCGAAATAAGTGAGAGGCCCATCTTCATGGTCTAGATTACTACTAAGCTACTTCTCACTGCCGTTTTGGCGACTGGGTCTCTGTTAATTTTAGAGATTTCAATAAGGGCGACCTACGGGGACCTTAAATTCACGGCACGCGAACGGCCCTGAATTTAAGGTCTGAACTAATAAATGGCAAGTTACTATTCTACTTATTCTATTATATTTATCCGTGAAATGGTTTAGCTTTTTACCACGAGGTACGACGAGGTACCATTTAAGAGTCGTATACGGTAAAGATCAAGAAGATACCATACTAGAAGAAGAAATAGTGCCAGTGATGAGGTGTTAGATACTTGGGTCTACATAGACCCATATTGATACATATCAACACGTGTGTCCTAATAGAGATACCAGTTTCAAGGTCACGTGTCATTATTCCAATTCCAGGACCCTGGCCGGTAAAAATATTAATAACCTCTTCCATTTTTAAATCGGTTGAAAGATAAATCCATATCCATCGGAGATATAAAGTAAAATTGGCAAAATATATAACATACCCTAATCATTATTATGATCAACCCATTATATTCACTACAGAGCACGGGTCTTAATATGAGAAGGTTTTGGCCATAGTCCTCCACATTGGCCATATGCAGATTGGCAGACTTCACACGCCTTTGAGGAGGACTCCCAGGCGTGCAGGTTTCCTCACAATGTTTTCTTTCACAGTTGAAGCAAGTGATGTTTTAATTGCTTAAAAACGCACATAGCTCCGACAAGTAAGAGACGCGTGCCCGGGATCGAGCCCGCGACCTCTGATCAGGAGGCGAACATCCTAACCACTAGGCTATCACAGCTTCTATAACATATACGATTCGAATTTTAAAAGCAGTTCATTAAGAAGGTCATAAATAAAAAAAACAATAGGTAAGCCGCCAATGATGCGCAGGAACGTGTACAAACACTATCGGATGCGCGTTGCGGCGGCGGAAAAGGAAATGAAAGTTATTCGCGCGTTGCTCCAATATAACCTTCGCCCACCAGTGATGTGTGTAAGGCCGCTATTTCACTATCATAAATATATCATCACACGCCACAATATATCATCATCATATAAATAGGGGAAAACATCGTGAGGAAACCCCTGCACACCTGAGAGTTCTCCATAATGTTCTCAAAGGCGTGTGAAGTCTGCCAATCCGCACATGGCCAGCGTGGTGTACTATGGCCAAACCCTTCTCATATTGAAAGGAGACCCGTGCTCTGTAGTGAGCCGGTAATGGGTTGATCATGATGATGATGATAAATATATCAAGTCTATCGACTTTATAATGACGTGTGAAAGTTCCGTTTTTTTTGGGACTTTATCCCGTTATCTCCTAATAAAACATAAAAAACGTATAACTAAAACAAAATTGTAAATTGTAGCCCTTAACGGTAATCTCACCTGATGGTATGTGATAATGCAGTCTAGGATGGTAGCGGGCTAACCTATTAGGGGTATTGTAAACCCTTACTCCTAATTGGTATCTACGCGACATCGTGACGGCATGCTAAATCGCATGGCGACACTTCTTTTTCGGTTGGGTGGTAACCAGCCACGGCCAAAGCCTCCCACCATATTAGACTAGATCCGGGAATCGAATCCACGCTCCGGTCTGGATTTCCCGGGTCTAACCCAGGTTATTATATATCACTAAATAGGTATAGTAGTTCCGACGTAACGGAGTAACAAACATATTCATACTTAGATATATAGATAGAAACATTGTTATCTATCATATTAATGTGATTATTTTTAACTTTCAACACAAAGAGAAAGGTGCTGTAAATATGACTTCTTTGTCCGTCTATCAATCTATGTGCCTTTATTGTTAAAGTACTCAAACAGATATTTACAATGATTTGATCTCTTTAAAAATTAAAAGTATCAATTCATAATGCGTCTGTCATCATCAACATGATCAACCCATTGCCGGCTCACTACAGAGCACGGGATTCTTCTCAATATGAGAAGGGTTTGACCATAGTCCATCACGCTGGCCATGTGCGGATTGGCAGACTTCACACGCCTTTGAGAACATTACGGAGAACTCTCAGGCGTGCAGGTTTCCTCACTACGTTTGCCTTCACCGTTGAAGCAACTCTTCTGTGTATTTATTTTAGAATGCATAATCTTATCCCCCTTTTTGATCCCGTGTAAATAAACCAATAGTTACTCTTATTGGTATTCATTGTCTCGCGCAGCATGATAATAGGGGTACATGCTGTCTCAGATATTCATTTAACCGTAACATACATCAAAGATTTTCTTTGTATAAGGAATGAATCATAGAAACATTTAAGACAAATGGCTTATTTCTATAATCGATATCTATATAACATATATTGTATATAGCCGTCCTTTAAATCCTCAAAAAAGGCATATTTCTCTACAAGGCGCAACATTTTTTTTAAATGTTACTGTTTCAAGCGATTATATTGACTCAGTATTTGAGTGCGATGTTCTAGTTAATAAATCGCGTTAAAGTAACTTCAATACGTTTGAAACAAAAGAGCGCCATCGTGACACAATAGATGGCGCTCTTTGGATTCTATACAAATAGACGTAACACGATCGAATTAGCAGGAATCTCGCACGCAGCAATTTGTATGTTTTTTTTTTAATCCACTACAAGTTAGCCCTTGACTGCAATCCCACCTGATGATAAGTGATGATGCAGTCTAAGATGGTAGCGGGCTAACCTGTTAGGGGTATGGAAGTCCTAATTGGTTTCTACGCGACATCGTGCCGGAACGCTAAATCGCTTGGCGACACGTCTTTGTCGGTAGGGTGGTAACTAGCCACGGCCGAAGCCTCCCACCAGACAAGACTCGAGCTGGGAAATAAACCCAGGACCTCCAAGTTTATAATTCGACAGCGCGCGCGCTGCGCCACGGAGGTCGTCAAATTTTATTTTTGCATAAGTGTCAGCAATTAGGAATCAAGGAAGGCTGCGTAAGTGTTCCTTTTCCACCTCATTTGCTCCTGTGCTTTCGGAGCACTTGAGGGCGATGGAAACAGGGTCGTCCTTCACTCACAGTACGTCCTCGAGTTAGCTGGTATGCTGTTGTTCAGGCACACCTCTAACTGGTCAAAATGACACGTTATACCCGAGAAGGGTCTGCTGTAGCGGACACCCGCTGGTGGATTCGCGGTTCTGTGCGGAAGCATTCCCGTGGCTCTGCCATATAGCGGTGAGTAGGAACACGTGGGGGTTTTAGTCAGTAGGAGTCTGACATAACCACTGTACCTCCTCGTGGCGCAGAGGTATCCATGAGGATTTACCCACGATAAAAAATAAACATGAAAGTTATATATAACTGTACCTTCCTTGTACCTTCGTAATATATTTTACGTAACACTAATTGTTTCCTACGCATTGCTTACCTCGCCTTTAACATTTAATTCATTTGTTAGTAAAAAACATACAAAATGATTATCACATCTATCTTAAAAATATCTCTGAGCGCAAAGTTTAAAAGTTTCGTCTGTGTTTATTGTCGATTACACAGTAACTATTTTAATCGTACTATGTACACTTCTTGTGATGGAATTTGATAAACAATAAACAGCAAGTATAATTTGCTATATTCCGCCGACAACCGGGAGATTTGTATAATATAACACCACACAAAATCTTCCACTAGAACCTCTACGCACGTTTCGACCCGACACCGGATCATCCTCAGGAGATGTTGACTTTACAAGCGAGAAAAGTTAAGTTTTTAAAAAGTAAAGCAAAGTCTTTTCTGCAAGCAAATTATACTAACTGTTTATTGTTTATCATGGACAAAGTAACGCCTGCTTCTATTCATTATTTGATGGAATTTGAACCTGCTAGATATAGGTAGAAACCCCACCGGTCCGGAATTGAATAATAATTTATTTTCACTCAACTTCAAGTTGTTTCTTGACTGTAAATTCATCTAGTGGTAAGTGATAATGCAGTCTCATGTGGTAGCATTAAGTGTAGTATTAAGCTAATAATTATAGCTGTTGTATTTTTAGGGTGCCTTGTACGAAGGGTGCCAACAGGGCCCGGTTTCTAAGATTTCAGTGTGCGCCCGAACGTCGGCTTGTCTGTCAGCGGGCTGTATATCATACTAACATAACCGTAATAGTTAGATCTACTTTAAGAGATCAATCTCAATGATATCAATATTATGAAGTGTGAAATACAACATCGTGGAATGAAACCTTTAGTGTACATTTCCAACTAACAGATAGCCAGTTAAATAATAAGTGTGGATAAGGGCAAGCAAAAGAAGAAATACTCAGTTAATTTTTATTCCAAGATCAGCATTATCGTTTCTTTCCAGGTTTTTCGCTGCCGTTTTCTTCTTCGATATGGTAAAATAACTTCTCAAATAGAAGTTCATGAAGAGAACAAAGAAGGAGGTGATGCAGAAGAGACAGAAGTAGTGGAACACGCCCGGGATGGGGCACGGAGTCAACTTCTGCTGGTAGTAGAGGTTGCATTGCACCAGGACGAATTGTATCTAGAAAGTTTGAAAAATGATTATTATTTTTTGTCTGGTGGGAGGCTTCAGCCGTGGCTACTTACCACCCTACCGACAAAGACGTGCCGTCAAGCGATTTAGCGTTCCGGCACGATGTCGCGTAGAAACCAATTAGGAGTGTGGGTATACCATGCCCCTAACAGGTTAGCCCGCTACCATCTTAGACTGCATCATCACTTACCATCAGGTGAGATTGCCGTCAAGGGCTAACTTGTAGTGGATTTAAAAAAAAATTATACCGTTCGCTTAATTTTAAGGTATGGGTATCTGGTCCTAATTAAACATAATGTACAGTTATAATATTTTTATAAAAATGAAAAAAAAAATGAACATTAAAAAAAAATCTCTTTATTTTTTAATGTTCATTTTTTTTCTCATATTAAGATGAGACCCGTGCTCTGTAGTGAGCCGGTAATGGGTTGATCATGATGGATTTCTCAAATAATTTGATCTGGTAAATAATTTGGTTTAAAATATCTTCGTCAAAGTCTATGTAAGCTCAATAATAACATTGATAGGATGATGATTATCATGCCGAAATACTTACCAACTGGACTTTAGTCAGGTGCTTCTTCCACCAGACATATTTAGCATACTCCGGCCCAAGAGACGAGATTCCATAATACGAGTACATCAGCATATGAACGAAACTGTTTATCAGTCCAACCACCACGAAATGGTCTGTGGGGTGGTACAGCTGGTAGAACCACGCCCAGGTCAGCATGAGGGTGTGATGGAATACATGGAGGAAAGTCACTTGGTTGTCCTTCTTACGCAGCACGAAGAATACAGTGTCCAAAAGGTCTACGTGCTTTGCTATGAAGTACGGCGTGATTTCGGCTATGACCTGAAAGATGAATAGTGTCAATAAAAAAGTCTATTGAAACAATATTATCGAATTTAACTAAACCGTTGGGTTTATATAGTATAGAAAAATATATTATGCACATACGTCACGTTTTATTTTTATGTATATTGTCGTATGATCATCGAGGCGACTTCCATTAAAAAGCAATGAGACCAGAAACACTTTATTTTTATTTGCAAATACATAAAAATGAAAACCAAAAAGAGAATGAAAAAGATTACCATCAATATCATATATATTTTGTATATAGAAATATAATCATTCCACTAGATTATAAGCACGGTAATATTATAATATTACAGTGTTAAAAGTATTATTCCTCTAACTGAATAATAATTGCTCATGTAATATTGACAGGCGTAGTAAAATAAATTAATATTACATTACTCTTACTGTTTGGAGGCGCGAACGCCGCCACTGTCCACCTTCGAAAGGTAAGAACAAGTGGACTGTATCGTGTATAATTTAAAATATAGGCGTCCACATGTCGGGCAAAGGGGGCGTGAAGGACAAAGGAATCGTGCAATAACCTTAGCAGGTCCGCGACCTATACTTCGACGACGAGCACAAATCACGCTCACAGCCAGCACACACCCTGGCGCGGAACACAGACACCTCACGGGATCAGATGGCACTCGGCAGCACTCACGACACCACACTTCGAAAATGGCGGAAACGAAGATCGACCCGCTCCACATACGATCGCAGAGAGGTCTCGAGCCGACTTGAGGCGGCGCTCGCATCGCACCGCGAACATTGGTGACAGTACACGATAAGGAAGGGAGGGTAGTCGGATAATAAACGTGGACATTGATCGAATTTAAATCCAAACACAGCCAATAGTTGGCGTTACCACTGTTAAACAATCTTATATCTTTATTAATAGTTATTAACTTACCTCTTTTAAATCTTCACCTTTAGGACACCGAGTAATTATAACGCCGTGCCTTAATATATATCTCGTGTACTGAAAAATTACACACACTTTATTAACAGAATATCTAATAGCTTACGTACCAGAAAGATTACCGGATTTAGATTTTTAGCTGGACTAAGTCCACAAATGTTGTTTACACAACAACCGACAGCCCACATATCTATACATAATTATCCTACTATCCTATATACTATAAATATATTCTATATCCTACATAAATTACATTAATATCTACGATTAACTACAGTATTGCCTACATACGATTACTTTTGACATACGATCATTTTTAAGTAGCGAAGACTTAAAATTACATAACAATGATTTAATTACAGCTAAAAGTGGGTAGGTTCAAAAATAAATTCAATCATAAAAACCATTAGTTAATAACGCCTTACTCAATATTAATTATTTTTAACGCTGAATTGTTCTAGTCCAACCTAAGTACCACCATCGCGTGTAATAAGAATGGGTGTTTTTTATACACCCTACAAGTTAGCCCTTGACAGCTATCTTACCTAGTGGCAAGTGATGTGCTGTCTAGGATGGCAAACCAACGCTGCTAATTGTTTCTACGCGAAATCGTTGCGGAACGCTTGGCAACATGTCTTTGTCGGTAGGGTGGTAACTAGCCACGGCCGAAGCTTCCCACCAGACCGAACTCGAGCCGGTAATTAAACCCAGGACCTCCAACTTTATAATGCAACGTTGCCAAAAAAGTATACTTCCAAAAAGCGCATACCGCCGTATATCCCACATCCCCTTTATTATATTAATAAGTGTAGATAAATACAAATAATAAAAATATATATATATTTTTTTAAATATTTTGATCTCCTAACCATGGATATCATTCAGCGGATATTGGGAACTCTGCTGTAAACATACACATAACCGAATTTTTGGCAAAAGCCCAGGGGGAGGGGTCCTACATAACCTTTGAAAAAAAATTATTGCGCGATTACGTACAAAACAGATATTCGCACGATACAGAATAACCTATCTTTTGTGGTCATATTAAGTTATCATACTAATTAGTTATAATAATTACCCATTCATCGGCGGTATGCGCTTCTGGGAAGTGTATCCATAAGAAAATATATTGTATTTAGTATGTATATATGCTATCATTCAGTTGGGAAGCAATGGCACGGAAATGGTCTGGTGGGAGGCTTCGGCCGTGGCTAGTTACCACCCTACCGACAAAGACGTGTCGCCAAGCGATTTAGCGTTCCGGCACGATGTCGTGTAGAAACCAATTAGGAGTATGGGTTTACCGTAACCCTAACAGGTTAGCCCGCTACCATCTTAGACTGCATCATCACTTACCAACATTTGAGATGACGTCAAGGGCTAGCTTGTGGTGTATAAAAACAAAAAGGTGGAAGTGGAAAATGGAAGAAAATTTATTCGTATTTACACTTATTAATATTATAAAGGGGAAACATACCTTTTATTGTATTTTATTTATTTGTAATAAATAAAATCATCCTATCACATAAAAGGTAACCAGACTGTAATAAACAAAGCTTTGCCGTTATTTATTAGCAAACTATAGTACTCACCAAAAACACTGCATAGGATGAGAAGGCGACTTGAAAAATATTATAAAACAACAGTGTGTTTTTCAGTTTATAAGGCTTTCTGTTTTTCATGAAATTCGGCAATACCCTTAGCACTAGAAATAGGTATGACAGTATGACGACGGCCAGGCCCAAGGATGTTTCCTCGAATGACCATGTTTCAATTGAAGCTGAAAGTTAAGAAAAAACTGATGAAACAGTGATATGAACTAACGTGGCGAGACACCCATCAGTGGTATGCTATTAATTTCAAAGTACCCGCTTTGCCAGCGGCTTGGTCCACGTATTTTTGGTTTGTCCAAATCCCGCGATAACGATACATATTTTCGGGATAAACCTAGCCTATTTTTAATTCAGGGTATAATGTATCCATTTCAAATATCAGTCAAATTGATTTGGTACTTTTTGCATGAGAAACAAACAATCATACATACAAACTTTCGCGTTTATAATTTGCAAAAGTACAAATATACAACATGGAACAAACACAAATTGAAGGAATATTGACGACCCCCGTGGCGCAGCGCGCGCGCTGTCGCATTATAAAGTTGGAGGTCGTGGGTTCGATTCCCGGCTCGAGTCTGGACTGGTGGGAGGCTCCGGTCGTGGCTAGTTACACCACCCTACCGACAAAGACGTGTCGCCAAGCGTACCAACAAAGCGTAGCGCACGCACTGCGCTACGGAGTTAGTCGTTAAAGAAAGTCGCGAATAAATATATATCTGTAACACTCACATAGATCATGGTTTTCATTACTATTTTCTAGAAATGGCCGGTCAAATTTTGCGGCCATTTCCAATAAATTTACCAGAAATTTCCGTATCCTTTGGAATGAACCACTACTCTGTTCGAGACTACTTCCGATACTAAACCGAATACCGATTCTATCACAGATAATATACATATGCATTACCCGCCTGTTCAAAATTAAATACTAATTCAGCAGCTCAAACAACAAAGAAAATTTCTTCATTAGCTCCATTTCCTTTTTGCCAAGCAAAAACAATCCATATTGCTCGTAGATAAAAGCTAAAACAAATTGTTTTAATAATGCATCCATTGATACTCTAAAATATAAAGGTGTTTCGAAAAAATATCTTAATCTTAATTAATTACGATGTGCATCATCTGTGTGCTTAAAACATCCAGTAATAACAGAAAAATCTAGTAATACTTCTCTGATCTATGCATGCCTGGTAAGTTTTTCTGCTGTCGCAATTTCAAATTTATTTATTTATCATCATAACATTTACAATTAGACACTTAAATAGTTCGTCATCATCATCAACCCATTACCGGCTCACTACAGAGCACGGGTCTCCTCTCAATATGAGAAGGGTTCGGCCATAGTCCACCACGCTGGCCATGTGCGGATTGGCAGACATCACACGCCTTTGAGGCGTGCAAGTTTCCTCATTATGTTTTCCTTCACCATCGCATTTGTTTTAGATTCTAAGTTTAACTATGCAAAAAATACTTTATCTATCTATCTAACTATCTATCTAGTTAAAGCTATATTTTAATTGCTTAAAAACGCACATATTGAAGCCGATTGAAGCCCCGACATCTGAATCTGCTTAAATAATAGTTACATTTAAAAAATTACCAACGTCGAAAACTGTAAAAATATACACTCTGTTACAGTATAAACTATAATTTTAATAAAGTTTTTAAAGCGTCAAGATTCAATAGGTACAATAATTATCCCTTCTATTAGAAGTAGTTAATAAAACTGCTTAAACTAGTGTTTAATGGAATTTAAAGGAACTTTTGAGACCACCCCGATCTAATGCAAAATCTCATACAATCATCGATAAATGGCGAAGAACCCTGTGTACATACATGTCTTACACGAACCATTAGTTCTTACGTCTGTAAAAAAGGAAACACATATAATATGCTTTAAAAGATCACCACGTATTTAATTATCGAGTTACAAGGCACTTTGTATTTAAATGTAATGTCCCATTTTCGTGTTACCTCATCCATATTTTATTCTAATTCTTTCAATGTACTTAGGTATTTACTGTGTGACCTTTCTCCCACTTAAATCTTTTTAGTCTGTTTTTCTTTGATTGACTGATGAATCTTTGTTTTTTTTTTTATCCACTACAAGTTAGCCCTTGACGGCAATCTCTCTGATGGTAAGTGATGACGCAGTCTAAGATGGTAGCGGGCTAACCTGTAAGGGGTATGGTAAACCCATACTCCTATCGGTTTCTACGCGACATAGTGCCGGAACGCTAAATCGCTTGGCGACACGTCTTTGTCGGTAGGTCGGTAACTAGTCACGGCCGAAGCCTCCACCAGACCAGACTCGAGCCGGGAATCCAGGACCTCCAACTTTATTATCTGACAGCGCGCGCACTGCGCCACGGAGGTCATCAAATTGAGGAGATTGTTTGATTTATAGGATGAAGCGCAAGAGTCTGCAAATTTTCTCCGAATGGTAACTTACGCACTTCGGTAATTCACTGTTCATTTTCAAATCAGAGAGAGAGAAAGTTCAATTAAAGTGACAATGAGAACGGTACGTTGGGAAAGTACGTACCGAACGTATGTAAGTTGGGTACCCAAGGTGTTGGAATTGGCCCTGCACCAAAACGCTGCCTTTGTATATAGTACTTAGAAATAGTATAATAGACCCCACATTAGGTAGATTTCTTCAAACCAGTCGCAGAAATACTGTAATCTTTACAAAAGACCCTAATCCAGTAAATAAAAGACTAGCGAAATCTAATGTAAATCAGGTAGATTGAAACAAACGACCTGTAACTGTGTGACTTTAGAACTCCATTCAAGAGACCTATAGCCAGTATCAGGTGAGAGAATGAGCAATGTTATTTGACTTAACAATCGCCGCGTACTGTAGACACATATGACTTGTCGGAACCCGATATGATCGAATTGCAAACATAAGAATAAGTCACATTGCCGTATAGAATATTGCAGGCGCAATAATTAGTAATTAGTAAAGCTGTGACAGCCTAGTGTTTAGGGTCTTAATCAGAGGTCGGCGGTTCGAATCCGGGAACGCACCTCTAACTTTCCGGAGTTATGTGCGTTTTTTTTAAACAATTAAAATATCACTTGCTTCAACGGTGAAAGAAACATCGTGAGGAAAGAAGAGGAAGAGGAAGAGGAGGAGGAGGAGCGCCGAAAGTCCTATGTTTTTCAATTAAGAGACACGAAAATCGGCAATTTGACATTTGCCTGTAGCTTACTTTCTGAAGCAAGGCATTGGCCGCACGGGAAATCTCAATCTTACGCGAAATCAGCAATTCTACGCAGACGAAGTCGCGGGCAACAGCTAGTATATTATATATATGAAAGCTTCATAGATTTGAGAGAAATTGTTGATTATATTTTTAAGATGTTGCGACCGTAATAATGTGTTGCAATGGACAAACATCTTATATCATTCCAAATTAAATATATTAATTGCAATGCAATTTTATTTACCTATGATCCCTGTTATCTACTTAACATACAGGCTCCTGCAACTCATAATGATGGGCAAAGTAGCGGGTAGGAGGCGCATCGGTCGCAAGAGGAAGTCTTGGTTGCGAAACATCAGGGAGTGGACAGGGATCGCGAGTGCCGCCCAGCTTTTCAGCCTCGCGAGAGACAAGGCAATATATGCCATTCTGACTGCCAACCTTCACTAGTTGGAGAGGCACCTAAAGAAGAAGATCTACTTAAGCCACATGGACCCAAACTTCATCGCAGAGTTGGGCTGTATATTAGAACACAAAGAAAATAGCATACTTTAGAAAATACTAGCTTTATACTCAAATTGCGGCAATTCTATTCTTACACATTCACTACAAAAACTCACTAAATGTAATAGTGAGTTCACTCAGTACATTATACAGTATAACAATCAAACAGTTATGCAAAATGTTCGCTGGGATTCTAACAAGCACGCTATTACCCTTATTTATAATTGGAATGAAAATAAACCCGCTTCACGGGTGTAATCATAATAATAAAATTTTATTTCAGGCATAATTCAGATGTATTTAAATTAAAATAATCACAAGACATTATTGGTATTAAAGACAAGTCTATTGTACAGTACTCGGTGTGTAAATATTAAAAGATGTATTTAAAATATATGTAAAATGTGTCTTGTTTATTACTTCTTTAATATGGTGTGGAGTAAAATTAATTAAAATCAAAAATAACTTTATTCAAATAAACCTTTTACAGGCAACTATGAATCGTTCATTTCATTATTTCTTTAAGTTAGTATATTAATATATTCGTGAAGTGATGGTGATAACTACACTCGACAACATAAAACTAAAGCTAAGACGGTTAAAATCTCGCCCAGGTCTAAAAAGAAACCCAAAATAAACTTAGCCGGGTTTTATTTGTTATCACCATCTCACATAATCAATAATTATAGTACCTAATCCTTAATATCGTAATATGATTTTTCTATAAGCTTTCGTTTTATAAAAACTTTGAACTTATTGATAGACATCTCCAAGACATCAATAGGTAATTTATTTTATCATTATTATTATGTCTTATATAATGTTTACAGCAAGAAAAAAAATGTACTTGCAATTTAATTATTTTGAGGATACGCCAATACGAAGTTACTTTCTACTGTGAGGTTTATTTTAAAAATAATCGAGACTTATAAGATCATATAAGGTTATGTAAACTTTTTATTTTATATGAAAACACTTATTTTTTTATAAAGTTTTAAAACAAAATTTACACTAAAAAGTAATAAATGATTATTTCATACGAAATAAATACAGAAAACATAGTAGTAATGGGGTCAGAAAACTTATTATCACCAATTTTTGTTTACACTACAAGTAAGCCCTTGACGGCAATCGCACCTGATGGTAAGTGATGATGCAGTCTAAGATAGTAGAGGGCTAACCTGTTATGGATAAACCCATACTCCTAATTCACATCGTGCCGGAACGCTAAATCTCTTGGTGACACGTGTTTGTCGGTAGGGTGGTAACTAGCCACGGCCGAAGCCTCCCACCAGACCATTACCGTGCCATTGCTTCCCAACTGAATGATAGCTACACATTTTATCTCACAATACACTAGACATATTACAATATAGCTCTCAATGCGTTGTTCTAAGAAAGGAATTGAAAGTCGTGATTCCATCTAGGTACATGAAATGTGGACTATTACAACATTACATCGATTAGTGCTTCTGCGTTTAGTAATAATGCATAACATGTCGAGCAATTCAATGTATCATAGATTCTTTTGGTTGTAGCTATTTTTAGGATTCCCTACCTCAAAAGAAAATAAATGGTACCCTTATAGGATTACTTTGTCGTCCGGTTTTTTAAATAATGAATAGAAGCATGATGATTAAGAATTACTTTTCGCGCTTGTGAAGTCAACATCTCCTAAGGATGATCCGGTGTCGGGTCGAAACGTGCGTAGAGGTTCTAGTGGAAGATTTTATGTGATGTTATATTACACAAATCTCCCGGTTGTCGGCGGAATATAGCAAATTTTACTTGCTTTTTATTGTTTGTCCGGTTTTTCAATCCGCAGATAAAACTTAACAGATAAAACTAAAATTATTGAAAAAACACATTTTTTCCGTATGTCAAGACCCTTTATCTCGGGAACGCTTGCAGAGAGGTATCGACTAGATATTAAAATAATATATTTGAGTCTGCAATCCTTTGAAACTATGAATAAATCAAACTTTTTTTATCGTTTATATAATCCTTAATATCGTAATAGGATTTTTTTACAAGCTTTCGTATTTTATTTATAAAAACTTTAAACTTGTTGATAGACATCTCCAATTTAGATACGAGTAGGTATCTTTATGATTTCATACTAATATGGCTCCAAATCACACTTGACTTAATACTTATTTTTTTTATTCTTTATATATTTAACGTTGCTATCAGATTCCGGTCAATCTCAGGTCATATATCTAGCATAAAATAGAACTTTAAGAGCATGTTAAGTGAAAAAGTGTTTAATTCACCTCATGGCCTCATTTTCGTTTCGACAAAAGACTGTGGTGAAAACACTTGCTTTATGCACTAGTTGAACAATCTAGTTCTTATTATTATTGTACTGCCAATGATACACAATTTTGAAGCGATATATGCCATTGCTTAATCTGACTGGCACCCTTTGCTACAGTCATGGAAATAAATTAGTGCCTGGCTGGTAATTAGAGGTGAGGTGCGCTTATTTGTGCATTTGGCAATGCGTATGTGGTAAGCAAAGTATGTGACCTGATATAGTTTGCTTAACGATACTTGCGATAATATCAATATGTATCTATTTGATAATATCAGTATTAAATCGCTCGCACATACTTCGCTTATTTTTCTAAATTTGATGACCTCCGTGGCCGCCCTATCGAAACAGACGTGTCGCCAACGATTTAGCGTTCCGGCACGATGTCGCGTAGAAACCAATTAGCTGTGTGGGTTCACCGTACACCTAACAGGTTAGTCCACTACCATCTTAGACTGTTTCATCACTTACCACCAGGTGAGATAGACGTTAAAGGCTAACTTGTAGTGTATAATATATATATATATACTAGCTGATCCCGCAAACGTTGTTTTGCCATATAAATTATTCCTAGGGAATGTCTATTGTAGAAAAAAAAATAACTAACTTATTGTGTGTAAGGATGTGGTATATGAGTGAAAGAGGCATGGAGCGCTGTGAACGATGGGGGGATATAAAAATAACATAAATATTGTTTAATATTATTTTAAATTTCAGCTTTACAATAAGCTCAGGGGAATTTTAGTCGAATTAGAGTGAAAAACATTCACAATAAAGACGATAATTGTTTGCAGTTATCGAGCGGGATGACAAATGATTAAGTTACTAAAGTGACTATTAAGAAATAGGGGTTGGTGATGGAAGGATGAAAATTTAGGGTTGTTTGTATTTTTCAATGCTGTGGCATAATACAAAAATAAAGTAAAAAAAAAATATCCATAAAATAAAAGTAAAATTTTTGAGTTGGACACTCCTTATTACTTAGGGGTTTGAGAAATAGATAGTAGCCGATTCTCAGACTTACTGAATATGCATAGAAAAAATCATAAGAATCGGTCGAGCCGTTCCGGAGGAGCATAACAAACATTGTGACACGAGAATTTTATATATAAGATATATATATATATATCTTATATATAATATATATATATATATATATATATATATATATATATATATATACTCGTATATATAATATATATATATATATATATATATAGAAGTGAAGTGAAGTGATTACCATCGACTACGTAATAATATACTATAATACCGGAACGCTAAATCGCTTGGCAGTAATCCTTTGCCAGTAGGATAGTAAGTAGGCGAGGCCGAATCCTTCCACCACCAGACCAGACACATGCTTTTATGTTTGTTCTCATTGTGCTTATAATATAAACGGCTAAAAGTTTCGCTTGAATTAAAATTGCGCGTTCAATTATTGAGGTATTTTTTGATTTAATAATTACAGAACTCGTTCTTTATTTATTTATTTATTAATTTTAGACAGAGTTACAAAGAAGGGATACTTAGCAAGGTGTTGCACGGTTGCAGTAGTGTAAGCTGTGGCGCAACCATTTTTGCGCACCTCCAAATCATCAAATAGTACCAATAATACAATAACATAGTAAGTTTACAAAAAAAAAGAATTAAATAAAAGTGTGTGTGTGTGTGAAGTTAGGTGATATATACGCAGAAGGTCGGGAGAATGACGGGTGATGGATTAGAGGCATCCTCACCCGTCGAGCTTAATCCTCGGGTTGTGAGGAGCATCGCTGGGTTTTAGTGGGTATTCTGGTCGCCAGTCTGGCCGCCGGGGAATCATACCTCGTCGGAAGCGGCGCAGTCTTGCCTGCGTCGCTTCCGGAGGGGATGCGTAAACGCATTTGCCAGCATGATTAAAAGGTGATAGATATTTAATATTAAATTAACTTTGTTTTATAGGGTACAGCTAGCATGGTGAAATTGTCGTTTAGCAAGCATATGAGATGCAATTCTCCAATTGATATATTATTTTCTTTTTTATTAGTTTTAAAACGTAACATTTTTTAATGCATAAAAAAAAGCGTCCTTATTAATTAATTTAGAGGAAAAAAGCGACGAAATTAACGTTATCAAAGCTGCGTTAAATACTACGAGAGTACAAACTGTCATATCATTCTATTTCCCAATACATTTATTGATATAGTATCTATTAAAAGTGAAATGTTGTCCGTGAGTTTGTTTGTCCCTTACCCAACTGCGCTCAGAAGGTTGTCTAGCTGATGTTAGTTTGTCAGAATAAAAGTTCATAAATATAACCGAAGGTTACGATTAACGGTATTGGGTAACTGTTAAACTAGGTTGGTTCAACGTTTCAGTTTGACAAGAGTTAATGGCTAACATATACCCTCGAGCGATTCGGTTCCGCTGACGGTACTAAGTTATGCTTGATGACCTTGTGCGAAAATACGTTTCATGACCCTTAGCGGAAATTGGGTACCTGCCAATAATTACCATCATCTAAGTCATAATAACTGATGGGCATTATTGGGCAAACGCCTCCTCTCTAATAGAAGAGAGGATCCATCATGCTGCTAGAATGCGGGTTGGTGAGTTATAGCGATTATCCTGATCAACCCATTGATAGCTCACTACAGAGCACGGGTCTCCTCTCAATATGAGATGGGTTTGGCATAGTCCACCACGCTGGCCATGTACCTACTGATTGGCAGACTTCACACGCCTTTGAGAACTTTATGGAGAACTCTCAGGCGTGCAGGGTTTCCTTCACCGTTGAAACAAGTGATATTTGAATTGCTTAAAAACGCACATAGCTCCGAAAAGATCGCTGCGCGATTATAATCATTATGTTTATACCCAGGAACTCGTGATCTATAGCTGAACATGTTTATCACTTGATCAATAATGCAATTTTGATTTGAGTGGAACTTATAAATTTTTAAGCTTTTTAATTTGAGCAAGTTTTACATACATTTAAAAAATATCACATGCTTTAAACGTTGATATAATATAATTAACATAATATCATTTTCTGCGCCTATGCCTAGATATAAGGTACCTAGGTTCTAGGTAGGTGTTCTTTAAACTGTGTGTTAACATTTTCTGATGACGCGAACGCTGCGTTAACCAAGGCCAGAACGAAAAGAACGTATTGTATTTAAGAAGATTACAAATAGACCGCAAACTTAGTTCTTGTTTTCAGATTTAGCTAATTAAGCTAGTTGATTGTTCGCTTAATCAAGATTTCTATACAATTGATGCTTTTATTAATATTAAATTTCTCCCCACATTGAATAAGAGATTCTCACGTTAATTGTCGATTTTGTAATACAGCCAAGTATAATTCCGGCTTCATGTTATACGCCTTCTGAACCTTTGGTAGTGTAAATACAAACACACAGACTGACGTTTAAAAGTGCCCGTAAGCATTTTTAAAATGACGTCTTTTTTGTTTTTATTCACCACAAGTTAGCCCTTGACTGCATCTCACCTGATGGTAAGTGATGATGCGGACTAAGATGGTAGCGGGCTAACCTGTTAGATGTATGGTAAACTCATACTCCTTATTGGTTTCTACACGATATCGTGCCGGAACGCTAAATCGCTTGGCGACACGCCTTTGTCGGTAGGGTGGTAACTAGCCACGGCCGCAGCCTCCCACCAGACCAGACTCGAGCAGGGAATCGAACCCAGGACCAACTTTATAATGCAACAAGGTCGTCAAAACAAACCGACAGACTTGAGGTTTAAAAGTGCCCGTATGCATTTTTAAATGACAAGTTTGATTTATATTTTGTGTTTAAAGAGTATTAGATCTGTTTCCTCTAATTTTTTAACTTAATAAATAACGTAAGGTCCTTTTTTATACCTTTAACCTGAGCTGAATAAACATATTAAGACGCAAAAGAACGGGGAACAAAACAAAACATCATCCACGTTAATCAGAGGCAGCTGAATTGTGTAAGCTGAAAGTCATTGTTTAGTTTTATCGAGTACAAATCTCACAGTGTTGCTCCAAACAGTCTAATGGATTTCTTTATAAAATAATATATATACATAGATTTATTTTTAAAAGTCTCATGGATTTATGTCCGATGAACTATGGGTGAAAGCCGCTACACATTGGGTGCCACGAAAAAAAAAACGTCGAGGCAGACCGAGGCGTTGCGGTCGTTTGCGTGACCAACTCGATGCCTATATGTCGGCTTTGCCCCAAATATCCCTAGACACTCTGTCTAGGCATTGTCTCTACAAATGGAAGGATGAAAGGGAGGCCTTTGCCAAACATTGGGACAGTACGGTTAATAATAATAATAACATGGATTTTGATATTTGCAATCAACTATCCAGAACTAGGAACAATGAAATTACTTTGTCATATACATAACGCCTTTCTGATGAACACAGGTCTCTTATTTCATAAGAGAGAGGATTCTATGATCATAGATTTGCCCCACCACGCTGTTCAAATGCGGGTTAGTGGGCTTCAACAATTATTCGTGGTAATAACCGAGACCAAAGCGCGACGTGCTCTTCGTGTGCCTTTTACCGAAATCCGGGCTAGTACTGAAAATATTTAAAAAAAAACCAAACACGACACTTGACCGTCCGGGGATCAAACCTCGTCCATCACAATTGATCATGCTAACCACTAGATCAACAAGGCAGATGTTGCTACATATGTTTGCAAGCAAGCAAGTTAAATTTACGCTCATAAAACATACTTCTAACTTTTACGTCTCTGCATTTATTGACTGAGTAGGAACTCCCCTTGCGCTTAGTTTCAAATTTCAGGGGAGTAAAAGAAGTTTATGGAAGAGACTTACGCACTTTCGCGTTTGTATTTGTTCAAAAAACTATGTCCTTGTAGTAATGAACTTCGCACACTTTATCGGCTCAACATCGACTCGACTAAAGTCAAAGTATTGGAATATAAACTTTACATCATGGAACATTAAGTATTGTTTTAATTGACCGGCGTGTTTACTGTTCTTACAATACTGGCACCAATTTTCTGCATACAGCACTAGCTGTTGCCCGCATCTTCCCTGGTTTGTCTGCTTTTTCAAAATCGCCCAGGAAGTGCTTGATTTTCCGACATGAAAAATCTATCTCCAGGATGCAAGCTAAAGAAGGCAGTTAAGAAGTTAAAGCGTGAAAGTCATCATCATCATCATGATCAACCCATTACCGGCTCACTACAGAGCACGGGTCTCCTCTCAATATGAGAAGGGTTTGGCCATAGTCCACCACGCTGGCCATGTGCGGATTGGCAGACTTCACACGCCTTTGAGAACATTATGGAGAACTCTCAGGCGTGCAGGTTTCCTCACGATGTTTTCCTTCACCGTTGAAGCAAGTGATATTTTAATTGTTTAAAAACGCATATAACTCCGAAATGGGGGTGTATGGGGAATGCTTGTACCAGTCGGTATTCCCAATTGCCAACCTCACCTGCTCGTGGTGCACCCTGCCGACTTACCGACGAGGCTCTGGCGACCGATCAATGGCGGCATAACCATTCAATATTAGCTGGTCTAAAATTGGCTGACAATAACGGGCAGCAGCGTTATTGGTGCGAGAGGACCAGTACTGCGATCACCAACCCGCATGCCAAGCGTGGTGATTATTGGCATTATCTTTGTAGATGAAATAAATACGTAGCGTTGGTCGACCCCCAACAAGGTGGACAGACGACATCAAACGAGTCGCAGGGAGCCGCTGGATACAAGCGGCCCAAGACCGTGGCCATTGGAACTCCCTACAAAAGACCTATGTCCAACAGTGGACGTCTATCGGTTGAAGTGATGATGATGATGATGATAACTCCGAAAAGTTAGAGGTGCGTGCCCGGTTTCGAACCGCCGACCTCTGATTAGGAGGCTGACGCCCTAACCACTAGGCTATCACCGCTTCACTAGGCTATCGCCGCTTCACTAGGCTATCACCGCTTCTGCGTGAAAGTGTAACAAACAAATTCACATTCGCATTTATAATCATCCGAATAATTTGCTTTCTGTGAGAGCATGGGCATAAATTAAAGCCTATGTTACTTGCTGATATTGGTGAAAGATTTTTTTAAATCGATTAAGCGGTTGAAGGGATAAAGCTTTACAAACTAATAAACTCACAATATTTGTTTGTATAAATTGAAGACGTTAAGCTCAATCTATAAATCCAATGCTTTAACTTCAGCCTAGTCGGTGTTGAGTCATTAATGGTGTAACGAACGTACTCGTATGTTCACAACTCACAACATGGCTACAATAACGCATTAAAATTTCCGTCTCAACGCCAAGGTTAATAAAACATTCGAGTTGGCTAACAGCGTTTCAAGATCCCCTTTTGTATAAGTTGAGTGAAGAGTCCATATACAACAGCTGTTTCCCAACGTTGCATTATAAGTGGTAAACGAGATAATGATGTATGTAGGTACCATGAGTAAGTAGAAGTTTTGTATTCGCAATACTTACCAGTTCTATTAAGCTGGCATTAAAAATTGGTTTATTTTTTAATTAAATTGTTTTGGCCAGAATCACACGTGATGAAAAAACATAGGTAGACCTCACCATAGAGGTTAGCTAGGTAGACGATTCTCTTAACTTGAAGGTATTTTATATGATGTGGAATTTTTTGCAGTTCTTTGGTGCCATTTGGTGTGCTTCGGATATCGTCATTACACGCTGGCCGCCATGCTTTTTTTATTTATTTATTACATAAAACGTTTAAAGCGTTCGTGTATCATCGGTGTCGGGTCAATGTTGAACTACCTAGGAACCTCGACAGCCGATGGGACACTGGGCAGCATTTTCTTTCTTCACTGCTGTGTATCCTACATACACGCAGTAAACACATATGAGAGGTATATTTCTGTGAAATTTGGCAATAATATATTTTTCGAATATTATTTTATGTCCACATTTTACATTTTAAGATAACAACCTATAATTTCTTAAAACACTTAATATTTAAGCGAAAAAAGCAATAAAAGACAAAGTCAAAACAATTTTTGAGTCATTCGCGATACATCTAATTTGTTTTCATAATAATAGAGTTGAACATTTTTTTATCATTACCAAATATTCATAAATTGGTGGTATACTTTTTTTTTTCAAAATAAGTACGCCCGTAACCCATCCCACCCCAAAGTTTCCCAATTGAAAATTGAAACCATCGAATTGTGTGTACAGATACCTACCTACAAAGACGTGTCGCCAAGCGATTTAGCGTTCCGGCACGATGTCGCGTACAAACCAATTAGGTGCGTGGGTTTACCATACTTCTAACAGGTTAGCCCGCCACCATCCTAGTGAGATACGGTGAGATAGCCGTCAAGGGCTAACTTGTAGTGTATAAAAAAAAAGATACCAAAAAAGATATAGATATTTTTCTTGCTAAACTTATTTACAAATTCTTAACGTTCTTATTCAACAGAATTCCTTAACATAGCTGTTTTATTTTTATTTTTAGAAAGCGGTGATAGCCTAGTGGTTAGGGCGTCAGCCTCCTAATCAGAGGTCAGCGGTTCGAATCCGGACACGCACCTCAAACTTTTCGGAGTTATGTGCGTTTTTAAAACAATTAAATATCACTTGCTTCAACGGTGAAGGAAAACATCGTGAGGAAACCTGCAGCCTGAGAGTTCTCCATAAGGTTCTCAAAGGCGTGTGAAGTCTGCCAATCCGCACATGACCAGCGTGGTGGACTATGGCCAAACCCTTCTCATATTGAGAGGGGACCCGTGCTCCGTAGTGAGCCGGTAATGGATTGATCATCATGATGATGATGATTGTTCAATTTATTTACGTTGCCTTTTAAAATACAGACCCATCAGTGCGTGAGTCTGACTGATTCATTTTTTGTTTTGTAATCATAATTTAGCGACAATTGTTTTGGCATTTGCAAAATTTAATGATGCACTCTGCGTTGAGTAATTATAATGCTAGGCTGCGCAGTTTATAGCTAACCTGTTCTGGAAGTGTTTCCGAACGAAGTTTAGCAACCATATGCGATGTAGGCTTTCAATTGACCACTTGTAATACGTGCAACCGCATAACAGTTTTGACAGATAGGCCGGTTGTTTTGTAAAGTTAACTTTGTTGGTAATTTTATGAGAGCAGTACTTGGGCAGCGTTTTTTCTAACGAACGATTTACAGACGGTTATATATTTTTTATCCACTACAAGTTAGCCCTTGACGGCAATCTCACCTGATGGTAAGTGATGATGCAGTCTAAGATGGTAGCGAGCTAACCTGTTAGGGGCATGGTAAACCCACACTCCTAATTGGTTTCTACGCGACATCGTGCCGGAAGTCTAAATCGCTTGGCGACACGTCTTTGTCGGTAGGGTGGTAACTAGGCCGAAGCCTCCCACCAGACCAGAGTCGAGCCGGGAATCGAACCCAGGACCTCCAACTTTACAATGCAACAGCGCACGCGCTGCGCCACGAAGGTCGTCAAAACTAGAAAATCTTATCTAGGGTTTTTTTTTTAATAATAAATTATAGTAGGTGTTGGTAAGATGCCGCGTATGAAGTGAGTAGGGGTATTATAGCTTTAATATAACTACCATACCCCCACGTAATCAAGAAAGAAAGAAAATGTATTTATTCGTATTTAGATCACTAAACAAGCACTTGTATCAACAAGCATCTTATTGTAATGCGGAAAAGTTAGGACACAATTGAGAGTGGGGTTTTCGCAAGGGATAACTTATGGTAAAAAAAAGAAACTTTAGTAAGTAAAACCTTAAAATGTACGCATTTAAAATTAACAACTTAACTGCTAAGCTCAAATTATTAGCGATTCCCTTAAGTCATCATGATCAACACATTACCGGCTAACTACAGAGCACGGATCCCCTCTCAATATGAGAAGGGTTTGGCCAATGTCCACCACGCTGGCCATGCGCAGATTGGCAGACTTCACACACCTTTGAGAACATTATGGAGAACTCTCAGGCGTACAGGTTTCCTCACGTTGTTTTCCTTCACCGTTGAAGCAAGTGATATTTTAATATTTTGAAAATGCTCATAACTCGGGAACGTTAGAGGTGCGTGCCCGGATTCGAACCGCCGACCTCTAATTAGGATTAGGCTAACGGCCTAACCACTAGCCTATAGGCTTGATACAATAGAATTAACCAAGGCGCATATTATTAAACTTTTTTTTAATTGTACGCAATTTTCTCAAGTATTGTTTGTAACTCAGAATTACCCATTGATGGGTCATGCACTACGTGTCGTAATGACAGTTTTGTGTTTTTACTAATCAGAGGTGATCATTTATCTTTTTAGTTACGCGCATGAGTCACATAAGGTCGCAAGAAGTTGTAACGAAATACCTCTGAATTCACAAGTTAGTAGCCCCTGAGAGGTCGAAACGTACAGAGTGGAAAGTAATAACGCAGTCTAAGATCATTGCAAGCCAACCTGTAAGGGATTTGGCAGTTATAAGTACCAATCAGTTGGTTTTTACCTAGCATTGGGTGCTAAGTGGTACGTCTTCTTCTGTAGAGTGGTACTAGCAGAGTTCAGTACATCATCATCATAATCAACCCATTACCGGCTCACTACAAAGCACGGGTCTCCTCTCAATATGGGAAGGGTTTGGCCATAGTCCACCATGCTGGCCGTGTGCGGATTGGGAGACTTCACACGCCTTTGAGAACATTATGGGGAACTCCCAGGCGTGCAGGTTTCCTCACGATGTTTTCCTTCACCGTTGAAGTAAGAGATATTTTAATTATTTAAAAACGCACATAACTCCGAAAAGTTAGAGGTGCGTGCCCGAATTGGAACCGCCGACCTCTAATTAGGACGCTGACGCCCTAACCACTAGGCTATAACCATCATCCTCATTATCAACCGATTGACGTCCACAGCTGAGCATAGGTGTTTTGTAGTACCAATGTCCAGGGTCTTGGGCCGCTTGTATCCAGCGGCTCCCTGCGACTCGTCTGATGTCGTCCGACCACCTAGTTGGGGGTCGACCAACGCTACAGTTGGGGGTTCAGTTCAGTTCAGTTCAGTACATATCATTCCTCTATTGCCCGTACCGAGTATGCCGCCACACCACTGCGTCAGATATGTCGTTTAACTGAATATAACACGCAGTTATAAGATCGCTCGCAATGGACACTTGCGACATGCGCTTGCGCAAAGAGTCCTCGCCGCACCGTGACGGATAGCCACCTCCTCAGGCGCATATTACTCATACATCATGAACTATCAAATAATTCACTGTTCATCAAGATCGCGCTCAATCATTAACGCCCCCTGCTAGACACAGCCTCTCTCTATTAGGAGAGAAGGTTTAACGCTTATCACGTTGATCCAATACCGTTTGGCGAGCTTTAACGATTATTATCACTTTTTAAATGCATGTAAGTATGTTTGTAGTTGGTAGACTTCAACGTTCTTCGGAGGACGTCGAAGTCTTACACCCTACTAAGTTCGATCCCACGCGTTGTTACGTTTGTATGTGTAAAGCAATTAAGAATAAAGATGAACGAAAACATCGAGAGGAAACCTGCATGCCTGAAGGGTAAAGAAGTTTTTTATAACGCGCAGTGCGTGTCGCATTATAAAGTTGGAGGTCCTGGGTTCGATTCCCGGCTCGAGTTTGGTCTGGTGGGAGGTTTCGGCCGTGGCTGTTTACCCTACCGATAAAGACGTGTCGCCAAGCGACTTCGCGTTCGGGCGCGATGTCGCATAGAAACCAATGAGGAGTATGGGTTTAACATGCCCCTAACAGGTTAGCCCGCTACCGTCCATAACTGCATCATCACTTACCACCAGGCGAGATAACAGTCAAGAGCTACAGTACATAAAAAAAAATATAAATTAATTATGATATTTCTAATGGATATTTCTCATTAAAAATGGTCACAATGCACTTACACGGATTTCTGAGGCTTCATTCCGTGCAGTGATATTTAACCTATTAACCAACGTTTCTCTCCAACGACAAAGCATAATCGTCTCTACAACCTTGTAGTGAGGTCCTTGGGATCATAAGTTTTCCACTTCTAGCGATATTTGCGCAAGCTGATTTCAACTTTAACGATTATTTCCTCGCCCTTTCTAAATTATTCATAGAACCGATGTTATTCATATTATCATAAATTTAATTATTAATAGAGATTCTCCGATCGCCTCGTGATTAATTTCACATTTCGACAGTAAGTTGGTGTATAGAATTTCTGACATAATGATTTCAATTCAAGGTCTTCTTAGATTATAAGCCTAGCACAAGCTTTCAAAACTACTGTCGTCATTGTTTCGACAATCTTGACGCGAGATTTGCCGTTATGTGTGTTAGTACTGTTATATGTGCCGTGAGTACGGTTATTTGTGGCGTGAGTACTATTGTGCCTTGCGTACGGTTATGAGTGGCATGAGTACGGTTATATGTGCCGTGAGTACGGGGTACGAGAGCATTCTGGAGTACTTCGGTCACATTGCCCGAAGGGAAGGTGGCAAAAAAGGAGAAGTTGGTTATCACCGGCAAAGTGGAAGGAAAGAGACCTCGGGGACGGAGTCCGATGCGTTGGTCGGATCAAATCCGCACCGCACTTGACACAAAAGACCACGATGCTCTACACGTCGCAACCAACAGAGCAACATGGCGCGACATCCTCCGCAAGAAAGTCGTCAGTGGAAGGGGTCACGACCCTCAGTAATGAATAAGGAATACGACGCACAGAGAGAGACTGTTATGTGTGCCGCGAGTATGGTTATGTGTGCCTTGAGTATGGTTATGAGTGGCATGAGTACTATTATGTGTGCCTTGAGTATGGTTATGAGTGGCATGAGTACTATTATGTGTGCCTTGAGTACGGTTATGAGTGGCATGAGTACTATTATGTGTGCCTTGAGTATGGTTGAGTGGCATGAGTACTATTATGTGTGCCTTGAGTATGGTTATGAGTGGCGTGAGTACTGTTATTTGTGCGTTGAGTACAGTATTGAGTGCCGTAAGTACTATTATGGGTACCTTGAGTACGGTTATGTGTGCCGTGAATACGCGTTATGTGCGCTGCGATGTCATGTAACAATCAATTAGATGTAGGGGTTAAAACCCCTAACAGGTTAACACGCGACGACTTCCCACGAGATAGGTTTGCCGTAACATGTAGAAGAATAAAACAATAACAATAATAGTATCTATCCGTCAGAAATTAAGATAGACGTTTTCAGGATTTTTTTTAACTTTAAAGGTGTAAATAGGGGATAGAACTAAATTTGGACTTCAGTTAATATAAATTAATCATTAACAAACATAACGCGGGCGGGCGATGCGATTACTATTATATAAAAATATTGCATATATAATTATTTTTTAATTAATGTAACATCAATTAAGTTTTTTTTGTAGATTTGCGGTTAATGTAAACGTTTATATGCAAAATAATTGATGAAAGCATGCATTATGTTGTGGATGCATGCATACAAAAACATTGACGAAAGCATGCATTATGTTGTGGAAGGATTTAAATTATGCTATTGAGTATACAATATACAAATTCATAACAAATGGAGGCGTCGGCTTAACTCGCTCGCCGAGTTACTTGCCGTAAAACGCAATTTTGTAGGTAGCGTTCGGACTGGTACTGAGATTATGTGTGGGAGAATGAATTTACAGTTTAATATTCATTCATTCAAGTTTAGTTTATTAACCTGTATTTAACACTGGTATGTTAGCAGTGTGATAGATCAATCCCAAGAGAGAGAAGGCCTATCTCACTACTACCTATCTCTACAAGTTGGCTCTTGACAGTCTAGGATGGTAGCTAGCTAACCTGTTAGGGGTATTGGTAAACCCACACTCCTAATTGGTTTCTACGCGACATCGTGTCGGAACGCTAAAACGCTTAGCGACACGTCTTTGTCGGTAGGGTGGTACGGCCAAAGCCTCTCACCAGACAAAACTACTGAGCACGGGTCTACCGTCAATATGAAAAGGGTTTGGCCATAGTCTACCACGCTGGCCATGAGCGGATTGGCAGACTTCACACGCATTTGAGAACATTATGGAGAACTCTCAGGCGTGCAGGTTTCCTCACGATGTTTTTCTTTACCGTTAAAGCAAGTGATATTTAAATCACTTAAAAACGCACATAACTCCGAAAACTCAGAGGCGCGCCCAGGTTCGAACCCCCGACCCCTGATTAGGAGGCGGACGTCCCAATCACTAGGCTATCTCAATTACTTAGGGCCACATTATGATATCTTGGTACCTACACATTTTTGAGGTCACACAAGCTCTTCAAAAACAGCTTCTGTTTCAGTTAGGTTATTCAGGGCTTAAGAGAATATTGAAAACACGTGACTGAAAATAAATTTACCAAGTTTGTAAGACAATAAATCAATGTAATAGATGTTAAAATAAAATTAGACGATTTTTGTATATAAAAAGAAACAGTTACAGTTTGTAGCATTGTTAAATGTGTGAACAATACAAATATTATTGCTCAAGGACGGCAGAAAAGAAAGGATATGGTCACTTCCGATTGGCGTTTATAACTGGTGACGAGTATTACAAGGTATTGGCAGCATTGAAACCTCCATTGCAACACAGCTGTTGCAAATGTGACACCGTCTAAACTTGCAGAAGATATATCGATACCTCTATATATTTGTACATTGTTATCGATATAAAATATCAGGTATAGACGACGTATCAAATAAGATATATTTCTACTGAGTGAAACCGCTAGAATTAAGAGCTATAAAAAACAAACAACAAAATATTTCGCATTCGATATTAATCTTATATATAAAATTCTCGTGTCACAATGTTTGTTCCCATACTCCTCGAAACGGCTCGACCGATACTCATGAAATTTTTTATGCATATTCAGTAAGTCTGAGAATCGGCTCCTATCTATTTTTCAAACCTCTAAGTGCTAAGGGGTGTCCACCCCAAAACTTTTTATTTTTGAGATTTTTTTTATTTTATTGTTGTATTATGTGGCATTGAAAAATACATACAACCCTACATTTTCACCCTTGTATGGCCAACCCCTATTTTTTAATACTCATTTTAGTAATTTAATCATTTGTCATCCCGCTCGATAACTGAAAAAATTATAGTCTTTATTGTGAATGATTTTCATCTAATTCGACAAAACATTCCCTGAGCTTATTGTAAAGCAAAAAAAATTGAACATAAACCATATTTATGTTATTTTTATATTCCCTCATCGTTCACAGCGCTCCATGCCTTTTCACTCAAATATCACATCCTTACACATAATAAGTTAGTTATTTTTTTCTACAATAGAAATTCCCTAGAAATAATTTATATGACAAAGCAACGTTTGCCGGATCAGCTAGTCTATATATATATTATGATATGATGACACATATTATATATAGATATGTGATATGTGTGTGTGTGTGTGTAATGCATCGATACTTTTTGTCATCTGCATCCCTAACACTGTCACATCTGACAAGCGTTGAATCTTAAGGGCGTTTGTGCACTACTTCCGATCACAATCCGAGTAAATAATAATGTTCACAATAACTCGTAACTTGAAACCGAACTGTTTGCGCAAATGTGACATCGTCTCAAATGACAAGCGTTGATTCTTTCGAACGTTTGTGCACTTCATTCGATCGTAATCCGTGTAAATTATAATGAACACAATGAATCTTAAATTGAAACCAACAGTTTTTTGAAAATGTGAAACCGTAACAACTATAATCTTAAAAACTATATTGAAGTATACATAACATAGTAGGGCCGATCTTAATCCGAGTAAATTTTTATTATTTTTTTATTTTTAGACTAAAATAGCTCGTAACTTTAATTTTAATTACTTTATTTGCAAATTGAGTTGTAAATAGGTAATTATGTTAATTTTGCGCTTCAATCAGCCCAAATGTAGTTCCTTGAAGACTAAAATTATTTTGTCTGAACTTAACACAATGAGCAACTATGAACCATTAATACTTATTTTGCATTGAATATATTTAAAAATGTGTTAGCAAATCTTATATTTTATTTATGTCGACAAGCCATTATAAAATGTTAAATTCAAATTGGCCTAAACATGACTCCGTTGCAACGGATATGCGTAAAGCGCTTTTGCCTTACCTTCTTTCCCAGTCCTAGTCAATAAAGATCAAGAAAACTCTTCTAAAAAGTGTTTTTGTAAATTGGATCTCATATCTTTGTATAGATTTAGAATCTGTCCAAGCAAAAATGAATAAAACCATGAAAAATCCAAAACGTAGATTCTTAAAAGCGTTTGTGCACACCTTCCAATCCTAATCCGAGAAAATGATCAAGAAAAGTCGTACCGCAAGTTTACGCAAATGTTTGTTTCATGGATTTATTAGAATAACATATCTTTTTTTTCGGACTGACTATTACCTGTACTAACCCTATTGGTTGCAACAGCGTAACCGGGCTGTTTGGCGAGCTTCGGAAGAAATTTTAAGTCCTAGGGCGCGAAGAAACTAAGGGAACGTCTGCCTAAGGGCGCCTCCTATGAGGCCGCACCTCGGCTTAGGCGACGTTTGGGTAATAACATGGTACCGACAGGCATGAACTATTGCTTGCTTTCCATTGTCGTATATCCGTCTTTCTTGGATCAGTATTTTGTAGATGTCAAATAAAACAAAGCTGACTCATCACCAATACAACATGGGTGTATGTCTGTAAAATATACTTAAAAAATATTTAATCATCATCATGATCAACCCATTACCGACTCACTACAAAGCACGGGTCTCCTCTCAATATGAGAAGAGTTTGGCCATACTCTGGCTATGTGCGGATTGGCAGACTTGCAACTTTCCTCACGATGTTCGCCTTCACCGTTGAAGCAAGTGAGATTTTAATTGCTTAAAAACGCACATTACCTTGAAAAGTTAGAGATGCGTGCCCGGATTCGAACTACCAACCTCTGATTAGGAGGCGGACGCCCAAACCACTAGGCCTTCACCACAGCTTCTTCAAAAAATATTTAATATAAGTTTAAAAATTAATCATCAACTAATGCGTTCCCGAGTAATAATAAAATAACATACAATTACAATATCATATTGTGAAGATGTGTGTACAATACATTTTCTTTTTCATTAGCAAAGTACAAAGGACTGAAACCAAGATGGGATAACGTATATTTTTTGGAAATAATGTTATTATTTTATATTCAAACTTGACACACACTTATCTCTAAAAGAAAGTTAAAAATAAATAACAAAAACACAAATACAAACGTAGAATAAATTAAAATTTTAAAAGGCATTCATTACGTAGTACTTTTACGTAGGTAGGTAATACAACATAATAAAAGCATGAATGCAGATATATTATATTTAAATACCTACATCAACGGGAAAACATATTAAGAAAAATAATCATTCAAATAAACGATACCATAGGATAAAAACGAACATTTTGGGGTTTTTAGTTTGAGAACGAAAAGCTGGTTACACTAGAAAATTGATTTCTTACAGGTGATTTTCAACCCTAGAGTTAGATATAAATTGAGCTGAATTCGGGAACTAGAGACTATCTTAAAGTGGTTTAACCATACGGCTACAGGGAACAGCTGCTAAAAATTATTAATATATGAATTTGAACAGACTTAATCACGTATTATTCAGTTTGAATTAAATATGGGCTGTGATTATATAAAAAGACGTTTACACATTCTACCATGCAACGTAATTACTAGGTAATCTAATTTCGGGAAACAGAGTGATCTGTTTTTCCTTCAGCATCATTTTTATAAATAATGTTGATTTACCTTTTTTTTTTGTCGTGGTGGAAAAGCTTTATAGCTACTTCCGTCCCTTGGGCAGGACGGAGGTTATGTGTGCCTCCAACCCATGGGTGGTCTACCCGAACTAAAAACCACCACGGCATGTCCCTCTCGCTGGATTTACTGGACGCCCGCGGGACCCATTGTATACTTCCCGGTCGCCTACCAGCCTCCAAAGGGAAGGATCAGGACAGCTTGATCCCCCACCCCACCCCCCAATACAATAAGGAGACCTGTGCAATGGCGGGCAACTAGCCCAATAGCTACCCGCCTTCTCCCAAGCGAAGCTGACGAGCGGCAAATTGCCGAAGTCTTCTTCCCCTCCGAATGTTGATTTACCTAAATATTTTATACAGAATTACTTTAAAGGCCACAGTGTGTTTGTTGGTCTGTCTTGAGCAACCAAGTTACAAATATAAGCGATTTATTTACAAAGAGCTTCTTCAAGCGTGTTTTATTCAAACGTCCTCTCTCGACCCTAGCTATAGTGTTATTAACTGGTCGTATGAGATAGTGAAATAAATTTGGTATGCATTTTTGTATGTGAGTGTATATGCCGTCATCTCCTAAAAGTTAGGGATGCTTGCCGGGCATAGTACTCCGTCCCACGAAATAGAGCCCGGCATAACCACTAGGCTATCTAATAAAAATCTATGTTTCTATTTTTGTAAGAAACAAACTCATTTGGAACCTGCGAAACCAGCGAAACCTGCTAACCTTGAATTTGATAGAGTATCCTTGGTTTGTATTTCTGGGTTTACTCGGACAACGAATTAGTCTTAATTTTAATTTAAGGTTTATTTTAAGTTTTTAAGTGTTTATTACAGTTACATGGTTTTAGTTGTTAATTATAATTGTTTACATTAAATTTTTGAAAATGCGTTTGTATTTTATATGATATTGGGTGCCTTGTAGAACTACGTACCGATAAGGATGCAAAACAATACCTCCTGTTACGTTTTTCTTTTTAGCACTAAAAGCTAGCCTTGACCGCAATCCTTTACCTGTTAGGGGTATGGTAAACCCGTACTCCTAATTAGTTTCTAGGCGACATCGTGACACGACTTTGCCGGTAGGGTAGTAGCTAGCCACGGCCAAAGCCTTCCACCAGACAAATTTTCATTTTTCTTTTCACAGTTACTTGCGTGTGGTGTGCAATTAAGGTATACATTCATTCGTTTTTGGGCTTATCACCAAATCGAATTCTGTACCTAACACGTTATTGAAAGTCAAACATACTGACTAAAAGACCAACCAGGCATTTTTCAATATAGGTAACATAGTACGGAACCTAAATAAGAACTCCTTCAGCGATACAGTCGCTGCGAAATGTTAGGACACCACCACACGGGGTTGCGAAATCGAGCACCGACCGACGCGACGTCAAGCTCTCAGTAGTTAGCGAGCGTTGGACCACTTTGCTTTGCCGCTCCGTGGTGACCTTGCATCGGCCTTGCGGGTAAGTGTGGCAACGTCTTAAACTTGACTTTGGCTTTTGTAACTCGCTCCTATACTTTTAAGGCTCCAAATATTTAGTCTGTGCAATGTTTGGTCGTGTGTTTACGTTATCCATATTTTTTTTTGACTGTGAATATAAATTAATTGAGTGTCACGTAAAAAGAGCGCTATAGGTCGCAAGAACCGGCGCATTGGATCATCAAACGATAACATGGAAATAAGTTTGATTATTTTCTATTTGCATTTGTTTAATTACCATTTTTAATTATGAAAATGCAAAATATACCTCTTACCAGTATTTGATAAATGTGGTAGTTTGAATACTGTAACCTAAATAAATATAAGTAGTCTATAGGTAGTCGACGGTGATGAATTCAAAGTCATTATAATTGAAAGAAAATATATTTTTACAATTATTTATTGCTTGTTATTGTTACATTTACTACCTTCATGTGACGAAAATGTTTTTTTTCGCTTCTGTTTTTATTATTACACTTTTTATGTGACACGATTTATAGCAAGTCTGCGAAAACCCTTTCGTAGCTATTGAAGTTTTTTTTGAAAGCAATAGAGTAAATTTGGCTCCCTTTACAAATTTGTAATATAATTGTCGCATTCAAATCGAGTTGAAATACTTACGTAGTAATGCATTTTGCTCATTACTTTTATCTCCGGTCCAGAACTCGACCCACCCCCTCCCCAAAATGACGCAGCTACGGCCTTGGATGATTCACTTGAGATAAATGGATTATATTCACGGATTTATACTAATGTTTCTACCTTAACCTATCTCTTACCTAACCTACCTCACATTAATTGTCTGTAACCTAGGTATGGACTCAGTTGTTTACACTTTAGAACGCTGACGTAAAAACAGCGTCAAATCAAATCAAATAAAAATAGCTTTATTCGTATAAACCTATTACAGGCATCTATGAATCGTTCATATATAATATATTTTACATTATTTTTATTCGTGAAGTGATTTTGATAAATAAACTCACCAACTTCAAGCTAAAGCTAAGAGGGTTCCAATCGCACCCAGGTCTAAGAAGTCCGCAACACAATTAGTTGGCTCTTTTTTTTTATCACCATGTCACATAATCAATAATACTATAATTAGCTATGGATTTAGAGCTATTCACACCCAAGCTTTTTTATTGTTTATATTTGTATAGTAATAGGATTGTTCTATAAGCTTTCGCTTTATAAAAACTTTGAACTTATTGATAGACATTTCCAAGATATCAATAGGTAATTTGTTATAAAATAAAATTTGCTTTGAACGAGTTACTTAGTACTGTGTAATTTTGTGTAGCCTACTACTTTTACTTTTGATTTTGTTGTTCTTATGTTACTTTTTAATTTTCACTCGTTCATGAAACCCCCGTATTATTTATCTTTATACATCCCGAGCAAACGAAAAAATGGATCACCTGTTATAAAGTGATTACCCTCGAGCCATAACATCTGCAACACCAGAGAAAATTCTCCTAATTGGTTATCACGCGGAATCATACTGTGACTGAAGCCTCCCTTAAAACCTGACTTGAGCCGGGAATCGAACCCGGGACCTTTCACATTATACATACTATATATACGTACGCGTTGCGCTACGGAGGTTGTAAGAAAACACGCGGTGGTGGTGGCGGGCGGGAGGGCGAAATCAAACGCCTTGCCTTGTTCGGACAGTCCTTAATTTGATAACTAAACATCATCATGATCAACCCATTCTCGGCTCACTACAGAGCACAGGTCTACTCTCAATATGAGAATGGTTTGCCGATTGGCAGACTTCACACACCTTTGTGAACATTACGGAGAACTCCAGACGTGCAGGTTTCCTCACGATGTCTTCCTTCACCGTTGAAGCAAGTGATATATTAATTGCGTAACAACGCACATAACTCCGAAAAGTTAGAGACGCGTGCCCGGGATCGAACGGGAGGATTGGTCAGGAGGCGGACATCCTAAACACTAGGCTATCACAGCTTCTATAACATATACGATTCGAATTTAAAAGCAGTTCATTAAGAAGGTCAGAAATATAATATGTGCGTGCCCGGGTTCAAACCCCCGACCTCGGATTAAGAGACTGTCATCCTAACACTAGGCTATCACGGCTTCTAAGCACTAAACTTTTACATTAATAAAAATTAATTGCTTTGATTAATCTGTTAATCGTACTTTGAACACCTATCCGTAATAGCTCTATTACAAAGCTATCGGTCACGCCTTCAAATTGTATCGATATGGCCGATCTTATTGTCACTTTGTTTTATAATAACATACCACGGCTGGGGACAATTGCCGTACATATGGGTCAAGATCATTTTTTACGGTTTCACAACGGAATGTAGGCGAATATAAGGCTATTCTCGAATGTCATGTTGAATTACAAACTTGTACCGCCGTCTTGTTTGATCTATTAGTGGGTCCACAAACGCTGCATTACAAGCTGTGATAGCCTAGTGGCTAGGACGTCCGTCCGTCCGAGGTTAGTCGATGTCGGGCGTGCTTTAACTCTAGCTATGTTCGACCTCTAGCTTTTCGGAGTTATGTATGTTTTTAAGTGATTAAAATATCACATGCTGAGGAAATCGTGAGGAAAACTACATGCCTGAGAGTTCTCCGTAATGTTCTCAAAGGCGTTTAAATGGTACGCACATGGCCAGCGTAGTGGACTATGGCCAAACCCTTCTCATATTGTGAGGAGACCCGTGCTCTGTAGTGAGCCGGTAATGCGTTGAGTTGATCATAATAGTGATAATGATACGCTGCGTTTTCCGTTGCTTAGTTGCTTATCGCTTCTCCAAGTAATTTATTCGTTCAGCTAGGTCGTTATAATTGGTTCTTCTACGGATATTCTCGAATTATTTTCAATTGATCACGTACCGGCCCTCAAATCAGCTCTATCCATTGTATAATTTATATTTATATTAAACAAATATTTAAAAAAAAAATCAAACTATATTCATGGTACAGATGATAATAAAGAATGTCGTGAAAACCTTTAAAAAGCTAAATATTCACATTAGCTCTACAACATTAAAAAGTGATTATGGAAAAATGTTTTAGCTGTTGTTTTTCCCTAATTATTGAATTAATTACGAGGTTTAAACAAACAATTTATGTATACTGTCAAAATTATCTGCGCCTGTGGAAAGCATTACCGGTTAATAAATTCGAATTCGACATTTTTTCGATTGACATATAGTTGGACAGGGCAATTTTAAGTACTTATAATCTAATTTGTCAGTAAAGGATTGCAAGAAATCGGATTCGTCACAAACCGTAGTCAATGGAGCGAGGCGCTGTATCAAAATGTCGCAAATAATTGCAAGTTTAACTAACTACAGTCAGCGGGCAGTTTCGACGATGTTACGTAATTCTTCTTATAAAGATCATGTCTTTGTGTTTTGGACATAACTTTGCGGTCGTGTTATACAAGGTCATTTCGGAAGGTACCGAGCCGCCACCAAATTCAAATTCAAATAATCTTCATTCAAATAGTCCTTTACAAGACGCGTCAATAATTTACATAGTAGTTATTTCATGGTGATAACCACATTCGTAAACAATAAACAGCAAGTATAATTTGCTATATTCCGCCGACAACCGGGAGATTTGTATAATATAACACCACACCATACAAATCTCCCGGTTGTTGGCGGAATATAGCAAATTATCATCATCATGATCAACCCATTAACGGCTCACTAAAGAGCACGGGTCTCCTCTCAATATGAGAAGGGTTTAGCCATAGTCCACCACGTTTCCTCACGATGTTTTCCTTCACCGTTGAAGCAAGTGATATTTTTTTTTTTTAAACGCACATAACTCTGAAACGTTAGAGGTGCGTGCCCGGATTCGAACCGCCGACCTCTGGTTAGGAGGCTGACGCCCCAACCACTAGGCTATCACCGCTTCTTGCAAATTATACTTGCTGTTTATTGTTTATCATGGACTTCTGCAAAGTAACGCCTGCTTCTATTCATTACATTCGTAAACTTAAAACTAAAGCTACGAGGGTTCCAAACGCGCCCCGCTCTAAGAAGAAGCCCTCAACAAACTTAGCCGGGTAAATTTTCTTTTATAAGTGTTAAGATTACGTAAAAAAGATTTTTATTAGGAACATTAATAAAAGAAGGTAATAATGTTTATTAAACACGTGAAAACGATGATCCTGTATAAGTATAAACTGCGTTACAGTAATCATCGCCCTCCAGAACACTAACTGACTGATGTCTTGACTAAAATTCAATCTGGAGAGTTGATTATAATTTTAAATAAAACCGGCTAAGTTTGTTGTGGGCTTCTTAGACCGGGGCGCATTTGGAACCCTCATAGCTTTAGTTTTAAGTTTACGAATGTAAATTATTGACGCGTCAAAAGTGCCTTCTTAAGTGGTATTTGAATATAGATTATTTTGAATTTGAATTTGAATTTGAAAATAACAGATTTAGTATAAATTGTCGAAGCTAAAATACAATATTGTCAACATTAAAGGCAAGTCTACACGAGCAGCTTCAAATTTACGCTGTCTTATTGTAGAGGTCCTGGGTTCGATTCCTGGCTCGAGTCTGGTCTGGTGGGAGGCTTCGGCCGACTAGTTACCATCCTACCAACGAAGGCGTGTCGCCAAGCGATTTAGCGTTCCGACACGATGTCGCGTAGAACATACCCCTAACAGGTTAGCCCGCTACCATCTTAGACCGCATCATCACTTACCATCAGGTGAGATGCCGTCAAAGGCTAAACTTGTGGTGTATATAAAAAAGCTAAAGTTTATTCATTTGTATGTTTGAATGCGATAATATCTAGAAATACAAGTGAAATACGGAATGAAAATCTGCGTCAGCAACCGCGTTCATTGTGGAAGGTATATGATAACATCGATGCGGTTTAAAGTAGAGCTGAACAAATAACCCAAGTGACCAACCTCAGCTGGTGGGTGGAGGTTATGTGTGAACTCAAATAACCTCCGCCCACCAGCTCTAGCAATCTCTAGGTATGTCCTCATAATTGGAATGATCCATTCCGATCAAAACCAATAAATACTAAGAAGGTGTTGATATCTAAAAATAGACGGCGTTCGACGATCTATTGACCAACTTCTATTGTATACCATTCCACGTCGAATAATCATCATCATCACGATCCACCAATTCTCGGCTCACTACAGAGCACGGGTCTCCTCTCAATATAAGAAGGATTTGGCCATAGTCCACGACGCTGGCCATGTGCAGATTGGCAGGCTTCGCATGCCTTTGAGAACATTATGGAGATCTCTCAGGCGTGCAGGTTTCCTCACGATGTTTTCCTTCACCGTTGAAGCAAATGTTATTTTAATTGCTTAAAAACGCACATAACTCCTAATAGTTATAGGCGTGCCCGGGTTCGAACCCCTGACCTCTGATTAGGAGGCTGACGTCATAACCCCTAGGCTTTCACAGCTTAACGTTGAATATTATGTGCTAACTGCAATTACACCAAAATGGAAAGAAGAAATTCATTTAAAGGTAATTGTATACAATTCTATAACAAATTACGAAATGAAATTTCTGGGATGTCTCTCAATAAGTTCAAAGTTTATATAAAATGTAAGCTTTAGGATTGATAGGAAGGATGGGTGTGAAATATTGCTCTTATAAGATAGCTCTTAATATAATTTTAAGTGGCGTGTGAGATGGTGATAACAAAAAGAAAATTTACCTGGCTAAGTTTGTTGTGGGCTTCTTCTTAGACCGGGGCGCGTTTGGAACCCTCATAGCTTTAGTTTTAAGTCTACGAATGTAGTTATCACCATCAAATCATTCGTATGTAAATTATTGACGCATCAAAAGTGCCTTTTAAAGGACTATTTGAATAAAGATTATTTGAATTTGAAATTGAATTTGGACTGGTATCGTTTGTATCACACAGCAATCGTGCCTTAATAATTTACGTTATCTGATAGATTAAATTATTCGGCTTTAGATAGTTGATTCATGTCGTTTTATACACGCCGGACGTGGCTGCAATCCTATCGATATTGCAGCATTAAATTTTTGCACAAACGTTAGCGCTGTAATATACATCGAAATTCCATTGTTCGTAGCATTAATGTAGGTAGGTGTAACATAACCACTGTTTAATATTATATATAAAAGTTTTGCTTTAAAATTAAATGAAAACGGAAGCGACGTAGCTTATTATACCACTAATGATTTAACCCATTTCGAAATTAAATATCCCTAAAATAACCTGTGCTAAGAAAGAAGAAATTCGGCGCTCTCAATCATTAGAAGTGTTTAAAACCCGCGTCAAAATACATTACCTGTCACTATAATACATATTTATGACTTCCTAATTTTTAATTTTAATATATAGCATACTAAACATTATAGAAATTATGTATTTATGTTGTTTCTTACTAGTATAGTATCATATTGTATATATATGTAAAGTTGTTTGCCGTGTTTCATATATCGCCGAGCGATTTAGCGTTCCGGCACGATGTCGCGTAGAAACCAATTAGGAGAATGGGTTTACCATACCCCTAACAGGTTTGCCCGCTACCATCTTAGACTTCATCATCACTTACTATCAGGTGAGATTGCCATCAAGGGCTAACTAGTAGTGGATAGAAAAAAAATTGTTTGGTTCCTTTCAAATAGGTAACTTTGAAAATATTTCCTTCTGTTTGTTCTTCACGTGTAATAAAGAATTTAAAATAAACAATAAAATAGAATCTTTAACTTTAAATATACAGACCAGTGTTCATGAACAACCCATTACCGGCTCACTACAGAGCACGGGTCTCCTCTCAATATGAGAAGGGTTTGGCCATAGTCCACCACGCTGGCCGTGTGCGTATTGGCAGACTTCACACGCCTTTGAGAACATTATGGAGAACTCTCAGGCGTGCAGGTTTCCTCACGATGTTTTCCTTCACCGTTGAAGCAAGTGATATTTTAATTTTTAAAAACGCACATAACTCCGAAGAGTTAGAGGTGCGTGCCCGGATTCGAACCGCCGACCTCTGATTAGGAGGCTGACGCCCTAACCACTAGGTTATCACCGCTTCATAGTGCCAGTGTTACTGGTCTATTATTTTAACTAACGTTTCGTTTGTATGTATTATTTTGTCTCTCAGGTGTTGGAAAAAATAAACGAAATACATTTAAATATAAAAGTAGTTATTTTAAATATAAAGTATACCCGTCAGTTTCTACTGAGAAGCCGGCAAAGAAATTAGCATTTTATTATTATTTATTTAAACATCTCATGTGCAATAATATAAAGACCAACAGAAGAAAAGTGAAAAAGAACAAATAACAAAAAAGTGAAAGGTGACCTTACACTAAATGCGATCTCTTCCAGGCTACCTATATGAAAGAAACCGAAAGATATAAATGCAGGAAATCGCAACAGTTATACGTACATACTAATAATTACATACAATGAAAAAAATATAAATAAATAATTTCTATAATATATACATACTAATAAGAACATTTGGAAGGAATAAATATTAATTAAATTGACAGATAATACTTTTTGACGCGGTTTTTAAAAACTGCTCGTGATTATTCTATATCGTGAGAAATGAAAGCGAAGCAGATTGTTTTTTAGCAACCTTGTTATAAGAGCTAAATCTTTTGTTAATATACGGTAAAGGCGAATGAATCTGTTTCTGACTGACTGACTGAGCTTTCAATTCGCAGATCAACGTACTGGATAGGTCAGACCGAAACTATGCATACAAATAATTATCATATAGGTGATTGGTTAAGAAAGGGGGGTTCATGGTCATAGAACCTCACTCACATCTCACGTGAGCGGCACCAAGCTAGTCGGTTGGCTATATATATTATATATATACTAGCTTAGGCCCGCGACTTCGTCTGCGTGGCCCTCAATTTTTAATCTTCCACCAGGAACTTACATGGCTGACATGCATACCAAATTTCAAAGCTGTCTGTCCGCAGCTTAGCTCGTAAGCATTTTCTATTTTCCCTCGGAAACTACTTAAAAAATCGGGGATAAAAGGAAGCCTATGTTCTTTTCCATGTCAAAGGCTACATGCATGCCAAATTTCATCCAGATCCGTTCAGCCGTTTTTGCGTGATTGAGTAACAAACATCCACACTTTCACATTTATAATATACCAGCTGTGACCCGCGGTTTCATCCGCGTAGTTCCCGTTTCCGTGGTAATACCGGGACAAAATATTGCCTAATAAATTGCAAATTTGCTCTTTGAAGTTAGGAACACACCTACATTTCTTAGACAACAGTGAATGATTATAATTTAATGTGAACTTTATTGCTATTCAATAAAGTTCACATTAAAATTAATCGTACATTTTATTTAGAAAACGTTTATATGGGAAAAAGAAAAGGGCTGTTTTTTGGGTTTTTCCGGCAACTATACGAATTTTTTTCACTTGTTAAACCTTCCCTAGACCTTTACGAACATTTCAAGACCAGGATAACATAAATCCATTCAGCCCTTCTCGAGTTTTAGCGAGAGTGACGAACAGCAATTGATTTATATATATATATAAGTATTCATATATATATATCAAGTATATTTTATGGATTGTCTTCAACAGCTATATCGACTATATTAGGACTTAAAACTCCTTGTTATATAAAGTATTTCAAACTTTTAAACTCAATACAACTTGCTCATTAGCTCGCTCCGTTAAACATTGGTGTGCAAACGCCAATTCGCAGCCATTGTAATTCGTGTCAACATAGTTTACCCAACTATTTCACAACCTATAGTCTTCAGGCGACTTTCCTTAATATTCTTACCACAATATAGTTCATGTCTTACCAGAATTTGCATCTGAATACTAACCAAGATATTTTTTTATACACTACAAGTCAGCCCTTGACGGCTATCTCACCTGGTGGTAAGTGATGATGCTGTCTAGGATGGTAGCGGGCTAACCTGTTAGAAGTGTGGTAAACCCACGCTCCTAGTTGATTTCTACGCGACATCGTGCCGGAACGCTAAACCGCTTGGCGATTTGGCCACGGCCGAAACCTCCCACCAGACCAGACTCGAGCCGGGAATCGAACCCAGGACCTCCAACTTTTTTAAAATGCGACAGCGCACGCACTGCGCCACGGAGGTCGTCAAAAGTGTTTAAGTGACTTCTCAAAATGCCTGTAAATCGACAAGGAGTGTTTACTTTTATTTTTGAACATTTCCGAAATAAGAAACTGTTTATTTTCAAAGCTGTGATAGCCTAGTGGTCAGGGCGTCAGCCTCCTAATCAGAGGTCGGCGGTTCGAATCCGGGTATGCGTTTGCAGAGTGCGTTTTTAAATATTCAAAATATCACTTGCTTTAACGGTGAAGGAAAACATCGTGAGGAAACCTACATGGCTGAGAGTTCTCCATAATGTTCTTAAAGGCGTGTAAAGTCTGCCAATCCGCACATGGCCAGCGTAGTGAACTATGGCCAAACCCTTCTCATATTGAGAGGAGACCCGTGCTCTGTAGTGAGCCGGTAATGGGTTGATCATGATGATGATATTTTCAAACTAGTAGTTAGCTGTAACTTTGTTTGGTGTATATTTTCATGGTCATTTGAGAGAACTGGTGACCTGGCCATTAATATGTTTAACTCAAGTTGCCTATATGCTTATTTCAAAATATCTATTATTATTATATTGTATTATTACAGACAGAGTATCTTTGAGCCAAATATTATCCAGATCCGATCTGGGCAGTGAGCAACAAACATCTATCCATCCCATGTGTGCATTTATAATAATTGTAAGATTCGACAGAGGTATATATAAATTTGGGACTTCTCACATGAAGATCATTTGCGCTGGACGAAGGAGAAACAATATTTTTAAATAGGTAATAAAAGAACAGAAATTATTGATAGAAGCAAGTTTTTTCTTTGTCAATATCTAGTGATACATAATACATCTTGAATATTCAGCTATATTTTAATACGTATATTGGTTATAAAGGACAATCATGAAATGACAATAAAAAATAGATTACATTGTAATATCAGTATAATACAGTTTAATCTGTATTTTCTTTGATTTTTATACACCGTAGGTCATAGATCTTCGTTAACATGCTCTCAAAGCTTTGCGTTTCATCCTGAAACTGGAGCGACCTTGGATGATAAACCAATGTACGTCTTAAGTAAAAGTAGTATTTCGGAAGATCTGCTCTTTTTTTTATCCACTCGGCAATCTCACCTGATGGTAAATGATGATGCACTCCAAGATGGTATCGGGCTAACCAGTTAGGTGTATGATGAACCCATACTCGCAATTGGTTTCTACGTGACATCGTGCCGTCTTTGGCGGTAGGATGGTACGAGCAACTAGCCGTGGCTGAAGCATCCCACCAGACCAGACTCGAGTCGGGAATCGAATCCAGGACCACCAACATTATAATGCTACAGCGCACGCGCTGCGCCACGAAGGCCGTCGAAAATGATCTAGTGTATAATTAGATTGAGGAATTCATAAATTGCACGTGCAGATTTGTCCGTATTAGATAACAGCGAACAAAACTTAATCTCCATGCATTAAGAACCGAGAGTTGTATCAATTTGAACAGTTAGCACCTTCTCGCATTTCAGTACTCCGTTTTAGGTTTTACCTTCAAAGGTGAACGGCTCGCGTTAGATGTGGAAACGCGGCGCTTTACAACATTTATTTCTAACGAAATGTAAAAGGTAATGTGAAAATAAGTAAAAAATATATCCACTGTACATTTGCGGCACTCGCTGCATACCCACCGTTCGTGAGTCAATCACGTGGTTTTGTTTTTTATCGATAGCAGGTTTGCTCTTTTATAATGCGTCTATCTTGCAATTCATAATATCCTCTCTCACTCCAGTCATTTCTTCATTACTGAAGATCGTGGTCCTGGTGGTGCCCTTACAACCTAATATTCAAATTCAAATTCAAATTCAAAATAATCTTTATTCAAATAGTCCTTAAAAAGGCACTTTTGACGCGTCAATAATTTACATAGTAGTTATTTCATGGTGATAACTTTATTCGTAAACTTAAAACTAATACTATGAGGGTTCCAAACGCGCCCCGGTCTAAGAAGAAGCCCACAACAAACTTAGCCGGGGTTTTTCTTTTTTTTTTCGTTATCACCATCTCATCAACATCATCTCATTATGAATAAAATGAATAATAAACTATAGTACCTATGGGGATAGAGCAATTCACACCCAAGCTTTTTTATCGTTTATATAATCCTTAATATGTAATATGATTTTTCTACAAGCTTTCGTTTTATAAAAACTTTGAACTTATTGATAGACATCTCCAAGATATTAAGATCAATAGGCAATATATTAATAATAAATACCCTAACCTAAGATTAATATCCTATATATTTTTATATTATAAATGTGAAAGTGTGGATGTATGTTACTCAATCACGCTAAAACAATTGAACAGATTTGGATGAAACTTGGCATGCATATAGCCTTGGACATGGAAAATAACATAGGCTACCTTTTATCCGGATTCGTTAATAAAATCCCAAGGGAAAATTGAAAACTGTTTACGAACTAAGCCGCGGGCAGACAGGTTTGAAATTTGATATGCATGTCACCTATGCCATGAAAAGACATATATTTCTAAACTGATCTCTCAAATAGTTCCCATGGGAACATTAAAAATTGTTAACTAGCTTATGATTTATATATGGTTATTTTTTTATATACTACAAGTTAGCCCTTGACGGCTATCTCACCTGATATTAAGTGATGATGCAATATAGGATGGTGCGGTCTAACCTGTTAGGGGTATGTCAAACCCACACTCCTAATTGGTTTTGCACCCGACATCGTGCCGGAATGCTAAATCGCTAGGCGACACATCTTTGTCGGTAGGGTAGTAACTAGCCACGGCCGAAGCCTCCCTCCAGACCAGACTCGAACCGGGAATCGAACCCAGGACCTCCAACTTTATAATGCGACAGCGCACGCACTGCGTCACGGAGGTCATCAAAATGTACGTGTAGGTAAGCTACATTATACTGTTAAGAATACACTGGTTACAAACAAACGTAGCCATTTCAATTTCAACACTATCAATTTACACAAGATTATCGCGTATCGAATCTACATTCCTAATTGTGGGATCACAAGAAACTATTTTTCACACTCTCCGATTTTGCAACGTCGCGTTGTGTAGAGAACGGGATTGCAGAAACCCAATATAGCAGCTGCAGATATACTCTAATAATGGACTACTACCTGCATCTTGAAACAGCTGATTTAATAATCATCATATTAATCATCATTATACTACTAAAAATATATGCAATTACATGAATATATATAATAAGTATATTGCAATAAACTATCGCTATATTGCAATGTAACTTAAACTGCATGTTGTGTTTACTTCAAGACGATTTTACATACAATAAGCATGTAAATTATTATGTAACTATAGTGTAAGTGAATGTAAAAATCACAAGTAAACCTATTAAATAAAATAAAAATAAATAAACATATATTATTACTACAATTTAATTATTAATAACATTTCATTATTTATAATTAAATTGTTTTAACCACGCTCCTATTTCGTTATTAATAACATACATAATAAATATAAATTGTCTTAACTACGATCATATTTGCTTTTCTACAGTTGACATTTAGATTGTACATTCTTAATTTTTACTAATAGATTGTTGATTCTTGTTAAAAGAAATTGGCCAATAAAAAAAAAATAATAATTAATATTTAACTTTTAAATAGTTACTTTCACAAAAGGTTGTCTGGAGGAGATCGCTTTAAGCGATAAGACCGCCTTTGCGCCATTGTGTTTGTTATTTAAGTATTGCAATGTGCTATAAAGACTTTATCTATCTATCTATCCTTATCCTTTTTCTACTGCTAGATTTCAGCCCAACGAAGCCTTATTCGTATTCCCATTTTTTTACTGCCACAGATTTAAAAATAAATTTGACGATCACATTCTTTAAAATATAAAGAACGCTTGACCAGAATATTTAAAGATCGATATGATGCCAAAAGAGCATTCTAGATTTTTGAAGTACGTACCAGTATATCGCTTATCGGTTAGGCTGTGTTACTAGAAGCGTTTAAAGTAGCCCTTTAATAGATAGGACCTGAGACAATATAAAAAAGTACTAATCTCGAAATTCCCCGCCGGATAGTGTCTAAGACCTAGAATTTAGAAAGCCACGTCGCATATTGTAAACCACTCAAAACTTTATTACTATATTTTAATCCATCCCATCCTATCTCTAAAATAACCTTCGTTATTGCTGTATTGTGTGCCCAAATCTCGTCAAACATACCATCACCAAAGACAAGGTCACATACCAAATCTTTCACATACGCGTCATAATTTAGCGTGACATTAGAACTGTTTTCACAACATCAGACGGCCTTGGAGTGGACGCCAAGGCCGATAAAAGTTGGCCAACATTAAGTGGCCAACTTGATGTTATTTAATAATTATATTTTGATCGTCACGCAAGCATCGATGACCTCTGGCACCGATATATGCTGTGATAGCTTGCAGTCCCAGGTTCAATTCCTTCCTGCTCGCTTTGTACCAATTTGATGTTAATAATTTCTTATTGGCACGTAGAAATGGATTACAGGAAAAATAGATCATAAAATTTGAGCAACCATTACCATACAATAAAGAAAGAGTATGAGTTAAATTATTTTTCATCTAGGGATTGGTAACCAACAATAAAGATTTACTACCCTTACTCTCCTTGTAACAATTTTGTATCTCCGGAGTATTGTGTTTCTTCTTTCGGCTTAATTTCTTCCAAAGACAATATAAATTGACATTATATCTTACTTGAGTTGAGATTTTTATATAAAAAAATGTATTTGGAACCCTCATAGCTTTACTTTTAAGTTTACGAATGTTGTTACCATCAAATAATTTTCACTTCTGTTTAAATTATTGACGTGTCAAAAATGGCCTTTAAAAGGACTATTTGAATTATGATTGATGTTCTAACAGAAGAAAGAACTTAAATGCGTATTGCTAAGCATGGAAGCGAAGAAGGTTTTAAGTAGGTATTCTAATCACCACTATAGCCATCGGCGAGTCGCACTTACACCGCCGAAAGCGGCGCATTTCCCAGCGTTGAAAAGGCATGGTGAATGGCTCCAAAGTAAAGAAGAGCGTTCAAAATATCCCATATATCGTTTATCCAATTATTGGTTGTTGGAATATTCAAACTAAATTACTTTGATAGTGTTTCCATTATTTTCTTATTTCTTAAATTTTATTCGGCTACCACCGTTACGTAGACTAATCTAGTGACTAAGACTAGTCCTAGTCTAATTTTAATTATTTTTCTGTAATCGTTATTGGCAATATGTTGAACACATTTATTACATCGTACTATACAATAGAAGAATTATTTCTTAATGACAAGGTTGCTTGGAAGCAATCGGCGTCGCTTTCGTCTCACGCAAGACACTAATGATTGTTAAATCGCAAATTGTTGTTGTAAAAGAGCAAGCTGAGTTTGACTACACTAGAATGTCATACTTGACGTTTTTAAATCGCCCTTTTTCGCGTTTCGCGTTTTCGAATTTCTGCTTATAAACTGATTTTCAATTTATTCCAAGGTCATTCGAAATTTTCTACTACGTATTTGAATTTTGTAAATCTCAATGCTAAACTGGGTATGAAAAAAAAATTAAGAAACACCAAAGAAAAATCCAAAATCCAAATCCAAAAAATCTAAGGAATAATAATTGATATTTTTTTATGTTGATAAATAAAATCCTTTCTAATATTATAAATGTGAATGTAGGGTTGTTTGTTCCGCTTACATACTCATATTTTTGGAGGTATTAGAAGTAAAATAGGATTCTTTTTAATGAAAGAATAATAAAAAAATAAAATGATACTTTTTATAATATTTATTCATTGCTATTGTAATGATCTCTGATACTTATTTAATGGCTTTAACGATGCGACCGAAGCCACAGGTATAAGCAAGTAATTAATGAAGATTTCAGGGGTTATTTTTGTTTCGGTCGCCTCGATACTAAATAGGCTTAGGCACACAGAAAATGAGATTTTTCTATAAACGTAACCCAAAGGAACAGCTGCAAAATAATACAAAGTGTTCGTTTTATGAGAGAAATACCACTTTTGTATTATTTTCAAAATAATTTTTAATTAACTAATTTTGATTAAATTAAAAAAAATTAAAATTAATTAATTAATTTTATTTTTTTTTAATCAACGCAAGTGAACCCGCATGGTGATGCTAGTTTATATGATAATATATTAATTACAACCAAGTTAGCGTACCGGTTTCGAGATCAATGACCGTTACGCTCTACAAACATTCAGATGAATAAAATGTAATTAATGCTGACAGGGCAAGGTAAGATTCCTTGGATATTAGAAATAATCTAAAACTCCTTTCCGTATCCTTATTTATAAAATGTAACGGTGATTTCTAACTGGATGGCTAAGGGCAAAGGGGGTGAAATCTAAAATCTTTATGAATGTGCAATTTTCGAACTAGAATCGTGAGGTTAACGTGAGCGAAATCGTGGGCCCAAACAATACACAAACTATAAATGCCTATAATAATTCATTATACACAATATCTTAAAGTTGTTATTGTGAATGACTTTAATGGACAACAATTTTAAAACAAATGAAAACAGAAAAACAACAGAAAAATCTCACAAATAGTTTTGATAAGAAACCAAAGTTATTTTCAAGCAGTAACTAACTATAACTAAACTCAATTAACATTGTAAGTATAATACTTAATGCATATTAAAACAGCATTTTGAATGTTATTCCAATTCCAAGTGCGTTTTTGTAAATATTTTACATGCTTTTTTTATAATTTATGAATCTTAGAAACTTGGTGCCGTGTTCTTACTCAATTTATTCCGGATTATTATAAAAAAAAGTGACGGTGCATGCACCAGTTGTACCAGCTTTAGAAAACAAGTTTATACAATCAGTGCTATTTTTAGTAATAATATACTCGTATATAAATATCCACCTCGAATAACATTCGTCCGTACCTAATGCAACCAAAATTTATTCGAGATTAATTTATTTCTAACTGAGACTCTTTTTGTAATTCTGTGGGGAAATGTTAGCGGATGTAACAAACAAATAAACAGACCAACAAACTTTTGCATTCATAACAACAGCATGGATCCGGTATTGAATATATTTTGTGGAGTAAAATCATCAAAGTACGTACGCGGCGCAGTGGGTGAAGGTCATACAAAGACCGGTAAATTGCGCCATTTTACACGTTTCAAAGAAATATCATACAACTGCTGTGCCTCTAGAAGCGTCCACAGTATTTTTCGTATATCGAACGTGATGATTTCATCCATGTTTCAACAAAAGAGTTTTGATAGAAGCTTCGCGCGCGTTGATGTCTTTGGTAAACTAAAGATTCGACGAATATGTGAACTGGTAATTAGACTTCCTAAAAATGATGTAGTTTTTAGGGTTCAGAACCTAAAGGTAAACCGCATGACCTTAGGGTGGGGTGAGACTGGGATCACGTTGTCGCTCCGGTTGACAGATAGACGGAGTCTGTCAGCAAACTGTATCTCATGAAAGTTCAAGGGGGTCTTCATTCGAGTTACGTGTTTTTATATTGATTATAAAAATGTTATAAATACTGTGTAGCGATTTATTTTAATAACCTTAATAAGTGTATGATCATAATCATCATCATCATGATCAAGCCAATCTCAGCTCACTACAGAGACCGGGTCGCCTCGCAATATGAGGACGGTTTGGCCATAGTCCACCACGCCGGCCATGTGCGGATTAAGACTTCGCACGCCTTTAAGAACATTATGGAGAACTCTTAAGCATGCACGTTTCCTCAAATAACAAGTAATATTTTATTTGTTTAGTATATACCGTTGCCAAATCAAAATAGTATAAAGGGCCTTTACATTGGGCAATTTGTTATTCTAAATTATAATAAAATAATGGTCGACGAACTCAGTACTGGTTATTATCGAGTCAAGGTCACGTTGTAGGTTTACACGTACAATTAACGGTACAGTTACAACACTTTCTCGCAAGGCACCTGCCATGCGTGACAGGAGGCAGTCATTTCATGTTAATGGTGTATAAGATACCAATGAAATAGAAAAAAATATATATATAATCTCAAACGTACTATACCAATATTGCAGTACACAAATTTCCAAAGTAAACTTCATTGGCACGTCCTAAACTAGAGCTGCGGCCCTTTGAAGGGTACCACTATTTACGTGACAATTTAGTTTAGCTTATAAATATATATATTTACAACAGCATTGAAAATTTGGTAAGGCTGTACATAATTAGAAATCCCTTTGTGACCAATGTTTGGTTTTCTAAAATTTTAATTCCCGGAACACGTTTCCCTGGTCCAGGCTAGAAAAGTTTTTATTTCCACCTTCACTTATTTGTGTCGAGTTACTGTCATTTAGTTGTGTATTGTTTAAGATCAGCGTAAGAATTCAGACAAACAAACAAAAATACAAACTTGCAATTTTTTTTACTGATTTGGTTATCTATCTATCTATAAGGGGAAGCATCTAATTCAAATAACGAATTCAAAATAGCTTGTGTAACAAATTTTAAATAAGACCATATATATGCCTACCTAGATATTGCAAACTATGATTTAATACTTTTAAAATTTCAGCGTATTAATGCAACAGTTTTAAGGAATCCTACGTCTTTTTATTACACGTAAAAAATATACAGCAAGTAGACGTGAAAACCATGCACCAATTCACGAGTGGATCAAGGACGAGATACGGTCACTTTGTTCTCAGTATTTGTAACACAATTATTCAATTAAAATATACTTAGACATACAGATGCAACGTCTAAATCTAAACGTGTCTAATCGCACAAGCCGTCTATGTTGTCGGTGGCTTCATATCCCGAAAATACAATTTATTTTACACCATAAAAACACGTAGTTCAAAAACATTAGCACAGCATACATTTAAAAAAGTGAGGTGCAATAGGCGGCCCAAATCCCTAAAACGTTGAAACTCATGTTTAAAGTTGAAAAATTTTGCCATTGCTATTTGAAATAACAATAAAATTGCCTAGCAACTGAACTGTTCTGACATGTCAGCGGCAAAAAAGATATTAAAATGCATTTATTTAAAGTAGCACATTTGAAATGTCAGATCTGTGTGCTTATAATGACCCTTACAGGTTCGAAAGCCAGTATATGTTGATGACCAAAACCTACATCATGTTTTGTTCTCTTAGCCTACGAAGTAATAAACTGTGAAAGATAGACAGTTTCGTGCGTGACCTTGAGGTTATGAAAGTACAATTAAACCCTAACTAAAATTATAAATGCGAATGTCAGTTCATTTATTTGCTTTATACGCTTTCACGCCTTGACTGCTTAACACATAATTATGAAAATGTTAAAATATAACATCCTAAAGATGAAAGTAGGATAAGTTAATATTCCGGCAAAAGTAAGTGCTCCCACGGGAATTGAAAGAAATAGCTACAACGCTGAAAAAAGCATTGGCAACAGATTAACTTAGCAGTTTTAATGCTTGCCGTATCGCATTATAAAGATGGTTCTGGGTTTGATTCACGGCTCGAGTCTGGTCTGGTAGGAGGCTTCGGCTGTGGCTTGTTACCATACCAACAATGACGTGTCAAGCGGTGTATCTTTCTGGCACGATGTCGCGTAGAAACCAATTAGGAGTATGGGTTTACCATACCCCTTACAGGTTAGCCCTTTACCATCCTAGACTGCATTATCACTTTTCAGGTGAGATTCCTAACTTATTGTAGACCAAAAAAAACTGAATATAATAATGATAAATGGTAAAATTTGCCCAGTCTAACACTGCATCAAAATTCAATCCGTTAGATAAGAAAATATCTAATAAACTTCGCTGTACATAGAGGTATATCACTCCATCGCCCCTCTTGTACCTTCCTTCCGAAAGCTCGAGAACCTGACCTGTCTCAAGTCATTGGAATCCGGTGTTGGTGGTGCAACGGTCCGGACGCCAGTGTCGCAAGCTATGCCTTTCTATAGATACGTATAAATTAAGTTAACGGAACCAGATTTAGGCTTAGAGTCCAGTAGAAACTATTGTGAAGCTAAGATTTCCATACAAACTAGCTTGAGAAATAAAGGTATTTTTTTATTTCACTACAAGATAGCCCTTAACAGCAAGTTCACCACCAGTATGTGATGATGCAGTCTAGAATGGTGAAGGACTAACCTGTTAGGGATAAACCTAAAATCCTGGTAAGTTTCTAAGCGAACGAAGCCTCCCTCTTCCTTATTCTTATACAAAGGTAAACCGGATAAAGGTACACCAGAAAATTCGACATCTGTTGATTGTATATTATTTTATTATGAATTATTGGCGTTTGCATTTAATAGTATTAAGATTAGGTATGCAATCTTTAATCTAATTTCTTCTGGTGCTTAACACATGCTTTTCGGGGCCATTACATGATATTTTCACACATGTTTTATTTAATCTTAAAGACACGTTGTTTTGCCTTTGGCACATGAGCCGCCCGGCCGCCTTCCTCATCATGATCAACCCATTGCCGGCACACTACAGAGCACGGGTCTCCTCTCAATATGAGAAGGGTTTCCTCACGATGTTTCCTTCACCGTTGAAACAAGTAATATTTTAATTGCTTAAAACATAACTTTGAAAAGTTAGAGCTGCGTGCCTGGATTCGAACCCCCGACCTCTGATCAGGAGGCGGACGTCCTAACCACTAGGCTATCACAGCTTCCTACGATATGATTTTGTTGATAGGCACCTTTTGGTTCATTGGGTCAAGTTTATAATCCCTTTTTCAATCACCTAATGTTTTTGAGGTGTGAATAACAAGTTGAAAGTGTGTACGCACCTTCATAGCTTCACATGTCTACTGGATTACAAGACTAAAGTGGAGTATCTCGAAATTGCGTATATTATAGACTCTACTTGAACAACTGTTAAACGCTTATGGTATTCTAACTACAAGTGGATTTGATATTGCGAAAGGATCTCTAAAGTATATCCACTTGAGTTAACTCTGTAGCTAGTAGAGTCTTGACGTGCTGACGAGATGTTGTAATTCATTATTTTGATTTAGTTACCAGCCTGATAGAGCTTGCAGATAATTAATCTATGTATAATATAATATGTAGCTGTGATAGCCTAGTGGTTAGGACGTTAAAATATCACTCGCTTCAACAGTGAAGGACAACCTCCTGAGGAAACCTGTACGCCTGAGAGTTCTCCATAACGTTCTCAAAGGCGTATGAAGTCTGTCGATCCGCACATGGCCAGCGTGGTGGACTATGGCCAGACCCTTTTCATGTTGAGAGGAGACTCGTGCTCTATAGTGAGCCGAGAATGGGTTGATCGTGATGAATATAATATTATATTTAAAATTTGCATCGATAGGCACTTTTAAGTTTGTGATAAACCTAGAGTTTTATTCACGGGGTTCTATGCAGGTACCACTTGCTGATTGAGACTACCTTTTTCTTGTTATCGTAGGCTGCGATGTATCCCATGTCCATTTCAACTTTAAAATAGCTTTATTCTAGTTAACCTATACAGGAATTTACGAGAATAAAGCGTCCATATTTTCGTAAGGTGATGGTGATAACTACACTAGCCAACTTGAAACTAAAGCTAGGAAGGTTTCAAACGCGCCCAGGTCTAAGAAAAAGCCTACAATAAACTTAACTGGGTTAGTTTTTGTTATCACCATCGCACATATTCAATAATAAATTATAATTAGCTATGAAGTTAATGCAATTCACACCGAAGCTTTTTATCGTTTATATAGTCCTTAATATCGTATTAATTTTTTAATGCAAGTTTTTATATACTAACTTCTGTTATTGTTGGTATATTTTTTAACTAGGATAAATTAAATTTGCACACATTAGTCCACATTTGCATGTGGTGTTTGCCTGTAAATGGCTAAGCATTTTTGTACTGTACCTCATTGGAAGATACTGAATCTTATAAAAAATGTTTTGGCTGTTGGCGAACCTAATAAATTAAAAAAAAAATCGTGAAAATGAGGTCTTTTAAATCCTGCGCAAACATTTTCCGAACACTTTTTGGTAAAAGTATTCTTAACTGGAAGAAGTATTCTTTATCCGTTTTAAATACATGTGAAATTTGACAAAGTTAAAGTTAAAGGTTGTGTGTTGCAAATTTGATTAATAAATGGTAGGTATTAATAAAACACTGGTGGAATACCTACCATTGGACGATTACTAGTATTAATAAAATTACTTTATCCCCGAGAGGACTTGTGTTATAATTGTATACTATAATTTTACGAATTATAGCACATTGTTATATAATGGTAAATAACTTTAATAACACACAGGTCAAGTGCACCGTAATGGCGTGTCATGACGTCTGTCTGTGACGCGAACAATGAAATTGAATGCATTGTTTACTTTGAAGACGCAAAAGGGATACAATTATAATTATTACGCATAATAAGAGAGCCTGTCTGTTTCTTCACCTGCTGAACCTCGGCCGTATCATTATGATTGCTGGCTCACTACAGAGCACGGGTCTCCTCTCTGTTTTTCTTGTAAAACTTGTTTAGGTTGATTTAAAATTATGTAAATTATTATTTTAATGGTGTACAGATAAAAAGATAGTTTTAAATAAATACAAAATTATCGACCTTTATTGCATATTTTCCTTTTATCATTTTACGCCAAGTAGCTGTATATTTCGCTAAAATAGAAGGTGTATCTAGCACTTGAAAAACAAACCTTTTTCTATATAAGTTATCCAATAAGCATTAATAAATCTTAAATAGTAAATGGCAGCTATCTGTAGCTTATCAATATTTCGGACCTTAAATAACTTAGGACCTCAAAATTGTGTTAAGGGAATACAGACCACACATTTTTTTAGTATTCAAAGCTTTTAAAGCGTTATATAATAAAAAGTTCTCCAATTTCTCTAATTTCTTCAACAGCTATAACTAATAGAACTGGCCTGTTTGGCAAGGTATTGTTTTTGATTCCCGGAAGAAACAAGAACAATAACATTAGGCCTTTGTGTCAAAAAATACTCAGTAGAAGCCTGAAGTTTGTGGCATTGTTTATCTCAGTAAAATCGTGGCAATTATCTCTAACATATAAATAATAGTTGTTAGCTCTAACGCTAATAGGCTGGTGATGAACTTTTAGTTGAATTTTGGTTAAACAAAAGCTTACAGCTAATAAGTATAAGTTCATTTAGGTGAAATTGCTTAGCTTTTACTTCAGGCGTAATTTGTTAAATACCTTAAATTTCATCTCTTTATTTGAAACTGAAAATAAACCATAAAAAATATGATTTTATATGCTATTAGAATAAAAACTGTAGCAATAAATAGATAGATAAAAGAGCAACTAATGTGTTTCTTGTTAGCTTCTGATCAGATCTGTCTTCCGCACTGGTGGTAGAGTAAGCAAGGAGCAGACTGTTTTGTTGTTTCAAAGTTCTTACAAAGGAAGCTTACTTGAAATAACTTATTTTCTTTAATTTGATATACTTCTCACTGCTTTTTCAGCAACAGCGACTGGGTCTCTGTTAATTTTAGAGATTTCAATAAGTGTGTCGTTCGTGTGCCCTGATGTGGCTGATGTACCCTATTTTTGCACGAAATAACCGCGCGCAGCGAGGACATGATAGGGCACCATCGACGTAATTATAGATTATATTGGAGGGTGGTCTACTTTTCAGTTGATCTCTATAAACATCCAGATCCACCCTCCTTTATTTCTATCTTCAAAATCCGTGACAGCCTGCTGAGCCAAGTGCCTCCACTCCCCTCGGATTTCAGCGATACTTTCCCAACGAAAGGAATTGATAACAATGAAACGAAAGAATTTGATAATCATCCGGCAAGTGGATTGTCTATAATAGCCAATTGTATTTATTTAAAACCAATTAAAACAGAAGCGGTGATAGCCTAGTGGTTAGGGCGTCAGCCTTCTAATCTGAGGTCGGCGGTTCGAATCCGGGCACGAACCTCTAACTTTTCGCAGTTATGTGCGTTTTAAAAAAAATTAAATATCACTTGCTTCAACGGTGAAGGAAAACATCGTGAGGAAACCTGCACGCCTGAGAGTTCTCCATAATGTTCTCAAAGGCATGTGAAGTCTGCCAATCCGCATATGGCCAGCGTGTTGGACTATGGCCAAACCCTTCTCATATTGAGAGGACACCCGTGCTCTGTAGTGGGCCGATAATGGGTTGATCATGATGATGATGATGAAAACAGAAGCACTAGGTAATATATTTCTCTTTGTAAATAAATAAATTAGCTCCCTAAAGCAATTTCAAAAATTCTGGAACTTCCGGAATTATACCCTGATAAACTGCCCATGGACACTATGCTTATTGCATGTAATTGAAATTTATACTAAAGTCAGTTATGCTTTATCTTTAAAGCCTCTTCATCGCTGTCCATGGACGTCTGTAACATGGCCACAAGTAATGATAAAAACTTAATTAATGTACAAATGCCGTATTTCGTAAGGGTTCGCGACTTTCATCTTATCGTATGTGTAATTCATTGTAATCACTTAACCTTTGTAAGATGGCTTAAGTTAAGCTTAAGAACAAACCTGTCGAGAAAACTAAAAGTGCAATTTGAAGGTCTCATTTAGGCATAGTATATATACTTCATGAGGAAGAAAGCTATAACGTAGAGCGAGGTAGAAAGATTGCTTTATGTTTAATATTTGAACTGCAAACTTGATTACAACGCGTTGTGTCATTATATCTATCATTATCATCATGATCAACCCATTGTCAACTCACTACAGAGCACGGATCTCCTCTCAATATGAGGAGGATTGGGCCATAGTCTGGCCATGTGCGGATTAGCAGACTTCACACGCCTTTGAAAAAATTACGGAGAACTCTCAGGCATGCAGGTTTACTCACTATGTTTTCCTTCACCGTTGAAGCAAGTGATATTTTAATTTATCAAAAACGCATACGCATAATTTATCACATAGCTCCGAAAAGTTAGACGTGCGTACCCAAATTTGAACCCCCGACCTCTAATTAGGAGGCAGACGTCCTAACCACTAGGCTATCACAGCTTCATTAAATTAAATCTTTAATGCTCTTTAATATTGGTTGATAAGCTAATAAGTAAAGATAAAGTGAAAAGTGTATTGATACATAAATTTAATTAGAAGAGGTCACATAATTCACATAATCACATTTCGACAACCTCCATGGCGCAGTGCGTGCGCTGTCGCATTATAAAGTTGTAGGTCCTGGGTTCGATTCCCGGCTCGAGTCTGGTCTGGTGGGAGGCTTCGGCCGTAGCCAGTTACCACCCTACCGACAAAGACGTATGGCCAAGCGACTTAGCGTTCCGGCACGATGTCGCGTAGAAACCAATTAGGAGTATGGGTTTATCATGCCCTTAACAGGTTAGTCCGCTACCATCTTAGACTGCATCATCACTTACCATCAGGTGAGATTGCCGTCAAGAGATTACTTGTAGTGGGTAAAAAAAGGACCCGCTTCGTTTTCTGTTCTCATGTTTCGGCAATTTACTAGCTATCTGTCTGAAACGTGTCGAATATTAAGGGTCCTATTATTTTATGCCTGCAAAAAAACCTACGACCAAACCCAAGGCTATAGGACTTACTCTAATCTCACGTGCAAATCTGTGTTGGCGGTAACGTCGTAATCGTGATATTTTTGTCACAAAAAATCTGTTGTCTTTATTTACCAAGGTTCAATTAATCAGTTACATTTCCAGTTTCCTAATTATATTGAATTGCACGCTCGATGAGTCGTTTTTAGAGTTCCTAGGATACTCGTAGTTTCCCTACGGCTTAGAGGCATTTTACTAAAACGCTTTAAATTGCATATCACTCAGCAGTAATATCAAATCTTGAAACAATAAAAAAGGTAACTTTTCTACACGTGAATCAAAGTAATTTTTTCATCTCATGATCAACCCATTGCCGGCTCAATACAGAGCGCGGGTCTCCTCTCAATATGAGAAGGGTTTGGCCAAAGTCCACCACGCTGGCCATGTGCGGATTGGCAGACTTCAGACGCCTTTGAGAACATTATGGAGAACTCTCAGGCGTGCAGGTTTCCTCGCGATGTTTTCCTTCACCGTTGAAGCAAGTGATATTTTAAATTTTTAAAAACGCATATAACTCCGAAAAGTTAGAGGTGCGTGCCCGGATTCGAACCGCCGACCTCTGATTAGGAGGCTGACGCCCTAACCACTAGGGTATCACCGCATTTTTCATCTCGTCTCTCTTTAAGTGTAGGGTATTTTCGGATAGGTATTATATAAAAACATTGCATGTGAAATAGCCTATTTTGATACAATACAATAAGTGCGGATAATACATAGGTACTATGTCTGTTCAGCGTTCCATATAAAACGAACATTTGCGAAATAACGCCGTACCACTGCGATCAACCGCCCTCTTTAGCGGAGTTCAAGTTGATTTCCTGTGAATCAAAAAACCCGCAAGTAATAAAATCAGGAGTCTTGTGATTGGTCCGAGAATTTTCATTTTGAAGAAATTCTTCTATTTTCTATTACTATTGTATTAGTTAAATATACAATTTGAATCATTAAAACACATTTTAAAGTTTTATTGTTAAACTTTTCTTTAAATATATGTAAAGTATATTATTGAGGATCTTCAAAATAAACCACAAATTGATTCTCTGAAAATACAAAGTTTTGTTTTTTTTAATTTAACACGTCTTTACAGTATTACAACAATCTTTAAATGATGATAATTATACTTCTATCTCACCTGAAAATACAAAGAAAAGACATTTAAAGTTTACTAATATTGCTTCCTTCATGATATATACGATTTATCCTCCAGTTAATCTGTCTACAAGTTTTTATAACAATAAAATTCACAAAATAATCTAAGCTTTATCCGCCATTGAAATATAGTTTTCATTACACATCCCTCTACCATCTTCTACACACAACGTGGAAGAAAATCCAAATTAATGAAATGTCGATCATATACTTTAATTTTTAATCGTCATTATCAGAACTGTGTTAGAACTAGTAGGTTAGTAGTAGTAGGTTTGGAACAACAATAAATTAAAAATAAGTGGAAGTGAGACAAAATATCATATAAATTAAATATCATAAATACAAGTTATTGAACGTTCCGCTACTATGTCGCTTAAAAACCTCCCTTTTTTTTGTTGTGGTTGAAAAGCTTAATAGCTACCTTCGTCTGTTGAGCGAGGACGGAGGTTATGTGGGAGGTTATGTCCCCCCCCCCTTATCGTGGGGGTATACCCGAACTAAAAACCACCACAGCATATCCCACTCGCTGAATTTGCTGAACGCCTGGGGAACCCATTGTATACTTCCCAGACATCCACCAGCCGCCCCAGCCTTAGCAACAGGGCTCCCGCGCTAAAAGAGAGAGGATCAGTGACAGCTTGATCCCCCTCCCCTCCCCCCCAGACAGTAAAGACACTCGTGCAACTACGGGTAGTTAGCCCAATAGCTACCCGTGCAGTCAATTGCCTGGGTGTGGGGTAAAAAAAAACAACATTGCATGAGCTTCATAAAGGCAGTCATACCTGTGTCACTGACAGACACTCCAATGCCATTTTTTGTATTGATGATGACAAATAACAAAAGGCAACTTAGTGTGTGATAAACACGAAATCTCAATAACAGAATAGCTATGTGCAACATTTAACCTATTGGCGTCCTATTTGAATTATTGCCTCATAGATTATGTGCATCTTGAATAAACCTTTATTATATTGAATAAATACATAGTTATTACTGCGATGTATCAAACGTGATGCTAAAGTTAATAAATACTCATATCTATATTATAAATTACTGAAATAATAATAGGTTTCTACTTACTTACTGATTAAACACGAGATTTCAAAAACTATTGTATGTATAAAGCTATAATTTAGAAAGTAGGTAATTGATAGTTAAGAGATGTCAGCTTAGAAATGATATTTGGAAATTCCATCCCTAAGGGGGTAAAATAGGGGTTGGAAGTTTGTATGAAATTCTTTTGTTTCTGGTGTTAGAGACACAAAATTCGCATTGAGTAGCTTACTTTCTGAAGCAGGGCATTGGCTGTACGAGATACATAAATCAGCAATTCTACGCAGACGAAGTCGCGGGCAACAGCTAGTATTATCATATATATAGTTTTTAGCTTTGTTTCATTAAGGTCAACTGAATGCTAATTAAAATGAATACCTGTTATTTGTCCATTAGGACCCACTCGACAATAGTGCAGCAAATAAAAAGCAGTTCCTAAGTGTTAATAAGGTAAAGTTTTACTAAATATATGTATTTTTTTTTACAATATGGCTATTCCCAGCATGCGTTAAAATGCCCAGTTAAAGATAACATATCTAAATATTAGTTTTTCGGGCTAGAAACCATCGCAGGCTTAACCAGAATACTATACCAAAATCTGATCAATGGTTTTGGAATTTATATAGCTATATTTTTTATCGACTAAAAAATACACTATTTAATAAACTAAGCATAATTATTTTTGTAATGCTGCAATATACATTTGTAAATTCACGCGATAATGTAACCGTTGTTTATATAAATATTTAGTTTAGATTTTGTGATACAATCTGTTACAAGTTTATTACTATTATTAACTCAAATTAAAGACGATAAAACAATTATATTTGTATAAAAAAAATGTTGGAGTCTTGTCAAATTAAAATAGTATGTGGAAATCATATTATACCAAAACCGGTCAAAGAGAGGAATATTTATAATTTTAGACCTACTGAGTGGGCGGTGTTTATTTCTTTTTGAAAAAACTATTGACTATAAGTTACGTACTGAATGTCTGGTGGGAGGCTTCGGCCGTGGCTAGTTACCACTCTACCGACAAAGACATGCCGCCAAGCTATTTAGCGTTCCAGTACGAAGTCGCGTAGAAACCAATTAGAAGTGTGGCTTCACTATACCCTGACTGCATTATCACTTACCACCGGGTGAGATAGCCGTCAAGGGCTAACTTTTTAGTGTATAAAAAAAATTTTAACTTCAGCGAGCTTTAGAAAGTTTTTCCCGGTCAAGCTTTTGTTGCCAAGATTTGTGGTCAAGTTTTCACGTTGCTGTGCTAAGCCGTACGTACGTATGCATACTTAGTAAACTGTACATTTCAGGTTTTGAGTTTTTGGTTACTTAACTCAAGCCCACGGTAGAGTTATGCCCACAAATTTATACGCGTGAATTATGTCATTATATTTTTAAAAAGGCCTAAAAGTAACCTATGTCCTGGATACAACCTATTACCCTGCTAATATTTTCGAAATCTAATCTGTGCTTTAATTTTTAATACAGACCAAGTTCTTTAGAATTTTTAAAAATAATATTGTATTATGAAGAAAAATGAATTTATTCAACAGAAAAAGATTTTAGACAAGATACCAAGGGTATTTTACTACAGGTTTACTCAATTTAAAATGTACTGTATATATATTATATATATATATATACAAACCAATGTTTTGTTGTATGATATTAATTCCTTTTGAAAAACACAATCGATCTAGTTGGTTTCGGCTTTAGTGCCATGATAACGTGAAGAGTTTTTTATCTTTATTTATGTCTCAGCTTCAATAGGGATTGTTGGGCTTAACTATTAATATCACTGTTTGGTGATTAATAACCGGTTAATGCAACGGTAATTTCAAGACTAATAATAGAGATATCTTGCCAATTTAATAGTCAAAAATTCTAAATATAAAAACCGCTAGTTCGTAACGAGACAATTCAAACAAAACCCAATTTGTACATCATTGCAATTATAATTTTTAAATCATGATTGCTTCGCGAATGCCTGATTTTGATCACACTAATAGGTTAGTTTTGTTTTATATTGTAATCATATACATAAAATAATACAAGGTGTCTCAAAAGTAAGTTCACATTTGCTTATCTTATTACGCGAAAGCAACTATTCTGAGGGGCGCGGGGGGTATGTCAGTCGGTAGTCTGGCTCTTGGGAATTTAGTCGCTATGGAGCGTTTCTCTGGTGCGGACCGTGCGTTGTGCGTACGTGAGTTTTACAAAAACGGTAATTCGGCGACTGTAGCGCGTAGAAAATTCTGCAGTATTCGACATATTCGTCACTTAAATGATGCGCCTAGCACTCGTCTCATTGCAAAATGGGTTGAGAAGTTTGAAGAGACTGGGTCAACTCTGGAGAAACCAAAATCTGGGCGACCAAGAACATCAAGAACAGCCGAAAACGTGGACAGTGTTACTCAGTCTATTCGAGATGATCCAAACCTCTCGATTCGGAAGCGTGCTGTTGCTTTAAATGTGCACAGATCTTCATTATGCCGCATTTTACACAAAGATTTAAAGCTGCACCCGTACAAAATTCAGTTAGTGCAAGAACTGAAGCCTCAAGATGCTGGTCAGAGGCTTGCCTTTGTAAATCAGATGATTGAGCGCTTTCCAACGTTCACCAACATCTTGTTTTCCGATGAAGCCCATTTTCATCTGAATGGGCATGTAAACAAGCAAAATTGTCGTTACTGGAGTGCAACCAACCCAAAACAAAAACATCAGAAACCGCTACATTCACCCAAAGTCACCGTATGGGCAGCGATGTCGGCGCGAGGAATTATCGGCCCTTACTTTTTTGAAGATGGAAGGGGACGCACACTCACAGTGAATTCAGAGCGTTATGTGGAGATGTTAGACGAGTTTTTTGTACCCCAACTGCAAAACTTTCCTGGTTACAACCAAAGAACATGGTTCCAGCAGGATGGAGCAACTTCACACACGTCCAACAGATCTCTGCCTCGAGTTCGAGAAATTTTTCCGAACAAATTAATCTCCAGGCGAGGTGACATAAATTGGCCTCCACGGAGTCCCGATTTAACGCCTATGGATTTTTTCCTGTGGGGTTATGTCAAACCAAAAGTTTACGCTAATAAACCGACTTCCCTGGCACAATTAAAAGAAAATATCCGTCATGAAATGGCAGCCATCACGGAGACTACCTGCCGAGCTGTCATAGGCAATTTTAGTGCCCGACTAAATGAATGCCGAGAGCGCAACGGTTTACATTTGGACGATGTTATTTTTAAAAATAAATTCCCAAACAGTGTACTTCAATATAAAATAAACATTTTTTCAATAAAGCTAAGACTTTTCTTTTAAAAAAAGATTTAAATGTGAACTTTCTTTTGAGACACCTTGTATAATCACTGATTAATATTTAACGAAACCGCGTCATTTGTAAACGTTTAACAAACAAATGAGCGTTCACTTTTAAAACTTTTTACAATTTTTTGCGAATCACTTCAGAAAAGCTAGTAGTCTCTAATGGCATATATTTCCACGTAGTTATATGCCATTTGTAACTGCATCATCAATTACAGTCAAGATTATGGCGTGGCGTAGTACAAAAACCCTTAGACAATTAAAATGGGGAAAGACCCAACTAAACTATGGGAAGCTAACCTGCGCACCTCGACGGTAATTTCGACAAAAACTATAACGATTACGCTAAGTCGTTATTGTCATGAAACAATGACTTCTAATTGGTTTAAATATTTAGATTTTTGGACATAAATAAAGCTATTTATTTTTGGTTTTTACATGAATTCCAATTTGGCATAAATAGATTTAGTTCTATGAAGCTGTGATAGCCTAGCGGTTAGGTCTTCCGCGTCCTAGTCAGAGGTCGGGGTTCGATCCGGGCACCTTTAATTTTACGGAGTTATGTGCGTTTTTAAGCAGTTAAAATATAACTTGCATCTACGGTGAAGGAAAACATCGTGAGGAAACCTGCATGCCTGAAATTTTTCTATAATGTTCTCTAAAGGATTGTGAAATCTGCCATTCCGCACAAGGCCAGCGTGCTGGACTATGGCCAAACCCTTCTCATATTGAAAGAAGACCCGTGCTCTATAGTGAGCCAGCAATGGGTTGAACATGAGATTTAGTTTCATGGCTATTTTTCAGATTATGGAGTTTGATTATCGGATAGTTTCCGCGTCTGTTCTATTTTATATATGTTATATTAATAAATAATAAAATAGAATTATGTTTACATACATACGTACTTATTAAAAATAATACTAAGAGTCTATGTTTAGTAGTATTTCTCATAAATATAGTTTTCTGTATTTATTGTGAATTGCATGAATATATTATATTTTCTTTTCTTTTCCAGACTCACCAAACCTGACGAACGACCCTGGACAAGGCGAAAAGGTAATCTAAGCATTATTTTTGCTTTGAGACTTTTAAAAACATTAATAATCATATCAGCAGTTGAAACATTATTATTTATGCAATAATAATGACTAAAATACATTGACGCTAAGCGCTTAGCCAAAAAAACCAAGCCAAGGACCTCCTACCTCTACACTCTTAACGCATTGGGCCAGTTGTACTGTGCGCCGTGCAATAGGATTTTCAAAACCAAAATTGGTTTCGCGAGCCATATTCGCTCTCATAATCGGCTCTAGCCAGGACCGCCGTTGACGGACACGTCAAGGAGGATCATATATATTTATGCAATGCAATGCGTAGGTAACATTTTTGCTACATACAGTTTTCACTTACAAACTTCCAACCCCATTTTACGACCTATTTTCATCAGAATCAACATTAGACTTTGCTGCGATCCTTTCATGGCTAGATTTTAGTAAAACCATTGCTCAAATTACCCATCTCACACTTAATTGTTAAAATGAACCATAAATATCCCCAAAAACTATTTCATCTTCTTAGGAGTAAATTTCCGAGATAATTTACTAAAACTCAATTTTTATTTATTTTTATATAACATATCTATACACTACTCTTTGGAGACCATATCAGAATTGTACATTGCAAATATCCTAACTCAAAGCTCAAATGTCTCAATACTTCAATATTCTGGATAATAAGATAATAGAACATAACGAGGAGGTCAAGATCTTTTGACTTTTGAAGATTTTTAACGACCTCCGTTGCGCAGCGCGCGCACTCTCGCATTATAAATTTGGTGATCCTGGGTTCGATTCCCTGCTCGAGTCTGGTCTGACTTTGTCCGTGACTAGTTAACACCCTACCGACAACGAAGTGCCGCCAAGCGATTTAGCGTTCCGGCGTCGAAACCAATTAGGAGTATGAGTTTACCGTACCCTTAATAAGTTAGCCTGCTAGCATCTTTGACTGCATCATCACTTACACCAACTAAGCTTGCCGTCAATAGTAGTGGATAAAAAAAGCTGTAGTCGAACTCTTAGTAAGGCTTGTAGATGGGCGTAATATTGCCACTCCGGGTTAATACTAAAATTTGTTCAATCTAGTTACCGTTTTTTTTTCCGTGGTGGAAAAGCTTTATGGCTACCTCCGTCCATTGAGCAAGACGGAGGTTATGTGGGACTCCCCCCCCCCCCTATCGTTGTAGTATACCCGAACTAGAAACCACCACAGCATGTCCCACTCGCTGGATTTGCTGAACACCTGGGGTACCCATTGTATTCCTCCCGGACATCCACCAGCCGCCCTAGCCTTAGCAACAGGGCTCCCGCGCTAAAAGAGAGAGGATCAGGACAGCTTGACCCCCCCCCCCCCCAGACAGTAAGGAGACTCGTGCTAACTATTTACCGACCCCAGGACCTCGCCATCCATGCCAATCGAGCCCAACATCCCAAACACTAGATCAATGGAGCAGTTAGGCAGTGAGTCGCAAAAGGCAAACATTTGAGTCAAAATTCATGATCATGAGATTATTAAAATCTCAAAAACAACGTAGCAGTCGATTATAAGTAGTATGTTAATTTGTCTTCAACGCAGTTAGTATTCAGATCTTGTCTGGCCGCCGTCAAACAATTCACGTGAGTAGTCGTTTATTCCTTAACAGCGTGTATAAATCTTCGTATTCAACTCTGTCAGATAAGCCCAATAACTAAACCTTTTCGGGCCGATGAATTCAGGACCTAAGGGTATGTAACTCGTAAATCTTAACTGCTAGACTTAGGTAGCTAGGATACTACACACATATTATGAATATATTTTAATTAGTTGTGTGTTCATAATCAGAAGAGGTTTTTATAAGTTCATCCGCGTGTATCTTCATATATCTTTCACAGCATCCCGTTTCTTAAATTCCACCTGTTAGGTCTCCCAATGTCGTTGAAACCTAAAACGACCTACTGGTTGTGATGATGTTCTAAAATTTTGCTACATTACCCTTATAATGGTCTATGGCGTCGACACAACATATCATAAAAGAGGTCACAAAACATTTTTTTTTTTATATGCGTACTTGTGATTTTATTATTTGTAATTTCATGGTAGCAATTGTGAACGTAACTTTAATAGTTCAATAATTCTGTGAGGAACTTATTTAGAGTCATTCGTTAACTTACTGACTTGAATTGCTTGGTTTGGTTTGGCTTGTGACGTTTGGCTTGAAACGTTGCTTATTCGCACTGGATTTGTTAAAAACCCTTAATCTACGCGGATCAAGTCAACGGCATATTTTTTTTTAATAATTTATGAAATAAGTTTGACTATAATATAATAGAATAGATAGAAAGATGACGTACGAATTAGAGTTCATTTAACATCTGCACTTACCAAACTTAATGGCTGTTGTAATTTTTTTTGTTTTATTTTTTACTAGCTTTTACCAGCGGCTTCGCTCGCATTGAAGTATAAGTATCAGAGATCATTACAATACAAATGTGATCATTACAATGAATATGAAAATTATATTTCATTGTTAGGCTTTGATTAGCAATTTTTTTGTTTAGTATATATTTTTTTTAAATGTAAATATCCTATGTTACCTCTATTACCTACAAGAAGTACAAAGTTTCAGGATGATCGGTTGAGTAGTTTGTGCGTGAAAGCGTAACAAACATTCACATTTATAATATTAGTAAGGATTGGTACAATTTATTAAAGCAAAAATTATCTCTTTTTAATTTGTGGGTAAGCGAAGGTCACGAGCTCGTCTAAAAGTGTGTAGAAAATTCAAAACACTCATTTAAATAATAACCGATTCGTCAAGCAGTTTGTCGATTTGGTTTCACAATTAACTCATCTTAGGAAACTTTAAAATTAATAACTACTTTACGAAATATCTCAACCTCCTCACTACAAAAACACTGAGAGAGTACTTGAATGTAGTGAAAACGTATGTTTTTTTTTTTATAATAACTTCTTAGGCGGGTATTTCTGGATGAAATTTTACGATGATAGTGTACTTGAATGTAGTGAAAACGTATGTTTTTTTTTAATAATAACTTCTTAGGCGGGTATTTCTGGATGAAATTTTACGATGATAGTGAAATTGAATGTAGTGAAAACGTAAGTTTTTTTTATAAAAACTTCTTAGGCGGGTATTTCTGGATGAAATTTTACGATGATAGTGAAATTGAATGTAGTGAAAATGTATGTTTTTTATAATAACTTCTTAAGCGGGTATTTTTTAAATGAAATTTCCGATTATTATATGAGGAAGCGTCATGATTACATTTTGTTACATGAGAGAGAAAAAGTAACATGGACAAAGGGAGAGCAATTTAGCCTCTAGCTTAGCATCGATATTTATTATATTATCACTGAATGAATTATACAAGAACATATACTAGAACAATGAACCTAATACTAAAAACCTTAAAAATATAATATAATAACTAAAATATATTATTAAAAGGAGTGCCTTTAGGAAAGATTCCGAAGGTACTGGCAGCGTTTCCCCTTTGAATAGCTAGACTACGAGTTATTCTTTGTCCGAGGTAGCTGCCAGCTGTAGGTTTCCTGTGACTAACCTTTTTGCTATTATCTTAAAAAGCCTTATCCCCCTGGCATACATTTTACATAAAATAAAGGAATCTTAGAATGACAAAGCATTATATTTATTAGCCGATTTGTCCTGTCGCGACTAACGAGTCTACTCGCTCAGTATGCAAGCCGCGTATAAGAGCGATCACGTAGTTAAAGTGAGTTAGAACTTGTGGACATATTGTGTATAACGCAAGAACAATAAACTAAGAAGCCACCCAAGGACATACGTATTTTCAATCAAACTGTAAGTTTTGATATCATCATCATCATGATCAACCCATTACCGGCTCACTACAGAGCACGGGTCTCCTCTCAATATGAGAAGGGTTTGGCCATCCGCACATGGCCACCACGCTGGCCATGTGCGGATAGGCAGACTTCACAGGCCTTTGAAAACATTATGGAGAACACTCAGACGTGCAGGTTTCATCACGATGTTTTCCTTCACCGTTGAAGCAAGTGATATTTTTAATTTTTTTAAAACGCACATAACTCCGAAAAGTTAGAAGTGCGTGCCCGGATTCGAACCGCCGACCTCTGTTTAGGAGGCTGACGCCCTAACCACTAGGCTATCACCGCTGATATGGTCTGCCTCATTACTTAAGATTACGTGAAGGTCACTCTTTTCAAAGCTAGCTGTACATTGTTATATTCGACGAGCCTGTTATTCTAGAAGTCGTAAATGGCTTACAATACTCTGAGCATCCAATACAATGCGTTCAGCATGCGGCAACCATAATAAAGTGCATCTGCTATGTTTGTCAAAGCGCGGACATATAGCTTTGATGCCATTTGGCGCAAAAAGACAGCGTCTACTGAAGAGGGAACCGTGGAAGCAGCAACAGTATGTTACGCTTGAATAGAAGACGGGATGGACGACTATGTGTGGAAACTCATAGAACCAAATCCCTATTATTAAGTATAAACTCCATACTTAAGAACTAAAAAGAGTAATTAAGTATAGAGTTTATTGTTACAAACATAAATGTATTTAAATTGAATAAATAAAAAACGATAATTAGTTTCGTGGTTTGGGAAATCAATTTTATTTTTTATACACTACAAGTTAACGACATATATAGCATAGCAAATAACACCTGTGATGTAGGACAGATGGTGGCGGGCTAATCTCTTAGGGGTATGATAATCCCACATCCTAATTGGTTTCTACGTGTCATCGTGCCGGAGTTCTCAATAGGGTTGTAGCCAGTGGCCAGGGCACAGCACACACGCTGCGCTGCGGAGGTCATCAACTATGTATCACATACTGCTGATCGGATGGAGCTTAATATACGTTAGGTATTGGATTATCATCATCATCATGATCAACCCATAGTGCAAAATGGTAAAAAATCCTTGATGAACGAATCCAACTTACAATAATTTTTGTCTACTATGCAATTTCCTACACCTTAGAACTTAGAACACATTATATGAGTCCAACACGTTCTTGTCCAGTATTGTTCTTTTAAGCTGGAATCGTTTATTCCCAAGGTTTTTAACAAACATTGCATAGTTTACAAATTTAATTTTTTGAATCCTGCTTCAACAGCCCGCGGGAGATTTTCGCGAATAAAAAGCACCCTTTGTCCATTTCCAGATCGCGGGCGATGTTTATGCCAAATTTCTTCAAAATCGGTGCAGTAGTTCAGCAACATTTATGAAGTACACGTAGCATGGTGTAACTAGAACTAAACCTTGAGTCCATTAGAATGACAAGATACAAGACCTAACCTTTCAGTAAAATATTTATAATTTTTTATAGGTTCAAAATCCAATCCACCCGGAAGACCACAGAATGTTCTTCACAATCTTACTCTACATTGTCTACTGCATGACGTACACCGTTCTGCTGGCGATAGCTGGTCTCTGGTGCTTCGAAGAATGCGCCTTGACAGAAGAAGAAGAATACGAATTCATCCACCATCATCGTGCTATGCCGTACTGAACTATTGGCTGACGATATTGGCCTGGTCTATTGAAAAAGCTGTAAGTTTTGCACATTTTTAACTAGCTCTCCATCTATTTTTTATGAATGCACCACTAATACTCTGTGACGGATTTCCGTGATCTACACCGCCTCTTCTCATATAAGAGCGGCGCGATGAGATGCCTAGGTGTAAAAATCACACTTTCTCGAATTAATAATTTTATATCATCATCATCATCATGATCAACCCATTACCGGCTCACTACAGAGCACGGGTCTCCTCTCAATATGAGAAGGGTTTGGCCATAGTCCACCACGCTGGCCATGTGCGGATTGGCAGACTTCACACGCCTTTGAACATTATGGAGAACTCTCAGGTCTGCAGGTTTCCTCACGATGTTTTCCTTCACCGTTGAAGCAAGTGATATTTTTAATTTTGTAAAAACGCACATAACTCTGAAAAGTTGGAGGTGCGTGCCCGAATTCGAAACCGCCGACCTCTGATTAGGAGGCTGACGCCCTAACCACTGGGATATCACCGCTTACACGTTTACTGATTAAGTTATTTAATTCGCTGAACTACTCTCAAAGTGCATTAAGTCTGTATTTTAATTTAAGTTCATAACAAGTTGGAAATGCAGGAACTAAAAGAGGTGCGACCGATCGCACTGAACGTAAGTAAGTGAAGCAATTCAAAAACCCTAGGGTCTTTGTTGTTTCTTTCTAGAAACAAACAAAAGATACGACAAATAAAATGACATACCTACTATTTTTTGCATATTGTTTGACGTAACAAATCTATTAGAAAGACGTAGTGGAAACAAAAAATAAGCAAACCTTTATGAACCACAAAAACATAGAGCAGATCTCATATAGAAAGATTTCAGAAATAAAAATGTCCTATATCTGCAATACTTTTCTGGTGGGAGGCTTCGGCCGTGGCTAGTTACCACCCTACCAACAAAGACGTGTCGCCAAGCGATTTAGCGTTCCGGCACGATGTCGCGTAGAAACCAATTAGGAGTGTGGGTTTACCATGCCCCTAACAGGTTAGCCCGCTACCATCTTAGACTTTATCATCACTTACCATCAGGTGAGAGTTGCTTACAATCTGCCAGGTAGGCGTGCGAAAATAATATTTTAATTATATGTAAGTAAATAATTTAGTATTTCACTTAAGAAATGACAAAAAATAAACTAAATAGCAATAATAATAGTAATAATATGTCATTTTGTATTGAAAAATTCACTTAAACGATAAAAGTATTTATCCAATAACCATAGGTGCAATCTTCTATTTAAAACTTTTATATAGTAATAATATGTCATTTTGTATTAAAAAATTCATTTAAACAATAAAATCATTTATCCAATAAACATTGGTACAATCTTCTTTTTGGTAATTTAAACTTTTAAAGGAAAGACTTTTATGTTAAATTAATACTCGAATACGTAAATGAGATGAGTATTTAATTAGCATAATTATTCATCTTTACTTATAGATATACTAGATCTAACTAAACATAATATGCACTAGTAAACACAAAAATTAAATTTAAATTAAATTTAAAGAGAAAACAATGAAAAACGGAAACCGGGATAGCCAAATAGCGTGTAGAACTAAAATAACCAATATACAATTCGCATTATTCCTAGATGTATAAAATAAATCAATTACTGAACTGCATTATGCACTTAATTAAAAAATTCGCGAAGAACCGGACGTAACAAGGTCCTCGCGGTAAAGAGTAACGTGAAACTTCTACTCCCTTCAGTACACTGTGCAATTTGACCGGCTAAGTACATTTCTATGTTTACGATATTACGTATAAATGAAAACCTTATCGGACGCTCTCCAGTCTTATTCAGTCAGTGTTGAAAACTTTTTTTATTGATATATTAAAATTATATTAATTAAAAATATACTTTTCGAAAACGAATGCAGCTGTGAATAAATTGAAATCTGAGTGACAGTTTATCTAAAGTGTGCTTTTAATAGATTTACTATAAAAGGTATGTATCATTAAATTTTTATTGCTAATTTGGTTTATACAATAGGTAGGTCTCATTTAAAACAATTGCTTCTTATCCAAATAAGATAGTTAGTTCATGAATGTAAGATACTATTAATAAATATAAATATTATAAGTGTCAATCAATGTTTTATGTTATCTTTAATAAATAAAAGATTAATTGACCTTAATTAAAAAAATATATTCGGATTAGTTTTAGTTAAGTTTTTAATTTTTTTATAATTTTTTTTATTTAAATCTGCAACTAAATTCATTAATTTAAATAATGGAATTAAAATTTGTGCTTCTATTCTACATAAGGAAAATGTATTTATATTAAGGCACCGTTGTCCCGGTTATCTAATCATGTTAAAAATATAGTCTTTATTGCAAGTCAAAAATATAGTGTTTTTTGCAATACAATATATTTTTGTTACTTTTTCATTATATTCTTATCGTTTTACAAAATTATAAAACATATTTAAAAATATTCCCTTGATATTATATAGATTCCGATATATATACTCACTTAGTAAAATTTTAAAAGAAATGTATTTTCGGTTACTTCACTAGTGATAAAAAATAAAACAATTAAACGCAGTTTTGACAGTTCTAATGCAATTTGTACTCTATTAAGGAGTTATTATTGCATTAGAACTGTCGTTTAATATGGTCTTAAATATTTTTTTTTCAGCGGGCAGAATATCTGGGTCGTCATTACTAGACAAACAAGAAGTAATTTCTTAATACGTTATGAAAGTTTTCCGTTCATTATTTCACTGTCTGATGCCCGAGTAGATAAAAAGTTTTAAACATTCCTGAGTAAGCAACGTTTGTAGTTGAAGGTTATCCTATGTCTCATTCCTAATCCCGTTCACGTTTTCTCTCCTTTCCCCAAAATATAAAATAAAAAAACCTAACCTAACTTATGTTTTAATCCAAGATGCAATCAACATACTACATCTATATCTTCATATGAAAAACTCACATTATCACAACGTTAATACGAGACATAAAAATAAACTAAAATTGCTACAGGTTTAAAAAATTGGTCTTTAGTTGGATACCAATAAATATTACAAAGTTGCCAGATCAAAAATTCAAACAAATTTATTAAACGTGTACTATAAGAAAGGCGTACTACGAGATTGAAGACAAATGAATTAAATACACTTTAATAATAACAATAAATAGTTAAATCTTTATTTGAGTACTTAAATCTCTACACAATTATTACACAGATGTGACAAGCAATATCTATTTGTTCATAGAATTAGGCTACCTCAGATTAGAACTGAACTGTGCGTTTCCACACTAGGATTCTCTGTGTCGTGAAGAATCGTGGAATTATTTAATGAATATGTATTTTTCTGCTGCAACTAATGATCTTCGTAAGAGAATATACAAGCCTAAATCGAATAATAAAGAAATTTAAATTGAAATAAATTTAAGTCTACATTCAACTATATTCAAAATACTAATCTACATTCAAAATTTCAGCCAAATTAGTTTCACATTCGTCTTTATAATTTTAATATGATTTTGCTCTCGACGGTGGAACGCTCGGCTTATCACGAATGTGAAAAAAATATAAATAATTCATAATATTTATGTTTATTTCGCTTTGAATAGTGTCCCTATGCAGGTTAATATTAGAACACAGTAACATGCTTTTACTTACAAAACTTACACGTAAAGAGAAATTTAAATTTTTAACAAAATATCACGTGGGCCACATCTCATCGTTTATAACCATGGTTTAATTTTAATAAGTACAATATTTTTGTATAAAGTACTATTTAACCCTTGAGTAAAGCATAATGCAGTCTAAGATCGTAGCGGGCTACGGATACGGTAAAACCATACTCCTAATTAGTTTCTACGCAATATCGTGCCGAAACGCCAAATCGCTTGGCGACCAGTCTTTGTCGGTAACTAACCAGACTCGAGCCGGGAATCGAACCCTGGACCTCCAACTTTATGACACGACACGCACGCGCTGCGCCACGGAGGTCGTTAAAAATATAATAATAATGGTTTGAGTTTGTGAGCCTTGAAAACTGTAAAGTTACTAGTCCATACCGCCCTGTTATTTTAACCTCATAAGCCAAGTTTATGACTCTCAAGTGCAATTACAAAAGCGATTTTGTAAGACGACCTTCCAATTACATCTCTGAGGTCAGCCTCGCCTGTGTGTACTCGGCCCAACCCGACCCACTGCCGAAGCGTCCTAGTTCAAACATGAAGAAATTCGAACTTGTTATATGAACTTGGTCTACAAATAATGAGAACAGACTTATATAAGCCTCTGTTTTATTTACAATCAGCTAATGTTTACCCAGCGTTGCAATGCCACGTGAAAAACAATTATTAATAGATTTGTGCCAGGGACTCTCGCAGGTTTCTTAGAAAAAGTTAGCGTTTTATCCCGGGAAAATCCATGTTTCCGCGACATTTGATTTGACGTTAATGACCTACAAACAAAGCTACAATTTGCCATAGCTAACTTTCTCGTAATAAAATTTATATATTAGGAATCGGGAGCAAGCATATGACGTAGGATAATCTTATTCAGAAATAAAAATACCTTAATCTACGTGAACGAAGCCGCTAATAAATAAATCAAGCCTTTCGCAGAGTAAAACAGTGTTTAATGCTTCATTTTCATTTCATATCATTTATTCATTGCAAATACATCCAGCCATTTCTGGCGTACAACAATATAACATAGGTACTGAAACAATTATCTCAATGTACATATCTAGTATAATTTCACCATTTTTATAAGACTTATTACATAAAAAAAATTACAGAGAAAATGAAGAATCATCATCATCATCATGATCAACCCATTACCGGCTCACTACAGAGCACGGGTCTCCTCTCAATATGAGGAGGGTTTGGCCATAGTCCACCACGCTGACCATGTGCGGATTGGCAGACTTCACACGCCTTAGCTATACATTAGTATAAGATCAGTAGGTCTAACAAGGGCATTGTCAGGCTGAATAGGTCAAATCTAACTAAAACGCTTTGGGCCTGGTTGTCGTCTAAGGAGTATGCTGAAACTGAGAATATATTAAAAATATTAAAATAATTTACATAACGCACACGCACAAACACACATTCACACTCGTTCACACACACATACATACACGCACACGCTCGTACACACTTAAATAATGTTAGCTTTAGTTTAGATAATTTATCTCTAAGATAATGTACTATATCCCTGGAAGGATCTACTACCCTCTGTAATACAGGTTCTCCTAGTGCAGAGGGTAGTCACAAATTATTATTGTAAATCGTTTTTAAACAATAAAATATTATCTTATACATTATTAAGGTTATGGAATAGTCGCATTTTTCAATGAGAATTCTAACCAATATCTAGAGAATTCGAATTGAAATAAGGTTCGTCTAAAGATATAGTGTTCCATTTAACTGCAGCAACGTTTACGCACTAGTGCAGTAAAATAATTGCTATCAGCATGCAACACACGGTTTATCTGGGCATTATTCATCGCCTCTGCATCACAACGCGCGCGGAATATTACTTCGCGATTAGCGTCTAAGTTTACTGAGCTGACCATTGCCGATTGCCCAAGCTGCAATCTTATTTCAATCAGTTTACAACATGAAACTGGCGAGCATTGAAACTATTTCTCCGAAAGATAAAGAACTATATTACGTGCAAAACCTAGCGGAAAAAATACAGTTTATGATTGTTACTTATGCTACAGAACTTTTAATTAACCAATTAAAAGATAACTTTTAATCATCATCATCGTCATGATCAATATGAGAAGGGTTTGGCCATAGTCCACCACGCTGGCCATGTGCGGATTGGCAAACTTCACACGGCTTTGAGAACATTATGGAGAACCCTCAGGCGTGAAGGTTTCCTCGCGATGTTTTCCTTCACCGTTGAAGCAAGTGATATTTTAATTGCTTAAAAATTGATTATTTTTAGAATCAAACTATACAACAAAGTAATGCAAATTAAATTTAAATTTAAATTTAATATTATTCTTTCCGTACACCGGTAAAAATCGTGGAATTGTTTGTCTTATTTATGAAGGTACACACAAAATAATAGCCCGTGGGGGTAGTAAGTATAATTTTAGTAGCTGTACAACACGTAAAAAAAAATATAAAGTTTAATCCATCCATCATCAATAAATCGATTAATCATATCTTTATTCAAATAATCCTTTGAAATGCACTTATGACGCGTCAATAATTTAAATAGTAGTGAGTTGATGGTGATAACTAAATTCGTAAACTGAAAACTAAAGCTATGAGGGTTCCTAACGCGCCCTGTTCAAGAAGCAGACCACAACAAACTTAGCCAGGTAAATTTTCATTTTGTTATCACCATTTTACACACCACTTAACTTTTTGTTTAAGCCACCACAACTTACCTGTTGACGGTAATCTCACCTGGTGTAAGTGATGATACGGTATAAGATGGTAACGGGCTAACCTGTTAGGAGTATAGTAAACCCATACACCTAATGAGTTTGTACGCGACTACGTCTTTGTCGTTAGGGCGGTATCTAGCCACGACCGAAGGAGGTCGTCAATTAATTTATTTATTCTGAACACTTAAAGCATACAAATATTTAATTTTAAGCTCCAAAGAAATCCCCGGAGGTGGGCGTTAATGTCTGTGACACAGTTCAATCCGACACCCCAACCCTCTCGTAGTTGCGGCTTCTTTTTACTCCCCCGACCTAAGCGCTCCTCTCCAAAAGAGGAGACCTAAACATATCCTTCGTGACCCTGACGATCAGATGACTACTGACAACACACTCGTACAAATTCAAATTCAAATTCAAAATAATCTTTATTCAAATAGTCCTTAAAAAGGCACTTTTGACGCGTCAATAATTACACAGTAGTTATTTCATGGTGATAACTATATTCGTAAACTTAAAACTAAAGCTATGAGGGTTCCAAACGCGCCCCGGTCTAAGAAGAAGCCCACAACAAACTTAGCCGGGGTTTTTCTTTTTTTTCGTTATCACCATCTCACATAATGAATAAAATTAATAATAAACTATAGTACCTATGGAGATAGAGCAATTCACACCCAAGTTTTTTATCGTTTATATAATCCTTAATATCATAATATGATTTTTCTACAAGCTTTCGTTTTATAAAAACTTTGAACTTATTGATAGACATCTCCAAGATATCAATAGGTAATTTATTATAGAATAAAATACAATTTCCTTTGAATGAGTTCCACCTACCACACAATCATACGCTACACACCGTCTTCGCCGGCGAAGACGAGGTCCCCGCTATCTTACGTCATCCGGACGTGGGCTCCATCCACGGCCTCGGAGACGTACGGACCCCCGTTATCACAAACGTTGCCTAAGCCGAGATTCGGCCTCAAAGGAGGCGCCCTTAGGCAGTCGTTCACTGAGTTTCTTCGAGCCCTAGGGCTCAAAATTTCTTCTGGCAGACTTCTTTCCAAAGCTCGTCAAACAGCCCGGTTAGGCTGTGGCAACAAATAGTTTGTACAACTAATAGACAGTCCCAAAAAAAAAAAAAGATGTGACACAGTTTTTTCAACTAATACAGATGTTATCGTTCATTAAATTTAAGATTCCTCTGTAAATTTGAGACACAATAAATAATTTTTTCATCTTTTTAAGAACTATCTATATAGCATATTTTCAATCTATATAGCTTCAGCATGCTATATGCTTGTTTATCAATGATAAAAGATACGAGGTGTTAGGATCAAGGAGGTAAACTTCATTGAATAATTAAAGTTACGATATATTTACAGGTCGTGTTAATTGCATTCATTACACGCTCTTATGCAACCTCTTCTACCTACACACCAACTGAACTATTGTTTGTTGTAAAATAATAAGGATAAGTAATGGTTTCCTGAACCCGTGCATCTTTAATGAGCTCTTATTTTTTATTGCCGTTTCATGTAACCTTTTCTTACACACAGCTGTTAGCCGTTCGACCCGAACTACTCGTAATATTAACTCCGCGGTGTATGGAATATCATGTTTTTATAAATTTTGTATAAAAATGTTTCTTTATAAGAAAGAATCATATCTATTTCTTCACTATTAAATATAATATTTAACGCGAAATTTTGTGGCAAAAATATATTTTGATAATTATTCAGTATAGCACCTAGTACTACCCTTATGTCTATTGGCATATGGTATATATATTTTTTTATTCACCACAAGTTAGCCCTTGACTGCATCTCACCTGATGGCAAGTGATGATGCGGTCTAAGATGTTAGCGGGCTAACCTGTTATGGTATGGTAAACACATACTCCTAATTGGTTTCTACACGACATCGTGCCGGAACGCTAAATCGCTTGGCGACACGTCTTTGTCGGTAGGGTGGTAACATCCCACCAGAACAGACTCGAGCCGGGAATCGAACCCAGGACCTCCAACTTTAAAATTCAACAGCGCACGCGCTGCGTCACGTAGGTTGCGTAGGTAGAAAGGTATAAATTATATATATCAAAGCTGTAAGCTATGATAGCCTAGTGGTTAGTGCGTCCGCCTCCTAATCAGAGGTCGGGGTTTCGATCCCGGGCACCTCCAACTTATCGGAGTTACGTGCGTTTTTAAGAAATTAAAATATCACATGCTTCAACGGTGAAGAAAAACCTGCATGCCTGAGAGTTCTCCATAATGTTCTCAAAGGCGTGTGAAGTCTGCCAATCCGCACATGGCCAGCGTGGTGGACTATGGCCAAACCCTTGTCATATTGAGATGAAACCCGTGCTCTGTAGTTAGCCGCCAATGGATTGATCATGACGATGATATACCAAAATGGTTTTGAAAATAGCGACTTGTTTTTTGTGGACTTAATTTGCGGTAGGTTATAGCCAACGACTCGTAAAGTTTGTTGTTATAAAAAAAAAAGTATTGTTGTTTTTCAGTAATTGGTAATATGTTGTTCTTCATCTGTCCTATTGTTTTATATAATGACGCAATTTCAAGTTCAAATGTTATATTTTGACATAACTATTAGTTTGTTGATTGTAAATTGTTATCTATTTGCATAATTATGTACGTATAGGTTTTTCCTACGGCATCGCTTGCTCTAAGTTCGTAGTTCTCGTGTTTGTTACTTCTAATGGTCTTTATTAATTTAAGCGGCATGTGAGATAACAAAAAGAAATTTGTGCTGCCTAAATTTGGTTGTGAGCTTCTTCCTAGACCAGGACGCGTTTGGAACCCTCATAGCTTTAGTTTAAAGTTTACTAATGTAGTTATCACCACCAACTCTATATTATGTAATTGACGCAACAAACGTGCCTTTTAAAGAATTATTTGAATAAAGTTTATAATTAATTGAGTGATTGAAACTTAATTACTTTCATAACAATTTTAAAACCTCTATTTTTAAAACTCCTATTTTAGTCGATTTATTTTTTATTCCACTACTAGTTAGTTTTGACCTGCATTTTACTTAACTTGACTGCTATCTCACCCGGTAGTTAGTTATGACAACTAGATACAAATTCCACAATAGTCACTCGTTAGGAGTTATATTACGAGTAAATCCCTTATAGGTTTATCCGCGATATCGTACCGGAACTCTATATCGCTTGGAGGCACGTATTTGTCATAGAATAGGGTGGTAACTAGTCACAGCCGAAGCACATAGTTCAACACTGCGCCAAGGAGGTTTGCAAAACGAATAACTATTAATAGAAGCCAGTTGTAATATCTAATGCTTCAACGGTGAAGGAAAACATCGTGAGGAAACCTGCACGCCTGAGAGTTCTCCATAATGTTCTCAAAGGCGTGTGAAGTCTGCCAATCCGCACATGGCCAGCGTGGTGGACTATGGCCAAACCCTTCTCATATTGAGAGGAGACCCGTGCTCTGTAGTGAGCTGGTAATGGGTTGATCATGATGATGATGATGTAATATCTAAACAGCCAATTAATTATTTTTTAGTATAAATTTTAATTAAAAAATAAAAGACAAAACAAAAATATAAAGAATAAAATAAAAGGAGACTTTCTCTATGCATATTTTTCGTTTATTATATCACATACCTTACAATAATAGGAAAATGAAGGAATAATTATTATTTTCTTTGTAATACACGTAAGAAATATAGACTATAGTTGATATTTTAAACTTAAGAAAAAAGTGTGTGTGTCAGGTCCGACTTACGAATGGAGTTTACTCCTTCAGACCGAATGTCTGTTTATAATCAATGAAACAAATGTAAATACCTAAATAATGTATATATAAGCGCAGGAGAGCCTTCGTCAGAACTCATCATCATAAAGAAACTATTCTTCTTTCTATCAAAATCACTTAGCACAAAATGATAAGTTATTCAACACAATTTATCATTAAATGTGAATCACTGAAATAGCTATTTTACAGTAATTTATTAACAACCCTTAATTCATACTATTACTATTATTAATCATTTAATCACTAGTTTTAAAAGTTATAAATAGCGATTCGTCGCAATCACGGTGCGCTGGTTTTCCCGCCAATCTCGTAGTATTCCAAAAACTTCCAAGATGGCGAATCCTTCCCCGCTACCATAAACGCGACGCTCCGCTAGAGTGACTATGGCATTCCTCCGTCACTCTTATCATAGACGCGCCGTCATATATATTTTTATTCTATTTATATTTTTTATCATTATTCGGTAAAGTATTATACATAAAACATTGTACAAAAATAGATTTGACATATCAAACATATTAACAAAATTCATGCCTCAAGAAAAGGTTGCGCACAACAAACATTCGTTCCGTAGATTTTATTGCTCATTATTTTTTTCCTTAAATGAAAATCGATTCTTAAAGAGCAAACATAAAAAATAAATCATTTTGGACGATACGTAAGACGATAGGTATATTATGAAAGAGCCCGCAACAGTGTGCACACAAAATATACCAAAAAATTACGTGTAATTGCAGTTCAATTAAACAAATCGCTCAAGACACTCGATATACCAAAATAGTTATGAAAATAGCGACTCAGTTTTTTGTGGACTTATCTTGCGGTAGGTTATAGCCAACGAACTCGTAATGTTTGTTATTATAAAAAAAGTAAGTATTGTTGTTTATCAGTATTTGGTAATATGTTGTTCTTCATCTGTCCTATTGTTTTATATAATGACGCAATTACAAGTTCAAATGTTCTCAATTCAATTCTTAAAGAGTGAACTCCATAAAAATCAACCTTTTTGGACGATATGCATAACGATAGGCATATTATGAAAGAGCCCGCAACTGTGTGCACACAAAATATACCAACAAATTACGTGTAATTGCAGTTCAATTAAACAAATCGCTCAAGACACTGGATATACCAAAATAGTTATGAAAATAGCGACTCAGTTTTTTGTGGACTTATCTTGCGGTAGGTTATAGCAAACGAACTTGTAATGTTTGTTATTATAAAAAAAGTAAGTATTGTTGTTTTTCAGTAATTGGTAATATGTTATTCTTCATCTGTCCTATTGTTTTATATAATGACGCAATTACAAGTTCAAATGTTCTCAATTCAATTCTTAAAGAGTGAACTCCATAAAAATCAACCTTTTTGGACGACATGTATAACGATAGGCATATTATGAAAGAGCCCGCAACAGTGTGCACACAAAATATACCAACAAATTACGTGTAATTGCAGTTCAATTAAACAAATCGCTCAAGACACCCGCGGTCTAGTCATTTCCATATAAAACTTCCGCGCGCAGGTACGGTTTTCACGTCCTTGAGCGGGCGGGTGCAATATCCTGCAATAGCGCGCACCGGTTGCCCAATGTCTGACCCGCATTCTGCATATCTTCCGAACATGGCGCGATGTTTTTATGGACTTGCATGTTTGAAAATGTGCACAGACGCAATCTACAGGGACCTTCAAGAAACTAAGGACGGAACATTTTGTTAGATAGATGTGATACTGTCATAGTTGTGTTTAATATTTGGCAGGTGCAGTGTCTCTTAAAAAACTGTGATCGTTTAGTGGTTAGGACGTCAGCCTCTTAATCAGAGGTTGGGGGTTCGAACCCAGGCACGCACCTATAATGCACCTTTACGTGCGTTTTTAAGCATTTAAAATATCACTTGCTTCAACGGTGAAGGAAAACATCGTGAGGAAACCTGCATGCCTGAAAGTTCTCTATAATGTTCTCAAAGGCGTGAGAGGTCTGCCAATCCGCACATGGCCAGCGTGGTGGACTATGGTCAACCCCTTTTCATATTGAGAGGAGACCTGTGTTCTGTAGTGAGTTGACAATGGGTTGATCATGATGATGATTAGAATCTCTTATGTATATACTTAACGCTGAAGTATATTCTATGTTGTTTACTGTAATTAATACTATTAAATATAAGTATTTATTTATAGTAACATGTGTATTCTTATGTATGTGAACCGGCATTCTCTGTACCCATTTTTCTCACTTTTTGAGGCTTCTGGAACAAATCTCTATCTAGAGATAAGTTTTCCTTGTGCACGTCCTGTCCTTTTCATGTATAGTTTGAGTTATTGGTAGATACTGTATAAATAGATGAATAAAATAAATATAACGTCACGACAAATGGCATAATGTTCACTAGTTCCGTCACATAAACAGTTACTTTAACTGTGAAGGAAAACTTGGTCCATAGCAGTCCGCGTTTTGCAAGAGTGGTGGACTACGGCCATAACCCTGCTTAAGCTGAGAGGAAACCCGCCCCCCTGTGGCCGGCCGGTAATGGGTTTATAATGATGATGATGAGAAGAGAATGTATGACGATAATTCTAGTGTCCGTGGCACTACGTTGCTTCTATACGGGTTGGTTTTAACGATCACGGCATCAGATACACTTAAAGACAAGGGATTTTATTTTCTAGATAGATATAGATAGAAACTCTTTATTGGACACAAATTATAGAGAAACAACAACATGGAACACTTAACACATAAGTATGCAAAGGCGGCCTTACTGCTTAAGCAATCACATCCAAACAACCTTCTTGGGGAAAAAAGTAAATGAAAGATAAGGCTAACAGTGCAATACATAAACTAAATTTAATAAGTAGAACAATAAATATAATATTATATAAACATGTATATTCTTTTATGTATAAATACATATATTTATTCATTAATTATTATGGCATTTTCGTACCAAATCTGTGATAACAAACACTTATACATAGGAAAGCTTATCACTATAAGCCTTTTCCAGCTACCCTCACATGTGAGTAAGGTGATTTTTGGTGATTAAAGTGGAAGAGGTCAAAAGAGGTAGCTACGTAATGCCTGAACTAGATATACTAATACATACTTAAATAAATTAAAAAAATCATAAACGATATAATCGTTCAGAATGAGCAACTTTTGTTTTTGATTGAATCTTATTCTATGCCGTTTTCTTTCCATTTCCGCTTTCCGAACGAACAAATCTAATTTAGAGAAAGTTTGCTTTTATCGTGTACCTCAAGTATTCACAAATCCTGTGGGAATTTTATCTTTCTCCTAGTTTAAACCAGTGCATAATCTCTTTTTTAATTTCAGCCAAATCGGTTTAGTAGTGCCGGCATGAACGAGTAAAAAACATACATACATAAATACTTGAGCATTTACGATATTAGCTAAGAATTAAAGATATTGCATATCCTTCTTCTTCTTCGTCGTTACACTCTTTGCAGAGCGGTCGTGGTCATCACGAATCAATGTCTTTAAGGCCAGATGTTATGCGCCTCACAAGCATTCGCCACTTCCCTCTTCCGGCCGCAAGTCTGGTGCACTCATGCAAAAGACCACCCACAGCAGACTTTATCTGATCGGTCCATCGCATGGGTGACCTTCCTCGCCCTCTGGAGCCCTCCACCTTGCCCTGCACGACAAGACGCTCGATGGATTCACTCTCACGCCGGGAGACGTGTCCAAAAAATTTTAAAATGCGACTCTGTACTAACGACGAGAGTCGTTGTTTAATGCCGAGTTCTTGGAGGATAGAGACGTTGGTGCGAAATTCGGTCCATGAGACGCCTAGCATTCGTCTCCAGCACCACATCTCCAGAGCATCAATCTTCTTCTTCTCGACTAGTCGCAAAGTCCACGTCTCCGCAGCGTATAAAAATATGGGAAAAACAAGTGTTTGAACTAGTCGCATATCCTTATTATGAATAAAATAAGATCTTATGTTCCTGCATATATGATTTCATTGATTGATTTTAAAAAAACAGTGCACAACAAACTTTACCTGATATTATTTTTGTTATCACCAAATGTAATGAATGACGTCTGTTTTCTTAATAACTGAAAAGTGCGCTATCTCAGCGTGATATGCCATCTAAGTAAGTTTACTTAGCAGCACTGATCTTTAACTAACAATCTTAGTAACTTTTCCAACAAGTTGTAATCCACAAAGTAACTGTTCGTTTATGCTGCCATCGAAGTAAACTGCAGCGCTAATCTTTAACAAACAATCTTAGTAACTTTTCCAACAAGTTGTTATCCACAAAGTAACTGTTCGTTAATACTGCCATCGAAGTAAACTGCAGCGCTGATCTTTAACAAACAATCTTAGTAACTTTCCAACAAGTTGATGTCCACAAAGTAACTGTTCGTTTATGCTGCCATCGAAGTAAACTGCAACGCTGATCTTTAACTAACAATCTTAGTAACTTTTCCAACAAGTTGTTGTCCACAAAGTAACTGTACGTTAATGCTGGCATCGAAGTAAACTGCAGCGCTGATCTTTAACAAACAATCTTAGTAACTTTTCCAACAAGTTGTTGTCCACAAAGTAACTGTTTGTTTATGCTGCCATCGAAGTAAACTGCAACGCTGATCTTTAACTAACAATCTTAGTAACTTTTCCAACAAGTTATTGTCCACAAAGTAACTGTTCGTTAATACTGTCATCGAAGTAAACTGCAACGCTGATCTTTAACAAACAATCTTAGTAACTTTCCAGCAAGTTGTTGTCCACAAAGTAACTGTTCGTTAATACTGTCATCGAAGTAAACTGCAACGCTGATCTTTAACTAACAATCTTAGTAACTTTTCCAGCAAGTTCTCAACTATTCGAGATCTCGCATATTTGTCGACGACAGTTGGATACCCAGCGCAAAAATGAATGGAGATTAAAGGTCGCCACCAATTTAACTTTCAGAATAGTTACTAAATCAAAGGCGTGCATGATGCGATAATGGGTGGGTTATAAACCTATAAATCTATTCGACTTTCCGTCGACCTCATGAACCGTTTCGTTGTGTCTAGAACTGGAAAAAACCGTCGCATGCTGTTAATGGGTTTTAACAGGTGACTTAAATGCCCTAGACGTGCGCATATAATATTATTTTTCGCTTACGTAAACAAAACATAACACTGACCTTGACCCGTTTGGCGTTTAATAGCCCGGCATAACTGAACACTTCTTTCCCAATGTTGACGAAAGTTGGCATTGACGAGATCGAGATTTTCCAATTAGTTTAGATAGGTACTTATACGGTTCGTATTAGGGCTATTCCAAATACATGCTATCGGTTATCTTTCTAAGTTAGGGAACGATCGGAACGTCGCGTTACCGTAAATAATGTTTTTTTTTTGTCCGAGCTTGTTCAGCTACTCAAACCGAAGGATATTTCTCATCATCATCATGATCAACCCATTACCGGCTCACTACAGAGCGCGGGTCTCCTCTCAATATGAGAAGGGTTTGGCCATAGTCCACCACGCTGGCCATGTGCGGATTGGCAGACTTCACACGCCTTTAAGAGCATTATGGAGAGCTCTCAGGCGTGCAGGTTTCCTCACGATGTTTTCCTTCACCGTTGAAGCAAGTGATATTTTAATTGTTTAAAAAAAAGGATATTTCTATTTTGGGTAAATACTTTAATATTCATTAATTCAGATGGCTGACAAAAATAATCTAGTCTTACTACATCTATGATGTAATGTAACAAAGCCAATTTTTAAGGCTAAACATATATTTACTAGCTGATACCCACGACTTCGTGCACGTGGATTAAGTGTTCAATAATTCCTGTGGACAAAGCTTAACTTTTAAATTATACGTCCTAATTACTTAATGTAAAAGAAAAAGTTGGTCTACTTAAAATAACTAAATCGATAAAGCTATTTATTTTGATAAGAATTACCTAATTGAATACTATAAAACGTGTACATTACTAAAAATAGTATATCCAATTGAAATGCATAGCCCAGTATTTGACAAATAAAAATAGACTGAAGAATAGCTGTGGCGGACTTTATTTTAGAGTTTATTAAGAGTAATCATACATGACTTTCATCTAACTATTACAGCGCAACCGACTGCCTACTTCTACCTAGCTGCAACCCCAAGGTTGCAGATTAGGTAGTAGTTGGCAGATTGTTAAAGACTTACTTGAAACTAATTGTTATATCTTGGTCAATTTACACACAATCTTTATCAATTATAATCCATGTGTTATTATGTTGTTTTAGCTATATTTCTGTTAAGTTTCATCCAAATTAGTCCAGTAGTTTTTGCGTAAAAGAGTGAGATTGCATTAAACGTACCACAACAACTGAAAAAGACTACTGTCTTACTTGTGGTGTATTACGTATATATTCGAAATATACTTACTGTATATATATAACATATATATTTACTTTCTACGGTATATACGAGTTAGAAGCCGGCAAACCCGCGGGCTTGGCTAATAACTTGTATGAGGCTGGGGAAAATGGCCATGACATTGATTCAATAAGTTCACAACAAGGGCTTTCGATAATATCGCACATACCGCCATCTAGCGGTAACGGATAAAAGTTTTTCGCAAACGAAAGTGTCGCTATGCTTATATAGATGGCACTTTTGTCGAAATTTTTATGTAATCTGTGGTGCAGCGCGTGCGCTATCGTATTATAAAGTCGTAGGTCCATGGTTCGATTCCCGGCTCGAGTCTGGTCTAGTGGGAGGCTTCAGCCGTGGCTAGTTACCACCCTACCGACAAAGACGTGTCGCCAAGCGATTTAGCGTTCCGGCACGATGTCGCGTAGAAACCAATTAGAAGTATTGGTTAACCATTCCCCTAATTATTTAGCCCGCTACCATCCTAGACTGCACCATCACTTACCATCAGGTGAGATTGCCGTCAAGGGCTAACTTGTGGTGTAAAAAAAAAAAAAAAATGTAAACCAATTCACCGTTTTAACGCACCTCTTCTATACAGCTGACTTTTTTTTCTATTTTGTAAAGGTTTGGTTACTCATTGTTTTAGAGTAGGTATCTGCCCATTGATTAGATTATAGATTCATAATATTATTATAGGTGTTGCGTAATTCAAATATGTGAACCGGTTACAAAAGAAAATTTGAAGTAATAGGTTGTGCCTACGTGTGAAAATTAGAACCCACTGAAGGCCGATGCCAGAATAGTAGGAGACGCGTTGCTTAACCGTAATCTGATGTAGACCGTTATTTATGTCAAAGTCGTTATTGCCTTCTTAATAATCTTTAACTTTAAAAATCACAGATACAAAATTTTCTTTTTTTGCAGAATACACAATAATGTAAACCCTGTTTTAAGACATAATTCATTCTTTCTTCGTATTTAGATGACTATACAAATGACAATATTGTCAATGAAAAGATTGCTTTGAAACTATCGGCTTTTTTTACTCTACAAATTAACCTATCTCACCTGATGGTAAGTGATGATGCAGTCTAAGATGGTAGGGGTATGGAAAACCCACACTCCTAGTTGGTTTCTACGCGACATCGTACCGGAACGCTTAATAGCTTGGCGACACGTCTTTGTCGGTAATTAGCCACGGCCGACGCCTCCAACCAGACCAGACTCGAGCCGGGAATCGAACCCAGAACCTCCAACTTTTTAATGCGACAGCGCGCGCCCTGCGTCACGGGGGTTGGCTATGCCTTTATCTCATTAAATAATAAAACTGATTGTTAAATTATTAAATGTAGATTATGGAATTGAGCAACTTGCCGCCTACTTCTCAGTAGAATCTGATATCCTAGCCGATGGTAGAGTCTATTAATATACTTTTTTTTATATTAAGTTAGCGCTGAGGTTCTCTTGTCTGTCTCAATAGATGGTAAGTGGTGGTGCAGTCTTAGGTCATCATCAAGGTCACTCTCACCAAAGCAGAACTCTACTATTGAGACAGTAGAGTTCTTTTATGAATCTCCCTCTAATAGGATCAAGATTTGAAGAGTTAGACCCTCTTGCTAATTTATTGTGACTAATTGGATGGGTCAAGTACTACGAGGGACCAAAGGCATAACAAGATTTGTGATACACTGAAACCGAGAATAACACAAAGAATAATCATTGTCTAAAAGCTCATGTTGCCCACTACCTATATAATATATAAATACTCACTTAAGCTCCTTTTAGAAATAATGTTTCGAAAAATGACTAAATAAAGACAGGTGACCAAGTTATATCTTTGTTGATAAGCAGTTTACTTTTGCCTTCTACCTAATAGCTAATAGCTATTCCAAAACAATTCTTAAATTATTAAACACACAATTTCCTTAATATACAAATTACCTTATAATCTTGGGTCAATGGGATCCGAGTTTAATGAGATACAACGCGCCATACAGGTCGAATAAAATATATTAATATTTAAAAAAATAATCTCAAAAGCCTTCCACCCAACGCGCATATATCATCAGCAAGAGTTGCGGAAATATAAACTTTTTGTTTCGTGTAATAGAACGCAATTTGTAATGACGCAACACGGCACTTGCGTCCTTGTGCCGCGTGGGGCGGAACGGCAACGATTGGTTGAAACAACCGCGCGAGATTCAATTGCATTCGTGTGACCGGCGCGAGAGCACTTTCCAAGCTTTCGCTTTTATCCCGCACGACTGAGGGATATTTATGAATAAATAACGTTTGGAGAAATGCTTTGCGCGGGCAAAAGATTTAGGTGAATTACAATTCCATTTTTAAACGTTAGATTATTTTTTTATTCTAAATTTGAAAGTTGAAAAATTAATTTTATTATCGTTCTTTCCTAGTCCGTAAATTGTGAATTAATTTGTTTTTAAAATGTGTAATAAAAATAAAGCGTTTAATTAAGATTAAAAATACTTTTTATATTTATTTTTTTTTTTAGTCTTCTTTAAATAAACACTAAAATTTATATCCTAATATGGTGTTTTTTTTTGTTACAGGTGACAGCTTGCGTGCTGCAAATTGTTGCCAAGTAGTAGTGACTTTTCATAGCAAGTGAAGTGAAGTGAGTGCCGAGTGAGATTTAACTTAAAGTGTGCCAAGTGATAGACTATTTCCAAAATGTCCGGATTCGTTAAAATAGCTATCGACGATTATTACTCGGACAACAACTGGACTACCATTATTAATAAATATTGGATGCTAGCTGAAAGAGTTTCTGGTAAGTTTAAATTTAGTAATATTAATAAATTATATATTATTAAAAAGTGCGTTGTTAAGTCAGATCTTAATAAATTTAAAAATATAAAGCAATAAAATTACGTATATGAATGAAATTATATTTCATTGCATTTTATTTTCAAATAACTTTGCCCCGTAGTAATATATATAGCAGCCTCCTTATTAGGGCTATGAAAGTTAAAAGGTAAGTAAGGTCACTAACTTATCGGCTGGAACCTCCTTCCAGATCAAACCAGAGAATATTTAGAAATTATTAATCCCTAAATTGCCTTTGATGGGGATCGAACGCAGGACCACTTACTGACGTATAAGATCTCATCACTGCTTCAGAGCAGGTCGATAAAGTTGCATTATAAATAAAATTTAAGATTTTTTAAAATGATTCTTTTTTAAATTACTTTTACTATGGAATTTCCTGAAACCATCAATTACTGTTAAGTATTTTTTCCCTAATTAATAAACGCAATGGAAAACTGAGAAGGTTATTTTATATTATTTAATTTCATAAATAATTACTGAATTAAGAAATCTAATCTAATATAGTAAAAAAAAATTTGTTTGTCTGTTAAAAATATGTAATCGAAAACCTCTAAAAAATCTGAACCCTTTTTAAAAAATGTTTTACCCTAATGGTATGTTATCCAGATTATTTTGCATTATTATGTTTACAATAGAATATTGTATAGAATAACTTACTTCACATCCGAAAGACGAACTAGGTATACTGTAACCTATAAATATAAGACCTTATTTGAAAAAAGTTTGTATAGATTAAAAAAAAAACATTGCCTTAGAGTAGGATTTCGTTAGTCAAAACATAGATATAGAATCTACTTTAGAAATTGTCGATTTTAAGGGCTATCAAAGTCGTTGTATTAAGGATTTTTTATTCTCTCCTAACGGCTTTTTCGCTTATGTGAAAGTCATCACTCAAGTCAATTTGCGTAATGCATGGTTACCATTTGAAAGGTTCAGACAATGTTTTTCATAGTGGTGATAATTTTCTATATTTGTTTACTTAAATCAAGTATACGAACGTTCACGTAAAAAGAGCTCCGAGAATCGACTTACGCAGTCGCCATTTTGAACAGCACGCTTATGACTGCGATTATGTAATTGAATTAATTCATTTTAATGTAATGAATACAAAGTTACCTATTATTAAAAAACTAATTACTGTCAGTCATAAATAAAGAGTGTAAGCTACGCAATAAGACCGTCCGAGGCATTGTTACGTGATGGAACTTTTACCTAAATATATACGTAATGTGCATTTTTGAGTTTAATAATTACAGCTGTATTAATATGCCAATTTTATAGCATAGAGATGTAAATACTATAGTTTTCTTTATAAAAACACTAGACTAAGCCGTCTTAACTCAGTCTTGTGTGTACTTTCGTTTATCTCACATTATATCTAACCTCTATTAAAATAGAAACCGACTTTATTTTACGGAAATACATGTTTTTTTTAATCTTATTTATTTTGGGAGTTTTGTCCAAAACCGTTATGCCAGTCCCATCATGTCCTAATCAATACATTATTTGACGCGGAAATACGTGATATGCAACAAACTTAAGCCCAATTTAATCTACAGGCAAATCCGTACGGTATAAATATTTGTTTGTATGCGTATAATTGACATCCGTCAATTATTATTCCGATTCTAAATTTCATTTTCTATTATACACAATACATATACCGCGACTTACTGCGTCGCATGGTCCGCTATCGCTATTTTGATGCTTATGCTGCTACTTTATTTGCTCGGCTCCTAAAGGTCGTTGTTGGTAAAGGTAAACCTGATGATAAATAACATTTACGTCTTAAGAATCCCAAGATTTTTTAAATACGACTGATAGTTCCAGAGATCAGTGCATTCAAGCAATAAACAATTATTTTAGTTCTATTGTTGTACGCCAGAACTGTTTGGATGTATTCGCAACGAATAAATGAAATAAAAACAAGGAAACAAATAAATAAATAACTTATACTTATACTACTAGTACTGTCTCTCGAATTATTACAAAAAAAACTTTATGTCAAGTACACTAGGTTTATTTTATATTTTGTATTTTGTTTGTGCAAGTGAAATTCGTATAACTAACTATAAATATGTTATATTTATTACAATTAAAAGAAAAATTTATAACTTTCATAATATGATGAGGGTGATATAATGAATATGCTCATTAGGCTAGGCTGTCACATCTGGAATCATATATCGAAAAGCAGATCAATGCATACGTCGTACCTCGTAAATAGAGCACTGCGCATTTGGTGATTAATGTAATAAAGTACAATCGACTCGACTATTACATATCGATAGCTTTGGTGTGTAGTGACTACATCTTGGTGAATTTGTATTCATTGCATTTGATGAAAATCACAACCACGCGTTTTTTTTTGTTACTGGACGGCAGAAGGTGGAACCTACAACAACAGTTTCACATTAATAGTAATAATAATATTAAAAAAAAAAACAAAAATGTGTGTTTGTTCTATTTGTCACACATCTTCACCACAACCGGAGAATCCAACTTAATGAAATTCAGTTCAAAGTTAGCTGACATCATGCAGACGTACATATAATACTTTTATCCTAGAAAAGCTACCACAAACTGTTCTAGTAAGATTAAATAGTTTAAATTTTATTATTCTGGCAAAGCTTTATAGTAACAGTAAACTTGACATAATAAACACAATTTAGCAAAAAGGGATTTAACTTACAGGGATTAAGAAAAACTATCAAACGGGACGAAAGTCTGGCACTTAGTTCATGATATTAATCATCATGATCAACCCATTGCTCACCTCTCCTCTCAATATGAGAAGGGTTTGATCATAGTCCACCACGCTGGCCACGTGCGAATTGGCAGAGTTCATACGCCTTTGAGAACAATATGGAGAACTCCCAGACATGCAAGTCTCAGACATCCTCACGATGTTTTCCTTCACCGTTGAAGCAAGTGATAATTTAATTCCTTAAAAACGCATAAACCTCTGAAAAGTTATAGGTGCGTGCCCGGGTCAAACACCCGACTGCTGATTAGGAGTTGGACGTCCTAACCAATAATAAGCTCTCATAGCGAATACTATCATTACTATGGTATTAGTATAACAATAATTCACAAAATCTAGTCCAAACGTCTAGTCCAGCCTGATAACGTCTCGGGTACCTTAAAGAAGGATGCCGTATATTATATGTAAAAAAGGATCGTAGTTGGTTTAGTAATAATTTGAAAAGCTTTCTTTTCAAATTATGTCATACGCAGAATAAGAAAAAATACATACCAAAGATTGAGCACTCTTTTTACATGACACATTGTAAACCATGATTTTAAATTATTTTTGCACCTTTCGTTTCTATTCAAACACATTTCAATGCAAAAAGAAAGTTCTTATATATATTTTTAAGTTCAAGATAATTATGCAATTGTTGTCAGAAAATAAACCAGGTCTCGATGTATTAAAAAAAAAAGAATGGAAGAACTGCGTCTTGCAATTAAGTTTCTTAACACTACATTACGATCGGAATTAAAACGTTAAAGAACCCAACTAAATACATATTTAATTTGTTTTATATGAATCTCTGATTGAACCACAAATATTAAAAGCAGATTGTAAAGTATGGTCAAGATAAGGCAAAACGATTGAATAAACGGCGTCTTTACATCGTCTTCTTTGAAGGAATGTAACGTACCTTCCTCCGAATTTATACCCTAAACCTATGGTAATATAGACACAATTTAAAGTATACGGTCTTTATTCACCTATGTATACTAAACCAAACATCTTGTTCACATAAAAAAGCTGATTCGATTACCACAAATTTTACTACCAACCAAATTTTTTTAGTTAGATCCGATAACGTAAACTAAGACCGTTATCCCGGCTCACTACTGAGCACGGGTCTCCTCTCCATATGAGAAGGGTTCGGCCATAGTCCACCACGCTGGCCATTTGCGGATTGGCAGACTTCACTCGCCTTTGAGAACATTACGGAGAACTCTCAGGAGTGCAGGTTTCCTCACGATGTTTTCCTTCACCGTTGAAGCGAGTGATATTTTAATTGCTTAAAAACGCACATAACTAACATAGAGGTGCGTGCCCGGGTTCGAACCCCCGACCTCTGATTAGGAGGCGGACGTTCTAACATCTAAGCTATCACAGTTACGTTATAAGCTATAATACTTCCGGGAGAAGGCTCTTATCAATGATCGAACTTCATCCTTTCCGAACCACTAACTATATCAAAACAATATCACACTGATTGACCCAATGAGCCAATTAGTCTTCTGATTTTTCATCACGAACTCAATCGTTAGGATAGAAACTGGTTGGTGTTATTATAATAATCCATGATCATTTACATTTTACGTCAAGGAAAAATCATTGTATTGTAAGCAGAATCAGCGTGGCCTTCATTTGAGCTCACGAAATGTACTTATTAGGTAGTTGCAACCTGAATGAATGCAAACTACCTTGCAAAAGATTTTTGTATTTACTCTATTTCAACTAGGTAAAATGGACTTACCACCATCGGCATATATTTTAACATCCCTTGTTACACAACAACACTATTTATCATATATTTGTATAAATGAAGTTTTAGTTGGAGAAGAGCAAAGCTTTCTAGATGAAACCTTTCTATGAAGGTATCCAGTGGCAAAATAATTGAGGTGCGGAAATACTCCAAGCATTTTTTGGATACAACTTTTTAAATATATGCAATGTTTTTGGTTTAGCCAGAGGTTCAACAAACTAAAAACTACTTATAGTGAAATAACTAGTAGTTTATAGTCATGTGGGATTTTATCCTACATTACTTTTATTGGAGTTATTAATAGATGTGCAATTCAAATTCGAGTTTGGTCAAAATGGCCTTTAAAAGGCGCTTTTGATTCGTACATGCATATTTATTTTTTATTGAGAAGATGCTGATAACTACATTCGTAAACTTAAAACACACACTTTCTAAAATCTTCGAGATGGTATTATCATTTTAAAACCACTCGCCGAACGTTCAGATCAAGGGATCTCTGATACAAACAATAGTTTTCGTCTGTCTAACCCCTTTAGGGGCATTTGATCCAACGCTTATAGTTTTATCATGAAATCTGGTTTCACTTCACTCTTCTTTGATACTAAATAATGGTGTCGATTATTTTCTCTATCTTCTTGTTTTCAAGGTCACTGTTGATTAATCAAGGTTGCCTGGCAGTAACGCAACTATAATCGGCTTGCTTCATTGGTTATTTTGTTGCTAATTCTTACTTTCTTTCATCTTTCTCTTTTTCTGTTTATTGCCCTATTGCTGTGCAAATCATCATCATCATCATCATCATCATGATCAACCCATTTCTAGCTCACTACAGAGCACGGGTCTCCTCCCAATATGGAAGGGTTTGGTCATAGTCCACCACGCTGGCCATATGCGGATTGGCAGACTTCACACGCCTTTGAGAATATTATGAAACTCTCAGGCTTGCAGGTTTCCTCACGATGTTTTCCTTCACCGTTGAAGCAAGTGATTTTTTAATTGCTTAAAACGCACATAACTTTGAAAAGTTAGAGGTACGTACCCGGATTCGAACCCCCGACCTCTGATTAGGAGGCGGACGCCATAACCACTAGGCTTTCTAACAGCAAATAACGAGTATTAATAAAATGTGATAATCTAAATTAGTACCTCATAATTAAGTAATGCTGTATCTCCAGTTAAATGATAGCAGTTAAGAGATGACAATTCAGATTCGATTAGAGAGTCGGGTACAGCAAAAATAAAACCATTGATAATCTTTCCAAAGCATTTCCGGTTCTCAACAAAAACTATTTCCGCGAAAGTTATTTACCCTGTCCACCACGTGTCCCAGTTTAAAATAAACATTTTCGAGTGAACTTTAATTCATACTTTTTGTGTTGGTAAAAAATTTCAAAATTTTCGAATTCATGCGCCTTATATTTCGACCTTCAAGGATGTAAAATAGGGATATAAACTCTTTGAAGCTAGATCCATATTAAATTGGAATTTTGTTCTGTCGGTGTTTAATCTTTGGGTTAAAATAAATAATTTTTTGGGGAAATGACGCGGTGGATTGGAGGATATTGTGTACAATATAATCTTCACTTTCACATTAAAATTCTCGCATATAAAATCTTGCATCTATCTATGACTTGCTAAACTGTTTGCTTGTTAGCACCTCTTTAATTTGATAACTCATTGCCCATATAACAACTACTTAATCTAAAAATTAAATTTCAAAAAGGTATGCGTTTTTCAATTTACAAAAGTGTATCCATGCAACATTACAATGTTGTAACACTAATTGTAATATAAGCCAAAAAGAAAAATATCAAGTAAAATCTAATTATATTCATTATTTTTAAAAAGGATGTACTTTAGGTCCCAAACTATTCAATCTTTTCATTATAGACTTTTTTTTCAGATCCCCGAGTACAAGGATGGTTCCTTTTCGACACGCCACTAGTGACCTTAGTGATGGTAATAATTTACCTCGCCTTCGTAATGGTGGCCGGGCCACAATGGATGGCGAACAGAAAACCATTTCGGATAAAGAACATCTTAGTCGGTTACAACGCTGGACAAGTCCTTCTGTCTTTATATATGTTTTACGAGGTGAGTTTTTGTGTATTTATACTTGGAGTAGCATTATGTATCAAAATGAAACTCCTGGAACAAGTGTTATGTTGCAGTAGTTTTATTTTGAACTAGCTGACGCCTGCGACTGCTGACGTGTGTAAAAGTGTGTTTGTTTGTCTTCCAATCACGAAGCAATGGATAAACCAACGGCCTTGAAATTATCACAGGATAATGTGTAAATTATCTCCCATCTAACAAAAAAGAATGAATGAAATCGGAGTAGGCGTTAATGAATTACAACTAAATGCATATTTTGACTTCCATCCCCTCTCCTAAAGGAACCGTGCTCAATTCCGGGATAACAACTATCCTATATGTTGAACCGGAGTATCAGCTCGTTTTCAAATGCTATTATTATAATAAAGACTGATTTCACATATCTTTTAAGATTTTGATCAAAATTTAAGTTATATTTAAATGTAATTATGTTATTACCCTTTCAACTTAAAAATACCTCTGGATGACTTACTAAAATGTTTACAATCCTGAAGTATGTTGGTATGTTTGTAAACTTGCTAATTTCAGGTACTACTGGACCTAAGAATCTTTATGCGTTGGTTACACTACTGGATATACCACATTTGCCGAGATTAAAATTTAGAAATCACGATAAAATTCACAGTTTCTGCGTGTAACCCGGGTTTAGACCCCAGGGTTAGTTCAGGCTGACCCATATGATATTTAAAAAACCACCAAGTTGCATTCGCGTGCATCGAACTTGCCCATGTCATACGCTATAATTCATTATTGCGAAACAATTCACGCTTGACCACGCTCTGCCTGTTGACACAACTCCAGAACTTATGTAAAGACCATTCCTAATGTGGGTTACATTACGATATCCTTAATTACAGCAGTTAGGATTGATTTCATTTCAACGCCATCACATTTTAAATTTCACACTGGCGCGGGCGGTTCCAAATATCGCGCGACACTGTTAAATTTAAAGCACCAATAGCTACCAATCACTGACTGACTTATCCCAAGAATCTAAGAGTAAACCTGCAAACTTGACTTTTAAGTTCTTCTTCTTCAGGAAAACTGTTTACATGGAGTTCAAAGTTTTTATGAAAGCAGTACAAGTTAAAACATATAATCTGCACTTGTGTCGAACTTATATATATTCTTATATCAAGATTATAAGTAAAAACCGATTGTTTCATTACCAGCTAAATTCAGGTTCACCTCTCAAAGGTCCAGTGCGGTTTTGGTAGATCACACGCCTCTGAGAACATTATGGAACAATTATATTAACACTCAAGTATCCAGGTTTCCTCACGGTTGTCTCCTTCACAACTAAAGCAACTGATATTGATGACAGCCAGATGAAACTCTCTGAATGGAAGGCCAAAGTGTCCATTACCGCTTCGAGTCAGAAAAAGTTACCGCAAGAAAATCTCACCCGGTATCAAACGCGGTCGTTTTCGCGGACGGCCACTTGTTTCATTATATTTCAACCTTGCAGGCTTTATCATAAAGCACATGGAAGTAGCACATTTTTTGCATACGTCACGGGTGCATGAATTGAAAGATTGTTTAATGGTGCTCCTTGACACGTCTGTGACGAAAGGTTGCGTGTTAATCCACTCCAGTACAGCAAAGTACAAACATAACATCGCCCAATGTCTAGTTGCGGCTTAACGACCTTGCTGGGATGTTTTTGACAACAATTATTGTGTTTTTGGCCATGTAATTGCATAATTTTGTATATAATTCACAAATAATGACACAATTAAAGTTCTTAATAAATACATTATGGTAGCTGGACATTAAATAAATTATTAACACGAGGTCCCCATTGAAGCTTTGCATCCAAAGTTATTCCAAGGAAAACTGTCGTATTTACCATTCGTGTCGATATATTAAATCGACAATCTGAAATTTGTATATTAGCTTGAATATTAACATAGGCGTCTCTTAATCGCTTGGCGTTATGGACCTTTCGATACACCACACGCACTGGCCTTGAAGGTTGTCAGAATCAATCAATTAATAAGCTTGTTAATTTGTTTACAGCACTTGATGTCAGGATGGTGGGCGGACTACAGTCTCACGTGTCAGCCTGTCGACTACAGTGACAGCGAAAAGGCGAGAAGAGTAAGTAACAACTCATGTATATAAATATACGTACCTTATACACTACATGTAAGCCCTTGACGGCTATCTCCCCTGATGGTAAGTGATGATGCAGTCTAAGACAGCAGCGGGCACCTGTTCACCCACACCCACACTCCTGATTGGTTTATACGCGACATCATGCCGGAATGCTAAATCGCTTGGCCGAAACCTCCCACCACACCAAGCCACACTCGAGCCGAGAATCGAACCCAGGGTCTCCAACTTTATAACGCGACAGTACATGCACTGCGCCATGGAGGTCGTCTTAAATCATGTAGTTAATCAATATACTTATATTTAAAACTTTAATTATTTTTCGAGCACAATATTTCATTTAAATAAATATAATATTGTAAAATTATAACATTAATATTCCTCCATAATTCGCTGGCAGTCATGGTTGGTGTGGGACATATCTCATTACTCATAGAAAGTGCACAGATGAGATGGTACCGGTTGTTACTGTCGGCGAAACACAACAGAGTTACGTAAGTTCGAGAACATTTTCATTAAAAAAAAAGAAAGGCAGTATACATATTTTAATTTGTAAAAAAATCAAGTAAAAATATACCCTATTGTACACCATATACAGATGAAACTATAAAAGACAGCAAAGTAAACACACACAGAAAAGAAAAGAGGTACAATAAGCGGCCTTACCGCTAAAGCTATCTTTGTCAGGCAACCTAGCCCTGGAAAAAAATATCAACTTTTTGGTTAGCATTGTTGATACATAACTTTATTGAATCCTTCTCCTTGGTACAAAAGCGAGAGCGGACTCAATCAAGCAACCCAGCTCAAGAAAAAAAAATATGGCTACTCATGCACCTTTTTGTTGCATCACCAATGTCCTTTGTACAATTTCTGGGCACTCTTCCACCCATAAACTATGCCAGTATACTTATCACGTTAACTGATTCTAATGCTGCGTGAAAAAGGAACAAACCAAACTAACTTTTGTATCCTTATCAATTCTATAAAAATATGTTAAAGCCACTAGAAGTTTTAGCACCTCATCCACTTTCTAGTGACACAACCACTTCTTTAATACCTACAGCATAAAAGATGGTTTATACGACCTCTTTGATGATGCAGCCAAAAGTTTACTCTTAGACATTTAAGGGTATCCCAGACTAAGGGATCATTATTTGATACCCGATTCAATTTAAGAACTAGTTTTTTTTTTTCATAAAAATAAACCGACTCATTGAAGTAAATGTTGAATACAAGATAAACAAAAGAAAAATATTTTTTATGTAAAGTGCATTCATCATGATCAAGCCATTGTCAGCTCACTCTGTTGTGTCTCCGCGGGTCTCCTCTCAATATGAGAAGGGTTGGGCCATAGTCCACCACGCTGGCCATGTGCGGATTGGCAGAATTCACACACCCTTGAGAACAATAATTATGTAGGACTCAGGCATGCAGGTTTCCTCCCGATGTTTTCCTTTCAATTTTGAAGCAAGTGACATTTTAATTGCTTAAAAACGCACATAACTCCAAAGAGTCGTCCCCGTGGTCGAACCCCAGACCTCTGATTATAAGGCGGACGTCCTAACTATTACAGCTTCGATGTGCGTTAACATTAAAAAAAAATTACCAGCATCCATAACTTGAAACGATAAAATTTATTAATGAACTCAAGACTAATATTTTTTATACAGTAATGATTTTTATCAATAAAATTAAATTTTCGATTATCTCGTTTATTCTCATTCAATTATGGAAAGAAAGCCAGAAGTAAAATTCTTCATTTGTCAAACTTTTGTGGCACAACAACAAATTTTAAATGTGTACGGTTTTGAAAATATTGGCCTAGCGTATAATTTATTAATTAGCTAGTTACAACAAAATGAAATATATTTAATAAAGGAAGATTCAATTAAGGAAATGTGATCACTAATCAGGAATTTTAAAACATAACCAACTTATAAAACATTAAAGTGTAGTAAATTAAATTATTGCAAAAACATGCCTAATAGAGATACTAGTGCAAAATTTACATAAAACAAAACGTATTTCCAAATCTTATACAATAAATATGTCTAAATTTATTATGAACAACTAACAAAATCCGGCTAACAAGGTAAAATTGAATTGAATTTAGTATGATTTATTGCATCAAATTTTATTTGAAATGTTTTTTTTACGTAACGATGCGTGATTAATTTGATGATTTGCTTAAAAATGTTTAACACCTCGTTATCCTATTCAGGTAAATTATGTTGAATAAATCATAATTTACCCCACTTTAGTGAATTAATTCATAAATTTTAGTGATTAGTGTTAGAAGGTTCTTTCCATCATATCCCGAGACGTTCAACTTCGTAGATCTCTTCGCCGTAGATCGATCATTAACCCTCAAAAAATGGGACGGAAAAGTAGTGCACAAATAACGTCGCATGCACTCCTTTCCCCCAGTGTCTGATAAGGCTAGACAAAAGTCACCGATTCTAACACTCGAGCCGTATAATCCGAATGAATTACAAAGCACTACGCGCCGCTATAGATAACATAACGGCCAGATGTCTAGTGTATAAAGACGAGTATAATACATCGATATACCGATATGTAGGAATGTATAGTTAGTTGGTGACAAATTCTCGCCTTGATTTTGTATGACGCTATCAAAACTCTATCTACGGCTAGTGGTGAATCAATGATGAATTTATATAATATTATTAGGTATATATCTGGTCTAGATCAATAAGCGTTCTGGTACGATAGCTTGGAAGCCGAAGAGGGATATGGCTTTAAAAACTACCCCTTTCTGGTTCGTGCGTTGCCATCTTAGGCTGAGATCTATAAAACCTGTTTTGATTTTGTTCTGTCAGAGTGGTGGTCTATCGCCAAACCATTTTCATACTGAGAGAGACCCGTGCTCTGTAGTCAGTCGATCGGTTGATCATGATGATGATAACTCAAGTCACGTTTATAACCTGTTATAAAAATACTATAAATATCTATCGCGAAGAAAAGTGAAAATTACCAAAGGCCGCTTCTATTCATTCGTAGCTCTATAAATGTCGGTCAAGTTCATTTAAAGACACTCGCTACACTCCGCGATACTTTCGAATACCTGTTTATTTTCCGCACTTAGGTACATGCAAGATATGTATGTATGTAAGTATGTCCGTAAATATGAAACAAAAGAGAAATTAGTTTTGCGACATGCTCTTTAGTGTTGATACACGTATTTTACTCTGTTAATAGTAAGTGTGCAATTTTCAATATTGTGAAAATCGGTTACACATATCGGCCATTAGGTTTAAGCGGTGATAGCCTAGTGGTTAGGGCGTCAGCCTCCTAAACAAAGGTCGGCGGTTCAAATCCGGGTACGCACCTCTAACTTTTCGGAGTTTTGTGCGTTTAAAAAAATTAAAATATCACTTGCTTCAACGGTGAAGGAAAACATCGTGAGGAAACCTGCACGTCTGGGAGTTCTCCATAATGTTCTCAAAGGCGTGTGAAGTCTGCCAATCCACACATGGCCAGCGTGGTGGACTATGGCCAAACCCTTCTCATATTGAGATGAGACCCGTGCTCTGTAGTGAGCCGGAAATGGGTTGATTATGATGATGATGAATGGCTGTTTTTCTTCGTCCGGTCTTACACCGTAGCTAGTTACCTGCCGATGTGTTTGTATGTAAGAGAAGCGTCCATACCCCTAATCTAAGATGGTAGGTGGCTAAACCTACCATCTTAGATTGCATCATCACTCACCATCAGGTGGCATTTTGGTCAAAGCTAACTTGAAGGGCTGAATATGACCTGCTAATACATGCCTGACTTGATCTATGCTAAAACTGTCTGGAAGCCTTTGTGTTTCGAAACCATGTCTAAGGCGTACTTTGTTAAGACATTGAAGTCCCACACATAATTTTGTCTCGTTTTTACTTTCTTAAACCAGAGGTAAGGCTTAGTGCGCTGCATGAATCTCGGCCTAAGTCTCAGTAAAGCCAAAGAATAGTCATGATCAAGGCATCATCATGACCCTTTTTGGATTTCCTATCGCTGGCCAAAGGTGTCTTCAGCTTACCAAAGTAATATTTAGCTGATACGCCTCTAAACCGTAGGTTGGCGGTGCTTTGATCACTTGCTTTTTTATAACATTACAAGTTAGCCCTTGACGGCTATCTCACCTGGTGGTAAGTGATGATGCAGTCTAGGATGGTAGCCGGCTCGTCTGTAAGGGGTATGGTACACCCACACTCCTAATTGGTTTCTACGCGACATCGTTCCGGAACGCTAACTAGCTTGGCGACACGTCTTTGTCCGTAGGGTGGTAACTAGCCACAGCCGAAGTCTCCCACCAGACCAGACTCGAGCCGGGAATCGAACTCAGGACCTCCAACTTTATTAACTGCGCTACGGAGGCCGTCAAACTCTTTGGGATCAGTTAATAAATACCAGGACCACACGCAGGGAAAGAGCTCTTTTCACACATACTTGACTTAGACCTGCGTTTTTTGACCAGAGAAATCATCTAACCAAAGCCAGCCAACCGGGTTACATAATATCCCATATCAGTATTACAGGAAGTTTTCTCTATGTAAATTTTCGTCAAGATCTATTCTGCTGCTCAGCCCTACAAAGACAATTTTATTTTTCTCGATATGTTTCTCCAACACTCAGCAAATAATTAGAATGTAACCTGAGCCCTAATTTTTTCTATTTTGTTCACGAAAGAGCTTTTTTTCTTAACTTAATGTATTCTTTTAGTGTTTTAGCTCAATCTTAATAATATCAATCTATGTAATGCTTAAACTGTTTTTATTATTATTGGTTGTTATAATGTCCCGAAAAACACACAGAAATTTTCAATTCTCTAACCACGGTTCATGAGAAAAAGAAACTCACTAATAGATAGATGGACGCACTAATGGAATGCTATAATAGGGTTTCAATTAGGGTTAAATTATTAAGGTAACGTTAACTTAAAAATATCAACTAAACAAGGACCTAATAAACAGTCAAACTCTTAAACTATCTGTAACTTAGAGTCAGTTCCTAAGGCGGAAAGGTCGTCAAACAGATAGGTGTTTCGCAAACATTACAAATTTTTGTGAACCCATACCTCCAGTTTCACTGACCCCAACCTTTACGGTCGCAATGAACTTGTCCTGACGTAACGGAGAAAGCCGCCCGTGGCGGTTAACTGCGGTTAACTTAGTAATTGCGTTTACGTCACAGCCTCACAGCCGCGCGTCAAAAGTGAAATTGAAGGCCTACCTAACCTAGAAGCTGTGCAGGTATTCTCTCCCTGTTTCTTAATAAAGATTATGGTTTCATCTTGAATTTTGTGAACATTTTAAAAAACTTTACCTTACGGGAATTAAGTAGTTACTTTTGTTTGTATCTTCTTGCTCTTTTCGATTATTTTTTAATTTAGGTCAAGAGGACGTAGTGTTTATATAATCTTTATTACTTGGGCCAATGAGTATACAAACGGTGTAACCTCTAAAACTAAAAAAAAAATCAAAACAAGGAAAATATAAAAATAAACTAATAGAACAAGATGGTACGAACAAAATAAACTGCAAAGTTACAATTCATAACTCATATTCATCGCTTCCGATATACACTGTTTAAGCATCGTATAAACTCCTGAATTTATCTTCTAAAATAGCGATAGATAGAAAGCTTTGATATGATGTTTCTAATATTGGCGTATTTTTATACGATCAACCGATTCCAAAACATGGAATACGAGCAACATTCCAAAATACTGGTAGGAAGGAAAATAACGAGTTTACCTGTTTAATATCTTTGACTTTAGGCGTCCATAGCTTCTATTTTACATGTTTTCACCTAGTCCACTTAAAACTACATCTTGCATCTTAAACTGTCAAATTACTTATACGTGAAAGTTGTGTTGATTTTTGATGAATGACGTGTGGAATAATTACCATACTGAAGGGGATTGGTAGTCAAAAAATAATGCCGAATATTCGTTACAATTAACCTTTCATCTTCATCTGGAAGCTACTATGAAAAATTGCTCAAATTTCCTCTAAAACTTTGTTACGCTTTCATTGTTGAAATATACATGAAACCTCATAAAAATCGAGAATAGGTTGTAGTTAGCCTACGGACATTAAAAAACTAGAAAACCCAAAACTTCTAGTTTGGTTTTCTTAGGTAAGCCAGCATAAAAAATTACACAAACAGAGGCTTTATTTTTGAAGAGCTTTACATAAATCGTAAATGTTTTATTTTAAATTATGAAATTACAAACAAACTTTTGCTTTTTTGAGTAGCTGTAATAGCCTAGTGGTTAGGGCGTCTGCCTCCTAATCAGAGGGCAGGGGTACGAATTCGGGCCGCACCTCTAACTTTTCAAAATTATGTGCGTTTTTAAGCAATTAAAATATCACTTGCTTCAACGTTGAAGGATAACATCGTGAGGAAACCTGCAAGCCTGAGAGTTTGTAATATTCTCAAAGGCGTGTGAAGTCTTCCAATCCGCATATGGCCAGCGTGGTGGACTATGGTCAAACACTTTCATATTGGGAGGAGACCCGCGCTCTGTAGTGAACCGGCAATGGGTTGATCATGAATGTTTGCTTTTTTGTTTCTTAATATTTACCGCCTTGGAAGTTAGTTGGAGATAGAAATTAAAAAAGCTATCCTTTGTAAATCAAAATATTGTAAAGTCTAATGTAAGTACTTTAAAAACCCATATACACAACCAATAATAACACTTTCCTTTGAATACAGCGTTTACTTTATTTATGCAAAAAAACATAACGAAATGGATTACAAATAGTCATTATGGTACAATTAAGTAACAGTAGTCTCAAAAGTTACCATGATCATCAAAAGTTATCAAAAACAAACTCCAACCGATACAATTAAAAAGTAGTTTTTCTTTAATAATTATTAAAGGTTTTATAGCGTATCGCAATAGAATTATTAAAGGTATCGACGTTAAAAAGGAAAGTATAATCTAGCGCCATTGTTAACGAAACTGATAAAATACTTGTTTGAATAACGAATATTTAGAAATTAGTCCAAAACGAAACTCGCGCCACTTTCATACAACTATTATTTTCTTAATTATTATCCAAATAAATCCATTAGTTTACTAAAAAAAGTAAGTAGTTAAAGAGTTTGTATTATTTGTTTGAACGAATTAATTTCTAGACCTTTCTGTTTTCATTTACTATTATAAAATTACCCAATGTTTGAAAAATTAAACCCAAAGGTCCCAGAAATACTTTTGCGAAAAACTGGACACCACGGGATGAATTTGGATGTATTTTTAAAAATAGCAGATGAAAGTTTGTAGAAACTTATAACCTTTATAAAACCTTACAAAATTCTACTAGAAACTGTACTTTTTACATAACTTTAGAACTAGCATCTATACACTATTAAAATAATGTTTCTAATCAATAAACTTCTTTAACCATCATAATATTCATTAAGCCGTAATATTTTTGTAATATTATCGTAAAATGTCTATCCATTTTAATAAAAATACATAATGTGTCATCATGACAAATTATAAAATTAGTAATTTATTTATATCTATTTAGTTTCCTCAACACATTTGTCTTTATGATTACGACGACCTCGGTTGCGTGCGCTGCGTGCGTACGCTGTCGCATTATAAAGTTGGAGGTCCTGGGTTCGATTCCCGGCTCGAGTCTGGTCTGGTGGGAGATTCGACCGTGGCTAGTTACCACCCTACCGACGAAGACATGTCGCCAAGCTATTTAGCGTTCCGGCGCGATTTCGCGTAGAAACCAATTGGAGCGTGGGTCTACCAAACTCCTAACTGGTTAGCCCGCTACCATATTAGACAGCATCATCACTTACCACCAGGTGAGATAGCCGTCAAGGGCTATCTTGTAGTGTATATAAAACCTGGTCGTTGAGTTTTGAATGCGAATTCAGAGGCGTGAAAAAATCGTACTGAGCAACATCACGAATCTGCTAAAATGTAAACTTTTATTACTAACTTTACAACTTTACTATTATTAATGATAACTTTCACCATTAATTTTTATTTGTTTATTTCAGATGCTCCATTTATGTTGGGTGTACTACTTCTCCAAATTGTCCGAGTTTGCTGATACAATATTCTTCGTGCTCAGAAAGAAGAAGAGTCAGATCACTTGGCTTCACCTCTACCATCACTCCTTGACGCCTTTCGAGGCGTGGCTGCTAGTTAAATTTATTGCAGGTAGGTCTCATTTTATTTAAAGAACGAGTACATTCCGTTAGCCTAGTGACTTACCTACTTGTTTATCCACCATATAGAATAGTTAATCTAGGTTCTTAAAAACCTGCCCTCTTTTATTTTGATAAAAGAGGGCAGGTTTTTAAGAACTTAGATAAAATAGATAAGATATATCTAACAAATTGATTTACAGGCTGGGAATGCCTGCCTTTGTTGAAGGCTTCTACTTAGATCAGAACTCATGTTCTAACAAACCAGTCGCCTCCTCTAAGTCTCTCTTTCCAGTCGTTCCTTCATTACTGAAGATCGTGGTCCTGGTGTCCTTGCAACCTCGTGCGGATTAATTGTTTCCGCCGGCTTCTATCAGAGACTAGTCTTGCAATTTTCAAATTCAAATTCAAAATAATCTTTATTCAAATAGTCCTTAAAAAGGCACTTTTGACGCGTCAATAATTTACACAGTAGTTATTTCATGGTGATAACTATATTCGTAAACTTAAAACTAAAGCTATGAGGGTTCCAAACGCGCCCCGGTCTAAGAAGAAGCCCACAACAAACTTAGCCGGGGTTTTTCTTTTTTTTCGTTATCACCATCTCACATAATGAATGAAATTAATAATAAACTATAGTACCTATGGAGATAGAGCAATTCACACCCAAGCTTTTTTATCGTTTATATAATCCTTAATATCGTAATATGATTTTTCTACAAGCTTTCGTTTTATATTTTGTGAAATTTACTCCTCTAAGTCATCATCATAATCAACCCATTGCCGGCTCACTACAGAGTGCGGGACTCCGCCCAATATGAGAAGGGTTTGGCCATAGTCCACCACCATGTTCGGATTGGCAGACTTCACACGCCTTTGAGAATATTATGGAGAACTCTCAGGCATGCAGGTTTCCTCACGATGTTTTCCTTCACTGTTGAAGCAAGTGATATTTTAATTAATTAAAAACGCATATAACTAGTTAGAGGTGCGTCCCAGGATTCGAACCCCCGACCTCTGATTAGGAGGCGGACGCCCTAACCACTAGACTATCACAGCTTTTAAGCTCCTCTAAGTAGCGGCTGGCAAATTTTGAATTGTGTTGTTAATTAGTGAAAGAAGTTCGAATAATTTATTTTATTAGGTGGGCATGGAACTTTTTCGAACATCGTCAACAATCTAGTCCACGTGATCATGTACAGTTACTACATGATGGCCGCCATGGGGCCGCAGTACCAGAAATACCTGTGGTGGAAGAAGCATCTCACCACCCTACAACTTGTGAGTACAGATTGTTTTACCTTTACTACTTTTGTTGTAGGTCCTCAAAGCTGACTTCAGCTTAGTTTTATAGACTGAGTTAACATATATTATAAACATATCACAATTAAAAAAAAAACGAATTGCTAATTCGTTTTTTTTTATAATAAATTCTTTATTATTAAAAAAGTACACAAAAAAAGCATCAAAAGAAGTACATAAACAACTTGTAAACTAACTTATGAACGCACTTTAGTATGGTGAGTATGTGGGATGTATGTGTGTATGTTCTTGCGCAATATAATCTACTGCCCCTGATTTAGGTATATACCGGTATTTCAGGCGGCAGTAGTCTCCTAAAATTATTGAACACCATGATTGGGTGTATATGTGTGTGCATAACTTTCGTGTGTGAGTGTGTGTGTGTAAAAGAGTTTATTTGTACGTGTTATTAGTTGTAGAGTTTATTTATTTTATTTTTTATACATGTTACCTGTCACACATAAGCTAAGTAACCAAAATTCTTTTTATTTTGATAAGGCATACCCTGCCTTCCAGTTTAAGACATCAATTCATATTCATCAGGTCATAATCTGACAGTGGGATCCTTGAGAACTCGATGAAAACTCGTGAATATAGGAAACACATATTTATACATTTGCTCGTAAAAAGCATCATTCTGTGAAGTGGAAATGATACATATGGCCACCAGAACGTTTTTCCTTAAAAAGCGTCCCCTAAAAATGAGAAATTATTTCAAAACTCAATACGAGCTAATAAACTGTAAAACAAAAAAATAAACATTTCCTAGAAAAATTCGGGTCGGTGCCAAAATAAATAAAAAACCTACTTACATTGTATACCGATCACTATTCTATAGTAGAAAGATTTTACTTGACTCGGACTTAAAAACGGTGAATAAAACAGTTTTAACAAAATTTACAAAATGAATACAGTGTTCAAGTCACGAGACTTTAAAGCCGTCAATGGCCTTTATAACAGCATACCTTAACAAACAAACCATGAGTGAGAAATTATTGTAAGCTATGTGTTAACAGCAATTCTCAACCACTTATCGACCCAATGTGTTAACAGGCCCTTAGCGAATGAGTCAATGTTTCTAACCTAAATTAAAATGTAATGTGCAAGACATCCGTGGTCCGCAGGATTTTCCACATTCTCGAACGCATAAGGTCTTTCAACACCACACCCCGAATTCCTTGAGACGGAAAGTTGCGCAAAATAGTTAGGATACGGGTAGGTAGTCTAGTTTTAATAGAAAGGATTTTCCTCAGCGATCTATTGGCGCTTGGCAACTTAGTTTAATTTAGTCCTTGCAGATATAATAATATGATCGGTTATCAAATTATCTGCTGAACGGTTAGGCCTAGTAGAAAATTGCGACTGTCACCTGTTTTTATAAAGTAATTATCGTTTCTATTTATTGTACTCCTTGATTTGATTTCGGAAGTAAGCTTCGATTTAAGACTTTCTTCGCCAGTTGCTGATTTAACAAACAAGTTAAGTTTTTATTAACACTTTCAAAAAATAAATGCTATAGAAGTATTATAAGATTATAGAAAAGTCATATTTTATATATATGGGTATACCTATCTTATATAGGATAGATAATAAAATAAATAAGTTGATTAATGTGGGATGTTGATAGCAAAAAGTATTTATTAAGGTATATACGAGAAGTATAAGTTAGGCTGTGTTCTTCGGTATCGGTAATGTATTAGTCAAGGGCGCGTTTAATTGCCTCGTAGCTTTTGTTTAACCAAAAATTATTACTACTACAGAAAAATGTGAACGAAAGCTCCAGCAAAGTCTGTATTTTTTAATTCATTTGGATTTTTTTTTTTATAGATTTAATTGATAGATTGCATCGTGCTAGTCTTATCTGACCAAAATGGTATGGGGAGTTGCCACAAGGTGCATTTAGTAATAAAATAGATGTTGCAATAACAATTTACAACTGTTGCGTAAAGCTCAACAATTGCAATAACTTGTTTCCATCGAAGATTAAAGTATACATTAAACCCAAACTAACTATGTAGAGATGTTATTGCAGGCGTGGAGAATTATTATAGACCTCTTCATCATTGGCCATGGTCATATAGCAACGTTCCGGAACGCTAAACAGTGCCATTCTGGCTTATATCGTCAGCTTATTTCTGTTTGATTATTCCATTTTATTACTTCTCATATCAATCATGGGATCCACTAAGGGTCAATTTTAATAATCAATCTAATATAAAATCTGCAGATAACAAATTGAATTTATTCATATAGGCTTCAACAAGTGACAGAAAAAAAAACTCAAAATAAACCTTAGATAAACCTAAAACTAAAAACTATAATATTATAACTAAAATATATTATTTAAAGGTGTCCCTTTAGGCAAGGTTCCAAAGATACTGGCAGCGTTCCCCCTTTGAATAATAATACTAATTCTTAAACAATTAAAATATCACTTGCTTCAACGGTGAAGGAAAACATCGTGAGAAAACCTGCACGCCTGAGAGTTCTCCATAATGTTCTCAAAGGCGTGTGAAGTCTGCCAATCCGCACATGGCCAGCGTGGTGGACTATGGCCAAACTCTTCTCATATTGAGAGGAGACCCGTGCCACGTAGTGAGCCGATAATGTGTTGATCACGATGATGATGATGACTAATTCTTTGTCCGAGGTAGCTGGTAGCTCTTCGGCCTCCTGTGATGTCGACTATCCTTTTTGCTATATCCTTAAATAGCCTTATAGCGGTAGGACCCCACGGACCAAGGGTCTTTTTCAGCCGCAAAATTGAATTGAGTAATGAATACGGCGGGTGTTACTAAATTCAATCTGGAGTTGCCATCTGGAGTTCTTGGACTAGATTGATTACTAACATCGAGCTTTAGTTCCTAGTTTAGTTAGCTGGTCCTCTGCCACCACCCGCTATTCCAGGTCATTTCTGCCACGCACCTGCAAATTGTGGAACCAGCTTCCATCTTCTGTGTTCCCTAATGGTTAGAATATGGGGATCTTCAAAGGGCGGATTAACAAATTGCTCAAGGGCCAGTAACGCATTGGCAGTTCCTCTTGTGCTGCAAATGTTCATGGGCGGCGGTAATCACTTACCATCAGATGACTCGTGCTCGTTTGCTCGCTATGTATATAAAAAAAAATAGTTACACGTATCGTTTGTAGAGAGTTCCAAATTTCATATTCTTGCGCCGCATGTTTAAATCTGCTTTGTTGGATTCTTCAGACACTGCCTGCTCACCTATTTCTACCAACACTGCGTTAACTGTTAAGGAATCTTGCGTTTAATGTCCATCGGTTCGCCGAGCCCGCTCGCAAGACTTGCCTCTCTGGTATTCTCCCTCCCAAGAAAGTAGAAGAAAGTAGGTGGCATAAGTAGTAATAAAAGCAAAAACCTGCATACTAATACATACACCGTACAATACATTAATAAATATGAAATAAATAAACTAATATATACCTTAGTCTCTTGAACCAACCGTGATAATATATAAGTGCTTTATCCAATGTTTTTTGCGACTTAAGCAACATTGATTCACCGACTTTAGAGTTTACTTTTGAACAGATTACAATTCAAGGACAACAGTAGTATTCTGCGTCTACTGGTTGCTAAACTACTCAATTTACTGGAATTAGAGCGATTAACAGTTTTATCTTCTTTCTCTAGAGATCTCATCAGTTCCTCAACCAATATAAATAAGGTATAATTTATATTTTCAAATGGAAAAAATATTTGTGAATCGAAATTATGGAGATATTACAAAACTTTCAAATTCATATGGAATTGATGACCACCGGTATTAATGAGAGAGTTAAATGTAATATTTTTGTTAAAACGATCATCATCATGATCAACCCATTACCGGCTCACTACAGAGCACGGGCCTCCTCTCAATATGAGAAGGGTTTGGTCATAGTTCACAACGCTGGTCATGTGCGGATTGGCAGACTTCACACGCCTTTGAGAACATTAGAACTCACAGGCTTGAAGGTTTCCTCATGATGTTTTCCTTCACCGTTGAAGCAAATGATATTTTAATTTTTAAAAACGCAAATAACTCCGAAAAGTAGTGGTGCGTGGCTGACGCCCTAACCACTAGGCTATCACCGCTTCCCTTAAAATGGTCATATATTTGGATAATTAAGCGCAACAAAAAAAAAATAAAGATACAAAACAGACAGTAATTAAAACCGAAGTGACTAATTATCACAACGATGACTGTAAACATCATTGAATTATCAGTTCCCATGACCATGTAACAATATGCCAACATCGCACAAGCGATCGGTAAGAATGAAAAGAAAATTTACGATAAAGTAGGTACTGTACAATGGCTCAACAAAAGAGACAAATACTAGAACAAGGTCAGACGGTGGCAACTACAGAAGACTTGATTAAGAAACTTTAATTGCAATCATAGTATAAAGTGGCGAGTGACACTCAATTGTTATATCTGCGGCAATTTGAATGAACACTTTCAAATTGATATACTTGTTGCACCGGAGAAATACCACAAAAGATATTAAAATTGCCAAATGCTAAGAAATTAAATTAAACAAGTTTTTAGAGATGCTAAAAAAATCGTCTGCCTTAATCGTAGGCAAAAAAGAGTGTGTTAAGAGACCGGTGATCTTCCGTGTTCTCCAGTCGCACTTTTCGTCGAAGAAATAAATATCATCCTCACTACCTGGATGCCTGGACCTCTTCCACCACCCGCTATTCCAGGTCATTTCTGCCACGAACCTGCAAATTGTGGAACCAGCTTCCATCTTCTGTTTCCTAATGGCGGATTAACAAATTGCTCAAGGGCCAGGAACGCATTAGCGGTTCCTCTGGTGCTGCAAATGTTCATAGGCGGCGGTAATCACTAACCATCAGGTGACCCGCCTGCTAGTTTGCTCGCTTTGTATATAAAAAAAAAAACCTGCTGGTCAGTGACGATGCAGTCTTGTTGACTTACTTGTTAGGATTATGAAAGTAACCTATACATCTGGGTTTCAAGGCGATAATTCATCGAAACGCTAAATGACTTGGTGGCACGTCTTTGTCGGTAGTGTGACTCCTAACCATGGCTGCAGCCTTATAGCAGACAATGTTAGGTCTATATGGGCAACCCGAAATCATTTTCATTGTCATGGGTATAAACTACTTTAGAGTTAAACTTATTTTCGTCAATTTGTTAAATTAAGGCTACTAATAAATCATTAGTTGGATAATTTCAGATGAACCTCATTTCATGGTCGTTTACTCGAAATGTACTCGTACGTATATTAAAAGACACGTTCTAACCGAAGCAAGTACAATAACTTAAGAAATTCTAAGTGAAGATGATTAGTGACGTAGTCCCAATCAAAAGTGATTTCATTGTATTGATTTCGCATAAGCGATTATCAACCCAAACGCGATTAATTGAAAATAATCATAAGTGGTAGTTCCCACGCAAAATTGCCAATTTGGATTTATTCACTTATTTGGCTGTTCTAAACGATGCCAGTATTAAGACACGCTAAGCAAGTAAATATTCATATTAGATCGAGCCTTTTTTGTGTTTTTGCGAAACTTACACGCTAAAATTATTTTGATAAAAAAAAAGGTAATGATAAATCTAAATGTGTCTGAAATATTATTTAGGTACGAGTAGTTTATGAGGTTTTATAGAATTTAATCCACTCGGCATTAAAAGTTTATCATTACATCTAAAAACCTACTTTTTATAGATAATGAATTGGATATTATAAATTTTCTGAAATTATCTCACTATTTTACAAATATACGAACTAAAAACAAAAGATACTCCTCAAACAACAACTTCTCATTAGATATCATCATCATGAACATCGAAACCGAAATTAAGAGAAACTAAAGTCAACATTGAATGACAAAGATAAAAAAAGTTTAACCATTCGACAGTATAAAATAAAATGCTTCTGGAAAAATCATATTATGACATTAAACAATATTTAATTGATAAAACTTAATATCTAATGTATAATTAATTATTTTTGCTGACATCAAATTTATTGTATTTATTTTAATTTGATTGGAGATTCAATATTTTTCATAATGTTAATAATTTATATAAAATTTGCACACTATTAATTTAGTAGAATGTAATGACCTCTTAACCAATTGACATCGCTTAATAACATCTGACTATTGTACATACATTCTGGCAAATAAATGATATACATACATCGGCGGAATATAGCAAATTATAATTGCTGTTTATTGTTTATCATGGACTTCCGCAAAGTAACGCCTGCTTCTATTCATTAGTATCCGACAACCGGGACAAGTAGAGTTCTTTACTTTTCGCGCTTGTGAAGTCAACATCTCCTGAGGATGATCCGGTGTCGGGTCGAAACGTGCGTAGAGGTTCTAGTGGAAGATTTTGTGTGGTGTTATATTATACAAATCTCCCGATTGTCGGCGGAATATAGCAAATTATACTTGCTGTTTATTGTTTATCATGGACTTCCGCAAAGTAACGCCTGCTTCTATTCATTATTTTAAATATCAAATCCAATCAATAGCAGCCACCTGCCAGAACACTAATATGGCACGATATCGAGCGTTGGGCGCAACTTCAAACATTTCAACACTGCAAGCGGAACGCTATATCCTTTCTCCGCTAACTGTTGCAGTCATGGCTGCCACTTTATTACAAACACAGCCTTATTTAATAACAACTATATTGTTTACTTTTAAATCAATGTTGGTTAATCTAATTTTGTAGAAATAAGTAAAATTCGAGTGCATGCATATGATGTTCATTTGCATATTTTAAATTTAAATAACCAAAATAGCTAGCTAACGTAAATGCGTATGGCTCTCACTCGTTAAATTATATGATCAGAACTAGGTTACGCTAGTGTGGCAAAGTCTAAATCAAGTTCAATGTTGTAAGGTATTAAACATAAAATATCAGAGGTCGGCGGTTCGAATCCGGGCACGCACCTCTAACTTTTCGGAGTTAGGTGCGTTTAAAAAAAAAAAAAATCACTTGCTTCAACGGTGAAGGAAAATATCGTGAGGAAACCTGCACGCCTGAGAGTTCTCCATAACGTTCTCAAAGGCGTGTGAAGTCTGCCAATCCGCACATGGCCAGCGTGGTGGACTATGGCCAAACCCTATTCATATTGAGTGCCCGTGCTCTGTAGTGAGCTGGTAATGGGTTGATCATGATGATGATGAAACATAAAATATTACTAGGAAATCTTTTATGACAGATAGTTGTAAAAGGACAGATTATAAACTTCAACTTTTAAAAATCTTAACCAGAAACCAACTTCACTAGAAATACGGCTGCAATGCTTCTTTATACCTTTGTCTGGTTATAGGCTCCGGTCGTGGCTAGTTTCCACCTTACCGATAAAGACGTGCCGCCAAGAGATGAAATGGTATCAGATATTAACCCGATGCATGCTACATGATAATAAGAAACGTTGAAAATAGTTACCAACCCTAGTTGTATTGCCAAGAACATTCTACCAGTTATAGTGAGGCCTTCGGATGCAGTGAAAACTAGATAATTAGTTTTTAGTGCAGTGGTAAGAATTCCTCGAACCACATCTACTATTAGCACTAAAAGGAAGTACTGCAATAAAATTCTGATTGTTTCAATTGGATAGTGTGCAAAATAATATTGTTAAAGTGGGTATGTAGTAAGTAAGGTAAAAATTGACTCTCAATACCCAAGGATACATCATTGTCAATCAATGGACATGTCATTTTACAAAAGGAAATCTTTCTCACGTTATCCATAAGTTTTACGGTGGAAGAACTCGGCCAAATTTTATTATGTTACTATTATCAAACTGCTCCTTTAATTTACATCAAAAATTCAAATTACAATCAAAAAATTTACATCACTGAATTAATTATTAGGTTAATTTAACGTAATGAAGATTCTTTTTCCAAAATGAAGTGCTAGGTCAACCAGATAGTCATGCCTCTGCAATAAGTATCAAAGCTAAACTCGCAGTAAAACATAGACCTGATAAAGAAGACACTAAAATACTCGTTAATTATAATATAACTGGTTTTAAAACATCTGTACACGTTTTCATCAGATCGATACATTCAATAATAGAGGCTTCATTCGTACGGATGTTAAAATTGAAAGTGTAGAAGAGAAAGTTTGAAAGCATAAATCTAAATAGCATTATATACTTCAAGGCCCTATCATGGAAACTATTTGCCTTGATCTAAAAAATGTGAGTTAAATTGTTACGCTTGGTTTATCCAAATGTCTCAAGCTCTGGTGATTTTTTGCTAGAAGGAATATTATATGCAAATGCGTAGAGTTTAGAGAGTCTATTGTTATGTGATATGTCGTCTATGTAGTTGAGGTTTTAATCTAATCTGCTAAGTGTTTCTCGTCAAAGTTTTACTTCTTAATGACTTGATTTTTGTCTTATAACCTAACAATATTACTTCTGATGGGATGTCTTAGCAACACCACTGAAGAACCCAAGTTCCTCTGTTCATGGTAATTTCTGTGTTGCTATGCTATTTAATATGCTCCTACGTGGATCTCATTATCGCTAATTCGATCACATACTGTCTTTTTTATAATAATGATTTTAAAAAGCAATATGTGATCAAATAAAATAAAATCAATAAATTTCGAAATCACGATGGACTACCTTGTAAAATTCACCATTCCCAAGTAACGCAGAAATACTTACAGAGTAGCTACCAATTAAATATTACAAAAGAATACATAAACCAAACTTGACTTTGTTCCGCTCCAAATGTGGATAGTCTTTTCTCATCCGAAGATTGAGTGACCTTGGAAAATTAACAAATTTAACTTTTAACATTACTGGCATACATACAATGTTTACTTAAATTATGTAAAGTGCAATATTTTAATAAATCATGCGTAGTATCAGTAAAATCCTCAGGTATGTCATTAGAAAATAAATAATTTCAAATTTGGTAATATTTATTACTAGCTCTTCCCTGCTTAATCCGCGTTACGTAATTTTACTTAGCGTAATATGAACCTCGTACCCACAGACATCAATTGCCCACCAAAACGTATTATAATTTCTATTTTATCTCCTGAGAACATGCAATATTTAAGTAAATTTAAAGAGCTAAATTTATAAACGTAAGATTTTTTGAGTTTTTAGATATGGTTTTGAAGATCCAGTGTATGCTGTTATAGTACAATATTCAATGATGGAGTAGTTAGCAATATTGGCCAACGCAAATATGGTTGTCTCAAGTATAATTAAATACGGTGTTTAAGAACAAAGTTTCTTAATGGTAGGAGTTGATTAGATGACATTTTTGCTCAAAAGCAAAAAGGCTAAGACAACGTAACGTAACGTATGTACCACGTTCCGATACGTCCAATCCAGTTGAGTCATTCGGTTCCGTCCATCGTCGATCGAATATTATTATCAAGAGATGGCTGCCGTACTGAACTTATGATCACGTCATATTATTGTGTTAGTTAAATGTGACTTACTGATAGTCAGATACACTGAAGTAGTAGGGAGTCCCTTGACCGCAGATCTTATTTGTTCGTATAAATTTTTTGTATACACTACAGGTGAGCCCTTGATGGCAATCTCACCTGATAGGTGATCTAAGATGGTAGCGTGCTAATCTGTTAGGAGTATGGTAAACGCTCCTAATTGGTTTCTACGCGACATCGTGCCGGAACGCTAAATCGCTTGGCGACACGTCTTTATCGGTAGGGTGGCAACTAGCCACGGCCGAAGCCTCCCACCAGACCAGACTCAAGTCTGGAATCGAACCCAGGACCTCCAACTTTTATAAAGCAACAGCGCACGCACTGCGCCACGGAGGTCATCAATGTTTCTTGAATATCTATGTGCTTGCGTTCAAGTATTAGTTTTTTTGCAGCTAATGTAAGATTTTTCTTGCACGCCTTTTAGGCAGAATGTGTTAGACTACTCTCTAATCTTAAGATCTTTATATGAATGCACCACTTTCCTGCAATAAGTGAATTTGATTTGATTTGATTTGCAATTACAATTGTTTTTTTTTACTGCAATTTTGCCAAAATTTCATGAAAGCTGGTTCTCAAATAGCTGTTGAGGTTATAGGATACCGGGGAGATCTGGAGATTATCTTGGAGATAATGTAACATATTAATAAAAAAAGACCTTTTTTAATCTTCGGTCGGTAGTTTAATTACGTTAAGAAGACATAAGGCTTGATTTAAGCCATTAAAGCAGCAAGATGGCAATTGCAAAGCAAAAATTACTGATGTCAGATCCAAGCGAAATTACTGCTTGTATGTTGTGAAAGGATGCACTTTCTTACACACCCAATATTTGATGCGTCATTTACATGACATTAATTTAATTGTCTTGAAATTATGAGATATAAAAAAAGCTTTTGATGGATCTTCTATCTCTCCCAAGTATACTGTAATTAGATTGCTATTAGTGGTACAAGAAATGAAATGAAAAATAACACATCTACGAGTAAAAAAAAGGTACTCGGAACTGATCTATAAAAACGCACAGCCCACAATGTAGAGGTCATTAACTTTAGGTTAATAATTTTATGAATTTCTATCCCCTTAGCAGTGGGGGTGAAAGTTTGTATGAATACTCGTGTTTTAGGATTTCTCGTATTGGAAGTTGTATGCAAAACGAAGTCTTAGACGAACGCTAGTATTTTATAATATAAGTCCCATATTGGCTTATCTTATGTCATAATGGTCAACCCATTACAAGCTCACTACAGAGCACGGGTCTCCTCTCAATATGAGAAGGGTTTGGCCATAGTCCACCACGCTGGCCACGTGCGGATTGGCAGACTTCACACGCCTTAGAGAACATTATGGAGAACTCTCAGGCGTGCAGGTTTCCCCACGATGTTATCCTTTACCGTTGAAGCAAGTGATATTTTAATTGTTTAAAAACGCACATAAGTCCGAAAAGTTAGAGGTGTGCTCGGATTCGAACTGCCGACCTCTGATTAGGAGGCTGACGCCTTAACCACTAGGCTATCACCGCTTTTTATCTTATGCTATTTAAGCTATTTACTAGGGTAGCATAATTTAGCAGTAATAAGCTAACGAAATTAAATCAGTTTTAAACAGAAAATGTTCATTGACACTATTAATCTAAGTGTAAAAGCTGAAGGGCGAACACCACAATTGTCTGTCAGCTTACACGCAACCACAAAACGTTTATAGTTTTCATTCGAACTTCAATGTTAGAGCAATATATTGCCACAAATATTACTGTTTTGACAACCTCTGTGGCGCAGTGCGTGCGACGTCGCATTATTAAGTTTGAGGCCCTGGGTTCGACTCCCGGCTCGAGTTTGGTCTGGTGGGAGGCTTTGGCTAGTTACCACCCTACCGACAGAGACGTGTCGCCAAGCGATTTAGCATTCCGGCACGGTGTCGCGTAGAAACGAATCCGGAGCGGGGGTTTACCAAACACCTAACAGGTTAGCCCGCTACCATCCTAGAAAGCATCATCACTTACCACCAGATGAGATAGCAATCAAGGGCTGAATTTTAGTGTATTAAAAAAATGGCTATTTCAGCTGAAGCTAAACAAAACGTCTTTTATTTTTTTATTTATTTAATTACATCTTAACTTAGGGAATTAGTTGCTGAAAGACATTACTAAATTTCCGATATAGAGAGTTACTATATCGACTCGTAAGTCTTTTATCAACAAAAAAAAACTATACAAATTTCTGTCCATAAAGTTATTTCCTGTTTACAAGGTGTGTGAAGAGAAATTCGTGTGTAATTTTAACATTCCAATAATGCGTGTGCGCAGAGTTATACGTAAAAAGAAATGAGGAAGCTTGCAAGATAATCGAAATTGCAAGACGGCTCAACTGACGACATTTGAAATTAAAAACGTTTTTATTTTTTTCCGATTGACGACATTTATTAATATATATTTTTAAGTTCTTGATGGCAATCTCACTTGATGGTAAGTGACGATGCAGTCTAAGATGGTAGCGGGCTAACTTGTGAGGGATATGGTAAAACCATACTCCCAATTGGTTTCTACGCGACATCGTGCCGGAACGCTAAATCGCTTGGCTACACGTCTTTGTCGTTAAGGTGGTAACTAGCCACGGCCGCAGCCTCCGACCAGACCAGACTCGGAACGCTAAATCGCTTGGCCGCTAATATTGTTGGTAGGGGGGTAACTAGCTACGGCCGCAGCCTCGCACCAGACCAGTCCCGAGCCGGGAATCGAACCCAGGACCGTCAAAGGAGGTCGTCAAACATAATGAAAAGCAACAAAGATATAATATAGTTTGTTATACGTATGGCTTTTTTCTTGCTTCAACGGTGAAGGAAAACATCGTGAGGAAACCTGTTGGCCTGAGAGTTCTCCATAATGTTCTCAAAGGCGTGTGAAGTCTTCCCATCCGCACATGGCCAGCGTGGTGGACTATGGCCAAACCCTTCTCATATTGAGAGGAGACCCGTGCTCTGTAGTGAGCCGTTAATGGGTTGATCGTGATGATGATGATGATGAAGTAAACCGACTAGTTTCGATGCAGTTTTCTCCATGAATACTCCCTTCTTGCTAAGAAAACAAGCCGTTAATATATGTTTAAATAAAGGTATTATTAATTCCAGCACTGATACATTTGGACTAATCAATGAATTTAAATGTATTTTTAATTCAGTAAAAACCTTTCGGGAACGGAAAAGATCTATGACAACTGGTAATGCGTTTTAATTAATGACCGCTAGAAAAATCACAATAACTTTTTGCCCATGCCTCTCCTTCGTTCTTTGGATACACTAAAATCAAGCCTTCTTCTCCTACACATATCTCCAAAAGTAATAAGGTCAAAAAGATCTTCTCGGAAGAATCTGCATTGTAAGCCGGTGGTATATTAACTTGACGTATCAAAAGTGCTTATGGACTAAGCCTACTTGAAATAAATTAATATTGATTTTAAATTAACAACCAAAGCTGCAGACCCATTAAGCAAATAATTTGCAGATGCAAATTGGATACGAAATTAAGTTTCACCCAGACTTTCGGTTCAAGTGACTGTACGACGCCCGCTGTCTTAATGAGATGACAACCGACACTCCTACGTGAAGCTGTGATAGCCTAGTGGTTAGGGCGTCAGCCTCCTAATCAGAGGTCGGCGGTTCGAATCCGGGCACGGGCCTCTAACTTTTCGGAGTTATGTGCGTTTAAAAAAAAAAGCAATTACAATATCACTTGCTTCAACGGTGAAGGAAAACATGTTTTCAGAACTCTCGTTCTCCATAATGCATGAATCCGGGCACGCACCTCTAACTGTTTGTTCGGAGTTATGTTCGTTTTTAAACAATTAAAATATCACTTGCTTAACGGTGACGGAAAACATCTTGAGGAAACCTGCACACCTGAGAGTTCACCATAATGTTCTCAAAGGCGTGTGAAGTCTGCCAATCCGCACATGGCCAGCGTGGTGGACTACGGCCAAACCCTTCTCATATTGAGAGGAGACCCGTACTCTGTAATGAGCCGGTAATGGGTTGATCCTGATGATGATGATGACTCCTACGTGATACTACTTCTTTTCTATAAAATATACATATTCTTTTCAAAATTATCTTATATCGTGATCAAGCTATTGCGGACTCACTACAGAGCACGGGTCTACTCTGTATAAGAGAAGGGTTTGGCCTAACCACCACGCTGGCCATGTACGGATTGGCAGACTTCACAGGCCTTTGAGAACATTATGGTGTACTCTCAGATATGCAGGTTTCCTCACGATGTTTTCCGTTGAAGCCAATGATATTTTATTGCTTAAAAACGCACATAACTTCGAAAATTTAGAGGTGTGTGCCCGGGAAAGAACCTCTGATTAGGAAGCATCCTAACCACTGTATCACAGCTTTTCTATCATTAAACTTTCTTTAACTATCTAAAATCCTACCGACAAAGACGTGTCGCCAAGCGATTAAGCATTCCGACACGATTTCGCGTAGAAACCAATTAGGAGTGTGGGTTTACTATTCCCCTAACAGGTTAGCCCGCTACCATGTAAGACTGCATCATCACTTACCATCAGATGAGATTGCCGTCAAAAGCTAACTTGTAGTGGATCAATCGATCGATGTTCAAAAGAGAAACAAATTATTTAAAGAGATGTGTTGTTAACTAGCTCGAACTTCATCCTTTGGATGTCATAACGGAGACCATGTTTTAGATTTATTTGGAGGCTTTTTAATGCATTAGAATCTAATTTTTATTTTCTGTTTCAGATCCAATTCTTCATGGTGCTGTTTCATTCGATAAGCGCGTTAGTATACGACTGTGGCTATCCAAAGTAAGTACTTATGTCATTTGATATATTACCATCGAGTTAAGTAAATATTTCACAACAACTGCATTACAAAATCATGATTCATTTTTCTTATAGATTTTTAAGTTTACCTTTTTATGAATCCACCAGCTGAAATTACTTTATAAGATGGTTGGTTTTGTGCCCGTGGTCTAATTTTGCTTCTATTAGTCATCCATTAGACTTCTTCCCAGTTTTCACCAGGCTTAATTTTTGTGAATTGTAAAACATGCCTTGATTTTGTGCCCGTGGTCTAATTTTGCTTCTATTAGTCATCCAAAACTGTGAAGAAGTCTACTTCCCAGTTTTCACCAGGCTTAATTTTTGTGAATTGTAAAACATGCCTTCAATCCATAAATCACTCGTTAGCTTTTAATCGGTTGGAATCTCATACCATCCAAATTGTGATTACTAACAGAAATTTAGGTATCTTGCTAAAATTGTGTTTTATAATGAAAGGCAAAAATATTATATAAATTGAATAGTTGAATATGGTTAGTCAGTAGGCTTTTTCCTATATCCCTATTGACTCTTGGCTTGATACTCTGGCATTCCACAAAATAATCGAATAACGAAATATCGTAATAAATATTGTATCATTCGAATAACGAAATATTTGTACAATTCGATTGGCTACCAATACATACCTAAAAAGGACACTGCCCATGATTTATTATGTCTTTTATAACCTCTGAAATGTTTTATTAAGAAAAATGATAAATTTGATACATTTTTATCGTTGTGCGTAAATTGCTAGTCGGTCATAATCTCCTCTATAATAAGAATTGCATCATACCACATCCGCTTTGCAGCATTACTTTGATGACTGTTATTAATTTGGTCTTTTTTTTTATTGTTTTATTTTGCCGTAACTGATGATGCTAGGTACATTAACTACCTTTTTTTTAAATCGCCTTTAAAGATTTACAATCCACTCTCTAATGCGGTTGTGGTGTGTGAGCAATTAAAATTTGATTGTGTTTACTTTCAACTGGCGTACATATACCAAGAAAGTTCTTTAAGAGAACCTTTAAGAGAAATGACGTACTAATTAGCTGCCTTGGGAAATATCACCACATCAGCTTAACTTGGGTCACTTATTGAATATGAACATCAGAGCACACTTTTGAGACTAGTTCATTTCGTTCAGTTTATAAAACTGGCATAACCAAATCGCACCAGTTATTTTTTTTGGACTGTCTATTAGCTGTGCTAACCCTATTGGTTGCCACAGCGTAACCGGGCTGTTTGGTGAGATTGAGTAAGAAGCTCTGCCAGAAGAAATTTAGAGCCGTAGGGCTCGAAGAAACTGCTTAGAGGCCGAACCTCGGCTTAGGTGACGTTTGGGATAACGGGGGGGTCGGACGGTACCACCAGTGATAGGGAACTTTTGTTATAAGATGTATCAACACTTGTCGACTCTCACAAAAGCATCCGTGCCTGTTCCTAGGGAACAATCTTAAATCCATTCGGTCTCTTACCATCATCACGGCATGAGGAATATGCACTATGAGATACCTCTATGGCTATTGTCTATTAGCTTTCTTAGCTAACTGATTAATTGTGTGAGGTGAATAAAGGTCATTTAATATTTTTTCTTATTATGTAGTATTAATGGTTGTAACAAGAAGTGCTCACGGAGCCATTCTATGAGGGAGAGGGCTGGCTGTCCTTAACACAGATTGACAAAATCTGGCAAGGACAGCCAGTACTGATCGTAATAAACACTATGTTTATGCATTTATTGTTATTAACTATGTATTTATGATTATGGTTACGAAATATATAAAGATATGGTGATAACGAAAACAAAACCCGGCTAAGTTTGTTGCGGGCTTCTTCTTGAATGTGATTGAAGTAAATTTTAATTAATTAATTGTTTTTTTTTTCTTTATTCAAATAGTCCTTCTATTTGAATAAAGATTATTTTGAAAAAAAACCATTAATTAATTAATTAATTAATTAATTAATTAAAATTTACTTCAATCACATTTAACGAAAAAAAAACCCGGCTAAGTTTGTTGTGGGCTTCTTCTTAGACCGGGGCGCGTTTGGAACCCTCATAGCTTTAGTTTTAAGTTTACGAATATAGTTATCACCATGAAATAACTACTATGTAAATTATTGACGCGTTAAAAGTGCCTTTTTTTAAAAACAATCTTTATTCAAATAGTCCTTTTATTTGAATAAAGAGTATTTTGAAAAAAAAAAACAATTAATTAATTAAAATTTACTTCAATCACATTTACATCGTTATCACCATAAAAATATATCGAATCTTAATGGATCTTATTTGTTGCAGAATCATCGCGTCCGGTCTGATACTCCACTCGTCCATCTTCATAGTGCTCTTCACGAACTTCTACATACAGGCTTACAGGAAAGACAAACCGAAACTGAAGGTCGACGCTTGCAATAATAACAATAATAATGGCTACATCGCGAACGGTCATGCCAAAACAAATGGCTATGCTTTAACCAATGGCCATGCGATAGCCAATGGCCACGCCACGACGAACGGCCACGCTGTAACCAACGGTGCGACATCCAATGGCTACGCTACGCCGAATGGCAATGAGACGAGTCTAACGAACGGGTACGCCAACGGTCACATCGTCAAAGAAAAAGTGCATTAGTGAGATGAACGTACTTAACGCAGTGTGAAAGTGATTAATTAGACTATTGTAAATAGGTATCATAAAAGAAACGTACGGTACAAAGGCCTCGTCGCTGAATATGTATGAAATAAAATTCAACGAGAGTTTAGTTTACAATACATTTGTTCGTAAAACCGTTGTCAGATATTCTATATTATATTATTAAGAAGACGCATCAGAGCTGTCAGCGTCGTTCAAGGCACATTCCAAGGGCCAACTGAAGGGCCCTCAATTTCCGTCAAAGGCTAACTTGTGGTGTATAAAAAAACATTTGTTCAGACATCTCTGTCCTGCTATATTGTAAATAGTAACAGCATATATGTATATATGTGAATACGCTTGGTTTACTAATGTCATATATATGTAGTCCAACAGAAAGTTACTTAATTTATAAATATCCACATAGGATATTTCGTAAATCTTCTTCCTTTGTCGGGAGGTAACCATGAACGGTAGCAATGAACATACGCTCGACCGCACCAATAGGAAGGTCTTCCGACGAGTCTGTACTCAATCCGGGGACTCCTGGTCAGGCATGCCTTTGTTGTAGTGCATTGACAGTTGCAGATGCCCTTAGTACCCTACATTAGACTTAATACCCTAGATTAGTAGAGACGAGCACGTGTACTCGACGTCATCTGGGGAACAACGTGTGCAGTCAGACTCGGACCTCGGCTTAGAGTGACGTCGGTACCGGCATTCCGTTCTATTTCGGGAAGTTGCAAATTATACACCGCCTGTGTATTAACACTTCGATAGCGCGATACAGGATTCACTTGTATGCTTGTTTTTTTTTTTCGGACTGTCTATTAGCTGGTTACCACACCCTATTGGTTGCCACAGCGTAACCGGCGAGCAAGCGAGCTTTGGAAAGAAGCTCTGCCAGAAGAAATTTTGAGCCCTAGGGTTCGAAGAAACTAAGGGAACGACTGCCTGAGGGCCTCCTTTGAGGCCGAACCTCGGCTTAGGCGACGTTTGGGATAACGGGGGGGTCGGACGGTTGTATGCTTGTGCCAACTAGTATAGAAACCGCCACAGACAACGAATGTAGGTCACAAATTTGTTTAGAAGAGAACTTTTATCAAGGATACTTAAACGATTGACATATAATGATTCTATTTAGCCTGTAGTTCCCAACATTCGCCTAGTACATCGCGGTCTACTTTTATAAACTTTACCTTAATATTAATTTTACTAATATATTTCGATGAAAAAATACTGTTTATTTGGTGTAAAAAATATTTTACGAACAAATGTATTGAAAAACTGAAAACTCAGACAAATATTAATTTGATGGCTCATGCTATCAATTTAATACAGGTATATGTAAGAACAAACACATAATGTTTGTAAGGTATTGTGTAATATGTAATTACTGGAGATAACATTAGAAACGCTCTTAAAAAACAAAAGGAATCAAAAGATTTTTTTTTAAGTACTCGTGGATAAAATAACGTAATTTCAACGTGCGGCTAAACTTACGTCGCTTTTTTTTTGTGTTTCCCAAAGTATATTGTACACTTTCATAGTTTTTATTACAAGCATGCATACCACGTTTGTTCTTAACCTATAAAACAAACAGAAAAATAAAGAACACTGAAAATGAAGGTAGTTCAATAGGATTCTTATATTCTTAATTTTCGATGAAAATCTACGTTTCTTTAGCCGCTCATATAAAAAGTCTCGATACTTACTTAAAATCTAAACTGTTTTTGATTTAGAAGACAAAAAATATTTTTGTTTTCATTTTTATTAAAAAAAACCCTAAAACCTATGGTTATACAACCACTTTGCATAGAAAATAATGTGATAATGTTATCTATTACAGTAATCTACATTCACAAACTTAAAGAAAATAAGAGTCAAATCTTTACCGATTATGATGTGGCACAAGGATTGTCATAGTTTTGTGTATAAGATGGAATGGCTCAATTAGTTAGTAATAAAAACATATGAAGAGTAACAAATGACTAGTGAAATTTTAGAATCATAATCTGAATGTTTTATTTCGAAAATTTTCGACATGTAAAAAGAAAACAAAATTAAATCAAGTAATCCATTTTTTACGTACGTATTTGCGTATTTTTAATATACTAGAAGTTCCAAAAACATTTCGAAATGTAACCCATATATATTTTTTTTCAATTAATCTGGAAAAACTAATTTCATTGACCACAAATCTCTCAAATAGCTAAATTGACGTATCTCAAAATAGTGTTATCTTAGTTCAAGGAAAATATTGAATAAGATAGCTTTACTTTTTGACGTGCCAGTAATGTTTCGTTTAGAGATTTGTGACGTTTAATCGAATCATACATGTCATATGGCAATATTTGTTGAAACTTAATGGTAACGCTTCCAGGTGCACCAGATTTATCTACTTATATTTCACGAAGACCTTTAGCCTCATTTGTTGTGTCAACCAATGTGACAAAACTTGTAAGGTTAGCTTATTTACTATTTACTTGTTTGTACAAATCTAGATAGTTTGTTAATATCTATAAAAATGTCAAGTAAATTTAACAGCTTTATTTTTCAATACAACGAAATTATTCATTATGTAATTGATTGTAGTTAAAATGCAATGACAATGTCTTTTTCTTAGAATCAAGGTTATACAATTTCGTGAGATAAATATTTTGATGGGAAAGCAGTTTTCCAAACGCTCGTAGTTATTTGAGTTACAGTGGGGTTTTTCCCAACATACTGCAAAATTATTCTTACGACGACAAAAATGAACTTCTAGTATTGGAATTGCTTTATTTAAATAAGCTCTAAAAGACTTTCTGTACATACTCGAGTAAGTATTAATGGTAATTTACTTTAAATAAGACAGACCCTCCATTGCTTTTTCTTTTATTGAATCAATAAAAGATAAAGATATTCGAGATTAGTACTATCAATTGATATAACGAACATAAAACGTGTAATAATAAAATTTCGCTACAGAAGATGTCTCTCGGGACGTTTAAAGCTGCATCCACACACAACACAACCGTGCATGGAATCATGCAGCAAGGGGGTGTGCTATGCAAAAATCCTACAGTAACAGATTCCTCTCATTCCCTCTTCCTCTCATTCATCTATAGTATATATAGATAAAATCATCGAAATATAAAGATTTGATATCGGATATTGCAAGAATGAACAAAGATACATAAATATCTAGTTGAATCGAAATTAACCATTTCTACTCGTTATAATGCGATGCCTAGCTGTTTATAATGTTTTGTTTGTGACTTTGTACGATTGCCTCCATACATATCCATACATTTGCGATTGGTATAAAAACGGAGTTGACAAACCAGAGGTCGGCAACTTGTTGGTAACGTTACTGAAAAACGGAGTACAAAAAGCAGTACAGTCCATTCACATGCTAGATACTGCACGGTTGACGTGTGGGTGTACTCCTTAATGTTTAAGGTGAGCGTTCCACTGTGGACTATTTGTAAGTAAAATTAATTTTAAACTAATATATAAGAATATTATTGTTGAAAATTAATAACTTTAAAATGTTATCGCAAATATTGTATAAATAGTCTTAGTTACCATTTCGGTGCTATATATTCTTTGTATATTTATTCATCTCTCTTTTTTTTTTGTTAATTTTAACTACCTCAATGTCTTCCATCCTCTTTATATCCGTCCAATATAAAGCTTTATTTAATCTTAGGTGTAAATGTAAATATTGTAAATTTAATCTACGAATACTGTGTACCTACCTATACTTATAAATAATATTGCTAATAAATTCTTATTCTTCTTCCAGCCCTCATTCCATACAATGTTGGGTTGGTACAATAAGTCTTTTTCTTATTAACTTGAAGATAAAACGTTGTTTGGTTACAGACTATCATGTACGGCTGAATGTCTAAAATCAAATCTATTGGATGTATTATTGTTATTTAATGGCTTGGAAACATGTTTAAAACATTTTAAAACATCTTAAGAGACGATTTTTTATAGTAAGCTTAATATATCAAGCCAACAGCTTGCATTAAAATGTTACTGCGTTTAAAGGCACTAGAACATAAAGGTTTCAATTGCAAACACAATTTTAAATCTACAATTAAGACATTGACCAAAAATATAAATAAAACGTGTCTTATGCTAGATTTAAATCATTATAGAAGGCTAAAACAGTATTACATTATTCAAGACATATAAATAGATGTTTTTGTATTATCTATAGTTGAATATGTTATAGCTCCCGGTGGAAGAGTAAATTAAGACGTGTATACTAGATATCTTTAAAGGCCAATCTATACCAGTCAGTTGTAGACAGAATAGTGTATTTTACGTGTAGTTATATTAATTTAAGACAAACATACGACTTTAATGTACTTGTAAATGTACACTTTTTTACATTATTAAAAATATATTTAACTAAATGTATGGTTTTATTATTCTTCTTACTCTTCGGTCTCCAGGGTGTAAGCTATGGTAAAAACCATCAAGATTCATCATCATCATCATGATCAACCCATTACCGGGTCACTACAGAGCACGGGTCTCCTCTCAATATGAGAAGGGTTCGGCCATAGTCCGCCACGCTGGCCATGTGCGGATCGGCAGACTTCACACGCCTTTGAGAACATTGCGGAGAACTCTCAGGCGTGCAGGTTTCCTCACGATGTTTTCCTTCACCGTTGAAGCAGGTGATATTTTAATTATTATACGGTAAAAACCATCAAGTTTAGTTATAGTTAACTCATGCAAAGGTGTCGAAGAGTTATTGTAAGTCAGCGTTTCAGTAACTGATTAGTTTTTTTTTATACACTACAAATTGGCTCTTGACGGCTATCTCACCTGGTGGTAAGTGATGATGCAGTCTAGGAAGGTAGCGGGCTAAGCTGTTAGGGGTATGTTAAACCCATACTCCTCATTGGTTTCTACGATATCGCGACAACGCTAAATCGCTTGGCGGCACGTCTTTGTCGGCAGAGGTAACTAGCCACAGCCGAAGCCGCCCACCAGATGAGATTCGAGCCGGTAATCGAATCCAGGACCTCCAACTTGCGACCGACTCCCAATTAGAGGTTCGTAGTTATCTGCGTTCAAGCAATTCAAATTTGACATACTTCAACGGTGAAGAAAAAACATCGTGAGGAAACCTGCACGCCTGTGAGTTCTCATAATGTTCTCAAAACGCCACGGTAATAATTTTTTTATTTAAAAACCTTGCATAAGCTCATACCGTGTCGTTGTCTGTAAACCTCGACAAATAAATAAATGATTAACCATTCAAAAATGTCTCCTAACGTGTAACAGTGTGACGTTACGTGGTACTGAGTGTCATCTCATAGGCTTTCGACTTTCATAAATATTCAACGGTAGGTGTACCTATTAATTTAGCGGTTCAGAATGTGTTCGTATAAAACGCTCGAAGCATCTACGCGATTGGAGTAGGTGGGTACTGGCTATTTTTTGACACGGCAAAAATACACACATGTCCTAAAAGAATCTCCTTTTGACGGTCTCGCAGTTAACACACCCCTAAAATACAATCCATAATGGACTCTATCTCATAATACACAGAGTCGCAAGCTGTAAGCGTGAATGCCAACACAGTTAGTTCATACCGTGCATCAGACTGCATGACCTTGATACCCCCTTTTGTATGAAATAGTAGATATTACTAAATTTTACTAACTAATTACATCCGTGCAGACTTTAGGTATAGTTATATATATATGCGATTGTTTGTTTACTACCCATGCTCAACACAGATTTTGACGAAATTTTCTACATAGAGTTTTAGATAGCCCGCATCCTGAAGACGGAAATAGCCTACTTTTTATCCTAATTTAAAAACTAAACTTTATTGTTTACTTATAAATAGGTATTCTCACAGCTAAACTTATGTTGACAAAATTTTGCACAGAGGTAGCCCGAAGCCAGGACATTGTCAAAAAAAGCTTTCAAATATACCAATTGCCGGGTCTTCCCATTTACATCGTTGCGATAACTCCTGTAGGTATATATATACTACTGAGCATACGAAGCACCTTATGACCCAAATTATCATGTCGTAATTAAAAAAAATCAAAAACCATAAAAACACATGAAGTATATAATTCAGCAGCGCCTCTAGCTGAAGTTTACCTGTGACGTCATACAGGATAATTGAAATAAAATAAAGATCATGCGCCACAAAGAAAAAAGAATAAACTAGAATATTTTCGTATTTTTAATATTTTTAATATTAGTATATTATTTTTTATAATAGTATAATATAATCACAGCATAAACAAAATAATGTCACGGTAATATTATAATGTACCGCAGAAAATTTAAGTAACATAGTGACATCTATTGGCGAACACTGAAACTACGTTAGAGGTGATGTTACAGTAAACTTTGTAAAAGTTCTTAATAGCGACTCTTCTGTTAATAAAAGCGACAACAGATGGCGCTCACTCAAGCATCAACATACAGATCGTAAAAACGAAAAAGTTTCAATTTAGATACGCAATAGGTAGGTATAAGAATTACCGACCAATATTGTTGTCATAAACATAATTTTAGCTTTAACAAACAAATCGAAATTTCGCAACAACATGGCATGCTAGGGTGTCTAACCTTTGTAAGACCAGCGATTCAGCAATAAATAAATGAAGCTTAATTGCATCAAGATAAGTGATGATAAAGCATAATATAAATAAACAGAGCACGGTTTCTCAAAAGTTGCTTGATTATCGGATAGTAGCGTAAGAGCGACAGAAATTGTAACGACTTTAATAATTATTATAATTACCTAATATAGAACATTTTCATACCTTGTGCTCTGCGAATTATGTCCCTACAGTTTTTTTTTTGTTTCGGGTTTCCGACTAGGCCCTATTTCTTAGGTTGCACTGTACATCAGTCGATCATTCTGTATATATCCGTGATAGAAAGATGTTTTTGCAAAATGTGAATGTTTGTTGCAGCTATAATAACAATCAATCAATCATAACCATTTATTCAAATAATCCTTTAAAAGGCACTTTTGACGCGTCAGTGACTTACATAGTGAGTTATTTATTGGTGATAACTACATTAGTTTTAAAAAAATTGAACTACGTGGATTCCGAACGCGCTTCGGACTAAGAGGAGGCCCACGCACTTAGGCTGTTAAATTTTCTTTTTGCTATCACCAGCTCACATGCCACTTAAAGTTATTTAAAAGCTATCTATCAAGCATGTTTATTATTTACATAATCATTTACACTATAATAGGATTCTACAAGCTTACGTTTTATATAAACTTTGAACTTATTAAGAGACCTTTCAGTAATCATATTTGGTTATTTGTTATCTCACCCGGTGGTAAGTGATGATGCAGTCTAGGATGGTAGCGGGCTAAGCTGTTAGGGATATGGTAAACCCACACTCCTAATTGGTTTCTACGCGACATCGTGGCGGAACGCTAAATCGCTTGGCAACACGTCTTTGTCGGAAGGGTGGTAACTAGCCAAGTGTTCTAAAGTTAAGATTATTACTTTAATGATTTTTAGTATATTCTATGAACATACATTAAATTGTCAAATATATGTATTGGCCATGCAATGTCATTATTTTGGTTTTTAATTTTTCTCTTACGCAGGGGTTTCTTTGTGGCAGGCAGGAACTTTACAGATTTCCAAAGTATCCAATAGATACAAACTTCGCTATCATCTCAAAATGGACCATCACTTACCATTGCAAGCAATGGCTAACTTGTAGCGGAATAAAACAGTTTGGATCTATAGTACTTACTTATATCCATAATCATCATCGTCATTATCAAACTATTGATGTCCACTGCTGGACATAGGTCTTCTGTAGGGAGTTCCAGTGACCACGGTCTTGGGCCGCTTGTATCCAGCGGCTCCCTGCGACTCGTATGATGTCGTCTGTCCACCTAGTTGGGGGTCGACCAACACTTCGTTTACCGGTGCGGGGAACTGGGAAACGCCCAGTGCGGGGTCACCATTCCAGCACCTTGGGACCCCAACGTCCATCGGTTCTCCGAACTATGTGCCCCGCGCATTGCCACTTCAACTTCGCACGCTGAGCTGTCGTTTTTTTTTCGGACTGTCTATTAGCTGTACTAACCCTATTGGTTGGCACAGCGTAACCGGGCTGTTTGGCGAGCTTCGGAAAGAAGCTCTGCCAGAAGAAATTTTGAGCCCTAGGGCTCGAAGAAACTAAGGGCGCCTCCTTTGAGGCCGAACCTTGGCTTAGGCGACGCGCTATGTCGGTAACTCTGGTTCTTGTACGGATCTCCTCATTTCTGATTTGATCACGTAGAGATACTCCTAGCATAGCACTCTCCATCGCCTGTTAAGTGACTCTGAGGCTTCTTATGAGGCCCATAGTAAGCGAAACCCGGATCCATAATCATAAGACATTCGATTGAAACTGTGTACTGGTGTCTTTGTACTGTAGGCATTTCAAAGTGTGCCTTTTTCATAGTTAGTAATTTTAAATTCTTTTGTTCACAGTAGTTTGTATTCATCATCATCATGATCAACCCATTAACCGGCTCACTGCAGAGCACGCGTCTCCTCTCAATATGGCCATAGTCCACCACGCTGGCCATGTGCGGTTTGGCAGACTTCACACGCCTTTGAAAACATTATGGAGAACTCTCAGGCGTGCAGATTTCCTCACGATATTTTCCTTCACCGTTGAAGCAAGTGATATTTTAATTTTTTTTTTAAAACGCACATAACTCCGAAACGTTAGAGGTGCGTGCCCGGATTCGAACCGCCGACCTCTGATTAGGAGGCTGACACCCTAACCACTAGGCTATCACCGCTTAGTTTGTATTTGCAGTACCTATATCTTTCTAATATATAAAATTCTCGTGTCACAGTTTTCGTTGCCATACTCCTCCGAAACGGCTTGACCGATTTTGATGAAATTTTTTGGGCTTATCCGGTATCTATGAGAATCGGCCAACATCTATTTTTCATCCCCTTAAATGTTAGGGGTAGTCCACCCCTAAATTTTTTTTTTATTTTTTAGACAAAATCTTTAATTTCTATTTTTTTATGATATAACATACAAAAATACATACAATCCTCAATTTTCACCCTTCTACGATCAACCCTTATTTTTTAATAGCCGTTTTAGTAATTTAATCATTTTTCCTCCCCGGTCGAAAACTGAACAATTTTCGTCTTTATTGTGAATGTTTTTCACTCTAATTTGACTAAAATTAGAAATAATTTATGGCAAAACAACGTTTGCCGGGTCAACTAGTTGCTTATAAGACTTACTGGCTAGACTATCATCGGCTGATATAAAAAGCCCGCTACATACCTACCAATATTTTCTCGGGCTTAGGAGAAATCTGTCTTCACCATATCGAAGCAAGCTAACTCCAATCGAGTTTCTGCTATTAAGCTATCATCATCATCATCATGCTCAACTCACTGCCGGTTCACTACAGAACACGGGTCTCCTCTAAATATAAGGAGGTTTTTTTTTCTCCACTACAAGTTAGCCCTGGACGACAATCTCACCTGGTAATGATGATGCAGTCTAAGTTGGTAGCGGGCTAACTTGTTAAGGGTATGGTAGACCCGTACTTCTAATTGGCTTCTACGCGACATCGTGCCGGAACGCTAAATCGCTGGGCAACTCGTCTTTGTCGGTAGGATGGTAACTGCGGCCGAATCCTCCCACCAGACCAGACCAGCCGGGAATCGAACCCAGGACCTCCAACTTTATAATGCAACAGCGCACGCACTGTGCCACGGAGGTCATCTTAGGAGAAAGCTGTCTTCAAGCTATCTTCAATCGAGTTTCTGCTATTAAGCCGTACATAGGTAGATACATCACATAGTTTGTACCTTGAAAATATGTATAACGCAAAATTATCGGCACTAAATCCTTTTGTGGACCTTTTAGCTTGTTCCAGTCGATTTATCCAGCTATCTCCTTAAAGTTCGCAAGCCGTTGGTTTTTGGGTATCTGTCTGCTCCATCTATTCAAAGCACCTTTGGCCTCCCGATCAAATATCAGTACAAATGCACCTACATATATACCTACATTGTTATATATATTTATTTATACCTATTTTTTTTCATCAATTTGTTAAATGACGTCAAGTTTATTGCAGCAAAACACCTATATACAATAGAAGTAGTAAAACTAAAATTGTCTAATAGTACACTAGCATTGTGCACCTGTTTTCCGAACTAGTTGAGAAACATATAGGTAGGTGGTGTATTTCTATTTAAACTATACCTTAGGCACGGTAATATTATGTATACATTATTGTAACTCGGCCTTATCTTTGAAATAAATACCCACAGCCGCGCGGTATGTAAACATGCGATAGGGCTGCCCGCCTTCAGCATTTTAATTACAGTTGCCCAATTTGTGTTCAAATTTCAACTATCTAGTAACCGACAGACTGGTCAAATTAATTTTTTCTAGTATAATTCATACAAACAGTACAATAAACTACTTAATGCAACCAAAAACAGCACAATATATCCTACTTCTCTTATTAAATATTTACTTGAAGTTATTTTTTAGTGAAAAAATCGCGCGGTTATTGTTAAAAAAAAATCAAAACGCCTGTTTTGATTTTTTTGAGCGCATGCTGAGATCGAGACGCAGAGGCATAGCTCGCGTTTCGTCTATTTGTATGAAGTTGGAATACTGGGTACATAATATTACCGTGCCTTAGGTTAACTGGCATTTCTACGTAATGGACGACGCCTGCAATAAACTTTTATTTCAAACTGTCGAGACAAATTTCGGACATATAGTTAATTCAATTGAGAGTTAATTAAACACCCAACGTCAAAGCGTATTGAACAAAGGCCGGGCAGTTTCTTTAACTACCAGCTTGTTATGCGACAGATCCCCATTTAATACCTACTTACCTGTTAAACGCCGAAATCCAATAAAAATGAGCGCCCTGCTAAAACCTCATTTGAGAGCCAATTGGAATGAACTAATTGAAAAGAAAATCCCAGCTTTAAAATTTAACGGTGTGCTGATAACTTCCATAGACCCTTATAACCCTCGTAAGCCTTAATTATCGCCCGGCGAAATGTCAATAAACCTGACGTTCGGACGTTTTTTCTCCCCTTTCTCATTTGTTGGCCCTAAAATTGTAGCCCTACGTTTTGTATTGTAACATACCCACTAAACCAAATATGACTGGAACACTGCGATTCGCCCGGCCTAGCGAATTATATTTACGAAACGGATACAACGAACAAAAGTTGGGTTCAAGTTATACTGGATAGTGTTACCCTGCATTGAGAAGGGTACACAGGGTTGAAACACGCACCACTCTTGGACCTTTAGTTCATGTAGAGCAAGGGAGATGGCGACACAGTTGCTGATTTCTTTACCCGTTCCTTTTTAAGCACAAATAGTTAAATTAACGCATACTTGGATAAATCATTCGCATTTCACTATTATTGGGTACTCCAATTAAAATATTGCAAGCCAACAAAAAGCTTGAATCATTATAATAAATGTAAAACTATGCAAGGAACTGTGAAAAAATTAAAATATACACGCAAACTTTTGATAAATTCCACTAAATATACTATAGGACTGCACTTCTATTTTAATGAAAAACTTTATTATATTTAAAAAAATAGTTTTTATAGTTTAGAGTAATTGTGAATCAATATTTTTGTGGCTAAAACGGAACGCGGTTGAAGTCAACGTCGTGCGCCGGCCGGGACGAAACCTTCGGCCAGGGTAACAATCAGTCGTTCAAGCGCGCGCGAAGGGAGCGCTAGACTGCCGCGTCGCGTCCCCGCACTACTCGCATTCAAAATACAACAAAATAACCCAAAAACCTCACTGCCAATCACTAAAATATGCATAGATACAGTGTCCATGTGCCGCCCGAAGTGTTATCTGTTACAAAAATGTGGAAGGACCTGTTGTATTGAGTGGTAACGTGATGAAGCTTTGCACCCAGCGTTCCAGTATCTTGAATAATGATATAAAACAACATTTTGTACGGCAATAAATCGGTCGTAACTGTGAGCTTTAATCGGTAATGTGTCCGACTCGGGGTTGAGATAGTACACTTTAATGGAATGATGTTTGGACCACATAAAGAGTGGGTGTCCGTATAATATGCTAATCAGAGGGTTTCTTTAAACCCGCACACAAAAACCTCTGCACTAGATACTGCAGTGCGATTTGTGTTGCAAATTTTCGTGTTTTTGTCACTGCCAAAATTTTATTGACACTCCTTTAAAGCATTGCTTCGCTTATTTGGCCTCCCTTCGGTTTCATCTATTAAAATGTGTGCGTTTCGAGCCGTGCTTTAGATTCTCTTTTGTAAATATTTAGAATCAAAACAGTAGTGATTGCGATGTTATGATCTACGGAGTTACACTATTATAATATTTTTTAATGAATAACCAACGTTTATTCATCCAACTATTTCGATCTATTATTTGATCTCGTAACAATAATTAAATTTTAATATAAACCGTTCTGACGTACCGAAGTAATAACCGAATAGACGTTATTGTTTACGATTACAATTAATTTTACCTTTCGTCTTATTATTAAGTCTTTATTATTTTCTTCCTATTTGAAGTTCCCTTGTTAAGTAATTTATTTATAGGTTAGGTTTTGAATTCGTCTTTATTGTTTCTACGGTTTTATAAACAATGGCCCGTGATAAAAATTAATAAATTCTTGAAATGTATCTGAAACTGTCACAATATAATTAAAACTATATTTTAAATGTTGAAGTTTTTATAGCTATTTTAACTGTGGCTAGTTTGAATAATAAGCTGAATAAAAGTGATTTTTAAAGCATTGTTCATGTTGTTTAATTCGATATAGGCATGGAATAATAATAGACTAGCTAGTGCCCGCGTCTTCGCGTGGCGTAGAAAAGAGCTAAAATTATGATGGTTCATTGTACTTGACACTTATCGTCATATTTTGGAGAATTTACAAAATATCTTTATAAATCGTAGCCTATGTGTTAATCTGATGTATAAGCTATATTATAGAGAAGTTTCATAAAAATTAATTGAGTCGTTTTTAAGTAACAAACATCCATGCATACTTACAAACTTTCGCGTTTATAATATTAGTAGGAATAGTAGGTGAAAAAGAGCAAATGCAAGGTTGCCGGCTTCTTCGTCTCAGTAGAATCTTCGTTCCGAACCCGTGGTAGAGTCACCATCAGACAGACATGAATTTCAAGATAGTCCTTCGATTCCTGTCTCGAGTCTGGTCTGGTGGGAGGCTTCGGCCGTGGCTAGTTACCACCCTACCGACAAAGACGTGTCGCCAAGCGATTTAGCGTTCCGGCACGATGTCGGGTAGAAACTGATTAGGAGTATGGGTTTTCCATACCCCCAACAGATTAGCCCGTTACCATCTTAGACCGCAGCATCACTTACCATCAGGTGAGATGCCGTCAAGGGCTACCTTGTAGTGGATAAAAAAAAAGGTCTACTTAAATGAATATTCGAATTAGTTTGTTAACTTGTTCATATCGACAACCTTTTTTATTAAATGACGATCATTTAACACTTCTCTGATATAGCTCACTATTTCACTAAGATTTTGCTTATTAATACATCGGGTTATTTTGATAGAATGTCGTACTCATGTACCTAACTAAAGGATTATTAATATGTAGACGCATAATCGACTATGTAAATAGGTACAATTTTAATTCAGTAAATAGCTAAATCCATCCCTAAATACCTAGGTACATATAGAAGAATGACTACTGATCTACCTACTTATAGTAAAAATACTATAGCAATCGTAGACTGGTTTTGCTTCTTGTTTTTTATCTCGACCGAAACAAAAGCTAGATGAAACGTAGCGTTGGTTGCAATTGTCGCAGAATCTTTAGGGTAGACTAATTATACAATTTTACTTGCATATTTTTGTTTGAAACATTTTATTGAGCGGTAGAGCTAATAATTGGGAACGTTTAATGCCATTTCTAAATAATTAATCTTATAAACAATCTAATTTCTTAAATTTAAATAACACAAACTGAACTTTAAAAATCACATTGTGACAGCACCATGCACATTGTGTCCATTTTGTTTTATTTAGTTTAAACATACATTTCAATAGGCGCTGATAACCTAGTAGTAAGCGGTGATAGCCTAGTGGTTAGGGCGTCAGCCTCCTAATCAGAGGTCGGCGGTTCGAATCCTGGCAGTTATGTGCGTTTTTAAAATTTTAAAATATCACTTGCTTCAACGGTGAAGGAAAACATCGTGAGGAAACCTGCACGCCTGAGTTTTCCATAATGTTCTCAAAGGCGTGTGAAGTCTGCCAATCCATGCCATGGCCAGCGTGGTGGACTATGGCCAAACCCTTCTCATATTGAGAGGAGACCCGTGCTCTGTAGTGAGCCGATAATGGGTTGATCATGATGATGATCAATAAAATCTGAGCCTAATCAACATATTATTAACCGTAAACTAGCGATACATTTATTATATTATGATGTCGCATAAAATATCGTAAACCTTTTGTGTTAAGAAAACCAGATCAAAGATAATGCAAGACCGTAAATTAGTGTACTGTCAGTTAAACGAAATTATTTTGGATTTTCTGTCTAGGTATATACTGTAGTTTTGACGACATCCGCGGCGCATACAGCGCTGTCGCATTAATAAAGTGTTAGGTCCTGGGTTCGATTCCTGTCTCGAGTCTGGTTTGGTGGGAGGATACGGCCGCGGCTAGTTACCACACTACCGAGAAAGACGTGTCGCCAAGGCATTTAGCGTTCCGACACTAAGTCGCGTAGAAACCAATAAGGAGTATGGCTTACCGTACCCCTAACAGGTTAGCCCGCCGCTATCCTAGACTGCATCATCACTTGCCACCAGGTGAGATAGCCGTTAAGGGCTAACTTGTAGTGTATAAAGAAAGTAAAGAATGATAAAGTAGTGACTAGCAATTGATATTTCTAAATCTTAATAGATTTATTACGTGTAGTAATAGTTTTTTCATTAAAATCAAAACCATCCTGTACAAGATTCTGTGAAAATGATCACTTTTCGTTCCATTTAAAGTAATATTGAAGTTAAGACAGACAATCGTATCTGGGGAATAGAACTAAAACTCGATTTCAGTCCAGCATTCAGAGAACCTAGCCAAATGGCTTCAGAAACTACTGATTCATCCAGAACTAGTGGCTTTACAAACTTCTAAAATAGCCTCTGCAATTCCGCCAGTGGTCAAAAGAATTCCACTACTTTTTCGCTCACCCCTTTTCAACCTTCTTTCTAACGCTTTAATAAACTCAATAAGTCATTTTCCACTCAGGTTCTAATCGACAAATCATACAGATTTTTTCTTTGGTTATGTTTGCGCGCTCGACAAATATCACGTTTTTACTGGCGCGATACAGAAAAATGGTATTATGATCTATCTATCTATAACTTCGTGAATTTGTGGTGGTTTAAGAAGAGTTGCATGATCTATGGGCAAATGAAGTGATTGACACTTTCTCATTGCATGTATTCCAATTTCACCAATTATATAATAAATACGAAGCGTGTAAGTTTAACCAAAGAATTGCTTTTTTTTCAATCCCATAGGAACTGTATATTTTTCCGGGACATGAAATAGCTATTGCCCATAAACTATATCTAACTATTGATATGTTGCTGTGTAGTTGAAAGACAAACACACTCTAGTAACCCTTTTAGTAAAAATTCAGTAAATTTTTTTAAAGTATGGGGATGTTTGAAATTAAAAGTTGAGTTGGGAGACCCATAAATCCTTCGTCAGTGATATATTATACCACCACTTTTCAAAGTCACATAGCTGTCAGTTTTCTTATGGGGTATTTTTAGGATATTGTACCCAATAGCTCTTAGTTTTTCATCAGAGTTTTCTCATCTTCCCATCATCAAACAGCGAGGCATTGCAAGCATCTCCGAAGTCCGAGTTGATTTTACTTTCGACTATTTTATCAATCTCAAATATAAGATATCTCTTATATTTGAGATTTTTTCCTTTCCAATAGTAGCTACCTTATTATTAATAACATCAAAACTTTGACATCGCATACTTTTTAACCGCATTATACGTTATTCATCATCATTAGTTTTTACTTACAATCAGGCGTTATTGCATGCAAAAAGCAAAATATATAAACTGGTTAAAAATATTTTTCATTCAATTAACTCCTTGATGCAACCATGTTAGTATTTGAATCTGTGTATACTTAATCCCAGCTTTTCACTTAATAGTCAGTTATGAATATGACGGTTAAATTAAAACCAACCACTGAACCTGAAACACAGTTTTGCTTCAGAAGCTTATTGTTACATAACATCAAAATTATTACATTCATGTGGTTTATATAAAAATATCTGTATGGAAAAGGTTGTTAAATACGAACGAATAAAGAAATTATTATTACTATTAACTGATGTCAGGGATTTGGTGAACAGCTTCTTCGCGTTCAAGTTACACTGAGAACGAAGACAAAACCAAGCATTACTTACCAAAATTGTGTCGCATATCGTTATCATCATCGTTATCATAGTAATTAGCCTATTGATGTCCCACTGCTGACCCCGTAAGACAGAACTCTCTCTCATAGGAGACAAGAATTTTAGAGCATAGACCCTTTCGTTGCTCCAATGCATGCAAATTATTTGGTATCTAAAACAACATTATAAAAAATCATTTCTGAATTGAAATAAATGGGAATTCGGGACTTCTTAGATTCCAACAAAAAAGCACCGCTGGGCCAAAAAGGTCACGTCGTTAGGTTCAGTAATCGCCGAATTGCTCACAAAATACCGATTTGCAGAGGCAGATGGAGTGAAATTCGTCCACGCTTCGTTTGTTTTCAATGCAAGCTGGCTCCAAAAACAATGAGGACTCGTTCCCAAAATGTAAATTTCCAACCAGTTTACGATTTATAAACGTCGCGCCTAAAACATGATATCAACGACCATTTAGACCTTCCAGTATATAATTCATTTAAATTTAGGTAACTGTACGGTCTGTAGAATGTAAGTTAAAAGATAAAATCTTGATCCAAAAAATATTTCATTTCATTAAAACTCTGCTAACTGTGAATTTGACGATGCCATTTGTTTTTCGGACTGTCTATTAGCTGTACTAACCCTATTGGTGCCACAGCGTAACCGGGCTGTTTGGCGAGCTTCGGAAAGAAGCTCTGCCAGAAGAAATTTTGAGCCCTAGGGCTCGAAGAAACTAAGTGAACGACTGCCTAAGGGCGCCTCCTTTGAGGCCGAACCTCGGCTTAGGCGACGTTTAGGATAACGGGCGGGTCGGACGATGTCGATGCCATTAGCAACACTGCCTAGTATTGGCATAATGATGATCAATCAAGGATTACCAAAAATACATTTTTATGTATTATTCCATTTGCATATGTTCTAGCAACACACACTATGAAAACTAACCTGTTACGTACAGACCGCTGATAGACAGGTGAAGGGACAGCAGATGTTTAGCTATAGGAACCCATTGACAAACTTCTGACACATAAACCTCAAAAGAAACCCACCTGCACAAACAAAAAACTGATCGAGAATAAGGCTTTGAAAGATACAGTTTGTTTTCATTACAGTTAAAAGTAATTAACTCAAGCATAATTTGAAGTCGCTTATCCTAGAAAGTTCATTAGGCGTGGTCAATATTATCATCTATCTATAGATTTACAGTATCTCGATAGCATAATGAAACAAAATAGAATCAAACTCTCGCAATGAACTAACGGTTAATATGACTATTAATGTGCCTACAGTTGTAATCAGTTCAATCATAAAAACAGTATGCGTAACAATAAAACCCGATTTAAGGTTCTTGACCCAAACATAAATGTAAGCTACGGCGTAATATTATAAGTAACTAGTTAAGCGATTTGCCACAGCTTGTTAAGACCTTTACAAATCATTAGAAGAAACCTCACTAAGTGAGAAAGCAGCAATGGAAGGTATAAATCATAAGATATCCGAGAATGGATGCCGAAGAACATCGATTCCATCGGAACTCGTGTAATTTATTGGTTATTCCATTTGGTGTTACACTTATTGGATTACAAAATTTATAGCGTGGAAAATTTTATCTTCGTAACAGAGAATCTGTTAAAACAAAATTATCTTTACGAATCTAGTTTCAATCTAACGTTTTAAAAGCGAACTATAAATGACATTTAATAAGTTTTTGAGAATTCTTATCAAAATTCATAAGTACCAGAACCAACTGTCGATCATGTTGAGCGAATGACCACCAAACGATCACAAAACTATATCATTAACTGTTGAATTAAGAGAATAATGAATATCCACAAAACCTTTATTATAGCTATAAAACAATTTTTCAAGATCAAGAGAATTTTTTACTTCTAGCTTCTGTCCTAACAAACAAACAGTATTTTATAAGTAAACTATTCGTATTCACTGGATATTTCCCTAATGTTTTAATTGCGAAAGGTAAAGGCGTAGAAAGGTTCTGGAATATTACGTAGCCTTTGTCACACGTTGCTCCACAAACTATAATACGCAAAACAGTTGTAGAAAAATCCAACACACTTTAATCTTCATAATAATAGTCGGATTATCGTAAATTATTGTGTTATTCAATAGGCAATCCACCTTCTAACTCTTTGTGGGTTTGGCCTCCAGATGAATAATCCACCATCCTCAATAATCTTATAAAACCAATTCTGTGATACGTCTACTTAAATATAAAGAATGAATAATAGCCTTTCAGAACACACTGCTTCAAAAATCACTTAACGTAATGGAGCGTTAAATAAAGGTGTACGTAACGAAAAAAACCTATGAACAAGTTTTAATAAAAGAGATGCACCAACAAAAACCGACGCCAGCAAAAGCCGAGCCAAAGAAATAAAAACACCATGTGAACTAAGAAAAATAAGAAGAATAAGAACAAAACTACCCCGACTTAGACTTATTTCTTGCGCTCCGGAAGTTATCAGCATTCAACCGGTTTTCTTGACGTACAAAAGCAAGACTTTTAATGTAGACAATACGCTGAGGATTGGGATCAAAATGCTTATCAATGTTTTTCTAATTTAGATGTACCTCACTTTGTCAATTGAAAATTATTTTTCATTATTTACTGGCTCGAATAAACAACCCGTTTTTAAAAGTGGAGTGCCTTTGATAAAATGGCTATCAATATTTCAAAATCGATTTATCCAGTAGTTCGAGATGTTTGCTAATATACCAGTCAGACCCCTTTTTCAGTATGTACTTACTGTTAAACGAGGGTCACCAGTAAGTCTAACTTGTGATAATCATCATCATCATGATCAACCCATTACCGGCTCACTACAGAGCGCGGGTCTCCTCTCAATATGAGAAGGGTTTGGCCATAGTCCACCACGCTGGCCATGTGCGGATTGGCAGACTTCACACGCCTTTGAGATCATTATGGAGAACTCTCAGGCGTGCAGGTTTCCTCACGATGTTTTCCTTCACCGTTGAAGCAAGTGATATTTTAATAGTTTAAAAACGCACATAACTCCGAAAAGTTAGAGGTGCGTACCTGGATTCGAATCGCTGACCTCTGATTAGGAGGCTGACACATTAACCACTGGGCTATCACCGCTTCAATATCTATGTGATAATCACGTAACACTAATTGGAACTGTGTTTATTAGCTACATTTATGGAACTCTGTAAATAGTGCACTAATGTCCACCAATCATGACAAACGTCACATAGTTATTATAACTGTAGGAGAATCGACCCCCTGAGCTAACAAAAAACGTTCACAATACTCTTGTCTGATGCGCACATTACAGTAATTCTTTCATGATTGACATCCAAAAACAATACTGCTGATGGACATAACAAATGTTTATATCTGCTACTAATGGAGTTTTATTTTATGACGCATCACCGATATTTATAGCTGGTTTACGATTACGCAGTACAGTATTCTCTTCTACATAGCCTGAAAATTAACGATCTAATTTAAGTGCTACTCAATTTTAAGAAACTGGGAGCAAGGAGCATGTTAGATTAATTTCTCAGCAGCGAACTAATTCACTTTTTGAATTGCTACCCTGCTATTTTCTTTGTGCTAAGAACTTTCTGTTCGAATCAATTTGTCTTGTGGAATATATTTTTATTTTACCCGTTTGTAGTTGGTAGTACTGCTGGGTGATAAATTTGGCAATTTATTTCCCGGTGAAAAATTGCAGTTGTTGTTTTAACTGTCATAAAGTACTAGATGTAAAAAAATGTTTATCATTGCTTCATCGTTTCAACTATTAAAATAGTGTTTTTAAATACAAATGAAGTATACTGTAGTAGTATAGAATACAATTTAAACATTACGTTAGTCTTTTTTTTCTAGTTGATTATAAGACAAGCCTTTTTGTTGTTTTCAGTACATCTGTCTATTTATCTTGATATATGTATTTATAATAAAATCTTACTGGAAGCCTCCTGTAACAAATTAACTCGTATGCGCTATTATAACATAAATGCGAATGTCAGTTTGTTTGTCACGCTTCCACACCACTAAACCACTCACTTTAATTTAAAATACTTTCACCAACAAAAAGCTACATTATTACCTACGCGGATCAAACCGCCACAACGAACAACAACTAATATTCTAAGCAAATTTGTTATTTCCCTAGCGTTAGCTAACTTAACGTCACTACGTTAGTTTGATTAAAAGATTGTATATGAATATGATATTTTCATACAAAATTTCAAATGTAAATGCTTCCAACAATCAAATCTATTTTCTGTTTCTCTCCCTCAAATCCAACACGGGCGTTCAAGCGAAAAAGTGGGACCAAAATGTACGTCACTTGTGACTGACAACTGACAGAACTGTTTCTCACGCAACTGTCACACACGACAATAGACTTTACCAACCTGTGAATAGGAGCCACGTGTAATGCAAATGTACGATGGTTATGTCACACGTGGAGGCCCCGGGCAGTGCGATTAATTTATCTCAACGAATATGTTGTTTGTTCTGTGACAGGCATGGAGCAAAAATTTATCATTATTAGGCGGTACGCAACCGTAGATACTATTTGTTACTGTAACTCTTTGTGTACCGGGACCCTATCGTGGTTACATTGACGGAATAAAGCAATTGGAGACAGTTGCCGATTGGTACCACTGTAGATGACAATACAAACACATAAATAGATGCTTTGTATTTTTTGAGGGGTTAATTGTTTTTTTTTTTATATACACTACAAGTCAGCCCTTGACGGCTATCTCACCTGATCGTAAGTGATGATGCTGTCTAGGATGGTAGCGGGCTAACCTGTTAGAAGTATGGTAAACCCACGCTCCTAGTTGGTTTCTACGCGACATTATGCCGGAACGCTAAATCGCTTGGCGACACGTCTTTGTCGGTAGGGTGGTAACTAGCCACGGCCGAAGCCTCCCACCAGACCAGACTCGAGCCGGGAATCGAACCCAGGACCTCCAACTTTTAAAGTGCGACAACGCACGCACTGCGCCACGGAGGTCGTCAAAAATACCCCCTTTTCCCTGCACTGTTAACTTCTTAACCTCCTCTTTTATATTGTTAATTTTTAAAACAAATTGTAAGTAAACCATACTTTTCTTGAATCAATAGTATCTGTTTGCTTATTGCCATTAAACGACACTTCTGGTTTCAAGAATACATCTTTTTAGACAAAGCTAACAAGACGAGTGAAGACCTTTTACCTATTCTGGCCAAAAATATGTAATGGAAACATGGTTTTTTTTTTAAATGTTAACAATTTTATTCTTAAGTTTAACCACGCCTTCATATGATTTCTTTTAAAACGTTAACAATTTTATACTTATCTTAAGTTTAACCACGCCTTCGATGTCCAAATAAGTGCATCTATTTCCAATGTTGAGAATTTTTAAGATCGGAAAGATTTAGCAAAACACAAAACTTTTTCATTTTTTGGTACGACCTCCGTAACACAGGGCTTGCGTTGTTGCATTATCTACTTGGATGTCCTGGGTTACATTCCCGGCTCGTGTCTGGTCTGGTGGAAACCTTTGGCCGTGTAAAGTTACCGCCCTTCTAACAAAGACGTGACATCAAGCGATTAGGTGTTGAAGCGGAAAGACTAATAAGGATTACGGGTTGACCATACCCCTAACTGGCCAGCCAACTACCATCTTAGATTACATCATCACTTACCACTAGGTGATATTGGCGTCCAGCACTATATTTTTAAATAAATATATCTATACATTTCATAATGCCTGTGTTGGGCCAACATGTTTAATTTACTTTTGATTTGATTAAAACATAAAATTATTGTTGTGGTTTGAAGCGGTGATAGCCCAGTGGTTAGGGCGTCAGCCTCCTAATTAGAGGTCGGCGGTTCGAATCCTGGCACGCATCTCTAACTTTTCGGAGTTATGTGCATTTTTAAGCAATTAAAATATCACTTGCTTCAACGGTGAAGGAAAACATCTTGAGGAAACCTGCACGCCTGAGAGTTCTCCATAATGTTCTCGAAGGCGTGTGAAGTCCGCCAATCCGCACATGGCCAGCGTGGTGGACTATGGCCAAACCCTTCTCATATTGAGAGGAGACCCGTGCTCTGTAGTGAGCCGGTAATGGTTGATCATGATGATTTCATAATGCCTGTGTTGGGCCAACATGTTTAATTTACTTTTGATTTGATTAAAACATAAAATTATTGTTTTACTTTCATTCTATTCTTGTTTAAGTTTCGGCTAATTTAATTTCAGTTAAATCTGTAGCTTTTAATATCTCTGTTCTTCTTTAGCCTTTTAGACTATTACCTATTTTAATCAAGATAAAAACTCGAGCAAAAACAAGGGAACGAATTTCAAATATATCCTGTATCCGACCCATTCAGGTCCTTAATCATGAGCTTATCATGCAGTAACACAGCCAAATGAGCTTTTTTGCCCGGAAACTTTATGAAGTGCGTGATCTAGACAAATTGCATTACGGATACTGCCTTTTAGGGCTTTATAAGATTACTTGTGTTTAGAATTCCTACTAATATTGTAAATGGGAAAGTGTGTCAGTTTGTTGATTAGCGGTCGGTTTACTCGTAGTACCAATCCTGATGATATGTTACACATCTAATCCATTTTTTTTTTATAAATAATTAATTTTGTCTGATGGGAGGCTTTGGCGGTGGCTACCTAGTTACCACTCTACCGACAAAGACGTCTCGCCAAGCGATTTAGCGGTCCGGCGCGATGTCGCGTAAAAACCAATCAGGAGTGTGGGCTTACCATACCCCTTACAGGTTAGCCCGCTACCATCTTAGACTCCATCATCACTTACCATCAGGTGAGATTGCCGTCAAGGGCTAACGTGTAGTGGATAAAAAAATAAAAACATGGCCAGCGTGGTGGACTATGGCCAAACCCTTCTCATATTGAGAGGAGACCCGTGCTCTATAGTGAACAGGTAATGGGTTGATCATGATGATGATGATGATGTAAATAAGATATGACGGGAGTTTACTGTTTTATATGTGGTTTCACACACAAATATAACACACAACACATTCGTAGATAGTTTGCAACGGTATTACCATCAGCAAAGTGTTTAAAAAATCACCACCCGCAAAGTGAATCGATATTATTTTGGCGAGATGCCTAAAAGCTGGTAAAACCACATGTATTTAATTATTTAATATCTGGCAGTTTGAAAGTCTCAGAGTACATACGATTTTTGTGTTCATTCGAATTAATCGGGCAACTTGGATTGAACAAAATTGGACTTTCTTTTCGCCTAAATATGGGTCTTAGATTGAAGATGCTAAATATGTTGTTAGTAATATCTACCGGCTTCTGCAATTCGCAATCTACAAAAAACTGACAGTAGCTTGAACTCTTTTGACGACAGCCGAAGGGACTTCTTGAAAGACCTCTACTGAGATTTCCTAGCATATTCCATTGCAAAGATAAATGTCCAGTCACAGCGTATCCCTCTGTGCAAACATAGTCAACGCTTGCACAGGCCACCCTGTATGGTGGTATTTACCCAGTGCCGCGCTCGGTTTAGCGTACGCCCTCGTTTCCGCGCAGCACAATGTTTGGCCGACTTACTTCCGAGTGACTTGAGTCCCTCGATGGAAATTAAAACCAAGTTTTTCATGTCGTCATGGAGAAAAGATTTAATTCTTACCTGAAATCCTTAGTCGTTCTTTTTACCGACATACAGTTGGTGTTTACCTACATGGTACTTATTATGAAAACAGCAACTAATTTTGTTTAACGTGTCACACGTTTCTTCGTTGGTTTGAAACCTTAACTGCCCTTGGAACGTATTTTTTTTTATCCACTACAAGTTAGCCCTTGACGGCAATCTCACCTTATGGTAGGTGATGATGCAGTCTAAGATGGTAGCGGGCTAACCTATAAGTCGTATGGTAAACCCATACTCCTATTGCTTTCTACGCGACATCGTGCCGGAACGCTAAATCGCTTGGCGACACGTCTTTGTCGGTAGGGTAAAAAAAACTGGTGCTGAGGGGGTTACCATTATTTGATCATTTCAGCATATCATTCATGATGCCACTACTATGTCAACGTACCAAAAAAATCTTTTTCTTTCAAATAAGCAGGATTCCCTCAACATAGAGAGACATCATCAATCGGGTCACAGGGAATTCCGACAAAAGAACAATATCCGGTAGTAGACAGTTGATATAATGATAATAAGGAACCTACTACACTCTTAGTACTTCATTTATTTATTCATAAGGCATGCCAGCGACAAGTTGTAAGTTACATTTATATCAATCTAAATAAGCTAGTGCTGATGCTGTTACAACTTATCAATTACAGGCACACTCAGCATTGGCAACATTCTCCGAATAATTCCGAAATTTAATAAATAGTTTATAAAAATTTACAAATTAATAGTTAGATAAGATAGTTATTAAATATTTAAAATGTCTGGCGAAAAAATGTAATAATTGGTGTTGAGATCTTGCCTCTGATTTATTCTAAAGAAAACATCTTCACTAAGCTAATAAATAGTGAATTGAATGCAAGAATGAATTCATGAATTATGGACAATATATCAGTCAAATAAACCACTCGATCAGTGCGCCATAATAACCAGGAGAACACCATGCCTCATAGTTCTACTTTTATTAATGCCAACTTATTAATAGCCCTGACAAACGAAAAGCGCCCATAACTCATTAAAATACAGTTCAAGTTAGCTTCACAAAATAACTTTGTAAATTTCCCTAGTCACGCGATGGACTTGCAGGAAGTTTGGGTTCAATACACATTTCTCGGCACGGCATCGCAATGAGGCAAATCATGTTCATATCAAACCAAATGCGTATACACACCCAAATAGAAAACTAACCCTAACATAACATTATTATAAATTCTTATAATTGACGAATGTTTGGCAGACAGTTATGGTTATTAAAAACGTATAATAAACGTTAATTAAAGCCATATTGGTTTTTATATAATATATTATGTATTAATATAAAAACCAATATGGCTTTCAGAAACTTTTTCTTATTGCCAAACAATCAATTTGTGTTTGCGGTATTTATACTTACTATTGTTAATCGGATTTCCCTAACCTAACAACCTAAAAAAACAACTAAACTAACAACTCTTAATCTATTATATATATATATATAAAAGGAATCTAACTTCCAAATTTCAAGTTCGTTCATTATAGTTCCTGAGATATCGTGATAATCAGTGAGTGTATATATATATATATATATATATATATATAAGCGAATTTATCACGATATCTCAGGAACTATAACGAACGAACTTGAAATTTGGAAGTTAGATTCCTTTTATGAAGTAGAGGTCAGCTTTTCAGTAATAATAACATGTAGGTATGAGCTCTTTTGAAAAATCACACCTTAAAAGTGTTGGTAAAAATCCGCCGCAAAGCGGTTAATACCGGTAACCTGTAAGGTTTTTATTATTATGGATTTTATATTTGTACACAAAGTACAAATACTAAACCATAGTACCATTTCATCATTAACTATGTAATGTATTCTAAAAACGATGCAACGAAATTTAATTGATAGAACTAAAACTCGGTTATATCATGAATGTGATATCTCTGCCTTATGAAAGCCGTGATGATCATCTCTTTGGATATCAAAAATAGTATCATTAATTTTTAACGATTTCACGGTTAAGAATTTGCGATTTTCCACTAATAAGTGTGTAGAGTCCCATGAACTTCCGATTTATGAATAAATCGTTGGAATATAGTTCCTATGCCTATGTTATTAAGACCTATGGCTCGTTAGGTTTAATGCAGGAGTAAAATAAAAATCTAGGTTCGTAAAAAATACTATTACATGGCACCGCGTCTAAGTAACTACCACTTTAAGATTTGAATTTTTAAATATCTGTACCATTTTTAACGATGTCGTTAAATCTATACAAATAAATAAAATTGGAGTGTCTTTTTGTAATATTGAAATAACCGTTTTATACTACATGCATATGAATATGTATACGGTACATACACCAAAATAACATTTTTTACAATTTTTGTCTGTCTGTCTGTCTGTTCCGGTTAATCTCTGAAATGGCTGGACCAATTTTTACGGGACTTTTATTGGCAGGTAGCTGATTTAATAAGGAGTAACTTAGGCTAATTTAATTTTAGAAAAAGTCTTTTATTTAAAAAAAATAAAGTAATGCTGCAATGTCCAAGTACTGTCCAGTACCGCGCGCAGCTCACGCGAATGCCACCGCCTGTGCCATCACGTCTCGGGCGCCTCCCACTTCTCCCACCAATTGTTTTAGTTTAGTAATTATTTCAAGTAATACGGGTTAGTAATCTATTGCTTCGTGATTGAAAGACAAACAAAACACACTAACTCAACGCAGACGAAGTCGCGGGCGTCAGCTAGTATGAAATATATTCAAGGTGTCTACCATATTTTGAAGATGAGTATTTAATTTTAAAAAAATGTTAAAAAAACAAGTTTTTTTTTAAGATAATTAATTAATTTTAAGATAATTTATGTACGAAATTGTAAATTATGTACGAAAATTATATTATCGTTTCTTATACCGTACCTAATAAGGTACATAAGTAGTTATGTTCGTATCTCACTACACCTTACACGTCGTTTCTGCAACTTAAATTACACCAGATAAATTCTAAATTAAAATTAATTTATTCAAAGTAAATGTTTGTAAAATCGGTGTGTTTTTAGTGACAACCAAGATTTCTTACGTAAGGTAGATTCTTAAGAAATATAGGAAAAGAAGCCTTGAAAATTAGCTGCTGCCCTTTTTGAACATTATTCTATACTGCGTTTCGAAGACGTGATGGTGAATGCTGGAGTCTTGTAATCGTGAGGTCCCAGGTTTGACCCGCGGCAGGAGCAATTTTTGAATTTTTATCTGGGTTTTCCTGGGAGGCTTCGGCCGTTTTAGTTCCGATAGGCAGACTTCACACGCCTTTGAGAACATTATGGAGAACTCTCAGGCGTGCAGGTTTCCTCACGATGTTTTCCTTCACCGTTGAAGCAAGTGATATTTTTTTTATTCGCATATAACTTCGAAAAGTTAGAGATGCGGGCCAGGATTAGAACCGCCGACCTCTGATTAGGAGGCTGACGCCCTAACCACTAGGCTATCACCGCTTCATATTCTAATATTAGTGCATTAATAGGTTATTACTTTGAAAGGAATCCAAGCCACAAGAAAAAAACCCTTCTATTTTGATATCTACTTAAATAAGCCATTCACGGCGACACTATTGGACACCGCTATTAAAATAAAAATAGAACCATCTCGAGCACAATGGAAAAAAAACCTAAATCTCACTTTAACACGAATAGTATCAAACATAGTCAAAGAGATGACCAACCTTCCTATTAAACTTAATATTAAAACAACTAACTAACTTAGTCATACTAAGTAAAAAATATGAATGAAAGATACCGTATTCCAATTGAAAAAATAGTAAAAATAAATGTAATATTCAATCTTCCACTACATTTTTACCTATCACTGATCTGCTGTGCGTTTAAAGATAGATGTCGGACCAATATACAACATGTCGCACAATAAATATGATACCTCATAAAAGAAAACATAAATATATTAAAAATACTTGTTGCAGAAAGCTTACTATAAAAATTACGATTGTTAAACGTGATAAATTAATAAATATACTTTATAGAGCTGTTAAAAATGGCTTTTCAGATTTTCTATATATACGAGTAAATTAGATCGATGTTGCTTCTTATTACAAGTACGTCATCTACTATGTGTAGATGATATATGTCATATATAACATATAAATTGAAATGTAAATAAATAAATAAATGATAGATTAGATACTTAACTTAGATATTGCTTTTCCCTATAACATTTCTTTAGTCTGTCAAGTATCAAAATCCGTCTTAGAGGATAGACTTGGGATATTTTGTATTCATTGTATCGTAGTAACCACTTCTTAAATATCTTTTGTTACTCACCCCAGTTCTAATGTACGGGTATCTGTTATCTTTAAGTAAAAATTATCTTCAGTTCCATTACAAAACAGTAAAAAGCGCTCTCTAAAAGAATAGCACTTTGTAACCAATATTGTGCTAAATACCTCATAGCATCTACTATCACATAAGAAGAGTTTCAGAAAACGACTTTATTAATCCTATCTATAATATTAAGGCCCTTATCTAATGAATGATCGCTATAGCATAAACTTTTATATTATTTACTAATGAAGGCAAATTGGTATTAATTTTTTTGTAAAGTTGGAGTTAAGGTTTTTTAGGCTTTAAGTTTGTTTGCTTAATAACTGGAAAACTGTACGTGGACATCTGAAGGAAAATACAAGAGGTAATATAAAGCAATATTACGGTTGAAATACTAATATAAAAGATTTTAATTGAAATAAGTAAAACTTTTTCACAGGCAAAGCAATTGGTTGACCTGATCTAGGTCTACATGCCCACGAACCCCTTTTGAATCTCGTAATATGGGTTGTATACCTGGGCCGTTTGAAAAGGCTTAAGTTTTTTCTATAGCATGGATCCATCGGGTCGATTTAAAAACCAATTAAATTGTAAATATGATCGACGCGAGTGGGTCGGAGGTATGCCGTTTCAACATTGCTAGTTTCGAGCGATGGGATCGCTCTTTATTGACGCTTATAAATATGATCATCATTGACACCGTGTTGAATTGTCAAAGAACTGTTTTAAGATATTCGTCATGGGAAAAACAGCTCTTTCTTTAGAAGAAGAATGTCGTATTATGTTTGGCTCGAGGTGCAAATTACCTCTGTACAAAGTTTTACTGATACACGTAACAAAGTTTATTTTGATGATACATAAATTATGTACATACTTGCTTTTGTTTTCGGGAGAAAAATAATAAGAAGCGGTGATAGCCTAGTGGTTAGAGCGTCAGCCTCCTAATCAGAGGTCGGCGGTTCGAATCCGGGCACGCACGTCTAACTTTTCTGAGTTATGTGCGTTTTTAAGCAATTAAAATATCACTTGCTTCAACGATGAAGGAAAACATCGTGAGGAAACCTGCACGTCTTTCTCCATAGTGTTCTCAAAGGCGTGTGAAGTATGCCAATCCGCACATGGCCAACGTGGTGGACTATGGCCAAACCCTTCTCATATTGAGAGGAGACCCGTGCTCTGTAGTGAGCCGGTAATGGGTTGATCATGATGTACTCAGACGCAAGCTCATCCGCTCGCCGATGGTCACATACCACTGAGCTAGCTAGCGTTACTTCCTAGAACTAGACATCATCTAAACAGGACCGGCGAGGTGTAATCATAACTAACTATTCTTAATTAATATATTAATTTATATAATTAGACTTTTAAAAATGATGAAATAGTACTATATATTGACATTGAGATAATTATTTTAGTTCTATTGTTGTACGCCAGAAATGGTTGGATGTATTCGCAACGAATAAATGAAAATGTTTTCAATGCTTCGAAACGCTTGTCAGATGTTTCTGCTTGATGAAATGTGTCCTTCGCCCTTGTCCAGGATGTAAGCTTATAAAAAAATTAATTTTAAAAGTTTTGCTTAACAGACGAATATCACCCTAATATTATATCATTATTGCGAAAGTTTGTGTATATTTGTGTTATTTTGTTACTTCTTCATGCGGGACCAATTTGGCCGAAATTTTGAATGGAGATAAATTTACCTTAGATAATTATATCTGCTAATTATTATCTCGGGAAAATTCATGTTTTCTGCGTTATTTATAAACAACTGAATTTCATGTTAATGAGCTATACCACTATAGTTATAGCTTTGGCAAACTTCGTCGAAATTAGTATGTATATCGGAAAAATGAGGGGTAACGGTAACGGGAACAGGATAGACATATGTGATAATCTTCAATAGCAAACGTTGCTTTTTGCACAGGATATTTCTAAAACCCTACCGACAAAGTCGTGTCGCCAAGCGATTTAGCGTTCCGGCACGATGTCGCGTAGAAACCATTTAGGTGTGGGTTTACCATACCCCTAACAGGTTAGTCGCTACCATCATAGACTGTATCATCACTTACCATCAGGTGAGATAGCCGTCAAGGGCTAACTTGTAGTGTATAAAAAAAAAACCCTTAATATACGCGGACGAAGTCACAGGAAGTAAAGTACAGATTTGTTTATGTATATGTATTTTTAGTACGAATTTAAAACCAAGTAAAAAAAGCGATATTCACAATAGCCTTGTTCCCAGCGAGTAGCCAACAAAGTCTCAGCACTAAGTAATACCGTTACTTTGTCAACTATTGCCCTTCGGGTCTAAAGTTTGATACGCGTACCGTACTGGATTCTTGCAAAATGAGTTTACTCTGTCTTGTTATCTTGCAGTGCGGTACACTCGGGATTTCAAATATTTAATATACGCCTGCCTGGTAAAGCCACGTATTCCCTATTATACTGATATTGAGATAACGTATAATACCTTATAAGTCAGCTGACACTCGCTGTCACTCAATGGGCAATAAACAGAAATAGTGCAAAACGTAGAAGAGACAGTTTTATGGCATACGAAAAGTGGTAATGGCTGGGTCACAAATTCGGTGGAGTTTCACACAGGTTTTTTTTTACTCACCACAAGTTAGCCCTTAACGGCAGTCTCACCTGATGGTAAGTGATGATGCAACCTAGGACGGTAGCTGGATTCTATATATATCTCTGAATAGCCCAATTGGATTCTACAAGACATATTGTCTCTTATTAGTGCATCTAATCGACAGACGGACAATGTAAACTTTCACCTTTTATAATTTGAAGTGGATAGCCATAAAATATGTTAACCGCAAGAAACAGCGGCTGCAAGTGAGACAAAATGGTACAATTTAAGAATTCCAAGATAAAAAACATAAATATAACTCATAATTTAAAACCAGTTGAATATCGAGTCAATACCCTATTATTAACGGGACAGATGTTCTGCGGGTAACGTATTATAATAGGCACGTTAGTGTACCTCAGCTGTTATAGTTTATTATGTTATTTTTTATTTTCAGTAGATGCAAGAAAATATATTTAACTTTTATTTAACTTTACACCATTAAATTCAAATTCAAATAATCTTTATTCAAATAGGCACTTTTGACGCGTCAATAATTTACATAGTAGTGATTTGATGGTGATAACTACATTCGTGAACTTAAAACTAAAGCTATGAGGGTTCCAAACGCGCCCCGGTTCAAGAAGAAGCCCACAACAAACTTAGCCAGGTAAATTTTCTTTTGTTATCACCATCTCACATGTTACTTAAAATTATATTAAGAGCTATCTTATTAGAGCAATATTTCAAACCCATGTTTGTTTATCATTTACATAATCCTTTACGCTATAGTAGGACTTTTCTACAAGCTTACGTGATGTTACGATAATCATATTAACTATAGACCAAAGATATTAATTGACAACATTTTTTTCCATTTCAACGAAAGAGTTAATGATTCTTTCAATTTATCAACTCTGCATTTAATTTCAACGTGGAAACCTGGAATGCAATAATTGTATTAAATATCTGAATAACTTTTTATTATCAAGAAAATCTTATTGAGATAAACCTGGTTATTTTCAGCATGTATAGTGAGGGCATAATGATAAGTTAAATAAGTACGGGAGCAAAGATTACTGCTAGATTCCCGTGCGCCGCGCAGCTCATATCATGGGATAACATTACGTTCCAATCCTTAGTTAACGAGTGGGACCTACTGGAACTATTTATTAGCCAGGCAAAATGTACGGTTCGCGCGGGATTTTTTATAATCATTCAACCGAGGCTTTATTGATCACACGTGCAAAGTGCATTTTGCTTTTAGGATAGTCAGTAACAGAAGGGCTTCCGACGAGATATCATTACTATTTACTAGTTTTGGTACTTCGAAAATTCAGGAATAAAAGTAGAACAAAATGACTAGGAGCTCAGCGTTATCTATACCTAATGCACGTGGTGTTTTATTTATTACTATTTCTTTACCTATTTTAACCTACGATCGTGTAAATAAAAGTGGTTCTTCTCACAATATATGTGCTCGTTGAACCCCAATGTCCATAACTAAGTGAAAAATTAAGTGTACCGAAATAACGTCCCCACTTATCGAAATCACGTAGCCACGTAACATTAAAGGCCGTTCAAAGTATTAACGAAGATTAGAAGAATTAATCAAAATTCGAGAGCTCGTAGGTACTTTGTAGGTCGGTCCGTCCATTACTGCTAAAAGGCCTTATCGACGATCTGTTTCACCGTTTTGATTTATTAAGGTTACCTTCAGTGGGATAGCCACATCAGATATTGACATGGGACATGCCCGCAAACGAATATCGTATATTTAAAATTTTTATTTTTTATTTTTTTCGAAGCGGTGATAGCCCAGTGGTTAGGACGTCAGCCTCCAAAATATCACTTGCTTCAACGGTGAAGGAAAACATCGTGAGGAAACCTGCACGCCTGAGAGTGATAATGTTCTCGTGTGAAGTCTGCCAATCCGCATGGCCAGCGTGGTGGACTACGGCCAGAGGAGACCCGTGCTCTGTAGTGAGCCGGTAATGGGTTGATCATGATGATGATGATGATGATGCAGATTTTTTTTAACAAACGAATACTGTCTCCTTAACTTATTAAATAGTAGTGCGATAATTAAAATAATAAGGAAAATATTTGGTATCGAAAACGTCATGCATTTTAATACTGCTGAAACTAGATTCAAAATATTTGCATTGCTTTCGCTTTGAACACCGAAATAATTAAAAAAAAACTGTATACACACTGTAACTCATTTGGAAGACAAGCAATGAATCAAACTTTTTAATTTAATTATTTAATTAACTTATAGTTAATTTTGCAAGGTATTATTTTTGTTAGCTCCATCGTCATTTGTGATTTATAACTATTTTACACATATTTATTCTATTATATATTACTTATTCTAGAGCTTTTTTTTTGCTTGCAAAATCCACACAAGTTTCAATTACATACATAATAGCAGAAATTTTCTACAAATTTTCTAACGCATTCAAAATTATTTCCTCACGCATTTTTTTCCACCTGACATCGGATCATCTATCTAACAATCCAAATATATGAATCGGTGGGGTTCGTCTAACTTGAAGTCATTGGACTTGATTAATAATTATTCACAAATACATTTCCATATAAAAAAATCGAATAAACGTTTTTAAACACATTACTTTAATTTTGTAGCATTATATTTGAATTTGAATGTGGTCAATCAAACAAACCAAAACCACAATTACCCCTAATTGTTACTAAAACTCTATTCACATATTTTAAGCTAATGCCGGGTACAATTGCACAACATACACCCAATCATCGGACTTATAATTTGATGTTATACAGAGACCATTTTATTGAAATAAAACGGTATTTACTTCCGTGTGATATTTTGTTACGATAACTGTTTTTTCTATATAAAATGTGGCATAATTCACTCGTGAATAAAGTTTTGTTGATGGAGAATATGTCGATCTACGATGTTTTATAGACGTGAAGACTAACTTAGGGAGACGAACTTAGCATTTAATAGATTCGCTGTGCGGGTGCTAGGTTTATTGTGTGGTAGGTGGTAAAACGTCGAGCAACTCCCAATAATTGCGACTAGGGTGTGGGTTTGCCGGCCTGGTTGCGGTTGTGTGCGCGAGCGAAACCCGTGACCCGGCCACCAGGCGGCGGGAAAGGATATGCACCGTGGGGGTTTAGTCAGTAAGAGTCTGACATAACCGCCGCGTCTCCTCGGACGCGGGGTATCCATGAGGATTACCCACGTTAAAAAAAAAAAAAACAGGGTGTGGGTTTAAGGGATTGATGGATGACAATGCCCACGTTCACTGCTCGTGCTTCCCTCCATCATAGCTAGATTTTATGTGAACCTGATAGAGAAGCGGAACAAACTCTAGTTCTAAAGTAGAACTGTTCTTCCAATCCAATATCTTTGAGTAGGCTATAGAGATATTTTGCTGGTATACCTCTCGCTCCCACGTCTACTGCGTATTAACTAACCACAGTCCTTTTTCGTTAGCTCTTTTGAAAGGTCGTGGTTTTAGGGTCAAATTTTGATTGATTATGAGCATGTTTCGATGCTGCATATATGTATTTATGGAACAGGTGTTTAGAACTGAGGGTTATTTATCTCATGAATTACTAAAAAATACAAAAAATATCTACCAAATTCAGTACCTGCACTTATTAATGGCGCCAAACTCCACATCGTTTTTTTCCTCTTTTTTTGGCTTTACACAGATTAGCCAATGTCAAGTTTACAGCAATAGTGAATTGATGTTAGGGAAAAAGGGCGGGAAAATTCGCACCGCGAGGACGCGGCTCCCTCAAACCCTTCCCAAATTTATACCTGTTAACCATTCAAAAAACTAGCCACTACACAAACGATACCTAAACTATAATGTCCACAACACAACCAACACCAATCTTTTTCAAAATTAGCCAACAAACATTAATTCAAGAAAATCGTGAAAAAACCGCGCCCGCCGAAGTCTCCCGCCATTCTCCCTCCACAGCGTTTGTTGTTATCCAAATATCCATTGATAAGTTAAAATAGGAAACAATACCATTTTAAAGCTATAAAAAGGAGGATAAGTGCTCCATTAGAAAAATTATGTAATCTCCTTGGCGATAGTGACATCTTAAATTTGTTATATATCGTTTGGATTCCCGGAGCAAAGTTTAGCGTGGGCGCCCTACAAAATACTTGTACGTTAGCGCAGTAACCTTTCATGTTGATTCAAGATATCGTTTGATATAAGCTTGTAACCCACCTGATTACGTATATTAAACAGTTCAAATGTAAAAAATTATGGAAAGTCAGTCCAGTTAAAATTCTGTTACATACCTACACGTAGTGAATTATATATACATCAAGTCACATTTATATGTTATTTCTTTTTACACTAAGTTAGCCCTTGACGGCTATCTCACCCGATGGTAAGTGATAATACAGTCTAGGATGGTAGCGGGCTACCCTGTTAGTGGTATGGTAAACCAACACTCCTAAATGGTTTCTACGCGACATCGTGCCGGAACGCTTAATAGCTTGGTGACACGTTTTTGCCGGTAGGGTGGGAACCACGGCCGAAGCCTCCCACTAGACCAGACTTGAGCCGGGAATCGAACCCAGAACCTCCAACTTTATAATGCGACAGTCGTCAAGTAGTAGTTTATACGTACATGTTATTTAAAGCAACTCCAACGAAGTAATTGAAACGAGAACTTAATATATGTAGGCACCTATTGCCATTCGCCATTGCCAATGAGACATGTTTAAGGGAGAGAAGTGTTGGCCACAAATTATCTTGTTTATTATTAATTTATTTATCTACAAATAAATAAAATTGAAGTGTCTGTTTGTAATATTGAAGTAACCGTTTTTTACTACATGCATATGAATATGTATACGGTACATACACCAAAATAACATTTTTTACAATTTTTGTCCGTCAGCTTGTTCCGGCTAATCTCTGGAAGGGCTGGACCGATCTTTACGGGACTTATATTGGCAGGTAGCTGATGTAGTAAGGAGTAACTTAGGCTACTTTTATTTTAGAAAAATAAAGTAATGTTTCAATGTCCAAGTACTGTCCAGTACAAAGACAAACAACCACACTAATTCAACGCAGACGAAGTCGCGGGCGTCAGATAGTTTATATATAAATCTATTCCATCACATATGAATATTAATAATGCTTACTATTTAGTATTGATACTAAATAACTTTTTTTTAATAGGTTTTCTTTAAAAATCTGTAAAAAAATAATTTGACGACCTCCGTGGCGCAGTGCGTGCGCTTTTGCATTATAAAGTTGGAGGCCTTAGGTTCGATTCCCGGCTCGAGTCTGGACTGGTGGGAGGCTACGGCCGAACGTGCACATAATATATGAGGTATTATAAAAACCTCTTGTAATATTTTATAATATACTTATCACATTTTCAGTTACTAGGAATAAATCTATGCACACAGTATTGGCGAAAGTGAAACTAAAGAATACTATGAACAAATTTACAGTGAAGTAAAACGTAGTGTGAAAAAAAGTGAACGGTTATTAGTGAAGTAAAGTGCAGTGAAGTGTCAATGGTGATCACAAGATGGCCCGGCATCGGCCGACCGCGCGCCACTTCCACAACCACCCTGAGCTGCAGAGAGGTGGAAGCTCAGGTCTGATGCTTAGGTGGATCTTCTTTGTTTGGCTGGCTAGCTGCGGACCGCTGGGGAATACAGTGAAACAAGATGGTAAGTGTTTCTAAACTAAGGTGATTTTATAAAAGTTAGCTGACGTCATCTTACTTTAAAATGTGATGTTCTCCAATACAAATCAGTTTCATCATTCAGCGCAATAGGTTTTATAGCAATTGGTTAGGACGTCCGCATCCTAATCAGAGGTTTTTCGGAGCTATGTGCGTTTTTAAGCAATTAAAATATCACTTGCTTCAACGGCGAAGGGAAATGTCCTGCGGAAACCTGCACGCCTGAGAGTTCTCCATAATGTTCTCAAATGCGTGTGAAGTCTGCCAATCCGCACATGGCCAGCGTGGTGGACTATGGCCAAATCCTTCTTATATTGAGAGGAGACCCGTGCTCTGTAGTGAGCCGTTAATGGGTTATAGAACTATTCCTCGACAAATAGTCTACCTACCTACTACTTAAATAACTCTTAATAGAATACCACAGAAAACCGTTTTTTTTTTCAATAATACATGGATATTGTTTTGAAAGTTCTTTAACAGTGTTAATTTTTGGAAAACAGCTTATGTTGTATCAATATCTTGCAATTCCTTAAGCAGATGCAGACACATCTCTCATTAATTGAATACCCTGTTGACTAAAGCGTTTTTAATACTACTACAAGTTACTGCAATCCCACCCAATCCCACCGTGTGGTATGTGCTATAGAGTATCGCAGTTATATTAAACCCACACGCATCGTACCGGAACTACTAATCGCTTGACAGCACGTCTTTATACGTATGGTGGTAACCAGGCACGGCCGAATCCTCCAATCGACCAGTGCAGAGGGACGTCTGAAATTATTAATGCCCACTCGTTAGCTAAGCTGCTCGCTTTCATACCCATCATTGTCAAGCAAAACTATACATAAATATTTTTTTTTAACCCGGTACAAGTTAGCTCTTGACGGCAATCTCATCCGATGGTAAGTGACGATGCAGTCGAATATGGTAGCGGGCTAACCTGTTAAACCCACACCCCTTATTTGTTTCTACGCGACATCGTGCCGGAACGCTAAATGGCTTGGCGACACGTCTTTGTCGATAGGGTGGAACTAGCCACGGCCGAAGCCTCCCACCAGACCAGACTCGAGCCGGGAATCGAACCCAGAACCTCCAACTTTATAATGCGACAGCGCGCGCACTTGCGCCACGGAGGTCGTCAAACATTAAATACATTCCGGTTTCCTTTCGTCACAGTAGGGAATTTATATTTTATCCGTTGTTATAATCAACGATGTATAAACAAACAATCAATATGACAAGTCCACTGCTCCCTTTTAATTACAATTTTAAAGGTATATAAATATGGACGATTGATTTGTGTTATTTAAATTAATCGTTTATTATACCTGATATCCGCCCAGCCCGGAGCCCCTTCCGCAGGTGGCTCTCTAACAACTCTATTAAGAAATCGTAAAATGCTGACTTCACACCGGATGATTATTACAATTTGATATCATAATTGGGTACTTTATTAAATAGCGGTTTCAAAACGGGTTACCTACACAGACTCGTAAGAATTATAATGCTACCCTAAAAAACAAAAATGTTATAATCTATTTAAGAAGTGTGACTGTTAAATTTATAACCTATATTTTGCACAACCGTTGCACCAATATAATGTTATACATATATATATATATATATATATAATCTAAAACTAAAAACGGTCATGAGTGCGTTTTTAGTTTTAGTATGCCATATTTCACAAATTCACTGATAATCATGAGATTATCAGTGAATTTGTAAAATTTAGTTACAACAGTACATTATTATATTCAAAATTGGTTGCCAAATTCAGTGTAAAATCACTTGATTTCGTTCGTGCTAAAATTAACTGGCGGTTCTAAAATTAGTTCCCACAAATTCAATTGTAATCAAAAGTATCGAATTATGTAGATATGTCTTGTGTGTCGGCAGCATGAAGTTAGAATACAACATTAATTGCTGTCAGAGGGTCGGGGCGAAACAATGGGGGCTGTTTTTTCGGAACTATTGTCTAAATCCCCCAACCCCTCCCCCGTCACGGCGGGCGACTCGGCATTTGATGGAAAAATGTTGCTCACAGCTTTATTTCTTATTACGTAACGCAACAGTGACTCAAGAGTCAAGAGTGGATCGAAATTCCGTTGGCGTAATGATGAGTGAGAGTACATCAGCAGCATCACTGACTTGGAGACACTTCAACCCATCAAAATACAGTCAGTCCAGTCAATCACGAATGTGATATTTACGTTCATGGGAAAATGAATGTGTTTGTTCTTAAAGTCCGCAAAGCTATCATTATCATCATGATCAACCTTTTCTCGGCTCACTGCAGAGCACGGGTCTCCTCTCAATATGAGAATGGTTTGGCCAGTACACCACGCTGGCCATGTGCGGATTGTGCAGAGGCGTGCAGGTTTTCTCACGATGTTTTCCTTCACCATTGAAGCAAGTGATACTGCGAAACTGCGAAAAGTTAAAGGTGCGTGCCCGGGTTCGAACCGCCGGTCTCTGATTAGGAGGCGGACGTCCTAACCATTATGCTATCAAAGCTATAACAGAGGCGAAATATATCATTTGAGTGGAATTAAAACACATTTGGTATGTGACTGCTTATATAGTAGATTATTGATAGAAGCTTCATGCTCTTTTTCATCCCCCGACGCATGAAAGAGGTTATAAGTTCGACCTCTGTGCTTGTTGTTGTTGTATTATTTTACGTGGCACCGTAGCTGTTAAACGAGTGAGTTTTGGATTTGGCATTGTATACTTAATATCCCGGAACATCATCCGGGTATCATTACTACGAGCTTTTTAAACTAACCATTGTCACCTATTACTACTACTATACTGTGATGAAAGTTGGATGCTTTTTAGCCGGACAAACAGTTCCCGAGGAACTTTTAAAAAACCGAAACAAATGCATTTGTTCATGGATACGAACTAGTTTAACGTATATAATGTTGTCTTCCTTTATTTAATTTTGTTTTGCCTAAACGGACTCCTTTTAATAATATATTTTAGATATGACGTTAAATATTTATTTATTTTTTAAGATTTTTAGTTTTAGGTTAATCTAAGTTTTATTTTAAGTTATATATGTATTCTTCTGTAAATAACGTATATAATATATGTCGAGTCAAGGACGTCCGAGTTGTTTTTTGTAAGGGTGACATCATAGTAATTAAAACCACAACTTGCCGGTTTACACTTTTATTGCGATAATAACTAAGAGGTCCGAACAGTCCGACGTCTCGAGCGAGAGAATCCGCGAAAGGCATCGACCGCCCGTATTTATAGCACAAAGCATGCTTGTACAAAATTCATTGTTACTGGCTAAATTGTGTTAGCAAAATCATCAATAGTTAAAATGTGGGTAATTATTGAATTATTGAGGTTTTTGGCGCCGCTTAATAAAGTTAATAACTTCTTCGCGCCGACATATACATGTTACCGTAGGAAGTTGTGTGTGTAGCTTAGCTAACTCCAAATAAAAGTATCGAAAATGCGACAAACACTCCAACGAGTGAATGCTAAGAGAAAAACGTAACAATTTCTCTTAACTTGCAGTAAACTCAACGCTTCTCAACTTTACAGACGTCTAGCTCCTAACTAACTCGTAAACTGTGTTTAAGTATCCACCGAAGCAGCTTTATGAGATCTGGCCCGTGAATAATAAACGATACATTGCATGGTTGATGCAAAAACACGTAAACTACATATGAGCTACGTATTACGAAAGTGTTACTAAGTAAACGCAGTGTAATATATTGTTCATCATCATCATCATGATCAACCCATTGCCGGGTTCAACTACAGATCACGGGTCTCCTCTCATTATGAGAAGGGTTTGGCCATAGTCCACCACGCTGGCAATGTGCGGCTTGGCAGACTTCACACGCCTTTGAGAACTAAAATTAAGGAGAACTCTCAAGCGTGCAGTTTTCCTCACGATGTTTTCCTTCACCGTTAAAGCAAGTGATATCTTCGCTTCTTTAAAAAATTAAAAAAAAAACAAGATTTAAACTAAATAATTAATATTAAATGTCATAACTTAAATGCCTATATTTATTTTAAGCAACTTAATTGCATAATATAAGGAGAATCAAAAGAGAAGTGGAAAAGTGCATAATCACCAAAAGCGATCTCTTCCAGGCTACCTAATTGAAAGAAGCCGACAGATATACAAATTCAAATTCCAAAATCTATAGATATATACATAATAATATTTACATACTAGTAAACAATAGTGTATATAGGATGACTGCGGGGCGGGGGCGTCTTCGTCGGTCGTCGGTAATTTGGGTAGACGTAGGTAGTTTCGGGCAAAGAGACCAGATACTCTTGGTAGAACAGAATTGCAATTATAAGTATGATAATTTATAATGAGCAGACTATACGCTCCACCAAGTACGACTATGCACTACCGCTACTCGACCACCGATCCGAACAGACCGAATGCGTCCGGTGCGTCTTTTAAGAACCTGCATAACCCACTAATTAGTGTTGCGTAAAGAGCGGGGCGATCCCAATCTCTTGTCTGTCGTACATAATTCTAAAACTAGATGGCGCTGTTCTCCGACTGCCGTCATATAAATAAATAAATAAATTCTATATAATATAAACATACTAATATAAAAATTGGCAAGGAATAAATATACAAAATTACGTAGTAACCGATTAAATAATGTAATATTGTTATTTATTAAATGTTAAAGTTTCTGGCTCGGGTTTTATTATTCATTAAATGTTAAGGTTTCTGGCTCGGAGTGATCTGGTATCTATCTAGTGGTTAAGTAACACATTGTGATCGCACACACGCCTCGTCTTTGACATACTACACAAAGGCTTGTGGTTAAACTTCATCTAAAGCTATCCGGACTGAGAGCATTGCCGAAATCAACACCGCCGCCTTTGACGATCTTGTCTTGTCGAGATGATATCGGGTTTAATACGTGTGCTAAGGTGATTACTGATTACACACAGTATAGTATTGACACACAGACCTCCGTGGCGCAGTGCGTGCGCTGCATTATAAAGTTGGAGGTCCTGGGTTCGATTCCCAGCTCGAGTCTGCTCTTGTGGAAGGCTTCGACTGTGGCTATTTACTATCCTACCGACAAAGACGTGTCGCTAAGCGATTTAGCGTTCCGGAACGATGTCGCGAAGAAACCAATTAGGAGCGTGGTTGTACCGTACTCCAAAAAGATTAGCCCGAAACCATCCTAGACTGCATTATCACTTACCCCCAGGTGAAACTGCCGTCAAGGACTAACTTGTAGTGTATAAAAAAAATATGCAGTTAATACGTCTACACATTACAAAGTATTTTGTGGTTATACCAATAATCTCCGTTTTTATATATTCCTTTCAGTTTCATGCATGTACTGGTATTTTTTAGGTTCCTACTACTGTAGGTATAATATATAACACATATTTGTACAAATTATTAATAATGACGCAGTGTTTGTATACTCTTAGATCTGATTGAGGTAAATCGATCAAGGAGTATACAAGCACTTCCTTAGACTTAGACGCTGCATCACCATGGCATAAACTGGGGAGTGGGGTACCTACTAAAAATCAGCGTTGCTATAAATGAATATATTCGCAAACAGAACACAATACAAAATATACTATGTACTATATATTTTTTTTTCACTCAAACATGCACAAATGAGCTTAAAAATCAATTTCTCGCCAAACTGAGTAGTTCGATGTCAAGTTGCAAATTCCAAATGCTTTTGTTCTTTTTTATTGTTATAGTGATTCCGTTTGAAGCTGTTATAGCCTAGTGGCTAGGGCGTCCGCCTCCTAACCACAAATCGGGAGTTCGATACCGTGCACGCACCTCTAACTTTTCGGAGCTATATTCATTTAAAATATCCCTTGCTTCAACGGTAATGGAAAACATCGTGAGGAAACCTGCACGCCTCAGAGTTTAAATTCAAATTCAAATAATCTTTATTCTAATAGTCCTTTAAAAGGCACTTTTGATGCGTCAATAATTTACATAGCAGTGATTTCATGGTGATAACTACATTCGTAAACTTAAAACCTAAGCTACGAGGGTTCCAAGTTCTCCGTAATGTTCTCAAAGGCGTGTGAAGTCTGCCAATCCGCACATGGCCAGCGTGGTGGACTATGGCCAAACCTTTCTTATACTGAGAGGAGACCCGTGCTCTGTAGTGAGCCGGCAAGGGGTTGATCATGATGATTCCGTTTGTAGTCATAAAACTATGATAGTTTTATTCAATTTATTTATAGTAATGTTTATTACAGTAATGTTTGAAGCGGTGATAGCCTAGTGGTTAGGGCGTCAGCCTCTTAATCAGAGGTCGGCGGTTCGAATCCGGGCACGCATCTGTAACATTTCGAAGTTATATCCGTTTTAAAAAAAAAATATCACTGGCTTCAACGGTGAAGAAAAACATCGTGAGGAAACCTGCACGCCTGAGAGTTCTCCATAATGTTCTCAAAAGGCGTATTAAGTCTGCCAATGCGCACATGGCCAGCGTGGTGGACTATGGCCAAACCCTTCTCATATTGAGAGGAGACCCGTGCTCTGTAGTGAGCCGGTAATGGGTTGTTCATGATGTTGATGATGATAGTAATGTTTGAATGTAATAGTTGAATGTTTAACATAATTTCCGCACAAGCGCCATAGTAACGAGCTGCCAACACTTAACACGCTTTACTTTTCATTATAAAACATGAGCGGGAATCCGTATTAAGCTTCAAGTCTGAAAAGGCTATAAATAGGTTACCCAGGTCGCTCAATTAAAATTAACGGTGGAGAAAAATCTAGTTGAAGACCGCTGATACACCACTGCAATTCAAGATATAAAGTCGCGAATGAATAAATATGCTTGCTGTGGCACTCTTTTATTTCCTTGGTGTAGAATGAATTCCGTTCATTCATTTATTTATGATATAAAAGTTAGGGATTCATAAATGAGAGCGTAATGATCTGGTTTCAAAAGGAGAATCCAGTCAATTGCCTCAGTTAAGAAGTCGGTTTCGTTTTTTTTTTTTATTTTATTTTAATATGTAGACTACTTATTACATTTTTTACACATTGAAACTTCTTTCTTCTAAATTGAAATTGTTATATTTTTGTAGATTATTATAATTATATGTGGTATTGTATAGTATTGGAGACTTTATTATAAAGGTCAAATAAAATCTTAAGTCTATCTTCGTTTTACTCCTACTTATATAATAAACGCGCAAGTTTGTAATTATGGATGGATTTTATGAAACTTTGCATTAATATAGCTTATACATCAGAATAGAACATAGGCACCTATTTATAAATATATTGTGTTAATTGTCCAAAATATGACGTTAAGTGTCACGCAAGTGGAAAAAAATCTACCAACTGTGTGATAATTTTAATGTCATAATGTTAGTTCTTTGCCACGCCACGCTAATTTAAGCTACTCGAAATACTATTACTGGGCAGACGAAGTCGCGGGCACGAGCTTGTCGAGTATAGTTTGTTTATTGTATCTTCGGTTTTATATCTGCGTTCAAACCATTTAAAGAAATTATTGCCAATCATTTCTTAGGTAAACTGTTCGGTTTTCCTTTAAGATTTCTCCTAAGGGATTACAGATTTTCTTCCATTTCTGCTTTATAGCTTTAAATCATTGCTTACTTTATTTCCATTACCCCGCACGGAATTATATGAGTTGAATGCGATTACTTTAGTTCTTACTTACTCAGATTACTTTAAACAATTAAAATATCGCTCGCTTCAACGGTGAAGGAAAACATCGTGAGGAAAGCTGCACGCCTGAGAGTTCTCTGTGATGTTCTCGAAGGCGTGTGAAGTCTGTCAATCTGCACATGGCCAGCGTGGTGGACTATGGCCAAACCCTTCTCATATTGAGAGGAGACCCGTGCTCTGTAGTGAGCCGAGAATACAAGCATAAATATGTGTGTCAGATATATTATAAAAAGAGAGTAACCACGGTAAAAAAAAAACATCGAAGTCTGCCAATCCGCACATGGCCAGCGTGGTGGCTTATGGCCAAACCATTCTCATATTGAGAGGAGACCCTTGCTCTGTAGGCGGCGATGGGTTGATCATGATGATGATGATGATGATTCTATTCTTCTATTCATGAGCAAACGATAATTTTGTGTTATAATGAATCTATTTAACGTAATAAAGTAATAGCTCCCAAGACCGCAAATCTTATAAATTCCAAGTTTATCTGTACCACTTTATAGTTAAACTTGAGGTATATAGGAGTCAGGAGCTCCCGCAGGGCCCATACATCGATATTAACGGCCAACTTGGCTGCAAGGGCTTTATCATCGAGGCACGTCAAGCCAAACTAATGTGACTTTTATGGCACTTGTCATAAAGTATTTTATGCAATTAGGCGTTGTGAATTACTATTTAGAAGCACAACGTTGGATTTAGTTCTAATGAGATGTGATAATGGAATGTACTGGTAGAAGGCAATTTTATAAATTGACACGAATGTAAGAGAACCAGAAATTTAATTCAAAGAAAACAGCATGACTTTTGTGCCGAATCCAAACACACCTATAAAAGAGTGGTGGTAATTTTTTATAGTAACATAAAAACTACCCTAACAAACCGCATTGAATTGGCGACATGGGTTTACGCTGTGAAACTCTTTCTCATATCAGAGATTAGATCTGATGGAGATAAGTTGGGCTTTTGAGGTGTGAGGTTTCAAGTATGGCACGTTCATTTATCGACGCAGTCATGCCGGCATGCGATATAACGTTCTGGTACGACGTTTCGTGAAAACCGATTAGGCTAGCCCGCTACTATCTTCATTCTTCATACATCATCGTCACTCACCACCATGTGAGATTGTAGTGAAGGGCTCACTTGTAGTAAAATGATAATATTAACTGGTTGCCAGCCAACATTATTAAAACTCTCCCAATGCAAGATCTTTCCGGACTCAACATATTCTTTACAAATAAACATTACATACACAGATTTCTATGTTAGCATGGTATGGTCATATAATGCGGAGGGAAGAAAGTGATGTCACCAAAAGAATGTTTTATAGGAACGTGGAAGGGCAAAGAAGTAGAGGAAAACTAAAGAAGAGATGGATGGATTGTGTAAAAGAGGATATGCGGGTAAAAGGTGTGGGTAGTTAGGTGTCGGCTGATAGAAGTGAGTGGAAGAAGAGGACGTGTTGTGCCGACCACATAATGTGGGATAAGGGCAAGAAAATGAAAAAGATAAACAGATTTCTATGATATAATATTCAATCAATTAGCCTATAGACGCCCACTGATGGACATAGGCCTTTCCAAGAGCGCGCCACCACACACGGTCCTCCGCCTTCCTCATCCACCCGCCACCAGCGATCCCTTTCAGGTCGTCGGTCCAGCGAGCAAGTGGTCGTCCTACGCTGCGCTTACCGGTACGCTGTCTCCACTCCAGAACACGTCTGCCCCAACGGCCGTCGGTTCTGCGACAGATATGACCCGCCCACTGCCACTTCAGCTTGCTAATCCGTTGGGCTGTGTCGGTTACTTTTGTTCTCCTACGGATGTCCTCGTTACGGATTTTATCCCTCAGAGAAACACCCAGCATAGTTCTCTCCATAGCACGCTGAGCGGTTTTGTACTTGTGGACAAGGCCTACTGTATGTAATGTATAATATTAAGTATAGAATATACCTTTATGCTTACACTGCAAAACAGTTTTATGTACATAGTAACTATATACCCACGTAGTTACACCAAAGGGTCCCTAGATAACTCCGCCCCCACAAAAACTTTGCACCTGACATAGCTAATTGATAAACCGGCTCGTTTATCACCCAAGTTTCATCCGACGTAATTTGCTGTCTAATATTATAGCCTTATTAGAATTGTGATCTAATAAGCAAACAAACAAACGGTGATAGCCTAGTGGTTAGGGCGTCATCCTCCTAATCAGAGGTCGGCGGTTCGAATCCGGGCACGCACCTCTAACTTTTCGGAGTTATGTGCGTTTAAAAAAAAATATCACTTGCTTCAACGGTGAAAGAAAACATCATGAGGAAACCTGCACGCCTGAGAGTTCTCCATAATGTTCTCAAAGGCGTGTGAAGTCTGCCAATCCGCACATGGCCAGCGTGGTGGACTATGGCCAAACCCTTCTCATATTGAGAGGAAACTCGTGCTCTGTAGTGAGCCGGTATTGGGTTGTTTATGATGATGATGATGAAGCAAACAAACACTGTGGTAACGATAAACGAACAACAAAATTCGAACTTCTTGATCTATAAAGAACAATCCAAATCGCTTATCCTATATTATAAATCCGAAAGTGTTTGTTACTAAATCACGCAAAAACAGCTCAACGGATTTGGATGAAATATGGCATGCATGTAGCCTTTGACATGGAAAAGAACATAGGGTACATTTTATGCCGATTCCTTAAGTTGTTCCCGAGGGAAAATTTAAAATTGTTTACGAGATAAGCCGCGGGCAGACCGCTTTGAAATTTGGTATGCATGTCACCTATGCTATGGAAAGAGACATGACTGTATTTTCTATACCGATTTCTCAAAATGTTCCCGTGGCTTTTTATCCTCTACAAGTTAGCTCTTGACGGCAATCTCACCTGCAGTGATCGTCAAAAAGTATAAGGTAGACTCGCCGTATTATTGCCAACAAATATAAAAGTCAATAAAAAAAAAAACTTCGTCTAGAAACCACCATCTACGCGGGTCGGCGAGTCAAGGCGGGAGCGTGTTAACTTAATTTAGCAAAGTTTGCGTTTGAGGCGACGTGGATCGGGCGGTTTCAACTTCGCGTGTGTTTGCTGTATGTGATTTTAATACGGGAATTCAATTATGCACCGGTTTTTTTAAGTTAGTTGAAAATGCATCCAATATATTTTATTCTACTAAAAAATAGCTCGCCAACTTATCCTTGTCAATATTCTCTATTACATGATCAACCCATTCTCGGCTCACTACAGAGCGCGGGCCTCCTCTCAATATGAGAAGGGTTTGGCCATAGTCCACCACGCTGGCCATGTGTGGCGGACTTCACACGCCTTTAAGAACATTATTGAGAACTCTCAGGCATGCAGGTTTCCTCACGATGTTTTCCTTCACCGTTGAAGCAAGTGATATTTTAATAGCTTAAAAAAAACACATTACTCCGAAAAGTTAAAGGTACGCCTGGGTTCGAACCCCCGACCTCTGATGTTGAACAGCCGCAGTTGCTTTACCATCGAACCCTGCATTCTCCTTAGTTATTAACGAACTTTTAATATACTGGTCTTGTGACGATATTATAATATAAAATTTGATTGAAACTTGTAAGAAAAAAAAACATTGACATAATTTATTATTTTCATTGACTTGGTAGTTGAATAAATGGCTTTTTTATTTTATTTTAATATCTTGGTCTTAGCCAATGGGGTAATAACTAGACTCGAGCTGGGAATAGAATCCAGGACCTCTGTTATAAATAATGCGACAAAGCACGCGCTGCGCCACGGAGGTCGTTGATATTATGTAGAATTGTTGGTTTAACTCACATGCCGCATTACGTGTCCAAGATATCGCAGCGCACAAACAAAAGGATCAAGAGAATCTAAAATGCATTATTCCTTTGGAGGTTATAAGACACTCCTGCTGCAGACGCCTCGCATCGGGAACTTTACGCGAGGAAGCACTTCGGGGTCGCTAGGGGATGACAGCGTCGTGGTAAATGACAGACGCTGTATAACTTACGTGTATGATACGCTCGGTATTAAAGTTTAAAGGCATCATCATATTCCATAAGAAAAAACCGTTCACAGAACTCGAAACGAATAAAATTGTTATTAAGGTTACGTTCTGATTTTAAATTTCGTTTCTTGACGACCGTCCGTCACTACCTCAAGAAAGGAAATTTTCAATCAAGAACAAACTTAAAAATACTACACTGTACTCCAATTAATTTCTTTTGATATAATCAATACTATATTAAACTCCATAAGAAATTACCGTTTATAGAACTCGAAACGAATAACATTGTTATTAATGTTACGATTCTAATTTTAAACTTCGTTTCTTAACAACCGTCTGTCACTACCTCAGGAAAGGAAATTTAACATTAAGAACGAACTTCAAAATACTACACCGTAATACAATAATTTCTTTCGATAATCAATACTATATTATATTCTATGAGAAAAACCCGTTTACAGAACTCTAAAGTAATAACATTGTTATTAAGGTTACGTTCTAATTTTAAATTTCGTTTCTTGACGACCGTCCGTCACTACCTCAAGAAAGGAAATTTAACATGAAGAACGAATATGAAAATACTTACACCGTAATACAATAATTTCTTTTGATAATTAATACTATATAATATTCTATGAGAAAAACTCGTTTACAGAACTCAAAACTCATAACATTGTTATTAATGTTATATCGCATTATACAGTTTAAGGTCCTGGGTTCGATTTGCTATCTAGTCCGGTCGTGTTTCGGCCGTGGCTAGTTACCACCCTTCCATTAAGCGTTCCGGCATGATGTCGCGTAGAAAATAATTAGGAGTATATATCGGTTGACCATACCCCTAACCCGCTAGGTTAGCCCTCTTAGACTGCATCATCACTTACCATAAAGTGAAATTGCCGTCAAGGACTAACTTGTGTTCTATCATCATGATCAACCATTTGCCGGCTCACTACAGAGCAGAGGATTTGGCCATTGTCCACCACGCTGGCCATGTGCGGATTGGCATACTTCATACGCCTTTCAGAACATTATGGTGTGAGAGTACTCCAGGCGTGCAGGTTTCAGGTTCGAAGCAAGTGATATTTTAATTGCTTAAAAACGCACATAACTCCGAAAAGTTAGAGGTATGTGCCCTGGTTCGAACCCCCGACCTCTGATTTGGAGGCGGACGTCCTAACCACTAGGCTATCACAGCTTGTGTTCTATACAAATAAAAAATAAAATGTCCCAAGTCTCAAGCATTGTAGGTGTAGTTAGTCGTGGAAGCAAAACGCCGATACACCAGCGAGGGTCGCGATTAAAATCTCCCTACTGGCGACATGCCAATACAAATAGACGCAGAAAAAACGGAAAAGTGCTTATTTTGGCTTCACAAGTATGTTTGACGAGTCACCCCTAAGTGGAAAATAATATTTATTAGTCTAGGAGTCGACCGCGTCATCATTACGTCGTATAAAATATAAATATTACTGGTTGTTTGCTCCGAACTAGACTAAAACAACTCTTGCGTGTATTTATGTAGGCACGAAAGAATTTATGTTTATTTCGCGTATTCTAAACTACGCATTCTAGTTAGAACTGTGTTTAGCAATACAAGACACATACTATGAATAAAAACTTAGTAATAATAACTAACTCAGAAAGTTACTGAGATCAAAAATAAATAAAATAAATGTGATCTAAATACCACAAGCGAGTTAAGTGAGGTGTAATCAATATTGTTTGTGTATTTTGTATATTATTTTTCTTAAATTTATATACTCATATATATATAAGATAACGCCTATCCCCTTACGAGGACATTAATTTACTGCAAATCTTTGAAAAGAGTAAAGTACGGGGATTAAGGTTTTTGAACTTATTATTGATAACCTTTTTTTATTATTTATTTTTTATATACTTACATGATAAAAAAATTACTATTCAAAAGGCAGAAAAAACCTTGCATATAAAGTTATATTTGACGTAACTCTGGGACGAAAAACAGCGCCCCAAGTAACTCGGTACCTACACTTTAAAATTAAAATAGTTTTGTACTATAATCAAACAGCTTATTCCAATAATATCCCACTATAAGTCAATTAAAAAAAAGCTTTTTTTCTCCTTCGAGTTTCCGCTCAAATTTCTTTTAAATTAAAAATTATTTTCAGCTTTGGGGCATATAAATTTATATTACCTTGCAAGTGAACTTTTATTTACTTAATTTTTCACAACTTCTAAAACATGTATGTGTCCATCTTCTGTGTTTCCTAATGGTTATAATATGGGGAGCTGCAAAGGGCGCATAAACAAATTACTCAAAAGCCATCAACGCATTGGCGGTTCATGGGCGGCGGTAATCACTTACCATCAGGTGATCCGCCTGCTCGTTTGCTCGTATATATATAAAAAAAAATGTAAGGGAATAAATTTAACTAAAAACATATATCAATGCTATGATTTCTAAATGTATACAATAGATGTACGGTCTTGAAAGGAAAAGCTAGGTTGTAATAAATCATAGTGTTATCCTAAAACGACAGTCATATATTTATGGCCGTTTATAAACTTTAAATGGATACAAACTTCTCGTGAAAACTTTGTTTAGCTTTATGCTATTTCTAGTATCGTGCAATATGATGTAAGTGTGTTTGTTTGTTAGCCCTTGACTCCGAAAGTAATAAACCAATTTGAACGTCGATAATATTGACACATAGGTTTCGGTGAACCAGGACCATAGTTCTGGCAGGATATGTGAAAAACTGAATTTAAAGTCATTGAGTTACAAACGATAGAAGCGGTGATCGCCTAGTGGTTAGGGCGTCAGCCTCCTAATCAGAGGTCGGCGGTTCGAAACCGGGCACGCACCTCTAACTTTTCGGAGTAATGTGCGTTTTTAAAAATTAAAATATAATTTGCTTCAACGGTGAAGGAAAACATCGCGAGGAAACCTGCACGCCTGAGAGTTCTCCATAATGTTCTCGAAGGCGTGTGAAGTCTGCCAATCCGCACATGGCCAGCGTGGTGGACTATGGCCAAACCCTTCTCATATTGAGAGGAGACCCGTGCTCTGTAGTGAGCCGGTAATGGGTTGATCAAGAGTTACAAACAATAGTTATAATTTATCAACGAACACCTCCTCGGACTCAGATTTATATGTTGGGAAAGAGAACGGAAACTGGCATGGGATAATCTTCAGTTACAACCGTTGCCTATTCCACGGGGTTTTTTTTATTATTATTAATTATTAGCGGATATCCGGATCACGATGACCCGCTGTCGCGTATTTAATTATATATTTAAAGTTCGTCATGATTAGTAAATACTGCCATAAATACTATTATTTTAGAAACGTATAAATTACGTTTTGAGTGACGTCGAAATAGACAAAGAGCGGCGTATGCAAATAAGGTGTTAATTGAAGACGGGCTACTGAGCATCCACACAGAATGGGTACAGACTTATTTACCGCTAAGTGCTTTGCTGTGTCGACTTGTCATACAATTACAATTCACATTAATTTGAACGGTTTTGACTCTATTTACTATTAATTATTGTTGAATTTAAAAAAATAAAATATCACTTGCTTCAACGGTGAAGGAAGACATCGTGAGGAAACCTGCACGCCTGAAAGTTCTCCATAATGTTCTCAAAGGCGTGTGAAGTCTGCCAATCCGCACATGGCCAGCGTGGTCGACTATGGCCAAAACCTTCTCTTATTGAGAGGAGACCCGTGCTCTGTAGTGGGCCGAAAATGGGTTAATCATGATGATTGTTGAATGAAGTGTTTAGAACTATTCTAAAAATAAAGTTTTCCTTTCATTTAGTTTCATATCTGTCTATCTGACTAGTGTTTCTTTAGATATGTTATATTTTATATACGCATACAAATCTTCTTAGACTGGAAAATATATACAAAAGGATATGAATACGCTGTTTATATTTGTTAAAAAATATTCTTTTAATTAAATACGTAGTATAACCATAGCTAGTAAACAAATAAACCCACAAATATCTACACATTTGAATGAGAAAGGGTGTCACTTTAAGCCGTGATAAGGCAGAACTTACGATGTTGGAGACATTTTCTTTACAGATAGCCAAGTATACTTGAGACGAGGCATAGATACAGATAATAATTCTGAATGAATAATCTGAGTGAATTTAAAAAAAAAATTTCATCGTATAAATATATATGATATAGGTATAAAGACTTGACTATAATAATTAAGTATGTAAAAATTTGAGACATTCCTCTCAAAATACCTATCTTCATATAAAAAGCGCAAATTAAAATAGACAATGAGCGGTGTATGTAAATACGTCTTAATTTGACCGTAAGAAATAATAATAGAGCTGTTTACCACAAAGTGCTTTGCTGTGTCTCCATTCATCATCTTCCAACTACATTAATATTAAGACGGATAGCGTTTGTCATCTCACTCGCACGTGGTGTCTCGTTCCGACGCGACGTTATCTGCCTGACAGTTTCGCAGGGGGAGCTTTTTTCGACAGTAATGTTTAGTGCAAGAGGCGACGTTGCAAAATTTAATTTTATATGTTACCACTAGCGATTGTCTGCGACTAAGTCCGCGTTGGTTTCAGACTGTTAAAACCACGCGAGCACCTCATAAAATAATATGAGCTAGTAAAGCTATTATAGCTCAGAGAACCGATGGACTTTGGGGTTCCAAGGTGCTGGAATGGCGACCTTGCACCGGTAAATGTAGCGTTGGTCGACCCCCAACAAGGTGGACAGACGACATCAATCGAGTCGCAAGGAGTAGCTGAAAGTACAAGCGGTCCAAGACCGTGGCCATTGGAACTCCCTACAAAAGACCTAAATCCAGCAGTGGACGTCTATCGGTTGAAATGATGATGATGATGATCAAGCTATCTTGTGTCATACTAAAAGTTACATTAAATTTCTTAAGTAAAGGTGATTAGGCGTGCATTTAATGCAAAGCTCGTTGTATTGACTTCTCAGATCCAGCAATGTATTTTTTTACGTGAATTTATATGTACTTGGGTCTACGAGATGTGAAAGCTAAACTGCCGCAGGTATAGTTTCCAGGCGTTTTTTAGAACAAATGTTTCCATCTCTAGGGTGCAAGCTATTTGTGACGTAACACGATAAGTTCAGTTAACAAATAAAAAAACAAAATATACCAAATTAGTTTGATACTGTATAAAACTAATTTGGTATATTTTTATCTGTATGTGTGTGTTTTTTACTGTTTCTCTTAATACAAAAAAATATATATTATAAGTAATTATATGATAATATCATATCGTATTTTTAGCGTGCTATCAGTTTTATTGTGAATCTACCTGAACACCATTATACCCAGCGATATGCAGTGGGATGTTTTTAAAAACATAAAAATTATGAAAATTAAAAGTCTTGACTATAAAAATAGTGACGTGATCTTACAGTTCAGTTGGTTTCCACTCAGCATGATTGCACTGTCTGCCAGGCCATAGCGCTGATCTTCCATGAAGCCAGACATGACATTTTGACGGTGAGCAAAACTTACGAAAACTTTATTAACTTACTTGGACATAGCTATTTAGTGTAATTTAAAAATAAAAGCGTATTAATTTAATCTTTATTCGTTATGAAAACAGGCCTTTATATAATATTTTGCAAACCAAACCACATAAATGTAATATTTAATGTTATTTTATAATTAGCTTCTGAAGCCAAACTAGGCTTTCAGCTTCAGTAAATATAAATAAAAAAATCACATGTGATATATAAAATAATTAATAGGAATAATTATATAGATTTTCATACACTACAAGTTAGCCCTTGACGGCAATCTCAACTGATGGTAAGTGATGATGCAGTCTAAGATGGTAGCGGGGTGCCAGGTCGGGTAACCTCCACGTGTGCCTGGGTGCTGTGGGTCCCTCTTGATTCGTCCGGGGGGAAGAGCAGCATTCGGGCCGGTGCACCCTGGTAACATCGGTTAACAATTTCTTTTGTGCGAGATTGTTAGCCGATGGCTAATGACCCGACGAGGAGGGGGTCTCCGCGCGTCCCTCTGACCAAGCTGAGGGCGCAGTGGATGACCCAGGGGGTGTATCACCCCGTGTGGTGAAAGGCCTGTCCAGGTATGGGACTGGCAGGCGGGGGTGGGCGGCAGTCTGCTGCTGGAGGTGGGGGTGACGACTGGTCTGGTCGTCCCCATTGGAGGTTTGCGGCCCGTCCAGGTATGGGACTGGCGGGCCGGGCCCGTCCAGGAATGGGACTGGTGGGCCGGGGTGGACGGCGAGCGTTCGCTGCGCTTGCCGTCGGCGATGGAAGGCCGGGTGCGAGAGAGCTCTTCCACCTCTCTTGTTCCTGTGCCTTCGGAGGACTTGTGGGCGATGGAAACGGGGCCGTCCATTACTCACAGTATGGTTCTCAAGTTGGCTGGTGTGCTGTTGTTCCGGCACACCTCTAACAGGCGAAACTGGGCACATTGTGCCCAAGGAGGGTCTGCTGCGGCGGACACCCGCTGGTGGAGTTGCGGTTGTATGCGAAAGCTTTCCCGTGACTCCACCATACAGCGGTGAGTAGGAACACGTGGGGGTTTTAGTCAGTAGGAGTCTGACATAACCTCTGTGCCTCCCCGTGGCGCAGAGGTATCCATGAGGATTTACCCACGATAAAAAAAAAAAAAAAAAAAAAAAAAAAAAAAAAGTCTAAGATGGTAGCGGGCTAACCTGTTAGGGGTATGGTAAACCGTCACTTCTAATTGGTTTCTACGCGAAATCATGCTGGAACGCAAAATCGCTTGGCGACACGCATTTATCGGTAGGGTGGTAACTAGCCACGGCCGAAGCCTCCCACCAGACCAAACTCGAGCCGGGAATGGAACCCAGGACTTCCAACTTTTATGATGCGACAGCGCACGCACTGCACCACGGAGGTCTTTAAGTAAATAATAATATTAATAATATATACATTAATTCAATTTATTTTCAATAGAACTGAAGTCCACTCTTAGACTATGTGACATATCTCAGTACAGGGGAATAAACTGCACAATTGATAGCTGAATGTGACTACAATGATATTATTTGTGTCACAATCTCTAAACTCTTATCATTACCACAAATGTGACGTCATTTAAGTTAGTAACTAGGGTGCAAGTGGTTATCTTACAAGTACCGTAAGTCTAAGTAAAGCTTGTAGAAAAATCATATTACGATATTAAGAATTATATAAACGATAAAAAAGCTTGGGTGTGAATTGCTCTATCTCCATAGGTACTATAGTTTATTATTCATTATGCGAGATGGTGATAACGAAAAAAAAAACCCGGCTGAGTTAGTTGTGGGCTTCTTCTTAGACCGGGGCGCGTTTGGAACCCTCATAGCTTTAGTTTTAAATTTACGAATATAGTTATCACCATGAAATAACTACTATGTAAATTATTGACGTGCCAAAAGTGCCTTTGTAGGACTATTTGTATAAAGATTAATTTGAATTTGTACCTATAACCCAAAATAGATTTTCTGTAAGAAAAATTTTTCATACCACCTTAGACTAATTAGCACAGTACTTTATCCACACATAATTTATATATTTCCTTCTTAGAACCCGCTAGCAAAGTTTGTTTCTTATCTATTAATAAAAAGTTTTATGTTATATTTATAAAGTGATTAACTTTATTTTATTTTATTTATTCATAAGGTATGCGATAGTTGCAAATTACATTTATATCCATCGAAATAAATGTTAATTACTAGTGCTGTTACATTTTATGAATTATAATAGGCATATTCAACATTGCCAAGGTGTCTCCGAGCAATTTTTTTTTTAAATAGTTTATAAATATTTACAAAGTCATAGCTGCTTAGATAGTCATTAAATATTTACGATGTCAGGCCAAGAAATAATTACAAAATATTAGTATTAGAATTAGGTTAATTATATTAAAATTAAAACTTTTTAATTACTTCAACTCTTTCCGTGAAAACAAAACGTTAAGTCTAGTTAGACAAGTTTAGGAAATAGTAACTTGTCGATTTTTACTGTCTAGTCACGGAAAGATTAAAATTTAGTATTTACTGTATTATATTTAATTCGTTATTTATAACTTTTATCTTTTATTTTTCATAGTTCAACTAAACTTGCGTAATCCACACCACTTACTAGTAAAAACTTATTGATCTTTCACGCGAACAGATTTTAGTGACTGGTTTGGAAGGCACAGTCTATTAAGACTGGCTGGATAAATCTGGCAAGAAATTAAATACATACTTTTTTCCGACATTTAATATTTTACAATATGTACTTCTTATTGTGTATCATCATATAGAAAGAATATGCTTCCAAAGAATATTGTCTTAAATATGGATTGTGTAGTAATAACCACGTTTATTTATTTATATCACTTCAAGTTAGCCCTTGACTGCAATTTTACCTGATGGTAAGTGATGATGTTATCTAAGATTGATTATTTATAAATTAAATAGTTTATAGTTATAATTATATAAAGTTATAAATGACATATTATATAAAGTTATAATTAAATAGTTTATATTGGTTTCTACGCGATAACGTCTCTAAATGAAAGCATGCTTCAGTTTTTTTTTATCGTGGGTAAATCCTCATGGATACCTCTGCGCCACGGGGAAGCACAAAAGTTATGTCAGACTCCTACTGACTAAAACCCCTACGTGTTCCTACTCGCCGCTGTATGGCGGAGCCACGGGAACGCTCTCGCATACAACCGCGACTCCACCAGATGCTTCAGTCGCGGTCAGATAACTTACGCTATTCTTATAATAAAATCAAGTAACCCCCCCCCCCAATACATTAATTAGGCTGAAGTTGTTGATTTTTTATGTTTTATCCAAAATATTTGCATAATATTTGCAATTAAATGGGGTTGATGGCGTTAGACGTTACAAATAAACACACATTCAACAATAAAAGTCCGTAATCAGTTGTCACAAACGGAACAGACCTTTGTCCCACCCTCGTTAGTAAACTCTACAGTACTTTTTTGACGTCTGCTTTAGGGCGTTCGCGTACAACCGCCTGCTGACGTCCCGACAAGTCAGCTGTCTATATTTTCCAAGTAACTAATGCCACTAAAACTACTAAAACTAAACGGTATATACATCTAGTAGTTATGACTTCGGCTTACCTTTCGGAGGGACCAAGTTCCATCCGCGAGACTCACGTCTTACTTTACGAAGTTTTTCATTTAATGTAAGAGATTTAATATCTCTTGCTTTAGCATTAATTATGATTTATAAAGCTGACTTTATAGGACTTATATTTTTATGTCTCCTTTAATCTATATAATTTTTTTTTTCAATTAATTATCATTATTACATTTAATTTAATTTTAAATTGACATTGATGTTTAAGACCCATCGATTGACTTAATATTCTTATTAATATTGACTTATCACTGTTAATATTCATAGAGGGAAACATTATTGTAATGAGAATTTAATGATATTTTTTTAATTGCACACCGGTCAGGTAAAATGTGTTAGGCTACACTGTGATCTTAATATCGGTACATGATTTTTTTTTACATTTTCCTGCTACAAAAGATTTAGAATTTTATATATTTCTATTAAATTATGCTAAAGCAGTTTTTTTCGTAGCTTATCTGTAATGCTAGCATATAGGTTAAAAAGTGTTCTTGTACATGTGGACTGGATCCAAAGTTTTTCGATGACACTAGGTGGCTACACAGAATTATTTTTATCGCGATTCCAAACTTTATGGTATCCATATACCATTGGTCTATCACCGTGTGCTTGTCTGTGTGAGTCGAAAACCCATTTTTTTATGTTGATTATAAGAATAGAATTAAAATGAAATGAAACTTTATTTGTTCACATATTACAGTGTCCGATAAGGCTGAAACCTTCTGGTAAGTATAAAACCTGTGTCAGAAGGACTAATTAACCTTAGCGTAATGGATTGGCTTGCCAACCGACCGACAGATATGAGCGAAGTTGGCATATCTGTAGATGCTTTAATGTAAAGATGCATAGAAGAACCCCACAAGAACAAAACCAAGTGACTTTTATTTTTTACGCCATAAAGGCTACAATGTGAGAATAAAAATTTTCTGAACTAGATTCTCAATTTGGCCGTGCTTTCACAAGTATATTGAAAATAACATTAGACTTTAAACTTAAAGTTATAAAGCACAAAATGGAATGCGGTATGTCATCCACGTTATATAAAGGTTGTATATAAAATTTTTTGTTCGTATACACTCTTGGAGCTCTCGAGATGAGTGTCTCAGACTTTGTCCCCTGAAAACTTGTGAAATAAATACGAGAGAACACTTTTTACTTTTTCGTATCGAACAAAAACCTCTCGAGATTTCATTTCAAGGACGTTGAATAACATAAGAAAAAATCCTTAATTTTTTTTGGATTATAAATATACACCGGTTTGTTTTGATTAAAGCGTGCACAATTTTTTTGACCGGGTATGCAGACGTCATATGGCAACTGTATGGAAAAAATCTTCTCTATTAGAGATCTATGAGTAGGTAGTGCTTTGGAGCATATATGAAGTGTACGCTTATATCTCTCGCATCAAAGCAAGCGGTCACAGTTTTCTCGCAATTATTTTTTATTTTCCGTGGGCTCCTGGGATATGCACTACTTTTGTGCATGTATGAAGTGCACGCCTGTCTGTCTGTGATTTTACTATTAACTAACTACACAAAAAAAATAACTTAAATATTAAGTGTTTCTCGATATTAATCTTAAAATTAGTCGAATCGTTTTTTATAGAATTTTCTCAAATGGATATAAAACTATATTCTTCATAACTATAAAGGCTTCTTTTATTCATTAAAAAATCACCCGTACCTACTACGTAAAATTGTGGTCAGAATATTGTATGAAAGTTTCAGATATTAAAGAACTGCCTTCTTAGGAAGGCATTACGAAATTTATTAAAAGTAATAAATTTGTACAAGTAAAGGTTTTGCTTATGAAAAAAGAACAGTTCAAAAGTAGGTGTTTTTTTATACAACACAAGTTAGCCCTTGACTGCATCTCACCTGATGGTAACTGATGATGCAGTCTAAGATGGTAGCAGGCTAACCTGTTAGGGGTATGGTTAACCCATATCTCCTAATTGGTTTCTCCACGACATCGAGCAGGAACGCTCAATCGCTTGGCGACACATCTTTGTCGTTAGGTTGGTAACTAGCTATGGACGAAGCCTCCCACTAGACCAGACTCGAGCCGGGAATCGAACCCAGGACATCCAACTTTATAACGTGAGAGCGCACGCACTGCGCCACGGAAGTCGTCAAAGTAAGAGTTTTTAACTGCAGCTACTTGAGAGTTCATAAAAGCTAACTAGCACTTTTGATGAGTAGTCAACTTACAATAAACAGCAAGAATAATTTGTAATATTCCACCGACAACCGGGAGATTTGTATAATATAACACCACACAAAATCTTCCACTAGAACCTCTACGCACGTTTCGACCCAACACCGGATCATCCCCAGGGGATGTTGCCTTCACAAGCGAGAAAAGTAAAGTACTTACTTTTCTCGCTTGTCAAACCGGTATCGGGTCGAAACGTGTGTAGAGGTTATAGTGGAAGATTTTGTGTGGTGTTATATTAGTCAACTTACGTCCATTTGCCACCAGGAAGACAGAAAATGTCATCCTTTTTCGTTGCTTCATATTACCACGTAAGAAAATCTAGCAGGTATCAATCCATATGTCATACACTAAAACTGCCTATGGATTCAATATGGTATCTATATGAATCAAATGATCAATCAAATATTTACGGTTCGTACGTTCTAACCTCATAGATTGAAATTATTTAGTTATTTTTGGAACATTAAATATTACGATTCTATACATTGACCTTTATTATATCCATCGTTATTTTTGTATGCCGCCTAACCGTCTTTATCTGGTTGCGTTATTTATTTTTATTCCCTCGTAAATAACAATAGCGGGGACAAACAAATGGCTATTCTTCATATCTTTTCATTAAATTTAAAACATTAATTATTAACCAAGCATTATCTTATTTATTATTATTTCGATTAGAAGATTCATGAGAAACCATAATATCAATCAATCAAGCAATGTTACCTAAACTAAATAATATAATTCATATAAATAATCATTTTAAAGGCATTTTTGATGCGTCAATAACTTGTATTGAAGTGAGTTGATGGTAATAACTCCATTCGTAATATAAAACCGAACGTGGTATCCAAACGCGCCCTGGTCTTAGAAGCCCACAACAAAGTTAGCCGTCTCACATGCCACTTTAAGAGCAATTTTATTAGACTAGCAATATTTGTATATATTAGCAAGAAATGCATTCATTATATTATAATATTCCGGCGCAATTGTAAAAAAGACAAAATAATTGTTAATTTTATTAATTAAATTTTTATTGAAATACATATATTGTAATATTTGTTTATATATAAAAGCGAAATACACTCACTGACTGACTGACTGATTATCTCAGGAACTATAAAACATACGAAATTGAAATTTGAAAGGTTTTGAGAAAATCCACCTCTAAGGGGTTGAAATGAGTGTTGTAAGTTTATATGCAAGTCCTATGTTTTTGAAGTTAGAGACATGAATATTGGCAACTAAGTTGTTAATTGTAAAGAATAAAGATCTGTTTAATCAATGTTACGTAAAATCTACCCCAAAGGCAGCGAAATGCGGGTTGGACAGTTAAAAAACCGTAGGAATTTAAATAACTTATTCCACACGGACGAAGTCGCGGGCATCAGCTAGTATATATAGCAGCATTATTGTCGTTTATCCATCTCTTCAGATATTTATTGTTGATTTCCTTCTATGCCCGTATTCCTTTTTGGACTCCAATATATTCCCACGCAAAAAATGCCGCAGGCTTTATTATCTCGTACACCATAAAATGCCTATTGGATTTTGATTTATATCACAAGATCGGAACCGGCAGGTGAACGCTGTCCAAAGTTTACAACCATATTTAAAAAATCTACGAAATATTTTAGGGTATTTTCTGATTTATTACATGAAATCATAGATAATTAGGGATACTTTTTCAATATTAAGCAATTAGGATAGCGTGGCTTGCAAGCAATAGGGTATATCAGTCGATTTAGCCGGCTAAGCGACCTTGATACAAAGTGACTAGATGGGTCTTTATTTCTCTAGCGTCTCTTTGATAATACTTATATAATTATAAGCAGTACAACGTAAAACTTACTGCTGGGTACAAGCCACTTCTCTAATAAAAAACATGGGCTTTATAGCTCCATTGCGGGTAGGCTTAACATCTTTAATTAACAAATGAAATTAGGTGGGAATGACAGCTTTAAATAGTTTCAAAGTCATGGACAGCTCCTAGCAAACTCCCTAACTCCGCGATGGTACCTAAGTACTGGAATATTTCACATAAACAAACCCATATCTTATATTCTTAAGGAATTTAGTATTTCGGAAACCGTAGGTTTGCTATCACTAGACCAACGATATATCTGAAGTCGGACATTCAGAAAAGTTACCCATGAAACATTTAAAAAAAAAAAAAAAAAAATATTGCAGGTCCCATATAAAACCTTATAATTTAAATTTAGAAAAAAATATTAAAAGTAGAGTTAATAAAAATGAAAAAAAAAAATAAAGTTAATAGATATAAAATAATTTAAAAATAATTTCATGGTATTTAATCGTTTAACCTATAACAAATTGAACAGATATACTAGTAGCTAAAAAGCGGTGATAGCCCAGTGGTTAGGGCGTCAGCCTCCTAATCAGAGGTCGGCGGTTCGAATCCGGGCACGCACCTCTAACTTTTCGGAGTTATGTGCGTTTTTAAACAATTAAAATATCACTTGCTTCAACGGTGAAGGAAAACATCCTGAGGAAACCTGCACGCCTGAGAGTTCTCCATAATGTTCTCAAAGGCGTGTGAAGTCTACCAATCCGCACATGGCCTGCGTGGTGGACTATGGCCAAACCCTTCTCATATTGAGAGGAGACCCGTGCTCTGTAGTGAGCCGGTAATGGGTTGATCATGATGACGATGATGATGACTAGTAGCTACTTCTCTGGTCAGAGACAACACTTTCTAGGCCGGGTCCATAAGCTGTTCGCGGGAATTTAACTTTAATTTTAACCGTAACAAACACGGGCGTTGTTATGAATGTCGGTATACCTAAAGGTGCGCTTAGCTACCCTCACCTGCCACAGCCAATTAGAGAATGAGGCCAGCAATTCTTACGTAACATGAGCGTCCCTACATCTAGAGAGGGCACCGACAGGAATAAATATTTATAACCTTAAAGCATGTCTTTTGTTAGTGTCCATATATCACGCAAATATATTTTAGATGTGGATTATTTGTCTTGCTATTATCCTATTTCATACTTTACCTACTAATATTATAAACGTGAAAGTGTAAGCATGGATGGATGTTTGTTACTCTTTCACGTAAACACTACTCTATGGATTTTAATGAAACTTTACATTTTTTTATTTTTTATTTTCGGACTGTCTATTAGCTGTGATAACTCTATTGGTTGCCACAGCGTAACCGGGCTGTTTGACGAGCTTCGGAAAGAAGCTCTGCCAGAAGAAATTTTGAGCTCTAGGGCTCGAAGAAACTAAGGGAACGTCTGCCTAAAGGCGCCTCCTTTGAGGCCACACTCTTGCTTAATATTTAAAAGTTATCCCTAAATATACATAATTTGAGATAATGAATCAGAAAATGTCCTTAATTATTTGACTGAACTTTGACTAGTTTCTTTTTTACATGAATCGGTCTTAGAATGACAGAAGCATAAATAATTTTTTTACAAGAATTATGACCGCACCAGTCAGTTTTTGTAGTAAGAGACACCTTCCTTGTTCATTATACGTTTGGCAATTTGGATTAGTTCTTTCAAACATTTGCAATGCCTCGTATGTACGAAAATGTATGTTGTATGTACGAATGCAGGGGTCAAGGGTAATATAAATTTTCTGAAAATTCCTAGTCCAAGAATTCTCCAGCCCTGGAAATCAGACCAGCCTTGGCGATTAGCATATCTTTTGTTTTTAACTAAGTTAAATCTAGGTCTAGCTAGCCGTGTCTGGAACTGTGCCCGGCGGAATTGTTGAGCGAGTTATTTTTCCCATTATCCATGAAGTGTGATGACATCTTATATAATAGTAAAATAAGCAGTAATAACTTGCGTCTAAAAACAATCTAATAACAAATCGCTACATGAAATTTTATTGTTTCTAATTAGATTTTGTGTTTTGGTCTACGTAAAATTTGACTATTGGTGGACTGTAAGTTTAAACTTTGCAGTCGTGCTTAGGATTTCATTATCAGAGGCTTGCAAAAAACTATAAAATATTTCGATTCGCGATGTCATTACCGCAAACAAATATCATTATCATCATCATGATCAACCCCTTGCCGGCTCAATATAGAGCACGGGTCTTCTCTCAATATCAGAAGGGTTTGGTCCGTTGAATCAAATGATATGTTAATGCTTAATTTTTTTTTTTTAAGCAATTAAACCTGTATATTTTTTTTTTATTAATGTACGCATTTTTGTTTATACGTACGTCAGCGTACGTTTGTTACGACAGTATCAGAAAATATATATAGATATTACATTGAAGACACACGTTGCTCTGTGAACCGCCGAGATCCCGGTCGGACCCAAAGGGGCAATGTAAGTCACGATCAGATAGCCGACGGCTTTATTTTTGTAATAAATTACCGGCCGCAGTCTTTTCACCTGCCTTCCCTTTATTTGGGACCGTTCTGGGGATTACAGGTGCGCGTATTGATTCAGGGTAAGGACACGCTAAGTGGTTGAAGGTGGGCAGATGTCAGACAAACCTCCGTGTGACTGTTATTTATATACAACTAATTACCTAACTTGGCTAAGTTTGTAGTGGGCTTCTTTTTAGACCAGAGTGCGTTTGGAACCCACATAGCTTTAGTTTTAAGTTAACGGATGTAGTTATCACCATCAAATCACTACTATGTAAATTATTGACGCGTCAAAAGTGCCTTGTAAAGAACTATTAACGGTATTGTCCAGGTATTGATTGCGATTTTGTTTATGACATTCAGAATACAATTTATTTTAGGCTAAATAATTATTTAAATCTTTATTACTATTTAATTTCATTTTATTAATTAGTTTCATAACTCTTATTTTAATTTTAAATTGACATTATTGTTTTGTTCGTTTTAAGATTTTTTTTGCACGCCTTTTAGGCAGAATGTGTTAGGCTACCCTTTAATCTTAAGATCTTTATATGAATTTACCACTTCCATGCAATAAACGAATTTGAATTTGAAGTATTTTGAATAAAGATTATTTATTTATTATTACCGCACGTAATTATTTCTTGTAATCTATCTAATACAAAGTCTTCATATAGAAGATTTAAGTATCTATTAGTGCTGCGCTTTTTCTACCTTTGCCTGTGGATAATGATGAGTTTTTTTTGTTATTTATTAGTTTTTAAATTATTTTTATTTATATTTATTCTGTCTAGGTAGTTATATATAGATAAGAATCAAATGATCTCAAACAAAATCCTCACTTGAAAATTTTATTTTATTTATTTAGGTATTTTTTGTCTTGTGGGATTTAGCGTTCCGGCACGATGTCGTGTAGAAACCAATTAGGAGTATGAGTTTACCATACCCCTAACAGGTTAGCCCGCTACCATCTTAGACCGCATCATCACTTACCACCAGGTGAGATGCAGTTAAGGGCTAACTTGTGGTGAATAAAAAAAAATGGTTTATGTATGTATGTATGGCCGTACATACTTACATTATTACTTTAAATATAGTATTTATTCTAACAACTTACTAAATGTACTGCATAAGTACCAAAATGTCATATGATTTTCTTAAGTTTGAACCCTAAAAAACATTATTATATCTACGTACCTACTTTACCTAAGTCTTACAATGGTCTTTTATAGCACCTACTTCGCATAGGGGCGTCTTGATTCGTCAGATAGAATCATTAATGAGTTTTTATTCCCATGCGGGCGGGGAACTTTTGAATGGAAAAATTAAAAAAAATAATTGAACGTATTCATAATTAAGAAATTAAACTTACAAACGCTTTCGTCCATTAGGGCACTTTAAAAAAGTGTGGATGGTGTTCAAAAGAAACACGTCTATTTATTCTACGCCACTTTATAACTGGAAAAAAATCTGGATATACGAGTATTTATTGCTGTGTCATACTGAAGATATCGGTTTATTTGTCAAGATGTTAACACAACTAGGTTTGAAGTGTGAAAACTTACTCTGTCTAAAACGCAGTTTTATTTTCACTATTATGTCATTATAGTTATTACAACCTAACCACCGGAGCAAGTGGGGTAAGGTGGGGGGTGGGAATATATCGTGTCGCGAGTTCTTCATGATGTTCTCAAAGTCGTGTAGATTCTACCAGTCGGCGATTGACCAGCGAGGTTGACTGCGGCTCTATCCCTTCACATTCTAAGAGGTAGCATGTACTTATGCAAGCAGAAATTCAATGCATACTCCACCCCAGCCTCTGAGGAACTGGAAACATATTCGTGTGAAATCTTTGGCAATATATTGTTGGGATACGTACGGATATTAGGGTGTAGTTCATACACGCTTAAAAGCAGTCCTAAATACCAGTAATAGTATAAGATAAGAACTTTTTGATATTGAATCATCTGCATGCATACCCTGGCCAAAAACCCGGGTATGCCACTATCAGAATTGTATGAAATATATATAATGATGATGAATATTACAATTTAATATTTTATTAAAGTGTCCTCCAAATAGAATGTCACATTTATAAATTTAAAATGCATATTATATATGTGAAGCTGTGATAGCTAGTGGTTAGGACGTCAGCCTCCTAATCACAGGTCCCCGCTATCTTATGTCATCCAGACGTGGGCTCCATCCACGGCCTCGGAGACGTACGTACCACTCACCGTCCGACACCTCGGCTTAGGCAACGTTATGGGATAACGGGGTTAAAACGAACGTCGCCTAAGCCGAGGTTCGGCCTCATAGGAGACGCCCTTAGGCAGACGTTCCCTTAGTTCCCTTAGGCTCAAAATTTCTTCTGGCAGAGATTCTTTCCGAAGCCCGCCAAACAGCCTAGTTACGCTGTGGCAACCAATAGGGTTAGCACAGCTAAAAGACAGTCCGAAAAGAAAAATCTAACGCTGGTTCCGAAATATACACATACATTTCGGAAATATGTATATAAGTTTATAAATTTGATGAACGTTACTTGCACTAAACGAATATGGGTAAAAAGACGGCGGATTCTCGTCGAAGGCCTGTGCCACTTTATTGGCCGTCCCATCCCACAGCGGGGCGCGAGATAAAAATCCGGGATTACGCTATCGGGCCGGCACACTCCCTATCCTAATGCCGGGTGAGGCCACTCTGAGTTTTATTAATTAATGGCTAATGGCCATAATGGCTTGTAACGCTGTTCATTAGCCCAGTGCCCCGTGGCCTTTTGAGTGATTTTGATTTTAACCCGCGGTGGAACGATGCTATTATTTTTAAATCCGTCCCGGTTGTCTGAATTTATAATTATTAAGTATATTTTCTTAATATAATTAACCATTGCTACTTGGTGCGTGGTTTCACGTCTACTAAGAATTATAACGTAATGCTATTTTGAGTCGCGTACCTTTTTTTTTCATTAAACTACAAGTTAGTTAAAACTGGTCATAGCGATGATGTGGCAGTCTAAGAGGGTAGCGTAATCCATATAGGTATATACTCCTATAATCCTAATCGGTTTTTTCGCGACACGTAAAAAATTCTCATGAAATGACTTTTTTGTAAGTAAAAAATGCGTATGATCATTGAAAATAACCTTTGAATTCTTGAATTTATCATTGAAATTTTTCAGTCAGGATAAAAACAAACAAAAACTGTCTTCAACACTGTACCTCTGAGTATTATACTTTGGAGAAAATTAAACGAAATAACTTATTTTATAGTTAGATAAATATATATTTAGGTATATATAGATAGCATATCTTAGTTCTATGGTAAGTTATATATAGCTACAGGTTGCTTAGGTTATTTTAGTTATATATATGATAGCCAAAAATAATTAAACATACCGCTACAAAAATGTGGAATACAACATTCTGTACGAGTTTCAATTAAATTTTTGTTTACCCTCAAGTTTTGACACAACACGTCATAATTCCACGGAATAACACCTCGGGTGCGGGAAAATATTTGAGGAAGCGATACCCAGCTCATGTAGAGGAGGACGCGTCTCCGCTATACACATTTTATCTAATAGCATTTAAATGTAAAAACTTTTTTGTAACAGCGGTGACATAAAACTCGAGTTCACGAAAAAATGAGACAAGAACATATTTACATCTATAGGATTGTCCGAGAGAGAATTACTGATATTAGTTTTGTTATCTCCAAATTATTCCACTTTTAACGCGTGTGAGCTGTTTGCTGTGTGTTTTATGTTACTTGTTTTTATTTAAACTGATTTTATTATATTTACCTTTCGGAAATCGATTATAAAGATGACGTCAAGCTAGATGTTAAATGAGAGTTTTTGTGCGTACGCTGTCGCATTATAACGTTTAAAGCCCTGAGTTCGATTTCCGGTTCGAGTCTGGTCAGGTGGGAGGCTTCGGCCGTGGCTAGTTACCACCCTACCGACAAAGACGTGTCGCAAAGCGATTTAGCATTTCAGCACGATGTCGCGTACAAACCAATTAGTAGTGTTGTTTTACGATAAACATAACAGGTTAGCCCGCTATCATCCTAGACTACATCATCACTTACCATCAGGTGAGATAGTTATGGGCTTCTTCTTAGACCAGGGCGCGTTTTGAACCCTCATAGCTATAGTTTTAAGTTTACGAATGTACTTATCACCATCAACTCACTTTTATGTACATTATTTACTATTACGTGTCAAAAGTGACTATTTGAATATAGATTATGATTGATTGATAAATTTCATGTGACATTTATATATATTAGAACATAAAAAACCGTAGATAGCGATAGACATAGGAACATTAAGGTAGTAGATTTAAATACCGATGCCGTGTCGTGCGACAGTGGCAACGCGCCTTCAATATTCGTGAAGGAGGTTTGTACAGTCGGCGGGACGGGTTTCGGTTGGGTCCATTGATACGTCTCAGATGCGTCTCAAGATTTCAATCTGACGAGTGTGTGCAGTGTGCAGTGTAAACTACGTCTGCGCACTAAACCGAATCTAAATTTAATAAAATCGTCTATTTCAAGGACCCTCATAGCTTAAGTTTACGAATGTAGTTCTCACCATCAACTCGCTACTCTGTAAATTATAGACGCGACAAAATTGCCTTTTGAAAGATTTTTTGAATAAATATTATGATTGATTGATTGATACACCCACTTCTAGTAAATGGTTGAACCGTATTTCAATAAAACATATCTGTGAACCATCGCCAAGAAACTAGCTACCAAATAAAAATAACCATCCAAATCGTTTAAGAGCTTTACAGGCAAACAAACACAGAAATGCATAGCGGTTGAAGTTATAACTTTTAAACCCCCCTCTTTTGCGTCGGGAGTTGAAAAGCGGTCTGATTAATGCCAGATGAAATGCATCCGATAAGTCTGCCGTTATGAGACCCTTCATATCGCTTCCCTTCATATACCTAATCCCTTGGAATGTGTCGGTGCCTACTTGGTTTGAACAGTTTTTATAGCTATTGGAAACTTTTCTTTGTTTATACGCTACAAGTTCGCCCTTGACGGCTTTTTCACCTGGTGGTAAGTGATGATGCAGTCTAGGATGGTAGCGGGCAAATCTGTTAGGAGTATGGTAAACCCACATTCCTTATTAGTTTCTACGCAATATCGTGCCGGAACGCTAAACCGCTTGGCGACACATCTAGTCGGTAGAGTGTTAACTAGCCACGGCCGAAGCCTTCCACCAGACAAAACTGGTGCCGTGGAAAAATGAATTTAAAATGTAGCCTATATTGCTCGCTTATAATGTAGCTGTATAATGGTGAAAGATTTTTTTAAATCTGTTCAGTGGTCAAGGCCTCTAAGCGTAACAAATAAAAAAAAAGATTCACATTTATACTAATAGATATGTAGTTATAAAAAAAAAACAACACAGGAATCAAAAAACTATTGATTAGTCGATACCTGACCGAGTTACATATATATATATATATATATATATATATATATATATATATATATATATATATATATATATATATATATATATATATGTATGTGTATATATATATATATAATGATATATACACATACATATTTATATATACGGAAAATGCTATTGCACCACCTTCCGATTTTGTACCGATATAGCCGCCAAATTGTATACTGTTTTGTATTTTTTTTCTATTATTTTTTGGTGTATTAATTAATTAAAAGGATCCCCTAAAGCAAGACAAGCCATCGACGTCGGTCATTAAGCCATTGCGAAAAGTGGGAGGTCATTACCACTGCGCGGCACAGAGCTGTCCCTCTCAAAGGAGAGTGACAAATAGCCTACGATGACATCGATCGGGTTAACTTTGACTTTGCTCAGACTTAACAAACAGTTGAAATGAGACAAGTTAATTCACAAGTCTTCATTCAAAGTCGTTGTTAAGTCTGACTGATATTACTGAATGAAACAGGCGATTCTTTGTAGAAGTCCATGGTATACAACATGGTATGAACATTTACTTAGCAATTTTTTTTTTGTTTTTTTTTTCTTAGCAATTCAACATTGTGGAATCGATATCTCCTGCTCCGATGTTGGAGCGAAACTAGCCAGTTTAAAAGGAATTCGGGAAGATCTGTGTGAAGACGGTGTGGTGTATAAAGATTGTAGTAATTAAAATCACCGTGTAGATTTGCCAATTTTTATGCGAATTACAAAAAAAAAATTAAAAAGTTGGAGGTCCTGGGTTCGATTTCCGGCTCGAGTCTAATCTGGTGGGAGGCTTCGGCCGTGGCTAGTTACAACCTTACCGACAAAGACGTGTCGCCAAGCGATTTAGCGTTCCGGCACATGTCGTGTATAAACCAATTAGGAGTATGAGTTTACCTTACCCCTAACAGGTTAGCCCGTTACCATCTTAGACCGCATCATCACTTACCATCAGGTGAGATGATGTCAAGGGCTAACTTGTGGTGTATAGAAAAATAAAATAAGCTTGGGGTTAAATGAACCAACTTGTCTCCATCTTAAGTGTCTGATATAAATCTCTCGCATTTTTAAACAGAAAGTAAAGCCAAATTACTCTCTGTAAAATTAAAAACACGCCGCTTGATAAAATTATAAAATTGATAAACTTTTTAATAAAAACGTATTTTCAAGCCCAAAAATAGTTTTGGTAAAAAAAGTCACAGTTTATCAACTAATACAGATGTTATCGTTCATTAAATTAAGAGTCCTCTGTAAATTTGAGACACAATAAACATTTTTTTCATTAAAATAAAAAGTACATGTGAATAATATATCTGCGAAGTAAAATTTCCCCTTAGTGTTGGAAATGCAGCACAAAACACCTCCCAATTCCCGCTGGAACAGTAATCACTTTCCACCACGTTCTCCTCGTAGGGATAATAGTCACACGTGACGACCGACGCTACGTCGACCATGACCTCGTTCGGGAACTGGAACATACTGTAATGGAAAAAAAAACATATATTTTACCCTATCTATATGAATAAAATAGAAACTACTTTTCGTTACAAAAAAATTTCGTCATAAATCATCGTACTTTTGGCTACGCAAGCACAATTTTAGAGAAACTAATTAATTATACGTTACGTGATTACAAAAATATAAAAACATTACTGCAATAATTTTCACATTAAAAAAAAAAGAACCATTTTTTAAATATTTTTTTTTTTCATAAACTCGAGTGGAGTATGGTTTCTAGCGGTACCGTATGCATCCAAATCTTTTTGAACATTTAGAAGCTATGTTGCTCATAAAATAACATCTCAATATGTACTCAAATGCATAAGGAATAATCTCAAACACCTTGATATTAAGAAAAGTTCCTACTTTCAAATCCAAAAGTACCCTAGTTCAAAGAGACTTTTCCATGTACTAATTACAATTTCGGACATTCATTGCTACCGGTAATTAAGACTTGAGCTGTTAATACCCTCTTTTTTCGCATCGCATGTGTCCAGCATCGGAACGCCTTCTGACTGAGAACATTGGTGATGGAACTACACATAATTACACATACACAAATGTTTTTACAACTATAACAATAGAGTACACACACACACACACACACAAATTGAATTATTATTAATATAAGGCGGGGCCTACGTCAGAGAGGCGAGTTCTACCAAAAACTATAACGTAACTATATAATAATAACCCAGAAAATTGGAATGATACTTGTTTAAAAAAACTATGACATAATTATTATTCTTATTAACTTAGTAGTTGAATATTAGCTTTTTTATTTTATTTTTTTATTTTAATATAAGGTTCGGAGGTGGGCATCGGCTCTGCATGAGCCGATGCCCACCTCCACACAGTTTTTACTAATGCAGTGCCGTCCTTCCCATTTTTCTTTGACTTAAGTGTTCTCAATACAGCTTTTTTTTTAAAGTTTAAAGTTTAAGTGCAGCACAAACACCGCTATTGAAACTATATCCACTACAGTGCTTAAATACTAAAGGGTTTGTGGGGCAGGTTCGTTACAATAGCAAGCCGTATGACGTCGTTATGCAGATTTGACTCTCGGCTGTTAACGACATGATCGCCGGACGACGCCAATTCCAATCGCTTTGCAGAACGTTGCATCTGATTTTTGGCAGACTAGATACTAGACTGATTGTCATTCATCAGTTAATACCTATTGGTATCTGTGTGAGTATAAAAGCTGCGATAAAAAGAAGCTGTGATAGCCTAGTGATCCTGGGCACGCACCTCTAACTTTTCGGAGTTATGTGCGGTTTTAAACCATTAAAATATCACTCGCTGCAACGGTGAAGGAAAACATCGTGAGGAAACCTGCACACCTGAGAGTTCTCTATAATGTTCTCAAAGGCGTGTGAAGTCTGCCATATGGCCAGCGTGGCGGACTATGTCCTAACCCCTCTCATATTGAGAGAAGACCCGTGCTCTGTAGTAAGCCGGCAATGGGTTGATCATGATGCTCCTTTATATACAACAAGCGTCATTTGAGCATACATAATAAAAATATAAATCTAACTACCCTAATACACTACTTGAATATTTAACAAATTATTGACTTTCTTCACTTTGAATGACTTTAACTGAAAGAAATAAATTTTGTGGCGTAAATTTTGTCACCTCTTCATAGCCTGGTATTTTTATTACCATCAAATGTAATAGATACTCTCAGATGTTTGAATACCATAAGATATATTGACGACATCCGTGGTGCAGTGCGTGCATCATGAAGTTGGAGGTCCTGGGTTTGATTCCCGGCTCGAATCTGGTCTGGTGGGAGGCCGTGGCCCGTTACCACCCAACCGACAAACGTGTCGCTACGTTTGTCGGTTGGGTGGTAACGGACGATTAGCGTTCCGGCACGATGTCGGGTAGAAACGAATTAGAAGTGTAGGTTTACCATAACCCTAACAGGTTAGCCCATTACCTTCTTAGACTGCATCATCACCAGGTGAGATAGCCGTCAACTTGAATTAAAAAAAACCTTGTCCTCTATGGATAGCCTATTCAGTAAAAATGGCCATTATGTGAAATTGATTTTGAGACTATAAAGTGGTTTTATAAATTAACTAAAGTTGCTGTGAATTGGGTTTAACAGCTAAAGAATTTAATTTCTTACATTTACGGTATTATCTTTAGACAAGTTATCGAAAAATTACGTAATTGTGAAGAAAAGTTGTTTTTTTCCTTTTTTTTTTCGGACTTTCTATTAGCTGTACAAACCCTATTGGTTGCCACAGCGTAACCGGGCTGTAGTAAAAGTTTTTAGCGCCACACCTCGCACACCATAGGTAACCCACTTCAATATGGTTAAAAAAATCTCTTTGCATAGGCAGTGGAGTAAGATTGAACCTATTTATACGGGTTATAAATTGGTTGATTGTTCAAATGTTAACAGTGTGCCGACACTCCATCTTCCCTTGAGTATATATATTGTTGGTACGGGCGTCCAATAGCCCAAAGCCTGAGAGCTGTGTTGTAACGTGACAGCAGACGTCAAAGGCAATGTGTGTACATGATATCCAATCACGAGTGTATTGCAATTCTGATGCACGCGAAGTGGTCTGCAATTACGCATCTCTAACAGTGAACGGTCAACAAGATAACATTATAATCCAATGACTTGTCTCTAATTCGGTCACAATATTCACTTCTAAATAATAATTTCAAAGTTCTTATCATATCACACGTAATTTTAATGTACTGATGGCGTTTGGGATGCCTCTCAATTAGTTCAAAGTTATGATCTCAATTAATTGATTAATTGTATGCAACATACGATATAATGACCGAATGATATTGGAAGTACCTACATCACACTACATGTGCTTATGTATGTAAACTGCGAAGGAGCACCTCCTTCGCAGTTTTTAAGCAATTAAAATATCACTTCTTAGGAAAACTTCGTGAGGAAACCTGTACGCCTTAGCGTGTGAAGTCTGCCAATCCGCACATGGCCAGCGTGGTGGACTATGGCCTAGCCCTTCTCATATTGAGAGGAGACCCGCGCTCTGTAGTGAGCCGGCAACTGGTTGATCATAATAATAATAATTACGTAATTTATGCAATAATATTAAGCTTGAGTGATATAATACACGTAACCAAGACAGATCTGCCGGGTGAAATTTATTATTATTTTATTCAACAACGGGTAAAGAGATTCAATTCGAAAATGCGTTTACGCATCCCCTCCGAAAACGACGCAGGCAAGACCGCTTCCGACGAGGTATGTGGGAACCCCCCACATACCCCGTCGGAAGCCCCATATACTGGCCACCAGAATACCCACTAAAATCCAGCGATGCTCCTACGCGTCGCCTGGTGGCTGGGTCACGGGAACACTCATGCACTCGACCGCGGCCCAGCCAGCGGCGTCCGCTGAGGCAGACCAACCACGGGGACTTTATTGGCTTTTATTTCTATTAATTTTCAACGTCAACCAAGTTTACCAAGTTTCAAAGTTCCTTACTTTTAAACGTAGAGAATTTTTTACCAATAAAAGTCATTAATTGTAATATTTTTTCCGGAATCGATTCTCTTAATGCGGTGTCGAAAGATGACAACTTGACCAATGATTATATTAAGACACTATATTAGGTAAATAGTTATTCGCTATAGTTATATTTAAGCTAGAAAAAAAATTCGCCTGTACATAGTCGCTTTTCTACGACCGTGACCCATTTTGATGACTGGAGCGTATTAAAATGCAGAATGTATTGTTGTTAGTAGTCCATGTTGAGCGTTCCCCAAACGGAGATGGTGGCGGTGAAGATCGCGGCCAGGCGCTACAGTTTATACTAGCTTTTATCCGCGGCTTCGCTCGCATTGAGTATCAGAGATCATTATAATAGAAATGAATCATTATGATAACTATATTTTAACAAAGCATTTTTTTAATGAATAGAATATTTCGGCGGAATATAGCAAATTATACTTGCTGTTTATTGTTTAGAGCATTTTTTATATTTTGTATTTTTTTTTATAATAAATGTATCCTAAGTTACTTCTAGATACCTACCAGAATATTTGTACAAAGTTTAATGATGATCGGTTTAGTAGTTTTCAAGTGAAAGCGTAACAGATAAACTTAAATTCACATTATTAATATTAAGTATGATTTAACTGGTGGAAGACTTCGGCCGTGGCTAGTTACCATTACCGCCAAAGATGTACCGCGAAGCAACAAATGTTTCCGGATACCATGTTGCGTAGAAACCGTTAATGATAATGTTTATGCAGATGACATCATTCCTCTTATAATCTCGCCTGCATCTTAGACTGTATCATCACCTCACACCTTGACGACCTCCGTGGCGCAGCGCGTGCGCTGTTGCATTTTTAACTTGGAGTTGATTCCCTGCTCAAGTCTGGTCTGGTGGGAGGCTTCGGCCGTGGCTAGTTACCACCCTGCCGACAAAGACGTGTCGCCAAGCGATTTAGCGTTCCGACACGATGTCGCGTAGAAACCAATTAGGAGTATGGGTTTATCATAGCCCTAACAGGTTAGCCCGCTACCATCGAAGACTGCATCATCACTTACCACCAGGTGAGATTGCCGTCAAGGGCTTACTTGTATACAAAAAAAACAGTTAGGAGTGTTGGTTTATCATAGCCCTAACAGGTTAGCCCGCTACCATCGAAGACTGCATCATCACTTACAATCAGGTGAGATTGCCGTCAAGGGCTTACTTGTATAAAAAAAAACACACACACATCTGTATTGCCACCAGGAATGAGGAGTATTCATACAAAAGCTAACTTTTAAAAAAAATAATAATCAGTCATAAAAATAATTTTTTCTTGCGTTTACGGGCGCCTTATCGATTCGTGTTCGAAATGCTTTGTATTCTACCGCCTGCTCTATGTAACGCGACCGTGACCGCTACCACCGCTATTTGGGTAACGCTTTATGTGGAGGGTACTAATGTGCTTCACTAATGAGATATACAAGTGAGTCTATAATCACGGTATAATGATACAGTACCTACCTATAATAAAAACAATATTAGTAACGACGGTTGTAAAGGCGTTCGACCTAGATACGGCAGAGTTAATGAAAGGTTACGTTTGGTTAAAAAAACTTGAATACTATAGTCAAAAGACAGTCGGGTTTTCATATTAATCCAATTTCATCACTAATTTTGTCTGGTGGGAGGCTTCGGCCGTGGCTAGTTACCACCCTACCGACAAAGACGTATCGCCAAGCGATTTAGCGTTCCGACACGTTGTCGCGTAGAAACCAATTAGGAGTGTGGGTTTAACATACACTTAACAGGTTTGCCCGCTGCCATCTTAGACTGCATCATCACTTACCATCAGGTGAGATGGCCGTCAAGGGCTAACTTGTAGTAAATAAAAAAAAAAACTAATTCTATGGAAGAGTGCTTTCAACCCAATGCAACATTTAATTTTATTCGATACGTAGATAGATGACCTTTTAAACTTTTATCTTTGCAAAGTTTGTTTTAGCATTTCAAGATATGATTTTGAAAGAAATTGTAAAATCAATTTTGTCAAAGCAAAACAAGCTTAGAGAGCCCTTCCCTCAATCTCATCATGATCAACCCATTACCGGCTCACTACAGAGCACGGGTCTCCTCTCAATATGAGAAGGGTTCGGCCATAGTCCACCACGCTGGCCATGTGCGGATTGGCAGACTTCACACGTCTTGGAGAACATTATGGAGAACGCTCAGGCGTGCAGGTTTCCTCACGATGTTTTCCTTCACCGTTGAAGCAAGTGATATTTTAATTGTTTAAAAATGCACATAACTTCGAAAAATTAGAGGTGCGTGCCCGGATTCGAACTGCCGACCTCTGATTAGGAGACTCACGCCCTAACCACTAGGCTATCACAGCCTCAATTCTCACCGTAGCATTATTGTATACGCAGTAATTGGTCGTCGCTGCTCTCTACATTTTCATCATCTAGCCAAGGAAAAAGATATCCTCAGCAGTATATATAGGTTGTCGTTAAACCAAATAGCAAATCATTCGTCCTCCGAAACAATGGCCAATAAGAAAGCCGGCAGTTCTCTGTCCGAAGTCGGTTAATCCCCGGGAGATGAGAAAGTAGAAAAGATATTGTAGAAATCTGTCGATTTCCACTGACGAGACTCGAACCCGTCCCGAAGAGGTTTAGGCGTAAGCGTTTATATCTGAAGCGTATGCGTGGCGAAAGCGGAGCGAAAGGCAAGAGAAAGAATGAAGTCGGAAAGATAGAAATGAATGATATATTGCAAGATGAAATATTCTGTATATTGAAATTAAATAAACTAGGTACAAAATGATTTTAAGCAGAACAGCTAAGGTAAGCGCGGCGCGAGCAGTCAAGAAGCTGGTTAGAACACGACTGGCGTTCGCAGCTCCGGCGCCCGCGCTCGTCCCGTAGCTGAAGGTCGTTGCGGTCGCTGTCCATACGAATATCACGCGCGCGCTGCGTGCAGGCGGCGCGTGTAAGCGCGCGGACACTTGCACCGACGCGAACAAAAGAATCGTATGATTTTGGTGTGTGGCCCAAGGCAAAGGAGGCCACGCAAGTTTGCGGTCCAAGCAACTTCTTTTCTTCGCAGTAGTATCGCCACAGTTCCCCCCTGCCAGACCATGACTATGGTCGATAAAAATCGGGGAACCTCACACGACGTCCACTTCTGGTTGTTCTCTCTTTGCCCGTCGTTTCTGAAGTGGTGACGACGTCTGATGTAGGAGCTTCTGCACCGTTTTGTACTCTGGGCTCGTTGTGTACCTCTGGGCTTTTTACTTCTTCGCGCATTACAAAAGCTGGTTTGAGTCTGTCGACAGAAACATTAGTGTTCTTCCCTTTTACCTCTAACGTAAAGTACTTAGGTTGCCTTCGAAGAACCTTGTACGGCCCGGTGTAAGGTGCTTCCAGGGGTCTTCTAACGTCGTCACGGCGAAGGAAGACGTGTGAAGCAGAATGCAAGTCTCGAGGAATGTAGAAAGGGGAAGTCGTGTGCCACGATGTTGGCCTCGGAGTGAGATTGGCCATGTGGACTCGGAGTCGCGTGGCGTACTGTGTGACATCGGCTGCGGTGAACTGCTCTGTAGGAGATATAAACTGACCAGGTAGGTGCAAAGGTTCACCATAAACCAACTCCGCAGGCGTAGTTTGGATATCGTCTTTCCAGGAACTCCGCATACCGAGTAGTACTAGAGGTAAGGCTTCGGTCCACTGTGATGTTGAGTGGCACATGATGGCAGCCTTGAGCTGCCGGTGCAAGCGCTCAACGATGCCATTAGCAGCTGGATGGTAGGCGGTGGTGCGAAAGTGGCGTGCACCAACTAGGGTAGTGAGGGCCTTGAAAAGGTGGCTCTCGAACTGGCGACCCTGGTCTGTAGTCACCCGCGCAGGACAGCCAAATCTAGCTATCCAGCCAGACACCAAGGCAGCAGCGCAGGCCTCGGCGGTGATTTCCTTAAGCGGGTACGCCTCAGGCCACCGAGTAAATCGGTCGATGACAGTGAGACAGTACCTGTAATCATAAGAAAGCGTTAAAGGTCCTACGATGTCGAGGTGAATATGGGAAAATCTGGATGATGGGATAGGGAACGAGGATAAAGGGGAAATGGTATGACGGGTAATTTTGCTTGCTTGACACTTCAAACAATGTCTAGCCCACTCTCTACAGTCTCTGCGGATCCCTGGCCACACAAAGTTTTGAGACACCAGTCGCACTGTAGCTGCGCATCCAGGGTGATGTATATTGTGCAAAGACTCGAAAACTTGTCTTCTTAACTGTGGTGTAACGTACGGGCGAGGTAATGGCGTTGAAGTGTCACAAAATATGGGTTTGTTACCATTCAGAGCGGTAACCTTCTCAAGTTTGAGCGACGAGCCGTTTTGAATGAGGTTTTGCAGTTCTGAGTCTTCGCTCTGAAATTTTGCAAGCTCCTCGAAATTGATGGCGGTTGACACTTCTTCTACCCGTGACAAGGCGTCAGCGACGATGTTTTCTTGGCCAGGAAAGTATCTGATGTCTGTCGTAAATTGACTGATATAATCGAGATACCTGAACTGTCGGGGAGGTAGGCTTTCCTTATTTGCTTTGAAGGCGAACATCAACGGTTTATGGTCTGTGAATATAGCAAAGATCCTGGTTTCTACCATATGGCGAAAGTACTTTACAGCTTCGTATGCCGCTAGTAGTTCGCGTTCGTAGGGGCTATATTTCTTCTGAGAGGGGCTCAACTTATGCGAATAAAAGGCTAAAGGTTGCCAGTCGTTACCTTTTCGCTGCTGCAAGACGGCTCCTATGGCGACGTCAGATGCATCGGTCATTATTGCCAACTCAGCTGATGGATCTGGATGAGCCAGTAGAGCTGCATTGCACAATGAATGTTTGGTCTCTTCGAAAGATTTGAGTAGCTCTGGAGTCATGATCACAGGATGGTTACCTTTTATTTTGGGACCAGCGAGAACGGCATTTAAAGGGGCTTGAAGTTTGGCTGCTTGAGGTATGAACCGATGGTAGAAGTTTACCATGCCCAAAAATCTTCGCAAGTCCTTTACCGTTGTGGGGACCGGATATTCTTGGATGGCCTGGATTTTACTTTCTAAGGGCTTCGTACCCGCGGCTGAAACTTGGTATCCTAGGAAAGTTACTTCGGAGCGTCCAATATTGCACTTAGCAGTGTTTACTACAATGCCGTATTCTTTCAGGCGCTGGAATAGCTGCCGTAAATGCTGTTTGTGCTGTTCAGAGGTTCGTGAGTACACTAGGATGTCATCTATGTAACCATAGCAAAAATCCAGTCCGAGCAATACCTCGTCAATGAACCTTTGAAAGGTTTGTGCAGCGTTTCGCAAACCAAAAGTCATATACTTGAACTCATATAGGCCAAATGGTGTTGTAATGGCGGTCTTTGCTATGTCGTCGGGGTTTATGGCTATTTGGTTATAAGCCTTTACAAGGTCAATTGTGGAAAAGGTTGTGCACCCTGCCAACTGATAAGCAAAATCATGGATGTGACGGATGGGGTACCGGTCTGGTATTGTTCTGGCGTTGAGTGCTCTATAGTCGCCGCAAGGTCGCCATCCATCGTCTTTTTTCCTTACCAGGTGGAGGGGTGCTGACCAAGGACTTTCTGATCTTCTGGCTACCCCGCTTGCAAGCATGTCTTCAAACTCCTTTTTAGCTGCCATGTGACGCACGGGATCTAGACGTCGGGGTTTACATGACACTGGAGGACCAGGTGTCGTCCTTATGAAATGCATAGTGTTATGCTTACCCGGTAGATGAGTACCTGGCGGCCGTGTTATCTCCGGATACTCGCGCAGAATTTCGTGGTAGTCTGTCTCTCCTACCACGGTCTTCACGGATGCGATGTCGTCGGTAGACCTACAATGTACTCCAGCAACTGATAGTGACGTTACATTGTCTATCAAGCGCTGGTTCCTGCAGTCGACGAGTAAGTGGTAGAAACTGAGAAAATCTACACCAATGATAGCACGTGACACATCAGCTATCGTGAACCTCCAGGTGTAGGTTCTGCGAAGACCTAGGTTAAGTTGCAGCTGTATCGGACCAAAAGTGTGAATGACTGTGTTGTTAGCAGCTACTAAATCAAACTTTGATTGTTTTACTGGCGTCCTAACTGCCGACCGAGGGAAAACACATAAGTCAGAGCCAGTATCCACCAGGAATTGAATTTTAGTCGCACGGTCGGTTACGAATAGACGGCCTGATGAAGAAGAAGGACAGTCGTTGGCCGCTACTTGCGACTGCCCGCTGCGTTTTCCGACTTATAAGTGCAGGGCTGCTTACACTTTTTGGCCTTATCACCGAACGTGTAGTGGTAGTAGCAATGCGGATGATCGGGAGGTGGCTGCTGACGTCTAGAGTTACCGGAGCGGTCATACCTTCTGTATCGGGATTGTGAGCGGGACCGTGAGCGTGGTCGTGAATGTCTTCTGTCCTGTTTATCAAGTCTCGATGTCAGTAGCGCTACTTGCCTGGTCAGCTCGCATACTTGTTTAGCCAGGTCGGAAGCGGGAACGCCGGCGGAAGCAACTTGCGGGGTCGACGGGGCTATCTCGTGCACCCTGTCCGCGATTTCGGCTAGTTGTTCGACCTGCAAATCCGCAATCTGTGAAGCAATGACAGTTTGAATGTTCTGTGGTAAGCGACTTGTCCATATACTTTTGACAAAATCGGATGCACCAGAAGGACCTGCTAAATTTTGTAGATGGCGGAGAAACTGAGATGGTCTCCTATCACCGAGCTCCTCGTGAATTAAAAGTTGCTGTGTGCGTTTTTCCTGTGAGGCGGATAGACGGTTGATCAGCTCTGTCTTCAGTTTAAGGTACTTATTCGTCTCGGGAGGGTTAGTGATTATGTCCTTAACTTGCAATGCATATTTAGTTTCTAGCTGCGTAGTGACAGTATAAAATTTACTAGTGTCGCTAGTTATCCTTGAAAGGACAAATTGGCCCTCTAATTGTGCGAACCAAAACGCAGGCTCTTCAGGACAAAATGGTGGGCACTGCACAGTAATTCTCGCAACTTCTCGGTGTGGCCCTACGTTTGTCTCCTTACATTCAGCATCACTAAAACACTCACCCTGAGACATCTTCTTTAAAATAAAAATATTAAAACGCTCACCGGTATTCACTTGTACCAACCGCTGATGCAGGTAAACACTTTTCGTCTTCGTAACAAAGCCACTGTTCTGGTACCACGACTGCTTCTTGTTTCTTGGGTCTTCTTGGTCCGGATCACGTCGGGGTCACCAATGTAGAAATCTGTCGATTTCCACTGACGAGACTCGAACCCGTCCCGAAGAGGTTTAGGCGTAAGCGTTTATATCTGAAGCGTATGCGTGGCGAAAGCGGAGCGAAAGGCAAGAGAAAGAATGAAGTCGGAAAGATAGAAATGAATGATATATTGCAAGATGAAATATTCTGTATATTGAAATTAAATAAACTAGGTACAAAATGATTTTAAGCAGAACAGCTAAGGTAAGCGCGGCGCGAGCAGTCAAGAAGCTGGTTAGAACACGACTGGCGTTCGCAGCTCCGGCGCCCGCGCTCGTCCCGTAGCTGAAGGTCGTTGCGGTCGCTGTCCATACGAATATCACGCGCGCGCTGCGTGCAGGCGGCGCGTGTAAGCGCGCGGACACTTGCACCGACGCGAACAAAAGAATCGTATGATTTTGGTGTGTGGCCCAAGGCAAAGGAGGCCACGCAAGTTTGCGGTCCAAGCAACTTCTTTTCTTCGCAGTAGTATCGCCACAATATAAAGGCTGGCAAGTAATCGATCCACCGAATAGAGTTAGAATGGCAAACTGTGACTGCTGCGGTACAAGTTATCACAACAGAGCGGTTGAATTACAATAGGCGAGTAATTTATAATAGATTTCGTGAACGTGAAATTTTCTTACCATATATACTAAACGTGAGTATATAAATTAAAATATCATTTGCTTCAACGGCGAAGGAAAACATCGTGAGGAAACCTGCACGCCTGAGAGTTCTCCATAATGTTCTCAAAGGTGTGTGAAGTCTGCCAATCCGCACATGGCTAGCGTGGTGGACTATGGCCAAACCCTTCTCATATTGAGAGGAGACCCGTGCTCTGTAGTGAGCCGGTAATGGGTTGATCATGATGATGATGATGATGAGTATATAAATTAGTTTTCCTACGGTGTTTTGCTTTCGTTGATTTCGTTGTTTTAGTTATTTTAAATTCAAAACTGATAGACTAGAATAACATTTCAAACTCTTTGAGATTTTCAATCAATAATTGATAATAATCAATAAAGGGAGTTTCAAATAATAACAAGTGTACGATTGGGAACGAAAGCTATCTATATGCCAAATTAGAGCCTGATCCACCCAGAAGTGCGAACAGTGCGGCGATAGAATCAGCCAGTCAGCCAGATTGTGATAAGAAATGTTTATCGGACTTAAACATGCAAAAAATCTGCAAGGCGCGTTAGAATTTGTTTTTTTATTTTATTTTTATTATTCTTGTACCAAATTTGTGACATGAAAAGCATCTCTTCCAGCTACCCTCCTTCCTGAAACAAAAATTATTTTCCTGAGATAAAAATTATATTCCTACCAAATCTTGGGTAACTAAATTATACATTAAGTTATTATTTTGACTTCTGTGAACTAGGTGAAAGAATAGAAATAGTTATCTATTATTATAAATATAAAATCGCTTTCTCCTTTATTTTTGTCCATAATCTGCAACTCAGAAGTTAGTGAGAACACTCGTTGGCTTTAGGTGAACAGATGGCAGGAAATGATAGAGTTATTGCCCTCGCTTATCATTTACCCCTACCCACTGACCTGGGCTACTACCACTTCTAACAAAACAATGTAATTGAATAGATGTTTCGAAAACAATTGTTGGTAAAGTGGTTCGTAGTTCACTAGGTGAAACTTTTAAGTAAAATCTACATATTTCGGTGTTTTTTTTATCACCATCTATTTCAGATTAACACACGAGGGCGAGTACATACGTACGAGGAGGGAAATGAGTACGTACACTAAATGAAACGCAAGCGAGCCAGTTAGCGGCTAGCAAGCGTAAACAGTTTTGGCGTGATAAACAATAAACAACACGTATAATTTGCTATATTCCAAATTATACTTGTTGTTTATTGTTTATCATGGACTTCCGCAAAGTGGCGTTACTTTGCGGAAGTCCATGATATTCATTATTAGTTTTGGCGTGCTTCGACAGAGTCGTCAACGAAAAAAAAGAAAAAGAGACGTTGTCACGGAACTGTCCTACGTTTCTCTTAGTGGTTATTATCTTAAAAGTTCTGCTGTTACGATATTAGCTAAATTCTGTGTTCGAATAAATCGAGTCAAATCTAAAGGTGTTCTTATTGCACGATACCTGAAAATTGCCCACACGATGTCGGACGGATCAAGTCAAAATCCGCCCGATCCATATAAATCCCGATCCGATACAAATAAATTTATGATTTGTAATCGACGCGTCCGTATATCAATAATATAACGTCACGTAACGTTTCCAGAAGTGAGGAGTGCGTTTGACTTTAAAAAACATCCTGTATTTCGACAGGATAAAAACAAAGTAACAAATCACACTTTTTGACGACCTTCGTGGTGCAGCGCATGCGCTCTCGCATTTAAAAGTCGGAGGTCCTGGGTTGGGTTCCCGGTCGAGTCTAGTCTGGTGGCCGTGGCAAGTTACCATCCTGCCTACAAAAACGTATCGCCAAGCGCTTTAGTGTTCCGGCACGATGTCGCATAAAACCAATTAGGAGTATGGGTTTACCATAGCCCGCCCCATACCCTTAACAGGTTAGCCCGCTACCATCTTAGAATGCATCATCACTTGCCATCAGGTGAGATGCCGTCAAGGGCTAACTAGTGGTGAATAAAAATTTAAAAAAAAAACATATTCTTGGAGGTATTGGAAGTTACAAAGAATGCTTTTTATCAAAAAAAAAAAACTGCGAAAAAAAAAACTGCTTTGTTCCTATTGTATTTTTATTCCTATTGTATTTCTGATACTCAACGCGAACGAAGCCGCGGATAAAAGCTAGTGTAAACTTTACCTTTGCAATGCTAAGCCTCAAAAATTATTTCATAAGTCCTTCATTCATTGGTTATTTTGGGTATTGCCTTCAGCGCAGTGCAATAATCTCACCAACAACTACTGCAAAAAGTAAACCTATTGGTATGTATTTAATTAACAGAGTTGATAACGACTACTGGGGCATTATCACATTATTTACAAACATTCTTGCAAATAAATGTTTTAATATTTATTATAACGCTGATTACGTGTTCATTACATCATTACGCCCCTAGTGATTTAATATTTACAGACGGCGGGACGACTATGTGGATAATTTCTATAAATTGAATAATCCTTTTCAGTCAGATGAACTTCGCGCGCCTCATTATGGCTCGTCCGCAGTTTTCATTCGTTTTCACAATGTCATCTGTCTGCGTCCATTATCGAAGTTGCCGGGAGTGCAGAAAATGCTGCTTTACATTATTTTTCCGATATAGAAATGATAAAAATTCAAAATCAATAATAGCTTTATTCATAATCATAATCATAATCATTTATTTGCAAAAATGTTAGTAAATAATGAGATGGTGTATACAATTTTGTCAATAAGTCGACCAAAACATTCAACTAAACAAATAGTGTGCAAAATACAAACATAAACTTTTCATGCAAACCTATTTATTACAGCCACCTATGAATCGTTTATGTGTTATACTAATCTTATTCCTTATTCAAATAGAGCTTCATACAATATTTCTTTAATATTTTTTTTTGTTTAATATCACGATTTATTAAATTATTATATATTTGGAGTTATTTTTTTAATAGCTATATTTTTTACTGCTTCCTTCGGTTTCCCGTTATTTTTGTAATTTGTTTTTTTCTTTTTCTTTTAATTATTATTAATTTTTTTTGACGAAACGTCAAAAAAAATCTTACGAAATCTTTGAAAAAAAATCTTATACGAAAAACTCAGCTGAGACCAGAGGGTCTCGTATAAGACACGACATATGCCGAGCTTTATGTACACCCTTTCTGGTTGGTGTTACAGACAGACAAAATTTCTGATTAGCATATGATGTACTGTGTGTAACACCATATGAGAAATTTAATTGAAAATTGATGTAGAAAGAGGTTGTCCCCATTAACTGGAACAATGGAACTACAATTTTTATCATCATTATCATGATCAACCCATTACCGGCTCACTTCAGTGCACGGGTCTCCTCTCAACATGAGAAGGGTTTGGCCGTAGTCCACCAGCCTGGCTATGTGCGGATTGGCAGACTTCACACGCCTTTGAGAACATTATGGAAACTCTCAGGCATTCAAGCTCACGATGTTTTCCGTCACCCTTGAAGCAAGTTATATTTTAATTGCTTAACAAAGCACATAACTTCGAAAAGTTAGAGGAATAAATGTATTCTTCATATATATTATTTTTTATGGTAGCCCCGTTCGCTGCCCAATACATGGCCCAGTTACGTAGATGACAGATTATCGATAGTAGGAAAGCAACCCAGGCTAAATTTTAAACCTAAAAAGAAGAATTAAGTTGTCATGTGGCAAATAATCAAAGATGTTTTCGTTTTATTTGAAGCTTATCGAGTATCTGCTTCATATTGGATTTCGGATTTTTATTTTATCACGAAAAAAAAACTAATTATACAACATAATCACGCAGGATTTTTACAACACCAACTGTCTCGTTGTGCCGATGATTAGCATATTTAACTAGAGACCACAAGATCCCGGGTTCTAGTACCTTGTTGATGATGTTCAGGGCGTTGAGGGGATTCTGTCCACACCGGTGGTTTAAAGAGCTTTAAGATCTTGGTTATTATGGGATAACCATAGTTGAGTATGGTCAATATGGTGAAGTGTCTAGTGTGAACTAGGTTTATGAGGTACAGCCCACTGATAGACAGATGGACGGAGAGATGCATGGAGAATGATGGACCAACCCTTCGGTTACAGCACCACAAAACCACGCTCAAACAGCCATAATATCTACCTAAATACTCACTTTACTTAAGTAGGCTAAGTTTACGTAACAATACTGGAATAAAGTATCTGATTGGGAACTAAGCGAACCTTGGGGGAAAGGTAAATGAATAGGTAGTCCCAAATTGCTGGAATTAAACGCAGTACCTAGTCGGTAGACCCCGAACAAATTGTTAGGCAACACATTCCCAAGTAAACCCTGGACGCAAATGTCACACACTACAAAATGGTATGGTACCCTACCGACAAAGACGTGTCGCCAAGCGATTTAGCGTTCCGGCACGATGTCGCGTAGAAACCAATTAGGAGTGTGGGTTTACCATAACAGGACCTGCTGCCATCTTTGACTGCAAAATTATTTACCATGAGGTGAGGTTGCCGTCAAGGGCTAACTTGTGTTGGATAAAAAAAATGGTCGGTATTTAGTCCAGCGTTGGACTCTAATGGGTTGGTATGACAAAGATAGTGAAAGAAAAAACGTAGAAAGCGCTTTCTATTGCCATTACATATTATTTGTATATATTTGTATTGGAAGCTGAGATAGCGTAGTGGTCACCTCCGTCCACCTCCTAATTAGAGGTCGGCGGTTCGAATCCGGGCACGCAACTCTAACTTTTGGGAGTTATGTGCCTTTTTAAGCAATTAAAATATCACTTGCTTCAACGGTGAAGGAAAACATCGTGAGGAAACCTCCACGTGTGAGAGTTCTCCATAATGTTCTCAAAGGCGCGTGAAGTCTGACAATCCGCATATGGCCAGCGTAGTGGACTATGGCCAAACCCTTAATATGTTAACAGGAGACCCGTGCACTCTAGTGAGCCGGCAATGGGTCGATCATGACTATTTGTATGAAGAAAGTGTTGACTTTTCAATAATCGACTTATTACATTATACGTACGCCAATATCGAGAATAACTCCGTGGCAAATTAACTATAGTAATTAAACCCGTTTTACTACATTAGTTATTTAACTGCCGATGCATCGCGCTGCTATAATGCCGGCATTAGCGCCATTTTAGCGAGTAGTTTTAATTAAGCAACTAACGCGCTAATAGATTCTACCTGGTGTTATTAAGTTTAATTTCTAAATTTAACTCGTTGAGCCAACAGTGTATTGTTACGTGGAACAGGTGTGATGATGACTGGTGATGAGAATTTCATCGTTCGTAGGTAGTCGTAGTCCAGAATAGTTGCTGAGTCTTTTTTTTTATACACTACAGGTTAGCCCTTGACGGCTATCTCACCTGGTGTTAAGTGATGATGCTGTCTAGGATGGTAGTGAGCTAACCTGCTATGAACCCACCCGAGGTAAACCCACGCTCCTAATTGGTTTCTACGCGGCATCGGTAGGGTGGTAACTAGCCACGGCCGAAGTCTCCCACCAGACCAGACCTCGAGCTGGGAATCGATCCCAGGACCTCCAACTTCATAATGCGACAGCGCACGCACTGCTCCACGGAGGTCGTCAAAGTCAATTTGTATCGAAAATGATCACTATAAGTCGTTCTTTCGCTCAATAATTGTTTATACCTACAACGTTTTAAGCGGGCTTGTACCTACCACCAAATTACCGGCGTTAAATATTATATTGAATAAAATTCTATCCCACGGTTTGTATTAAGTTATTATGTACGAGGTACAATTCAGTTAGCGCATGCTAATAAAGCGGTTTTTTTTCAGAATTAATTATAAATTAGCAATAATTTAAGTGTGAAATCGTTTTATTACAGAAATATTCGGGGTGACAAAAATGTAATGGTGAAAGTCAATACAACGTAATGTCATAAAATCACAGAAGGTACTTCGCTTTTGACTTTTTTTTATCCTCTACAAGTTAGCCTTCGACGACAATCTCACTTGATGGTAAGTAATGATGCAGTCTAAGATGGTAGCCCCCCCCCCCCCCTTCCTCCTAGCAGGTTAGGCTTAGACTTGTAGGCGATGGAAGTGAGGTCGTCCATCACTCACAGTACGGTCCTTAAGTAGGCTGGTGTGCTGTTGGTCCGGCACACCTCTAACAGGCGAAACTGGGCACTGGGACGAGGAGGGTCTGCTGCGGCGGACGCCCGCGGTTGTATGCGAAAGCTTTCCCGTGGCTCCACCATACAGCGCTGATTAGGAACACGTGGGGGTTTGTGTCAGTAGGAGTCTGACATAATCCATATCGTGGATTTTACCCACGATAAAAAAAAAACCCTGTTAACATACCCCTGCTAAGCCAATACACCTAATTGGTTTCTACGCGACATCGTGCCGAAAAGCTAAATCGCTTAGTCTGTATGACGATAGGATTGGAGGAGGTCGCCAAACGTAGGCTCCAAGGTGTAGAGAATTTCAAAATTCAAAACTTGTTTTCTTTCTTAACCGGACCCGGTAATCCAATCGAGAACATCGTGCAACACGCTGACTAGACCAACGAGAAACCACGACGCTTAATCATTGACGTGAATACGAAAAAATTACAAACATTACTAAGCGGTCGCGTCGCATCCAAGTTCCACTCGTGAACTGTGCCCGCAAATTACATACGGCGCGGCGGAGTTGAAACTTTACAATTGCAAAGTAGCAGGTAGCATCTATCAATTAACGAGTTGCACAATTAGAACAGCTCCGCAAGTCTTTACCAACAATTTGCTGGCGCGGGAATTAATTCAACTTTTGCACTAAGCGTGAATTTTATACAGTTCTGCAGTTTGGAGCGCGGAGACTATTTAGCTAGATACTGCCACTATTCTAGCGTCGTCGTTTTGACGAGCGCTGTAGCTGCGTGCTGTCGCATTATAAAGTTGGAGGTCGTAGGTTCGATTCACGGCTCGAGTCTGGTCTGGTGGGAGGCTTCGGCCGTGGCTAGTTTCTTTTTTTATCCGCTACCAGTTAACCCTTGACGGCAATCTCACCTGATGGTATGTGATGATGCAGTCTAAGTTGGTAGCGGGCTAACCTGTTAGGTGTATGGTAAACCCATACTCCTAATTGGTTTCTACGCGACTTCGTTCCGGAACGCTACGAGTATGGGTTTAAAATACCTTTAACAGGTTAGCCCGCTTCCATCTTGGTAGGTGAGATTGCCGTCAAGGGCTAAGTTGTAATAAATAGAAAAACGTCTTCAGCAGCCAAAATAACGTAATTTTAAACAAAGCTAACACAAGCCAAATCGTTTATAAAGTTACAAAAATAAAACTAAATTACACCTGAAACAAAGTTAATTGTAAATGGACATTAAAAGGCATAAATACGATATTAAGAATTGAACAATTCATGATGATCATTCTCACCCAGGACTCTTTATACGAGTATAACTGAGCATATATAGGTTTAACCTTCTCAGATGTTTTAAACGTAAAGTGTACTTACGGGTCTTTGCAAGCCAATTAAAACAAAAAAAATCACTGAACATTAGCTTGACGCACCAATTAATAATGTCCAAATGAAATTAACTAAGTCCAAATAAATATTAACGGAACACGTCTTAATGAGCCGTCCTAATTAACCATTAATTCAACATAAATATCCAAACCTGGAAACGTAAATTAATAATTAACAACTTTATTCATAGCGTATTAAAGCGGAAAATTGAGTGTTTAAAAATTCAGAGAACAATCAAATTAATATGACAAGCGCGTCTAATAATTTATACTCACCCTTGTGTTGCAGGGAAATTTGAACTGCAATGATTCATAGTAATAAGATTTAAATTGTCGTGGTTCATTTTTGTGGTATCCCAAGTTACATCTCCCCTTGGTAGACTTATTTTTTATTTGATTAAAAAAGATAACACATGTACAAGCCCTTTTAAATGATCTTTTAGGGAATGATTAATTGGTCGTTACTTTTATCTTAGTTGAAAATTTTTTAACCAACAAGGTCTAAGCGTATAACGAAATCAGTGTCAAAATTTCAAAACTTTAACTAAACTTAACTTAAAATTAGAAGTTACATAAGTACTAAATCAAGGTTCTTCAGAAGTTGACTGCAACTAGATTTTAATTTTTGCCTTCCAATAGTGGGATATGAGGATATCCGTAGAAGAATCAGATTGCCAACGAATTACTACGTAGTACTACGTATTATTACGTAGCACTAACACAGGCGAAAATGCTCAGTCTACAGTACCGACGTATTGTTACCTGTCTATCGATCTTTTATCGGAAATATTTTTGACAATGCGCTCAAGAACTTTACAACCCTGTGCCCCCTTCACCGTTTTACCACAGAACTTCGAGAAATCGTGAGCGCTGGCATTCTAACGTGGTTAAAATCCAACCTACTCGGACGAAACGATTTGGATCAACGTTTCAGAATCGAACCGCTAAGGTGTGGAGCTCACTTCCAGCTTTGTGTATCCAGCTTTCCAGCCACGTATAACCTTAGTTCCTTCAAGGGAAGAGTGAATAGGCATTTTCTAGGCAAGCGCGCTCCAACCTAGACCTCATCAGTTCCTTCTGGTACTTTTTTTTTTTTATCCACTACAAGTTAGCCTTTGACGGCAATCTCACTTGATGGTAAGTGATGATGCAGTCTAAGATGGTAGCGGGCTAACCTGTGAGGGGTATGGTAAACCCATACTCCTAATTGGTTTCTACCCGACATCGTGCCGGAACGCTAAATCGCTTGGCGACACGTCTTTGTCGGTAGGGTGGTAATTAGCCACGGCCGCAGCCTCCCACCAGACCAGACTCGAGCCGGGAATCGAACCCTGGACCTCCAACTTTATAATGCGACAACGCGCGCGCTGCGACACGGAGGTCGTCAAAATGTTGTCAAGCGCAAACCTATATCAAAAAAAAGCTTCTAGTAAACGGTGAAGCCCCAAGGTGATGAAAATGTATAGCGTGTTGCTTATTACTGTTGAATGCGCAGTTCTGTCAACGAAATGCATTTATAAAATTGCCTTAACACCTCTTTTACGTGTCTCTTTCACTTTCATCTTCCGAGTCGTATTGTCTATGGCTCTATAAAAATGGAGTAATAGGCTGTTAATGTCCAAAAACAGCTCATTTCGGTCTATGCTGCAGGTAATTTGAGCGAAGATTATGTCCTCCTATACCGCTTTTGTAATATTTATCGTTATTAGCGGGGTATACACCGAATGCGAAATCTAGCACGTAATAATTAATCAATTCTTTAAATAATGCCATATTTTTCATTCTTGTTTTTAAATTAAATGAACACACTTTTATTGCACACCACAAAAAAGAAAAAAAAAAAACAAAAAAGACAGAAAATAACAGAAACAGTAGATCCAATTTGGCGGCCTGATCGCACTTACATAGCGATCTCTTCCAGGCAACCAAAGATGTAAAAGATATAGAGATACGAAAAGAGGAACGTGGTGCAATAATATATATGTACATAAATATTTATATTGATATAAACGAATATATATACATACCATACATAACCATAATAAATATCATCATGATCAACCCATTACCCGCTCACTACAGAGCACGGGTCTCAACATCAGAAGGGTTTCTCCATAATCCACCACGCTGGCCATGTGCAGATTGACAGACTTCACACGCCTTTGAGAACAGTATGGAGAACTCTCAGGCGTGCAGGTTTCCTCACGATGTTTTCCTTCACCGTTGAAGCAAAAAAATATATATATAGAAAGATTTAAAAGATTAATTGCTATGCACATTCTAATATATATATATATATATATATATATATATATATATATATATATATATATATATATATATATATATATATATATATATATATATATTAGATATATATATATTAAATTACCCTTGTGCCATTATGCATTACAAAAAACAAATCAAAACAATTTTTTGTTCCCAAACAAAGGATGATTTTTGTTGATATCTTTATGCATGGGGATATTCATGGGAATTCATGGGATGCTCTTTATTATTCCGGAAGAAAAAGCATACGCCAATGCACCCTAATGACGGATATAGGACACTTCATAATCGGTCTCCTTAAATTTATTGGTAATTTTTTTTTTTTAAATCTGTCCAACCGTTTAAACGAGAAAGGTTACAGACTAACAGAATTACTTTGTTATTTGTTATATTAATATTGTTGTATGAATATAAATATTATATGTATTAAAGCGTGAATAGAAGTACCCCTTTTTAGACTCACTACACGGACGGGAGATTGAGAATCTTGGCGTAAAATGAATAGAAGTGAGGGAGCGTAACGTCTTTTGTAATTCTGACTACTGATTTACTAGTTTTTTTATTTTTTTTTATAATATTAACATTCTTAAATGCTAACTAAATATACGTGCATGCTTGATAGCTCTGTGCAGTTGCATCGCCAAAGTTTTCAATTCATTTGCAATCAAAGCCCAATTTCTATTACTATATACGTCATATATTTGAAAATATATTTATTTCCTTTAATATTAACATAACACTTTGGCTTACAATCACAATACAACTAATCAAATAATGCGGGGAAGCTACCGTCGCGTCGCAACGCTTTGCAGCTGATCGCGTCGCGTCGTGGCATTATGTATGTATGTATGTATGTAAGTATGTATGTATGTATGTACTTGAGCAATATAATCTACTGTCCCTGATTTAGGTATTATCTATATAATATTGTAGAATTAGCAAATAAAAAACTAAAAAATTATATACCTACTTTAATCGTGTGCTAACTAATATACCGGTAGTTGGAGCAGGCAAAACCGCGAAACTCAGTTGAGTGAAGTAATAACAGTGGTACAGTTTGTTGTTGCTTGAGTATTGTTTTCAGAAAAGTTTCATTATTTGTTTGCAGCAAGAACGTCTCAAGTCCCATTAAAAGCTCATTGTTTAATCGTTTGTATAAGAATAACTTGCAATTTGTCGATATTATGAAGCTATAAGAAATGGACAACGAGTAAATATTTATAAATAGATAGATAAAGTTGGAGGTCCTGGGTTCGATTGCCGGCTCGAATCTGGTCTGGTAGGCTGTGACGTGTCGCAAAGCGGTTTAACGTTCCGGCACGATGTCGCGTAGAAACCCATTAAATATATGGGTTTACCATACTCCTAACAGATTAGCCCGTTACCGTCTTAGACTGCATCATCACTTACACCAGTTGAAAGGGCCGTCAAGGGCTAATCTGTAGAGAATAAAATAAAAATAAAAAGGAAAAAAAAGAGTGTCAATTATTCGAAAATTGAAATTCAATTATACAAATTAAATTTAGCTTTATATTAAAAAGATATATACAGGCTCTAATTAAATAATGCATTTTTATTAGACATATGTTAAAGTAGTTACTAAAGTAAAAGTAATGGCCGCCTTAGATATAATCTTAACTGTGAAAGTAAGCATTTTTAAAACAAGACGAAAAATAAAAATCCATCTTCCATCCATTTAATCATTTATGTTTTACGCAAAAAGAAATGCATCGCATTATACCCCCATTTGTATGGAGGTTTAATTAAAAAAAATATGGCCGACCACGAATTTTATGAATGGCCTTTTTATATGAATTTAAAGGCTTTTCTAAGGATGTCTTTATATAGGTCTGTGGAAAGTTAAAGGACTCCTGGAAGCTTTACTCTCGTTTTAGTGGACTTATTTCTCATTATTCGGAATGTAGGTACACGTCGTCTTACGTAAAAAGAACGCTGTCGGTCCATCTGAAAGGTTGGAAATTTATAAATCTCCATGTGACAGTACGGTTGTATAATATCAAAGAACGAGCCTATGCCGGCGACTTGCACTATAAACCTTTCTATACACCACTTTTTTTTTTTGTTTCCATTTGGAACATGGCTTTACACAGATTAGCCAATGTCAAGTTTATTATTTTATTAGTTCTCTCTTTTTATGGCTTTGCACAAATTAGCCAATGTCAAGTTTATAGTTTATATAAAGTAGAAGTTAGGGAGAAATAGCGGGAAACTTCGCACTCCGCGGACGCGGCTTCTCAAATCTTTCCCAAATCAATACCTCTTAACCATTCAGAAAACCGACCACTACACAAACGACACCAAAACTGTTCACGACACAACCAACACCAGTCCTTTTCAAAATTAGCCAACAAACATTAATTCAAGATAAGCGTGAAAAAACCGCGCCCGCCATATACGAAGTCTCCCGCCTTTCCCCATACACCACTTTTCTATGATCTCCTAATGAAAGAGGAAAATGATATAGATAAAAAAGAAATAATAACTATTTTTTTTTTGAGTTACACAAATTTAATACCCGGTATTTTTGCGATGGTTTCGATTGATTCTATTACGAAAATACTATTGCTTACAACGAATTCTAATACAAATCTATCAAAGGAATCTTTTTGTATAGTTAATCCGTCAAGGCTTATTTTCTCTAAATCTACTAAACCGAAGAAGTAACAATTTCGTACTATCTGGCCCGTATTAATAAAATACAATCGAACTAATATTGGTTTCTCAAGTGTAGGTCTATATGCTTAAGACAAATCTTAGGAAAGATACTTAGCTTGATTTGAGTTAAAATTGAGATATATAAAAACCTCTTTTCTAGATGTACATTAATATTGTTTCTTTATTTTTTATTTAAAATCCAACTAAACCTTATCATCATCATCATCATGATCAACTCATTACCGGCTCACTACAGAGCACGGGTCTCCTCTCAATATGAGAAGAGTTTGGCCATAGTCCACCACGCTGGCCATGTGCGGATTGGCAGACTTCACACGCCTTTGAGAACATTATGGAGAACTCTCAGGCGTGCACGTTTTCTCACGATGTTTTCCTACACCGTTGAAGCAAGTGATATTTTTTTTTAAACGCACATAACTCCGAAAAGTTAGAGGTGCGTGCCCGGATTCGAACCGCCGACCTCTGACTAGGAGGCTGACGCCCTAACCACTAGGCTATCACCGCTTCACTAAACTAAACCTTATAATGTTTTATAATAATGAAGTATAGAGTCTCAAATTACCAAAAGTCTTAAAAATTTAAGGGAAATTGAAAAATCATTTATCATTCGAAACCCATTCGAACTTCGACTCACACTGGGCCGGTTAATTGCTTTATCCAAAATGTTTTATAACCTACGGAACCTAAAAGGGATGCATTGATAGGTCACGTTGGTTATAGAAAATTTTGTTCAGCACTTATCTTTACAAAGGAAATTCATGCACAGTACTTGCGAATAAATATTTTGCATGGCTAAATTTGTTTTAACGTGCGTTTTGAAATTTATTGAAATTGCGTTGAGAAATATGTCTTTGTTATAAAGTTGAAATTACAACTGCTTTTAGGACCAAATTACTTTCGCCAATTTTTTTTTTTTTAATGTACAATACGATTGTTCGCGTGGTTAATAATACGGCCATACATACGTACATACTAAGAATGTACTACATGAATGTCCCTTACACGGGCTTGAAATAGGGTAGAAAATATTGTATGAAAGACTTAAAACTTGATGTTATCAACAACAAGAACTTAGTAAGTTATAAAATAAAAAGTACGCCTGCTTAATACTGCTCAAATTTTCATATTTAAACAATATTATTTTATAAAGCTTTCATAAGCTTCACTATAGTATCGACTTGAAACTTGTATGTAACTATGTATTTTAGAACTTTATGTAGTATAGACTACAGTACTATAATTTGTTATCTTGGAGATGATCTGATAATGGAGGTGGATTGTTGACCTCTCCAGTGGCTATTTAAACCCTCTAGAGTTTATACTCATATGTTTTCTTTTCATGAGTCCAATAGTTTGCGCTCGGTAACGAGGATCTGTTGATGGAGCTCGTCTGGTACTTTTTACTTTAAACCATACAATTTTTTTTTTAATTATTATTTTTGCAACAAATTTTTGATAACAAACACTTATATAAAAGTATACAAAGGGAAGCTTATCTCCCTTATAAGAGATCTCTTCCAGCTACCCTCACATTTTTATTCTCAAAAAAAAAAAGCTATGTGGACATTGTTGAGGAGCGGGATAGGCTTCAGTTGCTAGTGGATAGGCTTGATGAGTGTCGTGCTGAGTATGAGGAGGCCCTGGGACAGATCGATTCTCTGCAGCGCGAACTACGTGATGCCCACCACCAGATCACCGAGTTGGAGGAAGCTGCACATAACACAACAGCACTGCACACTCATAGCCTTTATATAGAACTAGTTGATAGGGCCCCGCTGTTGATTACTGCTGGATTAGATTTTTCAGCTTATAATATTGAAGAGGCAAAATCAATGGTGATCAACTCTAACAGCTCAATTGTACGTCCCTGTAGCATTAATAAACTGAAAAAATATTGTAAAATTAATAGGAAAATAAAAAGAACTCAGAAATTGTTAAAATTGAATAACAAACTTTTGAAACCTAAAAAACAGCGTTTAATATTATTAGAAAAAGTAAAAATGTTACACACACAGATAGACTAATAGGACTAATTATGAATCTGACACACATGTGTTAGAAGTACAGATAGCCAGATTACAAACATTATTACGGACACTGGCAGCCCAATATGAATATGAAAATACATAATCATCCGATATCACTCTGGTGGATATTGTAATGGTCCAAATGTATTGGAAGTTATGATGAAATAAAGAAACATACGAAAAATATGAGTACATGAACGGTTCATCTTAGTCAAATGGACCATGATATCTCCTCTTTGGGGTGTAATAAATCAATGTGGAATGTAAATATTCTACATTGTTTTTAGAATCAAGTGCAGATGATAACATGAATGCAGATAGACAAAATTTTTGTTTTAATTTTTTTTTTTATACACCACAAGTTAGCCCTTGACGGCATCTCACCTGATGGTAAGTGATGACGCGGTCTAAGATGATAGCGAGCTAACCTGTTAGGGGTATGGAAAGCCCATACTCCTAGTTGGTTTCTACACGACACCGTGCCGGAACGCCAAATTGCTCGGCCACACGTCTTTGTCGGTAGGGCGGTAAATGCGACACGGCGCTTGTCAAATCATGATGGTTCGGATAAAACATTTCTTGGTTATATATATTTACTAAAGGTTTATATTACATAACTGTTCTAGTTTAAATTAAAAAAAGTTTAGAGTTACGTCATTAGTATATTATTAGTATTTAGTTATGTATGTATTTGTAGTGCTAAATTATAGATGCAGGCGACGGGCGCACGATCGCCGCCTCCCCCCTGACGAGGAGCTCCGGGTGATGGATGAGAGGTATCCTCACCCGCCGAGCCTAATCCTCGGGTCGTAAGGCGCGCCCAATGTTCCTGGCGCGTCTCAAATGTAGTTAGGGGGCCTCGATCATACGGCCCCGGTGGAGGGTCTGTCTCGGCGGACACCGCTGGTTGGGTTGCGGTCGAGTGCGCGGGTGTTCCCGTGACCCAGCCACCAGGCGACGCGTAGGAGCATCGCTGGGTTTTAGTGGGTATTCTGGTCGCCAACCCGGCCGCCGGCGAGTCCCACATACCCCGTCGGAAGCGACGCCGTCAAAACTGCGTCGCTTCCGACGGGGATGCGTAAACGCATTTCCCAGCGGAAAAAAAAAAGTGCTAAATTATAGATTCAATAGTTTTAAGTGCCTCTTGACAAAGATACCGACTAACGTATACAGGGAAACGTATAACTCGAAAGTTTGCAATGGAACCCCAAAAAAGCTAACGTCAATAAAGCTAAAAGCTGAAAATGTTTAGGAGGAATAAACGTTTCACTTTCGACACAAAAAATCAATTTAAAAGGTAACATCGTGACAAAGGGCATATTTATACCTATACGTCTCATCTCAGTGAGCTTTTTGATATTCATACAAGCCTTTTAACAACTTTGGTGGTAAGGGCTTATACACGGGCCATGATATATAGCGATTTTGTGAATGCTATATTTTAGCGTTACCTTATTAACAATGGAATTATTCATATATCTCTATGATGTCTTTTTTTTAGACGTTAGGAAGACCTTCTCTTAGAAGAGACGTCGTAACAGCAGAAAATACATCGAGTTTTATGCACAACTTTTTACAATTAATAAACATTATTTCTAGGTTTTGTTACTTTAAGAAAAACGACCATGTTCGTGATAAACTTTTCTTCTATTCTGTTAAAAATAAATTGTGTAAATGTTACATATATAGCTTAAATCACATATGTTTGTTTTACGCATTCAAATATTGAATTACTTAAACAAAAATAAATGAAAAAATAGATCAGTTTAATTTAAGAAAAACAATTAAGAGGACATAATTTAAGTACCTTATCGAGATATATTTCGTGTGAAACAATTCATTGCTTGGTTATATTTTGGCGTTTGAAAAATCAGCCATAAAATCAAAGTTATATATTATTATATTATATGCTAATTTTGTGTCAAATATACGCGAGCATTTATTATTTATTTCATATAAATTCACTCCCTTCTGGTAATAATAACGCGTCAACAAAAGTATAACTTTAAAAACATATTATATATTGTACGACTACATACTCGTATGTCGCGATCCGGTTTCCAACTATAAGAATGTGTATGTACGTGTGGAGAGTGATTATACTGGGCCCACTGAAGGGAAACTTAATATAACTCGAAATTCGAGGGAATTTTGCTAGTTCATTAGAGAACGACCATTAACGGAACGATTAATAGGAAACGTAACCCCTCGCCTCCTCTCTAAGCGTGCCCCCAGGCCTCCGGCGCGCGGCTTTACCGACGCCGCTCCATCAATCGCGAAAGCCAAACAATACCTGATAAAAGCCGTCATATCAAAGCAAGTTGTTTTGTACGCTGCTACGTTTCACAGGCGATAGCGAGTAAAAATCACTCCAATCCTAAATCTTCCAATCAAATAGATGGCGCCACAAGTATAAATGTGTACCCTGCATCGCGCTATCGAAGCTTTCAAACATAAATATCATATATTTGATATATAACTTCGCGATATTAATGCGCAGATCGAAATCTTAGATCTTGATCGCTATTGAGACTGTTGAGGCTATTTTTTTTTTTTTTTTTTAATTTATTTGGTGGGTAGGCAGTCAAATTGTAAACACATGTTTTGGTTTGCTCCTTCTATTTATTTCGATTTTTAAGTAATTAAACAGTTATTATAGTGTGAAAATGTGCTAAAACTTCTTTTACCTACCAGTTTAAGTTTCCTTTATAATAATCCAAAGTGATTTATAGTGTCTTGCACTTGTGGTATAACCTAGTAACTAGCACTATCAAACACTACACATATTCATCATGGACTCAATAAAACAATCAATGACAGAACTTGGGACACACTTCAAAGAAAGAATGGATGAATTCCAGCGGCAACTTCAAGGTGCAATTCCAGCTACTAGCCCTATGTCCAACATTGCGGCTCAATTTAATTCATTCAGAAGTTTTGTACTTACAGCACTTGAGGGGCTTCAAATTCAAGTACAACTTTTATACAGGGCCACTGATGAGTTAGAGATGAGAAGCCGGCGAAAGATATTATTGCTTCATGGCATTCCGGAGACAAAGGATGAGAACACTGTATGTGTTGCTTCTAAATTACTCACTGACCATCTTAAATTGCCAGTTAACTCTGAATGTGTCAGTCGATGTCATCGTTTGGGGCGCACTAAAGCTGACAAGCCCAGAGCTGTCCTCATCAAGTTCCAGGACTTATCTTTTCGCAATAAAGTGTGGCATGCTAAGACTAGCCTTAGGGGCTCAGGTATCACATTGTCTGAGTTCCTTACTAAGGAGCGCCATGACGTTTTTGTAGCGGCTCGCCAGCGTTTTGGAGTCACTAAGTGCTGGACGAAGGAAGGACACATCTATGTGATTGGCCATGATGGCTCGCGTCATCGGATCCGTTCTGTAGGGGAGCTTGATACAATCCCTGCCCCGGCTGATTTGACTCCTGCGCAAGCGACTTCTTCAGCTGTTCCTTCGGTTGCCCCAGTGTCATCTAAGGTTCCACAGCTACCTCGAACCAAGAGGGCTGCCAGGAAATAGTACTTCGCGTGCTGGTATCTCTTGTTCTTGTTATTTTTGTATTACTCATAGTTGTTTCTTATGGTCTGTACTAATTGCTTGTTTGTTCTAGATATAGCTAAATGTTATTATACTTATCTAAACTTATATAAAAAGCGGTTCTTTAATAATTTACTTAATATGTAGGTCAACTAAAAATAATAGTTATATACTTAATATAATAATTACTATTGTTGACAGCTGTCAGTGTCATGAATCATGTCTTTGAATATACTGGTTAAAAATTGACAATTATTTTCTACCGCTTACTTAAGTAATGTATGTATGCTCTTTGCTCTAGTTATAATTTATTACTTATAAATATGTCTAACGTTTAAAGTTAACGTTTTGTGCTAAATTGTTGTGTTCTATTGTTTTTCTTCTTTTTTATATATATATGTATTTTTATTTTTTTTTTATTTTTTCTTTATAATTGCTTTGTTTTGGATTTGTTAATTTCAGCATTCTCTTCTTTATTTACTGGTGGGAGGAAAGAATATCATTGTAATACATTTTTGTGCTCTATATTATATAGTAAATTGTTAGAGGATTATATTATATTTATATATATATATATATTTTTTTTTTTTGGTATATATATATATATATATATATTTTTTTTTTTTTTTTTTTTTTTTTTTTTTCATATTGTTATGGCTAATAGTGATATATCTGACAGTTTCGACAATCACAACGACTTTTTTTCGGCTTCTGGCTCTTCTGATAACAGTTTCCACAGCGCATCATTACCGCTATGCTCCTTCCTTGACTCGGCTTTATCTCCCTTTTCCAAAAACTTTAATGTCATTCATATTAATGCTCAAAGTATACCGTCACACTATTCCGATCTTCTTTCAACTTTTGATAATAACAATAACATCCATGCTATCCTTGTATCTGAAACGTTCCTTAAACCTTGCTTGCCTTCTACATCCTATTCTATTCCAGGTTTCCACTTGATTCGTAACGATCGCACTGGCAAAGGTGGTGGGGGAGTGGCTATATATCTTCGTAGCCATATTCCCTTTACTATCTTGGACAAATCACCGTCTTCTTACTCAGGAACCGCTGAGCATATTTTCATTGAAGTATTGTTTGGTCAACGTAAATTGCTTCTCGGCGTATACTATAGTCCTTCTTTACATGTTAATTATTTTCCTTCCTTTGAAACTCTTCTAGAACAGTTTGTACCTACTTTTGACCATTCTATCATAATGGGTGATTTTAACACGTGTCTGCTTAAAGGTGATGTGCGAGCCAAACGCTTGTCTGGTATTATTAATAGTTCCAATCTGCACTTACTCCCGTCTGCCGCTACTCACTTTTTCCCTAATTGTGCTCCTTCTTGGCTTGATTTAATCTTGGTATCCTCCAAAGATCATGTTAATTCTCATGGTCAATACCCAGCCGAAGCATTCTCTTACCATGATCTTGTATATGTTTCATATAAAATACGTCCACCTAAGGCGAAGCCGACAATAGTCATGAGGCGCAGCTTCAGGCACTTCAACAATGATAGTTTTATGCAGGACCTTGATAATATTTGCTGGGACGCTATCTTTGGTGCTTCTACAGTAGATGATAAAATGAATTTGTTCAATTCAATGCTGATTGATATTTTTGACGTACATGCGCCGCTGCGGCCAATAAAGCTAAAGCATTTGCCCGCCCCATGGCTTACTGATAAAATTCGAATTGCTATGGCTAAACGTAACTCAGCTAAGGCTAAATATAAATTGAATCCGACAGATGCGTATTTCGTTAAGTATAAAAAACTTCGGAACCATTGCAGTAAACTTTGTCGAGATGCCCAACGTAATTATATTCACAAAACGATTGACAACAGTGACACTGCTAAAACTTGGCAGTTCCTTAATTTGCTCGGGATCGGGAAGCAACGAAATGAAACAATTAGTAATGTCAACTTGAATGACTTAAATAGCCACTTCACTGTGGTAGAATTGATCGATGATCATATTAAGGCTGGCACGTTAAGCCGTATTAATGCATTGGTTCCTCCCAATTTTTCTCCTTTTAATTTTAAGCAAGTCACTTCTGATGATATTAAAAAAAACATATTGGCTATTAAATCTGATGCAACTGGTTGTGATGGTATAAGTCGAAAAATGATTATAATTGTTTTGGAAAAAGTAACTCCGATTCTTTGTCACATTTTTAATTACTCCTTTTCCACTAGTACCTTCCCTAGTGTGTGGCGCTCAGCGTATGTTATACCAGTTCCGAAGACTCGTAACCCTTCGTCTTACTCTCATTTTCGACCAATTTCTATTCTTCCCTTCTTATCTAAAGTTGCTGAACGTATAGTCTCCTCTCAACTGCGTCTTTACTTATCTTGTAATAATCTTCTTAATTCCTTTCAGTCCGGTTTCAGACCTGGGCATAGTACTACTACAGCGCTTACTAAGATCTGTGACGATATTCGATTTGGCCTTGATAACCAACTTGTTACAATAATTGTCCTTTTAGACTTCAGTAATGCCTTTAATTCGGTTGATTTTGATATCATGTTATCTATTCTCAAGTCCTTCAATTTTTCCCAGGAGGTGGTTGACTGGTTTCGTTCGTACCTATGTAACCGTCAGCAATGTGTTCGAGTAGATAATAACTTTTCTTCTTTTTCTTATCTCAATGCTGGCGTTCCTCAAGGAGGTGTGCTCTCACCGCTCCTTTTCGCCATGTTTATTAACTCGATCTCCAATTCCCTTTATTCTTCATTTCATCTTTATGCTGACGATTTACAGATCTATATTTCTGTTCCAGCAGATGATATTGTTTCTGGAATTAATAAATTAAATGATGACCTGTATCATATCAGTTCATGGAGTAAATCCCACGGGCTGACTATCAATGCTAGTAAGTCTCAGGCTATCATTGTCGGTAACCCTAAGCAGACCCGTAAAATTGACTCTTTAGCCTTAGATCCGCTTGTTTTGGATAACTCGATCTTGCAATTCAGTGAAACTGTTAAAAACCTTGGTTTGTTTATTGACTCCTCGTTATCTTGGGTGCCTCAGGTTAACCAGATCAGTAAGCGCGTCTTTGCTGGAATCGGCTCTTTGCAACGATGGAAGAATCTCCTACCAATAAAAACAAAGATAGCCTTAGCTGAAACTCTTCTGTTGCCTATATTAGATTATGCTGACGTCTGCTGCACTGATCTGAGTGAGGAGTTGCTAAACAAGCTGGAGCGTTTGCAAAATCTCTGCATTCGATTTATATTTAGCTTAAGAAAATTTGACCGTATCAGCGAATACCGTGCTCGTCTCAAGTGGCTTCCAATAAGATTTCGTCGAAATTTCCATCTTCTTTCTTTTCTTTATAATATTCTCTATGCTCCGCACACTCCTTCCTACCTTAAAGAGCGCTTTTCTTTTTTAAGTGATTTGGACCGTGATGTTACATTGCGCTCTTGCTCGGATAATAAGCTAGTATGTCCCCGAAGTCACTGTAAAGGTTATGGGAAGTCATTCACTGTTAATGCCGTGCTGCTGTGGAATAATTTGCCTATTGATGTTAGAAGTTCGAAATCGTTAAACATTTTTAAAAGTCGACTTAGAAAGTTTTATTTTTCTAAATGCCATTTTAGTGAATAGTTTATGTGTACTGATATATATTTATTTATATATAAAAGTATATATTTATATATTATATTTATTGATATTTTATTTTGTTTTGAATTGCGCCATTACCCTCATTCTTTAATTAATTCTTTCCCCAAGGGTTGTCTGGAAGAGATTGCTGAAGCAATAAGACCGCCTTTGCATACTTATGTGTTAAATGTTTTTGTATTGTTGTTTCTTCAAGTTTGTGTGCAATAAAGAGTATTTATCTTATCTTATCTTATTTGGTTCGCCAACAGCCAAAACATTTTTACAAGTTTCAGTACCTTGCACTGAGGTACAGCACAAAAATGTTTAGCCACTTACAGGCAAACACCGCATGCAATTACAGGTAATGTAAATTAACTTATCCTAGTTATACTAAAGTATCTAACAATAAGACAATAACCGAAAATGAGTATATATAATAGCGAGGGTATGATCATGGCCCTCGTACAGTTATGTATAAATCACTCCAATCCTATATCTTCCAATCAAAGATCGTGTGTTTTTATCCCTTATCATTTTTTTGATAGCGAGTAAAAATCACTCCAATCCTACATCTTCCAATCAAAGACCATGTGTTTTTATCCCTTATAATTTTTTTGATAGCGAGTAAAAATCACTCCAATCCTATATCTTTCAATCAAAGATCATGTGTTTTATCCCTTATCTTTTTTTTTGACCTAGGAAATTGCCTAACGCATACTACTTGATGTAGGAAACGAAGGTATTATGTGGTGCTTGCATAAATTTAATATTCTGTGTGTTCTTTAATGGACCTTTAATAGGAGGGCGCTGTCCCAGGTTTTGGCCTAACACTCTTATATGGTCCGACCGATAACAGCAGCCTAATCGCTGCCAAACCCTCCAGAGCCTCGCATAGAAAAAGGCATGTCACTGTAGCTGCCTATACAATACGGCACTACATGCTCATACTTCGACGTTCGCATCACACGTCTTCACCGATCGCCTACGCTTGTACGCCTAAACGCTATGGCATTAGGACCTTCCAAAAATATTAGTTAAATATTAGATTTTCATAAATTAAATGATTGCGAAGTTTCCACAAAATAAGTTTTAGTTTTTTTTTCTGAATTAGTATTTTTCCATTTACATAACACACACACACAGGCTCCAAGACACAAAATTACAAGTTTACATTAAGTTACTTTTATAAAGTGATATTTAGCGTAAACAGAATCACTACTTAAGTCGCTTAAACAAATCCCATTCTTTGTTTTATTTTGTCAATGATCTTATTTATAGTCATGTTAATTTACAACGCTATCGCTTATAGATTAGAGCCGTATCGCTTTATATAAGCAAAACTCGATTGACACGCCGACAGCCCGCTTTCGGCTGTCATTTTGCATTTTTGCGAGTATCGTCTTTACATTATTAAGACTAGGGTTACCTCACGAATTCGGCTGCATATAATTTCTTATTTTTGGGTGATTTTGTTCGAGCCTTATAAGCTTAACTATCTGATAGATATATTACATTTCTTAAGTATCTTGCTTTGAAAGATGCAGGACTTTCAAAAATCTTCTAACCCGTATTTTAATCACGAGGGTTTATTAAATTAATATAAGTACTTATTTAGCATCAACATGAAAAACCTATTGCCGGCTCACTACAGAGGACGGATCCCTCCTCAATATCAGAAGAGTTTGGCCATAGTCCACCACGCTGCCCATGCGTGGATTTGCAGACTTCACATGCCTTTGAGAACATTATGGATAACTTTCAGGTTTCCTCAAGATGTTTTCCATCAACATTGAAGCAAGTGACATTATAATTGCTTAAAAACGCACATAACTTCAAAAAGGTAAAGGTGCTTTCCCGGGATCGAATTTACGGGACCCCTGATTAGAAGGCGGACGTCTTATCCACTAGGCTTTCACAGCTTTATTTACCATAGCCTATATTTATTCCTGTGTTTAAGATTTATTCTTTACCTTTTTTCATGCCTTGATCGAGTCATCATCATGATCAACCCCTCAATATAAGAAGGGTTTGGCTGTAGCCACCACGCTGGCCATGTGCGGATTGGCAGACATCACACGCCTTTGATTATGGAGAACTCTCAGGAATGCAGGTTTCCTCACGATGTATTTCTTCACCGTTGAATCAAGTGATATTTAATTGCTTCAAACCGCACATAACTCCGAAAAGTTGTAGGTGCGTGCCCGGGTTAGAACCCGCGACCTCTGATTAGGAGGCTGACGTCTTGATCGAGTATGACTGTTATAACTGCTACACTCTTAAATGGTGCCGCCGAGACACAGAAATGCAACTCAAGCATACTTGTTATTAGTTTAATTAATTTGTATACTAATTTTCGTATTTTATTTTGTTTCAGGTAAGAATCTACATAAGAAAAACGTCTTATCCGATAAGGTTATCTATCACTTCACAGGTAATTATCTTCCGTTCTCGCTCATTGATGATGATTTTATCGAACATCGATTACTCAGTGTCACGCGTGTTTTGTTATTTCATTTCCCATCCACATTAGGTTTTTTTACATCCGTTATAACTGTAATCGGTCGCAACGAAATCTGAAGCGGTGATAGCCTAGTGGTTAGGGCGTCAGCCTCCTAATCAGAGGTCGGCGGTTCGAATCCGGGCACGCACCTCTAACTTTTCGGAGTTATGTGCGTTTTTTTTTTTTAATTAAAAATATCACTTGCTTCAACGGTGAAGGAAAATATCTTAAAATACTCCATAATGTTCTCAAAGGCGTGTGAAGTCTGCCAATCCGCACATGGCCAGCGTGGTGGACTATGGCCAAACCCTTCTCATATTGAGAGGAGACCCGTGCTCTGTAGTGAGCCGGTAATGGGTTGATCATGAAACTGCGAATTTGTGAATCACCTAAACTGGTTCTGGCAGTTTCCACTTTACCTACTAGATGGCGCCACAAGTATAAATGTGTACCCTGCATCGCGCTATCGTAGTTTTCAAACACAAACTTAATATATACAACTTCTCGAGATTAATGCGCAGATCGAAATCTTAGATCTTAATCTTGATCTCTATTGAGACTGTTGAGCTTATGACCTCCGTATAGACCAGTTATGTAAGTACCTATGTAAGTAATTAAAATGTTATCAGAAAAACAGGAACGCAGAAACGCTTTGCTACACGCTACGCACTGCATCTACCTGATTATGAATACCTTACCTGATGACGATGTACGTCACTAAGAATGAGATCTATAGACCCTACTCGAGACTTCAGAAACATTCCAACTACACAATATTATATCACCAACGTACATACATTCTTTATCGTTTCAATGCTTAGAATGAACAAAGTTAAAGTACGCTCTATAGGTACCGGCGGCACTCCACAAAGCCCCTCAAGCAGTGAGACAGGATTTCGTAGAAGACAACTAATTTAAAAAAAGTACAGCAGACGAACACTTCTCTAACATTAATATTGAAAATGGCGCATTTTCGTATTCAATTTGCAACATATCGTACCGAAATAGAACCGGAGAAAATAAATAATTTAGTAGTGAAATCTGTTTATAAAAATGAACAACCTTTTACACTTTATGTAATTTTAAAACGAAAGCTCGAGGCAATAAGTACAGACTCGCTATTTTTATCCTGTTCCCGAAAATAGGTACAAAATCTCATTACAACAAAAATCACTAGATAGTCCTCTTTTATTTTGGCCAATTTAAGTAAATATCATACATAACTGAATACTGTGTAAAGCGAAGAGGTTATGTTAATTGAAATGGGTAACTTGACCACCCTACCTTAAGGGTCTTTGAAGAGAACGTGGAATCTATGAAACATCTGCATGCGAATTTGACGGATTGGGTAAACGACAAATGGATCTTATGTAAGTGGCTTATCTACAACCAGAGATATATAATATGGCCTCCATCTTAAATGCTCTGAAGCTCCAAGAGTGGGTTTTCGAAAATATTTACGAAGAGGGCAGAAGACTACAATCATATTTATAAACATGGTTCTGGATTAAAATCCTTAGCCTGGGAAATAATTGTTAGGTATTGATTATTTTGTTCCGTCTGTTAAAGAAAATCCTTGGAAATCGGTGCAGTCCATTCCAGTGCTAACCTGCATTGGAACAGCGGGGTTGGTATGCTCTAAAACTCAGTTTCTCTCTCTATTTTCACTCATAAACAAGCGGTAGCATAGGCCGCCTATATGTCGAAAGTCAATAGGCTACTTATGAATAATTTTTATTAACTCACCACAAGTTAGCCCTTGACTGCATCTCACCTGATGGTAAGTGATGATGCGGTCTAAGATGGTAGCGGGCTAACCTGTTAGGGGTATGGTAAACTCATACTCCTAATCGGTTTCTACACGACATCGTGCCGGAACGCTAAATCGTTGGCCATCTTAGACGGCATCATCACTTACCATCAGATGAGATTGCCGTCAAGGGCTAACTTGTAGAGGATAAAAAAAAAAAAGTAAAGCGCTTTGTTCTTAGAAAGAGTTCCGAAATTCCGGGATTCGGACTGTGGTAATTTTCATATTAACCTGTAACATTGCTATCCTTAATTGAAATTTGTTTCGAAACTAAAATTAAAATGGTCCGCAGGAAGGCTTAACAAATCATTAGTCTTAATTTGACTTGCCCGATGAATTAGGGCCGAGTTAAAAGCGAGTTTAGAGATGCGAAGCTTTCGCGATGCTATAATAATTTACCAAGATATTATGAGTCCACCATTGCACCCCCAAGGTGATCAGGATAAATCTCTTTATTAATTAAACTAAAAGAGAAATTTCTTATTTTTCTCACCAGGAAAGCCTGTGCAAGTTATTTTTGTGTAAGATATTTAGAATTGTATGCTTAGGTTCCGTAAACAACCACTTTTTACTAAAACGCTTGTTCCCTTGAATACTAAAACTAAAATCTGGTCTCAGATCATATTATGCACTGTACAGTATTATGTATCAATATTTGATGGAGAGGTTGCTTTTTGTTTTTATGTTTCATCGTAAGTTTAGCTAAGATAGTCTAATAATTAGTATCTTCTTTGTTCTAATATAAAGAATATAAGAAACATAATAATTGCTACTTATGAAACAGGTATATTTCAGTGAACATTAATTCGCAGGCAAATCTGCTTGAAATTGCTATAGAACTCTATACTTTGTGATCTTAACATCTTGTGAGGAGGCTCCGGTGTCGCAACAAAACGTGCGTAAAGAGCGAATTTATGAAAGATCTGTGAGTTTTGACGACCTCCGTGGCGCAGTGCGTGCGCTGTCGCATTACAAAGTTGGAGGTCCTGGGTTCGATTTCCGGCTCGAGTCTGGTCTGGTGGGAGGCTTCAGCCGTCGCTAGTTACCATCTACCGACAAAGACGTGTCGCCAAGCGATTGAGCGTTCCGACACGATGTCGCGTAGAAACCAATTAGGAGTGTGGGTTTACCATACCCCTAACAGGTTAGCTTGCTACCATCCTAGATCACATCATCACTTACCATCAGGTGAGATAGCGGTCAAGGGCTAACTTGTAGTGTATAAAAAAAGAGTGTTAGATAAAAAGCACATAGAAATTATAGTGTCACATGCAGACATAGCTTCCGCGGATTAAAGCAAACGTTCTGGCGCTTCTGGTTTTTTGAGCTTTTACATATCATATAGGGGAAGCGCTGGGTTAACACCTTATGCCAAAGAAAATTTAAAGTGTAATGCTAATAATAAAGATTCAAATTCAAAATTCAAAATAATCTTTATTCAAATAGTCCATAAAAAGGCACTTTTGACGCGTCAATAATTTACATAGTGTTATTTCATGGTGATAACTACATTCGTAAACTTAAAACTAAGGCTATGAGGGTTCAAAACACGCTCCGGTCTAAGAAGAAGCCCACAACAAACTAAGCCGGGGTTCTTCTTTCAATTTAAAACTAAGACTTTGATACATTAAGAACGCTTGAAACTCAACTGTAGCTAACCGTTTAAAGCAGTTTGCGACCGAAACTGTAGTTAAATGTTTTAGTTGGTAGCAAAAAGCTCCTTCCCTGAGGCATGTAGCGGAGGCCTAATATTGAAATGCACAGTCAGCCTTCGAGCGTGATTGACGAGCGGCCGCGGTAAGCAAATACTCCCCGGGTACCGAACCTTCACAGCGTACGATACGATCATCTCCATATATTACTTATGGTTCTTTTAACGGAGAGGCTTAGAGCTTATATACTCCAGGTTAATTGGTCTGTTTTTCATTATTATCATCAGCATATTGTCCACGTCCATGTCCACTTGATACTGATTTTATCAAAACACCGACCCAACCTTCAAATTAACACGCCATAATAAGAACCGGAAACCACGGTCTTATATCATCATCATGTTCAACCCATTACCGGTTCACTACAGAGCACAGGTCTCCTCTCAATATGAGAAGGGTTTGGCCATAGTTCATCACGCTGGCCGTGTGCAGATTGGCAGACTTCACACGCCTTTGAGGACATTATGGAGAACTCTCAGGTGTGCAGGTTTCCACACGACGTTTTCCTTCACTGTTGAAGCAGGTGATATTTTAATTGCTTAAATTGCCCATAACTCTGAAAAGTTACGGGGTACGGACGCTCTAATCACTAGGCTATCATAGCTCAACGTCCTTACATTCTCTCCTTATTCTTTGCTGAGAAATTTGACCAGCCTAAGTTTGTATTAAGACAAGACAGATTTACGAGTATGACGGGCAACCTGTGTCATTTCAACTGTATCTTGAGTCAAAGGCTAGGCGCGTTTTTTAGATCTCGGCCTAAGAATACAGCTTGTGTATTTATATAAAACGTAAGCTTGTAGAAAAGTCCTACTATAGTGTAAAGGATTACATAAATGATAATCAAGCATGGGTGTGAAATATTGCTCTAATAAGATAGCCCTTAATATAATTTTAAGTGGCATGTGAGATGGTGATAACAAAAAGAAAATTTACCTAACTAAGTTTGTTGTGGGCTTCTTCTTAGACCGGGGCGCGTTTGGAACCCTTATAGCTTTAGTTTTAAGTTTACGAATGTAGTTATCACCATCAAATCACTACTATGTAAATTATTGACGCGTCAAAAGCGCCTTTTAAAGGACTATTTGAATAAAGATTATTTTGAATTTCGAATTTTGAATTTTGATGGTGATAACTAAAATAAAATTTACCTGGCTAAGTTTGTTGTGGGCTTCTTCTTAGACCGGGGCGCGTTTGGAACCCTTGTAGCTTTAGTTTTAAGTTTACGAATCTAGTTAACACCATCAAATCACTACTATGTAAATTATAGACGCGTCAAAAGCGCCTTTTAAAGGACTATTTGAATAAAGATTATTTGGAATTTGATTTGATTTCGTGAATTTCACAATCGTATCGCTGGCTGTAAAAACTAAGCCAACCGCACAAGAGTTATTAAATTTGCACACGCGCCACTAATTATCGGGCAGACCCTGTACCCAATCTATTTATCAGAACACAGAACAGACATATGCGTTCCACGAACCCCAGCGGACGTACGGGCAACGAAACGATATAACACAAAGAATATGCCATGTTACCTTCTCATTGTCGAGTCTTTGTTGTGCTAAGGTTTTATGCTGTGTCACTGTTTCATTATTTACCTTACATAAAACGAAAATTGAATTGAATTTTTTTTTTGTTTTGCATTTTTTATCCGCAGCCGCGTTTAGGGTAAACCTACGGTCTTTTGTAACTACCTACCTACCTTTATTTAGCTACTTAAGGTATGGTTTTTAATGTTTTGCATAGCTATCACAAGATTTATTAAATACGCTTTAACTTTAGTTACACTTCTTATAAATAAACTAGCTGATGCCCGCGACTTCGTCTGCGTTGAGTTAATGTGTGGAAGTGTGTTTGTTTGTCTTCCAATCACGAAGCAATGGATTACTAAACTACGACAGACGACCTTGAAATTATTACAGTACTTGGACATAGCAACATTATATTATTTTTCTAAAATAGAAGACTTTTTCTTATATAAAAGTAGCCAATAAAAGTCCCGTAAAAACCGGTCCAGCCATTTCAGAGATTAGCCGAAACAAACAGACAGACAGACAAAAATTGTAAAAACTGTTATTTTGGTGCATGTACCGTATACATATTCATATGCATGTAGTAAAAAACGGTTACATATTTCAATATTACAAACAGACACTCCAATTTTATTTATTTGTATAGATAAGAGCGTTATACAAAATTAAATGTTGTTTACAATGTTGATTATTGTGAATTTAGAATTGAGATTACATAACTTCTCAGTTTATGTCAAATGTCACGATCTTCGATTTTAATCCAGTTATTTGTATTATTAGATAAGGTTATTAAAAGTACGCATAAAAACCAAAAAGTAATAAAAAAAAACATAAATCAGATTATTACGGAGTATTTACGTTATCACGTTAAGATTTCTGATTTGTCACTGGTTCATTAACGATCTGTATTCCTTTAATCCAAACTCGTTTGAATTGAAAGGTTTTGACGACCTCTGTGGCGCTGCGCGTACGTGCTAATTATAACGTGGTCCTGGTTTCGATTCCCAGATCGAGTCTGGGGTGGTGGAAAGCTTCGGTCGCGGATATTATAGCGGGACTATCGTACTGGCAAAAAGATACCGCCAAGTCTCCCCCGACCTAAGCGATCCTCTCCGAAAGAGGAGACCTAAACATATCCTTCATGACCCTGATGATCAGATGACTACTGACAACATATTCGTACCACCTACCACACAATCATACGCTACACACCGTCTTCGCCGGCAAAGACGAGGTCCCCATCCACGTGGGCTCCATCTACGGCCTCGGAGACGTACGGACCACTCACCGTCCGACCCCCCCGTTATCCCAAACGTCGCCTAAGCCGAGGTTCGGCCTCAAAGGTGGCGCCCTTAGGCAGTCGTACCCTTAGTTTCTTCGAGCCCTAAGGCTCAAAATTTTCTTTCTTTCCGAAGCTCGCCAAACAGCCCGGTTACGCTGTGGCAACCAATAGGGTTTGGCTAATAGACAGTCCGAAAAAAAAATACCGCCAAGTGATTTAACGCTCCGGTATGATGCCACGTAGAGACCTATCAGAAAGGGACATCAGATTTATGTATATAGATATATATTCCAACTTCAAATTAGTTTTTTTTTTTAACACTAACCGCTATATCTTGGTTATACCTACGAAGCTTAGTCATTGTTTGTAATATTTGTTACTAAAATTATTTTCTTATCAACTAGTTACGTTTATTTTTATATTTCCAAAACGTTTACATTTTTTCATATATTTTCGGGACTTTTCCACTCAAATGGATTCATCAATTGTGGAAAAGGTTTTTTGTTGTAACGTATTAGCGTGACTTGGTAGTTCCAAGTCATTGTTTGATATATTTTTTCCTTTTCAACGTTTTTTTCTCTCTCATTTGTTAGCCGCGTTTGGATATGGGAGTACGTTTTGTTTTAATTATTCGGCGGTCATTTAAACTGCCACTTGGTCTAGTGGTTAGGAAGTTAAGATCAATAGGTCCTGGGTTTTTATCTCAGTTCGCGACAATAACTATTTAGGCTGTTGGATTTTTCTGTTGAGATATAACTCATTATTATTACATGTAAAAATAATAGTTATATCCCAAATCCAAAATTGGATAGCTGATAGATAGATGATAACTATGATGATAATGATGAAAGACTTTATTTAACACTAGGTACCAAAACGTCAAATTTTGACGACCTCTATTCACATAATAAAGATGGAGGTCCTAGGTCCACTTCCCTGCTCGAGTCTGGTCTGGTGGGAGGCTTTGCCGTGGCTAGTTACTGACCAACCAACAAAGACGTATCGCCAAGCGATTTAGCGGCAAGATCTCGCGTAGAGACAAATTAGGAGTATGGGTTTCATGACCAACCCATTACCGGCTCACTACAGAGCACGGGTCTCCTCTCAATATGACAAGGATTTGACCATAGTCCACCACGCTGGCCATGTGCGGATTAGCAGACTTCACACGCCTTTGAGAACATTATGGAAAACTCTCAGGCGTGCAGGTTTTTTCACGATGTTTTCCTTCACCGTTGAAGCAAGTGATATTTTAATTATTTAAAAACGCACATGACTCCGAAAAGTTGAGGTACGTGCCCAGAATCGAACCGCCCGCCTGTGATTAAGAGGCTGACGCCCTAACCACTAGGCTATCACCGCTTCAATATCCGTATGGTAAACCCATACTTCTAATTTGTGTTAACCTAACCTAACCTGTTAGGGGTATCGAGCGAACCTGTTAGGGGTATCCCTAACAGGTTCGCTCGATACCAACTTACACTGCATCATCGCCAGGTAGGATAGCCATCAAGGGCTAACTTGTAGTTTATAGGTATATATATAAACTCATAAGTAGGTGTGTCTTAGGCCCATAATTGCAGCATTAATTAAGTACAGTAAAGTCAGCCAATTTTGCTGTTGAACACGAATTGTTGCCATCTTATGCACCGGTACAGAGAACTACCTCAGTTAGATACCAAAATGGCTGCCCAATGTAAAAGTAGGCATTTCCATAGTCCTAAGTCAAAATTTCCATATGCATGAATAAGAGAGGCGTCCGTCCTCCCATACATCCGTAATGGGTTATTATAGCGAATTGCACTCTACACCGTGGGTGTAAAGCTTTATATTGAATGGTGGCAGTCTCAAGAGTCCATTTGCCTAGCGCGCATTAGTAAAGTTGCCCGGCTCTATTCGTAGGGTTGGCATGGTTTTGCGGATTGTGATATATGTTTATTATTGTTTTCAATAACTCATATAATAGGCTTCCCAAGCTTTTCCTATGACGCCTTAGGAAATTACAAGTTTGGTAAGTCGTAGGTAAGTTTGAGTTTTGACTTGTAACGATACTTAACTAATGTTAAATTCATACATCATCATCATTTGTATGCCGATTGACACACAAAAAACTTTTTATGATTAAACAGATCATAGATATTCAACTCCTAACTTAGCTACGTTAGCTTTATCGATTTGTCATAATCACCAATCAACAAAAACATCGGTAGTGATAGCTAGTGGTTAGGACGTCCGCCTACTAATCAGAGACCGGGGGTTCGATTCCGGTCCTTTAGCTTTTAGGAGCTATGTGCGTTTTTAAGCAATTCAACTGGTCGACATTAGCAAACCCCTTCTTTGAGACCCGTGCTCTGCAATGAGCCGGCAATGGGTTAATCATGAATCACCAACACCAGCTTTATTAGAGGAGGGAAGGCATGTGGCAGTGTCCCCCTTAAAAGATTTTGGAGATATAACTTGAAAAATCGAGTGAAAATAATCTAGAATCTAATACAGTGTGTCCCTGCCCGCAAAAGGCAACTTTGATGCTGAAGGTTATGATAATTCAGTATAATTCTTACATGGATGCAAAATTCTGAAATTTCATATAAAATTTGTTTCTCAAATTTGTTTCAAATCAGTAATTCGTATTTAAAATACTCAATGGTTATATAATATGTAAATATATTTTGCTATATATATTCAATTTATAGCATATTTATACAACAACCAGATAAAAATTCTTTCCAGCAATTATAGTCTTTACTTTACTCGTACAAAAAACAAAGATCTCTGTTATTACGTATGAAATGTTTTTATTACTAAAGCTTAATTGAAAACTTCCCATGTTAATCCCGTACTGTTCTCGTTATTTACCATCGCATACCCATCCTACTTCTCACTATCCGAAATAAAATATTTATGGAACTAAAAGCACTTTTTCTCTTTGATTCAGTGGTTCTATTGGTTCGGCTGTTTCGTGGTAATAAATGTGTTGGGGGTGGTTGGCCATAAATAAAATTAGTTCCATGCGCATTGACATATACAAAGGACCTGCCGGGCACCAAATGGCTATATCACTTTACTTAAGTGTATAACTAAACAGTTCATTGCTCATCACAATTTCATGTTTTTCTTAAACACCGCAGAATATACCGATAAAAAAGCCAATATTATTTTCACAAAGAGAAACGTTATTTGTTACGTTACGTTAGACTTACAATTAAAGTGTATAATCCAGTTAAGAGACACCGTTGATGACACAATGTAATGACTTTTTAAAGTGTCCAAAATATTGAAGTTTAACTCGAGTGGAAAGTGACACTGGTCATGCATCAAGGATAATCGCGATTTTTAGTTTATCAATATGCCAAGTTTTCTGGTAAACGACAATAAGTAGCTATACGTAGTTTTATGTTCTCAGGAAAAAATATTATAAAAAACAAACAACACATTTTTATTGTTATAAAAAAAAAAAAATACTTTTATTACTGAGAAGAATTTGGCGGATTATTTCCTAGATGCGAAGAATAGAAAACGCCTAATTCCTATTGCATAATCTTGATTTTTTGCAACTGCCGTTTGAAGTTCAGTAATATATTTATTTTGTAATAACGACTGTCCTTCAATTTTTATGTTTTGTAATTCGAGCAGGTTTCACTGCGTGTCCCACGGCTGGGATACAGAGTGACTGCGATTTCAGAACTTAGATCGACTGACTTCATTTTATTTTTGCTTAAATTATTATAATAAAAATAAATATTTTAATTACTGAGCGGAATTCGAAGCTCGGCGGCTCGGCTCAGACAGCTTATGTCCTAAATGAGAAGAATAGAAAACTCCTAATTTCTAACTGCAAGCTGGATGCGAAGAATAGATAAGTTATAATTTCTAACTGTGGGATGGATTCAAATTCAAATTCAAAATAATCTTGTTTCAAATAGTCCTTAAAAAGGCACTTTTGACGCGTCAATAATTTACATAGTAGTTATTTCATGGAGAAAACTATATTCGTAAACTTAAAACTAAAGCTATGAGGGTTCCAAACGCGCCCCGGTCTAAGAAGAAGCCCACAACAAACTTAGCCGGGGTTTTTCTTTTTTTTCGTTATCACCATCTCACATAATGAATAAAATGAAAAATAAACTATAGTACCTATGGAGATAGAGCAATTCACACCCAAGCTTTTTTATCGTTTATATCGTTAGGAGGAGTCCCGAAAACTTCGCCATCTATATCATCGATATCCGTATCTAAAACCGTAACGCGGCATAGTGAAGCGTCGCATCTTGACATATGTATCAATGCCGTGTATTTTGCGGCCTGTTCACCCCACTTCGTCATAATGATATGGGGTATCATTGAGTTATTAGCACTTGAACGTGTCAGTGTACATTTGCAACAATCACTTTGGGTATTGAGCTTTTGACGGCCCCTCTGACGCAGTAGTCACATTAGAGAGCCCTTGTAAATAAGCCCAGGGTTCAATCATCATCATCATGATCAACCCATTGGCGGCTCTCTGCAAAGCACGGGTCTCCTATCAATATGAGAAGGGTTTGACCATAGTCCACCACGCTGTCCATGTGCAGATCGACAGACTTCTAAAAGGAGAACATTATGGAGAAGGCGTGCAGGTTTCCTCACGATGTTTCCTTCACCGTTGAAGCTAGTGATATTTTAATTGTGTAAAAACGCACATAACTCCGAAAAGTTAAAGGTGCGTGCCCGGGATCGAACCCCCGAGGCGATTACGAGGCGGACATCCTAACCACTAGCCAATCACAGCTTATTACTGAGGGTCTTATCTCATTAATTGTGAAAGTGTCCTGAAATATATTTAAAAGAACATAAATTTAACCTTTCCAAAAATATAAATTCAAACGCAAAAACTCCGAAAAGTTGGAGGTGCGTGCCCAGGATCGAACCCCCGACCTCCGATTAGGAGGCGGACGTCCTAACCACTAGGCTATCAAAGCTTCAGGGTTCACCGTCTCACATGCAACTTAAAATTATTTCGGAGCTATCTTATTAGAGCAATATTTCATAACCATTCTTATTTATTATTTACATAATACTTTACACTATAGTAGGACTTTTCTACAAGCTTAAGCAGAAATGCTATCTAAATAATAAAAAAAATGGTCCCACACAGCTCAGTGATTACCAACTCTAATTACCGGATAACAACCACTGTTATTAGTCACTATGGCTTGTAATAAAGTCTTCAATATTATTTGCGAAATTGTTCAAACGTTTGACGTTTAAAGTGCAAGTAAATTGACGCCGAGAGCGGCCAACGCGGGGCTAATTCCGACTCGTGAATGCACGCGACGTCAAGAAACGTCCCGCGACAACACGCTACGTAAGAATTATGTTACTTTGGCACAAGAAAAACTACCGCTTATTTTATATACGTAAATAAAACGTTTATGCTGTCGTGTGTGATTATCATCAGCAAAGTCGCTGAGCGGGTTTTTTAGTTGGTTTACACAATGACGATAAACACGCTGGTCATCTGAAACCAATAAGCGCTATAAAAATATAGTGTCTATTGATTTTAAGTGACTTCCTCTGGTTTTGTGGTGAGTGTATTCGATTGAAGATCACAAGGACCTTTTTTTTTTTGTCGTGGTGGAAAAGCTTAATCGTTGGGGTATACCCGAACTAAAATATCACAAGCCAATATACCTTTGACGACCTCCGACGATTCAGCGTTCCGGCACGATGTCGTATAGAAACCAATAAGTAACTGATTAGCCCGCTACCTTAGACCGCATCATCACTTACCATTAGGTGAGATGCAGTCAAGGGCTTGTGGTCAGTAAAAAAAACCTACGTTAATACGTTCGTTCGTTCTTCGCGGATCTAATCCCGGTAACTGTTATCAGATAATAGAATGGAGTAATAGAGAAGGTTAAAAATACCTTTTTCATAAAAAATATTGATGATATTATGCGTCGAGTTAGCTACATAACTTGTGCCTGGTGAAATTAACTGTAATAGCATGATGCTTTAAACTCGAAGATGCAGGTAGATTAAATACTTCCTTAGAGAAGATCTTTTTCTTGATGCCAGTTAGACTAGGTATGCTTGTTATGAGAAACATATCAGAATTGTATTGTGTTATTCACTGTTATTGTGAATTATAAACTAAGTGCAGTTACTTTATGCTTTCTGTGGAGTATTCACACGAGAAAATATTACTCAGTTTTCTAGAAAAAAGGGTGAATACCTAATACTTGTCTGGTGGGAGGCTTCGGCCGTGGCTAGTTACCACCCTACCGACAAATTGTATAGTTTGCATCAATATTATTGACATAAAATTTGTTATTATAAATCGCGCTTTAGTTAGATGTCGTTAGGTCCTTCGTTATCGTGTGTCTAACTCCAAATATCACAGACTAATACAAAATTGAACCCTTATAGGAATTATTGAAGCGGTGATAGCCTAGTGGTTAGGGCGTCAGCCTCCTAATCAGAGGTCGGCGGTTCGAATCTTGGCACGCACCTCTAACTTTTCGGAGTTTATTAAGCAATTATAAATATCACTTGCTTCAACGGTGAAGAAAAACATCGTGAGGAAACCTGCACGCCTGAGAGTTCTCCATAATGTTCTTAAAGGCGTGTGAAGTCTGCCAATCCGCACATGGCCAGCGTGGTGGACTATGGCCAAACCCTTTTCATATTGAGGGGAGCCCCGTGCTCTGTAGTGAGCCGGTAATGGGTTGCTCATGATGAGGAATTAAATTTTTGAACATAGATTCTTAACAGATGTCTAAAAGTTATAATTTCATCGAGCAGTCAGTTCACCTCACCTAACCTTTTTTTTATTTATAGGGATAATACATATGTACTCGGGTAGAGAAAATAATAATATGTATTTTTTTTAGGTCACACTCTTAATACATAATATAAACATAAAACAGGGTGTAAGGGCGGCCTTATAACTGCAAGTGATCTCTTCCAGGCGACCGCTATAAAAAACCCACTAAAATTAATAAGAGGAAGTTCATTACTGTGATTAAATAAGTTATAAAATTCAATATTTTTTAAAAGCTTTCCTACGTTGCGTTTTTATGACGCAGTAAAATATCAAATATGCAGCAGAAAACATCAGAACAAAACTTCATCCTACTAAAGTTCCAACTAGAACACCTTTTTTTATTTCCCCCCCGAACATCCTGATTAATAGCAAGTTTATGTCCCCTCACAATCTTTATAAGCACCATTTTTAAAACTCAATGACTGTAGTAAAATCGACCCTAAACAACCGAGCATACGGTCGCTGCAACCACGTCAATATTTCACCAGTTTTACAAAGGATTATTGTTAATGGTTGGCATGCTAGAGCGTTTAAATGCCCCCAACATGTGCTTGTGGTAGGTTATATTTAGATTATAGTATAAAAATATAAAAGCTTTTAAAAAGTTAAAATATCACTTGCTTCAACGGTGAAGGAAAACATCGTGAGGAAACCTGCACGCCTGAGAGTTCTCCATAATGTTCTCAAAGGCGTGAGAAATCTGCCAATCCGCACATGGCCAGCGTGTGGACTATGGCCAAACCCTTTTCATATTGAGAGGAGACCCGTGCTCTGTAATGAGCCGGTAATGGGTTGATCATGATGATAAAAATATCAGTATTTAAACGTGGGATTTATTAATATTAGCTTAATCTTTGTATGCAAAAGACAGTACTGAATTTACGGGACGATTATCGTCCACGCGCCAAGCAAATTAATGGGGAAAGTTATTTCATTTTTTTATACAAATATTGACTAGACACAGGACTTACTTTGCGGAAGGCTATGGTATTCTCTTCTTCTTTGGCCTCGCTTTATCCAGTTACGCGGGGTCGGCTTTGCTTATCATCCGGCGCAACGTCAATCGTAATTTCGTATCCTCATCATTCATGTCCTTTTGGACATTTGTCAACCATGTAGTTTGGGGTCCCCTTCCCCTTTTTCCTGCAGTCATGGAAAGTGCTTAATTTTCTGGAATCCTTGTAAAATTTGCAAAACTGCATTGTGCAATTTGTAATTTCGTCAACGTTCTTCAGACGATAAAGATCTTCACGAATACCCTCTCAACGCCCTTCTAGCTTCGACTTCAGAGCATCTGCCTGGAATTATTTATATTCTCGACAAACTTTTTAGTATATCTATATCAATTGGCTTAAAGATTAGTCGAAGTAGAATGCGTTGAGTAGTTTTAAATGCGAAGTGTGTTTGTAGAATTGCAATGAATAATAATTTTCAAGGTTTCATCTACTCATTAAATCGATGATCTGCAGCTGCCAAAATTGCATCAACAGATCAATAAGTTACAAAACACTGCCTTCTTAAAATCCTAGAAGATTCCAAAGGAAACAGCTAATACAATCCATGAATTCATGTGAAAAACTTACCCTCGAGATCTCGTTTTCAAGGAGCGTATTAAATGGCAGGTGCAAAGAATGCGTTACTAACATTGTATTAGCAAATTATTTTTTTTTGTTTTTAAAGATAATTTTTTTTATTTGGAAACAAACAATACAGGAAGCTTAAACGATGATCCTGCCGAAGTATAAACTGTGTGGCAGTAATCATCGCCCTCCAAGAAATAAAATACAGTGTTCCACAAAAACAAAAGGATAAACAAAACAAAATATATAGGCCATTTGACAATTTCAACAAAATCAATTTAGAGAAATTATGGCATTAGATGATGATAACGTGAAAATTGATGAATGTGTGTAATTGAATGCGGAGAATGTTTGTGTATATGTAAGTTTTTGCCAAAGTATATGTAATAAATATATATATAATTTTTTTCTTTTTTTTCGGACTGTCTATTAGCTGTACTAACCCTATTGGTTGCCACAGCGTAACCGGGCTGTTTGGCGAGCTTCGGAAAGAAGCTCTGCCAGAAGAAAGTTTTAGCCCTAGGGCTCGAAGAAACTAAGGGAACGACTGCCTAACGGCGCCTTCTTTGAGGCCGAACCTTGGCTTATAAATATATAAAATCAATTGTCATGCTACAACGTCAGAAATCCCATGTCACTGAACGCAAAATAGCATTAGCTAGCCATCTACGTAACAAGTAGATGCCTACTAATACTGTTTATAATAGAATGTTGATTACACAAAACGACCAAGCCAACGTTTACAGAAGATCGCAGCGGTCGCTAGTGTAACATAAATTTGGAGCTAACTAAACACTTCCTTGTGACTTTGGTTTATTTGAGGGTGGCAAGTCATTTGTCCGGATTTAGGATTAGGATATTAGTCTTTGGCATCTGTTTTTGTCATTTCCCGATCATATCAGATATAATGAACTCTATTCCATTCGTGTTTAGAACTAAATTTATGTTATCATCTGTTAATCTCTTAAGTATTTTAATATTTGTGAAAGCATTGCCTTAATGTTTTGTTATACAAATATCGAAATCCTTCTGTGTTTTTAGTTAGGTTTGTTCACCAACCAACATCTCTTAGTGCTGGGCATAGCTCTTGTGACTAAGAGGAGTAATAACATAGACCCACCACGCTGCTTCAAAGATGGTTAGTGAGCCTGCTACAGTTTGAATAAATAAAAATGCATATAAAAATGGTCCTCTTTTTTTAGGTAATTTTATATTCAGCTTCATATGCTCAATCCACACAATGCAGAAGTAGCATCTCAATGTTGCACGGAAAATCATATTTCAATAGCGACTTCTAAGTACCTACTAATAATGTATAAAACACGTTATCTACATTAATGTGAAATACAAGTTACACAGCTGTCCAATAATAATACTAGCTATTCGGTGGTATTACTAATAAGAAGTTCTATAACAAATTACCAGATGAAATTTCTGGCATGTCTCTCAATAAGTTCAAAGTTTATATAAAATGTAAGCTTGTAGAAAAGTCCTAATATAGTGTAAAGGATTATGTAAATGATAAACAAGCATGGGTGTGAAATATTGCTCTAATAAGATAACTCTTAATATAATTTTAAGTGGCATGTGAGATGGTGATAACAAAAAGAAAATACCTGGCTAAGTTTATTGTGGGATCTGGGCCGCGTTTGGAACCCTCTTAGCTTTAGTTTTAAGTTTACGAATGTAGTTATTTTTTATTTATTTAATTTTAATTTAATTAGAACGGACAATAACACAAATAAATAATAAATATCCAATAACACTAATTAAATGATTACACATAATAACATTATAAGTCAAGTGTAAACAAAAGTAGTTATCACCGTTAAATCACTACTATGTAAATTATTGACGAGTCAAAAGTGCCTTTTAAAGGACTATTTGAATAATGATTATTTGAATTTTAAATTTGAAGGGAGAAAGTTGTAAACGTCGTAGATGAGTATTTACAAGAAAGCCACATCGGAAATAAAACAGAAATTTCCGAAGTGCATTTCGGTTGAAAATACGTACAATTAACCGTCCGTTGGAAAACATTTGCTCGCAAAACGGACGTAGCGACGACGCGGCCGGCGCGACCGCAATGCTAGTTTAGGGTTAAAACGCTTTTCGTGTTAAATCATCGACGTCATCGGAACTTTTGCTGGCAGAGGTACTCGATAGCGTAAATGCCAAAGTGTTTCGTATTCCTTTTAATAAACACGCATCATCAGCGCAGCGTCGGGTTGACGCGTTAAAAATATTCCAAATTCAAATAATCTTTATCCAAATAGTCCTTTACAAGGCACTTTTGACGCGTCAATAATTTACATAGTAGTGATTCGATGGTGATAACTACATTCGTAAACTTAAAACTAAAGCTATGAGGGTTCCAAACGCGCCCCGGTCTAAGAAGAAGCCCACAACAAACTTAGCCGGGTTTTTTTCCCGTTATCACCATCTCACATAATCAATAATAAATTATGGTACCTATGGAGATAGAGCATATTAATATGCATATTAGTTATATACATTACATATCTTCTTAAGCACACTAAGTAAGTTTTCGGAGTTATGTGCTTTTTTAAACAATTAAAATATCACTTGCTTCAACGGTGAAGGAAAACATCGTGAGGAAACCTGCACGCCTGAGAGTTCTCCATAATGTTCTCAAAGGCTTGTGAAGGCTGCCAATCCGCACACGGCCAGCGTGGTGGACTATGGCCTAACCCTCCTCATATTGAGACGAGACCCGTGCTCTGTAGTGAGCCGGGAATGGGTTGATCATGATGATGATGATTAGTTTTACTATTATTATTATAATTAGTATAACTTTTAGTATTAGTATTGTTTGGTAATTGGTAATGTGGCTTTTTTTTTCTTTTTTTTCTGTTCTTTTAGGTAGATAATCTACCTATGTGTGTGTATATGGGTGATCGCGTCCGTGATTCTACCAGTGTTCGGGCTACAATAGAAAACCAGCGCTGCGGATTTCCGCATTCTGATGCTGAGTGGGTTGCCAGTGTTTGGTCATTTGTGTATGTATAGTAAATATAGTATGGCAAATTTTGACTAAATAAAAAACTTTTTCTTTCTTTCTTTCTTTAATTAACTCATGTAAATCCAAGTCCTTGTATCAAAGTCGGGTCACAAGAAGTTACGTTAACGTACTAACCTTTACTATACAAGAGCTGGCCCAAAGGCCATACATGGATAAAACTTCTCCTTTTTGTATCCCGTCACCCAACGAATGACGAAACGAAATAGCAGAGTGCATTTTGTAGAATGCACCCACAACCTTATACATCGGCCCACGCATGCAATTAGCCATCTATTGGAAAATATTTGCTCGCAAAATGGACGCGTAGCGATTGGACGGTCCGCAGTGTTAGTTTAGGGTTAAAACGCTTTACGTGTTCGCTCAGCGGACTGGAATACCTGATTTGGGTTTGCAAATTATTTTATAATAATATTGCGTGATAAAATTTTCATGCGCAGCTTCTTAACGTACGCTTAACTCTCGCAAACGTGTGTTCTCAAGCGAGCAAGCGAATTGATGATCTTATGATATGTCAAAATTAAAACTAAGTGTTGTATATATAATAACTTTGTCTGGTGGGAGGCTCCGGCCGTGGCTAGTTACCACCCTACCGACAAATACGTGTCGCCAAGCGATTAAGCGTTTCAGCAGGATGTCGCGTAGAAACCAATTAGGAACAATCCTATGGTAAACCCACACGGGTTTACCATACCCCTAACAGGTTAGCCCGTTTCCGTCCTAGACTGCATCATCACTCACCACCAGGTGAGATAGCCGTCATAGGCTAACTTGCAGTGTGTAAAAAGAAACATGTGAACTAACTACTATTAGGGTTACGAAATAAAAGAGTTCATATGATTGACTTTCATTACCTTTTTCGTTCGTCTGGTTTAGTAGTACAGTATTGTCTCGGGCTAAAACTATATGGCTATATATTATATTCTCCATCTTTATTTTTGGCAATATATTTATCCTCGCTTAATTTAAAATAACTAACTGGTAAAAGTTAAACTAGGAATAAGTCGCAAGTCACTACTAGTAAGATGTAACTCTTGAAATAGCAGTAAGTGTTCGTATAATTGAAAGCATTATAGAAAAATTCTATAAATATTCTGATCAGGTCTCTAAGAAAGCTAACAGCGTCGGTCAAGTAGAGCTTCTATATCCCTAAAGGCGCCTAACATTATAGTCTGAGAGCTGGTGATACAAACTTGTAATGTAGATTATATTTATTCTATATAATCTACATTACAAGTATATTTATTAAATTAATGATAAACTTGTATATACAAAAACACTATCAGGATGTTAAATAGAAGGATAATTTTATTCGTAGTATTTACAATTATTTTTATTTTCTTATTTTAACTTCGCGTAGATCATCGCTCGGTCTACAAATACGCATAAGTGAATTTGACAAGAAATACTGAGACCTGCTTTTAATAGGCCAATGCAAGTCCATTACTGCAAAGTGAAATTAATTGCCGACTCTACACAAAGTAAGCACTTAAAGGCAGTAAATCGCGATGCAAATCTGTACCACCTTGCTTTGCAAATTGGTTAGAAATTCCCACCAAAAATCATAATTCAACCTGAATCGAGAACCACGGCAGGATTCTTTTCATGGCACTGCTGCGCAAAAATAGTCCAATTTACACCAAAATTAGAAGCGGTGATAGCCTAGTGGTTAGGGCGTCAGCCTCCTAATCAGAGGTCGGCGGTTCGAATCCGAGCACGCACCTCTAACTTTCCGGAGTTAGTGCATTTTTAAGCAATTAAAATATCACTTGCTTCAACGTGAGGAAACCTGCACGCCTGAGAGTCCTCCATAATGTTCTCAAAGGCGTGTGAAATCTGCCAATCCGCACATGGCCAGCGTGGTGGACTATGGCCAAACCCTTCTCATATTGAGAGGAGACCCGTGCTCTGTAGTGAGCCGGTAATCTGTAAAAGCCGGTTGTTCATGATGATTACGCGTCAAAAGTGCCTTTTTAAGGACTATTTGAATAAAGATTATTTTGAATTATTTTGAATTTGATGATGATGACACCACAATTTATAAAAACAAAACCAAAAATAAGTTTGCCGTTAATATTTCGCATTATTATGAAAGGTAACTTACTCTTGGCGTACATGTCTTGAACATCACGTATCGGTATCGCTATCCAACCGAAAATATTAATAATCTATGACCTGTAGGGTTGCCCGCAGATCGAAAAATTAAATTTAAATATTCAGATTATTTAGGACTTGAACGAACATGTTTTGCAATAAAGTCCGAACGAAGCTAGAAAATATATTGGGAATCCTTTATAAAATACGCTATTTCAAATAGTGACTGTGACATCCTGTCAAAAGGATTGTTAAAGTTTGTTTGTTGATCAATTTATTAACAATAAACTTGATAAGTAATTCATTAAAATTAATTATCTATTTCATAAATGAGTATTTATTTATTTTTCCATTTGCTTTCAAAATCTGCTGTGATTTAATAAAAATGAAATTGGTGTGTGTTTGTGTGCATTAGTAGCTCGGCACAAAAAATATATCTAAAGAAGTATTTAGAGAAATTCTTATATTATGTGTACATGGGGATACGGTTGATTTTTTGAGTTGTTGAATTTATTTCTTTTCAATTATATAATAGTAATATATTTTATTGTTAAAGTAGGTGTAGCAAACTTACTTTACCTGTTTGTCTAGGGTTCTTTTTCGTTATGATGTTTGTGTCTTGGAACAAAGTGTCAATTCGATTGTGATATCGTAGTGAATATTCCGGGTATTTTTGTATTACAATTTTCAGAATTTTAATGTGGACACATAAATAATTTCTGTTTCTCGTTCGATCGGTATTATAAGTTTATTTTTGATAAAATAAGAACATCAAAGGATTCAAAATTGACTAATTTGTATGCTTTTAATTATGACAACAAAATATATTAGGTATATTGCTTATAAATTTGAATTAATTGTCAAACTGAAATTACCATAATTAAAAAAAAACCCCTATTGAACAGCAACTGCGCAACTGCAAGCCTTCCTCGAAATCGACAACCCTAAGCTATCCAATACTCTCGGTTCTATTTATTTACACGACCATTACAGGGTTAAGTATAGGTTGCTTGAAATTTATACCTCTCAGTCGCGTAGGTGGTATACGATTTATTAAACATTATACTACCTTACTTTATAAACAGAGATTACTTAAAAAAAGATAGACAAAGTCAAAGTGATAGAGCGTCTGAAATTGTTGTTAAAAAGTAAACGCAAACACGCAAGCAATCAGCATACTATCATCGCTTAAAGGAGTTTTGATTTAAGAATTCATCATCATCATCATTAACAACCGATTGAAGTCCACTGCTGGACATAGGTCTTTTGTAGGGAGTTCCAATGCTCACGGTCTTGGGCCGCTTGCTTCCAGCGGCTCCCTGCGACTCGTCTGATGTCGTCTGTCCACCTAGTTGGGGGTTGACCAACGCTACGTTTACCGGGGCGGGGTCGCCATTCCAGCCCCAACGTCCATCGGTTCTCCGAGTATAGCTTACAAAACTATAATTTTAAAATACTGCTTCAAATAAGGATGTAAATTATTGATTTACTACTAGCCGTAGATAGATCATTAACGCTCAAAAAATGGGACGGAAAAGTAGTGCACAAATAGCGACGCGTGCACTCCTTTTCCCCAATGTGTGACAGGGCTAGACGAAAGTCACCGATTCTAAAACTCGAGCCGTATAATCCGAATAAATTACAAAGCACCACGCGCCTCTATAGATAATATAACGGCCAGATGTCTAGTGTATTAGACGGGTTGTAATACATCGATATACCGATATGTAGGAATGTATAGCTAGTTGGTGACAAATTCTCGCCTTGTTTTTGTATGACGCGCTCTATCTACGGCTAGTTGTAAATCAATGATGTAGATATCAAATTATGAACAGGTATTTCTTGTTACGGTCTAAATTCGCAATGTTAGTTAAAGCGTTAGTCTCATTAAATTGTCGTGCTAAATTTCCTTGATATTAGAATGAAAGTAAACAAAGGCGTCAAATTTTGTATTGAATTAACATTTTCTAAATTATCACATAATAATAGCGATGAAGGTACAAGTCTTAAGCCAAGTTTTCTAATTTCTACGTTTTGACAGACTTAAGCTAAATTTAATTCAAAACTTGCAATTTAACTCGTAAGTAGATTTCTGTTTTTTATTTAGAATCAAAGAAAGTGATTATGAATGAAAAAATCATATTTTTTCAAACATAAATATTGGAGTGCAATTATCATGGACATGCTAATGACGTTAGCTACTTTTCTTCGTAGTTATGGTACTCATATTGAGCCCCATGACAGTAAAATCACCACTGGTGGCGTGACCCGGTATGTCTCGGTTGTACGAAGAACGACGCCGTCTATCAATTTATCTATTTATAGAGTCTGTGAAGGGGATAATATAAAACAGCTCTGGGCTGTTAAGGTGTCGGATTGTAAGTTATTTTTTTGGATAACTTGCATGGGACATTGAAATTTAATGTCTGACGCTTTTAATTATGGCCGTTTTAAGTTTCCGATAAAATTGACGACCTCCGTGGCGCAGCGTGTGCGCTGTCGCATTATAAAGTTGGAGGTCCAGGATTCGATTTCCGGCTTGGGTCTGGTCAGGTGGGAGGCTTCTGCCGTGGTGTTACCGACAAAGACATGTCGCCAAGCGATTTAGCGTTCCGGCATGATGTCGCGTAGAACCAATTAGGAGTATGGGTTAACCATACTCCTAACATCAGGTGAGATCTTATTCCGGCGAAGTTTGCTTTAGCATATAAAGCTATTTGCGATAGAGTGCGCCAGTGTTCCCATGACCCAGCCACCAGGCGACGCGAAGGAGCATCGCTGGGTTTTAGTGGGTATTCTGGTCGCCAATCTGGCCGCTGGGGAGCCCCACATACCCCACCGGAAGCGGCGCAGTATTGCCTGCGTCGCTGACGTAAAGGCATTTCCTAGCGTTAAAAATAGGCATATAAGTTTACCTATAACTCAAAGACGTGAAAATCAGTTTCTTACAAATCCAAAACTATTTGGCCGGAATAAAAAGAAGCCTATGTTTTATTCCAGGGTAAATTCTATCTTTTATCTGAAATAGCCATATTGGTTCAGTATATCCAGCGTGAAGGAGTAACAAAAACACACACCCACACACAAATAATACTATGATTACATAGGTAAGTATACTATCTTCTTTCTTTACTGTACACTAACTATTTATGGAATAATTAAAGGAATGAATGCAAATGGCCTGCATTATAACCGCAATCCCTTAGGGCTAGAAACCTGCGCCCTAAATTCTACGCGGGGTAACTGCTACACGCCTTATAATGCTGCACTCATTTTTCAAACACAATAACCTATTTACTTTGTTTTCCATACAACTCGGGCGCGGTTCACGCTCCCAACTCCGTGATGAATTAACATAACTCTCGCAAACTGTTGAGCGCATATCTCCGAAGCACTCTGCCGACCATGAGCACAAATTTTTATTTCGCACAGAAGGAAACATCGGGGTGGGAATGAACTGTTTTTTTTTTTTTTAATTTCTATATTTTATAAAACCCTGTACTCGCTTCGGACACACTTTTTTTTTGTCACTACAAGTTAGCCCATGACGTCAGCCCTATCTCATCAACATCATCATCATTAACAACCGATTGACGTCCACTGCTGGACATAGGTCTTTTGTAGGGAGTTCCAATGCTCACGGTCTTGGGCCGCTTGCTTCCAGCGGCTCCCTGCGACTCGTCTAATGTCGTCTGTCCACCTAGTTGGGGGTCCACCAACGCTACGTTTACCGGTGCGGGGTCGCCATTCCAGCACCTTGGGACCCCAACGTCCATCGGTTCTCCGAGCTATATGCCCCGCCCATTGCCACTTCAACTTCTCAATTCGCTGAGCTATGTCGGTAACTCTGGTTCTTCTACGGATCTCCTCATTTCTGATTTGATCACGTAGAGATACTCCTAGCATAGCTCTCTCCATCGCCCTATCTCACTTGGTGGTAATGATGCAGTCTAGGATGGTAGCGGGCTAACATGTTAGGGGTATGGCAAAAGCACACTCCTAATTGGTTTCTACGCGACATCGTGCCGGAACGCTAAATTGCTTGACGACACGTTTTTGTCGGTAGTAACTAGCCACGGCCGAAGCCTCCTACCAGACCAGACTCGAGCCGGGAATCGAACCCAGGACCTCCAACTTTATAATGCGACAGCGCACGCATTGCGCCACGGAAGTCGTCAAAGTGGTAAAGATTCTCTCGAGAAAGGCGGGGACTTCGTGTATGGCGGGCGCAGTTTTATCACGCTTCTCTTGAATTAATGTTTGTTGGCTAATTGTGAGAAGGACTGGTGTTGGTTGTGTCGTGGACAGATTTGGTGTCGTTTGTGTAGTGGCTAGTTTTCTGAATTGTTAACAGGTATTACTATGGGAAAAGTTTGAGGGATCCACTTATAAAACAAACGAGGATTCTCTCTCCCTCTCTCTGCAGTCGTTCCTTCATTACAGAAGATCGTGGTCCTGGTGTCCTTGCAACCTCGTGCGGATTATTTGTTTCCACCGGCTTCTATCGGAGGCTAGTCTCGCCATTGTTTGAAATATGCACTTAGTACAGTCCCTTCAGCTGGTCGGTCCATCTGGTTGGTGAGCGGCCTCTCGATCTTTTGCCGTCTGTGTTGCCTGTCACAATAAGCTTCCAGGATATCGCTCCCCGCATGATGTGTCTGAAATAGGAGAGTAGGCGTTGGTAATATATAGAGGAAAATCGCGTTTTTATTCCTAACTGTGTCAGGATGAACGCGTTTGTGCGCTTGGCTGTCCAAGGAATCCTCAATGCGTCTCCAGCACCACATCTCGAACGCATCTATACTTTTTCTTTTCCTCGCCTGGTAAGGATTACGTACAAAAAGATAATGTCTCTCTGAATTAAATCTGCATTAAATTAAAAGGCAGGATTTTAGTTATATATTATGTTGTGAAGATGTAAGGGTCAATCCTTAGAAATGATAAATTCTAATTCAAAATTCTAATTCAAAATAATCTTTATTCAAATAGTCCTTAAAAAGGCACTTTTGACGCGTCAATAATTTACATAGTAGTTATTTCATGGTGATAACTATATTCGTAAACTTAAAACTAAAGCTATACGGGTTCCAAACGCGCCCCGATCTAAGAATAAGCCCACAACAAACTTAGCCGTGGAAGATATAGATAAAGATTATAATATTCTTTAACATTTCTAAGGCGAACAAGTACCAACGTGAACAAGACGCACCGGATTGAGCATGACTCGGCTGCCGTTCAAAGCCTTTTCATATGTCAATCTCATACAATGGCATTCATATAGACCGTATCGTGACAATTTTTTTATTCCTCTGCAAGTTTTTTTTATACACCACATGTTAGCCCTTGACGGCATCTCACCTGATGGTAAGTGATGATGCGGTCTAAGATGGTAGCGGGCTAACTATTAGGGTATAACCCTAACAGGTATCCAAGGTAAACCCATACTCCTAATTGGTTACTACACGACAACGTGCCGGAACGCCGGAATAGCTTGGCGACACGTCTTTGCCTTTGCTTAATTATGCCACGGCCGAAGCCTCCAACCTCTTGGTGTAACCCCTCCATCATGATCAACCCATTACTGGCTCACTACAGAGCACGGGTCTCTTCTCAATATTAGAAGGGTTCGGCCATAGTCCACCACGCTATAGGAGGATTATCAGACTTCACACGCTTTGGGAACTCTCAGGCATGCAGGTTTCCTCACGATGTTTTCCTTCACCGTTGAAGCAAGTGAAATTTTAATTGCTTAAAAACGCACATAACTCCGAATAGTTACAGATGCGTGCCCGGGTTCAAGCCCCGACCTCTGATTAGGAGGCGGACGTCCTAACCACTAGGCTATCACAGCTTTATTTTAAGAAAATATTATTCAGTTCTTATTTAGTTTATTTCGGGGTACAGTGCTCGGTTGCTTTGTGGTGATGTATTAACGCACAATTCACAAACTGTTGAGCGCACACCTCGAACGCACCCAACGTGAACTGCGAACAGCGGAGCGCACTCACAGTTAACGGATACGATTTTTTATGCGGAGTAGGTGAATACATCACGGCGATGGGCTGAAGGGTGGCGGTCTGGAGTGCCGCGTTTTATTTTAGGAGGGCACATTACAAATGGGGGGTAGTTGGTTTTTAATGCGACGACATTTTGGACGGTTTTTTTTTTGTACACCACAAGTTAGCCCTTGACGGCATCTCACCTGATGGTAAGTGCTGATGCGGTCTAAGATGGTAGCGGACTAACCTGTTAGGGTATGGTAAACCCATACTCCTAATTGGTTTCTACACGACATCATACAGTGACGAAGATAGGTGAATTAGGTGATACAGTTCTCTACACCCTAAGTCATCCAACTGGTGGTTCAGGAATTGAAATCATTAGTACGTTATATATTTTATCTGAAGTAGTGATAGCCTAGTGGTTAGGGCGTCAGCCTCCCCAGAGGTCAGCGGTTCGAATCCGGACGCCTCTAACTCCTCTAACTTTTCCGAATTATGTGCGTTTAAAAAAATTAAAATATCACTTGCTTCAACTGTGAAGGAAAACATCGTGAGGAAACTTGCACGCCTGAGAGTTCTACATAATGTTCTCAAAGGCGTGTGAAGTCTGCCAATCCGCACATGACCAGCGTGGTGGACTATGGCCAAACCCTTCTCATATTGAGCGAAGACCCGTGCTCTGTAGTGAGCCGGTAATGGGTTGATCGTGATGATCATGATATTTTATCTCGCGAGCTTCGATCGGCCGATGTATTACAGTGACTTACTATTTTCTTAACGCGAATGGACTATAAGCAAAATGCTCGTAGAAACGCTTACGCGACCCCTTTAGTTTCAATGTTTGAAGCAAATCGATGCAATGTATTCGGGTCCGGCGCTGAATGAAAATTAATGATGGCCGATGGCAACACCTGACTCAGCGCGCCGCCGCCGATTTTTATAGCGCTCATTTGAAAGACACGCCGATTTCGTACGGGGCTTATTTCTGGCCGAGATCTATAAACCACGCTTAGTGTCACTTATGACCTGTGTCTTGAGATGTTTGCGATGAGACCTTCACTTAGTTCTGGGTTAAATCAACGTAAAATGTCTTTCATTAATTGCTCTTTTCACGTATAGAAGCTTCTTAACTGATAATTTTACAAGAACACTCATTTTTAGGAGCGTACCTACATGTTATAAATATCGTTATAACCTGCCGATCCGCATTCGAGTGACATAGAGAGTTCTGAAAGCCTTTTCACAAATAAGAGAAGGGTGAATAGGCATTTTCTAGGCAAGCGCACTCCAACCTAGACCTCATCAGTGCCTTCTGGTACTGATTGTCGTCAAGCGCAAACCTATCTCAAAATAAATAAAAGACGGGTTGCACTCCGGGAGTGCCGGCAGAAGTGAAAACTTGATTAGGTATTAACGTTGAGCATGTTTGATATTTTGGAATGGTTAGGGAATAATTTTGCACCAATTGCTTTATCAGTATAAAAGTACTATCATTTATGTGGTAGAATACAATATTCATTTATTGCGCTATCGTACACAAACATGACAATTTATTTTACATTAAAAAGTTTATCTATATCAATTTCCATATTTTAAGCACTTTACATTCACGAATTTTACGAATACACAACAATGGTTTCACTACACAGACGGTCGAGCCATCAGCTGTCACCATCCATGGATGCGCGAATGTTCGTGTATGTTACAGCGTGCCACGCTGTAACATACACGAACATTCGCGCAAGCGCCCTGCGCTGCCTAAACGAAACAGTAGGCCCAGGCATACATTTTCGCCGCGCCGTAGAGAGGGGATAGCTGTCTACTCTCCATCCGTCTTACGCTTTTTCGATCAGGTCACGTGTCCTGACGCGAGTTTAAGATTTTATACCCATTACAGAAAAAGTGCTCAACGCCGCTAAAGAAGTTTTCACTTCAAAAATAATAAAAAAAGAAAAAAAAAATACGAGCGATTACGGACATCCAAGCCTATATATATATATATATATATATATATATATATAACCCTTCTCATATTGAGAGGAGACCCGTGCTCTCTAGTGAGCCAGTAATGGGTTGTTCATGATGATGATGATGAAGTGTGATATTTGTCATTGCAAAAACCATGAACTTATTTTTAATTCGCCAAAAATTAATTTATTGGAAGCTCTTATCTAAGTAATAGCTACTCTCGGAAATTGTGAACAGCAATAAACCGTTGCTTACGAAATAATAACATTACTCTTACATGTACGTACGAGGTGTCAGGCTCCAAACAAAATTCATCGTCATACATATTCATTTAAACAAATGAACCCTCTAGCCAATTTGAGTAATCTTACGCTACTCGAAACGTATCCGACACGATCACGCTGACGGCTAACGTAAGTAGGGATGTTTTTTATTTTTTATACACTACAAGTTAGCCCTTGACGGCAATCTCTTCTGGTCGTAAGTGATGATGATGTCTAGGATGGTAGCAGGCTAAATGGTTAGGAGTATGGTAAACTCACGCGCCTAATTGGTTTCTACGTGACATCGTGCCGGAACGCTAAATCGCTTGGCGACACGTCTTTGTCGGTAGGGTGGTAACTAGCCACGGCCGTAGCCTCCCACCAGACCAGACTCGAGCCGGGAATCGAACCCAGGACCTCCAACTTTATAATGCGACAGCGCACGGCACTGCGCCACGGAGGTCGTCTGTTTTTTTTTAGAGCCGTGGCTTATCGCACTTCCAAATGCTATTTTCTAAGTACAATCAAATATTTAAGGCATGAATATACTATATAGGTACATTTAAAATTCATAAATAAAAAATTCAAAACAGCTTTATGTAAACATTCTATAGGCTAGATGCCTGAAGCGTTCATGTATAATATAATATTTTCATTATTTTTTTTATTCGTGAGGTTTTAGTTTTAAGTTGGTCAGTGATATCTACACTGGTCAAATTAAAACTAATGCTAGGAGGGGAGGGTTTTTTTTGTTATCACCATCTGACATAGTCAACAAAATTTATTAAAGTTCTGTTAGATATACATTTTTTCTATGTTGATTTTAATTTTAAATATTTTTTCGTCATATTTCCTATATCGTCATACCGCCCTACCGACAAAGACGTGCCGCCAAGCGATTTAGCGTTCCGGCACGATGTCTGTGTGAGGAGTGTGGGTTTACCATACTCCTAAAAGGTTAGCCGCTACCATCCTAGACTGCATCATCATTTCTTACAGTCGTGCACTATAAGATAGCCGTCATGGGCTAACTTATAGTGCACGACTAGAGTAACTAGCCAGTTTTAATGATAACAACATTATAACGACGAAGTAAAATGGCCGCAATGTTATACGTTTATAGATTTTACAAAATTTCCACCATGAACGCAGAAGCGTGGGTGAATAGGTAATTAAGTTCAGTTACAGTGCTTTAAAAGGTTTTTCAATATTCCATAATATAGATAGTTGTTGAATTTAAAGGAGCATTGTACTAGCAGCTCAACCCAGCTATACCCAATACAATAAACCGATAACTTTTTTTTTTGTTCTCTCTTTTTATGGCTTTGCACAGATTAGCCAATGTCAAGTTTATAGCAATGTAGAAGTTAGGAAGAAATGGCGGGAAACTTCGCACTCTGCGGACGCGGCTCCTTCAAACCTTTTCCAAATCAATAGTTGTTAACCATTCATAAAACTAGCCACTACACAAACGACGCCAAAACTGTCCACGACACAACCAACACTAGTCCTTTTCCAAATTAGCCAACAAACATTAATACAAAAAAAGCGTAAAAAAACCGCGCCCGCCATATACGAAGACGCCCGCCTTTTCAACCGATACCTATACCTAATACCCACTTGGGAAATAAATGTCGCACATTATAAATGCGGTATGTTTCGTACGAAATTGATGGTAATTAACAAAGTTCATGAGTACATTAATATTAGGTATATCTGCTACTCGTATATTGTACCGATTTTTAAAAAACTTCACGTTTTGTATTTTTGATGTGAATAATCTATATTGGGGCACCATAGAATAAAAACGAAGTAATCATCATCATCATGATCAACCCATTCTCGGCTCACTACAGAGCACGGGTCTCCGCTCAATATGAGAGTTGTTTGGCCATAGTCCACGACGCAGGCCATGTGCGGATTGCCAGACTTTACATTTACAACATTATGGAGAACTCTCAGGCGTGCAGGATTCCTCACGAAGTTTTCCTTCACCGTTGAAGCAAGTGATATTTTAATTGCTTAAAAACGCACATAACTTCGAAAAGGTGCGTGCCCGGGTTGGAATTCCCGAACTCTGATTAGGAGGCTAGACGTCCTAACCAGCTGTCACAGCTTCTCGACGAAGTAATATATAACTTATAATATCGACACTCAGAATATGATGATAAGTTTTATACGGAACATCTATTTGTGCAAACCTTAGAAACCAAACCAAGTCATATGCCGTCACGGCATAAGGTTATATCTTATGCCGCCATGCCTCCTCAACGTTGATGTTTCACATCTCCGTGCGTTCGGTGACTATCAGCTTATTTGGTTGGTAACATTATTTCAATATACAAGTTATGATGAATTTATTCGGCATTTTAGTTGGAAAGGTAAACAGTTGAGTTTTTGGTCGGATTAGCTTCAAAAGCATCTAACGTCTGAAGCAGTGATAGTCGCTACTAATCGACAATTAACTTGAAAACTCCAAGCACTCAAAAAGTTAGCTTTGAAATTAATAATTAATTAATGCAGGCCATTAATAATCTTCCTGTCATGATCAGAGAGTATACAATCACACGTCCATAGAAGATAGGAGATGACGATGATGAAAGGGCGTTACTGATTACCTACAACCGCATACCCGTATTGGAGCAACATGCTAGGAACCCTCTCAGCTATGACAGGCCAGTTCTCAGCAGGAAGTCCTCAATTATGCTGATGATAATGACAGTTCAATACAGGTGGACAATAACTAATGCAATACACCAAAGACAAAGATACAATGACAACGATAAATCAACTAAATGATATTCACTATCACTATGATAATACTGCTCAGCATTTAATGTCTATTCTATATTCACGAAGGGCACCGCTTCCGGTTTCCGTTAACTTTTGTTTGACTTTGCCTCTACATTGTCTCTGGGCTCCCTTCAATAATGATACGCAATTTGCATGGAAATGTATGTGAATTGCTGTGAATCATACTGATTTGTAGTTTATTAGTCACTTTCTTTGGGCACTTTGTCATAATAGAATTATTGGTAATTCCAAATGATATTTGTCGATAAATAAAGCTTTGAATAAAAATGTCGATATTATCATAAAATAAGACGTTCAAGGTTATTTTGCTTCATAGTATCTAAAGCTAGTCTATTAAATACAATACGGTAAAGTTTTATTTGTTTACGATCTTCTTTTGTATGCATAGAGATATCTTGCAATCTGGAAAAGGTTTCTGCGGTATATATTTGAAATCATTCCCAAGGTGCTGGAATGGCGACCCCGCACCGGTAAACGTAGCGTTGGTCGACCCCCAACAAGATGGACAGACGACATCAAACGAGTCGCAGGGAGCCGCTGGATACAAGCGGCCAAGACCGTGGCCATTGGAACTCCCTACAAAAGACCTATGTCCAGCAGTGGACGTCTATGGGTTGAAGTGATGATGATGATGATGATGATATTTGAAATCAAGCTAGGTAATATTTAAAAAAATCAATCGCCGTTTCGAAAATCGCTTGACCAGTTTGCTTATTTGTTTTGCTTCTTCACCTTAACAATGGCATCGTTGAGAAAAAATGGAAAAATTCCAAAACCGTGGTGATTTTGGGGTTTCGGTGGTCAAGTGCGAATCGATAAACTTGAGATGCTTTCGAGAACATAATGCCGAACATATCAATCGAGCTTGCGGGTGTCCTAGCGATGTTTTCCTTCACGGTGAAAACGAGTTATATTAAATAAGTTAATTAACCCACATAACCCCATAAAAGGTGCCGTGGAACCAGTTCACCATGTATCCCAATTAGTCGTATTATAAAATTTGACTCCCTAACTGCCGCAGGTGATCACACTGATCTTAAGTCTTAGATTGATTGCATCATCACATACCACCAGGTGAGAATTCAGTCAAGGGCTAACTTATACTTAGCGGTAAAAAAAATGGGTGGTGGTGGGTGGAATTTATATTTTCTGAATTTTCTGTGGGCTGGTCTGGTTGGTCTAGTTGTTCTGGATTTGGCCAATTTTACTATCGCAATGTTAGAGATGTATTGCTAATCAATTTAGCGTTTCGGTACGATAACGCGTTGAAACGATGAGGAGTAGGCTTTTTACTTATAACTGGCCGCTACCCTAACGGGTAAGTCCACTACCATGCTGGACTATATCGTCACTTACCACAGACTAACTTGTAGCGGAATTCAAAATAATAATAAAAAAGCACCCGATCAGATTTGCGTGAAGAACATCATGTGGTAGTTTGCTACGCTGGTACGCTCAAATCCACTGCCGTCATAAAGCAAGAAAGAAAACCCATTCATATATCTAGCGAACACTTAAAACTGGAAACGTGGGTAAAACTTACTAGTTTTAAGATGAATTGAGTTCAAATAACTAAAGACAAACCATTATTATTAAACCAACTTTATTCTAATCCCACAAATTACATTTAAGGCGCTATGTATAGTGAAATTGAGTCGAATGAGTATCGTTTCCTGCAAAATCTATAGCTCATAACATTATGAAAAAAAATATGGTTACACTTGATCGTATTTCTGACGTGATGGCCGATTTAGAAACACGATTTAACAAAGTTTACTAGATAAAAAAAAATTGCAATCGCACCTCTGAAAATACTTAAATTCCAATTTTTCTCAGTTATGCCTAAATTGATTAGGGTGAAATTAAGTACAATTATTTGTGATATATTAATAAAGTAATTGGCCGATTTACATTTTGCATAAAACGTATATTATAATTTTAATAATTTTTATTACGATTTGGCACTTAGGTCCTTTGCATCCCAGTATCGGCGTCCTTGTTACTCGTACGCAAACCGACAGTGATCGCTGAGGCGCGTTGCTAGGTGGACCTGTGACCAGCTGCGATCGCCCGTCATTCAAACATTATTTTCGATTACATTAATTAAAAATTTGTTACAGGAATTTATTTCGTTTATATTAATTCATTTAAACATAGTGTCTGTAATAAAATGTGTAAATACGTGTGTTTATAAATAGTTCTGGTAATCTAATCATATTATCACAGTAAAATCAAATTGCTTAAGATAATGAATAATGTACCTTAATTTCACCCTTATTGTTATAAGAACTATGGCTCAGTTGAGTCACGCTCACATGTAGCGCATTAGATAATCGGGAGTTCGGATCCTAGAAGGATTCAATAACTTTTTTTTCCGTAAATATTTTTATATTTTTTATTATTTTCGTATTTTATATTTTTGAATATTTTTTTTTTATTTTAATATTTTAATTTTGAACAGATAAAGTTGTTTGAAGATTGATTCTGATTAACCGTCAACCGTCATTGTTTTACAAGAGTGAGGATAATTATTTGCTTGACCTGAGTAATAATCAAAAATACCGCCGCTATCAATTCGGCGTATGCTGCCTACTTTAGATTTAAATACGCCGACTTCTTTGGAGGTACGCCGACTACTTTAGAGGTTTGCTGTCTAATTTTATCAGTCAGCATGCGTAGTAGTTTTTTTGTGGGTTCATTAGAGTTTCCCGTGGTTAGTTTTTGAGATTGTTTCAATAATAAAATAAAATAAAATAAAAAAAGCCATTTATTCTACTACCAAGTCAAGTCAATAAATATAATAAATTATGTCAATGTTATTTTTTTCTTACAAGTTTCAGTCAAATTTTATATAATAATATCACAAGTATTTGGTAGAAGTCGCCTCTCTGGCGTAGGCCTCCCCCAGCTCTTTCCAAGTCTTCCTTTCCTTAGCTTCTCTGGTCCATAGCGGGCCACTGACGCGAAGGAACAAGTCTTCTTGGCCTTCCTCTTTTCCTTTTGCTACTACGCGGAATCCATTCTGTGGCAATTTTTGTCCATTTTGTATCTGTCATCCTGCAGATGTGACCAGCCCATTTAAATTTAAGCAATCGTATTTGGCTGATGACATTTTTGACCTTGGTTTTTTTCCGAATATTTATGTTGCTCACCTTGTCAGATAGTTTGATACCCGGCATGCTCCTCTCCATTTTTTTTTCATCCATCAGTTGCAGATGATATCCGGCCATAATTCTTTATAAAATAGTAATTTCACACATATGCCACTTGTCTAAATATAAGTTTTGATTTAATTTGTGTACACATGACTTTTTCATTATAAGTTATCTTGTTTATAAATATTTCCCATTGGATATATTAATATTTTTGTTAAAATGGTCAAGCTCCAAGATTCCTCTTGTCTTTTTTCACTTTGGGCAGTCTGGTACAGTTAAATGAACTGCTAACGGATTTGGATGATGTTTTAGCCGCAATTTGTAGTTTATACTAGAATGTTGGATTTCCTGCTTCACATTATAGTGATACATCTGCGTTCATGGATCTCGCTATTTCTTAAAAACCATAATGCGCTTTTTGTTTGAGTATGTAATTCTCTGCCCGTTGTATCACTTTGATATCAGAGTCACATGCGGAGCTCCAGAACGGGTGTCCAAATTGCCAGATTGGTCTGAGTAAAGCCTTGTAGATGAGAAGTTTGTTGTCAGTTGTGAGCTTTGCGTTTTTTGAGAGTAACCAATACACACCAGTGTACTTAAGTTTCAGTTCGACCTTTTTAGATACAATATTTTTTCGGCAAGTCATCTTTCTATCCACAAGAAAGTGTGACAAGAAAGGTTCCACAAGAAAGTGTGACAACTACCGGACTTTGGCTTTAATCTCCCACGCTAGCAAATCGCCACTTTAATCAAAAATCAAAAGGCAAATCCCTGAAGAACAGGCAGGCTTTGTTAAGGGGTACCCGCGAACAGATAGTCAACATCAGACTAATTATAGAGAAAAGCTACGAATTTGACAATCCTGTCATCATCTGCTTCGTAGACTATAGCAAAGCTTATGACTGGACCTGCATGTGGAAGGTTATCTTAGAACTGGGCGTACCTCAGCATCTTGTGGCACTACTACAAACCTGATACAATAACAGCCAAGGTTCCGTTAGATTAGATAAGACCATGACAAGCTCATTTCACTTCCAAAAAGGTGTGCGTCAGGGATGCATTTAGTCACCCATACTTTTTAATGTTTATGTTAAGATCATAATCCGTCGCACTTGTGAATCTTAGGATGGGGGCATAAACATTGGAGGCACCAAAATTATTAACTTGCGGTACGCTGATGACACTACACTTTTGGCATCCAATGAAGCAGAAATGGTGACTCTCCTTAGAAAGTTGGAAAATGTAAGCAAGGAACTTGGTCTTTCCATTAATCCATCTAAATCAAAGATCATGGTTGTGGATCGAAGTGGCAAACTTAATCTCACGGGTGCACTCAAGTTAGAAGTGGTGGATAACTTTATTTATCTAGGCTCATGTATAACAAACAATGGATCTTGTGAACAGGAAGTGCGCAGGCGAATTGCTATGGCAAAGAATGCCATGTACCAGCTATCCAAGATCTGGAATAGCAAAAGCATATCAATTTGCACCAAGCAAAGACTAGTAAATGCTCTGTTTTTTTTTCCATATTTCTATACGGTTCTAAAACATGGACTCTTCGGGCTACAGATCGCAAACGCTCTGATGCTTTCGAGAAGTGTTGCTGGAGGAAGATACTAAAGATACCCTGGACTGCATTCAGGACCAACGCATCTATCCTGAAAGGGCTGAAAATTACAGCAAAGCTGAAAACTATATGTCTCAAGCGCACCTTGGAATACTTCGGACACAGCCCTGGGAATTTAGGAAACTACTCGTAACGGGCAAAGTGGAGGGAAGAAGGCCAAGAGGACGTAGCCCCATGCGTTGGTCCGATCAGATCAGCACTGCACTCGGTACATCATTCCACGCTGCACCACATAAAGCCGGAAACAGAACCATCTGGAGAAACATCATACGGAAGAAGATGATCCATGCTAAGGATCGCGACCTTCAGTCATGAGGATGACGATGCAAAGAGACATCTTTCTATGGAAGACGATTGTGTGGTAGTTGTTTGGTGCTAAGCCTAACTGGAGGGCAGTCACCTGATCTCAGAGTGAACGTTATGCGCTGTGATTTCAAAGCAATAGCTAGAACTTTCTATTTATCATGGATGGACAAATGTCTGAGTTTCTTGGAGGCTTTTTTGTAGCATTTCAGATGCTTTTGCAGGTTTCTCGTAAGAAGCAAGTAATGTAGTATCATCAGCGAAGGTTGCTACAGATACTCTACAAGTTTTTGGTAGGTCGACTCGACTATAAATAATGTTTATAGGATTGGACCTAACACTGAGCTATGAGGTACTCTAGCTTTAATATAGTAGAATCTAGAGGTACATTCACCTTCTGTGACCATAAAAATTTAAACTAGTAAAGCAAAGTAGGTGCCAAACTTTTTCAGGCTTGTAGTATATCAAAGAAAACATACAGTTTTCGTTCATGTGCTTTTCTTATGATTAGACATACTCGGTGAACTTGTTCAATAGTTGCAGTTTGTCAATAGGTCTCTGCTAAAACCGAATTGGTGGTCAGGCAGTATTTTTCTGTCAGAGATTACTTGCAGTAGACTATTTAGCATTATCTTTTCAAATGGTTTGGATAACGGTGGCAGCAAACTTATAGGTCTGTCTATAAGACGTAACTTTACTAGAAGATTTACCAGGTTAGCAGATCAGAGATTTGAGGGATTTCCACAACAGTGGAAAATAACCAATTCTAATTATGCTGTTGGAATAGATAGTACGATACATAAAGCTTTTTTAGGAGGTTCTTTCATTACTCTATTGTCTATTAGGTCAAATCCTGGAGCTTTCTTGTCATTGAGAGTTGTGACTGCCTTTCGAATCTCCTTCGGTGCGACACACTTAAGAGGTAGATCAAGCTGGAAGTCCTGTTCCAATATCTTATCAATGTCAGATTCATCTGCATTTGCTAATTCCGTATTTGGTGCGAATAGTATTACAAATGTAAGTATTATAATCTTCAATAGAAGAGGTAGAAACAGCAGGTCGAGTAATATTTATAATTCCTTTCATAGAGATTATCTACGGGTATTAGTAGGAGAGAGCGATTCAATGCTAGTTTTATTTGTATCATCCTCAACTTCTACAATCACATATTTTAAGGAATGTCCATTAGGACATTAATATATCCTTATACTTTTATGTTATGTATTTTTTCCACTTTTCTTTTTTGTCCTTATATTATGCAATTAAGTTGGTTAAAATAAATAATAAATAAAATAGCTAAATAATTTTCTTTTCGCTTGGTGGCCATCGCTTTCTATTGCCATGGATAAATATATAGAATAAGTGTAATGGGCATGAGTCGAAATGCCCACATAAAAAAAAGCTGATTTTTTGACCTCACCAAAACACCTCACTAAACTTTCATCACAAATTCTAGGAACACAGCAAAGGACAAGCATATCAACATCATTTTTTTATTTATATAAAAAGATGGATCGTTCACTCCCAATCATATTAGTAGGTAGTACGAAGAAATACCTATTTTCAAAATTTGAAATTTTGATTGAATTTGAAATCCGATGTTTATCAACGAAAATTTAATTTTTATGTACGAAAATTATTGTAAACAATATAAAAACATAAGATTAAAAAAATAAAAATAGCATATTTTGTTTAAGATGCGACCATTTCGAATTCTAGTTGTATTAGTCCAGACGACCGTTCAAACAAGTGACGAAATTAAGGTAAGGTATCTATACCTATAGTTGATAAGCCTTGCCGCGAACCGTTTATTGCAACTGTTATGGCGAGCTGCACTAAGTATTGCGCGAGGTGGGCGGGGCTAACCGTCCGCTACTGCCGCTGCTTCACCCCCTCAAATACCTAAAATTTGTCTGTTCACAGCGCCTTAACACAAAATTTACCACTCCACAACAATTTGGCTAACAAATTAATTCTAGATTTCACACCACTTAAGTTGAATCAACATAACAAAACAAAATCCCCAAAATTAAATCCAAAGCAAATATTTGGAACACACACACTCTTTGCTGAACAGTCTAATTCATTTCTAGTTAGTAAAATTAAACTTTCTTGGCCGTACGCCAACTTAGCTAGATATACAATATATCGCAATTAGTATGACTATGAAAATAACTCACAATATTTGTGGGTATTTGTGGACTAGTTGTCGTCTTTATCCTTTATTTCGAGTTCATCATGAACAACCCATTGCTGGTCTCTACGCAATACAATAATATATTTGACGACATCCGTTGCGCAGCGCGCGCGCTGTCCCATTATAAAGTTGGAGGTTCTGGGTTCGATTCCCGGCTCAAATCTCGTCTGGTCTGGTGGGAGGCTTCGGCCGTGGCTAGTTACCACCCTACCGACAAAGACGTGTTGCCAAGCGATTTAGCGTTCCGGCACGATGTCGCGTAGAAGCCAATAAGAAGCGTGGGCTTACCCATTCTTCTAACAGGTGAGCCCGCTACCATCCTAGACAGCATCATCACTTACCACCATGTGAGATAACCGTCAAGAGCTAACTTGTAGTGTATAAAAAAAATATGTATGACAAGGGTTTGGCGATAGTCCACCACGCTGGCCATGTGCGGATTGACAGACTTCACACGCCTTTGAGAACATTATGGAGAACTCTCAGGCATGCAGGTTTCCTCACGATGTTTTCCTTCACCGTTGAAGCAAGTGATATTTTAATTGCTTAAAAACGCACATAGCCCCGTAAAGTTAGAGGTGCGTGCATCCCATTTCTGATTAGGAGGCGGACGTCTTAACCCCTAGTCTATCACAGCTCAATTTAGTTAAAAGTAAAAACACAATACCTACAAATGTTTCGTTAGTAACATTTTAATGATAAAAAATCTGACTCCCGTCAAATCAATGTTAGTGGATCTAAGTTCTGTAATCGCAGTCTCCATAGCCCAGCCGTGGGACACGCAGTCAAAACAAAAAACCCAATACCTGCAATTATTCCCTAACTTTTTAATGACAAAAAATCAGACTCCCTTCGAATCAATGTTAGTGGTTCTAAGTTCTGTATCTGCCACTTTGTAGCCCAGCCGTGGGACACGCAGTCAAACCTGCTCGAATCACTCGTTAAACTTAAAAAAAACAGTCGTTATAACAAAATAAATTTATTACTGAACTTCAAACGACACTTGCAAACAATCACGATTATGCAATGACAATAATTGCGTACCGGACGGTCCTAAAAAGTAATGTCCCAAAAGTAGGACAAGTCCGACGGCGGCGGGACCCGTGGCCACTCTTACTGCAAGCTTCCGAAGGAATATGGCCGCAAACAATAAAGCCGGATTATACAAAATGAAAAGTTTTTTATGAAAGTTAGTAAGTATGGACCATTGAGTTACAGAGCCACTAGAGCAGTCGTGTCCGATGAGATCAATACGCACAGCTTAAAAAAAACTATCACGTGCAAAAGAAACAAAATTTGTATCCAAATGTATATATGTATATATATTATTTTTAACCAAGTTATCAAGTTACTAACAAATAATACGGGATCTGAAAATAAAAGAATGCAAGGTTCAAAGTCATAGAGGCTTTTTAGCGCTTTATTCTTTCATATTCTTGCTGTCCAAGTAATCATAGACTGCAAATATTTCTTCAGACTTAACTGCTCTAGTACGTAATACATTATTACTTTATGCCCGGACCTAATGTGACCGGATAAAAAACGATAGATACAAATTTTACCGCTTTGTTCAAATAAGGTTTACTATAAGCGTTCCTCTTCAAATATAAGGCGGGGGGGGGGGGGGGGGGGGGGGGTGTTTTAAATGTAGTGGTCAAATCCAAATAATATTCAAAGGCAATATTGTAAGCTATGCAGGTATAGCCCTAATTACTAATTAGAAGAAATATATGTCGGCGCGAAGGTGTTATTAACTTGATTCAGCGGAGCCAAGAACAACAAGAATTCAATAATTACCCACATTTGAATTCTTTAAACCACTAATTAATCATTTCTTTGTTTGTGTTGGTATCATGTCGGTCTATTAAGACGGTAGCATTCAATTTTGTACAAGCATGCTTTGCTATAAATACGGGCGGTTGGTGACTTTCTCGCTCGAGACGTCGGCCCGTTCGGACCTCTCAATTATTGTCGCAATAAAAGTGTAATCCCTCAAGCTGTGGTTTTAATTACTATGAGCGAAAGTAAATAAAAGCGTGACGTAAGCAATGCTGACGTCGCTCTTACTAAAAACAACTCCAACTGCCTTGATTCGACATATAACATAACTACTTTCCAAATTGTTTGTTTAGATATTCTCATTTATCCGTTCAGCCTCGTGAAATACCAGGCGTTGAAAACCTGTTAATTTTCACATCGGTTAAAAGGGTTCTGACTTCAAATATGATACAAATAATGGTAATACAAATCTCAGACCCTTCTTTTGCCGTTAGGAAATTGTTCCTTTCTTATAAACTTTAACACAATTTTAAGACGTATTTCACGTAAATTACAGGTATATTCAACTGAAAGTTTTTAATTATAGTTGTAATGTTAACTTAAAACAACCCTCTCATACAAAGTTCGGTAACCGCACAATCAAAGTATCGTTTATAATTAATTAAAAACTTACCTTTGTTCTACCCGAAATTAAGTAATTTACATAGCCCAACCAAATCAAATACGCCCCGATATGTGTATGAATAAAGTTAACTTTACGCTTAGCTTGATTACCCTGGTCGCGTTTCTGTAGCCCATAAAGCGGTATCAGAAATCTTACGTGAGTTTCGACTTGTTTTTTACCTGTAGGCGTGTCACTGCATTTATCAATTTAAAGCCATTTTGTATTGGTTTTATTTTTTTAAACTTCAAATTAGCATTTGTCTGTCATCTCACCTGGTGGTAAGTGGTGTCTAAGATGGTAGCTTAGCTATCAGAGGTATGCCAGTCATTTATTTATCAAGAAGCCAAAATTTTATACAATATGACTGTTTATATTATATACATATAATACAATTTTTAACATAATATTTTTTACTGGCATAGTATACCCCATTATTAAGGGATAACACAACATATAATTAAAAACTTATTTTAATTGAGACGATTATTCTGTTTACAATACTAAAAACTATAAAAAAAAAACAATTTACACAAAAAAGGTTCTCTCTAAACTTACTCAATCTTACAAATATGAAACTATGGAAAATACGAGCTTCAAACGATTAGAGAAAAAAAAACAAAAATAAATATGAAAAGGCAACTACAAAACTAATTTAATGATAATAATATGACAAATTAATAAAATATAAGTGCATTGATGATTGATTGAAGCGGTGATAGCCTATTGGTTAGGTCGTCAGCCTCCCAGTCAGAGGTCGGCGGTTCGAAACCGGGCACGCACATCTAACTTTTCAGACTTATGTGCGTTTAAAAAAAATTAAAATATCACTTGCTTCAACGGTGAAGGAAAACATCGTGAGGAAACCTGCACGCCTGAGAGTTCTCCATAATGTTCACAAAGGCGTGTGAAGTCTGCCATTCCGCACATGGCCAGCGTGGTGGGCTATGGCCAAAACCTTCTCATATTGAGAGGAGACCCGTGCTCTGTAGTGAGCCGAGGCAATGGGTTGATCATGAAGTACATGTTAGGTTTAAGTATTAAATATAAAAGCCATATTCCTTAATAATTATGTAAGAACGCATGAAAAGTGTTTGTGATAGGTCAACGTGATTAAATAACTTTTGATTTTAATATGATATGATTTATAACTCTCAGACTTACTGTATTGGTTTCAATGATGCACATCCGTGTTTTACAACATAAATAGAGATCTGTCTGACTGTCACACGGCGTTCTCTGCTAATGGTCATTGTGAAGCGATCACAGCTCGTGATGTCTATTACAACACAATATCCGCTCAATCACCCGCACTAGCTGAATGAATCAAAATCATATCGATAAACGGTGACAATGTCGCGATTGTCTGTTCTGTGTTTTCTTATACATAGCTAGATGGCCTTGTTAACTTTGTACACCCAAAAGCATAAAACGTTATTAGATATTCCAACTGATTCTTCAATCTTTTTTATAAAAAATTTGAACCAAATAGTTCGAGCCATTTTCGAGGTTTAGCTTTAAATAGTCACGGCAATTGTTTTTTATATAAAACAAACAATGATTTATTTTCAATTCAATTGCAACAAAGATGTTAAAAATTTGGTGGTAGGTATCAATATCTAATGTTAATTAATATTTAATAAGCATTTTTCAACGAGGCATTTTTAAATTTAAACTGAGACTTATTAATAGTTCATAGTTCTTTGGTATTGTATTTTATACAGAATCTACCTGAACAGTTTTTTCAAGTAATGGTTCAGAAGATAATAGCGTATAGTACTTTTTTTTGTTAAATAGGTAAATCTGTTTTCTTTTTGGTGATATTATACACTATGGGCCTCATAAGAAGGCTCAGAGTCACTCGACGGGCGATGGAGAGAGCTATACTGGGAGCTACACGTAGAGATACCTACGTGATCAAATCAGAAATGAGGAGATCCGTAGAAGAACCAGAGTTACCGACATAGCTCAGAGAATTGCGAAGTTGAAGTGGCAATGGGCGGGGCACATAGCTCGGAGAACCGATGGACGTTGGGGTCCCAAGGTGCTGGAATGGCGACCCCGCACCGGTAAACGTAGCGTTGGTCGACCCCCAACTAGGTGGACAGACGACATCAGACGAGTCGCAGGGAGCCGCTGGAAGCAAGCGGCCCAAGACCGTGAGCATTGGAACTCAATACAAAAGACCTATGTCCAGCAGTGGACGTCAATCGGTTGATAATGATGATGATGATGATGATGATGACTGCAAAATTATATTGGAATGGTAAAGTTCGTAGTTTTTGTTATTTATTAAACGGTCTTCAAATGAGAGGAGAGAGAGGTCGATAAAAGCTAGACTGTTGCGATACGCTATAGGTAGTCTTAATTTTTATTTTTATCAAGTGCAAAGGAAATATTGAAAAACATCAGAATGTTGTTTACGCTTACACATAAGAAACACCTTCTGTTTAAAAATAACTAAAACGTAATCGGCATTAAAAAAACGTCTTTCGGCGTTAGTACAGAGTCGCATCTTAAAATTTTTCGGAAACGTCTCTCGGCGTGAGAGTGACTCCATAGAGCGTCTTGTCGTGCAGGGCAAGGTGGAGGGCACTAGAGGTCGAGGAAGGTCACCCATGCGATAGACCGATCAGATAAAGCCTGCTGTGGGCGGTCCTTTGCTCGTGCGCACCAGGCTTTCGGCCAGCCGAGAAAAGTGGCTGATGCACGTGAGACGTATAACATCTGTCCTCAAAGACACTTCTTCATGATGACCACGACCACTTTGTCACGAGTGTAACGACAAAGAAGAAGAAACGTAAATAACATCGACATAGACAAACGCAATAGATTCTATATAAGTTGCAGTTAACTATCACGCGAAACAATGAGTAGAAAATCTCATAGGTGAGGTGAAGTACAAATTTTGATAGCTAAGTGGATTGGGTCGCGTGCAAGCGCTTTTTATAAATAAACATTACGTAAGCAGAAAATAAACCGGGCAAATTGGAAGGAGCACTCAATAATCAATACCTAGAAACCTAGAGCCTAGAGCTCACGGCAATGAATATTTTATATTTTCATTACATTAAAATCGCTTTGAAAGCCTACACTGGCATACTGAGCGGGGGCGCTAATAATACGTTGGAGTACTTATTGCCAAGAACTAATAACGTAATGGAGAATTACTCTTATAAACATTTTTTTATTTTCACCTGTATTTGCACCTGTATTCCGTATTTGTCAATCACTGGTAAAACATCGTCACAGTGCATAAAATTAACTTCTGATTATTTAGTTTTTTGTATATATTAATGAGGCCGGCCGAGAAGCCGTGATAGCCTAATAAGCCGTGATAGCCTAGTGGTTAGGGCGTCAGCCTCCTAATCAGAGGTTGGCGGTTCAAATCCGGGCACGCACCTCTAACTTTTCGGAGTTATGTGCGTTTAAAAAAAAAAATATCACTTGTTTCAACGGTGAAGGAAAACATCGTGAGGAAACCTGCACCCTTGAGAGTTCTCCATAATGTTCTCAAAGGCGTGTGAAGTCTTCCAATACGCACATGGCCAGCGTGGTGGACTATGGCCAAACCCTTCTCATATTGAGAGGAGACCCGTGCTCTGTAGTGAGCCGGTAATGGATCATCATGAACAACTCATGATGATGATGATGATGATATATTAATAGCGAATAAATGAGTAAACGGAACGCCTGATGTTAAGTTATTACCGCTGCAAATGAAAATTATATATTTTTTCTTATTTGCTACTAGTTAGCCCTTGACGGTAATCTCACCTGATGGTAAATGATGATGCAGTCTAGAATGGTAGCGGGCTAACCTGTTAGGGGTATGGTAAACTCACACTCCTAATAGGTTTCTACGCGACATCGTGCCGGAGCGCTAAATCGCTTGGCGACGCGTCTTTGTCGGTAGGGTGGTAACTAGCCACCAGACCAGACTCGAGCCGGGAATCGAACCCAGGGCCTCCAACTTTATAACGCGACAGCGCGCGCACTGCGCCATGGAGGTCGTCAAAACACTTTTCTTTTTGTCATCACCATCTTACATGCCACTTTTATGTAAAAGCTGTCTTATTAGAGCAATATTTCATACCCACGCTTCACCGTCCGACCCCCGTTATCCCAAACGTCGCCTAAGCCGAGGTCCGGCCTCAAAGGAGGCGCCCTTAGGCAGTCGTTCCCATAGTTTCTTCGAGCCCTAGTGCTCAAAATTTCTTCTAGCAGAGCTTCTTTCCAAAGCTCGCCAAACAGCCCGGTTACGCTGTGGCAACCAATAGGGTTTGTACAGCTAATAGACAGTTCGAAAAAAAAAAAAAAATACCCATGCTTGTTTATCATTCACAGTGTATGTATCGTGAGTGGATTAAGTCTTTTCTGGGCTATCTCTAAATAGCTCAAACTAAAAACGCTGCTGCTAATTCTGTATCTGTAAATTGGCGGATTAATTGATGTTATCCTATTTCAGATAACATAGTGTTGTGTATACCAATTTATTTAAGTTTAGAGATTCGTAAATGACAAATTACAAAAACGGCATCAATCAAATACTTGAATTTCTTTGCGAACAGGCTGCGCGTTCCCTACCCGATGGCAGGGCCGCTGGTTCCAGTCCGGGGTGATCCAGCCCATCATGATCGACGGCGCCATCCTCTCCAACAAGGGCCGCTGTCTCTCGTCCGAGGGCGACAAGTTTCTCATCGTCGACGAGTAAGTATTTAACATAACCTTGATTGATGATCCTTTACACACGAATTTGGTTTCGCAAATTTTGGCACGGAAAACTACCAAATTTATGTAACACAAGGAATAGAATAGCGGTTAAGTATAGACTAGTGTTCTCGAAGGCGTGTGAAATCTGCCAATCCGCACATGGTCAGCGTGGTGGACTATGGCCCAATTCTTCTCATATGGAGAGAAGACCCGTGCTCTGTAGTGAGCCGGCAATGGGTTGATCATGATGATGATGATAGACTAGTGTTAGGCCTCGCTTTCGGCGTGACCGAGTTCAATCCCCGACAGATATTAACACTTTTCTGTGATCGAATGCGTAATTCGTTTAACGAAGCGACGAAACACGGCGGTGCCGTTCGTCGTTTCGCTCCTATGTTCCGAAAGAGATAATGAGAGATAGAATTGTACTCTACTCTATCTGATATAGATAATAAGTTGAAACTACTAGTTATAAAACCTGAAAAAAAGAATTGTCGACAAATTCATAAAAAAAAAAAACGACGAAAAATTCTAACGGTGGAGGACTCATGTGCTGAATCCGTGGTTTATTAGCATGTTCCCTTGCTCATTATATGTGTGTATATATCGGCATACATATATAAAATGTATGTAGTCCACTTTTAAAATAACTATGAATTTCTAGGTCAATGGGGAGAAATATTCGCCGACGTAACTAGTTTTAATATGCGATAGATATATTTTCGTCGCTCCTATTATACGGAGCCTAACGTGAATTCCGCTGAAAGAAATACTACAATAACTATTATAATGAAAGTGTCCTCATTCGCTCACCTCATTTCAGTTTTGATTCAAGGCATTCCGCGAGATTGGAGGCAGAGGGGGAGAATGGGGCAATAATTTTAATCTCGGAATTATGCGATCCGAGATTGTCATTGTCGAGGTCTTGAGCGCTCCGCGGAGTATCTTTCGATAAGATCTGGAACGACGCGCATTTATCACTTTTGTCATTTGACATTGGGCTAGTTACGTAACGTGGATTCTGGATGTTTGGTGACTAAATTTTTTTCGTCAGCTTAGTCTGAGCGTGCCTTTGCTCAGACTTTAAAACGAGACAGATTTATTTCTCGTTTTAACCATAGATTATACATATATATACTAGGGTTTTGACTGCTGCTTGAGTCTAAGGTAAAACTAAGCACTTATATATCACAGCCGTGGAATATCAATCAATCAATCATAAACTTTATTGAAATAATCCTTTTGATGCGTCAATTACATAGTAGCGAGGTGATGGTGATAATTACATCCTTAAACTAAACCTATGAGGGGTAATCACGATCTCGCATACCACTTTGAAATTTATAAAAATTATTATATATCTTTATCTTATTTGAACATTATTTCATACCCAAGCTTGTTTATCATTTACATAATCCTTTACACTATAATTGGACTTTTCCACTTGAGTAAGATTGCACTTTTTCCTTATGCCATCTGTACAATTGTCTACATGTAAATTCTTCAGAGCCCTCCAACATTGAATTATGGATCATTACAGATACAAATTACCAAGTTAATCTTTTGTACAAACACGAAATGAATTTATTAACTTTTTGCAAAATAGTAGAGCGAATATACTACGTGGATTCTAGGGTTAATGATCTCGATAATGAAAATAATATTTATCTGCCAACTATTTTTATTACTTCTAAAGATGGTAATTACGAAACTTTGTATTACAGAAAAGGCTGTTACCGCTGCGTTGTGATGCATGAAAAACATTTGAACGTTCTGCAATATAAAGAAAGTGAGTAATATAATTCTTTTTTATGGAACAAAGTTCCTTAGCGGCTTGCGCTAGCGGTTACCAGTAAGGTAGAAATAATGAATTAGAAATGGCATTATAACCCGAGTCATTCGATTGAGCATTTTGTTTTAGTCCAATGTGTTTTATGTTTCAATATTTACAATTGTACAGAACTTTGTTCCTGACGTGGGAGGTCTGATGGAAAAAAGTTTTTTTATATTTCATAAAAATAATCTTATCAGTGAGACCCAGACCATTTAGTTTGAAGTAATTGAAATAAATTGGAACAAAGCAGTGTTGATACACTTGGCGCAGTCGGTACGAGTTTACGCTCTTATTAAAATATCTAAATGAATCCTACGCGAACTTACAATGCAGTCATAATACATTTGTACTTTGTTTCACCACTTCAGGACAGCTAGAGACAAGACTAAACTACCAACCTTCATAGCTTAAACAATGTAGTCACTATTTATATATATATATATATATATATATATAGGTATCGATTTGTGAAAAATTGTTCACCCAATTAATGAAAACAACTTTCACGTTGATATTAACGATACCCGAAGTTGTATTCGAACATATGTTCGACTTGGTGGGTTTCCATCAAGTTTAGATCAAATATTAGGTATTAAAGCGGTGATAGCCTAGTGGTTAGGGCGTCAGCCTCCTAATCAGAGGTCGGCGGTTCGAATCCGGGCACGCACCTCTAACTTTTCGGAGTTATGTGCGTTTTAAAAGAAAAAAAAATTAAAATATCACTTGCAACGCTGAAGGAAAACCTGCACGCCTGAGAGTTCTCCATAATGTTCTCAAAGGCGTGTGAAATCTGCCAATCCGCACATGTCCAGCGTGGTAGACTATAGCCAAATCCTTATCATACTGAGAGGAGGCCCGTGCTCTATAGTGAGCCGGTAATGGGTTGAACATGATGATTAGGTTTTTATATGAAATGTTATCTATTTCTTATTGGGAATACCAATACCTACCACTGCCAGTATCAGGGCGCCGTCAGAGTATTAACGTTTTAAATGCTCAATGAGAAGAAGCCTTCGTTACCAGAACGGCATTTAACTATTATTAGCACTAACATTGCGCTAATAATAGTTAAAGCCAACCCAGACCCGTTGGAGCAGAGTGGAGGAATCATTAATTGATTGGGAATCAATATATTATGTATTGCGAATCTATCTTTGGAATTAATTATTTATTTTCAGCTTTTTGCCACCGACGAGACGCTCTCCCGCATTTATGTTCAATGATTACCGGCGACGCACTGCTCTACTCCATGTTCAGAGAAAACGCCGAGCCTGTAGCCTGTCCGCTTAAAGGACCCTTTTCTTTTACTTATAACAGGTGAGGATTTTCGCATTCATATTCTGTATACCATTTTTATGGATGTATGCAAATAAAAATATAATATATGAAGTGAGAAGTGAGTACATAAGGTCAGTAGCGATCACAGGTAACTTAAAGATTAGGAAACCATATGAAAAACATACTGCGGTTACGTTTAATTTGTATTTTACAGAATAATATATGACGAAGCAAGACCGCCAGAGTTGTTTTTAGTTAAAGTGACGGACGTCAGCATTGCTGATGTCACGCTTTCGTTTACTTTCGCTCATAGTAATTAAAACCACAATTTGCGGAATTACACTTTTATTGCGGCAATAACTAAGCGGTCCGAACAGTCCGACGTCTCGAGCGGGAATGCCACGAAAGGCATCGACTGCCCGTATTTATATCAAAGCAGGCTTGTACAAAATTGATTGCTACCGTCAAAATTGTGTTATTAGTGATTTAAAGAGTTCAAATGTGGGTAATTATTGAATTCTTGAAGTTCTTGGCGCCGCTAAATGAAGTTAATAACTTCTTCGCGCCGACATATATGTTTATTTCGTATTGTATGTGACAAAAAATGGGTTTAAAAGTTGACTCATTTCGAGTACTCGTTATCCTTGAAAGAAATTTTATGCCCATGGCCACTGGCGTAGTTCGTGCGAAACGTAGATTTACACAGAGACCTCGACATCGTCCGATACTCCACCCTAGTGGTTAACCCACCCTAGTGATTGAGATATCCAACTATACACCCGAACGTAACGTCGCTAAACAAGTATTTAACCCGGATGAGACCCGTTACGACCAGGAGGATCAACTGACAACTGACAATGCTACTGAAGTAGGCCACAAGCAACCCAAACAGTGTCTTTGTAGGAGACTAGGTCCACGACTTTCGGATGTGGGTCTCATCCACAATCACGGCGTATGGACTGAACTCCCAGTCCAACAACCCAAAAAGCTTAACGTTATCTTAAATCGGGGTTGGAGTCTCACATGGACCTTTCGGGGGAAGTTCTCCTAATGTCGTCGCGCTGTGATGCTTTTCGCCTTCGCCAAAGCGGTTCTTTATAGATATCGTTATAGTAACTGTTAGAGTTATTAGCTATTATGAATTTGAAGTAAGCGTACTCGCAATAATGCGTTGCAGAGTTGACATCTCCTCACGTAAGTCTGCTTTCGAGGTGGATCTTTGTGGTGTTGAATGAATTATATTAATTGCAGAGGATATGTTATTCTCCTACCACCACTCCTATCCCTGAAATCTCAGATAGGAATTCTTCTATAATTAAGATTATTACAACAAGTTTTATTATTATAAATATCGTATATTAAATTTCAGGGGACACGGCGATTGCAAGATACCAGCATCGTCTATAGAAAGCTGTACCGAAGATTCCAGATTGTTGCTGAACTACCAAGCTTGCCCAGATGTCTACGGATCCGAAAGCACAGGTAACCCAGAAAAGCGGTCCTACACTAGCAACGAAAGTAGGTGTTACGCAATAATACATAGGTGGCCGTGGCTGTATAGATAATTCTAGAACACTACTATTTCAGAAAAAATAAAAAGCTGTGATAGGCTAGTGGTTAGGACTTCTCCTAAACAGAGGTTAGTAGTTCAAACCCGGGCCTCTTATTTCTCGAAGTTATGTGCGTTTTCAAGCAATTAAAATATTACTTGCTTCAACGGTGAAGGAAAACATCGTGAGGAAACCTGCATGCCTGAGGGTTCTCCATAATCTTCTCAAAGGCATGTGAAGTCTGCCAATCGGCACATGGCCAGCGTGGTAGACTGTGGCCAAAAACCTTCTCATATTGAGAGGAGACCCGTGCTCTGTAGTGAGCCGATAATGCCTTGATCATCATGATGGTGACTATTTCAGAACGCGTAAAGCTTACGAACAACGTACAAGCTTAACTTGCTTTAATCTGTAAAACAATTCGGTGGATTAAAGCAGATTAAGGCGAACCACCGACCAACATTTTCATCGTCTGATAATGTGATTAAACGCAGTAAACCCACAAAAATAAAGATCACAATAAAGTCTAACAATAAATAGTGAAATGCTAGGAATAAAAGCCAGATTGCTTCACAGCTACTCAATATCGTTTACGAGTTGCTCCGCAGTCCGCGAACTATACTGTTGGCATTCTTACTATTGTCTAATGGCCGCTCTAAAATAACTCGCCACGAGACGTCTATTATTAAGGCAATGAATAACATAATGCGGAGGAAAGAAAGTGATATCACCTAAAAAAAATTATATATGAACGTGGTAGGGCAAAACAATTTATTTATTTAAAAGGAACACTAACAATATACATATCATACACTCGCCACTTAATTACACACCGTTACACACTGATACGTATATCAATAATAAGTGTACGCAACATTCACAATGCGCCAAGTAAACATTATGTTACAACAGATTTAAGAACAACAAAAAAAAAGCTATAAATCTAATTAAATACAAATAATAACAAAGAAGGGATGGATGGATTGTGTATAAGAGGATATGCGGGTAAAAGGTGAGGGTAGTGAGGTGACGGCTGATAGAAGTGTGTGGAATAAGAAGACGTGTTGTGCCGACCCCACATAATGTGGGATAAGGGCAAAAAAAAAGTTTTTTTTTTGTACCCACTACAAGTTAGTCCGTCACGGCAATCTGACCTGGTGTAAGCGATGATGCAGTCTAAGATGGCAGCGGAATAAACTGTTAAGTATATGGTAAATTCATACTCCTATTTGGTTTGGCAACACGTCTTTGTCGGTAGAGTGGTAGAGCCGAAGCCTTCCACTAGACCAGACTCGAGTCGGGAATCTAACCCAGGACCTCCAACTTTTTAATTTAACAGTTCACGCGCTGCGCCACGGAGGTTTATTTAAATTTACACTACAAGCTGTTATTATAAGTTGGTTCAAAGTCCTTCAAATGCACACGATCGAAACTTCATGAGATCGATCTGATCATAAGCAGTATTTTTGTAGTAAGTAATTTTATGATCGACTCGGCACAATGATAAGGCAGGTAAAAATAATTCCAGAGAAATGGCTTTGTATATAATACCCTTCATAATGTAAACATAAATGTGTAGTTAAAAACATAATCAACAACAACTGTATGAAACCAATCTTGGACGTTTAAATTTTTTTATTATATTATTACCTTGTGATTATATTTCAGCTTTATTATTATCATTATATATATACCATTGACAGTCAAATTACTCAATCAATCTTATCTTATTTTGAAAGTATTTGTGAACGTTGGGAATACCTGTAAAAAGCTAAACATTCATATTAGCTGACAACGTTAAAAAATGGTTATGAAAAAATGTATTAGTTGTTAATTATCCGTAATAAATTAATCTATATATATATATATATATATATATATATAGATTAATTTAAAGCGAAAGGTCATTTACTTACATACTTGATTTGACTGATTAAACACGAGATCTCAAAAACTATTGTACGTATAAAGCTATAATTTAGCAAGTAGGTAGTTGATAGTTTAGAGATGTCAGCTAAAAAAGGATATTTGGAAATTCCATCCCTAAGAGGGTCAAATAGGGTTTGGAAGTTTGTATGAAGTTCCTTTGTTTTTGGAGTTAGAGACACAAAAATTAAGTAGCTTACTTTCTGAAGCAGGGCATTGGCCGCACGGGAAACCTCAATCTCACGGGAAATCAGTAATTCTAAGCAGACGAAGTCGCGAGTAACAGCTAGTATTATATAATGTCATCTAAAATGTGTAGATAAATAAGTTTTTCGTGAAAGTTGTATAGCGGAGCGGAGATGTCGCGAGATCCAGATTGTATTTATAAAGACAATAGAAATAACTTGGACTATTTTAAGTGACGGTTCCCGGCGGGTACGTTCTGATGTCGCTTGTTAGCGAACTTGCTGCAGCCGACTGCAGGGAATATTTGAGATTGTTGATTGGCGAATAGCTACGAATCAGGATCTTACGGGATCTCCTAATTAGGAGATACGGCTGAAGTTTATTTAATAATTATTTGGGTCATACCTACGTCGTTTATTCGCTACGGGACGACCATTTCTTGTTGAAATATTTGAATAAATATTTGACATAATGACGTCACAATGCTTGTGACGAATATTGCTTCTACTTAGTTCAGTTTCATGTAGCTATAATAATCTGGCCCTATGGAATAATCACGAATATTTTTAGTGTCACACCTACTTCAGTTCTCACCGTCCGACGTCCGTGGGTTAACGGGAGTAACCCAAACGTTTACTAAGCCGAGGTTCGGCCTCACAGGAGGTGCCCATGGGCAGACGTCCCCTTAGTTTTTTCGAGCCCTAGGGCTCAAAATTTCTTCCGGCAGAGCTTCTCTCCGAAGCTCGCCAAACTCCCGGTTAGCTGTCGTGCACTATTCTCTTATATAGATGGAAAAATGGAAAGATTTTCTTTATTGCATACAAATTAGTTACAAATTATAAAACACTTCGTATGCAAAAGTGTTGTTATTGCTTAGAAGGAAACATCTATTCTTGTACATTGAATTTATTTCGAAAATATGATCGATCTTTTTTTTTTATCCACTACAAGTTAGCCCTTTGACGGCAATCTCACCTGATGGTAAGTGATGATGCAGTCTAAGATGGTAGCGGGCTAACCTGTAAGGGGTATGGTAAACCCATACTCCTATCGGTTTCTACGCGACATCGTGCCGGAACGCTAAATCACTTGGCGACACGTCTTTGTCGGTAGGGTGGTAACTAGTCACGGCCGAAGCCTCCCACCAGACGAAACGGTATAGAACGCAAAGCATTTTTTTTTTGGAGTTCACTCCTTCAGATCAACTGTCTAAATAGGCACAATAAAGCTTACTAGTCTAATCCATTCATACTTCGGAGCTGACACACACATTTTTTTTTGTTTGTCTGGTAGTACTTACGATAATTTTAGTTTAATGTTGTGCGGTTATTTTGTGCCCACCCTTTATACATGCCATGTCCACATCTAGAAGACTCGATTGTAAATCAATGGATCTCATATACTGCATTAAGGCTATTTTATACACTTGTAGTCAGTTTTGTAGACTAAAAAAAAAAACATTTGTTAAATTGTTGTTGTTTTTTTTAATGTTTAGCTTCAATAAACGAATAAAAAAATTGAACCACTTTTACTTTAAAAGCCTCTCTTGATTTCAGTGGAGGAGCTGGAATGCCTGGCTACATGGAAGGAGGGCAGCCTGCGGTTCCTGGTGGGGAAGCTGCACCACAACCACGCGACCAGCAACGAGGACCGGTACAGATGCTTCGTCTACGAGAAGACAAATGGTATTGGTAAGACTTAGTTGACTTTTGGTTTGTATTTTTTGGTTTCCTAATTGAAAACTTTAATTACATGAAAATGGACCTTACTTTTTGATGTTAGAGTCGCAATTACTGTACTGATTCTTTATATTATTTTAAAATCTTGTGCTGGCTGTTGAACTGCGGACGAATTTCACTTTTAAAACTAGGGTATTACGTTTTAATTTACTGTAACACTAGTGTGATTTGATAGTCGAAAAATACTACAAGGGAGCAAAAATCCCTTATTCTAAAGGTAAAGAAGTGAAGATAGTACTATTTTTCGATGTTTCACTTCTAGACATTTCGTTATTGTCAATGTTAACATTTGGCTAAAACTGATACTAAGAAAATAAGCACAAAATATTAATGGAGTGTTTTAAACGTTCCGGTGCGAGGCAATCCTCTCAAAGTTCTTGTTTAACTGGGTATAAGTTTCGACCGTTGGAGTATCGAAGTTGGAGGTCCTGGGTTCGATTCCCGGCTCGAGTCTGGTCCGGTGGGAGACCAACTAACAAAGACGCCAAGCGATTTAGCGTTTCGGCACGATTTCGCGTAGAAACCAATTAGGAGTGTAGGTTTACTAGGTTATCCTATCAGGTTAGCCCGCTACTATCCTAGACGGCATCATCACTTACCACCATATGAAATAGCCGTTAAGGGCTAACTTGTAGCGTATAAAAAAAACCGACAAACATGGTATATTATTCTCCCGTGCATCTAAGTATTAAGCATATAAATTAAGGTAGCGCCATCTTTTAGAAAATCTTAACAATTTTAAATGTCTTTATTATTGTTTATCAATAAGTAAGGAAATCGCAATGGGCAAATATCTTAACTCTAATAATTCCGTTGTTTTTGTAGCGTCAGGCACGAATATGAAGGAAGGCCCGACCCCGGCTGGCGGTGTTGAATACAGAGTGGCGCAGTCAGGCGACGCAACCTGCAACGGACTTTTCAGTGCTACGGAAGGATCTAGGACGATGGCTTTGAAAAGAGGTTATTAATCCATTTGTTTGTCTATATAGATTGACATCAAAACTTAATATAGCAGTCGATTCTACAATGTAGTAGTCAAAGAATGCAAGAAATCTACACTCCATTTTGTCTAATCTTTTTTTTCCGGACTGACTTTTAGCTGTGCTAACCCTGTTAATTGCGACAGCGAAACCAGGCTGTTTGTAAGAAATTTTAAACGACTGCCTAAGGGCGCCTCGGCTAAAGCGACGTTTGGGATAACGGGGGGGGTTTGATGGTGAGTGGTCCGTACGTCTCCGAGGCCGTGGATGGAGCCCACGTCCGGATGACGTAAGATAGCGGGGACCTAGCGAGTGTGTAGCGTATGTGTGGTAGGTGGTACGAGTGTGTTGTCAGTAGTCATCTGATCGTCAGGGTCGTGAAGGATATGTTTAGGTCTCCTCTTTCAGAGAGGAGCGCTTAGGTCGGGGGATTAAAAAGAAGTAAACTGAGTTCGGCCTCACAGGAGGCGCCCTTAGGCAGACGTTCCCTTATTTTTTTCGAGCCCTAGGACTCAAAATTTCTTCTGGCAGAGCTGTTTAAAAAGCTTCGGAAAGCCGAAGCTTGCTAAACAACCCGGTTACGCTGTGGCAACTAATAGGCTTAGCACCGCTAAAAGACAATATAAATGTGCAAATTTGGTTTACGCTATACCTAACTTACTTGTGTTAACCAACTTTTTTCCAGTATCAGTTCGCTTCAACTGCCAGTTTCCTTCCTGGATGACGTTCTCCCACACGTGGCACACCCTGGACTACAGCAGCAACTACACGTTCTACCAACGGAACGCCACATTGCGCATCACCAACCAAACGGGTGCCGAGATCAAAGTGCACTGTGTTTACGTCAAAGCGAGCTCACCCAGTGGCAATTCTGTCGCCCTAGTAGCTCACTGGCAGCACCACTGGTAAGTTGCTTCGAAATACTTGCATTGCAACTAAATACTGACTAGCCCTTGACGGCTATCTCTCTTCTTCTTGGTCGTTACACTCTTGACAGAGTGGTCGTGGTCATCATGAAGCAGTGTCTTTGAGGACAGATGTTATACGCCTCACGAGCATCCGCCACTTTTCTCGGCTGGCCGAAAGCCTGGTGCACTCGTGCAAAGGACCGCCCACAGACTTTATGTGATCGGTCCATCGCATGGGTGACCTTCCTCGACCTCTAGTGCCCTCCACCTTGCCCTGCACGACAAGACGCTCTATGGAGTCACTCTCACGCCGAGAGACTTTTAAGATGAGCGACGAGCACTGGTCGCAAAAAGGGTGGAATCTTCAGACGGCTATCTGGTGGTGACTTACCTGGTGGTAAGTGATGATGCTGTCTACGATGGTGGCGGGCTAACCTGTTAGGAGTATGGTAAACCCACGCTCCTAATTGATTTCTACGCGATATCGTGCCTGAACGCTAAATTGCTTGGGCACACGTCTATGTCGGTAGGGTGGTAATAAGCCGCGGCCGAAGCCAGAACCATACCAGACCTCGTGGTTAGGGCGTCCAGTCTCCTAATCAGAGGTCGGCGGTTCGAATCCGGGCACGCACCTCTAACTTTTCGGAGTTTTTAAACAATTAAAATATCACTTGCTTCAACGCTGAAGGAAAACATCGTGAGGAAACCTGAGAGTTCTCCATAATGTTCTCAAAGGCGTGTGAAGTCTGCCAATCCGCACATGGCCAGCGTGGTGGACTATGGCACTACCCTTCTCATATTGAGAGGAGACCCCTGCTGTGTAGTGAGCCGGCAATGGGTTGATCATGATAATCATGACTCCATATTCCACCACCGACACTTTAACACATGTTCTAGTGTACATAGCGGAACCGCGGCAAAATTTCACGTTTCACGGTATAAGCCCAAGGTATCGGGACTTTTTTTATATGTTTTAATATCATAGTATGTTTTCAGCGCCACTCGGTACGTGTGCGTGGTGCTGTACCGGCGGGACACCTACATAGCGGAGTTACAACGTGGCACGCCTACCTCTAGGCCCGATGACGCGTGCTCCACACATCATTTTAATGCTATCACAGCGCCTTACGTTACTTTAGTTGGTAGGCAGATTTATTATATATATTTTTTAATCTAATCAACCTAGATCATCGTTTTCCAACTAAAGAACTTTACAAAAGAACTAACATACTTTCCCTTAACCAATTATATAAATTTAAAACATGTATACTAGACTAATTAGAACACGTACGGCGAGCGAACGACCGCGTATTTGGTTCCACGATTCATGAACGAACTACCTCCAGCGTTCCAAAAATTACACATAAAAAATCTCAAACCGAAATTAAAAGAATATTTTTTGACTAAGTTGGACGGTTGACTCATTAGTGTCGACCGTCTAACTCAGTTAGGAAATGTTCTTTTCATGCCTAATATGCTTACTCAGTTCCTTTAGTTTTAAGCTGTTAAGTTACTGATTAGCACCGAGGACAAACCTCTTTGGTTTTTTCGGTGCCTTTATTATATAACTAATTTTATTCCTTGTATATTAATAATAAATAAATAATAAATAAATAGAAAAATATTAACCGAAACCATACACACACAAATTACTTTTTAAACCAAATCACATCTAAACACACGAAATAGACATAAGATTATACAAAACTAGAACAAATTATGGCAGTAAAACAATACAGGTTGAGGGAACACAAATGTATAATAGCTTACCCAAAGATATTTTTTGCGAAAAGTCATTTGCGTTCAAAATGAAACTTAAAAAGCATTGTATAAATTTATAAACACGCCACTCTTGGCCTTCTATTTATTTTTTGTAAACTGTTTTATTTTATTAATTTCTCATTAAGTGAAATTGTTTCTTCTGAGAATAAAGATCTTTAAACCTAACCTAAATCAATTAAACGCCTTACTAGTCAAATAGGCTTCCAACATCGCTAGTTACTTTTTATTGATGGTTGTAGAACCAAAAAAACTCAAAAAAAAATATATAAGAATACCATTTAAAAATATCATCTTTAATAAAAGATTGCAGTCACTCGTTGTATGAGATATCTTAAACGTATCTCTCATAATAAATTAAGTACACTTATGGCGCATATGTGTAATAAATGTTCCAAATAAATAATAAATAAGTAGCTAATATAAATTGTAAAAGCTGTGATAACCTAGTGGTTAGGACGTCCGTCTCATAATCAGAGGTCGGGGGTTCGATCCCGGGCACTTCAACGGTGAAGGAAAACATCGTGAGTAAACCTGCATGCCTGAGAATTCTCAAAGGCGTGTGAAGTTTGCCAATCCGCACATGGCCAGCGTGGCCAAACCCTTGTCATATTGAGAGGAGACCCGTGCTCTGTAGTGAGCCAGTAAAGGGTTGATCATGATGATGATGATGATGATAAATTATAAATAACAAAGATGACGTTCATATTTGGATCCGATGATTAATGACATAGAAAGAACCTGTCTATAAAACGTGAAATTGAAAATTTTAATTGTATTATCGTTTTTTATTTCAGCTAGCAATCCAGAGTCAAAAGAGTGCCCATATTCTGGAAAATACATAATCTCAAATCACCGACACAAACGAAGCTTTCGTATTAGTGAGCGAGACAGAAATAGGAGTAAGCGAGACAAAGCAATGTTCGAACATAATCATAGGATTAACCACACTAGACTGTTCAATTTTAGCGTAAGAAATGTATCGAGCACTCCAATATTGAGGAGTAGAAGACAATCGGAGGAGCCCAGTTGTGCTGGCGGCGTGTATAGTAGGCTGGCGGTCGGCTGCAATTCTAATAAGAACATGGAGTTTTATTCCACTTGTGATAATAAGGAAATAGTAACAGGTAAGTTTCGTATTTTATAACAGGTAAGTTTCGTTTAATTTTCGTATTTTAATACGAGTAGGTACACTATACACTGGAAGCTGTGATAGCCTAGTGTTCGATCCTGGGCAAGCACCTGTAACTTTTCGGTGCTGTGTGAGTTTTTAAGCAATTAAAACATCACTCCAACGATGAAAGACAACATCTTGAGGAAACCTACATGCCCGAAAGTTCTCTATAATATTCTCAAAGGCGTCTGCGAATCCGCACATGGCCAGCGCGGTAAATAAGTACCTAATATAAATAATAAAAGCTGTGATAACCTAATGGTTAAGATGTCCGTCTCCTAATCAGAGGTTGGGGGTTCGATCCCAGGCACGCACCTTTAACTTTCGGATTTATGTGCGTTTTTAAGCAATTAAAACATCACTCCAACGGTAAAGGGAAACATCGTGAGGAAACCTACATGCCCGAAAGTTCTCTATAATGTTCTTAAAGGCGTCTGCGAATCCTCACATGGCCAGCGTGGTGGACTATGACCGAACCCTTCTCATACTGAGAAGAGACCCGTGCTCTGTAGTCAGCCGGCAATGGCAATTATACAAGGACACCATTGCCTATAATACTGGTTAAAGCTTCATGATGTTTTTGCTGCAGATAATAATATTTTATTTTGCCCCAAACGTCCACCAACTGGACCAAATGGTGACACAGATCTGGTCCTTATTTTGCCCAAAAGTTGTCTATTAATTCATATTTATTATTTTTTATATACATTTTGGCTTTCATGGCCATAAATCTTCAGTTAGACATTTATAATAAAATAAAAAGTTTTAATAAAACGACATATTTAATACATGGTGGAATGTATTAAATATGTCGTTTTATTAAAACCAAGGTGCTGGAATGGTGACCCCGCACCGGTAAACGTAGCGTTGGTCGACCTCCAACTAGGTGGACAGACGACATCAAACGAGTCGCAGGGAGCCGCTGGAAGTAAGCGGCCCAAGACCGTGAGCATTGGAACTCCCTACAAAAGACCTATGTCCAGCAGTGGATGTCAATCGGTTGTTAATGATGATGATTTAATACATTTTATTGTATACGTTATGAGTAATAAATATAGCATATCTTATTAAACTTCACTTGCTTCTTCAGCTTGGAAACATGCTGGTTGGCCATGTAAGAATTCTGCTATTTCTAAGGATCTCCTGATGAGACACTCTTTTATTTTTCTGACGTCAGCGGCCTGGCCTTCATAAAACTTACGCATAAACAGTTTGGAACCCAGGAGCCTCCGGGGACATGGTAACGCCTGAAGCCTTCCCTGCCTGACGTTACACAAAATATATTTGCAGTATACATATGCCACGGCGGTTGGTATGAAAACGGCGCATCGTTCGTGGTGACCACGCCGGTGACGCGGGACAGCACGGCAGCACGGCGGTACTGTTTTGTGTCCCGGGAGCCTAGAGACGGAGCCCTGACTGTGGCGCGGTCGGCGGCTAACTGCGAGCGAGCCGTGACAGAACCGGAGGCTATGCTGTTTGACGCCGCATTCACTGGTCAGTATAATTCATAATCTTCATACTATTAATCTAGTCTATCTTAAATCAAGTATCTAAGGTATTACTCGTAATAAATTAACCAGTATCAAGCTGAGAATAAGATCGGTCATTAGCATGAACCGACACTATGTTAAAATCAGGTTTTCAATTAGGCTATATATTATAATTTTACAATTATTGCATCTTAACATATTGAAACTTACCTGAGAGTTTCGTACGTAACTTACCATTAATTTAAATTCCTCGAAATTACAAAAAAATCATTTCATTTAAGAACTTAAGACACTTTTTATACACTTTTGTCTGCATTTGTTTACCTTATCATCATATTCTTCCGATATGCCTGACAAGAACCTCAGAATTGGGTATTTTCCAGTATTAGTTTATAATAACAATAATATAATAATAATAAATGTATTTTATTTAACTAAGATTTACAATATTTGGAAGGAATTATTTTTATAAAAGAATACATATTTCAGTTAATAAATACAATATTATGGCAATGACATGTTAACAGAGTATACATTTCCATTACAAAAAAAAGAAAATAACATATATTTAAGAGTTCTTAAAATAATATTATATAATTCCCGTAAAAATTTTATACAAATTCTTTTTTATTTTGATTTTGATTTTTATAAAAACATTTACCAGTGTAATCTTTTTTTTTATCTTGTGAGGGATGAAAGCGGAGAGGGCAAATTTTATCTTAGTTTCATACTCAAACAAAGTTTAAAAGACATCAGTTGTATAATTTTAACACATTGTTTAATGTTGGTAAATCCAAAATTACCTTAGGGTGCATATTCTCAATACGTACATTCTTTCATTCGCATATTTTCATTGAAGATAATTTTGAAGTCTTGTTATAAAAACCTCCATTGTTTTAGGTAAATGTCAAGACAAGCCTAATGGTCAGTCATCTGAACTGCCATCAGGGTACATCGTCTGTATGAGCGCCGCCATCCTGCATTTTATAATACCGAGGTGATTCACACAGACACGCGTACTGTTGTAATTATATGAAAAGCTTAGATAAAAAATGTTCATTTCACACATTGTTACATTATTTTTAATGTATTCGAAATTGCTCATCATGTTACTTATAAGTTTAGGGTTTAGTTAGTATTATTTCATTAATTGTGTGTACAGGTAAGTTATAATTAAAACTTGAATAGACGCTATCGGATTGTTAAATACATTAAAAGTTTGATGTCATTTATTTTCGAATATAATTTTCAAGCTGCGTAAAATTATGATTTGTAAGATGTTAATATAAGAATTTATTTCTACCATTATTTAAAAAAAAAAAATCTCTTTCCATTCATTTTCACCAAAATATTTAATATTTATCTCTTATTTAAATGAAATAAAGTTTTAATCAGTTTTACCTAATAACAATTTAATAATTTGAATAATTCTAAAACTTCTTCCATTATCACGTATATAGGTAAAGCCCTATTACTTGCATAAATAACAAATGGTCAGTTACTGACACGTAGTATTCAGAAAACTATGGCTTTTAATGGTTTGTTCAGCATTTTTTAATAATATATACTTCAATTTGTATGTGCGTCATATTATTTCGAATGATGATAGAGATGGTGCAAATGGTTGTGAAATAAATGTTTATAAATATCTACTGGTGAAGGAATCATCTTTAATTCTTTGGTTTTAGAGTGTTTAATGAATAATGACATCGGTTAAAAGAACTTTTATACAATATGGTATGTCAGAGCTAGGTATATATTTTTTGGTTAGATGTTAGAAGACTCGCAAAATATAATAGTTCAAAATTAGCGAATGTGATAAAATATCACATTTTAATGCAATGTATCAAAATATACCTAGTAAGATGAAGTGGTAAATAAATGTCTCTAGGTATATTTACAAATAATATTTATGAACTGTTCCTTTGTTTAGACATACACGATAATTTTGAGCACCTGCATTTTACTCATAGCTTATTTTACACTTAAAATTTATGAATATAAATTTTCCTTAAACATGTTTATAGTGTAACTCATAGGCTAATTAAACTAACACTTCGTAATCATGTCTTTCTGGGCTTATATTACAACGCAATGCAACACTTTTTTTTCATCCTTTTAACAGGTATACCCCAATATTTTTTATATGCATTTTATGTTTAATATGTATACGACGATAAGTTCTCACAAGTACACACATAACTTTTTTAATAAAGTAATGAAACTTACCTATCAGTATAAAGGCAAGTTAACAAAATTTACCTTCAATTACCGCTTACCCTAAACCTATAGAGGATGGGCCGCTATGTTATCGTAATAAAAAAAAATATTTACGCACATAATTATTATTAAAATATAAACCTGTAAAAGAAATATAACTGTTTTATTTTAAATATTATAAATTATTACTAACTGATAAGTTATCTCTTTTGTATTATAATTAGTAGTTTCAAATACCCACTCTATTATATGTATGTATATTATGGCATAAAATAATAACAAACAAAAAATAAAATTAGCTTTAATCACAGCATCGAAGACTGTATATTTCTCAGATAGTTAAGATAACTTAAGCTTCTTTCACAATATACCTACAGTTAAAGTTTTAATATATAATTTTATTTATGAATATAATAATGAATTATGGACTTATGAATATAAGAATATTCGGGTCTTATGACAGCACACTTAGGGCCAATTTACAATCGCCCGATAAACTTTAACGCATGTCTAAATTTGACAGCTCAACATATTTGCAACACAAAAGCTATCGTTTTTAAATTTGCGTTATTTATTATATTATGTTAAACAGTTAATTGAAAATGTTCGTATTACGTGATAACTATCCGAGGTATCGCAGGAAAATATTTCTTGAACATTTTGTATGTAACCAATAATTTTCGGATGACTTGTAAGTATCCGAACAATGTGCGCTTGACCAATAATATTTGACACTCATAGTTTTAAAGAAATATTCAGCACATTTTAGTTTCCTGTTCTCAATTATTATAATCGTAAAAATATTTAACAAACAAACAAGTATTATTATTATGTTTCATGTGAAATAATATTCATGTTAACAATATTGTTTAATAGGAAAAATCAAACACGAAGCTTATTAAAGATGTACAAAGTTTTTCTAATTATTGTGTAGCTAGAATAATTTAGTGCTATGTTTTCTATTGACGATTTATGTTCAAATGATTAATATCCATTCAGAAGTTAAATCGAGGAGTTGTAAGCTTTGTGTTTACGAATATCTACCTAATTTAAATATCTAGGTACGTATCTAACACGGTCATTTTTAATTTTTACTAATGTTGTTTAAAGTTGCTTGGTAGAAATATCAAATTTTTAAATATAAAATTTAACATCAAAATTTCTGAACCAATTTGATCATCACATTTACCCGCTTTAAAGCATCTAATAAAGGTTTTGATCCTAAATTACTACTATTAAATAAAATACATATTATTTTAAAATAACAATACATATTATTTTAAAATATCAATAGCATATACCTATGTATATGCTATATAAACACGCACTTTATACATAAAGCTTACAATTCGGTACTTGATTTTCCTTCAACTTTTATAAACAAATCCTTTTTCTACTACCTCCTAACTGTTTAAAGTTTGAAACGACTTTTCTTTGATAATTTTCGTTAAATATATTATGTGACGTGTTCAACCTGACCCATACCTAACCATACTGCTATTATTATTTAATAATTTTACATAAAATATATTTCTACTACTTAGGTGCGTACTTTTTAACCCTAATCAAAATATTTTTAAAATTAGCTATAGCCACGGGCTTTATTACAATCAAAATTGCAGACCTAGGTACCTATTCTACTATATTCTAAGAGCACTACAACATCTGAGACTACAAGTAAGAACTTAAATTATCTGCTGTAATAATCTTATCAGTACATTTATTTTTTCCTTGCAAAACCAATTCAAATATTTTCCAGCATCCCATTGCGTTGCTCGTAGAGTACAGATTCTGCAAATGATTGTAATACGGCAATAACTTTAAAGCTTCTTTTTTATTCTCAGGAATGGTAACCTGAATTTATACGATGCTAATTTAATAAAGAATTACCACTATCTAATACCATAATGGCGATGTAGGAAACAAGAAATTTAACGCCGAGTAAAAACTGTAAATGTCCAATGAAATACAAGCCTTGTTGATTTACGTTTGCATTTAAAATACAATAACACGATACTTAATCTGTCTCGTTCGTAACATGTTAATTTATTTAGCGCGTTCTTGTGAAGCGTTAGTGATCAAAAGAAATTTAGCCTTTCACCCCAAATGTGTAGCATCGAAGCTGATGGTAGAGTCATAATGAATAAAGAAAGATTGTCAAAAAGTATGCAACATGTTTTGTACGCTCAACTAAGGCTGTTGTATGATGGCGTCATGCCGTTTGCCGTGATGGCACATAAGTTCGTTTTACTTCTATCGTGCGCATGGATGTTTCACATAAAAATCAGCGCAGCTACATTGTAATTTAGAAAGTGGTAAGGCTATAATATTTTGAGGGTTCATCAATCATCATATATTCTAGAATGAGAAGGAAGCTGTAAATTTCATATTCACGATTGTTACAAATGCGCCATCTGATGGTTGCTTTTATAGTTAATACGTATTTGTTACAATTTCTAAGGGAAGCAATGTTTTCCTTCATCAAGCAATACTAAGATAATTATAGGATATACATTTTAGATAAGAAAGAACGAATACTCATTATGAGATAAATGTATAGTTAACTAGATAGTTAAGGTTTAGGTATAAATCGCGACAGCAATAATATATTTGTATTTATAGCTATTGAGCGTTAAATTTTTAATAGTTAATAGGTAGTTGTGAATAATTGACCTAGTGTTGTTATTTTTTATTGTGACAGAGTTATTTCTTGGGAAATATAACGAGAATCATCTTGAGGATGCTGTTATAAAGATCGTACTTAATCGAACTGAGGTCATTGAGGGTAGAGAATAAAATGTGTTAAGTGATTTCTTTCACTATACTAACAAGAAGTACAACTGTAAAGTGAGTGGTGATCGAACAATTTGATACGATAAACATTTTTTTATTGGAAATGTTACAATGAACTAAGAATTTTGGTAAAATTCCTCAATAAGCCGCCTAGAGCCAAAAAAAAAGTGGCAATCGGCAATTAAAACATTAACAGCAAAATAATGAAACCCTTTCTTCTTCCTCTAGCCTCCAATGCCTGGTAGTAATGGGTAGTGACTAGATGATAGACAACACTTAAAAGAAAAAAGTTTATTTATTCCAGCAAAACATACATATAGGTTTACAACAAAAGTAGTATAACTAAAATTGCCTAATATATTATGCACCTGTTTTCGGAATTAGTTGAGACTGTATCTCGGAAAAAAAAAGAAAATAACTAGACGAAAAGACTAGAATCCATAACGGGGAACCTAGTTATTTATAAAAAAAAATCTAGTGATGATGGGAGGTAATTTTTTTTTTGTTACTGTTTAAAATATAAGCCGACTAAAATTATTAAGTTCACAAACATCTTGGGAGATAGATTTTCTATTAGAGATATCTTGAATACAATATTATCTATGGACAAGCTGTGTAGCTCGTTTACAAAATGCACTAAGGCTAAGGTTATTATGGAGAAAGGCGGGAGACTTCGTATATGGCGGGCGCGGTTTTTTCACGCTTTACTTGAATTGAATTTGTTGGCAAATTTTGAAAAGGACTGGTGTTGGTTGTGTCGTGGACAGTTTTGGTGTCGTTTGTGTAGTGGCTAGTTTTCTGAATGGTTAACAGGTATTGATTTGGGAAAGGTTTGAGGGAGCCGCGTCCACGGAGTGCGAAGTTTCACGCCATTTCTCCCTAACTTCTACATTGCCATAAACTTGACATTGGCTAATCTGTGCAAAGCCATAAAAAGAGAGAAATAATAAAATAATAAACTTGACATTGGGTTATCTGTGTAAAGCCATAAAACGAAAGAAAAAAAAATGCACTAATTCCATAAGGGATTCCAATTATATCTTGAAGATGATTCTCTCATACACACTGTCATCGTGGTTTACATCGTGTGATATAGATACATTTGATTAAGTATATTATATAGTCGTCAGCATGGATTATAATAAACTGCAAAATTGTAATGTTTGTTTTATTTCTCACTTCGTCATAATGCAGACATTGATTTACCACTAGCCGTAGATAGAGCGCTTCATACAAAAACAAGGCGAGAATTTGTCACCAACTAACTATACATTCCTACTTATCGGTATATCGATGTATTACAACCCGTCTACACTAGACATCTGGCCGTTATATTATCTATAGAAGCGCGTAGTGCTTTGTAATTCATTCGGATTATACGGCTCGAGTGTTAGAATCCGTGACTTTCGTCTAGCCTTGTCACACACTGGGGGAAAGGAGTGCACGCGTCGCTATTTGTGCACTACTTTTCCGTCCCATTTTTTGAGCGTTAATGATCGATCTAAGGCTAGTGGTAAATCAATGATTGCACACCTTATAGCTTTAGTGTCACCTAAGAAAATAATTAACGATAAAAGAGGGCATAATATTTAATGATTAAACGAACTTACCTGTACGTGAAGTTCAATCATAATTGCTCGAAGATATTGACGACTTCCCGGCAGCGCACGGGCTGTCGCATTATAAAGTTGGAGGTCTTGGGTTCGATTCCCGGCTCGAGTCTGGTCTGGTGGGAGGCTGCGGCCGTGGCTAGTTACCACCCTACCGACAAAGACGTGTCGCCAAGCGATTTAGCGTTCCGGCGCGATGTCGTGTAAAAACCAATTAGGAATATGGGTTTACCATAACCCTAACAGGTTACCATCTTAGACTGCATCATCACTTACCATCAGGTTAGATTGCCGTCAAGGGCTAACTTGTAGTGGATAAAAATATATATTTACTAGCTGTTGCCCGCGACTTCGTCTGCGTAGAATTTCTGATTTCCCTTGAGATTGAGGTTACCCGTGCGGCCAATGCCCTGCTTCAGAAAGTAAGCTACAGGCAAATGTCAAATTGCCGATTTTCATGTTTCTAAATTAAAAAATATAGGACTTTCATACAAACTTCAAACCCCTATTTTACCTCCTTCGGGGTAGATTTGGATGAAAAACAAAACCTATTTTCAAAATTTCAAGCTTGTAGACTTCATAATAAAAAAAATAAGCAAAAACGATCATCCCCTATTTTACCACCCTTAACAGGTAATATTTAAAAAAAAATTTATGTACAAGTTTTTTATTTATTATTATTAATCTTAAAGCAAATTCTTGTGTCTCTAAAAACAAAAAAAATTATACAAATTTTCAACCTCTATTTTACCCCCTTAGGGGTGGAATTTCAAAATATCCTTTCTTAGCTGACATCTCTTAACTATCAACTACCTACTTGCTAAATTATAGCTCTATACTTACAATAGTTTTTGAGATCTCGTGTTTAATCAGTAAGTATGTAAGTAAAGTGACCTTTCGCTTTCATACATATATATAGATATATTAGTAGTGTCTACATTGTAGTTTCACGTTAGACTCGCCGTTACGCACTTAATTTCGGAGGAATTAAAATAATTTTGATAAAGGTAGACTAAAAATAATTTTGATGTTGTGCCTACCACCCCGCCTAGATCATGTCATTAAGTTGAGAGAGTGCTGAGCTGTTAAGGATAAATCTTTTTAAGTATGTTTCACGTTTGGGACCTGGCTAGTCCATGTAAGGGAGGGAGGATTGCTAATATCTTCGAACGAAACCCGAGATACACATACATTGTAGATGTTGAGAGATTTTTTTTTCCACTGGGAAATGCGTTTACACATCCCCTCCGGAAGCGATGCAGTCAAGACCATAGATAATATTAACTGCTATAGATGAGCAACGCTGAATTTTATTTAAAAGAAGAGATCCCACCGCCTAAAGATGACGTTAGTAATGAAACTATAATGCAGTCCCCACCCTATGACCAATAGATGGCGCTTTTCAGACATATCGACCCTGTATAGGTACCTATCTTGATAATTAATTCAATGGATAAAATTATAATTAAATAATCAGTTTTATGATTCAGATCGATTTTCCTAGCTATTTAATTTGGAAAAATCACTATGAATTATAAATCATATTATTTAAACAGTTTTCGAATTTTGAGAGAAGAAATAAAACAAAGTATTATTTAATTTTATTTTTATTATGACGTAAGTAATATTTACGAAAATGTTCTTTTACAGGATCATTTGTATTAAATTTGATTATTTTACATTCTAATATTTTGTTGACCCCCATACACCAAATGTTAAGAATAAGTTTAACTGTCAATGTCAATTAAAAAATGGGCTTTACACTTTGCTAAAGTATTAAAATCACAATACATGTCAATATGAAAGTGAATGGCATGAGATAAGATTTGGGACTCCGGTGATTCCTGTAGACAATTACCACCTAGCAATTGAACAAAAAATATCATTTATCATTAAAGAAAATTCATCACTTGGATAAGTGATCTTTTTGTATAATCTCGTTCATGTATATAACATGAGGATTCTTGAGTTTTTGAAATAAAAATTTTTGCTTCCTTCTTTATAAGTGTGCCCATTAAAAGAATCAAACAACTGATCAATTAAGAGTATCAAATCTGCAGGATTGCAACATTTTTTTGGCAGAATTTCATATCCTGTGAACAGAAAGACTGATATTAATTATACCACTTCTCTATCATGATCAACCCATCGCTGGCTCACTACAGAGCATGGGTCTCCTCTCAATATGAGAAGGGTTTGGCCGTAGTCCACCACGCTGGCTAATTGTGGATTGGCAGATTTTACAAGCCTCTGAGAACATCATGTTGAAATCTAAGGCAGGCAGGTTTCCTCACAACGTTTTCCTACACTGTCTAAGCAGGTTTTATTCAATTACTTAAAATGCACATAACTACGAACTCAAAAAGTTAGAAGTGGAACAAGGTGGACATCCTAACCACTAGGCTATCAAGGCTCACTTCTCTATAGTATCAATGAAATGTAACACTGGAAGTTATACAAAATTCAAAATAATCTTTATTCAGATAGTCCTTAAAAAGGCACTTTTGATGCATCAATAATTTACATAGTAGTTATTTCATGGTGATAACTATATTCGTAAACTTAAAACTAAAGCTATGAGGGTTCCAAACGCTCCCCGGTCTAAGCAGAAGCCCACAAGAAACTTAGCCGGGGTTTTTTTTTCATTATACATACATGTTGAATTTATGCTTATTTTGTGGATTAACAACATAATAAATAATGCATAGTAATGGGTAAGTGTGTACTATGATAAATACAATGATATTATATGTGGTATGTTACATACATACCATTTTACAACTTTCATAAACTTTACAATAGTTCAATACTATAGTCCTAAAGAAATAATGATAATAATTGTACTAAAGAACACAACACACAAGTATGTTCATCCATACTAAATGTCATTGGCATATTGGCACTTTGGAAAAGTACCAAGGAAATGTGTGGTAACATCACACCCAGCAGTACCATACAACCTTATATATAAAATTCATTTACTTACTTAAATACAATGTAGGCACTGCATTTCTGTGAGCTGGTGATTTGGTATTTGATGACATTTTTCAAAATGCATTGCATTATTCATTGTCATATCCTTGAGCTGTTGAACTTAATACAGAATTCCAAGAATTAAACTTTTCTTCATGGGGATACTGCCATTTTGGAAATCTATGCAATTCACCTGAAATAATGTGATATCGGTTATAATCTAAATGTCCACATGTGGGATTTACATATTGTATAAAAACATTACAGAAACAAACTTACCATTAACAGTACACCCCAGATGACATTTTAATTGCGATTTTTGAGGCATTTTAAGAAGCCGAAATAGGATGCCAGGTATATCGTAAAGCAGGTACAGAAACCAGAAAAACGGATACCAGGCGTTTCCTTTGTAGCAGGTCAAATCGTTTGGAGAAAAAATATCAGAGTCTATAAGCAGTCTTCGTTTTAAACAGAAACCAGTAATAAAAGTTTTACTTTTACCGAAAATGTAACCGAAACGCATAATTATATTAACGCATAACACCCACAAAAAATTGCACCGTTTAAGTTTTAATTTGAAACTATATAGACCACAACTTGACTGACAAGTGACAATTGACGTTTGATAAGTATAAGCACGACCCTGCCATCTAGTGTTATATTTTTTACACAATTGCTAAAAAGTTATGCCACCACGGACACAAGAGATCGTTCGTTTATTGGAATATTTGCAAGACGGGATTTGTATGACTCTTTCACCCCATTGGTGTGACCTATGTGGATAGCGTTGGAGAACGTCAATTTGTCGCACAGATTGTACACCATTACCTGCTATAGATGAGCAACAATGAATTTTATTTGAAAACTGAGATCTCACCGTCTAAAGATGGCGATAGTGTCGAAACTATCATGCAGTCTCCACCCGATGTCCGATAGATGGCGCTTTTCAGAACCTGTATGTAGGTAGGGACCTTACTAGATAATTCATTAGTTGAAATAATAGTTAACTAATCCGTTTTATGATTCATATCGATTATCCTTAAAATATAGTTTGGAAAATCGTTTGACATTGCAAACTAATTTCTGAACGAAGATATTTGCAGTTTTGCCAATGTTGACCAATAAAAACTACACAGTTGTGCCACCAATCAGAAAGTAAACGTCATGCAGTTGAAGTGGCAGTGGCAATGCTTGCTTGCTTACTTTCTGCTTTCGTTGCTTTGCTTGTACGCGCGTCGCCAGTCAATGGCCTGTACGGTTAAATAATACAAAACACAATAACAAACGATACGAACTATAAGTCAGTAAACTCAAACGTGAAGTTTTTAACAAATTGTAACCCAACAAAACTGGGATGCTTCGGAGATATGTGAAAGTGACATTCGCGTAAAATCGAATTCTTTTTTTGTGACAATAACAATGTTTCGCGTAGTTTCAAGTGCCGCCACATGAATATTATAATGAGATTTATGTGCGAGACTGAGGTTCACTATGTTCGAAGCGGGCTAACGGTGGTAAACTTTAGTTCGTGATCAACAGTTAGAATGCAAGACCAGTGTACTGAACTGAAGAGGAACTTCGAGCGGAGGCCTACGAAAGTGTTAAAGATAGCTGAGAGTTTCACGAACTTGGACGAGATTGCGAAGGCAGGTCGGTTTGTCCGTGGCCCTAACTCTAGGGCCAGCAGGAGGTTCCAGGAGAATGGCGGACGGAGTAAACGAGCGTGTTGTGAAAATGAAAATTGTGCGGAGTCAAGTGTTAGTGATGGTGAGAAAATAGGTGACCGCAGAGTGACCGGGTCCTCCTGCACGGCTTTGAGGACCGCAGTCGCCGCGTTGTATCCCTTCGACGACTTCATCCTTGAAAAGATTGGAACCGGGTTCTTTTCCGAAGTTTTTAAAGTAAGTCTTCCTTCATCTTCCAATTAAAATAAACCCATCTAAATGGCTACTTATGAATATGCTTATTTTGCATAATACATGCTACAAGATTTAAATTTCTTAAGTAATGATCACTGTCAATCGCCATCTCATGGCTTGCGATGCTAAAATTACAATTTATTTCATTACATTAATATTTTCAGAACAAGTTAAAGTAAATATACATGATGACAAAAGATATTACTTTCAGTAACAAATAATAATAAAGCAATATGAAATAGATTTACTATCCAGCTGAATTTGTGATGGAATTTATCTCAACCATGATAAATTATAAAAAATCTGAATTTGATTAGTTACCCTTAATTTGTAATGTTATAATTGACAACCAAATATATTATAGCATTTCATATTCAATTCTCTAATTAAAATAATTTTGGTGTTGTTTCCTAACTAATAAATATATAAACGTATGCTGGGTCTTGCACATATCTATATGATGATAAGTGTATTCCTTCGATATGTGCATTGGATAGTGGATAGAGGCTTTTATTTCTGTATGAAAGTTCATAATATATTTAATTGGTTAACACTATGACTTGATGATACACAGATTTTACAATAAAATTAGATCATAATACCAAAATAAGCAGGCAATGTATATTATAACTTTTGCCCCATGCATAATGTTTATTTACAAATTGATGGTTATGAAATTGTTTGTTTATTTATATTTCATAGGCAAACATTACTATGTTAGTAAAGTGCTGAGTGTTTATTTTATAATTGGGTGGTGTATGTGGTAATAATAAGTTGATGAACTGAAGATGCTGATGGTTCTATTGGATGCTATGTAACAATTGTTACAAACTATTATTTAGAAGTTACTTGTAATCTGAGAGTCTATAATACATTTATTATATAATATATGTAAATAAGTTAATCTTAATAATGATATACAGATATTAAAGAGGCGGATTGCAAAATATTTATAAGTATCTTATTAGAATGCATACTTGTTGTGCATAATAGTAATCATTTTAGAAATAATCTTGATAGATGTGTACCAACTAAGTGATAGTAAGTTCTTTAAGAATAAAAACTTTTGCTAATATAGAACCCATCTAGCTTTAGTTTTAAGTTAACAAACACCACCACATTGTGAATTAAAATATTATTATTTATTAATAAAATATTTGTATTTAAAGACTAAAAATTTCCTCTCACAATTTAAAAAACATTTTCTTAATTTTATGAAAATTCTTGCAATATGCCTTAGTTATTCTACACCCACAATCCTTACTCTAATATCAATATATGAGTGTAAGGATTATGTCTGATTGACACTATTTATAATCTGTGAGAAAGTATTTATTTTGGTGTAAATTTCACAATAATATGTAAACATATAAATCTTTTTGCTTTAACTCACACTAAAAGTATTAGTAAAAGTTTTTCTCAAATGATTGATGATCCCAATGTTTTCTTTTTGATGTCCAATGTCATTACATTTTATTGACAATTACTGGGGAATAAATGCCTCTTGTACTCTAAGAGTTATTAGGGTGGACTTTGACAGAGTCTTGTCTTAAGAATAGTCGAACCATTTTTGTCAATCAAAACTTAAAATGTTTAGGAATGAAACTCAAAAGCCTGAGCAACTGTAGTTGAAAATTTCAACAAACCACTTGACCTGGTCAATATTCAGTTTTTATAGTTCAATAAAATACAAACAATGGTACAATTATACTAAATATTTCAACTTTTAAACATTAACCTGGTTAAAATAACTAAAGAATCTTTTTATTATAGATTTTATTATTAGCTAACACTAAGCAAGTTTCACAAGAATAGATTACAAAATAAATGTGGCCTCTTTATTTGTTGATAAACACATGGCAATACTAGCTCTTATCACAATATTATTTGGCAAGATATATTTTGGCAATGGCTCCTTTACTAACAATTTCACTGGCATTGTGCCTTCAAATATTTGTACTAGAATGTTGCTAATTTGCCACTAATCTAAAAGACTGCAAATCACCAATTGTAATTTTAGACTATTTGCTACAATAACAAGAATTCTGAAGAATTTTAGTTTTCCAGTTTCTTTCTGTTTATTTCTCTGAACGATGTCACAAGGAGGCTGGACCTATTCAGTTGCAATCTGAGTGAACTCACAAGAGTGACATCATGGATAATATGTTACCAGAATATTTAAATTTAGGCCATTTTATATCATGATCAGCCCATTACCGGCTCACTACAGAGCACTGGTCTCCTCTCAATATGAGAAGGGTTTATCCATAGTCCACCACGCTGGCCATGTGCGGATTGGCAGACTTCACACGCCTTTGAGAACATTATGGAGAACTCTCAGGCGTGCAGGTTTCCTCATTTTATATATATATATGCTTTTATATTAGGCTACTCTAGCAAATTAGGTTGTTATCCTGTTAAGCTAGAATAAGAGGAGACAAATAAATAAATGTTTCAGACTTGAATATATCTTACAAAGTCCATATCCTTCCTAAAGAAGCATTTCTATTAAAATTGGTTTAATTTCTCCTCTAATGAAAACTATTACTATGCCTGGGACAATACTTTACCTGTTTGAGAAATTCATCTTCTCGGAAACCTCTGAATGGATGTTGACAAGACTCAGATCTGCCTTGACCAACTTAAAAACAGGCAGACGCAAAAATATTTCAGAATCAAATCTGATGACTCTGAAAGATTAATATCAACAGTTATGCTGAAAAACAAAAGCTGGTCAAACAACAATATGATCTTTCAGAAGCACAGATAGAATGTTCAATTTTATTTTATTCCTAAAATAGTGTCTCAGAATGTATTCGACATGATCAAATCCACTTCTAAATAACTGGATTATGTTATAATGCCCCATACTGGAATTCTTACTGGATTACAATTTGAAGATTCTATCTATGAACTGGTTCATTAGACAATTTAGGAATATAGTATCTGCAATCTTGTGCAATAAGTAGTTGAAAAGCTTTGTATTTATAAAATTGATAGGAGTATTGGTTTACCATACCCCCTAACAGGTTAGCCCGCTGCCGTCATAGACTGCATGATGGTGAGATTGCTAACTTGTAGTGTATATTAAAAAAAAAATGTTTAATTATCATGCTTTATGTACATACAATACAAAGATTATGTACAGGTTTTTTTTTTTCAATATTGTTTCAAACTGTAGGATAGTCAAGGTGGCAACGTTGTCACAGTGTGTGTAATATGCTTTCCACCACTGTAGATAGATGATATATAGAGTCGCAAGAAGTTCTGTACGAGAAAGGCGGACCTGGTATATTGGCACTCAAATAACTGAATAACATTTGTGCAACTTTTTTTTCCCTTATCGCATACTATGTGGATTTGACACAACATGACTTCTTCTTGAATACACTTCTATCATTTGTCACTTCACAATCTCTTCTCATCTTCATCCTCTCCTCTTTTGCCCTTTTACTTGCATAGTTAAAATTCATTCGATAATATTATTTTCTTGCCACAGTTCTCATCTTTTCTATCACTAGCGCTACTTTTAAACTTCCACTCACTATTTTCGCAAATTCTATGTTGCATTGAAACAACAATAATTAATGAACATTGTTAAGAATGGGTTCCATACAAAATGTGACAGATGTGATCATCGTGTTATAGTTTTCCTTACCTTGCCAATGACCTTAGTCATTCAGTGGGCATATTTGTATATTTGAATTTGTTTGTTAGTCTGCTACCTTGAATGAGTAGTGGGTATGACATTGAGTACTGCACAAATACTAGACCATATTTATACAATTAATTACTCACCTTAAATTTTTCGATGTTTTTCGTTTGATGATCGACCCATTCTCGGCTCACTACAGAGCACGGGTCTCCTCTCAATATGAGAAGGGTTTGGCCATAGTCCACCACGCTGGCCGTGTGCGGATTTGCAGACTTCACACGCCTTTGAGAACATTATTGAGAACTCTCAGGCGTGCAGATTTCCTCACGATGTTATCCTTCACCGTTGTAGCGAGTGATATTTTAATTGCTTAAAAACTCACATAACTCCGAAAAGTTAGAGGTGCGTGCCCGGTTTCGAACCCCCGACCTCTGATTAGGAGGCTGACGTCCTAACCACTAGGCTATCACAGCTTCACACACACAGTTTTTCGTTTACATATAATGTAATCGAAAATGTATAAAAATCAATTTCTTTGATTTTTAATTTGAGTGCACCCGTTAAATCAATAATCTTATGATTGGTCGACCACAGGAGTCTAAATAACGTTTTGACGCAGGCCTTCGTTTAAGTAATCTAAATAAATACCTTGCCGCGTAAAAGTCAACTTAAGAAAAAAATGTGGTCCCACCCGATTATATTGCAATCTAAAATTTCATATTTTCTAAATGTGGTACCTTGCGGTATTTGAGGTTGGTACTAATACCTTAAAAAACAACAAGATAAATCACTCACTGACTCATAGATAGTCAGACTTGGCATATTATTTTAAAGAAAAAATCAAGTATCTTTAGATTAAAGTAAAGAGGGAAATCAGAAAATAGCAAATTACTGGTAGATGTGCGTGGTTTCAGACCATTCAGACAAATTAAGTTATTATTCCGGATTCTTTTCACCTGTTTATCTTCATACAAAAGGCAAAATATAATATAACATAATCTGACAAACACCAATCAGATAATCATTGCAATATTTTATGGAGATTGAAAGTTGTCACCATTTTCTTTAAAGTTACGTAACAAATATTACTTTTCTTTCCTAAATTCACAACTATTGATACATATAAAAAAGGCCAACTGACACCCTTTTTAACGCTGTTATGAAAAATTAGTATAGATGAAATCATTGGGACAAAAAAAAATTGACTAAAATTAACCAATTTTGTTTTTTTTTTAATCGTAATCTATTTTCAAAATGCAATAAATTCTCAATACTAAATAATTATTTGAGAGACGCTGCTGCCTAGTTGCTGCCAATTAAGATATGATGAGGGTATTGTGAACCGGTGATAGCCTAGTGGTAAGGGCGTCAGCCGCCTAATCAGAGGTCCGCGGTTCGAATCCGGGAACGCACTTTTTTCGGAGTTATGTGCGTTTTTAAAAGCTAAAATATCACTTGCTTCAACGGTGAAGGAAAACATCGTGAGGAAACCTGCACGCCTGAGAGTTCTCCATAATGTTCTCAAAAACGTGTGAAGTCTGCCAATCCGCACATGGCCAGCGTGGTGGACTATGGCCAAACCCTTCCATATTGAGAGGAGATCCGCACTCTGTAGTGAGCCGGTAATGGGTTGATCATGGTGATTGTGTACCGGGTTCTTAGTTACTTTAGAAGTTACCAGATAAGCGTAGCGTTAGTTTTATATGAACGATGTAACGTTAACATGGAGAACTCAGCAAACTTTGCTAGATTATCAAAACTCTGGCGTTACGCTTTATTACAATGTATATATATTAAAAATACACTATATATTAGGGCACTGAATACTTATTTAGAGATTAAGGTAAATGTCTTGATAGCTTCTGATCACTTTGTCGGTTGTATTCACAAGAAACTTATTTCCGAAACACATTTCCACCATTCCCGCGCTTTGTCACGGCGGATCGGGGGAAATGATTCAGCCTTTTCATATGATCGTGATAAATTTAACGTTATTTTTACGCGTTGGGGCCTGCGCAATTGGTAACTCGACTTTTGTCTTGAGTACATAGTATGGAACAGTGTTATCATATTACATTCGACCACCACTGTTTAAAGCATCAAGTTTGTATATGTGGTAGACAGGCTCTGGGCAGACGGCATTTTGATGAACAAGTCCTTATTCACGGAAAATGATAGACTGCGATTAGGTTATTTATATGTTTATTAACTTGAATAACACTCATACATATTATATATGTCGCGATATATATATATGTGTCACATTTTCAGGTACAGTCTTTCTAACTGATAATAAGCTAAAAGTTTTTGGATAATGTAGCCACATCATTACTATTCTGCCCCCTATTGGGAAGTCCCAAACCCCTTTCCTATTTGGGAAGTCTTATGTATTCTATTCTCATCCCATCAAGTCTGTAAATGATTGTGAATTGATTTGTGATAGTTCTTTTCGAAAATTATAAGGCTGTTATAAATTATACATACTGACATGACATCATCGATGTATATTCAGCACAATACATTTGTACTAACATTCCATTGATATAATACATTCTTATTAGTTGATAACTATGTGAAATACCCGTAAATAAAAAGTCATCAAAGTGGATGCAGTGTAAGGAGCGTGGCGGTACTGTCACAACAGCGTTGTTGGTTCAAGTGAGGCGAAGAAAAGCGCGCTTCGTCTGTGACATCATTTGTTAATAGTGTTTATTGTGCGTGAAATTCCACAGTTCAATGTCGGCATTGTGATGCAAAGAAGTAAGGAGCCATTCTCAATATTTACCCAGTGATTAGTACTTGTACACATTTATTTAGATATGTCTGCATAATGCTGTGTCCGACATGTTGGTTGAGTCACGATTTCAATACACCCGAATGCTGAAAACTCTTGTCGACATTTTGAAGAGGTTTCAAAATGTATTTCGGATATTTAAATAATATTAATGATCTTTTATTTATTTTATCACTACACAATACAAAGCGTTAACATAATCAATATCTTGTTAATAGAATTAGAATGTCTTAAAATTTCCACACTACGATATACTGTGTCGTGGCAATCACGTCCATCCAAATTGTGTACAATTCCAAACTTTGTGCCAATTTTAATTGACAGAATACTTTTTAAATTTAATTTAATGGAGTGTGGTTGGTTGGATGTAAACGGAGGAAAGATCTCCCTTAAACAAATATTTCTCTAATTAACAAACAATTTGTTTAGTAAACAAAGCTACAGGATGAAATATATAAGGCCAACAATCTTGTGTCCTCTCGGATTGAGAATAGTTTAGGCCGTAGTTCATCGCACTGGCCATTAGCGGAGTTCACGCACTTTTGCGAACAATATGGAGGTTTCCTCAGTATGTTTCCTTATATCCGTATGATGATAAAGTAAATATAAAAAACCACAACTGCCGAACACTGCTCGAATATTATACATTTGAAAATGGCGCTATGAATTAATTAAATAAAATTGGTAATCGAGGAGAAGTTTGACGATATGCAAAATTATGCTGGAGTAAAGAAAATCACATATAACCAATAAACCATGGAAATATTACACTCCTTTTTGCGGACAATCGTGTGATATTAGTTCTAGGTGCAGCATACAATGAATTGAAATAATTGGTTTCACTCACATTAGAAACCCTACTAAAATGGTACAAACAAAAAAATCCGTCTGGCTACTAATGGAAAACTGGGTGTTCCCTGAACTAGGATTTAGCGGATATCTGATTGTTCCTATCCTGAAACGTACGAATTAAACTTTTTTCAGTATTCCGGTCTGTATTTCCGGTCTGCAGTTACACCCATGTATAATCGGAGACTAAGCGGATTTTTTTTCAGATTATATCGTAATTATATATTGGTAAGATTAAAATAATTAATTGATTCAAATCTGTATTTTTACTGTTATTAACTTAATTTTAAACATCATGTTTTTTAATCCGAATCATTTATATATATGCTGCAGTAGGGATTTAAGAAACTATTGTTGCAAACAAAGTGGTCCGTTAAAAATCATAATTTTAGTTATTTTAGATGACATAATATTACGGCCTAGCCGAGCATTTAGTTCCAGCTAGTAATAATAACAAAATTCGATATAAATCCAGACATTTATTACTAATTTAGTAATATTTGTGAATTGAGTTAATTAAATATCAGGTATGTAAAGTGCTAATAATTGTAATTAAATTTATTTAAAGAAAAAGTTTTATGAGACTCAGACAGCGCGAACGTTCTTTCCTTACATTATCATTACATATCAAGTCCGTAAAATTTATCAACCTTACATTCTCAAAGTGATTACAACAAACAATTATGAGAAATTAAAATTTGGACTTCTATGGTAGGGCGCTTTCATTTTAGACTGCATCGTCATTTAGTGATGTCACAGGGAAGGGCCCATTTTCCTCTTTAAATTATTGTTACAGTAATGATTTAAAGAGTATAAAGTTCAAATAAAACCATCACCATAAAACTAAAATGCTAAAAAAAATCGATGTTGAAAACCTAGATGAAAGAAACATGTGAGATCCAAAAGTAGAAAGACACAAAAAACATCTCCGCCTGATCTTGTCTATGCCAACGTTATCTGCGACAAGTGATCAAGAATCACGCAGCACGCTGTCAAACGCATGCGCATTTTTTATCTGCAATCAGTCGGGACGTCAAATGGGCATAGCAATCTTTTGAGACTATCATGTGGAACATTCACTTTATGTTGACGTGTAGACTTTTTGTGTGCATATCGATTATATTGTTTTTATATCGAATTCCTTGTCGATAATGGTGCTCAATCGATTGTTCATAAATCTCTTAAACCATACTGACAGGTCTTAATGTTGTTTTATTCGTTCTATCAGAGCCTGTTAGAAAAAAAATCAACCATTAACTTGAAGCGATTAAAGGAACAATGACAAAGTAACCAAAAAAACTATAAGCTCCTTTAACTTATTAAAAGAATTATCACAAAAACGACATTGAGAAAAATTTTAAATTACCTTCATGATTCGTAAGGAGACGAGTAAGTTTACAAGAATGAGTTACACCAAAACCTAATAACCTGTAACGATATTGCTTAAAGCGGACGTGCATAGAGCAATAAAAAACTCGCTTATTAAATCTTCAATCTCCATTATCTTCCGGCAACTTGGTTGTACGCTTTTATAATAAAACTGGTGAAGTGCGAAACTTCGCGCTTTCACAATATGATTTTTATGCGAAATTTCTCATCGCAACCTTCGTTAAAAATGCCAGGTGATTGCGTACATTTGAAATAGCTTCTTGAATGGGTATATCCAAATGGAACAACTTTCCAGATTACAGAAATATTCTATGTTTATAAATTGCTGTATTGATACGTCAAAATTGAAACTGCTTTTACCTAGCCAAGCATAACATAATTTAGAACCGTGAATTTATACACCTAGACGTGTGTTACCGACCTTTCTATCTTTGCTTTATATTGCCTGTCTTCATTTTTTCATATTGTTTTTCTTCTTTATTATCTCAAATACATATTCAGAAGTTTCCAGTTAATTTGTCTTTATGTAGTCGCGAATTTTACGAACATACCCTATCTCATAATGCGCTCATCTACCTTAAAATTTTTCGGAGTGTGACTTGGACTCCGTTGCTGATCTAGTGGTAGTTTTTCCTGAGAAGTTGACCAATAACTGAAAGGTATAGGATTTCACTATTAAATATTCTGAGTACCAGTCCGTAATTAGCAATTTACCTTGTTGCCGTAAGGCTTTTTAGCATTTAAAGCTTGGGAGCATGTTAAGCCTTGCGTTATTACCACATGTTAGTGATAATAGCTTATTAAGAAGGAAGGTTATTATCACATAAATGTGTTAATAATAATCGTTTAAACTCACTAACTAGAATTGGAAAAGTGTGATAGATCTATGCTTTAAAATCATTTCCAGATAGCTCATCTTTGGGGTTTAACAGACTGATAATGGTTTTTTATGCATCACAAGTTAGACCTTGACGGCATCTCACCTGATGGTAAGTGATGATGTGGTCTAAGATGGTAGTGGGCTAACCTGTAAGGGGTAAGGTAAGCCCATATTCCTAACTGATTTCTACACGACATCCGACCCGGTAGGTTGGTAACTAGCCACGGCCGAAGCCTCCCACCAGACCAGACTCGAGCCGGGAATCGAACCCTGAACCTCCAACTGGCAATGGTATTTCTGACTTGCTAACTTCCAGTGGCGAACTTGCGTATTTTGTATGAAGACCGGTTGACATAAAAAGTGACTGAATACAGAAAAGATACAGATTAGATCGAGAAATGATTGCTTATGTTAAAGATGGTGCGAAGAGAATTCTTCGTTAATTAATTTCTAATTATTATAGTTATCGCAAAACAATCGAGCGATGCAACAATTGAGTTCCACGGAAGAAATTAATGAACTTTTTTGCTCGGCATTGTAAAACGGCCTGTCGAGATTGAATGCAGGAAAATGTTTCTAAGGAAGTTTGATGTGGATACAGGATGTTACCTTCGAGCGAGGTTTACGAGCCAACGTGTTTTGTTTGTTAGCAGATAAGTATGCTCATAGTTTAAAGCAATCCGAAGATAACCTAGTGCTCTTTTATAAAGACCATTTTTGGCTCAACCATTATACATACAATTTCATTATATAATTTTACGGAACTGACGTAGCTTCGAATTTATTGAAAAAATGTATCTAGATAAAGGCGGAGCCCTACGCTAGAGAGGCGACTTCTACCAAACACTTGTGACGATATGATAATATAAAATTTGACTGAAAATTGTAAAAAAAAAAAACAAACATTGACATAACATTGACATTTATTATTTTTTATTGACTTGGTAGTAGAATAAATGGCTTTTTTTTATTTTTATTTTTTATTTTATCTAGATAAAAACAAAATGTAACGGTGTTTGACTTATTACTTTTAACACACTGCTATGATTTCTAAGCGGCTTTACTTACACACGTTTTATTAACATTACTATGAAGCCTCAGAATGCATTTGCTTCCATCCGCTTTGTAGCAGCGTACTTGGTAGCCTCCTCTCCTCTATGAGAAAGAGGGTCTAGCAAATTTACCGGGGAAATCAGCATTTCGTCGAGGAGAACCTTAAGCCTTTACCTTGTAATAATCCTTGTGCTACTGTAGTGCAGAAGCATTCTCTCATATGATAGGAATATTTTCAAAGATACTGATAAATTTTACAATATTTTTATTGTACGTACGCTGAGCTTATTAGAAATGTGCAGAATGTTCTAGGCATTACCTTCGATTCGACCGCAAGGTTTGTGTCTGCAAGCCGTTTATAAAGTGCCTAATTATAGTTAACCACGTGTGATTTGTTTGTGATGCGCGTCGAGCCGGTGATTTTTACTGCTCGCTACAGATTTAGATTCGAACACTTAAGTACCTACTGGACATTGTTATATGATGATATGTTGACCTCCAGTCTGTTTGGCGATAAAGTTATATACTACTAATCAATCCTTCAATGTTTGTGTTTGTTAAATCTTATTTTTCGCAAAAAAAATGATTTTCCCATAGAAATAGGATCGGGGCCGGTAAGTGTCAAGGGCTACTTTTAATCCCGAAAATGTCAAGGGCAATTTTACATTTACCTCTACATAGTTCAAAATAAAATACATACATATACATACAATAGATAGCTTTCCCCGTTTCCCCCTTCACACGCGTATTTGATATTTTTAAAGTTTTTATTACTACTCTGCTCATATCATGCCAGCGATTTACTCCAGCCTACGCCAGTGTTTAAGTCTCTGCAATATGCTGTGATAACACCGATGATTTTGCTCAGTGGACAGTTAAATAAACTGGCTTAGTGGCAAAAAGCGGCATCATCGACACAAATTCCCCGACGCCGGTCGACGCTCGCCTCGACCGCTTTTCGACCGAAACACGCTCGCGCCCCGCCGCGCGAGCAGATGTTTTCGACATTCGCCTCAGATAATGACGCTAATTGCCCTCTAGATTTCGTAATACACCTTTATTTGTCACTCGTAAGTCGTGTGTTAGGAGCTTAGATCTGTTTGCATAAGCCAAGGTCGAATGGTAGCAGCTCAATCCTATCTGGATGAACGTGTGGATGATAATATTATCAAATTCAAATTCAAAATAATCTTTATTCAAATAGTCCTTAAAAAGGCACTTTTGACGCGTCAATAATTTACATAGTAGTTATTTCATGGTGATAACTATATTCGTAAACTTAAAACTAAAGCTATGAGGGCTATCATCTTTCTCGGCCTGTTTATGTCTCTCTCATAGAGGAGAAAGATATGAAACATGTCACGCTGCTCTAATGTGGGTTAGCGGGCTTTAATAATAACTTGAACCGTGGGCTCAGCGTGCTCTCCGAGGTACGGGGAATGCTAAATTTCTTCTTCTGGTTTCTTAAAAATATTTAGCACATCCCAGTTATGAACCTAGACTAGGTTACACTAAAGAGGCAATCTAAAACAGGAAGAACATTGTTCCAGTATTGTTCGTTAATCGCTGACATATTTACTATTTTTTTTATACACTACAAGTTAGCCCTTGACAGCTTTCTCACCTGGTGGTAAGTGATGTTGCTGTCTAGGAGACACTAAAACTGTCTGTGGGCTAACCTATAAGGAGTATGGTAAACCCACGCTCCTAATTGGTTCCTACGCGACATTGTGCCGGAACGCTAAATTGCTTGTCAACACGTCTTTGTCGGTAGGGTGGTAACTAGCCACGGCCGTTGCCTCCTACCAGACCAGACTCGAGCTGGGAATCAAATCTAGGTCCTCCATCTTTATAATGCAACAGCGCACGCTCTGCGCCTCGGAGGTCGTCTACCTCCTGATTACCTGACAATTACCTGACTATTAACATTACCATTACTTAATACGTAAAGGAAATTTTCGTTGATTGTCCATATTATACTCTTACAACGTTTCATATTTTCGAAATATCGTAAAAAGTCGTAATGCTCAACTTGTTGACCCACAAAAAACTGAACGTTATCATATTATGTAGGTGTATAATTTACTTGACTAAAGCACTTATTTTTTGTCGTTATTTGCTGAATAACGATTATGTCATAGCTATTTATTTATACGCGGCCTCTAGCGTAACCTTATTGATAAGACACCGCTTTGATTACGCCGCGTATAATAAAATAGTTACTTGATTATATTAAGTTACTGTTTTAATAGTATTTAATATCTGCTATTGACCACCTAAGCGGTGATAGCCTAGTGGTTAGGGCGTCAGTCTCCTAATCAGAGGTCGGCAGTTCGAATCCGGCCACGCACCTCTAACTTTTCGGAGTTATGTGCGTTTAAAAAAAAATTAAAGTATCACTCGCTTCAACGGTGACGGAAAACATCGTGAGGAAACCTGCACGCCTGAGAGTTCTCCGTAATGTTCTCAAAGGCGTGTGAAGTCTGCCAATCCGCACATGGCCAGCGTGGTGGACTATGGCCAAACCCCTCTCATATTGAGAGGAGACCCGTGCTCTGTAGTGAGCCGATAATGGGTTGAACATGATGATGATGATGATTAAGTTACTGTTTTAATAGTATTTAATATCAGGTATTGACCACCACTTCGCTTACGAATAATACTTATACACGTTTCTATATGAGAACAACTTACAACACAAAACTATCCGGATAACAAACAAACAGGCATTCTGTTAATCAATGTTTTGGATAATTTGCACTTTTCATCATTATTTTAACCGATAGACGTCCACTGCTGGACATAGGTCTTTTGTAGGGAGTTCCAATCCACAGCCACGGTCTTGGGCCGCTTGTATCCAGCGGCTCCCTGCGACTCGTTTGATGCCTCGTCTGTCCACCTTGTTGGGGGTCGACCAACGCTACGTTTACCGGTGCGGGGTCGCCATTGACATTGAATTGACAAATGACATTTATTTACAAATAATACACTGCTCGGAGTATCTCCACGTAGTTACCTATATACTCAACCAGTTGACCAGCTATTTCGACAATGGGCGGGGCACCATAACCTGGATACCTGATAACCGGGGAAAACCGGTGGAATTTAAACCAAACAAAACCAAAACCGAAAAAAGTGGCCCTCAGTGAGGGTCTGCCAATGCTAGGCAGACCCTCACAGAGGACACAAGCCAGTCGGCATTAGAATGTGGGAAATGAATTCAACGACTCAATCTATGCAAATAAATGATTTGATTTGAAACTCCCTACAAAAGACCTATATCCAACCGTGAGCGTCAATCGGTTCAGATGATGTTGATGATCATGAATACTAAGCTACAATAGCGCATGCTGATTAAACTTAGGTGCTGAAGGAAAAGATGTCCATAATGGACAATGGTACGCAATTTAACAGAGTTATGAATATATCACAGACAAACACTTCGGTTATTTTGTATGGATATAAATGACGGAGTACAATAATCTTAACTGGGGTCAGTTAGGTTGGAATCACTCTTATCTCGTATCTCCAGTCGTGGAGTGACATGCAGCGATAACAAACCAACTATTAAGGTAATCAATGATCCCATATCAAAATGCCAGACATTCTCCAGACACACTACATTAAAAACTCCCTCAAACCACAAAATCAAAACCTTTTTGCACTTCTACCGTTCCAATCATCACTGTACTAGTTGATATACAATTTGTATATACAGTCTTGGGATCGCGTCGATTATAATAAAGAGGGTAGTGACTAAAAATGCACTAAGTATATTTCGAAAGCAATATCGATATATGTATTTGATAAATAGATCTTGATAAATTTTGGTTCTTCTAGCCTCTCTACTTTCTTGCTTTAGCATACATTTCGTTCACGCACAGGACCGCATCGCAAACAGTATAACGGGCATTGACTAAAGAAATACCACGTTTTAACGCAGTCAACGAAGGCGATGTGCAACCTATTGGACACGTGGATGACAAATATATCAAGAGTTATTTGATTTCCTCAAGCGACTAGTTGTTGTCTGAGTATACTATATATATATATATTCTATATCCTATATATAGGAATTATAAAACTTGTCACTTGCAGCCCAGTTCAACGCAAAATACATCTATATCCGCCCTATTGTCATATAGTGGATAGCAAGTTTGACTATGGATCTCTGTATGTTGGTTCGATTTTCGGGTAGGGCCAATAAATAATAATTTGTTAGGGATTGAATTTTTCCTGACTCAAAGAGATTACTAGCACCATCCAACTCTGTGCCTCGAAGCGCCCTCGGTCCCGTTTTTATACCCAACATGTCATCTTTAAAATTCCCCAACACATTGAATAATCGTCGTACGTCTACGCTCTAGATCCATTTCTTCAGCGTTGAAGCAAGTGATATTTTTATTTTAAACGCACATAACTCCGAAAGTTAGAGGTGCGTGCCCGGATTCGAACCGCCGACCTCTGATTAGGAGGCTGACGCCCTAAACACTTGGCTTCACTTTGTGGAGTTCTTCAGAGGCTTATACCCAACTGTGCTGCTTTGAAAAGATGATGGTGATATTACTTAAAGGCTGCCCGAATGTTGATAAGTGGAACCATATTACTGCATGGATAGCGACTCAATCTATGCAAATTAATGCTATTATGACTTGCACCACGTCATACCAATTAATTGCATCCACACAACGGTTATAATTTCTCATGGCTCATTAAGAACCGGTTGGGCGGCCTTCGCAAAGGACTTCTTCTCGATTAACTGGTAACGACTGACTGAACGATCTTTAAACCTAACACTTGCTAAACCTGATATTGGACGTCTTGAATTCTTGATTCGCGGAAATAATCGGGAAGCCATTTAGTTGCACAGAACATAAAAGTGTGACATAGTTACGCAGAATTTAAATTATGATATATATCTTGAAAATAATATGCAATATGAAATTAGCAACTAATTTATCGATTTATTGATGATAAATAACTAGTTTATTTGATATTAAATTATTATTGTCTATAATTATGATTTTGTATGTTTTCATAATTCAATCGATGACTTTATGTAATATGATAGATATATTGATGACATGATAACTTTATATTGACATTGAAATAATGTGGATTAGCTTTTGAGTGTCTCGGGCATGGAAAGCCGATAATATACGTACGTATAATACGTACTACGTATTTACTTTGTCTTCAACACTGTTACACATTCAATTTACTCGTTTTAACATACGATCGCTTAAGAATAAGTATTATTAATATAATCCCCTTAAAACATTGATTCCGTATATTAAACGGTATGCGTTACTTTTTTGATGCGTCCGTTTAAAGCTAAGTTATTTGGCTTCTTTTACTTTAAAAGCAGCAACGCTCTGGAACGCTCTCCCTGATCATGTTCGGCGCTCGCAATCATTGGCGAAATTTAAAGCCCGTGTGAGGCAACATTTTCTGTCTCTGTAAATATTTATTAACGTATCTAATTGTTTGTATATTTATTTCATGTATATCTTTTTCTTTTTTTTTGCAACTTCCGTGTAATTTTTAATTCATCGGCTTCAACGAAATGGTTACCTGGAAGAGATCACTATTAGTGATAAAGTCGCCAGTTGCTGATTATTTTTGTCTTTTTAATGTATGTTATGTCCTATAGATTGCAATCAATTTATATAAATAAATTAAACTTTGGTGCATTATCCTTATAAGTATAAGATTTGATTTGGAGTCGCTTTAGAGTAGAAATAATCGAAAACGACCTAACGATGCGTGCAAATCTTATACTAAGGGTACAGTTGTCAGTTGATAAGGCAGGCGGAGGTACATATAACCTTCTCGGCAAGGTTGTCTTCGACAAGCGGTAAGTCGTTAACCTAAAAACGCTTAAGGGGTTCGAGCATTATGTACCCACATACCACCATACAATATGTATGTTTTTCGGCGAATATGGTTTTTAACGTCATATTGTCGAGCACATTCGATGCATTTGATACAGCTTAGAGATACTCTACTTACGTGGCTTTTTCTTAGAGAATGTCCACTTCGCGCTTATTCTATCAGCGCCGCCAAGCTATTTACACGTAATAAACGTTTAATCATCATCATCATCATCATGATCAACCCATTACCGGCTCACTACAGAGCACGGGTCTTCTCTCAATATGAGAAGGGTTTGGCCATAGTCCACCACGCTGGCCATGTGCGGATTGGCAGACTTCACACGCCTTCGATAACGTTATGGAGAACCCTCAGGCGTGCAGGTTTCCTCACGATGTGTTCCTTCACCGTTGAAGCAAGTGATATTTTAATTGTTTAAAAAAAAAACGATTAATACAAGTTACATAATCCGAAGAAGTTAGCCCACTACTACTATTTAAGAGGGTGTCATCAGCATTGCATACAACCAGGTGGAGATTACTGAAATAGGGCAAACTTGTAATGGAATCATGAAAATGAAAACGTACAGGGTTTGAAAATAGATTTGCATACATACTCCTACCGGTATCTAGATCTTACTACTAGATCGATAATCTTAGAGAGTTCGATTCAGTATATATACTGAATAGTCGTATTTTATTTCTTTTTTTATGAATCAGATATTCGCAGTAATTTTAGCTGTCTGTTATTAACTTAGCACATAAGTTACAAGAATATCTGCGTCACACATTGAGATCAATTAGAGCGTTGCGCAATTGACGCGTTCACGTGAATTATTATAAAAATGCCGCGTATTACGTAATGCAAAATAATATGATAGTTACTCGTACCAAAGCCTACTAGTAGACAGTGCAACAGCTACACAAACTTTTACATAATGCTTACACATTACTGTACTATGTAAGAAATAAGAAGGATAACATATAACAATAACAATTGAATAGACTACTGAGAGATCCCATAAAATATGCTACAAAAAAGTACCATTCTCTAAGGAAACTGCGTAAGTTGAATTACCTTATATCACATAAGTAAAATAAGTTTTAGGCTAAATAAAAAAAATAAAACTTCTTGAAAGGTGCATCTATAGACTAGAAGATAATTTTTATAATATTATTTTATATTGTTCATATTTATAAATCTAACAAGGTTCAACTTTGTAAGTGCGACTAAATATTAAACATATTTTTTGTAAGAAATGTGGTTGTAAAAATATATAAATAAGATTTTATAATTGCAGTAAATATATTTGGACACTTGTATTAATATCTCTGACGTAAATCCCATTTGGCAGAACCCCTTCAAATTGTATCAATATAACACAATTTTGGTTGCGTCGAAACCAATCTACCACGCCTTAATTGAACTATTTTAATTAACGTGTTAATTATTCCTTTGCAAAAGTTCACCGTTTATAACATCCAAGGTCGAATGTTGATTAACAAAAATGGTAAACGTAACCATGCAGAAGTGCCGAAAATAGAAAATTAATCACAACGAACGTATACAATAATAATTGGCCACCCTTATTGCTACATAGCTATTTCCGAGTTAACCAATGAATTTGAATCAATCCGAAACCCTTGTTTACAGTTTATAACTCCAAAAACTTAACAATCATCTGCTTTTTTATAAAGAAAAAATTAGCAACAAATACGACTTAAAATTGAATGGTATTTTGGGTGTGGGTTAACCTGAACAAAGAACTGTTATTATGCTCTCTCCAAAACTACAAGCATGGAGTTTTTAAAGGACAATCATATTTACAATTTAGACGACCTCCGAGGCGCAGCGCGCGCGCTGTCACATTATAAAGTTGGAGGTCCTTGGTTTGATTCCCGGCTCGAGTCTGGTCTGGTGGGAGGCTTCGGCCGTGGCTAGTTACCACCCTACTGGCAAAGACGTATCGCCAAGCGATTTAGCGTTCCGGCACGATGTCGTGTAGAAACCAATTAGGAGTATGGGTTTACCTTACCCCTAACAGAGTAGCCCACTTCCATCTTAGACTGCATCATCACTTACCATCAGGTGAGATTGCCGTCAAGGGCTAACTTGTAGTAAAAAAAATAAAACAACAAAAATAACATGTGACAACTTGAAATAATTTCGTGACATTTTATAGCCTGAGAACCTTTTATCAAGGAATTGGTCGTACACAGTACGATGAAGTAAATAGATACAAATTTGAATAAACTAGGTCAAGAAATATTATAGGTACACTTAATGTTTACTAGTAAATAGTAATTATTTGTAAAAGATTGCTCATCAGTTAGAAATTTGAGAACGTAAGCAGGTGGGTAAGATATGTCTGCCTGAATACAAAGCGTTAAATTTAAATACAAACAAGGCATTTAACGGAAACTTTGTTACGTGAAATGCTTTATAAGATCTCTTATATACAACAATAAACGCGGTAATGAGACGGCGTAGAACGTAGAAGCCTTGCCAGGTATTGTCGGCTGGAACAAAGCGGAATTTGCATTGGAGATTTTCCATGAAAATGATGTAGAAGTACATAAATAGATAAATTCTTAATTGCACAAAATATAAGGTATAGAACTAAAACTACACCCATCATCATCATCATGATCAACCCATTACTGGCTCACTACAGAGCACGGGTCTCCACCCAATATGAGAAGGGTTTTGGCCATAGTCCACCACGCTGGCCTTGTGCGGATTGGTAGACTTCACATGCCTTTGAGAACATTATGGAGAACTCTCAAGCGTGCAGGTTTCCTCGCGATGTTTTCCTTCACCGTTGAAGCAAATTATATTTTAATTGTTTTAAAAACGCACATATCTCCAAAAAGTTAGAGGGGACCGGATTCGAACCGCCGACCTCTGATTATGAGGCTGAAGCCCTAACCACTAGGCTATCACAGCTTTTATCGTATTCAAATAAAAATTCTTTATTGCAATGCAAAAAACCATAGTCACGAGACATTTTTGTTAATTAGTACATCGTCTACATTTGATAGATTAATATCAAAATTAATAACCAATGAAATATTTTCAATCTGCTACCAGAAGTTTTCGGATTAAATCTGGCGTTAAAATATACAACTTGGTGCATATTTGTTATAATTATCATCTTCAACCTATTAACATCCCATTGCGACTACTGGCGGTATATTGTACTTTCCTTTTCTCCAGTTTCGTACAGTATTGATGATATCGTGATATACTCATAGTCTCTCTAAACTAACGGTCTATTCTTTATGTATTATACGAACGTAATTTCATAACAGAAATACACATTCCACACACGTCTATAATAATCTAATAGATATGTATAATTATCCACTTTGTATTTAAAATTTAGCGTGTTTATATTACATGAGGTACATATTTAAAAAATTATATCCCATTTATGTTAATTAATATTCTTTTCTGTTAGTAACGTTTCTTTACAGTGATAAATGCTGATCTTATTTGTATTTTCTGTCAACTACCCACAATGATTAAGTAATAAACTTTTTATTGGCACTGTCAATATAAACTCCGTTAAGTTTATTATTAAGGATCCTCTATTTTGGATTTAGTTTAATTTACAAAAACATCTTTTTTCTTTCTTATGTTATCAGTTTGTAGTAGTTTAGATTTCGTACAAATTCAAATAATCTTTATTCAAATAGTCCTTTAAAAGGCTTTTGCCGCGTCAATAATTTATATAGTAGTGATTTAATGGTGATAACTACATTCGTGAACTTAAAACTAAAGCTTAAATGAGGGTTCCAAACGCGCCCCGGTCTAAGAAGAAGCCAACAACAAACTTAGCCAGGTAAATTTTCTTTTTGTTATCACCATCTCACATGCCACTTAAAATTATATTAAGACCTATCTTACAATAAAGACAACTACGGCTGAAATATCTATTTTGTGTGGAATATTAATGCACTCAACATAAAATCACTAACGGGGAAAAGTGAACGTAGAAGATGTATTGCGGGGCCTTTAAAAGTCCGGTGCATTCGTACGATGTAATTAAAACGCAATAAAACCCGTTTCACTTGTCATAAAATCATTTTCCTTTCAAGTGATATCTGATTTTATATTACATTCGGTGTACCTTTAAACTTTCCACGTATTTGAACGTGATTGCGCATGACGGTGCGGAATCTGCCTACAGTAAATTTTATGTTAAAACGACGAAGTTTTCACTTCACACTCGGAAACTGAAGCATTTTGTGAAATTGCGGTTCAATTTTTTCTGAAGTTTAACCAAACTGCTCATATCCAATTCAATTGTAACATTTTGTACTACGAATTTTTATTGGAAATTCAGAATTACGTTAAACATATCTGATCATGTATATAAAAACATTGTAAATGGACTCCGGGGGTTCCGTACAAATTTGTATATGATCATCATCATTATCATGATCACGGCTCACTACAGAGCACGGGTCTCCTCTCAATATGAGAAGGGTTTGGCCATAGTCCACCACACTGGTGGTGGATAATTATAGTTCCTCGCGATGTTTTCCTTCACCGTGGAAGTAAGTGATATTTTAATGGCTTAAAAACGCACATAACTCCTAAAAGTTATAGGTGCCTGGATTCGACCCCCGACCTCTGATTAGGAGGCTGACGTCCTAACCACTAGACTAATCACAGCTTTAATTTAATTTGTAGATACAGCTTACAAATTTTTACGGAAAACACACACACACGCCTAGACAACTTGTGTTCCTGCTTCATAAAAATTCCGAAGAAGATGACACTAACAATATCACGAACAGTTCTTTTGTATTACATCTCATTTAACATTTTACTGATAACTGTAATAGCCTAGTGGTTAGGGCGTCAACCTCCTACTCAGAGGTCGGCGGTTCGAATAAAAATATATATCACTTGCTTCAACGGTGAAGGAAAACATCGTGAGGAAACCTGCACGCCAGAGAGTTTTCCATAATGTTCTCAAAGGCGTGTGAAGTCTGCCAATCCGCACATGGCTAGCGTGGTGAACTAAGGCCAAACGCTTCTCATATTGAGAGGAGACCCGTGCTCTGTAGTGAGCCGGTAATGGGTTGATCATGATAGCTGTAATCTCAACTAGACAACTACAAAAAGACACACAAGTGTGTTAAGTTAACTAATAAGAAGTGTCGCGGTTATCGCAATGACTGTGTAAAAGTTATATAATCCTCAGAAATATACGAATAATGTGGTAATCAATTCGCATGACAGTGCTCCTATAAGTTTAGCCAAAAAATTCTGGTCATGTTTCTGATGACGTTAATAAGACGTTATTGACGACCTCCGCAGTGCGTTTCTATCGCATTATAAAGTTTGAGGTCCTGGTTTCGATTCCCGGCTCGAGTCTGGTGTGGTAGGAGGCTTTGGACGTGGCTAGTAACCATACTACCGGGAAAGACGTGTCGCCAAGTGATTTAGCGAACCGGCACGATGTCGTGCAGAAATCAATTAGGAGAATGGAATTACTATACGCCTACCAGGTTAGCCCGCTACCATCGAAGTACGAAAGTTGCGAATAATCTAAAATCAAACTGTTCATTTTACTCTGACGCTATAGCATTTCGATACTTGAAAGCGACTCCACGGTTGCAAGTTTGCAAATCTTATAGTAATACTACTGGGTTTATTCAGTTGCTCGCCGAACGAGTCCATAAAGGCCGCTACGTATTATGTTAATGGTAGCATAGTCAAGTAAGATCTTAGTTGATAAGTTCTTTCTTTGAAATACTGATTTATTTATTATCAATAAAAATGTTACCTTATCATTCCGGTAGGTAAAGCCGGTATAGATAGGCTTAGTTGTGGAATAAATAAACAAATAACTGAAGTTGAATATATCAATGAATCATGTAACTAGATTATATGAAAGTGTTAGTCTGTAAAATTTTGTAAAATAAATCAAATCATGATTGTGCATGACAGTGCAAAATCAGTGCAACTCCAAAAACACTCTTCTCGCATACATTGGCATCTGTATTGGAAAGTTATCAGTGCAATGATGGAAATTTTAAATATTGGTGAAAGTTTTTATGTTCTTACACTTGCTGATAGCATAGCTGAAACATTATGAGAAGGAAGCCTAACCTAGGAACCTTATGCTATCGACAAGGTAATTCTCATAGATAGTAAAAGCCTCTGAAATGAGTGATGGTAATCAATTTTTAACTCTCTAACTTTTCGGAGATAAGTGCGTTTAAAAAAAATATATATCACTTGCTTCAACGGTGAAGGAAAACACCGTGAGGAAACCTGCACGAATGAGAGTTCTCCATAATGTTCTCAAAGGCGTGTGAAGTCTGCCAATCCGCACATGGCCAGCGTGGTGGACTATGGCCAAACCCTTCTCATACTGAGAGTAGACCCGCGCTCTGTATTGAGCCGTTAATGGGTTGTTCGTGATGGTGTGATGAATAAGTTTTTAAAGGTTTTGCCAAACCTATTTCATCTGACATTCGTTTTTTGAAAGATAACTGATATGCACAGTAGACTTACTTCGCTTAAAAAGTAAATGTTATTCTTGTGTCAAGCCAGATCTCGTATACACCTAGTTGTAAGATGATACAACTTCTGATTATATCCGAAATAATGACCATTGTGGAATGTTGACAGTTATTGGTACAAATACGCACCTGTTACATACTCGTGCAAGGGTGTTACGAACAAGCAGGCTACAGCGTTCGTAGTTGTATTTTATTGCAGAATGAAACGGTCGGTTTGGCAGCGAGCTGGCGAAACGCTCATAATAGACCTCTTTCGATAATTTTATAACTGCGTTACAGTTAGTTATCGCGAATCGATTAGCTAACATAAAATATATTTTCTTCCGCCGCTGCATTATAAACTATATATTATAATACGCAAGAAATCGGCGATTGTGAAAGTGTGGTATATAATAACGCACATCGGAACGATTTAAAAATACAGGTTCCTGCTTCAGACCGATTTAAACATACTAGGAATAAATTTGATGAGAATTTTACATAATCTAATCTAATTGGGTGCATATGCAGATCCGACGATAGATAATGCGACGAGCATTAATTTATTACTGTCAGAATACCGTATGGTATTCTTGTATCTAATAAGTTTATTATAATTATATCATCGAAATGTTTAATATTAATTAGATCTCTCAACTCTTTAAATCGTTTAGATTATGTTTTGGTTAGTATAGTCTTGTTTACAAAAAAATCTTTCTTGTTTACTAGTATTTGCTTTTTTATTTGTATTAGATTAAACAAAATTACAAAACTGGCTCCACTACTGACTACTTATCTCTATACAATAATTTGGTCACTGGTTTCGAGTAGCATGTTTTTTACGCTTTGACCCTCAGTGAAAAAAGTATACCTTTATACACGGTTGCACTGAAAACCTCCCCCTTTTCGAAGTCGGTTTATGATAGAGATATCATTTTGTCTAATCAAAATAAACAATCATCAATTTAATGTAGGTACGATAAGTATTCAATTACCTAAATTGACCAATAAAATTATCCAGCAATTGAAATTGAATGCTTTTGATAGTAATATTATCACTAGCCGGCTATGTGCGGGTAATGTATGTATTTAGAAATCCTTTGTGTGTTTGTGTGAGCGTTCATATGTATATTGAATTTCACAGGACAGCATAAAACTGATAAGATTTTCCTTAATTTTCATGAGAAATTCAATATCCGAATCACACGACGTACGTATACAAATCATCATCATCATCATGATCAACCCATTACAGGCTCACTACAGAGCACGGGTCTCCTCTCAATATGAGAAGGGTTTGGCCATAGTCCACCACGCTGGCCATGTGCGGATTGGCAGACTTCACACGCCTTTGAGAACATTATTGAGAACTCTCAGGCATGCAGGTTTCCTCACGATGTTTTTCCTTCACCGTCGAAGCAAGTGATATTTTAATTGCTTACAATACAAATATATTTATAGAAAATAAATAAACTTATTTATTTTGACATCAATAAAGCTTAGATGTATATTCCGAAAATATATTATAATTACTATAGAAATATCATTTTTTTTTTACAACACAAGTCAGCCCTTGACGACATCTCACTTGATGGTAGTGATGATGCGGTCTTAGATGGTAGCGGGCTAGCCTGTTAGGGATATGGTAAACCCATCCTAATTGGTTTCTACACGACATCGTGCCGGAACACTAAATCGCTTGGCGACACGTCTTTGTCACCAGACCAGACTCGATGAACCGTTCTGTTTTTATGTGATTTCTATAAAGACTGGTTTTATTTTAATTTTATTGTTGTTTCGAATACATATTATTAAATCTCCGGTACTAATCAAAATATTCATTCATCAATTTCATTGGCGGTAGCGTTCAATTACTTAAATTGATGTGTGCGCTGCACATAGATCCAGCTTCGGGAGAGGGGACCTTTGCCGGCTTAATTCAATCAATCCCGCTCGCTCTCCCTTTGCGCTTATATCGAGTTTCACAGCTGCTGCAGCCTCTAGCACCTCTTTGTGTACAACTGTTGCTTATTTAACCATTGATTTACGGTTATCATGTTTCCTTTGCATATTTAATCATTAGTTTGCATTGTGCTCTATAGTTTTTATCCCCACATGCTCGTCTCTCGAACACGTGCTTCGTTTAATAAACAAATTTTGACGACCTCCGTGGCGCAGTGCGTGCGCTGTCACATTATAAAGTTAGAGGTCCTGGGTTCGATTCCCGGCTCGAGTCTGGTCTGGTGGGAGGCTTGGGCCGAGGCTAGTCACCACCCTACCGACAAAGACGTGTCGCCAAGCGATTTAGCGTTCGGGCACGATGTGTAGAAACCAATTAGGAATATGACATTTACCATAACAGGTTAGCCCGCTACCATCTTAGACCGCATCATCACTTACCATTAGGTGAGATTGCCGTCAAGGGCTAACTTGTAGTGGCTAAAAAAACTGGTTTCTACTTAATTTTTTGTTGTTGTTGTTATTGTATACTTTTATAGTGATAAAGTTATATAGTAAACATCTATATCCTGTACTTTATTAGGGTTAAGAATATAAAAAAAACGCAAATCGCCAGCAAACCGTGAGAAAGGTTTCACAATGGAAGTCATCTTCTCTGCAATTAGACGGCCGAGGCATGGTTAATGGCGTGATTACGATTGTTAAGATGTTATTAGTTGTATTTAAAACGTAAGTATAAACGTCTATGTCAAGGTTAGTATAATTAGGAGTTTATTTATCATTCAGGTAGATATTATTGTAATACTAACATTGCATCGCTTTTATAGTTAAGCTTACAGACGCTGGAATTGTCTTCAGATCTCAGTGACTCCGAGCTGGTGGCCCTGTTTTCCGAGACACAGTCTCAACTAGTTCGGAAAACAGGTGCATAATACTAGTGTACATATAGACAATTTTATTTTTATTTCTATTGTACATTTGTATGTGTTTACTGGAAGCGGAAGCGGTGATAGCCTAGTGGTTAGGGCGTCAGCCTCCTAACAAGAGGTCGCCGGTTCGAATCCGGGCACGCACCTCTAACTTTTCGGAGTTATGTGCGTTTTTAAAAACATTAAAATATCACTTGCTTCAACGGTGAAGGAAAACATCGTGAGGAAACCTGCACGCCTGAGAGTTCTCCACAATGTTCTCTAAGGCGTGTGAAGTATGCCAATCCGCACATGGCCAGCGTGGTGGACTATGGCCAAACCCTTCTCATTGAGAGGAGACCCGTGCTCTGTAGTGAGCCGGTAATGGGTTGATCATGATGATGTGTTTACTGAAATAAAGTTCTTATTTTCTTCTTTCTTTTCTATAGTATTTCGGGAAACAAAACCCATAATTCATCAGTCAATAGTGTAACTCAGTTATTGTACACCAATTAACTTCCTATCTTCCAATTATTTAACGCAGTTGTTTTGAATTAACGTTTTAAAGGCTATCAGCAGATTATATTATTTTACTTGGCACTACTATGACACTTTAAACATATCATTATCATCATGATCAACCCATTACCGGCTCACTACAGAGCACGGGTCTCCTCTCAATATGAGAAGGGTTTGGCCATAAGTCCACCACGATGGCCATGTGAGGATTGGCAGACTTCACACGCCTTTGAGAACATTATGGAGAACTCTCGGGCGTGCAGGTTTCCTCACGATGTTTTCCTTCACCGTTGAAGCAAGTGATATTTTATTTTTTTTAAAACGCACATAACTCCGAAAAGTTAGAGGTGCGTGCCTGGATTCGAACCGCCGACCTCTGATTAGGAGGCTGACGCCCTAATCACTGAGCTATCACCGCTTCCATTAACATATACGAAATCTATATTAGGGTTGTTCACTACGCTATTTGAAGCATTCAGTATCTTCTGTTTTATCTATTGACGTTCATAGTGTTCGAGTATTTGCTTTACTTTTTGTTAATTACTTTTCATCAATTTGTAAAATCTTATCTTATCTCTTTCTAAAAATTCAGACCTATTTAAGATTTATATATTTTCAACTGACGTAAATGCCACAACTAAGGGTGCTTACATAAAGAAACAGGTTTCCGGTACAGACAAATCTGTACGGGTCGGTACCGATCGGTACAGTGTTGACTCGCATAAAGAAACAGGTGAATCTGTCCTTAAGTGACAATCATGGCCTCCAGTTCGTCGGACGAAGATTTTTTACTTTTAGAAAGTACTTACGTCAAATATAGAAAGAGAAGAACAGTTAGTGTATCTGATATTAACAGAAAAAGAACTAAATATGGAACATATTATCATTTATTCTTAAAAGATATAAAGGACGATGAAAAGGAGTTTTATGATTATACAAGGATGACTCAAGAAACATTTTACTATATATTAAATTTAATCGAACATCGCTTAATTAAGAAATGGTGTAACTGGCATGTTCAACCAATTTCACCTGAAGAAAGACTCGTTATCACTATTAGGTAAGTAATGAATAATATTTATTAGTATAAAAATAAGCGTAATATACTGGGTGGTATAATTTCAAAATGAAATGTCCTCTATACCGCTTATAATCGAGGTGTCCACAGCCAATGTTCAAAAAAATTCCTTGACCTTTATTCATTCAGTAGGCTAGTATGTTTTATTTGTAAGTAGTTTTAAGCACAATGAAAAATATCCGAAATAAAATTTCAATTAAGTGAATGTTATTTATTAGCCAAAATCAGCGAGAGGCAAAACATACAATACGTTACATGACTCACATGTCAACTTCAAATTAAATTAATAATAAGTACTTAATTATAATTAAAGTAAAACTCCAAATGGGTAATTTAAAGCAAACAAACTTATTAAAAATGATGTGTTTAAGTTATAGTTATAGACCTTGGTTTTGGCACCCCATGGGCCAAAATCAAATTGAAGATTTTACAATAATTGGTATCTGCTATAAAATTCGGCAAGAGATTGTTCATTCTGAGTAGATTCATTATTTTCTTCTGTAGATACTCGGTGGCTATTAGATTGATTGCATTCGTCTGCAGCTAGTCGGTTGCAGGTGGATTCTTCATATTCTTCTGTGGCTAATTGGTTGCTTATAACAGCAATATTGTCACTCGAAGTTTGTGGAAGAGTTATTTCGTTGCAGGTCTCTGGAGTACTATTACGGGAAACATTACTTAAATGAGAGTAGTTTGACATCGAACTAGGGTTACCATATTGCAAAGATTGGTACGCGAACTCGTCGACGACGCTTTGAATGCGGTTTCTAAAAGAAAGTAGCATGTGCTGTGGAATTTTTTCAATGTGTGGTATGAGGCTTTTAAAAAATAAAATATGTTCGTTGTCTGCATCTGTTGTTCTATTCTGTCGGGATTTTTCCTTATCTTGTAAAAATTTAAGTTTTTGATGCTCAATGTCCAATAATTTGTCATTGATTGTTCTCTTCGGCCTTTTCAAAGCGATTTTTGAAACAGGCATCGCAGGAGACACTGTTGGTTGGTCACTCGCATCATTATCTTCCATGTTGCTTGGTCCAGGTGAAAGAGAACAATCATTGTCATTTGTAGTTTGGGTGTATTCTGTTTCACTATCAAGGCTCACAGCACTATTTGAATGAGATCTTTGTCGCGTCAAACTTCCAGTGGTTAGCCGCGCCTTCACCATAGGTTTGAGAAAAAGCAAGGGCTTAAAATATGGCCATTTGGGATATACTGTAGTTGCCTCATCTCCAGAGCGAGAAGGTAGAATCTTTCCTAACTCTACCGCAAATTGATCCCTTAGATACCTCCATCTTTTTCTTATTTTACTTTCTGAAACAAAAAAGTACTGATATGTAAAAACTTTTTCCTACAGAGGTCAAATACAATTTTATTGTTGTAAATATCAAGGTAAATAAATTTAAAAATACTTATTTCTTTCCAGTTCAATCAATTTAAAAATAATTATTTATTTAAATCCCAATTATCAGGTTGGGTCTTATACATATAGAACCCTGGCAAGAAATAACTATTTTTAAATTAATTTAACCTGAAGTTTACAACAACAAAATTATATTTGACCTCTGACTGTCTCATAAAATAATGAGCAGAATCATCCCTCTCACGATTTAGCGTTAATTTTTGCTTTTTTTACATCCTGTATTCAGGGTGTAATAGTTAAATGTGTTTTTATTTTCAGATATCTTGCAACTGGAGAATCATTCAAATCGCTTTCAAAAAATTTTCGTATAGGAGTAACAACATTAACAAAAATTATAGAAGAGACGGTTCTAGCAATATGGGAGGAACTGTATACCATACATATGCCTACACCCACCAGAGATATATTTTATTCAATATCTAATGATTTCAATAATATTTGGAATTTCCCTCACGTCATAGGTTGTATAGACGGTAAACATGTGCGCGTAATGTGCCCAAAAAAATCTGGATCTATGTTTTACAACTATAAAAAATATTTTTCTGTGGTACTGCAAGCAGTAGCCGATGCCAATTATAAATTTGTAATGGTAGAAGTCGGGGGCTATGGTAAACAGAGTGATGGCGGTACCTTTAGAGCATCAGATTTGTATCAGTTTCTAAATGAAAGAGAATTAGATATTCCATTGCCCGCTTATTTGCCTAATACCCAAGTCTCTGTTCCTTACGTATTTTTAGCTGATGAAGCGTATCCTTTAAAAACATATTTAATGAAACCCTTTGGGGGACGTGATTTAACAGTGGACCAACAAAATTTTAATAGTCGCTTGTCCCGAGCGAGAAAAACAGTGGAATGTGCATTTGGTAGGTTATACTCAAAGTGGCGTTTGTTATCTAAAAGCATCGAAACGGATATTCAACTAGCTGATAAGATCGTAAAAACTATGTGTTTGTTGCACAATATAATTATTGATAAAGAGGGTTTTGAGCGAAACTTGACTTCGGTAAATATTGTTAGACGAAGATGGCACAATCAAAGACTGAGTCCGCCTAGTAATGTTGCTACAAACGTCAGAAATAATTTTGTGCAATATTTCAAACATAATCACTTAATATATAATTAAATTGGGTAATACTTTATTATTAATATTTTATAACTACAAAATTAAAATAAATCGAACTGATCATTGAAAGTACTCACCATCCTGTTTCATTTCTAAACTGATCTCTTTCCAACACTTATCTGTAACATTTCTGTTGCTGTGGAACTTATGAGCTTTGTCCCATAAACATTGTTTATCAAAAACTAAGGCTATCAAAACTTCGTTATCCAAATCCATTTTTAATATTATTAAACACACCCTACACCAGTAAATGCTTAAACCCGTATGGCACGGTCCAGGTAGTCGGCACCGACAAGTTACAACCTGTTTCTTTATAAGTGAGTGAATAGGATTATATTGAAATATTATACCTGCGCTGATCGGTACCGACCCGTACAGATTGGTCTGTACCGGAAACCTGTTTCTTTATGTAAGCACCCTAAATGTATAGCAGCCCTCAATTCTAGTGTTATAGACTAGATCGTTTTGCGGTAAGCTGTAAATCTGGTGTAATAACGTAATTCGAGCTGTATTAATATCATATCGAGAACAATTGTGGGAACTGAAATAAAAATATGATACTTTCGTATTGCTTTGACACAGATTAATTTTAGCCAAATTTTCAATAAATAAATAACCAGTTTTCAAATTAAAAGAAAGAGGTTGCAATGACCTGAGAATAAAATGAAGAATCTTTTAAAATATTGTTACTTATACATAATATGAACGGGACTGGTGATAGCCCGATAAGGGGTAATAGCTTAGGTTTTTTTATTAATATAGTGTTATAGTCGGCTAATGTAAATTATATTTCAAATAGTGATAGCCAGTATTTCAAACACATAACTTGAAGTAGAAATCCATTTGTAACCAAATAATGTTGTCATAAACAAATCTTTAAAAACGTTATTTAATTTAAAGTCAACCAAAGCTGTTGTTATAATATTATTGTAGTTTCGAAAAGTTAGATAGCCTATTCGTATACAAATAACAGAAAGAATTGCGTAAATTGAAAATTATTGAAAGTATTGGCAAAACATTTACTCTAGTTATTTACTGCGAAAGAAATAATAGATGTAGACACAATGCGAAGTTTATAAAAAGTTTCGTAAAAACACAATGGAGATAAGCAAAATCGGATGCAGTAAAAAGTAACGAAACGAATCAAAAGATAATAAGATAAAGAGTAAGCCTGTAATCTAATTTACGAGCAGGCGTCATACCAAAACGCGGCTACAGTAAATAGTATAGCCTGGTTACGCTGTGGCAACCAATAGGGTTAGCACAGCTAATAGACAGTCCGAAAAAAAACGTGAATAGTTTAAATAATGGCCCACTGGATTTCGTGTTTAAATTTCGAAAGAGATTGTAAATATGTTTGCGGGTATATGAGTATTTAACGATCAGGCGGGTAGAAAACTATACAGGTTCAATGGCTACTAGGGGGAAAGTATGTTGGAAATTCACTGGTATGAAAGTCAAATGTTTTTATAGTTATAGATACTTAAAACTGCAGCCACTTTAATATTTTAAGTGAAATATGCAGTTTTTTTTTCATTTAACTGGTCACAAAATGAAGAGGAAGTTGCGGGTAACCAAAATAATATGTTTATGCGTGACCAGAAATCCATTGCACATAATTATAATATACAAATAAAATAATCAATTCTGAGCACGTGCGTGTGTCGGTCGGTCAAGGTCATGCGTCATGATAACGAACACATAGTTTCGACGTAGGCACGTTTCAATAATCAAACAGTGGTTGTACTACTTGTGGTGGTGATAACTGTAGAACTAGAATATGCCAGTCATTCACAGGTGCACAAACACATTCTTTGATACCTCTGATGATATAACCCGAATTTTTCATCAGTAAACCCAAAGGATAATAGAATTCCATTATCTACTGCGGTCGAAGCAATCTTTTTTCGCGTTTTATTGCTTAATTTACACACTATACTGAATAATATATTTCTTTATTTTGGGAAAGGTTGCTTTCAGTGATAAATTTTTGCACATTAAATCCGTTTAAAATGTATCGTAAAATCCGCTGAAAAATAAATTACATACATCATCAAAAGTAAATTTTTGATGATCTCTGTTAGGAAATATAAATTAATATTTCGCCAATAGTGTGAATCCCCGCACAGTTATAATAAGCCAATTGACTTATATTAAATTAAAAAAAAACTTCAAAAGTAAATTTTTGATGATCTATGGTAGGATGTATAAATTAATATTTCGCCAATAGTGTGAATGCCCGCACAGTTATAGTAAGCCAAATGACTTATATTAAATTAAAAAAAAACTATATCACGTTTGGTATTGATAGGGCGTAAAGCCTAAAAAAATATAGTTTCGCTAAATTGTGGCGGTTGGTGCGGTGAAATGTGTTTCCAGCATAAAACGTTCTCATTTCGCGAGTAATCCAAGAAAGTTATTGCGAAGCGCTTCGTCCCCATTTTCCTCTGATATCCACCCTCGCTCGCCTCTTGAAGTTGTCAAGGCCAGTCAGTCCGAAAAATTATAATAAGAGTAAAATCTATTCCAGCCAATCATTCTGTATAATTGACCTTCACCAGTAGTCGAAAAGCAAATAATGTACACCTTTTTGAGGTTTGCAATTTAAAATTTAAATTAAACACCTAATCAATATCGAATTTCAATGCATTACATTCATTTGCATTTTTTTCTTAACCACATTCACAAAATACTTAACAATCAGTTCACGTTCAATTATATGCGCTCAGCATAAATACTTAATGACTTAATTTTGCGCATTTAGACTACGTAAGTCCAATTATTTGAACTGTTCTTCATTAAGTAGATGAAGAACAGTTCAAATAATTGGACCTGTTTTGATTGTATATTATTTGTATGTGTCTATTTTTTACTTTCTTGACTAACATAATTGTGTTAAATCACTCTCAAATTCAGCGATAGGATTACTAAAAAAACTTGCTAAATATTTTTCATGTACTTTTACTACTTTAAAATACTGTTTGCGACGAATATATAATAACAATAAACGTAACATTAAAGGAAAATATTAAAATTATGGTTGAAGTAATTAACTTCTTATTCATTCAAACTAAATCTCGTAACAAATACATAAATTTAATATTTCAGCCAAACGTAGGTATAAAGAAGTAAAAAAATATATAAAAGAAGTAACTTTGCTAAGTCATCATTAATTAATATAGCTGTGTTTTTAATGAATGGTCGGAGATAAATAATGAAAACCAAAAAAAAATATCAAAATAGTTCTATCGACTGAAGCAAAAACATTCCAAGACGAGACATTTAGACGAGATATTTAGTTCCAAAAAAAGATAGGTACATCTACTCCGCAATAATCTTCATTGAACAAAATAATATAAATTTTTACCCTATGCGGTAATACGAATTCTTAATTGGCATGAATCCTAATAACATAACATTTTCCTCATAACAGACAAAATACTTGTTAATGTTGGAATTTATAAAATTTAACAACATCACCGACCTTGAGACGTAATAGCCGACACGTAACACCTAAAAACAAAGCGAGAACGAACGTGGGACCATGTGTGCAGACTTTCTCGACTTTCGCCACTAATTACACGTGGCAACGGAACAATGCAAGCAGATCTCTAGATGTTGCCATTAATTGCCGATCACCCACGCTTTCTACGACACCTATGGTTCATGAACTCGCTCAATAATCACATTGACAATAATGACAATCTATAAGCAATCAATGTACAGTTGCCCTCGATTTTATTATTTGTGCTGCATAATTAAAATCATTTCATTATAATAAAGAATTATCAATTCGTACATGATTAAAACTCTTACAATATTTATATGAGTTATTATTAACTCGGTCCAGTAAGACTTGGATTGGATAGCCACAAATACTTTATTATATAATTGAGCAATTTTTTTTCTTTGCGTGCCTTTTCTTAATAGTAAGTTATATTAAACAGGGTTTATGGGCTACTGAGAGTTATCCAGTTTATTTAGTCTTTACAATATTTAACAGCACGTTCAAGCATCGGTATATTGAGTATAATTAGATTGTAATTGCTAAGTATGTATTCATAAATGTATACATTTATTATTATTTATTTATTTATTTATTATTAATATACAAGCAATAAAATAAGTTATATAATAAAGGCACCGAAAAAACCAAAGAGGTTTGTCCTCGGTGCTAATCAGTAACATAACAGCTTAAAGCTAAAGGAACTGAGTAAGCATATTAGGCATGAAAAGAACATTTCCTAACTGAGTTAGACGGACATGTTATTGTATATGTTGAAATATGTTCTATTATTTATTCAACGCTGACTGTACCACTCGTGACGACAGATCGATTCAACATCACCCATTAAACAGGTGAGACGCTAAAACTCTAGTGAATAAACAAGTACCTTCTGATAACAATGGTAAATGGCGTCTAGTGCTTCATTTTTTTGCTGAATGAGAAAGTGTTTGCGATTGGCTACTTCTTCTTCAATGTTTTGTGTAATGTTCGTTTGCATTCATAAGTGTTCATTAAGTTCAATTTATGGAGGCACTTCAAAATAATGCCTTTTTTACTCGATTTTAAGTAAGCGGGTACCTGCGATCTCTCTTAATAGTGATTCCGAATTCCGATTCCTACATGAGTACCAGTATATTAATTTGCAAATCAGGAGACGCTTCCAAGACTTTGCCAGGGACAGTTTTACAAAAAAATATATGCGATTATATATATATGCAATTGTTTTTTACCGCTGAAACATAAAAATGAGATAAACATTGATGTTTCATCAACTTACGTGGTGAAATATACATTATCCATATATAGATAACATTAATATAATCTTGAGCTAATATGTCTGCCTGCATAACCTGTACTATTACAGTTTAATAAAACAGTATTATGTTTTATACATACTGAAAAACTACTCTGATTCAATTACGCTTATAAATTCCTAGTATCATAATTACGAATAATACTTAGGAAGGAAAAATTTACTTTTAGATAGCAGAAAGACCAACAAATTTTATCATTACGTAGATCGTTAAAGATTATTTACGATAATTACCCGTCTAATAAGTACCTTACCGTAACTTTATATTTGCAAGAAGTGTAAAGTGCTCTGTCGCAAAACCGTTTAATAACAAGACATAATCAACGAACTGTAAGACGATGTTTACAAAAAGATGAAAGCGCACAATAAGCCGTGATGTGAAAGATTTTAGATATTCGTACATTTAGTATTATTAAGTAGCTTGAATATTTATTTAAATCAAGTAATATACTTCAGCGTTAGTAGTAACCGAGAGGTGCGACTTCGAGTAAGTGTTTTTACGTATATTATTGCGTACATAAAGAACGTCTCGGATATAATATCCAAGACATTTGCTACTGATCCGGTTACTTTAAAAACAAAGTGACATTCTTTAATGATGAACTGTAACGTCGGAAGCTGTGATAGCCTAGTGGTTAAAGCGTCAGCCTCTTAATCAGAGGTCGGCGGTTCGAATCCGGGCAACTTTGCGGAGTTATGTGCGTTTTTAAATAACAATTAAAATATCACTTGCTTCAACGGTGAAGGAATATATCATGAGGAAACCTGCACGCCTGAGAGTTCTCATTAATGTTCTCGATGGCGTGTGAAGTCTGCCAATCCGCATATGGCCAGCGGCAGCGTGGTGAACTATGGCTAAACCCTTCTCATATTGAGAGGAGACCCGTGCTCTGTAGTGAGCCGATAATGGGTTGAGTTGATCATGTGTCATGTGTGTAACTTCGGTTATTCGACGTCTTGCCATTTTCGACAATCCCTGGAACCAACATCAAACGAATTTGTTATCTAAAACTATTGAAAGAAATTACTCTCAAGAAAGGGTCAAAGTACTATTAGGATGACAAAGTGTTTGCCACGGCAAATTTCATTTTACCGCATTAATTAAGGTTTTAAAAAAAATCCGTTGGAGTGACGTGAATAGTGACTAAGTCATTAAATTATGTATATAAACATACAATTCTACATGAAATTACCGACATTTTGCTATAATATAAACCAATAATAATATATATACGTTTTGATCTCGTATTCATAATACGCTATGAAATAAATCATTCAGATTAGATGTAATAGAGGCAGCGTCCAGTAAACTTTCTCGCTCGTACAAATAAACGCGCTTTCATCAGTTCTTAGTTTTGAAAGTAAGTTTATAGTTACCAACAATATCTTCATTGTCTAATTCGCCAAGAATTATGAAAGTAAAGCCATTATAGTTTCATTCACCTGTCATAACATAAGCAAATTTTTTTTTTCGCTTCAAGTTCATTTTAAGGTTTAAATTTAGGAGACCTACGTTGATTATGTTTGATTTCCTTACTAGTTCTTTGTTAGAATCATTTTAATTAATTTGCATTAAATTAATTTTTTGCAATACAAATTAAAATTAATGTTGTGTTTAACATTATTGTTGGAGATAAATATAATAAACCATATATTTTCACGCCTAAACAACTGACTGATTTCGATTACAAAGAGGTAGATTGCATCCTGGAATTACATAAATTATTATTTATGATCGACAGACAATGACAGTTCTAAACATTTTACTTACGTCGCTATTTTTATCTTCTACATACCTCTTCACTTAGGTTAAGATTGATAATGAAGATAATCTGTTATTGCGTTTTTATTCATAGATTGATGGAAATCCCAATTCCTCAAAAAAAAAAGAACTTGTTCACTTCCAAAAGAACGCTAGGTAACTGAGAAACTCATTTATATGTAGATTTATTACATAGTAAATAAGTATTCATATAAAAATCTTTGTGTATTGTATTTCGACTCCTATTGTTCCTGTGATTATTATGTTTTCCGACAGTGTGACAAAAACTTGCACAAAAAAATTACTAAAGCCAATTTACCTCCTTCGAACTTTTTTGTAAGCTTTTTTACATACTAAATTTAATTATTTATGTATTTTCATTTTCGTCCTCATTTATTTTTGATAAGGTCTGTCCGAACACCCTCGTGGCATATTTTGAAAAGACGTGCGACGCGACGTCGTTTATTCCCTGAGTTTGTTTTTATTGTATGCACGCCGGTTTTCGATCTGCAAGTACCTATGAAGTTTGATTTTTTTTCGGTATAGAGAGCTCTGTGCCTAAGCCTTCTAAAAAAAGATGTGCCCTAAAACAAAAGGATCATTTTTAAAACCTACTTCGTAAAACGAAAAAAAATACCGTACTACAACTGTTCTCTTTACGCGCTAATTTGAATCGCAAACGTCCTTCGTAATTTTTTATCAAGTCTATAAATAAATTATTACGATAAAGATAAAGTAGCTAATTTTGCGAATATTTTAATCCCACTACAAATGTATGTTTTTAACACATTGCCATTCGCTTTTTACAAATTCAGATTACAAAAAACAATGGCATTGCATAAGTGCATTAAAGCAGTGCATACTTAGATACCCTCCCCGCGAGCCTACAGGGAAAAACAAATCTTTGGCAGCTAGGTGTTGTTAGAAAACGTACTTAAAGGCTTCATACATGGTTAAAAGAGTCGTAAACCAAAGACCCTGTAAAGATGTAAACCCTGGTAAAAACCCTGTGCACGTCACAGCACATAAAGTTATTTAAGTGTTACTGTAGGTTAAAACAAAAAAAACACCCGGATAACTTGACATCTTCTTAGACCAGGGTGTTGGAACCCTTTTAGCCTTGGAGATAGCTTGTTTGTGCGCGTTACTATGACTTCTGTAGACCTTTTTGTTACGTAGTAAATTCAATAAGATCTTGATTGGTTGATTGATATTATTCCCCCAACTCATTCTTCAAAATGAAAACGGGAAGTTAGCTCCGGATCCAAGTTTGTTCGTCTATGACGTCAGCGCATATCTACGTGACCGCGAAGGCGTATGACAATTTGATTATCTATTCTCAAGACTGATATGTGTCGCTAATCAGTCAAGTCATAAACGGATTGCTTACACTGTTCACTTTCGCGACATTTTTGCTAGACCACGTTATTCTCTGTCACTATGCTATTTGCTTTTAAGCGAAGAGACAATCATATAAGATTAAAATCATATAAGACCTATTCCTTTGTGCGACCCCTTGCAAAGAGATTGGAACATGTACTAACACGAACTGTAATAGCCATCATCATCATCATCATGATCAACTCATTGCCGGCTCACTACAAAGCACGGATCTCCTCTCAATATGAGAAAGGTTTGGCCATAGTCCACCACGCTTGAGAACTTTATGGAGAACTCTCAGGCATGCAGGTTACCTCACGATGTTTTCCTTCACCGTTGAAGCAAGTGATATTTTAATTTCTTAACAACGCACATACTCGTAACTATATAAATATAATTGTCATAGTGTATGACTAAAAACACTCAAATATAGGTCTGACTTACTAAATACATGTTGATTCTCGCGTGAACCCGATTATCGAGTGGTGATAGAAATTACCGGGCGCCATGCGGAGTTGGAGCTAGCAATTTAAATTAGAGTCTGCAATTTCGTTAATATGAAATCACGCCGTTTGCGGGAAGGTGCTGTGCTGCCATCTGTGTTAAAATTACAAGACATAGTCGATAACAATTCCCGATTAGTTTTTGGTCATAAATCACAGACATGTTCGTTACCTCGCTTGGTTTAACTAGCCTCGTTCACGCGATACCGCTGTAAAAACACGTTCGGCCAATTCGCTTGACCGAACGAACAATTTGTTGGAAGTCTATCGCAATAAGGCCACATAACCTTCGGGGCTAGTCGCGACTCGCGCAGGCATAGTATAGACAACAATAAGCCTGCGCCGGCGCAGCGTCTTGCTTAGCTGGCACCAACGGTTCGTTGACCCTGCACGGGTTAGCGTACGAGCATTGACATACGAACGCTAAGATATACCTAACTTTAGGGATTACGGAAATGGTGGTAGGATGTATATAAATGCGAGCAATAAATCGCTTTGCCTACCTTTTTTCACTATTCATATTAAAACAAGATGGCCTTGTTGATAAATAAACGTTTACTTCTTCGTTTTCTCCATCTCTGTCTCCGATAATTAAACATTTCACAGAAGACAAAACAATCGCTACACAACGTTGATTAATTAGGGGGCGGTGCCTTAACCTTCGTTGTTATCTTTATGTAGTAAGACTATATAAAATATTATACCCTATTTATAGGTAATCAGTGGGCCGACAAATGTTTTTATTACTTCAATAGAAAGCCCTTTTCTTCCGAAATAACATAAACTATTACTAGTAAAATTCACTTTAATGTTAACATACTTGCATAGGTACTAATTTTATCAGCTGTTTCATGACTATATATTTTACTTTCTCAGTAGTTACTATTCATGTATTAGGAAGCAAAGCTAATCCTAAGCAAATCTATCTGAAAGTAAAGTGGTCAAGCAAAACCAATGTAAAGATCCGAAAGAGTTGTTAGGTAAGATAATTTAATGCCATTGCCAAATCGGACACTCAGAATTGCGCCCATATGCTTAAATAAATTCTAAATACAAATAGCATAAAATTATCTTCTTACTAGTCCAAATTACATAGTCATTTGCATTCTTTTATTTATATTATTTCATTATAAAGTTTTACTTACAACCCTTTACGTAAACAGCGATTGCGCAAATTTCAACTTAATCACAGCGGTGTTAAGGTTGTTATCTCATTAACACGTTACGCGAAGAGAACCTTTTTTAGTGCCAGTACTAGTATTACACATTTCTACGCTTGCATTAGGATTAGTGAATCTTTGGATTACTTTTATATCAATGTGTACGAGATTTAAACCGATCCGCTTATAAGGTATTCTATAACGTGTGCGGAGTGTAAGCCAGTTTTGTGAGTCTATTTTAGGAATGTAAAAATGTTTGCTTTTCACTACACTCCCAAAAGTTATATCAATCGACGTGCCCATGCCCGAAGGGACCCTATTAGTAAGCGTCCAATGTACGTCTAGTCTTTTTGCCCGCGCTGTTATCTCGGTTACGGCTGAACCAATTTCAAGGCTTTTTGCACCGGACCAAGTGGTGTGAGATTTGGCATCGTCAGAGTTTGTATGTAGGAGGCGTGCAGAGGGGAAACATTTTTAATAATTTTATATCTTCGTCGAACTCTGACCACTGGACGATTATTCGTCCCATAAGTATTCTAGACTAATTTTAATCGCGGTTAAGACTGAAACTATGTAAAAGAAATTAAGAAAAAAATAAAAGAACGAAAAGAGGCATTGGCAAGGACTGTGTGTAGGTACCTTATATTTGGTAAATGGGGAAAGCTAGGATACTTACATTACTCTTTAATTATTTTATGTTTTTGTTTGTTGAGGTTTTGTCCACTACCTTTTCATTTATTAATCTGGCAATCAGAACAAGTTACAAATTACTCAATATTAAATCTTAACTTACTTACTGTGCTCTATATCATATTGTTACATTATGTGATAGCAAAGCATAACAAAAGTACAGAAACAAAAAGAAGTAATTAGATATAATAAAAGTGCATTAGATATTTATCACTACTTTATTAATTTAATTGCCTTCTAATGTATAATACATATAATATACTGGAGTTAGTTCTTAACTGCAATATCACGTGATGGTAAGTGATGATACATTTAGGATGGTAGCGGAAAACCCATTTGGTACATCGCAGTTTTATAGTACCCAGACTCCTAATCAGTAACACGAAATCGTAGCCCTAAGTGATGATACATTTAAGATTGTAGCTGGAAACCTATTTAGTATATTGCAGTTATATAAAACCCATATTCCTTATCGGTTACGGGACATCGTAGCCTCCCAAAAGAGAAGATCAGAGATAATTCAGTAATTATAAATTGCTATTTGAACCTGCCCGGAATGGGACCTCCCACTATTAAGACCATTGCTGTTCCGAACTGTTTAAGGACCACTGCGATAAAGAGGTTTATCTCAGGGATTTTGATTTTTTCTCCTAGCGGTACATGGTATCCTTCTCTCTATAATGCCACATTACGAAAGTAAAGCTTTTTTCCTCTCAGCCGCTCGGTAACTTCAAAAATGCCTCAAAACCGTACTGGAAGCTTGAGCAGACCAATGTTCGAAACAGTCTCTTTTTGGTGATGCTAGCGAATTTCTGTTTTGTCAAAGTCTTGCTAAATTGCTCGTTTCACTTTTCGCTATTTGGATCCTAATCATGTTTATTTATATTGATATGTGATTTTTACGCCATCATTTGTCTAGAAGAGATCGCTATGTATCGATAAGTGTTGTGTCTGTTTTCTATTAGTAATTTGTGTGGTATACAATGAAATTGTGTTAATTAATTCATTCATCATTTTAAATTTGCTCAATACAGGCCAATGTAGTGAGCGTATTCAACGTTTCTATTATTTCATTTCAATCAGCCGACGTGATCGTCTCTGCGCGGTGTCAAGGCGTCGACGTCCTTAAATCAATGTTACGCTCAGCGCCGCTTAACCTCCCATTCAACACGTCTCCCCAGTCCCCTCCGCCTGTGGCCCTTACACGCAGATGACGGGTTCAACGACCCGGCAATAATAGAAAACCTTATTTTGACACATGCATTTTCTCAGTTTCCTCAGTCAGACGAACGCCGATGATTTTCAACCGACTAGTAATGTATCTACATCATCTCAACTATTTCCCTTATTATCCATGCTTACTACTAATTATATTTTGAACTCTCTAATCTCTGGAACTACCAGTTAGGATTTTTTTTTTTTCTTTCCATAGCTCAATTCTGGAGTCTGTTAAAGGTTATCAAACATGACCAATCAGTCTGATTAACGACCTCTGTGGCGCAGCGCGCGCGCTGTCGCATTATAAAGTTGGAGATCCTGGGTTCGATTCCAGGCTCGAGTCTTGTCTGGTGGGAGACTTCGGCCGGGGCTAGTTACCACCCTGCCGACAAAGACGTGTCACCAAGCGATTTTGCGTTCCGGCACGATGTCACGTAGAAAGCAATTAGGAGTATGGGTTTACCATTACCCTTACAGGTTAACCCGCTACCATCTTAGACTGTATCATCACGGTGAGATGCCGTCAAAGGCTGACTTGTTTTGTAATAAAAAAACCATTAGAAGCTAAGCAAACATAGAAATGGCGCGAGTAGGCGATGCGACGCGGTAGGTCGAGGCTTAATGTGTAGAATAGCGGACGATGTGTGTAGATAGATAATTTACTTATCAGAAGTACAATTTGGATTCAGTCGCGCGAAACCGTTTCTTTATGATAATAACTACAGGGCTCTCAGACTGAGAATTTATGAGCAGAAAAGCGTAATACCTAACTAATTATTCTGTCTCCATTAAATAATTCACTAACCCAATTGTTTTTACTGGGCGTGTACGGTGTCATTGGTTATGTTTTAATTTTAAGAGAATCTGATATACATATATCGCAGACACAAAATTATAGTAAACAGTAGGTATATCTGCTTTTACCTAAATCACCAAGTAGTTTAGACTCCAGCCTACCTTTCCGGTGAACTGAGTTCGATACTTTATAATTTTTTTAAATATAATTTCTAACTTCTAAAAGAAAAGCGACAGTTAAAAACATTGGCTTTATTATCTCGTTATATAGGCGACACATACTGATAATGATATTAAAATAAGATTTGTTGTTTTTGCAAATGGCGAGAATAAATGTTTTCGGCCAACATATTATTATATACAACATATATTTAACTGCAGAAATTCAGAAATTATAAATTTAACCCTGCCGAGGATCAAACCTGAGACCTGTTTCTAACGGTTTAGTAAGAACAGTGGTTCCGTCCGAAACGAACCTCTTTTGTGCCAGTGTTGATTGAGATTTGTTCTGGCGGTACATGGTATCCTTCTCAAATGCCACATTTCGAAAGGTTACCATTTTATGAAAATCAGTGAAGATTTGTCAGTAGGTATAGGCATGGCAAACAAAAAAACCTTTTCATCGGATCGTGTAATCGTTTCATAATTTAATTTAACTGGGTCGCAATTTATATAACGTCGTAAATATCGCCATCGTGTGTAATTATTCAATCTTTTACGAGTATTTTTTCTCTCTTTATCTGGTAACATGTTCCAACCATATATGGAGGAGGTAAAATTTCGTGGCCTTAACTTAACAAGTGCGTCCTTAATATTTCTTAACCGGCTCCTAAAAGGAGTAGGCGATGTACCTCCGGTCATATCTCCGCCAAATTTGTTTTGTGATACCGTACCTCTTAAGGACGAAAAGCAAACGCCTATAGAATCACTCACACACAATGCGTACGTCTGTCACTTCTCGTTGGCCTAATATCATCAAAGGCAAGAAACGCTATCGCTTATTACTGTAACACAAGTAAATTAAAAAAAATTTAAACCCCAGAGAAGTTATTCGACAAAAATGCAGTCATGTTAAATTAATATAAAATAATTTTAACAAGAATTTTTAAGATATCTCAAGTTTGATAAATTTTTCCTAAAATAGGCACCTAAAGAAAGAGGACATAGCTTTCATTCATTATTTTCGAAATAATTTATTTTTACATCTTATCCTTCTCTCGTATGAGACAAGAAACTTAATGAAATGAAATTATTTCGATCATAATTTGGATTATGTTCCAAAAAGAATTCAAGCGTATTAAAATAAAATTGGGTAGTATAACACGTAAGTGCGTTTTTCCCCAGGAAACCGAATTAACCGCATAACATTACGTTAGACGCATCGTCATCCAAGTGACTCGCTTGAGGGCTTGGCTCTTCAGGTATTAAAATATATGACACACGAAGGTACTTTGCTATCTAGCCTACTAACCCCACAAACTTACGTAACTAGGGTATGGGTATGACTAAATATTACGTGTTTACCTATCCACTTGTACACCGCCACGAATCTGCTGCTATTTTGACTAGAAGTTAGCATGCTCGCTTAGGGATGCTATTAAAATGTCATATGCTTCAACGGTGAAGGATAACATCGTGAGGAAACCTGCACGCCTGAGAGTTCTCCATAATGTTCTCAAAAGCGTGTGAAGTCTGCCAATTCGCACATGGCTAGCTATGGCCAAACCTTTCTCATATTACGAGGAGATCCGTGCTCCGTAGTGAGCCGGCCCGATAAAAGGAGGAATGGAAGGAGGTGGATCAATGACATTTTTGAACCTGCTAACAAAAATAAATAAGAAAAAAGCGTTTGTTAAACAATTTCACTATAAATAAAATTTATGTCGGTATCCACACGAGGCATACTTGTATGATGCCTATTGAAATTATGTTAAATTTTTACTCGCAAAGTTTTACAATTGTTTGCATTATCATCATCATGATCAACCCATTACCGGCTCACTACAGAGCACGGGTCTCCTCTCAATATGAGAAGTGTTTGGCCATAGTCCACCACGCTGGCCATGTGCGGATTGGCAGACCTCACACGCCTTAGAGAACATTATATAGAACTCCCAGGCGTGCAGGTTTTCTCACGTTGTTTTCTTTCACCGTAGAAGCAAGTGATATTAAATTTTTTTTAAAACGCACATATCAGAAAAGTTAGAGGTGCGTTGACGCCCTAACCACTAGGCTATCACCGCTTGTATTGTTTGCATAAAATGCTTTAATGTTAAACCTTTAATTTTTTTTTTTCTTATATTATGATATAATTTGTTGACAACTGAGACAATTGCAATAGCTGACTTGGGTTGTGCTAACATGACGTGACAAACATAATATAGTCATTGTGTAACGCGTTCCCAAAAATTATAACATTACCAACAACACAATACAATTTAACACAATGACGCCTGATAATAAGTGGCTTACATAAAAGGGTACTCACCTCATGAATGAATGGTGTTTAATTTGGAAACTCACAACGTTCTCCGGTTATACTCGTACTTACCAAATACAACAATAGGTACTAGCAGTTAATGACAAGTTACACCGCGCCTAAGTTCGGTTTTCCGGTTTTATGTAGTGTAAAGTACCCCAGAAAACTGTAAAGATAATCCTAGCTAACTAAAATGGTTTTGTCCTTTGGATTTTTGCCTTAGACTACTTTCCATAGTTTAGCGCCGGTCAGCAAAAATTCTGTCCACATCGGTTAGGCTGTGATGTAGCCATGACATGTGGATTATGATTATGTTTTTTTTACCTTGTGTTTAGGTTGTAAATAAGTTAGATTGCCTCTATCGAAATCACAGACAGAACCGTCTGAGAATTGTATTGATATGCAAGAATTGGACGATCTACAGACGTTCGGACTATGACTTTGGTCAACCGCCGACTTATTCATATGTCAACTGTAATTAGTCGTCTTTTTATTTTGACTTTAGAAATGACCGGTCTGTATGTTTGTAGTGACTCTGCCGCCGAATGTAGATTCTACCAGCCAGGAAGAAATTTAATAGTAATATGCCCTATGAAAATTTCTGCTACTCATTTTCACAATGAGCTACCCTATAAGTTATTTATCTCCACTGTTACCGATTCAAACGTAAACACAACATGACACCACGATTCAAAGCTTGCCTGAATGTGTACCAACGGTTTTTATTTTTATTAGTAACAAAATGTCTTTGATTGACCATTGAAACACCATTTTCAAGTAAACATACTAATTGCTATTAACAATAATAATAATTGTTTATGTTAGTTTGCACAAAGGAACAAAAACACATTGTGAACAAACTGTTTAACTTTGTAGGTAGTCCTGTATGACTTACCAAGAGAAGTAAATTCTAGAAGGGTCAAAAAAAACATCCTCATAGGCTTACCCAGCGTCTATACCTATTGGAGGTTGGAACGTCGCGTCGGATGATTGGCAGTTGGCATATTTGAAGAGACTCTTACGTTTCATACATAGTAGCATTTCACACGCAACTAAATGTTAATAAACACTCTTTTACTAGGTATAGAAATGACGATGAGAGTTCTCCCGCATTCGCATACCGTATCACGTAACTTGTCTAGTATCTACGTATATATAGATGACTCTCTAAAATCTTCGAAAACATTTTTGTGGGGTATATTTGCTAGCGATAATTATTAAAGCGACATAATTTAATAAATCATTTGTGGGTCTCCTAACCTCGATTTTCAAATGTTAATCAAAGTGTACTATGTTCTCGCAATATGTATTATTAGCTTTTGCTTTGGCTTCGCTCACGCTAAGTTGGAAGTTCTGATACTTCTAACTTCATGACTGAAAGACTTTTATATTTTGCTCTTTAAAAAGAAAGAAGGCTTTCGCTTAAATAGCTGCGTGTTGATAGATCAGTCATTCAGTCAGTCAGTCAATCACCTCTTTCTTTTATGTATGTACAGATGTAAAACATAATTTGCGTGAAAATATTTTAATATTACCTTTACAAAGTATACTATATCATCTCACAAAATAAATGCTATATGTAAATATATATTTTCGCAAAAGAGCAAACGGGCAGTTTTTTTTTTCTTTGCATTATTACTGTCATCACACTCTTAAGTGAGTATCAATACAAGTCATGACGATAGGCACTTCCCATATTTCATTCGTAATTATAAACAGCATACATAGATAACTTCCGCTGTAATTCAAGCCTCACCTCCATGTTTTAATATAATGAGAGCGAATAATCGTGCAACTTTCGTGATTTTGCCTCCAAGTTCCGGAATTATGCGTACGGCTGGTCCAACGCTGTGATAACATCTACGCAGTCGACTTGCGGCGATTATGTGCGGCCACTGGCCAGTTTATGGGTGTTGCTCGTCTTTACGTAACTGCATCGACTGTGAAATGAAAATGTTCTTAGAAATAACAACAAGGAGGAAGTACTTGAAGCACTTGTTCTCCCAGGACCATACGTATTTACCCGAGGTAACCGTCGATCTGATTTATTAGCAATGACTATGGATTTATCTTAGGCGAAAGAAACTACTTTTTTTTTAATAAGTTTTTTTTTAGTATGGAATTCTTTCGATTTATTTTATTTTGGACCATCTCCAACATACGAACTCTTGAGCAAGAAGTACATTTAGATTTATCCGATTTAATAATTGAGCTCGGTTAAATGAACAAATAAGTGCAATTTATTAAATTACGTGTTATAGCCATGTCTAATTCATTATACTTCTTTACCTAATTTCTAATCTGTATCTAGGCTGACGAACGGCACCTTTGCTCATTTCTGTTAAGTGAGGTAGCGAACTACTAAGATTCATAGTTAATAATTTGGCCAATCTCTATTAAAATCTATCAGATTCTCACCATTATAACACGTAGATACTTTCGCATCTTTCATGAGCATTAGCAGTGAAATCGAGATCAAAATCCGTTTGATACTCTTTCTCAATGACGTTACAAATATGCAGACTAACAAGAAATCAATTGGCCCCTGTCCTCCGCGTTACTTGCTCTCATGTCTCGTCCGCTACCAAGAAAGCCGTTTAAAATTCTATCTCGGAACTTTTTTTGCAGTTGTCGCTGAGGATTTTTATATGAAACGGCGCAATTAATTGAATGCAGATAAATATCTTTTTGTGTTGCGCATCGTCTGTGTTACGTGTGATGATTTTAGTGCCCTTATGATGGTTTGAACAAAACATGTTTCTTATTGCCATCCAGTAATTCCTTCGCAGTTTTCGTTAATTCCCCATTACTAAACCAATGTCATCTAATTTCATTTTTGGACAATACAATTTTTTTGAGTGCCTGGAATTCCATTCTAGAGTTAAATAGGAATTCAGCAGTAATATCACTTTGATTAATAATTCCAGATAAATTACGGACTATTACAATCCACATAATGAAAAACAAAAGAAATCCTTTTCTGTCCGAGGCAGAGAAATAAATACGTTGAGTTTATGGTTTCGGTCTGTAAAGCCATGACCCTGCATAGTCTCTCATCAATGTCTATTATATATATTTTAATAACCAGCAGTATATCAAGTGCTGATAATGTTTAGAATTTTCGTTTATACCAGTTTAGATTTAGTACAAGTATTGTTAAAACAAACTATTCGGGTTTGTTAGCATAATTGTCATGTATATCGCAGTTCCCTTCGGTGACGAATATTCTGTATTAGTCATCATATAGGCGTTCAGTGCTGCCTGGGCGTAGGTATATCACGCATACATTTCCGGACCCCGACGCGCTTTGCAACAGGGGGAAAGGATTTGTGCTGGACCAATAAATTTCATCTCAATATTTCTATATTTATGAATTGTTTGGCTGGCTATCTGATGGCTGGATTTACTCTAAAATACCATCATTTCACTCGATTGTGAAGCTGTACTCCGATAATTATTATTGCCGATTTTAACTAACATTTTGAATTACTAATGAATAGTGTAGTTTAGTTTAAAAAGTTATCGCGTTAGTTCTATCGAAATTTGGTAAAAATGATAATACAATGTGCCAACTTGAATCAAATATGACAAAAATTACTGACGATAAATATAAGGATGTTTAGTATTTCGTCTGAAGGAGTAATACTAAAAATATATGTATGTAGCGATTAAACAATTCGCTAAAACAGATTAGCAGTTCAACTGAATGAGAATTCGAATAGCGTTTTTTCTTTTACTGTTTTTGAGTTGAACCCGAAGCATGTTTACCGAAGTGACAGTAGATCTGTATTATATTATAGAAAGCATACTATTTGTTTTGAACGTCAGCTGAAGTTGAAGTGCTCTGAACACACTTATTACGACAAATCTAAATCATATAATCTGTATAATTTTATAAATAGTATATTTGAGCGGGCATTGCACTGACTATTATACAATAGCGTCGCACGCGATTGTCTTTAATTATTTCACGTCTGACTCACCACATATCAATTGCTTGATCTCATGTGAATCATGTTATCACAATTCGGGCTACGTTAAACGCCACCGGTTATCTACTCAACTCGAGGTCTCCTTTAGACTCCGTGCAGACGATTCCAATAATGTTTATAATCGGCTGATAAACATGCGAACGTTATGTTAAATCACAGTTATTCAATCGACGGAACAATCCTTTTTAATGTCAATGTTGTTTGGAAGTACATAACGTCATACTTCTTTATCAAATACATCTTTAGCATCAGCAATCTATAATACATGATAGACCAACATTTCTTAAATTATAAAATTCAAAAAGATTGCAAAAGAATAAAAGTTTCTGTCGGTTTCTTCTGAAAAGAATCTAGCATCGGATTCCTTGGTAGAGTCACTAGTAGATACACTTGACAATATGACTTGACAATGACACTAGTTGTAGTATGTCCACTTAAAATTAATGTTTCTATCCATTAATACTCAATGGGTCTTTGTACTTTAACCGTTCTTCTGCATGTATTTGTTACCATTTTCCTGAAACACTACTGGCCCGATTTTTATGCGGTTTTTATTCATTACGTTAATTAGGTTAATGTGTTTATATTTCTATGTATTTGATTAAAAAAAAATGGACGGGATTCCTATTAACTCATCAGGCACTACCTTACGGCCAATTATCTTTAGAAGCGTAAAGGTATGCCCGTAGCCTAAAACTTCATTTACAGTCCACAGCGCACAGATCACTGTTAAGTGTTAATCGACTGCACACCCTTAATTGTTTGGCGGTCAGCACTGAACTGTAGGCCGATCAAGTCCGTGGTTGGCGGAGACCCTAAAGAACCATGAATTACTCAATGCACTGTCGCATAACACCGCATTATAAATTTAGATTAACTTACAAAAGCACCTGAGTAGGTACTCGATCCCAAAACCGTAAAAGGTGTAAGTCAAAAGGTAGTCTGCTTAGATGAATTTGTGCTTGTTGCTCCTTTCTCCTTAGATTTATGAAATAATTAAAACCTACTTGTCAGGATGCGAGTTCTTAAAATTAAACAATTTTATCCAAATACCTAAAGTGTCATCCGTACATGTGATACGAGAAAAGTTAGTGTTTACTACTGCACCGATACTGCAAAATTGAAAATGAATCTGTCCATTAGCAACTTCCATCTAAACTCCGATAATCTTTATCAGATCCTTATCGAATTTCAATGAAAAGAATCTGTGAACCTTGGCTGTAAGTTTATAAACTATTTTAAATGTTATTTATAAAGAAGGCCATCGAACTGCTTTGTGATATATTTAGAACCGGTGACACAATAAATGATAATGTTTAAAATACAACAGCAAAAATGATAGCCACTTTGGTTTGTAATTTTTTTGTACGGACCGCATTCCATAGTTACAACTTCATCTGCATCGTAATTGTACACCTCCACTGCAGACGTATTCGTCGAGCTTATTATAATCAGTTTTTTTATTAGGCTTCGCCAATAATATCCAATTCAGCGCTTATAAGAAGATATAATTTATATATGTTCATCTTTTGGAACATGATTTTTATAACAATTTATGAATGCGCGGGGTGAGTATTATACATTACTCGCCACAATCGAAATAAAATAAGCTCCGAAAACACAGTCAAGAAGTCATTCCAGCGAGTCCTAATCGTGTCGATCAAGTTTAAATAAACGCATCAGCTAAATAAGTTAAAGAAATAGCCATTACAATTTTACTTTTCCACCCATATAACGAAGCGGTGATAGCCTAGTGAAGCGGTGATAGCCTAGTGGTTAGGGCGTCAGCCTCCTAAACAGAGGTCGGCGGTTCGAATCCGAGCACGCACCTCTAACTTTTAGTGCGTTTTTAAAAAATTAAAATATCACTTGCTTCAACGGTGAAGGAAAACATCGTGAGGAAACCTGCACGTCTGAGAGTTCTCCATAATGTTCTCAAAGGCGTGTGAAGTCTGCCAATCCGCACATGGCCAGCGCGGTGGACTATGGCCAAACCCTTCTCATATTGAGGGGAGACGCGTTCTCTGTGGTGAGCCGGCAATGGGTTGATCATGACATGACCCATATAACATTATTCATATAATATATCCTAATACTATTTTTTTTAACGATCATGTTACCTATCAAGGTATACTGGAAGAGATCGCTGTGTCGCGAAAAGGCTGCTAAATGGTATACGCTTTGTGTCTTTCAATTTTATTTCAGTACTTTTGTGTAGTGTAAAATAAAAGTGTTCATTCATTCATTCAATATTCGTTATACATTCGCTTGCAAAGTTCGAGAGACTCTTTTGAACTGATGGAGAGTATTTTAATTGGCACGATCAATTGCTCCAGCGCTTTCTACATAATATGTACAGAAATACTCGTAAAGGTAACTCTATCACTGCTTGTGCTCGACGCGCTTAATACAATTTGTTTCGAATATAACAGAATAGCGTTACGATTTGAAAAATTGCTGTGAATGTGTCGATAAAACTTTATTGTTTTATATTTATTTGCATTTGTCACGCACATTTCGACTGGATACATCTATATTTAATGCAGTTATGATTTTTAAAATAACGGATATAGCTAGCAGTATTTGAAAACTTTGTTTCTTAAAATTATTCATGTGTTGATGGTTTTGTTCACGGTATAGATTTAGATTGCATCTCTAAGTTTCAGTTCAGATACATAAAGAATAATATCATAGCTTGTTTTTTATATTTCAGTTTTGTAATAGTACCTACTTGTCTTATTTTTAGTATTAATGGTCCGTAAAGAGTGTAGAAGCGGTGATAGCCTAGCGGTTAGGGTGTCACCCTCCTAATCAGAGGTCGGCGGTTCGAATCCGGGCACGCACCTCTATCTTTTCGGAGTTATGTGCGTTTAAAAAAAAATTAAAATATCACTTGCTTCAACGTGAAGAAAAACATCGTGAGGAAACCTGCACGCCTGAGAGTTCTCCGCAATGTTCTCAAAGGCGTGTTAAGTCTGCCAATCCGCACATGGCCAGCGTGATGGACTATGGCCAAACCCTTCTCATATTGAGAGGAGACACGTGCTTTGTAGTGAGCCGGTAATGGGTTGATGATTATGAAAGAGTGTAATATCTTTTTGCGCGTTCTGTATCATAGGACAACTGTGCATAACCTAGGTCGATAGCATCTTTTCAGAATCCGTATCTATCCGAGCTAGGTTTAGGTGGAAATGAACCAATAAAATATTAATGCCAGGCGTTCATAGTAGAACAGTATATTTTATACCAACCGAATCTTTTACCGAATTAACATACTGTCAACAAACACAATGAATGGAATGAGGACACCTTATTACATTCCTTATTATCCCTTATTTATTTCTAGGATTTTAGCAAATACTCCATTTTTCCTGGAATTTGTCACATATTTATCTTTAAATAACCCAGGTATTCCTGATGCATAAATGGGCACTAAAATTGTAATAGATCTCGGCAATTATTTATTCCTTATTCGATTAAACAAAAATCCGAATATCAAATGTACCAACACATCTTCGTATTAATTACGAAAGCGCTCAACCCACCCGGAAATAACTAACTATAAAGCGTGATACAAAATAAAAAAGAAATAAAACAAACTTATGGCATACCGATCGTGAATTTCACTGGCTTGCACTTTATAGTGGTGTCGTAAGCGAGTGCACACTACATACCCGCTGCAAATATAAAGTGGGCTGCAAGTGTAAAAACGTTAATGTTCGACTTGGCTGCCCGCGATGATCCACTTTTTAAGATATTTGTAAAGGTCTGTGGATACAAACAAGGAAATAGCATTTCTTGTTTGTTAAACTCCAGTGATTTTTACACCATTTACTCGGTGACTACGGAATTATTTGGCCCAGCTACAGAAGTACACTACAGAATATAGGATAACATCCTAAATTCTAGAAACACTCATATTAAATTCAAATTCAAATTCAAAATAATCTTTATTCAAATAGTCCTTAAAAAGGCACTTTTGACGCGTCAATAATTTACATAGTACTTATTTCATGGTGATAACTATATTCGTAAACTTAAAACTAAAGCTATGAGGGTTCCAAACGCGCCCCGGTCTAAGAAGAAGCCCACAACAAACTTAGCCGGGGTTTTTCTTTTTTTTTCGTTATCACCATCAGCAGTCTTGTGCAGCCTACTAAACGGTACTACAAGTTTACTTTTACTTCTGATGTTCAGTGCGTTACAGTCCATTTTTTTCTTGAATTTATCAATATTTTTGTGAACATACATTAAATTTTCATATATATATTGGCTATGCATATTTTCATATATATATTAGTTCTAATTATAAATTATATAAGTAAAACCGTTAGACTCAGTAAGTTAAATCTCAGTGAATCTGTAACACGGAAGTATATGAAAATGAAAGTTGACGTCTTTAAACCAACTCCCGTATTTCGTGACGTCGCTAAGAAGAATTGGCATCGCCTCTGCCTTTATCAAGTCCGTTAAAGATAGTCATTCTCCTTTGTCATTAATTTAATCTTATAACTTGCATCTGGGATCGCGCGTGTCATCTTCTAAACTTTTAACAAGGAAATGATTCTCTTTTGCTACATAGTTACATTAGTTAGCATTTAAAAATTCCAAGTCACGAACAGAAATAGGAAAAAGGTGACCAAACTTTACGGTCACATCGACTGTAAAACATTTCCGGCGGTGTAGCGCGCGCGGAAATGCTTGCATAAGCAAACTTGTAAGTATACAAAACTCCCACAAGCGATGTGTTAATTGAATTGTTACAGTAAAAGTATATAAAAACATTAACCAATAATAATTAAATAATTATTATCTGACGACCTTGTCGCATTATAAAGTTGGAGGTCCTGGGTTCGATTCCCGGCTAGAGTCTGGTCTGGTGGGAGGCTTCGGCCGTGGTTAGTTACCACCATACCGACAAAGACGTGTCGCCAAGTGATTTAGCGTTCCGGCACGATGTCGTGTAGAAACCAATTAGGAGTATGAGTTTACCATACCCCTAACAGGTTAGCCCGCTACCATCTTAGACCGCATCATCACTTACCATCAGGTGAGATGCAGTCAAGGGCTAACTTGTGGTAAATAAAAAAAATATTATTATTATTCCTAATTTGATAAAAGTCAGGAAATTCTGTTATTTCAATTTCTCTAAGTTGTGGAATATTCTGCAAAGTATCCTAATTTCCTTTTAAACATCAAATGTCAGTTTGAGTGAACAAAGCGCATCTTTCACCTCTTTCGCTTACTTCCATCTCGTTCCCCCGATTGACGAGATTCAGTTGTGGTTGTTTAATACGAACAATATTTTGGTGCAAGTAAGCATTATTTTTCCAAACACGACAAAAAAGAGCAACAATTAAACACGCAAGTTTAATTATGAAGATAAAAATAGTCAGTGGTACCACACACAACGTACTCTAGCAAAAATAAACACGTTTCCATTATAAACAAGAATTGTTACTCGCACTGCTTTAAAAATAAATTATACATCAGCACATAAAAGTTTATGAATTCTTTTAAGATTACCATGTCAAGACAACTTGATCGGACCAAAAATATTGATTGTCGTTTCGTAATACTTTCATTTTCGTATAATGCAATTGCATATTATGACAATCCGGTTTGCGTGCAACTTCGTCCTCTATACAGCCTTTACACATGTTCATCGCCTTTATATAATGTTTTTTTTTTTGTTTATTATGAAAAAGTTTTATTATATCAATGACAACTAGGTCAGAAAAATAATGTTGAAAGTTTCGCTGGAAATCACTCTTGCAACGACCGAGGGGAATAAAAGCGTCTAACAAGCCACAACAAATTCATAACTTTGACCTCATTCCTTGAATTAGAATTATATCTTTTTTAATCACGTCATTTAGAGCACTTGTACGTTTACTGTTACAAATATAAAATAATAGTCGTTAACACATTTCTTATTGAATGAGTGTACAAATGGGGCACCTAGAACACTGAGAGGCCCTGACTCCCAACACAAGCTGAATGGTGTACCTGTTTGTGGCATTACACAGTAGTACAAACTGATGTTGATTAATATCTTCCAAATTATGAAACAATGATTACAATGATGAAGCGGTGATAGCCTAGTGGTTAGGGCGTCAGCCTCTTAATCAGAGGTCGGCGGTTCGAATCCGGGCACGCATCTCTAACTTTTCGGAGTTATGTGCGTTTTTAAAAATCAAAATATCACTTGTTTCAACGGTGAAGGAAAACATCGTGAGGAAACCTGCACGCCTGAGAGTTCTCCATAATGTTCTCAAAGGCGTGTGAAGTCTGCCAATCCGCACTTGGCCAGCGTGGTGGACTATGGCCAAACCCTTCTCATATCGAGAGGAGACCCATGCGCTGTAGTAAGCCGGTAATGGGTTGATCATGGATGATACAAATAAAGAATTTTTCTTTCATCATTCGAATTTTTTTCTTCATTTTATAAATGAAATATCATTTCCTGCCAATTATTGCATATTTGTTATTCATTAATTACCGATCTTAACAATGAAGCTAATGACAGGTGAAACGATTAGCGTAGATCCTAAAGCCAACCAACCAGAAATTCTTCCACGAAAAGACCCCTTTGTGTTTTTATTGTGCCACAAATAATGCGATCGGTATTTTGTATTCCGCATTACATAATTCGATCGAAACGTTACTATAGAAAAAAAAACACACCTCATACTTGCCTTATTCCTATTTTTGTTTTTGTTTTTATTTGAATAGATAATTAAACCGTTTCAACAAACAATTCTTAAACTTTTTACACCATTTGACCGTAAGAAGATGATGGTTCGTTGTCTTACAATAATTTGAACAGTGATCGTGTTCTTTAAAAAACAGTGATATATATATTAACCGGGTTTCAAATTAGGCCATTAAAGCAACCATAAATAACATCAATTATAAACAAACTGCGCTATTAATAAGACACGGAAAACAATACTAAATTGGTGTTCAAAATAAGCATAATTCGCTACACTCATTGTGGGTGTTTATTTTGTCAGTAACATTCTTACTGGCTACGTACTGGCTAAATGTGGGTTAATATCTGACTGATATATATTGCACTTCGCATCTCAGGTGTTAGCAATTTGTATTCAGACTAACTCGATATCCAGTTGGATAACCTAAGCGTTCTTATGCGCTACTTTTTAGGTCATGACCTTCAATATACCCCTCCTTTATGATACAGCTATGTCAGCTCTTTATTTTGTTTTGATTTGTCTTGGTTTCCTTTTATAAATATACAATTTTGTACCATAGTTTTAGAATTTTAGTTTAAGCTTTAAGTAATGATTTATGATTAAGGAAGTGCCCAATTATTCAGTAATATATGTTGATAACATGTTGTACGTTGTGTTGTTGTGGTGATTTATATCTATATATATATTTTTTTTTCAAGTCAAGTTAGCCCTTGACGGCAATCTCACGATGCAGTCTAAGATGGTAGCGGGCTGACCTGTTAGGGGCATGATAAACTCACACTCCTAGTTGGTTACTACGCGACGTCGTGCGGAACGCTAAATCGCTTGGCGACAAGTCTTTGTCGGTACGGTGCTAACTAGCCACGACTGAAGCCTTCCAGCAGACCAGACTCGAACCGGGAATCGAACCCAGGACCTCCAACTTTATAATGCAAAAACGTTATGCAAATCATTAACATTCCTAACTATTGAAAGCGTATCGTGTTACAGTGCATATTACACCGTATTTGATCTGCTGATTTGCGTTTTCAATATACTCTCAACACACAAGTCCCTAGTCTCTCCATTTTCAATGGTTCTTGAATATAAATTACTTTATGTTTACACGCTAAAGTCGTTGGAATTAATTATTTCTTACTAAACATTCTCTACGCTTTGCATCTCTATAGAATAGTTGGCTATTTAAACTGGAATCTGGATGCGAAAGGAGTTGTTTTGTATTGATAAACGTTTTCATCCGTGCTTTCCGGGTATTCGGTTCAAATGATTTGCTGTTCCGTCCTTTAAAGTTCAAACTACGCTCTAGGGTAGTTAAAGAGGCGCATAAATAAATTATTTAAAAGCCGGTTTTGGTGGCTCCAGATGTTTATGGGTGAAGAAGAGTTCATGGGTGACGAAGATCACTTAACTCCAAGTGATCCCCTTGACTGTTTGCTTTAAAAAAATATTTCTTCGAATCAAATCAACAAATTAATTAATTGAACTAGACGTTAAGTTCCATCAACATAACAAAAATATTTTTTATCAACCTAAATAACAATACAGTACAATCAAAAGCGCAATAGAGGAGAACCTCCTGCTTTGAAGTTGGTTAAAAACCGGTAGAAATTCACTTTAATTCTTATGCTTCGTTGACAAAACAAGCCCGAATGAACATTATGTAAATAAGGCACTTCGTCACAAAATGCGGCCTTGGCGGAAGATATATTTTGCGGAACTTAAAATTATAATTACTTGCCAGGGCGGTAAAGGGTCGCCGTGATTTAATTCTCGCGTGTCAAACAGACATGCTTAACAATTCCTATTAATAAAGCCAAAACATCCACTTCATAGCATATTATCACGCACTGCATATATGATGTTGTATGTAGATGTCAGTATTTTCATTTTTCTAGATCCTGTAAAGTTTTCGTGATTGTACCAGATTTAAAAACCAAAAGTTTTGTGTCCACAGCACTAATTTATTGCTTGTTTTTGATTGTGAAAGGACTATTTCGTATTGAAGGAATCCAGTACTGCTTCAAGCCTATTATTCAAGTATGGGTTTAATAAAGGTTACCACACTGCCATCCAAAAGATGCATTTTTACGTCACGTAAGATTACAGTAAGTTTTCTTATATTCCAACCTCCGCGTAAGCATAAATGGCCAAAGTTTCTTAAAATTGTCATCAACCTTCATCGCATCATTGTTTACAATCTAGAGATGTCAAGTGATGGAATGAAATCTCATTGATCTCAAATCTCCATTTCTTAATGCAATCAATATACGCATATCGGAAAGCTTTGCGAGCTTACGGTGATTGCCTCTAATGGACGCCTGTTATAGATTGTCCGTCACATCTGTCACATATCTGCTGTCAATGTCATAACAGTTATAGATAGTCAGATTTTACTTCCGTTATCTATAATCAACGTCGAAACAATCTCCCCTATTTCTAAAAGGTTGAATTCGGTAGGCCTAGATTACCATATTTAGGTAAGACTGGGTTCTTCGGATCCGGGTCCATCGGGAATTTGGACTTTTCGTTTTAATATTACTCAAAAGTAAATAAATAGGTACATGACTTACTTGAATTTTCTTGTTCAATATATCTACTATTTCTATTAGAGTACCACCCAGAGTTAATTGGCTTGACTCCAAATCTTAATCGAAATTTAATCTTATTTCAAGCTGTAATGTCACATGGTATACATTGTTTTAATTTAATCAAATAATTTGGTAGATAAGTTTGGAGATGTGTGAGATGTTAATCGAAAATTCTTCACTAACGTCCGACATTAATTCATTATTATTTATTTATCTATCGAAGTCAAAACAAATTCTGATTACTTCTAAATTGTATCATAATCAATCCAATCAATATACGAGCATGTGTAAAAATATGCGCGTATAGTAGAAATTTCTATATTAAAATTAAACGCTCCGTAAACCTCTTTCCCAAACGCCAGAAAATATTAATTGTATGCAGTGTATTTGCAAAATGGTATGAAACCGGTCGTTTTCCAGTTTGTACACGGTTGCGAAGTCCGAATTAATTTCACTTATCTTCACTCAAGTCAATGTTTATGCAATGTTTAAGTAACAAAATAGCTGGTAAAAGTGATATAAGCTATAATTAAAGCAAAACGGTAACATTTTTCCAAATACATTAAGCAATTATAGTAACTTATGCAGATATCGGGCACTGGGTTCGTATTCACTGTCCGTAAACACGATATTTTGTAATTGTACGCCCAAAATGTGAGCTTCTCTTTAGAATATTAATTGTTTGGTATTACTGAACGAGAGCGAACTGTTACGTAGTCAGAGCCTACCTTCTTAGTAACCTACAAGTAAGTTGCAACAACTTTCAAAGAGACTTGGTCAGAGAAAAATTCAAACTTGAGATGAGTTAATCCCATAAAGGGGTTAACACACACATAATAGGTGAAGAATACGGAACAAATGTATGAATGGGAAAAATATAGTTAAGTCAAGCTTTATAAGACGAAGAGTAATAGTGTGTAAAGTTTGACGACCTCCGTGGCGCAGCGCGCGCGATGTCAGATTCTAAAGTTGGAGGTCCTGGGTTCGATTCCCGGCTCGAGTCTAGTCTAGTGGGAGGCTTCGGCCGTGACTAGTTACCAACCTACCGACAAAGACGTGTCGCCAAGCGATTTAGCGTTCCGGCACGATGTCGCGTAGAAACCGATAGGAGTATGGGTTTACCATACCCCTTACAAGTTAGAACGCTACCATCTTAGGCTGCATCATCACTTACCATCAGGTGAGATTGCCGTCAAGGGCTAACTTGTAGTGGATAAAAAAAAAAGAGTAGATACATTTAAGTACCATATTTATGTTATATTCTTTTTTGTTTCAGGTAAGAATCGGCATATTCGTACATCTGTTCACAGCCATGCAATATAATAAGTTATGTTGGCTTGCATTTAATCGTGTAAGTTTTTAAAAGAAATTTGGAGGTCACGTATTTGAACTTGAGCGGCGACCCCTGCTCATCGAGGCGTATCACCTTATGTTGCGGCAGGTGTTTACTGAGAGGGGAACTTCGTGTATGCAGGCTGTGTAAATTAGTGGAAAATAATACCTTCCTGCCAAAGTCAATATATTCTTGATATTGGTGGCATGCTTCGTTTCTTCAAGTAATTCTTAGTAACAGGAATCCTCAGTTTCTTCTTCCTAGGCGCGTAGAAACCAATTAGGAGCGTGGGTTTACCATACTCCTAATAGGTTAGCCTACTACCATCCTAGACAGCATCATCACTTACCACCAGGTGAGATAGTCGTCAAGGGCTAATTTGTAGTTTATAAAAAAAAAAAAAAAGTCCAATTCTTAGGTAGGTCGCTGCTATCTTTAATTGCATCATCACCTACCTCTAAATAGCTTGCTAATATATAAGGACAATAAAGCATATGTTTAGTTGAAAACACCTAAAAGTATCGCAAACTTTGACGAGCTCCGTTGCGCAGTGCGTGCGCTGTCACATTATAAATTTGGAGGTCCTGGGTCCTGGGTTCGATTCCTGGCTCGGTCTGTTATGGTGGGAGGCTTCGGTGGCTAGTTGCCACCCTACCTATAAAGACGTGTCGCAAAGCGATTTACCGTTCCGTGTAGAAAGCAATTAGGAATATGAGTTTACCATACCCCTAACAGGTTAGTCTGCTACCATCTTAGACTGCATCATCACTTACTATCAGGTGAGTTTGCCGTCAAGGGTTAACTTGTAGTGGATTAAAAAAACATTTACACATCATTTTATAAAGGATATTTCTGCTTTAGATTGTCAATTTAGTTTATGGATTTGTGTACCGCTAGATCAGCACAATTAATTTTTATCTCAATCGAGATAGCACAGAACTGGTTCAATAAAGTTTGCATCACATGAATATAGTTTCCTCGACGAGACTTCAAACTGTATTGTATAACATTGCGCTGAAGTTAAAACTCCCAAGATGGTATTATGAAACTCGCGATGTTAAATAAGAATCAGTAACATATTATGCCTGACCTAGCACCATTGCCTACTTCACGACGTGACACCACACGCTGCTCAGCTGAATAAAAGGAAAGGAGAAATATACATACTTAGTTAAAAATAAAACTCGATAATATTCAAGATCACAAATTTATTAGTCTATGAACGACACCCACTTACAGCTGTGAATTCACTTATAGATATCTAGCAGAAAAAGTCACAAAATGAAACTTAGACCAAAAAAATGGGCACAGTACTGGTAAAGCTGTGATAGCCTAGTGGTCAGGACGTCAGCCTTCGGAATTTTCGGAGTTATGTGCGTTTTTAAGCAATTAAAATATCACTAGCTTCAACGGTGAAGGAAAACATCGTGAAGACACCTGCACGCCTGAGAGTTCTCCATAATGTTCTCAAAGACGTGTGAAGTCTGCCAATCCGCACATGGCCAACGTGGTGGGCTATGGCCAAAACCCTTCTCATATTGAGGGGAGACCCGTGCTCTGTAGTGAGCCGTAAATGGGTTGATCATGATGATGATGACTGGTAAAGAATAAATAACTTACAGTTGCTTAAATGAAGTTACTTCTAGGTCACACAAAACTCTTCCGTATTGAAGAATTCTGTTATGTTTACTAGTGGTTTATGCGTTACGTATGCACTCACTAAGAAGTCAGAACATGTTTCAATTTTGGAATATGTTACTGCCGGCGAAGAGATCTCAAAGTTACCCAACCCTTGGGTTTGAACGGGGAATATTTTCAATTAAGTCTCCCCTTTCAGGTAATCTCATAAGGCTTCATGTATATAGATTGTTTTTCTGCTGCGTGCTTCGACATTAATAGCCATGATTGTAGCAAAATTATCGGATGCTTCACTAGCTAGTGAAGCCGACATATGGCATGCTCGCCTACACGGCGCTTTTAGTATTCGGACGCCCGGCAGCGTTAGGGTATTGAATACAATTTAACTACTGTATCTGTTAACTGATATCTGTGTTATATTTTATTTCGTTGGCTTCTTCTTGTAGACAATTCAACTACACATGGCAATAACCTAATAGCCATTAGGTTATGGCCATTCTTGAATCCAGGGGCTCTTGTATCTTGTTAACTTTGTGGTAGTTAACTAATATAACAATTTTTGATAATATGAGGTCGCCATTCCCGCTCCTTGAAACCCCATTTAGGGTAAGCTTGTTTAGAGCTATGAAATTTCAGTAACTGCAGAACTCGTTGGGAAGGTAGACTACCAAAAAGAGCCACTCTACCAGCATCATTTTATAGTTAAATACAATTTCACCATCTTACAAGAGATGGGCGCGTATTCGTCAATTGCAAAGTAACCATTAGGCAGTTTAATTTATATATATGCGAACAGACGGGTCACCTGATTTATGTGATTGCCCATCCATCTTCAGCACTACATCATACCGGTCTTTAACTGTAGGATTGTAACTCGCCTCCTACTATCGAACCCAGTACTTGACAATACTTTAGATGCATTCTCTGTACTTAAACATTTAAGTTCAAAAGCTTCTGGAATAGTCTTTATTTCTGTAACACGCCCGCCATGGCGCCGCCTGAGGCCACGTTTGGAGACAGGTCGGTTTGACGCGTGTAGGTCGAGTACGCTCCGCGCGGAGGTCGGACACCCGATGATGTGGTGTTGTATGTCAGCTCACTACAGATATCTGCCTACTTCAGTGGTGCCGGCGTTTCGTGATTACTGATTACGTGTTGCAACGCTATATCTCATTTCATTGTCATAATACGAAATACTAGAGCCGAAATACGAAATACATTACTATTTATTTATTTATTTATTTATTTATTTGCATCTTACCCGGTCAGGGCTAAAACACATTTTGTTTATTTTTGGTTATTTTAAAAAGAACGTACCTATTCTAAATTATTTAAACTTATCACCAGTAATTCTTACATCGTTAGCTTCATATCTTTTAAATATCAGGTTTGTAGGCTAATTATGAATACTATTAATAAATTATTATAAATTTCACTTAAAATGCAACTTAACATTGGGGTCGATTCTTAATTGATAGATCTAGAAATTAAGCTTTTTATTGTAATATACTAAAGTCGGCGGTACTGGGTTCGATTACCGATGCTAGTTTCGTTGAGTGGTGGCCACGGGTTATTACCCTACTGGCAAGGACATACTGCCAAGCGATTTGGCGCTCCGGTATTATACCGGGGTAGTAGAAATTGATTAGAAGGATAGTTATCATTATATTATCACTGTGCTACTAAATTTTCAAATTTATGTGCCAAAGTATTATTTTTACTAAACATAATTAAACTTAAATCGTTTTGACTTTATATCTAGTAACATTCTTGGTTTCTCTATATTATAGTTTTCTTATTGGAAACATTTTTTTTTCTGTAAGTGTAAGCATACAAATAAGCTACTATTCATAACTATTATATTTATTATCTTTATCAATGCCAACTAAAAATAGACATACACTTCAATAATTATTATATATACAAACATTGCCCTGAATGACTGAAACTGAGCACGGAAATATCGCCGGAAACATTAAATTTAAACAACATTTTCCGCAAAAAACTCAACGTCTGGCTGTAATTGCAAAATAACTTTCCTCTAGTTGAGTTTATTTGACTGTTTGTTGAACAAAACTAACCCAAGAATATTTTTAAATATCTGAACTGATTTTACTTAAATTTCATTGTAAATCTTATACAATGAATTTTAAGTAAAATCAGTATGCAACGATTGATTTAGGACGAAGGTTCTTATTATGAATGAACATTGATGGCTTACTACCAGAGCACGGGTATCTCTCAATATGAAAACTCTCAGACATGCAGGTTTCCTCACGATGTTTTCCTTCACCGTTGAAGCAAGTGATATTTTAATTGCTTAAAAACGCACATAACTCCGAAAAGTTAATGGTGCATGCCCGGGATCGGACCCCCGAGCTTTTATTAGGAGGCGGACATTATTCAATAATTAGTAATACATAATTGCTTCAAAAAACTAAAATAAACGCTTTTCTAGATAAAGAAGAATAGAAGATTCTGAAGAAGAAACTTGTCTGAAGAAACTGTCTTTGGACATAAAAAAATGTTAATCCCGAAGATTTGAAGATCCGATAATGGGACCAACAAATAAATATATATAAAATATCGCATGCTTCAACGGTGAAGGAAAACATCGTGAGGATACCTGCATGCCTGAGAGTAATAAAAACCGTAATGTTCTCAAAGGCGTGTGAAGTCTGCCAATCCGCACATGGCCAGCGTGGTGGACTGTGGCCAAACCCTTCTCGTATTGAGAGGAGACCCGTGCTCTATAGGGAGTCGGTAATGGGTTGATCATGATGATGATGAATAAATATACCGCTTTACATCGGTCCTTCGGATTGGGTGTCAAAAGTTTTGAAGGTAATATTCATGTTCCCTTACATACATACATAAAATACGCAACAAACTCATAAAAGCATGATCATAACAATTCTTAAAATTGTGATACAGTAAGCTATTAAAATACAATAACGCCGAGCTATCTGTATACAGTCAGACGATAATTCTTAATGGTATACGAGTAAAAACAATCCTTGAAGGGCAGTCTTGGACATTCGATATGACATAAGTTTTCCCAGTCAATGATGCCCCCGCTGTAATAAATTATGACATGTCTCATGACTATCGTGATAAGGGTATAAATAAACCGCAATGCGAATAAGACGATGTGCGTTGCGTCGCGTCGGTGAGCGACAAGGAATCTTTATCAATGTCAGATAACGACCGGCTGAATATACTGGGACCACATTTTACTCTGTATCTACTTCTTATTCCCTGGTAGCTGATGCCCGCGACTTTGTCTGTAGTGTGTGTTAAAGTGTTTGTTTGTCTTCCAGTCACCAAGCAATGGATTACTAAACCGACGACCTTGAAATAATTACGGGATAAACAATAAATTATCTTCACCTTTCTGACAAAAAAAAAGAATGAGTGAAATCGGAACACGCGTCCATGATTTACAACTAAATACATATTTTGATTTTCATCCCCTCTACCAAGGGAACCATGCTGGATTCCGGGATAAAAACTATCCTATCTGTAGTAGTATCAGCTACTCCTATACCAAATTGCATTCAAATCCATCCAGTATTTTCGGTGTGATGCGCGGCTAAGATACAGACAGACAAAAAAATAAAATATTGTTTTGGGCTCAGTATCGATAGTAAAGCGACCTCCAGTTAAAATTTTCAAAATATATTTAATGCACAGAGTTGCATTAAATATATTTTGATAATATAAACAAACAAAAACTATAAAAACTTATATTAAAAAGAATAAGAATCTTAGGTAATTTAGGATGCACTCAATTTTATAGTATTCTTTCAACATAGAAACTGCATATACATTTTGCTCTACTCAATGAGAACATTTAATATTGCGACCTGGGGGGTCGCAATATTAAAAGACTGTCTGGTCCTTTAATATTGCTACAACAATTTATTATAGAGATACGGTATACCTACTAAGAGAAGAGAACCATTGTTCAACAGTTGCCACTTCGTTTCGTATGCAATAGACTAATCAATGAAAAATACAATTCATCATTAAATTTTTATGGCAATGTGACTTAATATCCCCTTAAAATCTGAACTTATATTTGATAGTATGAAACTCCTTTGAAAGTAATTACTGTCCAGTTTAATCACATTCTATTTCATAACGATATTGCTGTACAGTATTTTGGCGACCTGTCGCATTATAAAATTGGCAGTTCTGGGTTCGATTCCCGGCTCGAGTCCGGTCTGGTGGGAGGCTTCGGCCATGGCTAGTTAGCACCCTACCGACAAAGACGTGTCGACGTAGAAACCAATTAGGAGTATAGGTTAACCATACCCGAAACAGGTTAGCCCGCTACCATCTTAGACGGCATCATCACTTACCATCAGGTGTGATTGCCGTCAAGGGCTCACTTGTAGTGTATACAAAAAAAAGTCGTTTGTTTGGGTCACCCACACGCACAATTTTTACTATTGTTTTAATAATAAAAATTGTGTGTGAGCACAACTGATTGCCCCAACTGTGAGTCCCTAGCTCACATTTAAACAGACCTATGTCAACGTTCTAGAATCTAGAACCTTCGTATTTTATGAATAAATAAGTCTAGTCATCGACGCTGTGGCTTACCTAGATTTTCAATTGATAAAGCCACCTGTCGCGCCACGCGGCATCGTTCTCACTACGGGCATGCCAAGTGTTGCGAATTGTCTGCATAATTCCTCAAAGTACTCGTAACTCAAGAATACTGTAGCATATTGATTTCTTTTTCGTTTAACATCATATATAATTTTGCATAATTCGAAGCAAATGTTTTGAACAGACTTCAAAAAAAAAACAATTAGGATTTATGACATTCGTAATGGAAATGGATTATTCTTTGTTTACATTAACAAAAACTGTTATAATAATAACGCGTGTGTATCTACCTTCTTCTAAATTAAAGTAGTTATTTCATGGTGATAACTTTATTCGTAAACTTAAAGCTATGAGGGTTCCAAACGCGCCCCGGTCTAAGAAGAAGCCTACAATAAACTTAGCCGGGGTTTTTTTTTCCGTTATCGAAACGGCTAAATATATATTATATAGTCTTACATGTTGCTAACGCAATTTTTAGCATATCTTCTATCTTCAACATTAAAAGCGAAAAACTATAAAGTAACAAGAATAGGAGGAATAGTAACATTATTAATATGATAAAATACATTGCCTCTAAAAATGTTGGAAACCCAAAAATGGTCAGATAAACTTTAGGTGAGAAATAAATCGTATTATTCATTTCGATATAAATCTGGCGTTACACTTTCACGGCACAAACACTGAGAGTATTGAGTAATCGTGAAATAATACTTAAACTGAAATAAATTTAATTAGCATTAACTCAAAGAGTGTTGATTATATCACAGCGTATAATATTACGTTGTGACTTGTAACACATTCATTATATTCTGGTGTTCTCAACAACAACAACAAAAGTCGAATAATAAGGGCTATATGTATATAACTACATTTCCTTATTTCGCCACAGAAGCGTAATATCCTTCTGCTTAGGTTAATCCTAAGATCATTCTTATGTTCAGTCCATTTTTTGTCTTTAAGGACATACATATGTTTTCGTATGCCTATGTCATCATGATCAACTCATTACTGGCTCACTACAGAGCACGGGTCTTCTCTCACGGTCGGTCAGGGTTTGGCCATAGACCACCACCCTGGCCATATGCGGATTTGCAGACTTCCCACGCCTTTGAAAACATTATGGAGAACCCTCAGGCGTGCAGGTTTTCTCACGATGTTTTCCTTCACCATTGTAGCAAGTGATATTTTAATTTATTTTTTAAAACACACATAACTCCGAAAAGTAAGGTGCGTGTCCGGATTTGAACCGCCGACCTCGGAATAGGAGGCTGACGCCTTAACTACTAGGCTATCACCGCTTTTATGCCTATGTATTGATTATTAATGATAGACTTTCTTGGTTCTCCAGTGCTTCGCTATGTTAGGTGATTCTTATAATTAGTAACACTAAGAAATCATTTTACTTAGAAAGCAACCAACCAAACCTCCAACATTATATAGCAAAATACTACGCGAAATTACTTTAACATTAGAAGGCCGGTAATCATAGAAACGAGTATTAATAAATAATGGACATTTTCCAGCGAAAGTCAGACAATATTATAGTTACTCGTAGCTGGATGTTATTAAAGCTTAGGCTACATAAGACAGCGGTTTCTGACGCGACTAGTGAGCGATAATAGATAGAGTCCAGATGTCTTTAAAGTTAAAATGCAATCAGATGAATTGATTGATGCCTCCTTCGGTATAACTAAAAATTGGTACATACTTAAGCATCAGTGCGTTAGTCAGCATCGTAAAGACGCTTATGTTAAACACCATTTTACGCTTCATCTAATTTCCTTTGATAACACAATACGGTCTGATGTTACGCGTATAGCGTATTGCTGCATGGCTTCGGTGCCGCCTGCACCATAAATACTAGTCATGCAAGATTTTCAGCCAAGAATGTCGATTCGTTAGCCCGTACTGGAGACGACGACTAAAAATATTTGCGGCGACTTTTGTCTTTCATTTCCAGTTTGGCTGACAGAAAAAACCAGTTAACGATCAGATTGTGCGGGATGCCCAAAACTTATTTGTCCGAACATCCAAAGACATTTGTATATAATTAGTTCTGTAGAATAACTCTCAACATTTTATGAATTCCTATTCAGGCATGCAATCAATAACCTTCATGAAGAGGTTTTGTGAGTTTAGTTCCTAAATGGGGGGGTTTTAAATAATATTAACAACCTTCATCTGAGTCATATTCCTCATTACAGTATACATTGCGCGAAGTGACCTGGCTTTTAGAAGGATATTCGTTTTTATACTCTTCGGTGTTCTTTATTGCCTGTAATAACTATCAGCTCGAGATTCTCCCCTTGTCAAAAATAATGAGACCAAAAAACTCCAGAGGGGCTAGGCTGGTTTCAACTAACGCTGATTCAAACTGTGTAATGTAATGTTCGCAGTTCAGTAAAATTAAAAGATAATTAAAAAAATAAGGTGCTCATAGAGTTTTAGGTTTAACGTAAAGGGTGATTTTTTAAAAGGTATTTAATAACTTAGTAGATTTTTAATAATTAAACTGGCTAACCCGGCAAACGTTGTTTTGCCATATAATTTATTTCTAGGGAATTTCTATTGTAGAAAAAATAACTAAATTAGTGTGTGTAAGGATGTGGTATATGAGTTAAAGGGGCATGGAACACTGTGAACGATGCGGGAATATACAAATTACATAAAAATTGTATTGTAAATTTTAGGTTTACAATAAGCTCAGGGAAATTGTGAAAAAAATTCACAATAAAGAAGATAATTGCTCAGTTATCAAGCCGGATGACAAATGATTAAATTACTAAAATGATTATTAAAAAATAGTGGTTGGCGATAGAAGGTTGAAAAATTAGGGTTGTATGTATTTTTTAATGCCACATGCTATATACATACATACAAAAATAAAATAAAAAAGGTATCCAAAAAAAAAATTTTTTTTTGGGGTGGACACGCCTTATCACTTAGGGGTTTGAAAAATAAATAGTAGCCGATTCGCAGACTTACTGTACATGCATTGAAAATTTCATAAGAATCGGTCGAGCCGTTTTGAAGGAGTATGGTAACAAACATTGTGACACTATAATTTTATACATAAGATTATATGTCTCTTTGCTACTGTAAATCATTAAAAAGTCATACCAGATTGTATTACGCCATACAGTGACATATTTGGTTTATTGACAAGCACTTAATTGCGATTGTTTCGACTTTTGACATATTCTGAGATTTACATTACATCACCAGGAACTATCATTAATGCTTACAATACTGCTTATAAGACTTACCATTACCTTACCATAAAGGTATATACAACTTTCTTTCTTACATAAAATTCACTTTTAATGGTATATATGACAAAAACTGGAAACGAAGCGAGCAATTTACTTCATGTTTTCCCTAGATGCAATGTTTGTTTTCACTGTATAAGCTATTTCGTAATGTTTACTCGATTCGACATCGATTTGAGGAAATCCAGATACGGAACAGATTAGTCATCGAAATCTGTATATTTTCCATAATTTTAATTGAGTGTGCGTGCAATTGTTTAATTGCCAGACCAAACATGATCATTAGCAAAACTACTTTTTGGGTAAATGTCCTATGAATTTTGTTAACGTGTATTTTTTTACAAACTCAACGTGTGCTGAAGTGCAGAAATTCATTTCTGTATTTTGTAGCTATATATACTCGTAGTTTTTGCGTTATCAGCCCTCTCATCTGAAATTTTTAAAACCTTTTGTTCCACATAGGATTTTATCATATTAATAATTGTCATTGTCAAATAATGCGCTTTGTATGAAGGCGATGGGAACAGGCTGTCAGAGTTTATTAAATATGAAATCAGCAATGCCAGCTTAATTCTATTTATTATCATACAAACGTTTGGATTAGCGTTCAATTTGACACGGTTCATACAATATAACTCTGAGATCATAGTTTTTTAGAGAAATACAATTGATTTTTATTGCTTTTTTATACAAATATCGCTCTTTGCTTTGCTTTGAGTATTTCCGTCCCTTAATTTATTGAATTTAACCAACTATAGTCTTGATATTGTCGTAACCTTTGTCCACAGGTGTTTTATTACGCAATATTCAATATTCAATGTGATTGATGCCCCGAAAAAAGAAAATCGATTATCTATTTGAAAGCCATTGCTTGGATATTCCTGAGTCTCCTTAGCCGAACTATGCGTTTTCATTGTTTACTCCAGCATGAAAAAAATAAAATAAAATAGTATTATTCCTACAGTACTGCAGAATATTTTGTACGTTTTAAGTTGTGTAGTCAGAAGTGCTCTAAAACTTTTGAGAAAAAATCTGATTTAAATTTTAAAATGTTAAACCCTCTTAATCACTTGCCCTTAGTCTTGTGTGTTCAGACCGCCGTAATGCTGAATTGTACGACACTTAAAATTAATAGTCGTTTAAAGTCCACTTGGTGGCAAGCAAGTGCACATATAAACCGTTTCATCTTATAATTGCTCATCTAGCGTAACAGAGGCGCATTAAATCTCTTTACCAGTAAGCCATTGTAGTTCAGAAATTTGTTAAAGGACTCCAAAATAATAAGCATTAAAAACCCAACTTCAATGTTCTTTGTATAAAAACACTGCTTTCTTATTAAAAAAATGATTGTCAGTAATACTCGTAATTATATATAAGCACAATCGAATTGAAGAGTTCTGTCTTCAAATAAGTACATGAGATCCTTGAAAAATTTCCATGGCCAGCAAATCGCTGTTTTATAGGTACCTCTTATACAATAAATAAATCTTCCGTGACATCTTAAATTACATATCGTAATTTAGGATCAGCAAGTCCGTATAGGGCATAATCTAGACCGCTATAATTTCTTATCTAAAGTCTGTAGTCTCTTGTTCGACATACAGCTTCCCATACAGAGCAATACCTACTTAACGATCTGCAGTGACCTCTTGGAAAACACATATTTCATGGTCGTAATCTTGATTGATTAATGTGCCTATTTAAACCGTCGCTCGCTTATTGTTCGATTATCACGTGTCTATCTGAATGCATGAGCGTATGCGCAGCCATCGGTAAAACTATTTGTTAGCGGCATGATACAGAAACCATCTGTAGACACGCTTGTACTGTATAATATATAGAAGTACACAAAACAAGAACATACGATTTTTTCGCCTCCAATAGCGTAAAACTACGTAACTTCAAAATGAGATTGATCAATATACATTTCAATGTACATAATATATATATACAAAAAAAATGGAAATGGAAATAATTTTACAACGGTTAATACCGTTGAAACATTATTTCATTAATATGAATTAATTCATTGAATTCAAGGGTACCGTTGATCAGGCTTCTGATAATTACGTTACTGATAGATTGTAATTCAAGTACAGACGCATCACACCACACCATTTTCAAAATAAGGCTACTATATTTTACAACCTTTGTTGTATTCTGGTCTCGTAGTTTTCACGTCTTTTGCATCAGTGCCAACTAAATTCATTAGACATAGAAATGCTACGTACACAGTAAATAGTATGTAGACTTCGGTTAATACCAGTGGACACAGTCTTCGATTGTTACAGACATGCATTAGAGTAGACTATACTAGATAATAGATACTAGAATTGCCCCGTATAAGTAAGTATACGGGGCAATTTTATTACTAGTGGAAGCAATTGGAAACTACAATGCTAGAGTATGCGTATGAAGCAGATAAAATAATTACGGTTTCTGATTCCTATGTGGGTACAACGAGTGCTTGCGTTTTCGCAGCGCCTTAAATAACTTGGCACTGTTCAATGTATCTGTGACCTCATCGGGTTACATATTCTTTTGGTGTGCCTGCATTATTATTATATTCTTGAGTTATTTTACTTTCGTTTTGCCATAAAGATACTTTTCTTGTTTTGATACTAATTACATATAACAGTTCTGCGCTTATATCATAACTATTGTTGTTTTGATAAAAGCTATTCAAGGCTTTTATTTAAGTTAGTTTGTTTTAGAATTGCAGCCATGAATATTTATTGTGTTAACTGGTTTAGAATTGGCATATTCGGTTGCTCATTACGTCCTGGGCATGTCGATGTTATGGTTATTAAAATCAATAGGACCTTCGAATTTTCGGGCGTCTATTAAATACTGTCTTAAGACTGTATTATCCGAATATTGAATGCTTTATTTGAGTCAATAGTAAATACAATACAATACATCAAATCTGACTAATTATTTTGGTGTAAGCACAAACTTTCCAAACATTTCTGAGGCTTCGATGTACTTCGGGTCTGCCATTTAATCCGATTAAAGAGTACGCTTGTTTGATCTACTTCGAATGTATAAAAGGTTGTTTGATTGTAAATGATAAATAGAAATGTCAGAGTTCATATTTGAATCCTTGTAGAGGAATCAACTTAGAACTTTTATTCGTAATATCATAATATTTTTATTTATTCTTATAATCTTGATTAAATATCAATACCAAATATTAAAAATTTCATTACTAAGTTTAAAATGTATTCCAAAAAGGTGGAAACCGTTACTATTTGTATTTGTATTTTTTTTTTACTCCTTTTCCAGCATTATTAAATCTTTGTCTCCGGACAATGGTTGCATATTTAAAATAAAATAAAAACATATCTCCAAATCTGTCGAGAAGTAACAAGTACTTAATGAAAACTTAAGCTAAAAATCCCCATAAATTAAAATAACCCTTCCAAAATTAGCTTTGCGAGAAGAGAGCTGTTTTAAATAAGTGACACCTACTACACCTTCTGCTATGTAGTGTCAAGCCCTTTTGTGTCAGTTTTCCTTCCGCACAGTAACATGTGCCCATAACGCAACCTTTGGTAATGACATGACGGTTCCGTGATTCGGATCATCTGTCCTTTGGTGTACGCTCATTGTCTAGGTCGCCTCGCGAACTTTGGATTGTCACGGCCATTGTTTGTATGCAAACTAATTTTTCAATTGAGGAAGTTGTTTATTTGCCGAGACACAAATCACGCTTTGAATTCACGACGTGACTCATCTATAGAGATTTAATGAATTTGAAATGTTTGTTTTGAATTTGAGGTGTGTCGTATCTATTGTGGAATATCTGTTCGATCTTCCAAGAAAGGATTGTGGAGTAGGGGGACTCTGTTCGAACTTCTAAGAAAGGTGACGGTACTACATCATCGTAATTTCGGAACCATCAAGTTAAGTAACACCGTTTGTCAATGGACATTCAATACCTATGTTGCTTAAAACAGTATAAAATAGTAACTCCCAACTTACTATCTTATACTGTTTAAAGCGATCGCAACAAGACCCCTAATCGCTTTTCATGACATGTAACCATTCTTATTTTAAAGGTTATGAAGCAACTCAGGAAGACGTCTGTATACCCCAGTGGCTATATAAAGTGGTAGGTTCTGGGTTCGATTCCCGTCTCGAGCTTGGCACTGTACCCTACTGGCTAAGAGATACCGCCCAGTTATGTAGCGTTCCGGCATGATGCATTGTCAATGTGATCATCATGTGATCCTTCTGCTCGTTTCCCCGCAATTTAAATGTAAAAACAATTGTTCTTAATTTCCAAAAGTCAAAGTGGTTTAGTATAAAACTGATTCCTTATTAAGTTCATCTAAAATCTTAACTTTAAAGTAATTCGTGTCCCGGATATCGTTATACCCGGGACCCACTGTTTTGATTTGAGCCGAAATTTTAACAGTATAGAAAGGTTTATATTTGTATTAAATTTATGAACTGTCCTATAGAATCCTCTTACTAGAAGTCTGCTGGTGGACTCGACCGAGGCAGACGCGAGATACATATCTTTTTTCTTTTCGGACTCAATGTGCATTTCTTTCTACGTCAATGAAGCTTATCGATGAAAAGTTAAACGGTTCTCAGAGAAAAGTGTTAATTGTCGGCGTTTGCATTCTCCAGTCAAATTCTAGCGCGCACGCGATCAACACTGACCATTTTGCTGTGAATCTGCGGTATTCTCGATCTATCAGATACAGCTATCTCGATTATTATCGATTTCATTTGACCCCTTTTCGATACATAGTAGTGCAAAACGAAGTATTTTTATGTTTACTGAAACCTTAACTGGCTCATTGGTGTGGTGGTTAAAATGGTCGCCTAAGCATCTCGAGGTTCTGGGTTGGGCCATAATTAATTATGTTAAAAATTCTAACCAACCTTGAGCTAGGAAATGGGCGTTGGCCAACCCAGTGCACTCTGAGAACACGTTAAACTATCGTTTCTAATTACTAACTTAGTAATTAGAAACGATATTAGTACTGCGTGATTATATTCGTTAAAACTCGCCAACGCACATGTGTAATGAATCTGCGTTTTAAGCTCCTCACTCTCGAGATTAGGACAATCCTGGTTTCAATTTTTATTTCATCATGATCAACCCATTACCGGCTCACTACAGAGCACGGGTCTCCTCTCAACATGAGAAGGGTTTGGCCATAGTCCACCACGGTGGCGGATTGGCAGACTTCGGTGGTGATTTTTATTTGAAATACCCAAAAGTTGAGAGAATGCCTTAAATCTTCAAATGTAATAAAAAAACTTAGGTTACGGCATCATGGTCACGGTTACCATGTGATAAAATAAATAAATATAAAATTTCCTGAATGCAAAGTATCCTTAGGATTAATAAGTGTAGTTCAAATTGTATTTGCATCAGCGTGAATCCTTTCTAATTGTTGATTTTGGTATTTAAGTAATTTAAACAAGGGAAAACTGAAAAACTTTGTTAGATAGTTGCTAACCTGTATATACTTATATACTTTCAGCACAGTAAAGTCTAATTTTAAACAAGGTGTTTTTGCCAAATTTGTTTTTCCTGTATTTCCGAAAATAGATAGATTTTTTTAGAAATTGGAAGACTGCCAAGATTTATTGCTTAGTGGGTATGATAATTTTCCATAACTGTACCCACGCATGTTACTGTATTTGTTGCAATTAAATATTGCAACATTTAAAATCTACAAATCACTTCGCTTTCGCTTACGAAATAACTACAAAAGCTTTTCTAGCTCACTTAAAAAAGGGGGAGGTTCTTTGCTCGTAAAATTTTTATGTATTCACGTTTACGGAGAAAATATTGTGGACTGATTCCGAAAAATTGTTTTATTCTTTCAAACTCAAATTCAAATATTCTTTATTCAAATAGTCCTTTAAAAGACAATTTTGACGCGTCAATAATTTACATAGTAGTGATTTAATGGTGATAACTACATTCGTAAACTTAAAACTAAAGCTATGAGGGTTCCAAACGCGCCCCGGTCTAAGAAGAAGCCCACAACAAACTGTAAATGTAAATTAGCTTTTTGTTATCACCACCTCACATGCCACTTAAAATTATATTAACAGCTATCTTATTAGAGCAATATTTCATATTCTTTGAAAAGGTATAAGCTCGAGGAGAGGTCCATGTTAGTCGTGGAACTCGCCAAGCTTTCACGACCTTCTCAAACATTCATAGATAAACTTTAGAAACCTAATCAAAAGTCCGAAGCTATCTGGAAAATGAATAATGACCGACTTTTAGGCAATCTCTATACATAGGTATTTATAAGGACGATCTAGATGGATATCGACGTGCGGACGACCTTGTCTGGACAATTAGTCGTTTGTCTGGTACGAGCCATTGTCTTCAGAAATAGCCCTTGGGATGACATTCGTGCAAATAATATGTTCAGTGCAGCGTGCAAAAGGCGATCAAAAGTCTGTTCGTATAGCTCAACAGCTGTCAAGCTTTCTATAGTCTATCTGAGCTATTTAAAACATTTCTCTTCAATTTTGCTGCTTTACGTGTTTCATCATCATCATGATCAACCCATTACCGGCTCACTACAGATCACGAGTCTCCTCTCAATATGAGAAGGGTTTGGCCATAGTCCACCACGCTGGCCATGTGCGGATTGGCAGACTTCACACGTCTTTGAGAACATTATGGAGAACTCTCAGGCGTGCAGGTTTCCTCACGATGTTTTCCTTCACCGTTGAAGCAAGTGATATTTTAATTATTAGAAAAACGCACATAACTCCGAAAAGTTAGAGGTGCGTGCGCGGATTCGAACCGCCGACCTCTGATTAGGAAGCTGACGCCCTAACCACTAGGCTATCACCGTTTCCGCTTTGTAAATATTAATATATTAATATACTGTAGTACCTCTCACTAAGTATTTATTATTTTATTTTTCTCCGCCTTAAACTATCAATACACTAGTAGTACTGAAGTTCTACTTATCTATTTAGTTAAAACTTTCGCACATCTACCTACACTTAAGTCTAGCAAGTAAGGTGTGCTTGTATATATCCCCCCCTCCCCACTATTATTTGTATAGTTATTAATAAGAAATATTCGAATATTTCGCTTCGGCCATGGCTAGTTACCTACAGACAAAGACGTTTCGCCAAGCAATTTAGCGTTCCATTATGATGCCGATTAGAAATGATAAGGTGGATGGATTGAGCTGGCAAATCATCGGTGGCACCTTTTTTGCTGTAGATGTAGATGAACGGTAATCACTTAACTTCAGGTGGTATGTCTGCTCACAAGCCAAAAACACCCATGATATAAAAATCTATTTATATCGCCTATCGTCTGCTCCTTTATACGAGATTTTGAGGATCTGTCCTCCCCATTTTATGATACGTTGAATGCTGTGACAGCCAATCTCTCGGATTAGTACGCAATGTCACTAACCACCAGAGAGACCCACGCCTGCAACACATTCTGTGATGCAATAAAATTCATGGTATTCCGGCAGTATTAGTCAAACTGCCGGCTCAGTTCATCGCTGTTGCCCAACCAGCTCAACAATTTAACCAATTCTGTCACAATTGGGTCATGTTAACCCCACACACGAGTCATAAACTGAACTAATAGCATACTAACATCTTGGCAACGTAAACAGTAATAATAAAAGATTAAAAGACGAAACAGACAGGAGCCGGGGCGGGACAAAAGTGCGCCACGTTGTCTTACTGGGTACCGGGGTTTCGTAACGATATCCTGTGGAAGCATTATTTCGCGTATTGTAAAACAATGTATTAATATTGATATTTGGAATCCCACAGTATTGTAGTGGCATCAGGGACGTTAATATGGTTTCCCCGACCTTAGCGCTCCTCTCCGAAAGAAGAGACCTAAATATATCCTAACGATCAGATAACTACTGGCAACATACTCATACCACCTACCACACAATCATACGCTACACACCGTCTTCGCCAGCGAAGACGAGGTCCCCGCTATCTTACGTCATCCGGACGTGGGCTCCAACCCCGGCCTCGGAGTCGCACCCTTACCTGAAATCTACCATTTCTATAACCCTTGTAAGGTTGCGATAAGTAAACAATCATGGTTATAGAATTAGGTCATTAGTGTATACAATCTATGACATTCTGTGGTATTATCTTTCTTTATATATAATGTATATGTTTTGCAATAGTCGTCGACTAAGAAAGGATTATGCCAAGTAGGGGTTTCAATTTCGTGTGAAATTAAAATTTAAATCGAGTAAATTTGGGACGGAAAAGGAGTGCACAAATAGCGACGCGTGCACTCCTTTCCCCCAGTGTGTGACAAGGCTAGACGAAAGTCACCGATTCTAACACTCGAACCGTATAATCCGAATGAATTACAAAGCACTACACGCTATAGATAATATAACGGCCAGATGTCTAGTGTATTAGACGGGTTGTAATACATCGATATACCGATATGTAGGAATGTATAGTTGACAAATTCTCGCCTTGTTTCTGTATGACGCGCTATACTTACGGCTAGTGGTAAATCAATGATCTGCGGGCATTAGCCTGACATTAAAAAACATCATCATCATCATCATGATCAACCCATTGCCGGCTCACTGCAGAACACGGGTCTCCTCTCAATATGAGAAGGGGTTGGCCATAGTCCACCACGCTGGCCATGTGCGGATTGGCAGACTTCACACGCCTTTAGACATTATGGAGAACTCTCAGGCGTGCAGGTTTCCTCACGATGTTTTCCTTCACCGTTGAAGCAAATGATATTTTATATTTTTAAAAACGCACATAACTCCGAAAAGTTAGGGGTGAGTACCCGGATTCGACCGGCCGACCTCTGATTAGGAGGCTGACGCCCTAACCACTAGGCTATCACCGCATTTAAACCGTTCAAAAAAACATTACTATCTGTAAATAGCTATACACGTTTAACAGCCCCGTAAGAGTTCACCATTATGTTAGTGTACATATAAACTGGACAATTGTGTATCAACAATGTGAGTAGAGTCACATGGAGCGGTGACCTCGGAGGCGTGTGTAACTAATAGCTACTCAACGGAATCTATAGCCCACAACCTTGCTTCTCTATACACTCCTTTGGTAAATACCTTGTTGTGATGTACTTACATTTGTTTGGTTGGATCATGTAGCTACTTGTGTACTATGCGTACAGTGGCATTGGCATGTATGTACGCCACGTTTATCACATTTGTAAAATTATTAAAAAGATTAAAATATCACTTGCTTCAACGGTGAACGAAAACATCGTGAGGAAACCTGCACGCCTGAGAGTTCTCCATAATGTTCTCAAAGGCGTGTGAAGTAATATACCATGAGTTGATAATCTTTAAGTAAGAGAAGATAAAAAGCGGTTGTGACAGCCTAGTGGTCCGCCTCCTAATCAGAGGTCGGGGGTTCGAACCCGGGCACGCACCTCTAGTTTATCGGAGTGATGTGCGTTTTTAAGCAATTTAAATATCACCTGCTTCAATGGTGAAGGAAAACATCGTGAGGAAACCCGCATGCCCGAGAGTTCTCCATAATGTTCTCAAAGGCGTGTGAAGTCTGCCAATCCGCACATCGCCAGCGTGGTGGACTATGTCCAAACCCCTCTCATATTGAGAGGAGATCCACGCTCTGTAGTGAGCCGGCAATGGGTTGATCATCATGATGATGATGTTTTCTTTAGTAGCTATCTATTGCCTTTGCCTTAGACGTGATCTGGGCAATTTGGTGACTTGAGAATTTAATATAAGTTCTTAAGCCACCTGATCTCCAGATTAAAGTTAACGAATACAGTAAAATAAAGATATCATTTTTTTACACTGATGGTTGATGTTATAAGTTATTTTAATATAAATTATAGATTTCCATAGTTACATAAGCGTGCATAATATATTAAAAAATTGCCCAGCAATGAACTTTAGGAAACCGATAGTTTTTTCGTAATTATATTGCATCATTTTGTCGATTCAACGTTTGTTTTCATTGAATATCGATTTGTTTCAACTTTCATATCGATAATTATTGAGTATATGAATCAGGACAGACTCAATTATAATATATTGCTTGCAAATCTGTGAATTGTATCCAATGATGTAAATTAAGTACAAAAAGTTTGCAGTTTTAAAATTTGCAATCATATTGCGCATGTATCTGACCATTAATAAGAGTTAAACCAGAAAAAGATCATTGGATTATACATATGACGATTATGATTACTGACGACCTCCGTGACGCAGCGCGCGCGCTGTTTCATTATAGAGGTCCTGGGTTCGATTCCCGGCTCGAGTCTGGTTTGGTGGCTAGTTACCAACCTACCGACAAAGACGTGTCGCCAAGCGATTTAATGCGTTCCGGCACTTTGTCTCGTAGAAACCAATTAGGAGTATGGGTTTACCATACAACAGGTTAGCCCGCTAGCATCTTAGACTTCATCATCATTTACCATCCGGTTAAATTGCCTTCAAGGGCTAACTTGTAGAGGATAAAATATATAACAATACAATCCGAAATTAACCATTCTACAATAACGAATTATAATGCAGCGATAAAGTTACATAAATTATTGAACAGTTCCTACTTTCTTATATATAATATGTTACGGTTGTATTTTATCAGAATAAATCCAATTTGTAAACATAAGAGGTAGTGCTTTAGACTTCGGCTAACCTATCGAGAGGACCGCGTTCATTCCCTAGCTCGAGCCTTGTAATATTTTTTTCCATTAGACGAGATTAAATGTGATTAGATTTGTTTATTATATATTATTTTTATTGCGATTCCAGTTCATTTTAAATATCATCATCATAATTGATGGCCTACTGATGGAAGCATGCTACTTCTAAGATCCATACGAATTCTACTTTAGCATGTTCAATTATATATAGAAGCCGGTGGAAACAATTAATCCGCACGAGGTTGCAAGGACACCAGAATCACGATCTTCAGTAATGAAGGAACGACTGGTGAGAGAGAGATGTTCAATTACGATTTTTCTTTGACGTGAGATTTTAATTATATTTAATATTATAACTATATATAAAGGAAAAAATCCTTATTCAACATTACAAACTTGCGGAAAAACAGGAAGTAACAATATCATAAAACTACCGGAATCAACGCTGGCAAATAAAGGCTTACAATTGCAGAACTGTTTATCAGGCGACCTTAATAAATCAAACAATAATTGTTATATCAAACAATTTCCATCGTTCAAAATAAACATTAGCCACGTGATCGCAGCCTTTACGCTCCACCGCGCCGATTCTCGAGCAATCAACAAATCGCTTCGCTTCGTTAATCCATGAAACGAGTCGACGAATATTAAAAACAGTATTCAATTGGTTCCAGTTGATATTCAAAGCAACTAGACAATACGTCGGATAGTGGGCATAAATTCTCTGGAGTTGTTCTTGTCCAACGAAATATATGCTAGCAATTTATGTGCCCATTGCTATACATGTAAAATATTTCACCGGACTCGAAAAAACTATGCGATCATACCTTACCAAAATTTATCAAAAAATTGAGTTATTCATGTGATTCAATCACCGCTACTACCTAAATTAATAGAATATGAACAACACTTTAATTATACCCACACTTTGATTACATTTTCAGTTATTGTATGATCTCATTCCAAGTATTTTGGCTGCTTTTGTAAAGGGAGTCCTCGTCGTCGCTCGTTTGACGATCAAAGGAATCAGGACAAATGGAATCCTATTACTAAATCCCATTTGGAATCGCATGCAGCACGCTCTCGCATAGCGGTTTTAAAACACATCTGTCCAATGTTTTTTCCATTGTTTTCGTATTACTCAGTTTCTTAAATACATTTTAATCACTTACGTTAATAATAATAACACGATTAGCCTCATTCTGCGTTGTCAGTCTACTAAACACAAGTTTTGGTCAGATATCTAAATTGGAACCGGCGGGTTAAATCTCTCTGATTATCATGATCTGAAAGTAAGTATTAAGTGGTTTTTATTTTATTTATTTTATCACGGATTCCATTATTCTTGCTGCACAGCCTAGTCCTAAGAACCTATATCGTTTCTTATCTTTTTGTATACATATATATTTTTTGTTCTATAAAAATGGCTTGTTCCAAGGGTTTTTTAAAACATCATTTTTTAAATAACTCAATTTCCGTCGCCACATTTTCTATTGTGTTTTCAAAGCCACGCGGACGCGACGGAAAGTCTATGTCACCTGCTGGTGCATAAAAACTATAAACAAACGATTACTTCACAACGGGCCGGCTATTATCGAATAGAGGCGGCCTTGCCACCGTTCGGCCCAGCACCCAGTGCCGTTGACTCCTTGGCACTTTCTACTAGTTTTTTGTACAATCGCGGCGATAAATCTCAAGCGGTATGTTAGCAGTCTATCGCGTCGATTGTAATGACAGTTTGGTATTTCACGCCCACTGTGGTGCAACGGCCCACTGTCTTGACTTTCAAATTATTTCTTTATATTTCGGAATATGAATTAGACTTTTGAAAAATAGTTTTTTTTTTCTTAATCCGTTAAAGTCTCTTCTCGTATTCTGACTTGTTTCTGACATCAATGTTAAAAAAAAAACCGTCGGCAACAAAAAAATATATCGTAAACATTAATGTTGCGTTAAATAGATCTATAATGGATGTGGAGAAATTTGTACAGTACGGCCAAAAGTTCCAGCAAAATTAATTCGTGTGCCTTATGACCTTATTTCTTCCCGTCGCCTCCACATATTTACTTTTTTTTTTTAATCATGTAATTATTTATACAGTTACAGTAAAAAGAAAATTAGTACATTTTATAAAGTTTGATGATCTACCGGGCGTCCCGTGACGGCTTCCTTTTTTTATCACACATTTTTATATTTATATACATAGTTTTACAGGATTTCATCGCGTCAAATATTACAGGAAATAATTTCAGTCAAGATGTCGCGCATCGAATCAGCTCGTGGCAGGTGTCTGGGTGAACACCTGCCGTCGCCGACGCGATCGCGTTCCGCCTTATCTCGGATAAAATGTAATGCTAAGAACGCACGAGTATTATCTACCTTTTCCGTACTTGTAACACATAAGTTAATTATTTATATGTTTGATGTGAAAATTTCTTATTGATGTTTCGGCGCTTAAGATCTTTTTCATCTAGTTTATTTCTAAACTTTTTTTAATCGAGTTGAGAGACATGATTCGTAATATGGACACGTACGTAGATCACTTTTCTTGCTCGTGTCTACCTTCAAATCACCAACCTTCAAATCAAGAGTAAACAGGAATCTCCTAGACAAAGCACGCTCCAACTCGAGATTCAAAATCAAATCAAAAATTGTTTTATTCAATAAAGACATCTATGAAGCGCGCATATTATATTCGTGAGTTGATGGTAGTAGCTAAAGTCGTAAACATAAAATCCTAGCTTTAGGGTTTTAAATTGGGTTATGGGTTCCAAACGCGCTTACGTCTAGGATCCCCCTATTTTAGCTGGTTTTTTTTTGTTATCAAAAACTCACAGTCAGTTAATTATAAAAAGCTATGAATTATCAACAATTTTGATGTTTCAATTTAGTTACCTACGAGTATATCAATCTATAGTTTACTATACGAAATTTAGTGAGTTCCTAGACACAAGTAAAATTAGTAGACGTCCAGAAGACCCTGTTCATAGGCAAACCTAGGTAATACATTTTCATTTCTAGTTACTAATTATCTAGCTTCGATATGTTTGCCTTCAATAAAATGCGATGACCGGCGGCATCCGCTTTCCACGCCTACAAACAAAAGCTAATATTTCAGTAACGGTATCGTGTCGAATCGTTTCCTATAACTTGCATTGGATTTACTGATCAAGGTCTAGTGACCGCGTTCATCGGCCTTATCAATACGTGTAAGATTGTTATCATCGACATGATCTCGGTGACTTATGCATAGATCGAGGTATGTTTTGTTTTGACTATTTAAGAGCTAATTTCCCAAACATTCCGGATTAGATGTTTCAATCGGACATAACGCCATGATTGTTCATTTTTTTAATTGTTTAACTTCGTTATCACTTTTTATCATAATCAACCCATTGACGGCTCACTACAGAGCGCGGGTCTCCTCTTAATATGAGAAGGGTTTAGCCACAGACCACCACGCTGGCCATGTGCGGATTGGCAGACGCCTTTGAGAACATTGTGGACGATTCTCAGGCATGCAGGTTTCCTTACGATGTTTTCTTTCACCGTTGAAGCAAGTGATATTTCAATTGCTTAAAAACGCACATAACTCCTATAAGTTAGAGGTAGGTGTGTGCTTGGGATCGAACCCCCGACCTTTGATTAGGAGGCGGACGTCCTAACCACCACAGCTTTTTTATCACCTTAGGTAACTTATAAATATACGCTAAGGCCTCCAAAGTAAATAGTTTTACATTACAAGATGTGATCATATTTTATCAAAGCTACATTCTTTTACGTGACAGGAGGGAGATTCAAAGTTAAACTTTTAAAAGAAAAAACAAAAAAAGCCTTTTATAGCTCGAACTTCTTCTCACACCCACTTCAATCAGCTGTAACCTTATTATTAACTCCTTATATATCATATCCATCTCTGGTTTAGTCTTTTATCTACTATTTTGTCCATCACCTCTCATTGAAATGCACTGGAAAGTAAGTAATATTACATTGCGGCACTAACCGCGGTGTGCACTACGCCGTATTGCGAATACGCCGATGCGCTAAATACATCGGCCTTGATTCTGTTTGTAATTAGTTTTATGTGCCTACGCTTTTCAAATTTCTTTTTTTTTTTTATTTTATTTTTCGTTTTATTCAAGACTCGGCCTTGATTTAGATACAGTTAGCAACAGTTGTGGTATCCGAATTCAGAAACTTGTGATTACATTGGCGCTTCTTTTGTCTAGAAAGGAAACAAGAGACACCTTTTGAGATAATGCGAAACAATCGCAAAAATAACAATAATGAAAAATAAAACTGTATAGATCCAAAATTTTGCGACTATTATAACAATATCGGCATTAATCTGGATAAGCAGCTAAACTAAGTATAAACTGGAAAACACGTAAATTGAATGGTATATTTCACAAATTCAGTAAAAAATTGTAAATAACTGTAAGCATGATTGTAAGAAACTCAGAATTATAAAGCAAACCGAGCACAAAAAGGCTCCGATACATGTCGGGGGATTTCGAGAAAAAAAAAATCCTAACAACTAGATCAACAAAGCAGTTTGATCTTTTTTTTGCTGGTGCTAAAAATTAGTAGCATAAATTTCTTCTTGCAAGACTCACTTCTAAATCAGAAGATCTAGTCGCTGTCCTACAAATGACTCAAGATAACTAAATTTATAAGCGGAGAGATTAGTAGGCAATTATTTCAAAATCATAGACAGACACTTTACCTCTATTGTTTAGATGCAAAGATAGGCGTAATTGCATAGATTTATTTTGAAGCGGAGATCTAGATTGCAACACTGTTGCCTCAAATGCCCTGTATGTGGTGTCTGTAATCATAATATTCCGATTATGGTCACAGATAACGTCTATGTTGGTCCAATCTGTGGCATCGTAAAAACTTACTCCCGGTTTAAGAATGGAAATTATTAGAGCGATTAAATTTTATGTACCTGCATAATAGCTACACCGTGTATTCTATGGGAAATTAATAACAATTCTATTACAAAATAGAGGGTAAAGTTGCAAAAAGGAAACGGAATATTCGCTTCCTACAAATTGCCAAAAATGTTCTTTTTATGTTTTGTGTAACAATTGGTCTAAAGCAAATAAAATACAGCGTTCTGTTGCAACCATTTAGAGGATTTTGATATGTTTGTATTGCGTATATTAAAGTACTAGCTGTTGCTCGCGACTTCGTCTGCGTAGAATTGCTGATTTCCCTTGAGATTGAGGTTACCCGTGCGGCCAATGCCCTGCTTCAGAAAGTAAGCTATAGGCAAATGTCAAATTGCCCATTTTCGTTTTTCTAAATTAAAAAACATAGGACTTTCATACAAACTTCGAACCCCTATTTTACCCCCTTAGGGGTAGAATTTCCAAATATCCTATCTTAGCTGACATCTCTTAACTATCAACTACCTACTTGCTAAATTATAGCTTTATACGTACAATAGTTTTTGAGATCTCGTGTTTAATCAGTATGTAAGTATGTATGTAAGTATGTAAGTGACCTTTCGCTTTTATATATATAGATTTACACAAAATTGAACTGTAATATTTAGAAAAAATGATTATCCATTGTCCTTTACGAAATCGAGGTGCGGATCCAACAAATCAGGTGTTATTTGTATTAACTCGTATAACTCGTTAGAGATTCCGTAATAGATATTACCTGGGTTCGACGTTGCGTAGGAGTAAGGCGCCATGTACGCCCGCGCAAATTATATCTGTCTGTTTCAATTCACTCGGTCAAACAACCTGTGACACTTGATACTGTATGGTTCTATAGGATGGTTATTGTATGTGACATAATTTGCTTGGCGAATAATGAACCCCTTAAAATTAAATGTCAAACTTATTTGGGGTATATGGTAATTTAATATGGTTGATACGGAGTCCTGCAAATTGTGGACTTGTTGGTTATAAATAGCCTGTGCTCTCTAACCTAGCCTAATAATTATAAAATTATTTGGGTACCATGAGCCTTTGAAGCGGTGATAGCCTAGTGGTTAGGGCGTAAGCCTCCTAATCAGAGGTCGGTGGTTCGAATCCGAGTTATGTGCGTTAAAAAAAAAATATCACTCGCACAACGGTGAAGGAAAACATCGTAAGGAAACCTGCACGCCTGAGAGTTCTCCATAATGTTCTCAAAGGCGTGTAAAGTGGGCCAATCCGCACATGGCCAGCGTGGTGGACTATGGCCAAACCCTTCTCATATTGAGAGGAGACCGGTGCTCTGTAGTGAACCGGCAATGGGTTGATCATGATGATGAGCCTTCATTAAATAAGATAAGAGTAATTATAGAAAGCATCACTCATTATATTCATGCTGAATAGAAAAAAGAAATATTTTTAGAATATTAATCATGAGAAAGAGCAGACTCTCTAAGAGTTACAAATAAAAACAAGCAATAGTTCTTCAGCATGCGCTGAAATATATAATATATGTAATACAACATTTTCGTTACAACCTTTTAAATAATATTTTTCTACTCAATTGCCATAAACTCGTTTCATAGATGAACAATCGCTTAAGTATGACCAGTTTATGTATAAAATGATGCGGCGTTTTTGATATAGATATTATTGGCAGGATATGAACCAGTTCGTTATCTGTCTATGCAGCTATGCAATAACATTACGTATAGATTATATACCATTATTATAGATGCAGACTAGTAAGAGGTTAAAGCCCTTTATTAGCTATGGTAATTGATACAATAAATTAATCATCGTTTTATAAATCGTAGTCTATCGTAAATGTAGGTAAGTAATGTGCGTGGGTGTATCGTGATCATATTGTTCCATAGCAATAATATTGCAATGACTCCTCGGGTGATAAATGAAGTAAAATTACAAATATATGTCCTCAATTTGTTCTTCGCCTTGAAAGTTCAATAAACTGAAAATGTGTTTTATATGTTTTAACTCTGACTCCTCGACGTTAAATCTGCACTTTAATCGACTATGGCCAAACCCTTCTCATATTGAGGAGGAGACCCGTGCTCTGTAGTGAGCCGGTAATGGGTTGATCATGATGATGATGATTATAAATGCGAATGTGAGTTTGTATGTTGGTTTGTCCTTCAATCACGTCGCAACAGAGCAATGGATCGACGTGATTATTGAAATTATAGTTGAGGACCTGGAGAGTGACATAGGAGAATTCCCGTTGGAATTTTTACAACTTATTCTGACTGAATATTAAAAACTTATCCACGTGGGCGAAGTCGCGGGCGCCAGCTAGTTATATTATAAATGAAGTTATACGACGTGTCAATAAAACTTCTCTCTTTTTCTCTGTGTCCGAGTAATGCAATTTGATAGCAACGAAAAAAGTTTCTCGGTTCTGCGCCCTTGGCAATCATGACGAGCCTTCAAAAGCAATCTCAGCTTTTCGCGTTTGGAGCTTTGACACGATGTTAAAAGTTTTAAGAAAAGTTTTTTCTGTTTTCTTGTGCCTGCAATAGATACTGCCGAATGTAGTCATGATCAACCCATTACCCACTCACTCACTACAGAGCACGGGTCTCCACTCAATATGAGAAGGGTTTGGCCATAGTCCATCACGCTGGCCGTGTGCGGATTGGCAGACTTCACACGCCTTTGAAAACATTATATAGAACTCTCAGGCGTGCAGGTTTCCTCACGATGTTTTCCTTCACCGTTGAAGCAAGTGATATTTTAAATGTATAAAAACGCAGTCGGAGGTGCCTGCCCGGATTCGAACCGCCGACCTCTGATTAGGAGGCTGACGCTCTAACCATTTTTTTTTCTTTTTTTTTTCGGACTGTCTATTAGCTGTACAAACCCTATTGGTTGCCACAGCGTAACCGGGCTGTTTGGCGAGCTTTGGAAAGAAGCTCTGCCAAGCTTTGGAAAGAAGCTCTGCCAGGCCCTAACCACTAGGCTACCACCGCTTCACCGCCGCCGAATGTAGTACTGCCTGAGAATCATTAATTTATTGCGGAATGCCCGTGCCTATAAGCATGTAACTAAACAATGTACATGTACATGAATTCCTCATCCTCATCTATTGCATCAAAAAACATGCCGATAATTAGATGTGTCGCATCCGCCGATTACGCGTAATTGTTCGCTCGCGGAAACAATGAAGGAAGAAATTAAATCGCTTCCTCCAAAGCCAGATTTTTTGCCACACGATGGCACACGATTGCTTTTTAATTGTTTGTGTACGCTTCGCGAACTTCTGCTTATAATGCATGTAGATATAACTTCCTGCAAGAATACTCTCGACCTGGTCTAAATCCATGCTTCAATTCATGTCTGGTATCAGCTGCCATTATTGGTATAAATTGGTTTTAAAGTTGTGTTAAATTTGCCTTTTTCTGGGGGTAATGTGTAAAAGAACAGCACTACTTTTAGCTCTGTTAATACAGTTTAGTTGAGTGATTTGTAAGCAAGAGAATCGGCACCATTATAAAATAATGTCGCATGGTCACCTTTTTTGTTGATTCATCATGATCAAACCATTATCGGCTCACCACATAGCACGGGTCTCCTCTCAATATGAGAAGGGTTTGGCCATAGTCCACCACGCTGGCCATGTGCGAATTGGCAGATTTCACACGCCTTTAAGAACAATATGGAGAAGTCTCAGGCGTGCAGGTTTCCTCACGATGTTTTCCTTCACCGTTGAAGCAAGTGATATTTTATTAAAAAAAAAAGTGATATTTTTTTTTTGTTGATTACTTTATCATATTCGTTATTAAACGGTTATGAATTGATAGTTAACGGTGTTGAAACTATTTTCTAAAGACACCTTTAAAAATCTTTAGTTACCATTACCAACGTGTGTTTAAGCAACTTAGTCCATTCAATTAATTTATAATTAGATAATATAATTGGTGTTACATAAATACTGTGGATGTATACACTTCCTTACCATCAGATTACTCATATCTGAAGTTAACTGTACCAAACCTAACATTGCAAAACTGAGGCAATTGTTATTTTTTTCCTCAGTAATTCTTTCGACAGTGCCGTGGGTGCAAAGGAAGTTGCATCAGATGGTAGTTGCTACCTCTGCCTGAATGTCCATCGTAGCTCATAAATAATTCACGCCTACGGTGCGCGGTGTAGGCCAGCATTAAGGGCTTCGACAAGAAAAGTCAAAACGCCGTTGTAAACTACATAATTTATTACGACAGATGAGAAATAATTTTCCTTAGATGATTGTACAGTAGGTATAAGATTTATGTGCAGCCTAGATACACAAATATTTTCGTTAGATTTGTTGAAATGTTTTATGAATACAATTCTAATAGATTGTATATTGTATTTACTATTGTAGCAGAATTACAAACCGTTGAGATGACTTTAACTCTGGTTAATAGAGATTTCTTTTATGTGAAGCTGGAAGCAATGGGAGGGGGGCAGTAGTGGAAAATAGACTTGTAAAACGAATGTGCTGGAATTGGATTGAATGGAGAGAGGTGAACCGGAAAACGTAACCCTCACAAGGTGACAGACAACATAAAACGAGTCCCTCAATAAAAACTTAGCGCATATAAATCCCTATAAATTCAAATTCGTTTATTGCATGAAAGTGGTACATTCATATAAGATCAAAGGATAGCCTAACACATTCTGCCTAAAAGGCGTGCAACAAAAATCTTACAACGAAAAAACAATAATGTCAATTTAAAATTAAAATAAGAATTATGAAACCAATTAATGAAATGAAATTAAATAGTAATAAAGATTTAAATAATTATTTAGGCTAAAATAAATTGTATACTGATTCGTAATGTCAAAAACAAAATCGCAATCATTACCTGAACACTATCGTTATCCTGTAGAAACTCATTACCTACTTACTTACCGAACACTGAAGGTATTCGGTAACTCCGTACAATGCATATATCCAGTTGTAGCCAGCTAAACGGTACTGATGAAAGAACAAATCTATAAAATAGAATATAACTAATAAAATACAGGAGTATCACGATAATCTAATAATAGGTACTGTATCATATTAACGGACATAACAATTGAATGTATTTAGAACCATATTCTCCCGCATTTTAGTTTAGGATATCACTAAAAACTACAATGGAAAAAGAAATAACTAAACAAGCTCATTTATTGTTCGAGATAATAGACCTAATTCAATGCCCCTACAAAAACAAGCGATTTTAATTGACAGAGCTCTTGATCCCATTCTAATGAACCGAATACAAAGGACCAATCTAAAGCTTAGTAAGTGGAACATAGGCATGAGTTCGCACGAGTTAGGCCTATCGGTAAACTAGATCTCAGACCTATTAAAATGGACTGCAATAACACTATTCTAATTGATTGAAATATATTAATTAAATACTGAAACAGAGGTTCATCAAACTTATAGAAAATAAAATAAAAATGTATTTTTAAATAGTACATAATGTAATTTTATCAAGCAAATGAGCCCCTTCCGCACATTTTAAAAATATATATTCATCATCATCATCATGATCAACCCATTACCGGCTCACTACAGAGCACGGGTCTCCTCTCAATATGAGAAAGGTTTGGCCATAGTCCACCACGCTGGCCATGTGCGGAAGGGCAGACTTCACACGCCTTTGAGAACATTATAGAAAACTCGCAGGCGTGCAGGTTTCCTCACGATGTTTTCGAAACGCACATAACTCTGAAAAGTTAGAGGTGCGTGCCCGGATTCGAACCGCCGACCTCTGATCAGGAGGCTGACGCCCTAACCACTAGGCTATCACAGCTTTTTAAAAAATATATATATTACCAGATTATATTCACCAATAGATAGGGGTCTCTCTAAGAAAGAACCTAAATTCATACTTATACGTAATGTTGCACATGCAAAGCTGACGCAAGTCAGAAATAACTAAGAACTGTTACATAATAGCTCGAAAATGGCATCGAAATTAAAGTAACTGCACTACGACTTTATTACGGCTCATATTGTTTACATTTCAATTAATTGTTTCGTTCAAGTAACTGCAGATTACCTCCTTCATTCATATTAAATAATGTAGTAGACCGTGAACTGCAATTACAAGTGACGAGCAATCAACATGAATTATCTCTCGAAAAACGCAGATGTTAAAGAGAAAATTAAAATATTCTTTCAGTCTAAGTGACAATATCTTTCAACTTTTTCTTTTATCTTTTGTTAGGCTGACACCAATATGTAAGGACGAATACTGCCGATGACATACGCTGTATAGAAAGTACGCATTGATGAAAACTAGAAGGTGAGGTATTTTGGACTAGCGCCCAGTAGGCTATGCTCTAAAACATCCAGCATTGCAAATAGTTGTTTAACGGCTACTCGATATACACTTTCAATTTTAGAATGGTCGGTTTAGTTACTCAGCTCATCAAATAAATTTGAAGTACCCATAGTACTTAATATGAATACATTTCGAAAGACTATGGCCCAACCTGTATACAACCAAACGCAAACCTCCGCATAGAAAAAGTGTTAATACCCCCCAAAAAAAGCAATAACTCGACCAAATATCGAAATAATTTTTGATGTCTAAAATCACTTGATGTTGTGAAAATCTTTAAACAGTGTATGATAACCTGTGAAGCATCGGTTGCTAACCGATGTCCTGATAAGGTAATTCAGATACCAATTAGTGATTCATAAAGCTGATTTAGTATCAGGCAGGTCACCACGTGCGGACGAATGTTAGGGTTCCCAAGTAAGGTTTGGAACATACTGTACACAACATTCACCAAGTCAAGCCGGTCAACGAATCTGTCACAAGACCCTGAAAATTGTTAAACGATGAACCCAATTTTAACAGGATAATTTTAAACATACGTGAACTAAAGGAATCAAGTCTAGGACTAAGTTTTTACTTCGAATGAGTCTTTCAACTTTTGTACGACTACTAGTAGAAACTTTGTAAGGAAATAAAACTTTAAATAGAAACTTTAACAGGATTCAGCGACTTTTACTGTCTCTAAGAAAATAACTCAATAGCAAGATTGTTTTTATCGACCTCATATGAACGTCAACCTCATTACAGTCTCAAATGCATGTCCTAAATTTTTCATGTTCACTCTTGGCTTGTTAAAAGGTCCATCATTTCAAATTATTTACTTTAGTCGAACTAACCACTGTGTTTACTTGATGCATTATTTTAATCCGTTCTGTTTTTGTTTCAGGTAAGTGTACGAATTAAGACATTGCTTCCTGGAACATCTGCTACGAGATTTTTTTAACGCTATTTTTATTTTATAAGGTAATTAAACAATAATATTGTACTTAAACTTTATAACTTTTAGACAGTAAAAAATGTTCTTTATGTCACTTAATTTCACTTTGTAAAAGTTGAAGAGATCTGATGAATAACAAAATCATTTTTAGCCAGTTTAGAAACTATGCATGAAACTGTTAAACTAAATCCATTTTGCTCGTAACAATAAGTTTTCTGACCATCACATAAATTCCTTCTAAGCGTACGAACTTCCATTAAAACGTTTGCTCCACAGTTGAAGACGTAAAGCTAAAATGCATAACGCGATCTAATTATAAGAGCTCGTTAGTGTCGAAGGACGGCCGAGACGCGGGATGCGTCGTACTGACGCACGCGGCACGATGCAATAGTCAGTCAGTTAGTCAGTTACATTTCACACGGTCGGCGGTAAGGCCGCTTGCATAGCAACGATGCGTTCAGCGGAAGCAATTAGGTTTACTTGACTCGCGTTTGTATTATCTACTGTCTGTAACATCATCCGCCTATCTAGTACCCTAGCGTCTGGCGCAGGCTACCTCTCGCATGGGAGAGTGGGATCATTGTACAATACGGCTTTGGTAATTTTAGATTGTATCAGAGGTTAGTGTTAGTGAGTGGAATCGTTGCGCGTCTCTACTACTTACTTATTAAATTTAGTAGTGCTATCGTTTTCCTACTCTTCACTGTAAAAATTGCTCTAATATTTGATCCGAAGATTAGGATTGGATTTATTATTATTAACTTCGTGACTGATGAATCCTGAATATCCTGATGAAATATAATATATAAATTATAAATTCAGCATAAGCATTCCTGAAAATGTAGGAGAAATAAAGCCATATACATAAATTAAATAAAAACAAACATTTTGTGGTGATGCGCTTTGAAAGGCGGCTTACACCTTAGCGATCGATCCATGTTGCTTGCCAAAATATACAAAACTTGGCTTAGCAAATTCTTGCAGTTGCAGTTTTATTCAAACTCCTGGCATTTCAACAAAACAGATATATCTACCTACCGCAGATTTTGTTCCATATTGCGTTATGTCAACAATGAAAATATTTTCGTGCAGTGTTTTAGACATTTCATCCAACTTAGTCTAAATACAAAACTAAAGGACTCTATTTCAATTCTTTGTGTACTTTTGAGTAAGCTAATTTTTTTTTGTACTCTCTTGTATATCATCATGATAAACCCATTGCCGGCTCACTACAGAGCACGAGCACGCATAGTCCACCACGCTGGCCGTGTTCGGGTTGGCAGACTTCACACGCCTTTGAAAACATTATGGAGAACTCTCAGGTATGCAGGTCTCCTTACGATATTTTCCTTCATCGTTGAAGCAAGTAATATTTTATTTGTTTAAAAACGCACATAAACCGTAAAGTTAGAGGTGCGTGCCCGGATTCAAACCGCCGACCTCTGATTAGGAGGCTGACGCCCTAGCCACTAGGCTATCACTGCTTCTGCTGCTATCACAGTTTATATATGCCATGAATACTCTTGTATATATGCCATGCAAAATATTATCAAACGCATTACGGCAGATTACGATTAAAATACCGCCTCGTACAACATGCACGCGTAAGTCGTTAAGATGTGTGAGGACTTAGACCGGCGTCCACGGATCAGTGGGAAGGTTATTTATAGCACTCATAAGCCCTTCGGCACGTCGGATGTCCATTCCTCAAGTTCTTAGCGTATTTCGTAACGGACTTTTTCGGTCGTGCATTTTATCGTGCTCATTTTTAGTTTGAATTTTTCTTGGCAATTATATTTTTGGCACTGGCCGTATGTTTAAAGTTTTGCTGTTTTAAAAAAACTATTTATAAATGAAAATATTACATTAAAAATGCAATTCAACTCTTCAGTATTTGATAAAATACCCACATTTAGTAAGTTTTTCCCACAAATGTTTTTTAACCACTACAAGTTAGCCCTTGTTGGTGATGCCGACTAGGATGGTAGCGAGCTAACCTGTTAGGAGTATGGTAAACCCACACTCCTAATAGGTTTCTACGCGATATCGTGCCGAAACGCTTGGCGACACGTCTTTGTTGGTAGGTTGGTGACTAGCCATGGTCAAAGCTTTCCACCAGACCAGACTCGAGCCGCAATCGAACCCAGGACCTCCAACTTTGTAATGCGACAGCGCACGCACTGCGCCACGGGGGTTTTATTTAAATCCTATCCAATACGTATACAGTCACGTGATGATTTACGCTAAATTTTAATCATCATTTTCTTGTTCAACCGCTGATTGTTCAATCACCGCTGATTAGACAGTAAGTATATTTGTTGTATATTCAGTTCACAGTCCCTTTTGATAGACTTGAAAGGTTTCAATATGTATTATTGTACATATAATATAGTAAAAAATATCAAATGCATCATCCATCAATCACATAAAGAAGTGACATTTGATCTTGCTTACAATATTACTATCGAAATTTATTTTGTTTGTTAATATAACTGATTGTCGTTGGGGACTCAAGGTGCTTTAACGGCGACTGTGCAATAGAAAAAGAGGCGTTGGTAGGCCCTATCCTAAGTGAACGGATGACATAAAAATATTCTAGCGGCACCTACTGTAACCAGTGGAAATTTCTAGAAAAGACTTGTGGTCCATTGGTTGACATTAGTATGACGAAATATAATCATTATCACATTAACAGTTGAATTCTGATTGATGATTGTTTAATTTAGAAATGTAATCGTAAAAAGAAAATATCATATCGAATGTACGTCACTTTTAACGGCTCTCACGAATACTGTTTGGTTTGTTAGATTTGCAATGTTATCTAACGTATCATCTGTCCGTACAACAACACTTGTCGAGTCGCATTATTATCAGAAGCGCTCGTGATTGTGATTGATATGTGTGTTTGTAAAAGCAAATAAATTAATCCTCTCACAATCATTTGTAACTTTTGTGTCGATTGCATCACAGTTATCTGTATATCTCATTCATTCAATATAAAGCTAAACGCTCACTATACACGGTTCGGCTACCGCAGAATTTTCAGTAGGCTTTTTTTATATACACTACAAGTTAACCCTTGACGGCCATCTCACCTGGTGGTAAGGGATTATGCAGTCTTCCTAGACTTAGGTAAATTGGTAACGGGCTAACCTGGTAGGGGTATGGGAAAACCACACTCCTAATTGGTTTCTACGCGACATCGTGCCGGAACGCTAAATCGCTTTGCGACACGTCTTGGTCGTTAGGGTGGCAACTAGCCACGGCTGAAGCCTCCCACCAGGCTCAACTGTATTGATTTTAGAGACTGTTTTTCAGACTAGTATATGTGGCCTGCTGCGTCTATAATCAAATCATGCTGTGCCGTCACGTAAATCAGTAGCTGTGTTATATGCCCGTGAGGCGTACTATAATGTCAGACACATCATGTCTAGTTAGGCAATTCTTAGCCAATAGGTGTTTAATATGGAAAGTATAAACTAATCATCAGTCTCTATTGTTGACTGATGGAAAGTCCATCTCACATGTCTGTATTCGATCCTAGGTCGAACCATTAGGTTACGATATTAAGTTTTTCTTCGTAGAAAATCGCAGTATCATCCTGAAATAAAACAATTGCTTTATTAAATAACGACAATTTTACCATAAATTATAAATTGCAATTTGTATCATAACTTAGGTTTAATTGAAAAGTAACCCTCTATCTCACATCTAGTTACCTTAACTTTCTATTATATTACAAAATTTTATCTGAAATCCTCGTTGGTTTTAAAAATGTAGTCATACATTGTGACGCTAGACGGCACATGGCAAATGGAATGCATCGAATTTAATCAAGTTTGCTTCGTCGAGGTGCCTGAATTGAGACTTTTAATCCCGTTTCCGAACAGTTGGCTTTTTAGTTCTGCGGCAACACCGACGGCGACGTTCAGGTATTCTGTTTAATTTAATAACCCCGCAGGCAGTTGAGCTAACGAAGCTCGTTACTCAACAATGAGCGGGGCGTTCACTGTTTGTTGAAGCGATATTTTACTTTGTAAGAAAATTGCTGGACTAACATTTCTTTCATAAATATGAACTATATTGCCGAAGGTATATGCCGAATTAAGTTTACCTGAACCAGTCTTTACAACTATGCTTTGCATTTCTTTCTGACATGATCACCCGCCGCCTCCCCTTATTATACCAGCATGTTTTTTGTCTACCATTTAAGACTTACCATTTATCTTTTATCCGACATGTTACGTTTAAACTTTATTTGTGTAATTAATTATATGGCATTTTAATCAAAGGGCACACGTCTGCACAAATAAAAAAAGTGGACGTATTAGAAATTATCTGAAATTGAAATCTAATGATAGAATGCACTATGATTTAGACCAAATTGAAAAAAGTTCCAAATTGAAGAACAAAAATTCAAGTAAAGGCTCAAAATACAAATAAGAGATCTTTTTAAAAAAATATCTTGGAGACAACTTAGAAGAAGTAGGACATGACAAACCAGACATAAAATTACATTAATAAGTGCGTCTCTGAAAATCGAGAAAATTCAATGTAATATAATAGTAATCGATCACTCAATTCACCTAAACAATCAGCGAAACGAAATCAAGAGTGTTTAAATCTATCAATGCGAGTATTGTTTATAGAGATGCTTTACAATCCGATGGCCGTACCAAAATAAACAAATCATGTCATATTTACAATCATAGGAAGGGAGTCATCACTCTCATTAAGTTAGAAGAGTAATGTTTATCCGATAATGTTTTTAACGATTCAATTGAGGTTCCACGAATTTTAGTCTGCAACGTTTTTAACAAATATAATTTGTGCTATTTGTGCTGCGTTGTTGTGCATCAAAGGTTTAAACTTTTTTTCCTATAGGAAAAATGACCGAGGCCCAGCATTGAAATAAAGAAAGGTTTATCACTTGGATGATCATGACATCTTTGTACTTCAGCTACCATGCTTGGCGAAAGGATATCTAACAATATACCAATTTTTAGTTTGGTAACCCAGTTGGTTGAAATATTTAGCCGACTTTAGAAAACGAAGAAGTTAATCATTTTCTTTTTAATTAAAATCATTTTCTATTATTAAAAGTACTATCTTAGACGAACCTGATTTAGGAATAAAGAACATTCAAGATAAGAGAAAAAACTCTTTAGCGAACGATAGCAAATCAATCACAATCAGTTGAATTGTTTAGTATAAGATGATAAATTAGTCTAAAATTACAAGAAGTTTAGGTTTCTTTACTTGCACTTAAAACTGCAGTCCATATGCATTGCGGAAAGACTCCATAATCATTATGTTCAGCTTCAAGAATCTATTTGTCATTGTTAACCTATTTTCAAAGTATTTTAACCATCACACAGTCTTAATGATTCCAAATACCTTTGACAGTTTCCGTTCGTATAGTCTTGCCAAAATATTTATTCATTTTCTTAAGCGCACTTTTGAGTTCCTAATTAGTATCTTCTAAATGATCTGTCTCGTGCGAGATGATCTTATCTCCGCATATTTTTTTGTGTCAATTGGTCGTTGTTGGCGTTAATAGTAGAATTATGTAAGTTATGTTAACATTTGAATTCCGTATAACGTAATTAGTTTTTCATTGTCTTTATTTCCTCAACCTGTATTCCAGCTCGTTTCAACTTTTTTTACGTTTATATAAACTAATGATTTTAATTATAACGATTATTTTTAGATCTAACCTACTTAACAACATCTTATTCGAAGTCACATATTTTATTTGATTGTTAAATATTCTTTATTTCTGTTCTAGTCCATACATTTTACAGTAAGTTATAGTGTTATCTAGTTTATGAAAATATTATATTCACTTTACAAAAAAATTACTACAAAAGTCTTTCAACCTTTTTAAATTCATAAAATCCATAATATCATAAGTGGTGTCATAAAGAATTTCGAAGTTATTTGGTTGCATTAGGCAAAATTTCAGATTTTTTGTATAACTAACATGTTTCTTGAGCGCAGCGCTATCGTTTGTATGTTATTAACATAATTAATTAACCTGTTACAGTTAAGAGGTACTTATTTATTA